>CAWUFW010001199.1:1642500-2852500 GCA_963921515.1 Calotriton arnoldi | reverse complement strand
CCCAGCCAAGCAGGGGGTGGCTCCCCAGGCACTATGGAACCCCGTCCCGGGCCCCTGGTGGAGCGGCAGACCGGGAGACGGAGCCCGGGGTGGGAGCGCACTCCCTGGGGCCTGGCGGGTCCCCTGGACCCCCGTGGGGGTCTCCCATGCCCAAAGGCGCAGGGTGTGGCCTCCCCGGGTCCGCAGGACCCCGTCCCGGGTGCCCTGCCACGTGACAGGCCCGAGGACGGAGCCCGGGGTGGGGAGGGCGCCCTCCCCACGGCCCTCAGGGGGCCCCCTTCAGAGCTCTTGTACCCAGCCAAGCAGGGGCAGTCTCCCCGGGCCCGGCGGAACCCCGTCTCGGGCCCATGGCGGAGCGGCAGGCCAGGAGACTGAGCCCAGGACCCCTGGTCCCCGTCGGGGCTCCCTGGGCACAGGTGAGGCCTCCCTGGGCCCCCATCCCAGGCACCCGCCACACGTTAGGCCGGGGGATGGAGCCCCGGGCTGGGGAGCGTCCTGGCCCGTCCGGCCGCCGGCTGAGGACCACTAGGCCGAGAGGAGTTCCGGAGTACCCTGTCCCTAGTAATCCAGAGGAAGGGTACCCACCTTTCTGGTAACCCGTGCGCACCGCGAGACTGAGGGGACCCAAGGCACGGACGGGCCTGACCACCCGGAGCCCTGGCTGGGATCGGGGAGGCAAACGAGCCCTCATTGGAACTTTCAGGGCAGCCCGGCCATCTGGTCGTCCCATTGGAAAGCATTGTGCGCGACCAGATGGGCGAGGGGAAAGGCGCGACCAGATGGCCTGGCCCGAAGGACGCCAATCTGCCCGCCCGAGCCTTCGCGGGAGGGCTCACGCCTGCCCTTTGGAGGGCTCTGGGGCTCTGCGTCCCGGGGGCTCGGAGACCTTGGATGGGCCTCGGGCCCAGGGCTGCTGACGGAGGTCCCCGACGGAGGTGCCTGGGTCCCCCAGGCACCTTGACAGGCGGGCGAAGCAGGAGGGAGGCCTGCCCCGGCCCGACGGACCCCCGTCCTGGGACCTTGGCGGAGCAGGGGGACGGAGCCCAGTCCCGGGCCGGCACGCGCAGGGGAGGCCTCGCCGGGCCCATGTCCCGGGTGCCCTGCCATGCGGCAGGCCTGAGGACAGAGCCTGCGGTGGGGAGGGCACCATCCACCCCAGGGTCACCAAGGGCCCCTGCCGGAGCTCTTGAACCCAAGCCGAGCTGGGGAACACCCGACAGGCCCCGGGGCCCATGGCGGAGTGGAGGACGGAGCCCAGTGTAGGGAGCGCCTGGCCAGAGCTCTCGTGCCCGGACGCCCAAGGGAGGACGGCCCGGGCCCGATGGAGCCCGTCCCGGGCACTTTGCCACACGGTGGGCCGGAGAATGGAGCCCCAGACGGGGGGAGGAGGTTTTTGCCCGGCCCTAGCCCATCTGGTTGCCGGCTGAGAGCCCCCAGCCCGCGAGGGGTTCCAGCGTACCCTGTCCCTAGTAATCCGGAGGATGGGTACCCCCTTTTCTGGTAACCCGTGCACACCAAGTGACGGAGGGGACCCAAGGCGCGAATGCGCCCGACCTCCCGGAGCCCTGGCTGGGATCGGGGAGGCAAACGAGCCCTCATCGGGACTTCCAGGGCAGCCCGGCCAACTGGTCACCCCATTGGAAAGCATTGCGCATGACCAGATGGCCGAGGGGACAGGCGCGACCAGATGGCCGGGCCCGAAGGACGCCCATCAGCCCTCCCTGCGCCTTAAAGGAAGGGCTCCCGCCTGCCCTTGGAGGGCTCGGGGGCTCTGCTTCCCGGGTGCTCATCAGAGCCCTTAGCTGGGTCTCGGGCACTCGGCTGCGAGGGGGGCCCCCGACGGAACTCTGATCCGGGGCCCGCAGGCACCATGACATGCAGGCGAAGCGGGGAGGCCTCCCTGGCCCGATGGACCCCCGTGACAGGCACCCGGACCCTCGGCTGGCCGCAGGACATGGGCTCTCGCACCCCAGGGCCCGCCTGAGCCCAGGCCCTGGAACCGGTCCCCGCTTCTGAACCCAGCCAGGCAGGGGAGGGGGGGAGCCTCCCGGGGCACCAGGGACCCCCGTCCCGGGCAGATGGACCCTCGGCAGGTCGCAGGATGGGGGCTCCCGCACCCTAGGCCCTGCCTGAAGCCTAGGCCCCGGTCCCGGTCCCTGCTTCTCAACCCAGCCAAATGCAAAAACAACAGTTGATGGACAGAATGCAGAACAATGTCATACATTCACCCCAATACAGAGATCTGGGCCTAAATCCATCGTTTTTTTGCTCACCATGCCATTCCAGTTTGAAACCAGCCATATGCAAATCAGTCTTGACCCTGTGCCTCATGGGAACAGTCCAGCCCGAACTACCAAGCCAGGTCCTCCCTGGACTGGAAACAAGCATCCTAGGACCGGTTTCGGGGTTTCACCCCTCTTCAGCCAGAATAGCTTGATTCCAATGGCATGGAGAGCACGGGACCCACGACTGGGCATACCCGTCCCACTCGGGGTGACAAATGCAAAAACAACAGTTGATGGACAGAATGCAGAACAATGTCATACATTCACCCCAGTACAGAGATCTGGGCCTAAATCCATCGTTTTTTGCTCACCATGCCATTCCAGTTTGAACCCAGCCATATGCAAATCAGTCTTGACCCTGTGCCTCATGGGAACAGTCCAGCCCGAACTGCCAAGCCAGGTCCTCCCTGGACTGGAAACAAGCATCCTAGGACCGGTTTCGGGGTTTCACCCTCTTCAGCCAGAATAGCTTGATTCCAGTGGCATGGAGAGCACGGGACCCACGTCTGGGCATACCCGTCCCACTCGGGTGACAAATGCAAAAACAACAGTTGATGGACAGAATGCAGAACAATGTCATACATTCACCCCAGTACAGAGATCTGGGCCTAAATCCATCGTTTTTTGCTCACCATGCCATTCCAGTTTGAACCCAGCCATATGCAAATCAGTCTTGACCCTGTGCCTCAGGTCTAAACTGGGGTGTATGGTGAGCAAAGAATGATGGATTTAACCCAGATCTCCTTGACTGGGGTGAATGTTTGATTTGTTCTGGCATTCCGTCCATCAATCCGGAGGATGGGTACCCCTTTTCTGGTAACCCGTGCACACCAAGTGACGGAGGGGACCCAAGGCGCGACTGCGCCCGACCTCCCGGAGCCCTGGCTGGGATCGGGAGGCAAACGAGCCCTCATCGGGACTTCCAGGGCAGCCCGGCCAACTGGTCACCCCATTGGAAAGCATTGCGCATGACCAGATGGCCGAGGGGACAGGCGCGACCAGATGGCCGGGCCCGAAGGACGCCCATCAGCCCTCCCTGCGCCTTAAAGGAAGGGCTCCCGCCTGCCCTTGGAGGGCTCGGGGGCTCTGCTTCCCGGGTGCTCATCAGAGCCCTTAGCTGGGTCTCGGGCACTCGGCTGCGAGGGGGCCCCCGACGGAACTCTGATCCGGGGCCCGCAGGCACCATGACATGCAGGCGAAGCGGGGAGGCCTCCTGGCCCGATGGACCCCGTGACAGGCACCCGGACCTCGGCTGGCCGCAGGACATGGGCTCTCGCACCCCAGGGCCCGCCTGAGCCCAGGCCCTGGAACCGGTCCCCGCTTCTGAACCCAGCCAGGCAGGGGAGGGGGGGAGCCTCCCGGGGCACCAGGGACCCCGTCCCGGGCAGATGGACCCTCGGCAGGTCGCAGGATGGGGCTCCCGCACCCTAGGCCCTGCCTGAAGCCTAGGCCCCGGTCCCGGTCCCTGCTTCTCAACCCAGCCAAATGCAAAAACAACAGTTGATGGACAGAATGCAGAACAATGTCATACATTCACCCCAATACAGAGATCTGGGCCTAAATCCATCGTTTTTTTGCTCACCATGCCATTCCAGTTTGAAACCAGCCATATGCAAATCAGTCTTGACCCTGTGCCTCATGGGAACAGTCCAGCCCGAACTACCAAGCCAGGTCCTCCCTGGACTGGAAACAAGCATCCTAGGACCGGTTTCGGGGTTTCACCCCTCTTCAGCCAGAATAGCTTGATTCCAATGGCATGGAGAGCACGGGACCCACGACTGGGCATACCCGTCCCACTGGGTGACAAATGCAAAAACAACAGTTGATGGACAGAATGCAGAACAATGTCATACATTCACCCCAGTACAGAGATCTGGGCCTAAATCCATCGTTTTTGCTCACCATGCCATTCCAGTTTGAACCCAGCCATATGCAAATCAGTCTTGACCCTGTGCCTCATGGGAACAGTCCAGCCCGAACTGCCAAGCCAGGTCCTCCCTGGACTGGAAACAAGCATCCTAGGACCGGTTTCGGGTTTCACCCTCTTCAGCCAGAATAGCTTGATTCCAGTGGCATGGAGAGCACGGGACCCACGTCTGGGCATACCCGTCCCACTCGGGTGACAAATGCAAAAACAACAGTTGATGGACAGAATGCAGAACAATGTCATACATTCACCCCAGTACAGAGATCTGGGCCTAAATCCATCGTTTTTTTGCTCAACATGCCATTCCAGTTTGAACCCAGCCATATGCAAATCAGTCTTGACCCTGTGTCTCATGGGAACAGTCCAGCCCGAACTGCCAAGCCAGGTCCTTCCTGGACTGGAAACAAGCATCCTAGGACCGGTCTCGGGTTTCACCCTCTTCCGCCAGAATAGCTTGATTCCAGTGGCATGGAGAGCACGGGACCCACGTCTGGGCATACCCGTCCCACTCGGGTGACAAATGCAAAAACAACAGTTGATGGACAGAATGCAGAACAATGTCATACATTCACCCCAGTCCAGAGATCTGGGCCTAAATCCATAGTTTTTTTGCTCACCATGCCATTCCAGTTTGAACCCAGCCATATGCAAATCAGTCTTGACCCTGTGCCTCAGGTCTAAACTGGGGTGGTATGGTGAGCAAAAGAATGATGGATTTAACCCAGATCTCTTGACTGGGGGTGAATGTTTGATTTGTTCTGCATTCCGTCCATCAATTGTGTGTCTTTTGCTTTCTCGCCCTAAGTGCGCCAGGTATGCCCAGACGTGGGTCCTTGGCTCACTGTGCCACTGGAATCAAGCTATCCTGGCTGAAGAGGGGTGAAACCCGAAACCGGTCCTAGGATGCTTGTTTCCGGTCCAGGAGGACCTGGCTTGGCAGTTCGGGCTGGACTGTTCCCATGAGGCACAGGGTCAAGACTGATTTGCATATGGCCAGGTCTAAACTGGGGTGGCATGGTGAGCAAAAGAATGATGGATTTAACCCAGATCTCTTGACTGGGGGTGAATGTTTGATTTGTTCTGCATTCCGTCCATCAATTGTGTGTCTTTTGCTTTCTCGCCCTAAGTGCGCCAGGTATGCCCAGACGTGGGTCCTGGGCTCACTGTGCCACTGGAATCAAGCTATCCTGGCTGAAGAGGGGTGAAACCCCGAAACCGGTCCTAGGATGCTTGTTTCCGGTCCAGGGAGGACCTGGCTTGGCAGTTCGGGCTGGACTGTTCCCATGAGGCACAGGGTCAAGACTGATTTGCATATGGCCAGGTCTAAACTGGGGTGGCATGGTGAGCAAAAGAATGATGGATTTAACCCAGATCTCTTGATTGGGGGTGAATGTTTGATTTGTTCTGCATTCCGTCCATCAATTGTGTGTCTTTTGCTTTCTCAACCTAGCCAGGCGGGGGGTATCTGGGAGCCTGTCCGGGCACGAGGGACCCTCGGCTGCCCGCAGGACATGGGCTCCTGCACCCCAGGGCCCGCTGGAGCCCAGGCCCCTGGCCCTGCTTCTGTGGATGCGGGTGGCAGAGCGGACTGGAACTCTGCGTAGTGCCAGGGTTACGTCTTACCAGCTCCGGTTGTGGTAGGGTGGACCCTTCAGGTTGAGGCTTCCGGCGTCAGTCTGGAGCTCGAGGTAGATCGGGGATCACCAAATCCCAGGTCAGTATCGCTGGGAAGACCTCCTCGTGGTGTGTGGCCAGTCGAACTCGGGCCATGGGCATCGGGTGCAGAGTGGTGCAGAACCACGGAGCCACCTGGATTCGGGTTCTGGGTTGAAGACTTTGTTGAGCAAATCCGGTGCTCATGGGCAACAGAGTCTTACAGATGAGTGCAGGGCAGGTCCTCTGGGGGACTGCTGGACACACCGGGGTTTCCGCTTTAGGCAGGTCAGAGTTGAGACAGGCTGGTGGGGCTGGGGCCAAAACAGTTGGTGTCCTCTTTTTCCTGGGTCAGCACGGCTCTTCGGTCCTTCTTTCTTCCTCGAATCTGAGGAGGCAAGGTTCAGGGTCGCCCTTAAATACTAAATTTAGGGGCGTTACAGGGATGTGGAGGTCGGGACCAATGGGTCCCTTCCTTGGGGTGAGTACACCCCCTATTATGCCACCCTCCAGTGAAAGGGGGGCATGAGCCTCTCTCTAATTGGCTGGGTCTCCTCATCTTCAAGATGGAGGGGGCTGAGATGTGTGCTTCACCTCACATCCGCCACCTGAGGGGTGGGGTTGGCAAAGGTGGGTACAACTCTACACCTAACTTGGTTTTCCCACCGATACTCCCACCCAAAGTGGGGGTCAGAACCGGTGGGAGCCAGTTGCTGGAGACAGCAAAAGGCAGAGACTTTGAAGCTTCCCCTTTGTGGACCCAGCCCATCCTTGGGGAGTAGGCATGACACCTCTGCCCAGGATGGGCTTTGTTTCTGGACCCAGAGAGCGGAGACTCTCTACCCAGGGGTCCAGAAACCAGTCTAGTGTTGGTGGCAAATGGTGGGTAGCCATTCAGGAACCACACCAGGGCTGGTCGTTTTTCAGGGGGCATCTCTAAGATGCCCTCTGAGTGCATTTTACATTAAAACCCACACTGACATCAGTGTTTGTTTAATGTGCTGAGACGTTTGTTACTAAACTTTCCAGGTTTTAGTAAAGCCATTATGGAGCTGTGGAGTTCGTAATGACCAACTCCCAGACCATATACTCTTTATGGCTTTACTGCACTTACAATGTCTAAGAATGGACTACATAAAATACATGGGGTTCGCCCAACTCACCCTCCACTGTCTGGGCAGCAAATATCAGCACAATAAACAGTGATGTGGAGGAACAAATAGACCCAAAGTATTCATAGGATACATTCAATTACTCCTATGCAGTGGTACCTAGTCCCATCTCATTAATATGTACTTAAACAAAGTCACATACTAACGCTTACTCCTGATCGTAACCAATAATTATTTCTTTTAATTGGTTTACTAGTTAAGATCGGTTGTTCATTTTTCTTAATTCGTCATTTATTAAATCAACATGGAGCAACAACACAGTACAACATAAACACAAATACATACATAATTATACAAAAGATCATTTCCTAACCCCTAATTACAAAAAAGTGTCCGCTTTCTCAGTTCACTGCGGTCCACTGTGCGGTAATCCTTTGCACACTTGAGGTACCCTATCCACCTCTACATCTTTTTCCTGTGTGCATGTCCAATTTTAGCATAATAATTGTAATTTAACGGATTCCTCCTTCCTCGTCTGTCGACGCGTTTCAGCCCTGTTACTTGGGCCTCATCAGGACAGGGGTGTAAGGAACAACCTAAAGCAAAATATCAAAGAACATAACTAAAACTATTCCACTTCAGTACCTACACCAAAACTCAGAGATGTGCTGATCACCCGAGTGTCCACCAGAAGGGGTGTCCATGCTGTGGTCCCACATGCTGTGCCCATAATCACTCATTACTGGTGCCATGTCCACCAATCACTACTTGTACCTCCTTACGTTACAGTTACCAAGCCACAACATATTATCAATGCATACCATCACTACGTGTGAAAGTAAAACGTGAATAAAAACAAAAAATAATAATAACATCAAATGAAACGCCCATAAAAGACAACTTCATACATATTTGCATGCCTTACTGCATTTTGTACCCTCATTCAAGTGGATCACGTTGTCTACAAGAATACCCACAAAGGGTCTCAATGCATTTACTATGAAGCACTGTCCCAGATGCGTAAATAGTACAATGCCATCATCTCTATCTGTACCGGCGGCTCCTGGCGTTCCGTCCGCTTTCAACTACGGGGAAAAAAACAACCAACACCAATCAAATTCCCAAAAGCCTCCAAGGCTCTAAAGTGCAACGTGCCAAATACGTGTACTAGTATAATACCTCAGGACTTCCTTATGCCGCCTATATCTCTGTCAAACCGTTCTCGTCCTGTGCAAGGACGCCCAATGTCAGCCTCATTAACGCTGCATGGAAACAATACAGAAATATAAAGATATATCAAAATACCATCAGAATCCCACTACTCGCGTCCAGCGCGCCAAACATCGCCTGGACATCGTCACTTACCCCCACTGGTATTCTGCTGGTTTCTACACTAGCGTAGTTCTGTGCCTGCTGGTTCACTAAGGCAAACTCATACGCGGGACTCCGGCCTTCTTAAAACTCCAACCATTGCCCGACTCGACGTGTGCCCGGTCACGTGATCGGCAGCATCATCGACATCAAGGAAATACTATGCCAGTCACTCAGCTCGTGCATCTCTTTCTGAATAGTCATAACCAGCTAAAAGTCCCAAGAATAAGCCCAGAAAAAACAAAAATAAAAATAAACAAAATGTGGCGCATAATTCCGTGATAATAAAATAAAATAAAATAAAACGTGAAAAGCTCCCCAAAGCGTCTTTTTCTTTCATAACGCTGTGTACCACCTTCACCCAACACTCAGCACATCTCGAGCACACACTGGTGTTGATATGTACAAAAAATGCATATTTAAACAATTATATCAAGCAGAAGAGGCATCATTAACAATTACTAAGAGCTAAACAATAACACTTGAAATATCAAATATCATAGATGTATCGGGTATAGTCTCAACGACAAGCCCTCTAGTACAGCACAATAGCTCTGGAGGCAACATTGTAACAGTCTCAATCCCCTAGTAACGTTGTTAACACCATTGGTATCATCAAGTCATTTTGCATTTGTCACATCAAACATATGTATTCTCGCCCTATTTCCCACACTGGGTTACTCTAATCCTAGCGGACAATAGGTAGGGGAACATCACATTATATTTAAATACGTTTAAGCTCCTCCTAACCTAAATCAGTGCCCAGATTTCATGACGATCATTCAGACCATGTACTGCTGTCCTATATTTCTCAATCATCCGGGCCTCCTGTCTGTTAAGCAAGGCTTGCAAACACGCTCGGTTGCTATGCTTTACCACCAGTAAACCCGACCAAACCATGTCGTTCTCATCATGGTTGTGTGCCTGATAATGCTCCACCAATGGGGCACCTTGGGTCTTGCACCTCACTCTCGATTTGTGTTGTAGGATACGTGTTTTGACCGATTGGGTTGTCTGGCCTATATAAGTCTTGTCACAGGGACATGTCACACAATAAATAACATTTTTCGTGTTACAGTTCGAAAAGTCGTATTGATCATGTTTTTGATTGTTCATCATAATAAATTTAGAGTCCTTCGTCATAGGGGATGCTGCGCAGTTATTGCACCTGAAGTGACCCACCAACGGTGCTAGCCCCATCATCCCCCTTAGGTCCTTCCTAATGGGTGTGGGTCGTGAGGATTTGACCAAATGCTGTCGTATGTTCTTCCCTTTCTTAAAGGAAAATAAGGGCCTGGGAATGTCTAGGGGCCATATGTATCAAGACTTTTTCATTCGCAAACGGGCCGATTCTCAGAATCTGCCCGTTTGCGATTGGAAAAGCCTTTGGGATGTATCATCCCAAAAGGCCATCGCAAAATAGAGAATCGCAAAATTTGCGATTCTCTATTTTGCGAATGCAATTAAGGAATTGCAAATTGCGATTCCTTAAATGCAATTCTGGAAGCACTCAGAAATTTGCTATTTGGCCATAAGGAATCGCAGATTACCACCAACTTCAAGTTGTTGGTAATTTGCGATTTTCTAGAAAAAAGCACTTTTTTGCTTTTTTCAAAGTGCCATTTGGTGCATGTATGTGCGCAAAATGTGCACACATGCATATTTCAGGGGTGCAACAGGGTGTCCTTTTGGCACCCTTGCAACCTTGAAATTGCATTCTCAATTTGCGATTCTCTAATCGGTAATCGCAAATTGAGAATGTCTTCCCATTCATTCCTATGGGCCTCCTAGCCCATAGGAATGAATAGGAAGGTATTCCTTATTTGCGAATCTCAATTTGCGATTCGTAAATAAGGAATATGTAGGATCGTAAACTTTTTAGCAAATCCTACATACATTGCATTTTGCGATTCTCTAATTGCGATTCGCTTAAAATCGCAATTTGAGAATCGCAAAACTCTTTTTTGATACATATGGCCCTAGGTGTCTACCAGCCTCCAGTTTCTTAAGATTATTTTCTTAAATTTATTGGCCTTAGGGTTGTAAGTTAAGACACATGTTAAAGGGTTAGTCTCAGGCTTGGGTTTCGGAGTTAGTAGTTCCTCTCTGGGGGTGAACCATGCACGTTTAAGCGCTACCCTTACTAGTTTCTTGGGGTACCCTCTCTCTGTAAGCTTTTTTTGTAAACGCTCAGCGTTCTCAAAATAATCCGCCTTGTTGGTGCAATTACGTCGGATTCTAAGAAATTGTCCGTAGGGCAAATTCTCTTTAAGGCTCCTTGGGTGCCCACTAGAAAAGTGGTCAAATCCTCACGACCCACACCCATTAGGAAGGACCTAAGGGGGATGATGGGGCTAGCGGGCTAGCACCGTTGGTGGGTCACTTCAGGTGCAATAACTGCGCAGCATGCCCTATGACAAAGGACTCTAAATTTATTATGATGAACAATCAAAAACATGTTCAATACGACTTATCGAACTGTAACACGAAAAATGTTATTTATTGTGTGACATGTCCCTGTGGCAAGACTTATATAGGCCAGACAACCCAATCGGTCAAAATACGTATCTTACAACACAAATCGAGAGTGAGGTACAAGACCCAAGGTGCCCCATTGGTGGAGCATTATCAGGCACACAACCATGATGAGAACGCCATGGTTTGGTCGGTTTTACTGGTGGTAAAGCATAGCAACCGAGCGGGTTTGCAAGCCTTGCTTAACAGACAGGAGGCCCGGATGATTGAGAAATATAGGACAGCAGGACATGGTCTGAATGATCGTGATGAAATCTGGGCACTGATTTAGGTTAGGAGGAGCTTAAACGTATTTAAATATAATGTAATGTTCCCCTACCTATTGTCCGCTAGATTTAGAGTAACCCGGTGTGGGAAATAGGGCGAGAATACATATGTTTCATGTGACAAATGCAAAATGATTTGATGATACCAATGGTGTTAACAACGTTACTAGGGGATTGAGAGTGTTACAATGTTGCCTCCAGAGCCATTGTGCTGTATTAGAGGGCTTGTCATTGAGACTATACCTGATACATCTATGATATTTGATATTTCAAGTGTTATTGTTTAGCTCTTGGTAATTGTTAATGATGCCTCTTCTGCGTGATATAATTGTTTAAATATGCATTTCTGTACATATCAACACGTGTGTCCTCGAGATGTGCTGAGTGTTGGGTGAAGGTGGCACACAGCGTTATGAAAGAAAAAGACGCTTTGGGGAGTTTTTCACGTTTTATTTTATTTTATTATCACAGAATTATGCGCCACATTTTGTTTATTTTCATTTTTGTTTTTTCTGGGCTTATTCTTGGGACTTTTAGCTGGTTATGACTATTCAGAAAGAGATGCACGAGCTGAGTAACTGGCGTAGTATTTCCTTGATGTCTATGATGCTGCCGATCACGTGACCGGGCGCACTTCAAGTCAGGCAGTGGATGGAATTTTAAGACGGCCGGAGTCCCGCGTATGAGTTTGCCTTAGTGAACCGGCAGGCACAGAACCACGCTAGTGTAGAAACCAGCGGAATACCAGTGGGGGTAAGTGACGATGTCCAGGCGATGTTTGGCGCGCTGGACGCGAGTAGTGTGATTCTGATGGTATTTTGATATATCTTTATATTTCTGCGTTGTTTTCATGCAGCGTTAAGGAGGCTGACATTGGGCGTCCTTGCACAGGACGAGAATGGTTTGACAGAGATATACGCGGCATAAGGAAGTCCTGAGGTATTATACTAGTACATGTATTTGGCACGTTGCACTTTAGAGCCTTGGAGGCTTTTGGGAATTTGATTGGTGTTGGTTGTTTTTTCCCCCATAGTTGATAGCAGACAGAACGCCAGGAGCCGCTGGTACAGATAGAGATGATGGCATTGTAGTATTTACGCATCTGGGACAGTACTTCATAGTAAGTGCATTGAGACCCTTTGTGGGTATTCTTGTAGACAACGTGATCCACTTGAATGAGGGTACCCAATGCAGTAAGGCATGCAAATATGTATGAAGTTGTCTTTTATGGGCGTTTCATTTGATGTTATTATTATTTTTTGTTTTTATTCACGTTTTACTTTCACACATAGTGATGGTATGCATTGATAATATGTTGTGGCTTGATAACTGTACCGTAAGGAGGTACAAGTAGTGTTTGGAGGACATGGCACCAGTAATGAGTGATTATGGGCACAGCATGTGGGACCTCAGCATGGACACCCCTTCTGGTGGACATTCAGGTGATCAGCACATCTTGGAGTTTTGGTGTAGGTACTGAAGTGGAATAGTTTTAGTTATGTTCTTTGATATTTTGCTTTAGGTTGTTCCTTACACCCCTGTCCTGATGAGGCCCAAGTAACAGGGCTGAAACGCGTCGACAGACGAGGAAGGAGGAATCCGTTAAATTACAATTATTGTGCTTAAATTGGACATGCACACCGGAAAAAGATGTAGAGGTGGATAGGGTACCTCAAGTGTGCAAAAGATTACCTCATAGTGGATCGCAGTGAACTGAGAAAGCGGACACTTTTTTGTAATTAGGGGGTTGGGAAATTATCTTTTTGTATAATTATGTATGTATTTGTGTTTATGTTGTACTGGGTTGTTGTTCCATGTTGATTTAATGAATGACGAATTAAGAAAAATGAACAACCGATCTTAACTAGTAAACCAATTAAAAGAAATAACTATTGGTTACGATCAGGAGTAAGCGTTGGTATGTGACTTTGTTTAAGTACATATTAATGAGATGGGACTAGGTACTACTGCATAGGAGTAATTGAATGTATCCTATGAATACTTTGGGTCTATTTGTTCCTCCACATCACTGTTTATTGTGCTGATAAGAATGGACTTAGACACTTTAGTGGTACAGTGCTCCTGCAACTGTACTCTCACCTGTGGTCTAGTGCACCCTGCTAGAGGGGTGACTTACCTAGGCCACAGGCAGTGGATTGCAGGCATTGCACACAGGGATGTGTGCCATGTCGACTTTTCACTTTTCTCTACACCAAAACACGCAGCCTGCAATGGCAGTGTTGTTGTTAAGGTGCAGGGCCCCTAAGGGTGGCACAATAGGTGCTGCAGCCCTTAGAGGCCTTCCCTGGCGACAGTGCCCTTGGTACCCATGGTACCTTTTACAAGGGACTTACCTGTGGCCAGAGAGGTGCCAATTTTGGATACTAAGGTACAGCATTGGGAAAGAACACAGGCCCTGGGAACCTGATTGGCAGGGACCCAGGGCACACCAAGTCAAAGTGCATCAAGTGTCAGGCAAAAAGTAGGGGGTAACCATGGAAAAAGGGGCACTTTCCTAACTCAGCATTTAGCTTCATGTTTAATAGGATATTGTGCTGACACTTGTGGACTGGACCGTATAGGTACAACATGATAAGATGAGTCTTTATCCCAACCCACTTGATTGCGATATTAACCTGGGGTCTGTGCAAGATCCCATTCTGCAGCATATGCTGCTTTCACTTCCTCTGGAACAGGAACGGAAAAGGAAGGCATTATTGCATCCTTCCCGTGTGGAACATTTCAAACAAACTCCGGCGGCACTCCATCTCAGCCAAGAGAACGTTGTATTCATTAGTCAAATTCACTCAGAATATTGCTTTAATAGTATGCGGTATGTCACCCTCAATTTGTATGTCCAAATGATAAATTCTATCTGGAGGGCTAAACCGCTGATCTGGAGTTTCAATCTGTATATATTCATCAGTCGGTCTCGCCACCAGAAACTCTTGAAGAGTCTTGTGAACTATTGTGACCTCTGATGCGCTGCTAAGAAGGGTTCTCGCCCAAGTCTTGTTCCAAAGAAGAGTTCGGAGCAATTGTGGCATTTTATGTGGATATTCCTGCCACCTTTTTCTTTTTAAATTGCTCTTTTTGGTGCATAAATTTGTCTTCCTTTTTGTATGCTGACGTCAGAGGAGCTTTATGAGTCTGTCTTTGGTTTCAGATACTCCTCCTGTCTGCGATCGCCTCAACCTCCTCTCTCTAACCGTTTGTCTGTTAAGTCATGCAAGGAACGAGAAGGATGTGTATCTGAGTACTCATACCTATCATTTAATTCTATCATGGTCACATAAATTATAATGTTTCTCTAAAGACTCCGGTTGCGGAGATCCAGTCCATGTTTTAGTGCAATCTTTTCTTTATTTTTAGCCCATTGTTTTTTAGAAGACTCAGGTGCCTGCTTGGAATTATCGGCTTTTAATTTGCCTGTAATTTGTGGCTTATTAGCCCTGGTTCCCAAACTATCTCGACCTATAGGAGTATAGGTTTCAGAAATTATTTTAAGCAGCTCGTGTTCCAGATCTACAGGGGAAACTAAAGCGAGCCGTTGGCATATCAACAAAGAAGCTGCCTCCCCCTGAATATTACTTAAAATAATTGAGAACACTGTGGCAAAGTTGCTAATTACTATCATCCCCAAATCAAGGGCAAGGGCCGGTCCATGCTTAGTCTGAATCCGTTTAAGCACTTCAGGCAAAACAGCAACTGCAGGAGTACCATCAGTAAGAGTGTAGATGCAAGCAAATACAGTACCTCACGTATTACACTCCTCAACTGGGGGAACGACACCAAGTGGAAGACACATAGTGAGAATTCTAAACTTATCATGGGGTCCCTTATAGGGAAAAATTGCCTGAAGCTGATTAGTTTTTATGCTATTCAAAATGCAATCTCATCAAGTTTAGTTGGGATCTTACCCATAATAGCATTAATGGTAACTGGACTAATTGCAGGCACAGCTTACTGCACCAGTCCAGCTTGAGGAACCCTTGCTTGGGCAGTATTTAATGTACGCATTATGAACTGCATAAGACGTCAATACAACCTAACCAAATGATTTAAGAGAGGAAGTGTCTCTGGCTCTGTTAAATGATTTGCATTCGGAAATGGCGTATGGCCTGCTAGGACCGGCCAGGTTGTCCTGTTATTACTGATAGGGCCCAGTCTTACATTCCGATGGGTTTGTGGGAGGGGGCCTTGGAACCAATTGTGATATTCCTAAACTGTTAACAGTATTTCTAAATACTCATAAGGTTTATATGCAGCCAGACTGCAGCATCCGTATCTGATGTTAGAAAACAGGACATAACCTGTGGTCTCATTAATGTGAGATCTCTTATCAAACATAAGTATGAAACAGCTGAAATGATAACTACCCATAAAATCAATGTGCTCTTTATTACAGAAACTTGGGCAGATGCAGCCTCAGACCCAGATTTTGTCACTGCAACTCCCACGGGTTTTCGGTCTTTTAGAATAGATAGACCAATAAAAAGAGGAGGTGGAGTAGCAATTATTCTGAGAGAGCAGTTTGTAGCTAAGTTTATTCCAGCCTCTACTCTTTTCTTTGAAGCGCTTCACTTTTCCATTGAAATAGCCCCTAAGATAACGTTCAAAGGCATGCTGCTTTATCGTCATCCTAGTGCCAGGAGCACATTTGTGCAGAACCTAGATGGGCTCTTGGAACCCACACTTGCTAGTAATGATTTTACCATTCTTGGTGATTTCAATGTGTATTTAGAAGATTTGGAAGACAAGGAGACGGCCATTTTAATAGAGGCGCTGGGGGCGTTGGGCCTTTCTCAGATGGTCCCCTCTCCCACTCATAAGGCAGGACACACGCTTGATGGAATTTTCAGCTCCATGGCAGGACTGTCACTGAAAGAAGTCCTTCCTCTGACCTGGACAGACCATTTTTTAATTAAGTTTGACCTAGTAGTCCCTACAGCTCAGCCAGTAAAGGCAACAAAAAATCCCTCCTCGACCTTTACTGCTTGGAGCAAAGTAGATTTGGCTTCATTTCAGACCTTTTTAGAGGAAACACGTCCTCAGTTTAATTTATGTGCAGATTCAAATGCAGTGAAATATACTGAATGGCTAAATGAAGCTATTAAAATCTCAGTGCCTTCTAGGAAAACCCCAGGGAACCGGGGTGTGCCTTCGGCCCCCTGGTTCTCGGATGCTTTACGCAAGGAAAAACAAATGTGCCGTAGAACAGAAAGGCGCTGGAGAACTAACTACGACACAGCAGAAAAAGAGCTATATAAAACTGTCCTAAGCAACTATAAAAACTCATTAAAAAGTGCTTAGAAGGACTATTTCACTCAACAAATCGAGAAAGCCAAACACACCTCCAAAGAGCTATTCAAAGTAGTTAACAATTTAGCTTTACCACCAAAGACTGACGCAACAAAATGGGACCAAAAGTTTTGCGACTCTATTGCATCAGCTTTTAAATCTAAAGTTATGAATATTTATAACGCTTTTTTAACTACGCCTGATCATGATTCTATAGAGCTGCCCTTATGTGATGAATCTCAGAGAAATTTCTTATGTTCATTTTCTCCAATTACTTCTGAGGTGGTATCTAAGCATATAATAGAAGCCAAATCCGGCTCGCCAACTGACCCCTGTCCTCCTGCTGTCCTTAAAAAGATAGCGGAGGTGGTTAGCCCTATACTTACCCAGATTTTTAATATTATGTTTAACACAGGCAACTTCCCTTCCATATGGAAAGATTGCTCCATTCTTCCTTTGTTGAAGAAACCTAACCTGGATGCGACCAATCCATCTAATTACCGACCCATTGCCCGTCTACCACTCCCGACCAAGATAGTTGAAAAAATCATGAATAAGCAACTGTCTCAGTTCATTCTGGATAATGATCTGCTCGATCACTCTCAGTATGGATTCCGCAGGGAACACAGTACTGAAACTGCACTGATTAATGCCACTGAGGAAATCAGAATGGTGATGGATGGAGGAGGATCAGCGGCCCTGATCCTCCTCGATCTATCAGCCGCTTTTGAAACGGTGGATCATAATTTGCTGCAACAACGGCTAGAAGCAATGGGGGTCCAGGAAACGGCACTGACCTTATTGGCCTCCTTCCAGAAGGAAAGGAGATTAACAATCTCTATGGACAGTGTCCATTCAGAACCATATGTTTTGCCCTGTGGAGTCCCCCAAGGATCATCCTTAAGCCCAACTCTTTTAAATAAATATGTTGCAGAACTTGCCCCTTTGATTCGAAAGTTTGGGTTTAATCTGACGTCTTACGCGGATGATACCCAGATAGTCGTAGCACCATATAATAAACAAACTGCACCCACTCTACAGTTTCAGAACTGTATGAGAGAAGTCGATAGATGGATGGGAGTGCACTGCCTGAAGCTTAACTCTGAAAAGACCGAGATTATTATTTTCGGTGATTTAAAACCTAGATGGGACAATCTTTGGTGGCCGGCAGAGATGGGCGAAGCACCTAAACCTGTGCAAAAGGCTAAAGATTTAGGAGTATGGATTGATAATAAGCTAGCACTATCACATCAGACTAATGCTATTGTCACCGCCTCCCATTTTCTGATAAAAAAACTTAAGAAAATCATGCCATACATCCCTACGGACTCCAGAAAGTTGGTAGTTACTGTACTGGTCCAGGCTAAACTGGACTATTGCAATAGTCTCTACCTGGGCATGCGTAAGCACTTTCTTAAAAAACTTCAGACTATTCAAAATACAGCTGCTCGGATGTTGGGTAACATTCCCAAATATGACTCAATCTCTAAGGAAATTCGCCGACTCCACTGGCTTCCAGTGGCTAAACGAATTAAGTTTAAAGCTCTCTGCTTAGCATTCAAGGCTTTGAATAACACAGGTTCCAAAATAAAGAGAGTTACCCAGGTAAAACCAGAAAGGGACCGGGTCGATTCATAAGTAAAAAACAATATTCCCTTCTGTGTCGTAATATAATTCTATTATAGAGATCTATATAAGTTGCACATGAACCAACAGAAACAGAATATTAATTCCCATTTAATATCACACACCGTAATTAATTTTGTCACTCATGTATTTATTTATCACTTAGTAAGTCCAGACTGAACTTTTTTATATAAAAACCATGTAGTAAAAACCGTATTTCTAAACACATTAAATAAAATCATTAAAACACATAAACCTATAGTTAAAAACAATTAATATCGAAGTGAGAGATAATTAGATACTGCTTTAGATTACATCAAGGCTTTACTTTTGAATGAATTCCTGCCTATATCCATTCTACTTAGAGACTAATGTCATACTATACAGCTTCAAAACCTTATCAGGTACTGCACTCTATACAAAATACAATCCAATCTATAGTGTAAAACACTAACATGTGCAAAATTACAAATATTCAATAAAAACAAAACTTTATTGTTGTCCAATAGTCGACGCGTTTCAGTGTATGTAAGAATTCTTAAACACCTTCCTCAGGACTCAAATTTAAAAACACAGATTTTATTTTCTCAAAACCAGACCATGTATTCAAAGAGCACTCAATTGACTGCACATCCCATGTAGGATCAGCAAGTTCTATGGAATTTCTTATTCCACTATTAAAATTTCTTTGACCACTCCCTTGTATTAATTTTCAAGGTATTATATTTCGGATCAACCGTTGTGTATTCAAAGAGCTCCTTTAAAAAGTACGATAATTACACCAGAAATCCCACGTTGACGAAATGCTGCTCCAAAAATTTAGGAATACGATATCTACCTAATTGATGAAAGGTGTTCGTGTTTTTATTGAATATTTGTAATTTTGCACATGTTAGTGTTTTACACTATAGATTGGATTGTATTATCTCTTATGGCACCGCAAAACTGTGGAACACTTTACCAGCCGAGCTCAGAGGAGCGGCCTCGCTCACCATCTTTAGGAAAAAGTTAAAAACTTGGCTTTTCCAGAACTGATTTCCTGGGAGGGAACACTGCAGTCAATAGCGCCAAGACACCCCCGGGTATTCGTGCGCTTAACAAGTCTCATTAACATTAACATGTGTGAAATGCCTGTGAATTTGCATCGACTGCAGGAAAAGTAACCCAGGAATAAACAATTTCACATTTATACACGTCGTGAGCCTCAACCACGAAGGTAACATCTCCACAGCGATTGGCGAGCCCATATCTATTTAAATGAGCAGTTACTGCTGGTCTACAAATAACAGCACTATTCACTGGTTGCACTGCCATATTAATGAATCGAATACAAAGAAAGGAAACACTATTGCGGGCTGTCTTTTTAAAAGACCAAGCTTGATCAACCTACAGAAATAAATAGGCGCTTCCTCTTATTACTGTGGGGTCTCTGTATAAAGGCAATAAAGGGCCCTTGGGCACACCTAGGAGAGCCACTAAATAGGTACCAAACCTAAAACGTTGGTGGTGCCATGTTACATCGTTCCTCCGAATTTAGTAGGACTCTGGATTGGATCAACAAAATGTCATAATACAGGAAGTCTTCTTATACCATCAGTAAATGTTGGTCTGGCTAGCTCACAGTACAGCATCTAAACTCCTAAACCTTCAGAATTATAGATGCTGTTGGCTACCTTGAACAGGACCACCCTTATTCCCAAGGAATTCGTGGAAACAGATCTAACCCTTTCGTTTGTCACTTTTGCATGCCCAAGATGTCACAAAGAGGAGAGACAATAATATATTTTCAAATGTTTATTGAAAAGATATAATCCTTGTAATTAAAACATGAACTGCGTTTATTAGACAGATGTGACACATCATTGTTATAAGCATTATTAGAATGGTGAAAAATACACATAATTCAACCATGTTATTACTAATATTACTCCTATCTATCACTAATACCCCTACATTAGCGAGACCATGGTGGGAATACCCTTCTGCCAGACCCATTTGGAATGATCTAACCCCATACCTTGATATAGTGTCTCAGGAAGCCGGCCTCAGTGCTTTAACGAATGCACTCCATCTCAGGGGTTGATTACGATGCCGTCCGGAAAGGCTCCGAACGGCATCCGATTCGGTCAAATCCGATTCGGAAGCCTTGTTCCGACCGACCTGGACACATTTCCGGAGGACCAATCATGATGTCCCGAAAGCGTCCGAACTGTCCAACTCGGTTCCAAACGGTATTCAGAGTGACAGTGTCGTTCGGAGCCGGCTCTTACAGGTCTACAAGCTGCGTTTCCAGACAAGCGATTAGGATGTTGGATTCGGACAGCCTTTCCGAGTCGGTTGTTCCAACATGTATCGGCTGCCGGAATCTGACTTTGGGGGCCCATAGCAGGCACCCCTTCACCCGGGGCCCTCCAAATCGGGCCCATGGGGTACCTATGGGTCCCCCCTTTCCCTGCATGCACAGTGCGGTAGGCACCATGGGGTGCCTGCCATAGGGTGCAAGGTTTTCCCCAACCACCCCTTTTCTCAATGGGAGCCTGTGTTCTCATTCGGAACACAGGCTCCCATTGAAGTCAATGGGAGTCCGACCGAATGATGTTCGGACACACCGTAATCGGTCGGTTGGACACCCCGAACCCGAGTCGTTTGGAAAGCATTCCCAAACCGATTCGATTGGACTGCTTTCCGGATGACATCGTAATCGAGCCCTCAGTGTGCAAGCCTACACACATCTCCCTGCGCAGCTATCTTCCTTCTTAGAATGTGTGTCAGGCCTGCAGAGCTGCATCTCATTCACAGCTCTCCACAGCATCAATGATAACTCTGGTGTAAAATACCTCTTGCCTGAATTCAAAACGGACGCTGTTTAAATAATAAAACACCGGCCTTTTCCCATTCTGCCAGAGACACAAAAAACATCTTTACTTAGTCTGGGTAAAAGAGTCGTCTCCTATGAGTACAAAATAAAGCAAGAACATAATGTTCTAATAGGTGTCCCTGAAACTAACAGTGTAGACTACAGAACAACAATTTCTAACTATAAGTGCGTGCATGGCATTTTGTCATGTTAGTGAAAAACGTGTTCAAACCACCATCTCAAAAAGAGGCCAAGTTAGAAGTGTAAACTAAAATGGAGACAACATGTAATCTCTAATACACAACATGGCATACACATTGTGTGCAAAGTGCTTTGCCATCTGGTAGTTTGCAGGAACAGGCCACGCTGCCGATTAGAAGTTTAAAAAAAGTTTCACATCAATTTAGGTATTGGCTATCCTTGTAGATGTAATATAAAATCGAAGGATTAGTGAAAGACGGAAACAACCAAAACTTGGGAACACAGCCAGCATTGGTTAAAGTGCGTCAGAGACTCACAAAAGCACCCCAAATAAGCCAATTCAACCAATCGTACTTAAGTTCTTTTGCTATGCAGACGACAAACTAAGGGCAAATTTTGTTGTAGCCTCTCCTCTTCAGGTGATTTCCTGTATTGCTGTTAAAGAAGATGGTCTTAGTAAATTATTCTTATAGCAAGGTTTAGGCTCTAGTCCTATCCGTATTCACCTTGTAGCCTCCTCTGTTATTCATTGTATTTTGCGTCATTTCCCTAACGTAGACAACACACTAATTAACCAAGCACACCCTCTCATGCTGGATGGCTACAATACAGCCCACATACATTCGCCACTGTATTAATTGGCCCTAATAAATGTGTAAAAAGGAATTTTGTCCAATGAAATACACGTTTCCAAAAACAGCTCCAAAGTGCGTGATCATACAGTGGTGTCAGTAAAATTGTTCTCACGTACTTGAGATTTTAAGATCGCTCACGGTCCTGAAAGTGATTACTTTCTTTTTGTATAAATTGTTACTACAATCAGGTGAAAGCATACTGTACTGCTAGCAGCCTGTGTTGCCACCAGCAAAGAAATAGAAAAATAGGGAACTCCTCCTGCCGGTAACCTTCTATAGGGCTTGGCACGTTCTTCGAAAGCCATGAAGATATATTCTCAGTAAGCTAGGTAGTCAATGTATCTACTGAAGGAGTGGTTTGGGCTGAAGTTGCAGAATCTTTTATAGAAAATATGAGCAGCCTGCAGCCTCTGCCCACTGCTTATCGGATGTGCCCTGGTAGTAAGTAGTTAAATCTGATGTAAAAACACCATAAAAGACTGGAAAACGTATCTCACAACTCCTGCTGAGGGCTAGGCTGACTATTTCTCAAAAGGGAAAGGCACCAGATCCCCCACATTTAACCTATCGTGGTCTAAAGTATGGCATTTGTAAGCAGTGGGAAAACTGGCTGCCACAGTTGGATAAGGGGCTATTCACAATGTTAAACTCACACATGAGTAAATCTAGACCTCTAAATGTACTCTTACGCTTTTGAATAACTGTACTGCTTTTGGCTAATCACCATTTACAAGTGTTAAGTTACTCAAAAGTGTAGACTTGCATGTCCCCACCCTCTGATTTCATGAATTGGAGCCTGATTTACAAGTGTAAAGTTACTACTTGTAACTATCAGACATAGGCTGAGGTCTCTGCCACCAGGGTGGAGATATCAATATGGTAAAGTATGAGGAAAAGTGTATTCAATGTAAAAATAAATTCTTAAAAATATTTTAATGTTAGATATTCATTTAAACTATTTACTTTAAATGTAGAACAAAATGAAAAATGTTATAGCATTTGCTTAACTTTTAATTAAATATTTAATTATTTTCAAAATATTAAAAGAAATTAAAATTATTTTTCTTAATATTTAAATTAAAAATTCCACCTAAAGTATAACATTTATATATATTTATTATGTAGTGATAATTATTTAAAAGTATGTATACTATTATTTTAAATTCACTCAATTATTTTTTTTAAATGAAAGTTACATTAATGTTTACATTTAGAAAGAGTTAGTGATGCACTTTATTATAAATAGGGCTCCCGGTTTTCCGTTTTTACGGATTTATACATATAAATACAGACGGAAATCTATATTTCCTTTGTCTGTATTTATATTTAGAAACGGCAAAACACTAGCAAATTTTGCCGCGCTGCCGTGCCTCAGTGCAGTTTCCTTTCCACGCCCCTGGAAATTCATTTAAATCCCTTCCAATCAGGGTCTTTTAGCGCCCTCGTGTGGACCTCATTAAGGGAGCCTGCAGTGTCGTGTTATCAGGGTGTCTCAAGAAGAGAAAAGCAAGGGGTTGCTTAATGGTTTATAGCGGGGGTGGAGGGAAAGGGACGCCGTCGCGCCGTTCCATGATTGATTGCCTAGTGAGAAGGAGGGTAACGACCTGGGGGGGGGTAGGGGTTGCAGGATAGGGGTCGGACCGACTCGAGAGCCATGATTCTGCCCCTCTGGAATGCAGTGTGTCTCCCTCAGCTGTTCGCCCTTCATTGATCCCTCTTCACACATGAAAAGCCTCCCTGCTGCTTTAAACGCCCTCCTGCTGCAGCCAGCCGTAAGGTTGTGCTAGGCTGGCGCCACCCTGCTGCCTCGTGAGGGATGAGGGGATGTGTTTTGAAGCTCTCACCACGGGCGGGAGTTTCAAAGCACTGGCTGGCCCTGTCGCCTCCAGACAGCCTCGCTTCGCCTACGTGTCCGCCCTCCCATGTGCAGCCTGGGAAGTTGTTTTCGTGAGGTGCCTTGAGGATGCTGCGCCCACTCGGAGAGCTGTCTGAGGCACCTCGGCCCCCGCCGCCGCTCTCCCGTCCTGTGTCGGTGTGTTCGAGTCGGGTACGGACGGCAGGCCACATTATGCAGGTGCGGGTATAAAACATCGCGCAGCCTGTACTCTAACCTGCCCCAGAATGAAATATTTTCCAGGCTTCCCGTGACATGCCTTTGCAGCATGCTTCGAAAGGCACATTTTTTTCCGATTTTGTCCAGAACAGTCGAGGCCTGAGGGCTAGATATGCCGCCCAGTGCGACTAGTTATTTATCTTGGCTAGGCTGTTCAGTTTGTAGACCTGTTTTATTTGGTCTGGCGCTAGGTTTCTCTGTTGATGTCCAGACAAAACAAGAAACCAGGTGTCAAGTAGTGTCCTTAATAAATGAAATCGCCTGTACCTCGCTAAACACCTAATCCCGCAGTGCCCGAGACGAGGTGGAGCGACCCCTGGCAGTGTACTGTATAGAGGTGGTCGAGCAGGCAGCATGCCGTCGGATGACTTTTACAGCGCACCACGGAGAGAGCTATCACGTGGCTCTCCCTCCCAGCAGCAGTAAGGAAGGCAGTGGTGGTGCCCGGTGGGTACAGTGGGAAGCACACATCGAGATTATGGCAAGAGAGGCAGGAGCAGCGGACACAATGGGGAGCAGTCATTGAAAAAGGGAACACCAGGAAAGAAGCGTTCACTTCATGGGACTGGGAGCATTGTTTTTAATCTGCATGGCGTGTTTTCTACTGGCTGTGAGATGGGAGAACCGGTAAGTCAGTTCTCATGTGTACCTATATGCAAACTAGATTCCCGTTACAGATGGAGTAACATTGTAGGCCATTAAATCAAACGCAAGACATGGGAGAGCATGTGGTATTACCACAACAGCTGCAGACTTTGGAACTTAGGAATCAGGTTCAAGACTGAGCATTGGCTCAGCATCGTGTAAATATTCACAAGTGACTTAATCTTCCTGGTCCTAAAACCAAATTTGACCTTCACTAATATAACTGGTGCTCATGTAAAGTGCTCCAATGCACGCTATATAAAACTGCAACGAACAGGAGTCCAGTTTGCATCTCAAAAACCAATTTGTCATTTATTTTGTGCGGTGGTCATTTACTGGCAATATTTTAGCCATGGTGTCATTTAGAAAATACTTAGTAATCCCAGAATACTTGTCCTTCTTCTGATTCATTTGTACAATATGTGCGACATGTTATACATGTGCAGAGTACAGTCAAACTCAAATATATGAAGGAACTTTATTGCACAATTAGTTGTAACCATCACAATTTGTACAAACATGTTTTTGTATGACACACATATTTGAAGGCACTCCAACATGTGATAATGAACATACACAAGGATGTGAAATAAACAGTTTGTCTAGGATCACACAATTTGGTGACACCAAGAAGCTGGGATTTGTCCCAGTTTTTCCAGTTTCACTCTGAACAATATGATCATTAGTGGGTATCTCTTTCTGATAGCGCATGCTAATGCTTTGTGTGTAATTCTTGGAGAATATGATTAGAGCATAGGTAACACTGCCTGCTGCTCAACCATGCTTAGTGCTACTTTGGGTGTATGACGCTTTCCCACACCCCTCTGATTCCCTCAAAACCCCTGCATCTGAGGCTTGGCTGCAACAACACACAGCCTCCAGGTAGCACCCCCATGTATGTAGCCTTCTCACACCTCTCCCTTCCATTTAAAAAAAACCTGAAACTGGTGCTTGGCTGCAGTGAGGCACTGCTTCCAGTCAACACGCTTTTATAAGGGCACTAGCTTAGTTTTGCAGCAGTTTTAAGATCTTCTTAAAGTTTCTCATTGCTTAAATGTGTGTAATTTATGATATTTATATATGTTTTCCTTGTCTTCATTGCTTGATTTTGCTTGCGAGAAAGTGTCACTCATAGTCGTTGAATGTCACTCATTATTACAGTGAAATTCTGAAAATGTCACACATAAGCAATCTGAAACCTTGGCAGCTATGGATTTCTCATTAATTTCCAGCGGCACATGTAGCCCTAATTATCTGCCATAAGGCTGGCACTTCACAGCCTCACCAGCATCTTGCCGGGAAAGTCTTGGCCCGCAGATTTGTAGCAGGAGCTGTTTAGATGGCTTAACGACGCACGAGCAGTTTTGTCACTGGTTGCTGCATGCATGATGAGAACTGATTAAAGGGAAATTCAGCCCAGCAGAGGCCAGTATGTAGACATCACTGGTCTTCCAAGGTCGAGATGCAGTTTCATGCTCTCATCACACCCTAGTCGAAATTCCAGTCGACCAGTTACAAGTGGTTCCTTCTCGAGCCAGCTGGCAACACGTGGGCTTTGGACCGCTCGAGAACTACTATGGAGTAAATTCTATTAGAAGCCAATTACATCTTGGAACTAGTAAGTTGTGTTTTAATTTTGGTTTCAGGTAGTATTTTATTCTTTTTCGCCAGGACAACGTAATTTATTTTTGGGCGCTAGACACGTACAGTCTAAAACTCATGTACTGCAATTTCATTAACAAACCAGAAAGAGCCTCAATGTCCTCAAAGTCTCTTGAAATGCACATGTGCTTGTACTACAATGGCAAAGTTTTCAGATGAATGTATTATGTTGACCAATAACAACCAGGCGCATGTGTGCATTGTCAATTTAAATAAATGTGGAAAAATACTAGCTGTAGCGTCGTCTTTTGCTTGTGGCAAAAATAAATGCGGATAAATACAGAAAAAATGCCCCAAAAATAAATATGGATAAATACAGACGGAAATGGCAAAAAAATAAATACCATAAAACCGGGAGCCCTAATTATAAACTAATGTGCAAGTTTTAATGATATATTTTTTTACATAAAGTTACATTTATTTTTATTTAAAAAAAAGATAAAATAAGTTAATTTAATATTAGTTCCTATGGGCTTTTATTTTAAGCCTTTCCTTCTTTTAATTTATATCGAATGGTATTGCAGTAGCAGTGGTTGGCGATGTGTGGTGCTGGACTTACTCCACCTCTGAGCTGGATTATCTTTACAACTGTTTTAGGTCTTTTTTGGCTGTGCTCCCCTACAGAAGAGCAGTTTGATTAGAAATGGGTTTACTCTTTTGTGGGTGGATTCATGTCCTTCCTAAAATCACTCCATAACTCTCCCATAGCCCCTCCTTATTCCTCCCTAATCCCCTCCCATTTAGTTGTAAATGTTTCCCATTTTCCAGTGGTTCCTCTGTCTCTCAAACATTAACTACTAAAACGTATACCAACATGTACAGAGATCTTGGCAGACTGGGCGAACATCTCCGCATACAAAAGATAGGAGTGGTGGAGTACTATTGTAGTGCCACTAAATGCACTACAAAATGCAGTTTGTGAAGAAACACCACAATTGTACGATTTGAAAGTATTTAGACTCCATTCGAAGTATGCTACAAGATACAGACCACACTGATGCAATCACACCCTCCACCTAGAATGATCTCCACAGCTGGATTAGCCTTGCCTGCAAACAAACCATCTAACTAGGGTACCCTAAATGGAGCCACAAGACCACTATATTTACTCTAATGTAAGAAAGAGGGCCAGTCCAGTTTCAGTTATCCATGCCTGGTAGACCACTACATTAATGAGTTAAATACTAGCAAATATGCAGTGAAAAACTGTTAATGAGATAATCAATTTCAAATGCAGCTCGAATAACAATTGAAGGTTATATCCCACTTGTACTTTTAACTGTATACCCATTCAGCTGATGTAGCACCATTGTTATACAATTCTCTTAACTGTTTATAAAACTATACATAAAGTTATAAAATAAAACACCATAAAAGTCTGTTGCTAGGACCATCCACAGATGCAAGGCATGCATGGCCGATGACACTAGTTGCTGCTTTGCAAAAGAATCAGTAAGGCTCAAAACAACCTAGAGACTCAGAGATTGACAATGAAGATGTAATAGACTTTTTGCATAAAGAGTGATATGTTCAGGGTCAGCAGTTAGATGAAGTTTTGGCCTATATTATAAAGCAATTGTGTTTTCAAGAACCAGTAAAGGAATCAGAAGATTTGTTTAGTCAATATTTTATGGAAGTGACACACAATCTCCAACATATAAAGCTATAAAGACCCTATTAGAGAAGGAATAGATAGAGGGGGGCGTGGCCAGCCGGCCAAGATGGCAGACGTAACTGTCTGAACCTCCGCATCCTTTGCCCTTTATCCGTTCAATATCTTTGCTGAGTGGCCCTTTAAGCTGCTATCCTGCTGCCTTAGGGATGCCTTAGTTCCCCTGCAGGGACCTGCTTGGCACTTCTCGCGCTGTGAGATGCCCGCTGTCACCGTTCAGCACCAAGGTGTCGCAGGCCCGGGGGCGTCCCGCATTGGAGCAGTGGACTTTTGGGAGCTGCGGCCTCTAACTGGATCGCCTGCTACTGCTGTGGGGCGGCGGCGGCTGGGGACTGCCTGCCTGCGGTGCCAGCCCTGGGGAGACGAGCGCTGGGCGGCCCGGGGGGGGCGACCGCAAGGCCTAGAAGCCTGGCGTCGGCGCTTGGGAACCAGCGAGCCCTCCGGCTCGACGAGGCCTTTCCTGGTGGCATCGGAAACTAGCGGATTACTGCACATGCACCTTGCAGTGGTGACTGAGAGCGCTGATCGTGCTGGTGGGGGCTGGCTGTAGCTGTCGGGACTTGATCGGACAAGAGCCTCCTGCGCTGTGCATCCTGTGAGTGAGCAAGAAATGAGGTGAGCCCTGTCCGCATTTCCCCCCCTGCGCTGGAGCGCTGCCTGGTGCACCTCCTCCCGCGTGCTTGTGATTGTGCTGGCCAGGAGGCCGGGTTGGGCCTAGGCTGGGTGCCGTGTAGGTGGGGCATTCGGCGGGAACTCCTCCTAGCCATTCCTGCCTTGAACAGGAGGCATCGGATGGGCCCGGAGGCCTCATCGGGCCTAGGCCAGGTACCGAGGAGTTGGACTAACAACTGCACACCACCTTGAGCCTGGGGGCCTCTCCTCCACCTTCCTCCAAGACCTCATCCCTGCTGGGCGCGGCGGCCCGGGAGCCAGATCGGGCTCAGGCCGCAACCCTGGTTATCATTTGGAAGGGGTAGCGTGAACAAAATAAGGGTACAGCACACACCAGGGGTCAGTTCGGGCCCAGGCTAGAAACAGGACCATGACTGGTGACGCAGCACAACATTGTAGTAAATAGATAGGGGCCCGCAGTGGAGGGCGAATTCTGGTTGCCTGCGGGACCTACAGAGACCCGACTGTATAAGTGAACAGCAAGTGGGTGTCACACACACGTCGCACAATCCCAAACACTGTAGAGGTGTCTGTGACGCCACTAATGAGCAGCGGGCTGGCGCGGCGGCATCCATTTTCTCATCTGCACGCACCACGCAGCATAGGCGGTGGGGACTTTTCTTGGGCGGCACCCCTGCATTTGTCACTTCCTGTCCAGCAAAGCGTAGTCTCTGTGCAGGGACCTGAGTGACCTGTGCCCTGGAGTGGGGCAGTGGCGGGGACAGTTATATTGGCGCCGAATGTATATCTCATGGCATAGGAAGGAATCTGCTCCCGCCTGAAACTCGTCGTCGATCTGTAGAGTAGCTCTGCAATTGGCATGGAAGAGAGGGGGTAGTACGTCAGTGGCACACTACTGCCTGTTCCACAGGGGCGATAGCGCCGGGATACGTTGCATGTTACCCGTGACAGGTAGTCCCGGAGTGGACAGTTAAGTTTACGTGGCCTCGGGAGGGTTCACTAGTCGGACACACTGACACATCGGAGGAGGGACTGGGAAGTCTGTTCTACTGCTCTGACCCCCCCAGCAATTTAAATCACAAGCCATAGCCGCCGAGCGCAGTGGCAATCGCGAACCTGCTTGGAGGACCACACAGCCCAACAAATGCCCACGGCGCAACAATTGGTCATGGGACGTCTCCGCTGTAATCTTCCACCTAGCCCGGCGGGGCCCTGCCCCTTGCAGACCTCTAGGAAACTCCCGGAGCATGAATCGTAGCTTAAGCCACCACAAATGGATGCAGCGCTAAACAACAAGCTAGACAGTGTGCTGTTTGCAGTGGAGAAAATTGGGGCGTCCATAGAGAGAGCGAGAGTGTCACTTGAAAGTAAAATAGACAAAATCACTATCGACTTCATCCACCTGCGGGCGGAGCAGCAAAAACTGGCTGACAAACAACGCACAACTGAAATGCAGCTGAAGGAACTGCAACCAATCACCCGGGAAAACACACGTCGCACAATCCCAAACACTGTAGAGGTGTCTGTGACGCCACTAATGAGCAGCGGGCTGGCGCGGCGACATCCATTTTCTCATCAGCACGCGCCACGCAGCATAGGCGGTGGGGACTTTTCTTGGGCGGCACCCCTGCATTTGTCACTTCCTTTCCAGCAAAGCGTAGTCTCTGTGCAGGGACCTGAGTGACCTGTGCCCTGGAGTGAGGCAGTGGTGGGGACAGTTATATTGGCGCTGAATGTATATCTCATGGCATAGGAAGGAATCTGCTCCCGCCTGAAACTCGTCGTCGATCTGTAGAGTAGCTCTGCAATTGGCATGGAAGAGAGGGGGTAGCACATCAGTGGCACACTACTGCCTGTTCCACAGGGGCGATAGCGCGGGGATACGTTTCATGTTACCCGTGACGGGTAGTCCCGGAGTGGACAGTTAAGTTTACTTGGCCTCGGGAGGGTTCACTAGTCGGACACACTGACACATGGGAGGAGGGACTGGGAAGTCTGTTCTACTGCTCTGACCCCCCCCAGCAATTTGAATCACAAGCCATAGCCGCCAAGCACGGTGGCAATCGCGAACCTGCTTGGAGGACCACGCAGCCCAACAAATGCCCACAGCGCAACAATTGGTCATGGGACGTCTCCGCTCTAATCTTCCACCCACCCCGGCGGGGCCCTTGCAGACCTCTGGGAAACTCCCGGAGCATGAATCGTAGCTTAAGCCAACACAAATGGATGCAGCGCTAAACAACAAGCTAGACAGTGTGCTGTTTGCGGTGGAGAAAATTGGGGCGTCCATAGAGAGAGCAAGAGTGTCACTTGAAAGTAAAATAGACAAAATCACTATCGACTTCAACCACCTGCGGGCGGAGCAGCAAAAACTGGCTGACAAACAACGCACAACTGAAATGCAGCTGAAGGAACTGCAACCAATCACCCGGGAAAACACCACTACGTTGCAGGCACTTCTTGGTCGCGTAGCCGTGCTGGAAGATAGAATGGAAGATGCAGAAGGTAGATCGCGCCGCAATAACATATGAGTCATAGGCCTACCTGAAGGGACTGAAGGTTAGGACGCTGTGAAATACACAGAGGGCTGCTGCGTGAATGGATGCCTCAAACAGCCTTATCTGCATAATATGTGGTCGAGAGGGCACACCGGGTGCCAGCAAGGAAGCCCGACCGGGAGCGGTTCCCAGGCCATTCCTGTTCCGTCTGCTCAACTATAGGGACCAAGACAGTATATTGCACGAGGCACGCCGAAAACAGGAACTCAAAGTGAACAGCGCTGTATTGATGATGTTCCCGGATTACACTGTAGCAGTACAGAAGCAAAGACACTCCCATCTTGGCAGTTAAACGTCAACTCCCAGAGCTGAATGTACGATATTCGCTGCTCTTCCCTGCACACTTGCATGTGGTGGATAAAGGAAGCACTAGATTCTTCGACGACCCAGCGGACGCATGGGATTTGTTGGAGCAGGCAGGACATGCAACTGTGGCGTCAAGCCCCACCGAACTGGAGAACGTTTCTGGGGCCACACGTCGATGCAACCGGGGCAGGCGGAGATGCATTAGCAGGGCTGAACAACTGGTGGCAGCACCTAACCTGGAGCAAATGATTACAGAGAGAAGAAATGCCATACGGACGGCAGCAGCGCTCCACTCTGAGCAACAAGCCTCAGACCCAGACAATGACAGAGAGAAATCCACCAGTGACGAAGACTACGTGGTAGGACAAGCTTCAGAGTCTGATATACCGATGCCACCAGAGGTGAGACCACAAACGGCTGACCACATCATTTAACCCCATGGCTTACACCCCTAGGGACCCCCAGCTGTCCACAACCCACGCGTGTTGTTCTGCTCTGCAATCTCTGGGGGTGCGGGTCAGAACTGGACGGTCCTCCTCCCACTTACCTGTCCCCTAACAGTGACCAACAACAGAATATGCACAAGGAAAGATGTAATCTCAGGCGCACACAGAGGTAGAATTGACATATGAGGCCATAGGCGGCCATTCTGGCAAACAGTATTCTTCTTTATTGATGTTAAATGGGCATATGGGCATAAAGACTCTCATTCCCCAGTCTTCGCGTGATATGCGAACCCACTCCACCACGTATGGGGCAGAAAGTTTATTGCCACCACTTGATATGTTAGTTTGGGCAGATCCCTGTCACATATCTGCTCCATTATGGTTGTGCAAGTTACATTTCACAAGTTGTTCTGTTAAAAACCTAGTTACTGAGCAATACTGTCATGAAAGCTGTGTTCCCCCCAATGCACGCAAACAATATGGGTGGTTCTGCACCTCAGGTCACGAGGGGTGGGATGTTGCGAAGAATATGCTGCTACAGCGACAATGCCATCTGCAAACATATTCACATTGAATGTGAGGGGTATGCACACACCTGCACGCCGCTACTATGTCTATTCCTATCTCAAGCGCAGGGCTGCACACATCGCTCTTCTGCAGGAGATCCACCTGTCTGGTTTGGAGGTGGAACACCTGCGACGCCGTTGGCGGGGTCAGGTTTATGCTACTGATTATTCCTCATACGCGGGAGGGGCACTAATCTCGGTGCGGGCGGGGACCCCATTTGTATCGGAAGAAGTTAAAATGGACACCAGCGAGAGATACGTCTTTATAAAAGCACGCGTCACCCTAGCACAAGAATATACTCTTACTACTACTCGGCTCCAAGCGGCCTGCATGTGCGTATTGATCAGATAGTGGGCTCTTCGGTGTTCCACTCCATTCCACTCATAACCCCCTGTTGATGCGCCTGACATGGGAAACACCTCGTCCAACAATACCCATGTGGCACCTCCAGCCGACGGCCCTGGAGGATGCGCCATTCCGGGAGGCAGTGGGTGCGGGCACGGCTGAATACTTTGAACTCAATGATGGGTCGACTGGTGACACACTAACGGAATGGGAGGCGTTTAAGGTGGCCATCAGGGGCAGATGTTTTGGTATCAACTGGAACATCCGCAAACACCTAGAGGGAGCACTGGCGAGGGTAGAGGGTGAGCTGATGAACTTAGAAACTAAATGGGCAGCCAAGTCCAAGAGCATGGCGACACTGGAGGCAAACCGAGGGGAGCTGGCAGAATTACTGGAGCTCTTGCGGCACGTTAACTATGCTGCACACTCGGCTAGAGTGCATGCGCACTCGGACAGGGCGGGTCAACTATTAGCATTGCTTATACGGCAAGATCAAATATTGCAACCTATAACGGCCCTCCGCACTGGGGAAAGTCGGCTGCTGTACACACAAATAGAAATACATGCTGAGCTAACACGCTAATACAAAGCCCTCTACGCATCCAGAAATACATTCAGTGACACGCGGCTTGCCTCTATGCTCTCCCAGATAACACTTCTGGCACTGGACCAGGCACAAACCTTGGAGCTAGACGAACCTATCACCCCTATGGAGATAGGAGCAGCGATAAGGGCGTTGGCTACAGGCAAAACTCCGGGCACGGATGGCCTTCCTTCCGACTATTAGAAAGCCTATGCAACTGAAGTGACAACATACCTTCAGCAAGTGTACAATACTGCTCTTGATACAGGTATCCTCCCTCCCTCCATGCGGGAAGCATTGCTAGTGTCTCTCCCCAAACCAAACAAAGATCGGACTGAACCCGGATTGTATCGTGCGTTAGCCTTGCTAAACACCGTCTACAAAATACTGGCTAAGGTGCTTGCCGACCAGCTGGCCCCACTGGTGCTGCTGCTATTGGGAGCTGATCAGAATGGCTTTGTCCCAGCCCGCAATACATCACTGAACCTTCGCTGCTACTTCAGAGTTGCTGCCTATTCTCCCCGAAGCTGGGCACAATAAGGTTGCCTGGTGTTGGATCTGGAGAAGGCGTTTGACTCCCTGGAGTGGGGCTACCTATTTGCAGTGCTTACTAAACTAGGCATTGCGGGACGCTTTCTCTGATTAGTCCAGCTGCTATATACACAACCAACAGTGAGACTGAAGTCAGGCAATTATATCTCTGAACCCATACCGATTGGACAAGGCACCTGACAGGGGTGTCCCCTGTCTCCACTGTTATTCGCCTTGGCGGTGGAGCCACTGTCCGCTGTACTCAGAAAACAGGGTACGGAGTGGGGCATCACCCTGGGAGATGGCATACACACAGTATCCCTGTATGCGGTTGACATTATGATATACCTCCAGGACGTGCACACTCTTCCGCCTACGCTTACACATACGCTGGTGACCTTCGCTGTCCTTTCAGGGCTGAAGGTCAATTGGAGTAAATCCTGCCTGTACCCCTTTAGCCAAGAATATCCTGATCCTGCACTCCGGTACAACGATATGCGTATACCCTGGCAGCCGGACACGTTCCGATACCTAGGAATCTGCATTTACCATAAGCAGGAGGACCTACTGGAGGGCAACTTGGGCAGAGCAATCACAGTGCTGCATTCACAAATGTCCTTCTGGCGCACACTCCCGTTGTCGGTTGCTGGCTGCATTGCATTAGTTAAAATGGTGGTGCTCCCTAGACTGTTGTATCATTTCACAAACCTATCCGTCTACGTGTCCCCAGCCCATTTCCAATAAATATCCATTAGAGGTATTTGAATGTAAATTTCCAGCAGTACTGAAAGTAAATTAATTACTTTTAAGCATGTCATGTTCTTCATCATTGTCATGTGATGATGCAGTGCCGCGAGATGCTGGTGACCGTAAAGTGGAAGGCATTATGAAACGTGCTTTTTAAGCAATTGACTTTTCTATGAGAAAAGGGATTTATTTGTCAGATGCCACACAGTCACTGCTAAAAGATTTCAAACCTATGCGATGCATTGCAAGACTACAATGATTCCACAGATCAATTAGCGGAAAAGGAACTTACCAAAAGTTTTCTCTCAGATGCTACATTTTATGATTTATGCTTGCTATCAGCAGCAGCAGGGACAGCAATCCCATCTAACCATCCCATATGGATGAAACATTGGAGAAATAATTAATCACAGCAAGCATAGATTACTCATCTACCTTTGTTAGGACAAACATCTGAACAAGATTTATCGACAAGGTCATGGGTATGAACCTAAGTTAGAGTTATCAGACTGATTACTCCATTACAAACATGATGATTATTCTGTCCACCCTATTATAAGTGCCATAGAATACAAAGCACTTGTAATAAAACTCTAAATCAGACCCTATATGATAAATCGTCCAAGAGTAGTTTTTGTTTTCCACATTTAAACAGCATTCAAGAACTAGGAGTAAAAATAGCTTTATATGGACAGCATAGAATTTGACAATACACCTGCAATTAAGTTTTGTGTAACCCCAAATCCAAAAGAAATACATGGCTCTGCACACATCTGTAAAAGATCTACTAATGAAAAATGCAAATGAATATGTAACAAAGAGGAAACACAAGTTTATCATTCATTTTGTGGTACCAAAACCACCAGGAGCATTCAGACCTGTCATAGACCTTAAATTTGTTAACACATTTGTAACGGCCAGAACTTTCCGAATGACATGAATCCAGTCAATAATTCCATTGATACACAAAGGGGATTTTTTTATCATCCTTGGAGCTAAGTGATGCATACTTCCACATAAGCATCCTTCGAAGTTTCAGACAATTGCTAAGATTTGCAGTTGGAGGAATGTATTCCTTCAGTCCTTTCCTTCAGTTTATCAGCCTCTCCAAGTGTGTTCATGAAGGTATTGGCACAAAATGTAGCTTATTTGCCCCTACGGGGGTTTTCTCACATGATTCTAGGGAAACCAGTGGTAGTAAGAACAGGCAATCAAGTGGCAAAATCTCACATAAATTGACAATGGCGAACAAAATATCTACAGTTCTCCATGATTGCTCAAGATGTATGTTTGTGGGAAGAGAAAATCTGTTTTCATAACAAACAATGTGCATTGTGTGGAAAAACAATCAAATAGCAGACAAGCTACGTTGACTATTCCCATCCTCAACAGTCTTCAGATTACATACGAAAGCTTTTCAGTTTGAGTGCCTTCTTTTTGTCTTTCCTTTAATTCCACTCCTCTTAAGGGTGCCCAAGAAGATCTGGGAGGAGAAGGTGTTTGTAATATTGATAGTCCCACAGTGGTTCAGAAAATCTTATTTCCTTCAAATTCTGAAAAAGTTTGTGAACTCCACTCTGAACTTACAGTTTAGTAGTCTACCACCCCTGTTGACTCCAGTCATTCAGATGTCATCTCTCAAAAGGTTGCATCTGGAAGACTGGAAATTGAAAGTCAGAGTTAAATATTTGTGGTGTTCTGTAGAAGTAGCTGAGGAAACCCAGAAGTCCAAAAAAGTGTCCATGGTTCGTAATTATAAAAGGCACTGAAAAAATGTTAATAAATGGTATTTGAAGAAAAACCTTTCTGCATTGTTTTGTGTTTCATGATAAATGGGTTTTGAAGGAAAACTGTTCAACATTGTCATGTGATCCATACTTAATTCAGCATTGAAGGACTCACATTAAAATGTCAGTGGTCAGCAATAAAAGCATACAAATCTCCCTGGAAATCTCTAAATCAAATAAATCCTTCAGTCACTAGACTATTTAAAACATTTAAGATCCCTACACCAGTGCGTACCCCACTTCTACCATCATGGGAATTTCCATTAGTACTAAGAGCTTTACAGGAAGCACATTTTGAGCCTTTATCAAAAGTTTCAAATATTTTATTGATATATAAGGTAGCCTTCGTAGTTGCAATTGCATTAGCCAGGAGAATAGGTGAAATAGTGGCTTTAGTCATATCTGTAACCCATCTGAAAATAACACTGGGCAGCGTTATACAAAGATTGCACTTTTCGTTTATGCCTAAAATAAGCTTGAACTTTCATGGGGAACAAGATATAATTTTGAACGCCTTCTACCAAAAACCCAAAAGATAAGAATGAGAAGAATGTACAGTTGTTAGATGTTAGAAAAGTAATCCTTATACATTTAGAGCAGACTAACAAAATTAGACCAATTCTCTTTTTGTCACAGTTGGTTTGAGAAATAAAGGCAGAAAAAGCTTCTCCATGTACAGTTAGTAGGTAGGTGAAGTTAACAATAACAAAAGCATATGAAATCGCAGACGTTTCTGTGCCAGATAAGATACAGGATAGGTCTACCAAAGGAATGGCAGTCTCGTAGGCTGAGAAAAAAAGGAATTTCATTAATGTATCTGTGCAAATCAGCAACATGATCATCCCAAGATACATTTTGTTAAGCTCTCTAGGTTATCTTCATCAAACCATGAAGAACGTTCTTTTGTGACGGCAGTTTTGCTGTACTTCATGATTGTATATTTCTTATTATTTTCTTCTTTAATTATTTTTTGCTGTCCAAAGATTACATAAGAATGTTAACAGCATATCTGATTGGTATTAATTTCTTTCTGCCTTTTTGTAATCAGAAGTTAAAGTTAAGTTTGCTATATCATTAGTAAGTAAGGACTGGAACGAGGAAGATGCATGATGAGGTAATGAAAAATTACTTACCAGTAATCCTCATTACTGCAACATAAAACCTTTCTCATCCCAATCCCTGTCCCACCCTTCCTTTCTTCTCATGCAAAACGTTTTTAAGTATGGCAAGATGTGAGAGGGGGTAGAGCAGGGAGTTATGGACTGTTACCAATATCAATGGAGAAATGATTACTAACAGAACGATATATAGAAAGTTGGGGCCTGATTTAGAGTTTGTTGGACGGGCTACTCTAATATCCCATTTACCTTATTACAAGTGTATTATATCTGATGGCACTTATAATAAGGCAGACAGGAGATCCCTCATGTTTAGGACAGAGTAACTTATCCGCCAAACTCTAAATAGAGCCCTCAGTCTTTTTCCAAACCAACAGAAAGTGTTATAGTGCCTGTTTTTGTGTTTGAATCTGTTTATTGAAGTTTTGAAGTTCTACATTTTACAATACAACAACAATGCCTTCAATGATCAGTGTAAAATAGCTCCTAACAAGCAATGACAGAGTCTAAACAAAACCTCATGGTAAACATGTTGTGGCAGGAAGACAAAGGCAGATCGCCGGGCTAAGCGCCTACGGCAGATTCACACATTTGGACAGTAATGAAACAAATATCTTTGTAACAATACCACCTGGCTTGGCTACCCTCCACCACTCTACACAGTTGCCATCACTGAAGATTAGTACGTGGCTTACCCAGTGTCGAGGACTTCGGAAGGTGTATGCATGAGGGGCATCATAATGGATAAGGCAGTTAGGAGCAACCAACAGTCTCAGTTATGTGACCAAGGTCCCTCCCACATTGATAATGTTATCATTGGAGTCAGGTGTTCGATTAGACTGCAGGTCAGATAGAATAGTATCCCAGTAAGTGACAATGAGATATTTTCTTGGCCCTAGTGAGTCCTCTCTGTGCAAGGCTACACTTTCAGCTTGTGCCCAGTTAAGCATCGAATGTTCCCAGGCTGTGAACAGTGAGGGTTCAGAAGATTTCCATCGACATGTAATAAGGCACTTGGCCACTATAAAGCCCAAGTCTAAGAAAAGGGAGGTCACCCTGTGTTTCTTTTGTCTATGATACAACCCCAGGAAACATATTTCCCAACTGTGTAAATTAGGACGTTCTGTACTCACAGATAAACTGGAGATGATGCTTGTGCAGTAGGCATGCAGCCTGGGGCAGGCCCACAGCATATGTAGTAACTCAGCATCTCCAAGAACACAAAGCGGGCAGGCTGCATCTACTCTGTGATAAAACTGGTTCACGTTAGCAGGAGTGAGATAAGCCCTATGCACTATAGAGCTGAATGAGCTTAAACCGGGTGTTGCACGGCACATGCTTTGGGCCCTAAAGTAACAAGGCCCATTCCTTATTGGTGCAGGGCCGTGTTAAGTCCGATTCTAAGCGTTGCTATAAAGGGAGGAGCTGTGGAGGAGTGTGGGAGTGGAGGGAGTTAGTAAACCAACATATGAGGTGTCTACCCCTACCCATTACGTGTAAATATTGAATATTGAGGTGGATGGGCGGTTCAGTAGACAGATCTACCCAGTGGTTCCCTAGTGTGGCAAGCAATGAATTGCGAAGTAAAAATTGACCTGAGGGTTGGCCGTCCTCCTCCATCAACATCTCAAATGTCACCAAGGTGCCCCCACCCGGGGCCTTCTCAGGACCGGACCGACTTGAAAATAATGACCTGGAATGTAAACTGTAAAATGGTACTGCAATATCTAAGGCGACACACTCCAGATATAGTACTCCTACAGGAGACACACCTAAAGGGCAATAATTGTAGGGCTCTGGATAGGTGCAGATATAGACTCCTAGCACATACGGGATTTACATCGGGATCACGGGGAATGGGGATATTGGTCCAAGATGCACTGCCCTTCATACCTGGGAAGATCTGGTGTGGTCAAATGGGTAGGTACGTGACGCTGACCAGGGTGTGTGAAGGGACGATTATCAACATATGCTCGGTATACATACCACCACGACTGCATGCAGATACTCTCCCGGCTCTCAGCGCGTTGCTGCTAGACCTGCCGAGCACCACCTTGGTCATGGGTGGGGACATGAATGCTGCAATTAACCCATACAGAGACCGAGTGTCGACCTCCGACAGGGGAGTGGGAACGGAACCTCTGAGAGCATTCACGGAAGCGCTCGGATTAGTGGATCTCTAGAGGGAACATAACCCAGAGGTCAGGCAATATACGTTTTATTCGGCACCACATGGGGGATATTCCCGCCTGGACTACCTAGTGACACAATCCTCCGAAGCAGGGTGGTTTAGAGGGGCAACTCAGAGTGTGTGGCATATCAGATCATTCGCCAGTGGAGGTACGAATGATAGGGCCTACTAGAGACACTACACTGCTACTTCGCCTAGATCCATGGGTGTTTAAGGATGAACAAACTAAAGACAAACTGAGGGAACGGACACAACAATATTACCAGGATAATGTGGGTTTGGTAGACTCAGCATGCGTACTGTGAGAGGCACATAAAACTGTGATTAGAGGACATGTGGAAGCTATAGCCGAGGTATAAAGGAAAGAGCAGAGGCTTCGGTATGACACCCTAGAGGCGGAACTGGTCAAACTTGAAACACTGAATAGGGATCTGAAGGCATTGCCTGCCCAGGTTAAATATCAAATTCAGAATAAGCAGAGGAAATGCGAGACATAGCGGAAGAGAAGGCCAGGGCATAGGCCAGGGCGACTCAACACCGTCTGTACAAGGTTGAGGACAAAGCTAATAAATTGATGGCCTAGTTAGACAAGAGGGACAAAGCAAGATATTGGGTGCTGGAAATACATACCCCCAAAGGGGAGATGTGTAGGACAGGGAAAGAGATAGCCGCTGCGTTTGTTACACACTACGAGAAACAGTACATGCCCACCCCAGACAGAACGGGGCCTGATTGCGTTGAGCTCTTGCGAGATGCTAGGCTCCCGGTGCTATCCTCGGAAGCATGAGAAGCATTAGATGGAGATCTCACAATGGAGGATATTAGGCACGCTATCTGAGCTTTACAGCCGGGCAAGGCGGCCGGACCAAATGGTATTCCAGCCGAACTCTACAAGGGAATTCCGTCGGAGATAGCTCCGCACATGCTAGATATGTACCGGGAGGCGTTAGAGCGAGGTAGCCTACCGAAGGACCAATGGCTAGCTACTATTGTGTTCATTCCAAAAAAGGGTAAAACCCTGACAGATTGCAATTCCTACCGCCCTGTCTCGTTCTTCAATATGGAGGCGAAAGTGTTGGCGAAAATACTAGCAACAAGACTTAGTGGTGTAATAACGTCCATAGTGCACCCTGACCAATCGGGCTTTATGCCGCACAGGAGCACCCGGCTCAATTTAAGATGGTTATATGGAGTTATACATCTTACAGCACAAAGGCCGGAGGAAAACACAGTGATGCTGTCGCTGGCATGGCATGTGACAACATCGAATGGCAGTATTTATTTACGGCACTGGAACGGTTTGGATTCGACCTAAAGTTCTGTGCATGGGTTCGGCTACTGTACACAAATGAGTTGGCCAGAGTAAGGGTGAATAGGGCAGTGTCATGACCAGTGGCCCTGCATAAAGGTACACGGCAGGGCTGCCCACTTTGTCCTATGCTCTTCGCATTGGCGTTGGAGCCTCTAGCAGCGTGGGTCACAGGTGACCTGATGACATGGGGGATATCAGGAGTGGATGGATGACATTAGAAAATATCCCTCTATGTAGATGATATACTGCTATACACCACGAACCCTAAGTCATCAATAGGTCGCATTCTCCATATATTTCAACTGTTCGGGGGATATTCAGGCTACCAAATAAACTAGGACAAATCCCTACTCTATGTGCTTGCCGGACCTGTTCCGGCTCTACCATCTAGCGCTCGTACCCTGGTGGTTAAAGATAAGTTCATGTACCTGGGAATAACAATTTCTAGAACAGATACTGAATTCCTAGAAGACAACCTAGTTCCTCAACTGGATAAGCTCCGAAGAGATGTGATACACTGGAGACAGCTACCACTGTCTCTGATAGGACGGGCAGCACTGTTTAAAATGATGGCGCTGCCACGATTCTTGTACGTTCTGCAAAATACGCCATGCAGGGTCCCGCCTGACTTCTTTAGGAAAATAGATAGTGAAATAAGACTGCTTTTATGGGACGGGCGAAGCCCGAGAATAGCACTACACAAACTACAGAACGGAGTGTTCGAGGGTGGATTGGCAATCCCAGACATACGGAAGTACTACTGGGCAGCACAACTAGTCACAATTAATGAATGGGTGTTCATGGGACGAGACGAACCCGCCTACAGGGTCTATCATCACTCGATGGGACAGAGAGGATACCTAGCGGCACTATATCATAAGCGGGTTGGAACTCAGCTACCACCACATACCCAGGAGGTGATACGGATATGGAGAGAGGCAACCAAATCTTTGGGTTGGGATGGGAAATTAACAGAAAGAACTCCTTTATGAGATAGCGACCTCCTATGGGAGGTTGGAGGCTTACAGGGATTCCGCAAAGGGGGACTACTGGGGATAGTCTGCCTGGGAGACGTGTGGAGAGGGCAGAGGATGATTGAGTTCTTAGACTTACAAAAGGAATACGAAATGCCTGAATCGGAACAATACAGATATATTCAGCTAAAACATGCAGTGCGGTCTCACATACCGGACGACGAACACATAGTGGAATACACACCCCTAGAGGACAGGTTCCTACTAGATCCCATGACTACCAAAGCCACCTCCCTCATATATAAAAAAATAATGAACAATATACCGGACCCACTGCTGGCTCTCTGAGAGGCATGGGGATCTGACCTTGGTAACATGGAGAAAAAGTGACTGGGCAGAGGCGATAAAAAGCTCTAGGGATGTGGCAATAAGGGCGAGATTTCGTCTTATACAGGTAGGTATACTCCATAGATCCTATACATCTAGAGCACTCCTGCACCTAATTAACCATAGTGATACTGATGCATGTACATGGGGTTGAGGGGAAAGGGGCACCTTTTTTCACACACTATGGGACTGCCTCCGTATTCAACAGTACTGGAAAGAAATAATATGGATAATGGCTAAAGTAGTGGGCCAGGAAGTCCCAATGGAAGCCAGGTGGCACATACTATGTGTCACAGGAGAAGATAGATGGCCCTAATATGTAAGACTCTTGCTTATGATAGCAGACGTTGTGGCAAAAAGGAATATAGCAAGGGCACGGGAAGCAAACCAACCACCAACGGTCACTGAGTGCAGTGAAGATCTGGACCGGTGCTGTGTAGCAGAAAAAGTGGTGTTTCAGAGTAGGGGCTGCCCCAGGAAATGGGATAAGAATTGGTGTTGTTGTGTGACATACAGAGGTCGTTGCGGTGTGCATGACTAGATGTAATCAATGCATGGGGTGCTCCTTTTAATAGTTAGGAACGGAAGGTGTACTGTGGCTAGTAATGAACTTGGTAATGTATAATGTAACATCCTACCATAAAATGTATCGAGTGTGAATGCTTTCCCTGTATATGCATGCATCTTGTTGTGTCTTGACTAACTGTAATGCCAAGCTTGTTTAACAAATAAACAGAATCTCAAAAAAAAAAATTCACCAAGGTACCATCCCTATACAAATCTCCTATTGTGTGTAGACCCGCAGCATGCCATACAGTCAGTTCAGCTGTCAACATATGCCTACCTGTCCTGGGCGTTACCAACAGAGCCAACCCTGGTGCTTAGGGTAGTACATGTTTAGTGATACGAAGGCATCTACGATAGCATCGATATGCAACCCCAAACAACAGGGAGTCAGGTGCTCGTGTGCATGTGCAGGGGCGAAATAGATGCAGAATGGCTGAAAGGCTCCAATAAGGAGAGGATGTGGCTGTGTCTGACAGTTGCAAGCCCACCAACCACCGGGCAATTCACTGGTCTTGTCAGCTATGTAATATTGTTCAAAATGCGGAGCAGCCAGACCCTACTCCATCCGTGGGCAAGCAAAGCTTTACCCGTGCCACCCGGCAATGTGACTTGTTCCAAATAAACTCACGAATCTGCTGATCAACTGCTGAAAGAATGCAACAGGAATGTGAATAGGAAGGTTGGAAATGAAATACATAAGACTGGGCAAGACCACCATTTTGAGCAATGCCACCCCCCTCCCCCGCTACTGCCAATGGCAGCATGTGCCAGAAAGCCATCTGAGCGCGTAGTGACATTACTCACGAGTAACATTGCCATCAAAGAGGTCAGACAAGGAGTGGTACACCCGCACCCCTAAATACCTAAATGTATGGTGCTATTAGGCTAAGGATGCTCCTTCAAGGGCAAAGCCAGGGTCGGGGATATCAGGGAGAAGGGGGAATAGGCACGATTTTGCCTGATTCACACTCAGCCCGGAAATAGTGCAAAACGGGCCAAGGTCAACGCAACCGATCATGTATGTTGTGCATGTCCCTTATGTAAAGTAGCATGTTGTCTGCATTAAAGGATATTACATGCGTCCCTGTGCCCAGTGGGATGCCCCAGTGCATCCCACGGGTGCCCATGGCCAATGCTAGTGATTCAATCACCAGGGAAAACAACAGAGGGGATAGTGGACACCCCTGTCTCCTTCCCTTGTGTATGGAAATGGCGTTTGATAGGAGGGACCCCGTCTTGACTCTGATTAGGGGGGTTAGGTGTACAATAACTTTACTAAGTGCAAGGAGAGATGACCAATACCATATTGAGACATCCCAGTGAAGAGAAAATCCAATTCCAAGGAGTCAAAGGCCTTTTTAAGATCATAGACCAGACATCCAGCACGAGGCCAGGCATGTCAGGCATAAGTAATGACTCTGAAGAAACGGCGTAGATTCAGCAAGGTTTTGGGGGCGGGGATGAATCCATTTTGATCTGGGTGGACCAAGCATGGTACTAAGGGTGCCAGCCGATCTGCAAAGTATTTTTGCCAGGATCTTATAATCAGTATTCAGTAGAGCCAATGGTCTGTAGGAGCCTATGAGCAGTGGGTCTTTATTAGGTTTGGGCAAGGAGATGACTGTTGCCTTTCTTTGGGAGGCAGAAAAACTTCGGACGTGAAGGGCCTCCTCATACAATGTCAACAGATGCAGGGCCAATTGAGGGGCATATGCTTTGTAGAGCTCTGCGGGCAAGCCATCAGGTCCCGGGGACCTACCAGTGGCCAGCGTCTTGATTGCTTCCTTAATTTCGAACAGCGTTATGGGTCCATCTAGGTCTGTTCTATGGTCCACGTTAATGAGGGGCAGTGTCAGGTTAGCAAAGAAGGAGTCCTAAGCCTCTGGATTAGTGGCCGTGACAGTCATGTACACCTGTGTATAGTGATGCATAAGTTCATCATGGATAGCATGTTGCGTGTACCAACTTAGGGCGAGCAATGCAAACACAAGGAGATGATGGACGGAGCGCTGAAACTTTTCAGACACTCACCCCCAGTCACAGATCTGGGTTGAATCCATCAACGTTCTTTAGCACACTTCGCCACCCCAGTTCAGACCCAGCCATATGCAAATATCCTTGTGTTTGCTTTGTTCACCCTAAGTTGGCAGGGTATGCCCAGACGTGGGTCCCTTGCTCACTTTGCCACAGGATTCAAGCTGGCCTGGCTGATGAGGGGTGTTACCCCAAAACCGGTCCCAGGATGCTTGTTTCCGGTCCAGGGAAGACCTGGCTTGGCAGTTCAGGCTGGACTGTTCCCATGAGGCACAGGGTCAAGACTGATTTGCATATATCTGGGTCTGAACTGGGATGGCGAAGTGAGCAAAAGAACAATTATGGATTCAACCCAGATCTGTGACTGGCGGTGAGTGTCTGAAAAGTTTCAGCGCTCCGTCCATCATCTCCTTGTGTTTGCTTTGTTCGCCTTAAGTTGGCAGGGTATGCCCAGACATGGGTCCCTTGCTCACTTTGCCACTGGATTCAAGCTAGCCTGGCTGATGAGGTGTATTACCCCGAAACCGGTCTCAGGATGCTTGTCTCCGGTCCAGGGAAGACCTGGTTTGGCAGTTCGGGATGGACTGTTCCCATGAGGCATAGGGTCAAGACTGATTTGCAAATAGCTGGGTCTGAACTGGGGTGGCGAAGTGAGCTAAAGGTACGATGATTTCTACCACTAGCTTATTGAATTGGGCCAAGTACGCTACCAACTCTTTATTCCCTTGTCGTAGTTCTAATAATTCGTTGTCCACTGCCTGTGAGATTTTTCGGCGATCAAATATTCGGAGGAATTCCTTTTTGAAATCTTCGAAATTATATAGCAAGGCATCATCACGCGAGACCAGTGGCAAGGACCATGATGCTGCATCTCCACTGAGGTAGGAGAGTATGAATGGGACTGGGGGTGAGTGTCTGAAAAGTTTCAGCACTCAGTCCATCATCTCCTTGTGTTTGCTTTGTTCGCTCTAATTTGGCAGTGTATGCCTAGACGTGGGTCCCTTGCTCACTTTGCCACTGGATTCAAGCTAGCCTGGCTGATGAGGGGTGTTACCCCGAAACCGGTCCCAGGATGCTTGTTTCCGATCCAGGGAAGACCTGGCTTGGCAGTTCGGACTGGACTGTTCCCATGAGGCACAGGGTCAAGACTGATTTGCATATAGCTGGGTCTGAACTGGGGTGTCGACGTGAGCTAAAGAACGATGATGGATTCAACCCAGATCTGGGACTGGGGGTGAGTGTCTGAAAAGTTTCAGCGCTCAGTCCATCATCTCCTTGTGTTTGCTTTGTTCGCTCTAAGTTGGCAGGGTATGCCCAGACATGGGTCTCTTGCTCACTTTGCCACTGGATTCAAGCTAGCCTGGCTGATGAGTGGTGTTACCCTGAAACCGGTCCCAGGATGCTTGTTTCCGGTCCAGGGAAGACCTGGCTTGGCAGTTCGGACTGGACTGTTCCCATGAGGCACAGGGTCAAGACTGATTTGCATATAACTGGGTCTGAACTGGGATGGCAAAGTGTGCTAAAAAACGATGATGGATTCAACCCAGGTCTGTGATTGGTGGTGAGTGTCTGAAAAGTTTCAGCGCTCAGTCCATCATCTCCTTGTGTTTGCTTTGTTTGCCCTAAGTTGGCAGGGTATGCCCAGACAAGGGTCCCTTGCTCACTTTGCCTGGCTGATGAGGAGTGTTACCCGAACCCGGTCCCAGGATGCTTGTTTCCAGTCCAGGGAAGGCCTGGCTTGGCAGTTCGGGCTGGACTGTTCCTGTGAGGCACAGGGTCAAGACTAATTTGCATATAGCTGGGTCTGAACTGGGGTGGCGAAGTGAGCTAAAGAACGATGATGGTTTCAACCCAGACCTGTGACTGGGGGTGAGTGTCTGAAAAGTTTCAGCGCTCCGTCCGTCATCTCCTTGTGTTTGCTTTGTCTGCAAGGGACCTATTCCATCCTTCTGGTGATACTCCCTGGGACTTCCTGGACACTACTGTGTTAACCCATGTGTCCCAAACTCTTTGGGGTCAGTAAGCTCAGAGGCCCCAGATACTGGTGTAACTCTTGAAAGAAGTTAGTCAAGACCGTGTGCTCCTTCATGCTTAAAGTGTACAGTTAATCATATGTGGCTACAGTACTTCCCTTCAGCCAGCCAATCAGTGACTTTAATCAGGCATCCACAAAAATCTTTCCATGACCATTGAGACGCTTTGGTACTGTCCCTGAAATTGTTAAGCTATTTTACAGTGGCCAGCCCAATCCTCTTCAACAAAACTTTTTTTATTTGAGTGTGCTGCTTGGTCTTAAGGGTCAGAATGACAAGACTCCTGTGCACACGCACTCTTGCCAAGTACTGCACCAAATGTTCCTCCTCTACCTGGTGCAGGGAACATTCCAGTTCAAAGGAAATTACATTTTTCCCTATATCTTCACAAATTACAAAGTTTCGCATCACCTCTATAGGTAAGTGAAAGATGAACTGCTCATTACTGATGCTACACTCGCAAGGTTTTTGTGGCCGCAATGAGTGTTATGCAAGGGTGTCAAGGGTGAGTGATTCCTTGTACTGCTCGGGAGCAGATGCCGCCTATTCCTCAATTCCCTCTGAGGAACCCCCAGACACCCACTCTAATTATACAGGTGTCCAGCAGATTCTCCCTGGGGAAAGGGGGAGTGGATAAAATAACAAACTAAGAAGAGACTGCCAAGAATTTTCAGGTTTCTTCTGGGACTCTTCCTGTCCTTCCTTTGTCTTTGGAGGAGCGTTATTGAAGTTACCCAGAAAACAAAACTGCAAGACAATTCACAGTATTACCTCTCTTTTACACTTCACTAGTTCTTTCTCAATATACAATAGTTACTTCCAACTTCTACCTACCCTTTCTATTCTTGGAATTAGCCTCTCTTCTGTGAGTAATCTGATACTTTTCTCTCAGGTTGACTTCACGTAATAATATTGATATCTATTCTACATGAGAAGTAAGAAATGTTAACTTGTTATTTCTCAGGTTTTCTATTGCTCAATACAGTTGCGACAGCATCAATTCTGCTATAAATCTTCCCGATAGTAGACTGCCTAAACAACAGTTCACATAAAAGAAGGTAATCTTGAATTCAATTGACTTATCTGAAAAATGTCTCTGTAAGCTCCGTCAGGAAACCAGCTGCTTTCCTCCACGGACCGCGAAGATGACAGGAACCAGCTGATAACTGTAGCGAGGAGTTTTAACGAGAGACGAACTTGACTGAAGACTTCTAATATTATTGCCTTAAAAAGGTCTACGACGACGCGGAGGAAAATACCTCAACGCGAAGCCAAAAACAAGAGACTAAGAGGTTTTTAAACGAAGCTGTGACAGAACGTTATAGTTTTACTACAGTTCTCCTCTGAGGAGCATGCACGGCTAATAACTCAGTGCGCAAGCTCCGAGGACGCTACTCTCAGATTTGTGAGGACCCAATGGGCTCGGAACGAAACTAACTCCAACGACGCAGAGTAAAACCGTCGTAGGACGCAACTACTTAACTAACAGGTAAGAGCATGTTCAAGAAGGTGCGTATTAGGCAGAGTCTTCAGTGAAGTGCGTTGAGCTCAGGTGCCTCGCGCTTCACCTAGATTCCAAACGGACTTCAGGAAACAACTAGACCGCATCGTGATAGGCGGCCATCTTGGAATTCCGTTCTAACCAGGCTTCCCTCCAGCAAAGTAGTCTGGTTCTTTTGGCTCGAACTTTTGATAGAATACAAATCAAATGATTCTTGGTTTTGTGGATCCTGACAGTACCCCCTCGCTAGAGAGGGCCTCCCGGCCTGGGTTTCGTTGGAAATTTCTGATGGAAGGACCTCACTAACCTAGGGGCATGAACATCTGAGCTCAATTCCCATGATCTCTCTTCAGGGCCGTAACCTTTCCAATCCACTAAATAGTAGAGATGACCCTTGATTCTTTTTAATTCAGTATTCTTTTGACCTCAAATTCCACCCCTGACTCTAACTGCACCGGCTTAGGTGGTAATTTCTTTCTCATATTTGGGTTCGCTTTCTTCAATAAAGAGACATGAAAAACTGGATGAATTTTCATTTTAGAGGGCAGTTTTAATCGGTATGACACTGGGTTGATTTGTTTGTCAATCTGGTAGGGCCCTATGAATCTGGGTTGGAACTTACAATTTCCTGCCAATCTAAGATTTTTTGCATTTAACCACACTTCATCTCCTTCGCTTAAGGAAGGGCCTACTCTCCTCCTCTTCTCGGCATAATACTTGTAATCTTGTTTATCTTTTAACAAGTTCTTGTATGCTATTTGATGTACTTGAGTTAAGTGTTGCACTAAGTCCTTAACTGCGGGCACAGAAATCTCCTCAGCATTCACCAATGAATTAGGGTGTCTTCCATAATTCAAGTAAAAAGGTGAATACCCAGTAGACACGTTCTTCGCATTATGTGCGAATTCCGCAGCCCACAAAAACTCTGGCCATTCACCCTCTTGTTCCATCAAAAATAGACGTAAGTACTGCTCTAGCTCTTGATTCACCCTCTCGGTTTGACCATCCGTTTCTGGATGATAACTACTTGAGTATCTGTCTTCCACACCTAGGCTCTCCACAAAAGCCTTCCAGAAGTGTGACAAAAATTGGGAACCCCGATCAGAAATTATAATTTTGGGAACCCCATGCAAACGAACTATTTGCGTACTAAAGTGTGTGGCAACCTGTTTGGCTGTGGGCACCCCTTTCAAAGCTAAGAAGTGTGCCATCTTGGTGAAGGCATCTACCATTACTAGGATAGTGTTAAACCCTTGGCTAGAGGGCAAGTCTACGATTAAGTCCAAGGTAACCGTGTGCCAGGGGTGTGGGAGTGTTGGCATTGGTTGTAACAACCCCTTGGGTGCCTGCCATTCAGGTTTTCCCTGCGCACATATCTCACAAGTGTTAACATACTCTTGAATGTCTTTGGTCATTTTGGGCCACCAAAATCTTCTCCTAACCAAATCCTCAGTTTTTAATATTCCTTTATGTCCAGCTAGCGGACTGTCATGACATTCACCCATGGCTCTGACCTGAAGTTTTCGGGTAGGTAAGTACAGAGCCCCTTCATGAAATGGCAATTGATGGTGAATTTCTCGTCCTTCTTCTTGTTTTGCCCATTCCACCATTTCTTCTGGATTCATGTGCTGGCTTACTTGTTCTTCCATGGTTCCGTGATTTACCACACTAATGATTTTAGATTCTGGAATTATTTTCTGAGCTTCCGGTGTTTCTTTTGGGTTCTCGGTGTCAATTCTTGACAAGGCATCCGCCTTTCCATTCTTTGTTCCCGGCCTATACGTGATCACAAAATCATAATCGGTGAAGTATAACGACCACCTAAGTTGCAGCGGAGTTAATGTTCTCGCCGATTTCAGGAACTTTAGGTTTCGATGATCCGTTAGTACTGTGACTGTGTGCCTGGCTCCCATGAGATAGTGCCGCCATTCTTTAAAGGCGTCCTTGATCACCAGCAATTCTTTTTCAGAGATAGTATAATTGATTTCCGCTGGCGTCAATTTTCTCGAGCGATAGGCGACTGGATGGAGCTGTCCGATTTCCTTGTGCCTCTGTGAAAGAACCCCTCCGATAGCTTGGTCGGAGGCGTCGGTTTCGACATAAAAGGGTTCAGTCGAATCTGCGTGTAGGAGGATTGGCGCAATGGTGAAATCCTTTTTTAGAGATTCAAAAGCCCTCTGAGCTTTTTCGGACCATTGGAAATTTATGCCTTTTCTAAGTAGCTTTGTTAAAGGGAGTATCTTACGTGAAAATTCGTTAATGAATCTCCTATAAAAATTAGCAAAGCCTATGAAGCTTTGTACTTCTTTGACGCAAGTAGGAGACTTCCAATCCACGACAGCCCTGATCTTTTGCTCATCCATGGTGATTCCCATGGGAGATAGGACAAAGCCCAAGAATTCTACCGTGGTGACGTTAAAGGCGCATTTTTCCAGCTTTACATATAGTTTGTTTTCTCTGAGTTTTTGAAAGATTTTTCGCACTTGCTCCCGGTGTTCTTCTTCGGTGGTTGAGTATATCAGGATATCGTCTATGTAGACGATTGCACACTGGTCTATGTACTCACTCAGGATGTCATTAATAAAATACTGAAAGGCGGCGGGAGAGTTGCATAACCCGTACGGCATCACAGTATATTCAAAAAGACCAAATCTGGTTCTAAATGCGGTCTTCCACTCATCACCTTCTCTCATTCTGATTAAGTGGTAGGCGCCTCGTAGATCCAGTTTAGTGTATATCCGGGCACCCTTCACCTGATCCAGCAACACGGAGATAAGTGGTAATGGGTAACGGTTTTTCTTCGTAGCCCTATTGATTGCTCGGTAGTCTTTACAGGTTCTCAGGTCCCCCTCCTTCTTCGGAACGAAGAACAATGGCGATGATACTGGGGATTGGGATGGTCTTATATACCCATTACTCAGATACTTGTTAAGGTACTCTTTGAGGTGTTGATTTTCTTTTTCGGTTAACGCATACACCCGACTGCAAGGCAAGTTGGACCCAGGTTCCAGATCTATTTGGCAATCATAGATGAGATGAGGTGGCAGCTTCTCTGCTTCCTTTTCATCAAAAATATCCTTATAGTTGCTGTACTCCAATGGAATGTCACTGGTATGTATTACACAGACAGAGTTGCCTGAATCACATAGTGGTGTTGCAGGGTTTTGGTCTTTGACTTTTTCTTTTTTTCCGAAACAGTGATTTAAACAATATTCGGAATCCATCACGATAGTTCTATCACTCCAGTTGATGGTTGGGTTGTGTTCGGTGAGCCACGGCAAGCCAAAAATAAGCTGGAATTGTGGGGCGTCGATTAAATTTAATTGAATCGTTTCTTCGTGACCTTCAGAAGAGATTAGTCTCACCTGCTCAGTATGGCTTATTATGGGGCCTGAGGATAGATTCGTCCCATCAACTGCGCGTACAGGTTCACTTCTGATCTTTCGGATGGCTCTCAACCCAATCTTATCCACAAATTTGAGGTCGCAAAAGTTTCCTGTGGCCCCCGAGTCTATCATTACAGAAATCTCAGTGAGGGTAGTTTGTCGGAACTTCATTGTCATGGACAAAATCAAATGGGGGGAAGATGATTGTAATGTGTTGGCGAGCTGGTGATCACTCGGAGTTGTCTTAATCACCGCATCCATCTGTCCAACTCCTCCTACAGATGGTGCCTCTAGTTTTCCTTCAGCTTCATCGACATCTTCGGCTTCTTTGGACAAGCTCGTACAAAGTGTCCTCCTGCTCCACAGTAAAGACATAAATTCTTCTCTCTCCGCTTCTCTTTTTCCTCTTTGGTTAACGGCCCCCGTACCGTTCCTATTTGCATGGGCTCTGGTCCGGAATGATTCTCAACAGTTTTCGTAGGTTCAACTCTAACTCGGTCGAATCTGGGTGGATTGGATCTAAACTCCTTTCTCCGTTCGCCTCTTCTCTCACTCTGACGGAAGTCAATCTCCAAGACCAGATCTACTAAGGCCGAGATCTCTGTAGGTCTATTTGGTATTTGTGCCAAAATATCCTTCAGCTCGTCCTTTAGCCCACGGTAAAAGACTGCAGCTCTTTTGTCTTCAGGCCAATTGGTTTCTACCACTAGCTTATTGAATTGGGCCAAGTACGCTACCAACTCTTTATTCCCTTGTCGTAGTTCTAATAATTCGTTGTCCACTGCCTGTGAGATTTTTCGGCGATCAAATATTCGGAGGAATTCCTTTTTGAAATCTTCGAAATTATATAGCAAGGCATCATCACGCGAGACCAGCGGCATGGACCATGACGCCGCATCTCCACTGAGGTAGGAGAGTATGAATGCCATTCGAGACTGTGCGTCATGGAAAATGGTTGGTCGGCAAATGAAGTGCAAAGAGCACTGGGTTAAAAATATTTGTGCCTTTTGTGGATCTCCGCTAAAGCTTTCTGGGGGTGCTAGGGGTATAACAGGGGATAAGGAGTGCAACACTTGAGTTGTGACTCGGGGCGGCCCCCCCCCCAAACTAGCATTGGAAGCTTCTCCCTCGGTTACAGGAAACCTATTAACCCTGGTGACTAAATCTAAGGTTTCCTTCAAGCTTTTATTCTCTTCTCTCACAGCTACCAGCTCTTTCTGAATAGATTCAAGGACTGCCCCAAGAGTCTGTAGATTTAGTCCCTCGGCCATTCTGCTCGGGAGCAAACAATACGTGGGCACTTCACTCTGTCAAGGGCGAGTGATTTCTTGTACTGCTCGGGAGCAGAAGCCGCCTATTCCTCAATTCCCTCTGAGGAACACCCAGACACCCACTCTAATTATACAGGTGTCCAGCAGATTCTCACAGGGGAAAAGGTGAGTGGATAAAATAACAAACTAAGAAGAGACTGCCAAGAATTTTCAGGTTTCTTCTGGGACTCTTCCTGTCCTTCCTTTGTCTTTGGAGGAGCGTTATTGAAGTTACCCAGAAAACAAAACTGCAAGACAATTCACAGTATTACCTCTCTTTTACACTTCACTAGTTCTTTCTCAATATACAATAGTTACTTGCAACTTCTACCTACCCTTTCTATTCTTGGAATTAGCCTCTCTTCTGTGAGTAATCTGATACTTTTCTCTCAGGTTGACTTCCCGTAATAATATTGATATCTATTCTACATGAGAAGTAAGAAATGTTAACTTGTTATTTCTCAGGTTTTCTATTGCTCAATACAGTTGCGACAGCATCAATTCTGCTATAAATATTCCCGATAGTAGGCTGCCTAAACAACAGTTCACATAAAAGAAGGTAATCTTGAATTCAATTGACTTATCTGAAAAATGTCTCCGTAAGCTCCGTCAGGAAACCAGCTGCTTTCCTCCACGGACCGCGAAGATGACAGGAACCAGCTGATAACTGTAGCGAGGAGTTTTAACGAGAGACGAACTTGACTGAAGACTTCTAATATTATTGCCATAAAAAGGTCTACGACGACGCGGAGGAAAATACCTCAACGCGAAGCCAAAAACAAGAGACTAAGAGGTTTTTTAACGAAGCTGTGACAGAACGTTATAGTTTTACTACAGTTCTCCTCTGAGGAGCATGCGCGGCTAATAACTCAGTGCGCAAGCTCCGAGGACGCTACTCTCAGATTTGTGAGGACCCGACGGGCTCGGAACGAAACTAACTCCAACGACGCAGAGTAGAACCGTCGTAGGACGCAACTACTTAACTAACAGGTAAGAGCATGTTCAAGAAGGTGCGTATTAGGCAGAGTGTTCAGTGAAGTGCGCTGAGCTCAGGTGCCTCGCGCTTCACCTAGATTCCAAACGGACTTCAGGAAACAACTAGACCGCATCGTGATAGGCGGCCATCTTGGAATTCCGTTCTAACCAGGCTTCCCTCCAGGAAAGGAGTCTGGTTCTTTTGGCTCGAACTTTTGATAGAATACAAATCAAATGATTCTTGGTTTTTTGGATCCTGACAGTACCCCCTCGCTAGAGAGGGCCTCCCGGCCTGGGTTTCGTTGGAAATTTCTGATGGAAGGACCTCACTAACCTAGGGGCATGAACATCTGAGCTCAATTCCCATGATCTCTCTTCAGGGCCGTAACCTTTCCAATCCACTAAATAGTAGAGATGACCCTTGATTCTTTTTTAATTCAGTATTCTTTTGACCTCAAATTCCACCCCTGACTCTAACTGCACCGGCTTAGGTGGTAATTTCTTTCTCATATTTGGGTTCGCTTTCTTCAATAAAGAGACATGAAAAACTGGATGAATTTTCATTTTAGAGGGCAGTTTTAATCGGTATGACACTGTTATTATTATTATTGCATTTTATAGAGCGCACAGCTACCTCCAACGGAAGTGTCCCGGCGCTAACGGTAGGTACAGATTGCATACAGGGGCTGTGGAATTCCGCAAATGTACTAGGTTAGGCTGAAGAGCCAAGTTTTCAAGGCCTTTCTAAACAGAGGCTCTGTCTTTGCCTTTCGGAGATGGACTGGCATAGAGTTCCACAGCAAGGCGGTTTTTACTGCAAAAGCCCGACCCCCCATCCTAGCCTTTTTAAAGCGCGGAGTCACCATTAGGTTCTGATGATTAGACCTCAGAGATCTTGACTGGTGATATCTCTGAAGTCTATGCTTCAAGTATTGGGGGCCAGTGTCATTAATAGATCTAAAGGCCAATATCAGTGCCTTAAACTCGATCCGTCTCCTGATCGGGAGCCAGTGCAGGCTTCGCAGGTGAGGAGAGATATGATGGCGAAGAGGCACATTTCTTATTAGCCTGGCTGCAGCATTCTGTATAATCTGCAGTTTTCTTAACAGGTAGTCCGGGAGCCCCAGATAGAGACTATTCGCGTAGTCCAGTTGTGAAGTTACGAGCGCATGGACCACATTTTTTCTGCAATTCATTGGTAATAAATGCAAGAATTTGCGTAAGCTTTTTAATTTCCAGAAACACACGGAAGAAACCTTACCAACCTGAGCACTACCTGATAGGCTAGAATCAAATCGGAAGCCTAGGTTCCTAGCTGAGCTTACCGGGTTCGGAGGGGGGTCAAGCTCAGCCGGCCACCAGAGTTCAGATGCAGGAGGAGAGGGTTGATAAAAAATAGTACCTCTGTTTTATCAGTGTTCAACTTCATGCAGTTGTTTGTCATCCATACCAAGATTGTGCGCAAACAGATTTTAAAATTCGCAAAGGCTGCCTCCGTGTGCTCTTTGAAAGAGAAGACAAGCTGAGTATCATCAGCGTACGAGACCACCTTCACGTCACACTGTTCAATCAGTGTGGAGAGAGGGGTCAAGTACACATTGAAGAGGGTGGGGCTGAGCGCTGAGCCCTGTGGGACCCCGCAGCTAATAGCTCTAGTAGCCGAGGTGAAAGGACGCAAGAACACATTTTGAGACCGACCCTCTAAGAAGGTGCGGAACCAGTTTAACACAGTACCCTTCACACCTAGATTTGATTTGTTTGTCAATCTGGTAGGGCCCTATGAATCTGGGTTGGAACTTACAATTTCCTGCCAATCTAAGATTTTTTGCATTTAACCACACTTCATCTCCTTCGCTTAAGGAAGGGCCTACTCTCCTCCTCTTCTCGGCATAATACTTGTAATCTTATTTATCTTTTAACAAGTTCTTGGATGCTATTTGATGTACTTGAGTTAAGTGTTGCACTAAGTCCTTAACTGCGGGCACAGAAATCTCCTCAGCATTCACCAATGAATTAGGGTGTCTTCCATAATTCAAGTAAAAAGGTGAATACCCAGTAGACACGTTCTTCGCATTGTTATGTTCTTTTGGCTCGAACTTTTTTTTTTAAATAAATCTTTTTATTCAAGAAACAATAATACAACAAAAATATCAACGCAAAAAAGAAGAGCAGTTGTCGAAATGAGCATATCACATAAACTAGACACATCATACATGTAATCAATAAACTAAAAAGAAACAATACAGATAATGATACGGGCACACAGTGACATTAAATCATTAAAGTGTCTCCTTATCAACATTGAATGGGGAATCATCGTCAAAGGGGGTGCACAAAAACCCTCTGCTTTCGTTCCAGGGGCCCCATATTTTAGTCCATTTGCCTGGGCATCCTCTGCTCTCGTATAACACCCTCTCGGCCTGCATGCACTAGTGCATGTCCTCCGCCCAGTCCTTGTGTCGGGGCACAACTCCCTATATATTGCGTTTTGCTATGATACAGCCCAGAGAAAACCATAGTTGTTCGGTGCGATTGAGGTCGGTGGCGTCCCAAATGTTTAAAATACAGAGTCGAGGGGAGGGTTCTATTGATTTCTGACATATTTGGGTCACAGTAGACAAAACCTCACTCCAATACTGTTGAAGAATTGGACAGTCCCAGCACTGGTGCAAGAAGGTACCTAAGGAGCCACAGTCTCGGGGACAGAGTGGGGAGATCTTCAGACCCATTTTAACAAGTGCTGTGCTGGTGTAATAGGCCCTGTGGAGTATTTTAAGTTGTATAAGCTTAAAGCGAGACCGGATTGCCACCTCCCTGGGAGATGCCAAGGTCCCCCTCCAATCTTCGTCAGGTATATCCCCCACGTCGTCCGACCATTTCGTGCGGAGTTTATCGAAAGGTTCCGGTAAGTTATTGAGTATTTTGCGGTAGGTCAAAGAGATGGCCTTGTCCGGAAGGTAGTCGTCGAGAAGCCTGTCTTCTAGAGGTGAAGAGACGGGCAAATCGAAACCCTTGGGGATGGCTTTATTTAACGCACTATGCGCCTGAAGATATCGGAACGTTTCTCCCTCATGTAGCTGCTATTTTACTTGCAATTCACCGAATGGAACCATCGCACCCTTCGCCCACATGTCCCCTACTGCGGAAAGACCAATCAGGTCCCATTTATCAAATCCAGGTTGACCCGATAGCATACCCAAGTGGCAGGATTCCAGCAGTGGAGTAACCCGCGTAATTTTACCCTTCCAGCCCATCGCGGCAGTTGCCACGTGCCAGATCGAGACTGTGGTGGAGGTCGGAGTAAAGATGGGTAACTGCTTAGGCCCCCCATATAACACCCTCATGTAATTGCCCGCCGCCATATTGAACCTATCCATTCTGTACGCTGGGTCTGTAATGGGACGGTGGGCCCAGTGATTGAGGACCACTAATTGTGAGGCCCAGTAATATGTTTTAATTGCAGGGAGAGCTATACCCCCGTCGTAACAGCTGCGCGTGAGTTTTGTCAGGGCAATTCGGGGCGTGCCACCGTTCCATAGTAATGAGCGGACCTCGGAATCAATTGTTTGAAATATTGAATCGGGACGGGGTAGGGCGCATTCTGCAGGGCATACAGGAAACTGGGGAGTGCCATCATTTTGAAGAGTGCAAAAACAACAGTAGATGGACAGAATGCAGAACAATGTCATACATTCACCCCAGTACAGAGATCTGGGCCTAAATCCATCGTTTTTTTGCTCACTATGCCATTCCAGTTTGAACTCAGCCATATGCAAATCAGTCTTGACCCTGTGCCTCATGAGAACAGTCCAGCCCGAACTGCCAAGCCAGGTCCTCCCTGGACTGAAAACAAGCATCCTAGGACCGGTTTCGGGGTTTCACCCCTCTTCAGCCAGGATAGCTTGATTCCAGTGGCATGGAGAGCACGGGACCCACGTCTGGGCATACCCGTCCCACTCGGGGTGACAAATGCAAAATGGATTAAACCCAGATCTGTGACTGGGGGTGAATGTTTGCCAATGTGCAGCATTCCGTCCATCATCTTGTGTGTTTTGCATTTCGCCCTAAGTGGGAAGGGTATGCCCAGACGTGGGTCCCGTGCTCACTACGCCACTGGAGTCAAGCTATCCTGGCTGATGAAGGCTGATAGCCAGAAACCGGTCCTAGGATGCTTGATTCCGGTCCAGGGAAGACATGGCTTGGCAGTTCGGTCTGGACTGTTCCCATGAGGCACAGGGTCAAGACTGATTTGCATATGGCTATGTCTGAACTGGGGTGGCGTGATGAAGCAAAATAACGATGGATTAAACCCAGATCTGTGACTGGGGGTGAATGTTTGCCAATGTGCAGCATTCCGTCCATCATCTTGTGTGTTTTGCATTTCGCCCTAAGTGGGAAGGGTATGCCCAGACGTGGGTCCCGTGCTCACTACGCCACTGGAGTCAAGCTATCCTGGCTGATGAAGGCTGATAGCCAGAAACCTGTCCTAGGATGCTTGATTCCGGTCCAGGGAAGACATGGCTTGGCAGTTCGGTCTGGACTGTTCCCAAGAGGCACAGGGTCAAGACTGATTTGCATATGGCTATGTCTGAACTGGGGTGGCGTGATGAAGCAAAATAACGATGGATTAAACCCAGATCTGTGACTGGGGGTGAATGTTTGCCAATGTGCAGCATTCCGTCCATCATCTTGTGTGTTTTGCATTTCACCCTAAGTGGGAAGGGTATGCCCAGACGTGGGTCCCGTGCTCACTACGCCACTGGAGTCAAGCTATCCTGCCTGATGAAGGCTGATAGCCAGAAACCGGTCCTAGGATGCTTGATTCCGGTCCAGGGAAGACATGGCTTGGCAGTTCGGTCTGGACTGTTCCCATGAGGCACAGGGTCAAGACTGATTTGCATATGGCTATGTCTGAACTGGGGTGGCGTGATGAAGCAAAATAACGATGGATTAAACCCAGATCTGTGACTGGGGGTGAATGTTTGCCAATGTGCAGCATTCCGTCCATCATCTTGTGTGTTTATCATTTTGAAGAGGGCAGCTCTACCCAGTAGAGTAAGGGGCAGTGTCTTCCAGTGCTGCACGTCAGCCCGGAGGCGATGTAAGGGAGGGAGGAGGTTCTTTTGGTGGAAGACATCTGCATCTTTCGAGACATAGATGCCCAGGTAGCGAAAGCCATCCGCGACTATGCCAGCGTTGCAGCCTGGAGGAAGCCGTGGGGGCTTCCCACTGAGGTCATAAATCAATGACTTGTCCCAATTGATGGTGTAGCCCGAGTATTTCCGGAAGAGAGTGAGAATATGTAGCACCACGTGAAGTGAAGATCGAGGTTTGGCCAAATATAAAAGAATGTCATCGGCATAAAGGGAGATCCTGTCCGACCAATCCGGGGCCCAATTCAGTCCACGGATAGAGGGGTCACCTCTGATCCACAAAGCCAAGGGTTCTTGTGCCAGAGCGAATAACAGCAGTGACAGGGGGCAGCCCTGTCTCGTACCCTTTCCCAACTCAAAAATTGCCGACCTGCCACCGTTTACCGAGACGCGAGCCAAGGGTTCAGCATATAATAGACGCACCCAAGACATAAAACGCGGGCCAAAGCCGTACCTTTCCAGAGAAGCAAACAGAAAAGGCCACTCCATCATGTCGAACGCCATTTTAGCGTCTAAGGACACAATTACCGCATCTTCTTGTATGGTGGGGGCTCTGCCCAGCACTCCGAAGAGGCGTCGGAGATTGAGCGCCGTATTTTTAGTCGGCATACAGCCGGATTGGTCCGGGTGTATTAGTTTATGAAGATGGGGCGAGAGGCGAAAGGCCAGAAGTTTGGCCAGGATCTTGACCTCTGGGTCGAAGAAGGAAATCGGTCGATATGAACCACATTGGTCCGGGGGTTTCCCGTTTTTATGTATGACCGCAATGTTAGCCAATCTCTGTGTTTCGGGCAAAATTCCACGTTCTGCACTCTCATCATACATCCGCACGAGAAACGGAGCCAGTACCGAAGAGACTGTTTTATAAAGCTCGATTGGAAGGCCACTAGGACCCATGGCCTTCCCGGATCTTAATGCACCAATCGCCTTAGGCACTTCCTTTGGCTCGAACTTTTGATAGAATACAAATCAAATGATTCTTGGTTTTTTGGATCCTGACAAAGGGACTGCCTAGCATCAAGGACCATCCTTGGCTTGTTCTTTTCATGTGTCAGGAACACCTTCTCCTAGTCCCCCTACAACTGAAATTCTCTTTAATCATTCATGTCCCCCATAGCAAGCATCCTGGCTTCTAATTCACATGGAAACAGGATGTAGCCAGAAATGCTACTTCCAGCTCTGAACTAAACAGGAGAATACATACTGGTTAGGCTTTCATCCTACTGCTAGACTTCTACTTCCTCTTTCTCCTCTGCAGGACTGCTTGCCAGACTTCCCCCAGGCTCCGAGGCCTCTGTGAGCAGACTCTCTTTGCTCTGAAACATAGTCGGAGACACCTTTGCTAAGGCAGTCTTCTGTTACTGACACGCTGACAAGGCAGCCAGACCAATCTCCATGATCTCACTTAATCAAACATGACTTAATTCAAAACACAGGCGATCCAATGTAAGAACTAAAAAATTCCTTCAGAAATTAATCTGGTAAGGGACTTTTAATCCTTTAAATAATAAGGCTATGATGTGTTTGCTAGACTGCAAACAGATGAGTGGTGGACCTAACAAACCAAAATGTTTCATAGAACTAGACTTTGTGGATGGTAGGGCACCTCTGCTGGCAGGGTAGGAAACTGGCCCACCTTAGCCTTGACCCTAACAGCATAAAGAGAATTGGATCCCTGACATTGTACCAAGGAAGGAGCTTGTCATCTCCACGGTCCCAAGTGGACTTACATGTACAAGACTGGAAAAGAGATGCAATATGGACATTAGTGGTGGAGAAAAGAAGGCCTGGTTTCCTTAAGTCACTGTCCAACAGCATAGAAAAGGGGAAATGTGTGGTAAACACCACCATCAGTTATGCTGGAATGCTACCTGAAGAGAAGGGGGATATGCCCTTTAAAAAGGAGTGGACAACAGTAAGTAAGGGAGGAGAGGTCCCACTTTGTCAGTGTGCACATCCACCTAAGGGAGGGACTTGACTCAAAATACACAATTCACTGTGCAAACTGTGCAAAGGAGGTTCCCAAGGCAAGAGAAGTGTCCAGTCTCTGTCTGTTTAAGGGCCATTTTTTCAGAACTGTGGTGGAAAGCTACAGAGATCCCCATAGGACTCTGACAGCCTCTTTCTGTCCCTTTTGGGCTGTAAATGGGATAGGCAACAGAAAGGGAATCTATTTAGGAGAACAATGCTGGGATGAACGGGAATGTGAGAGACACGGAGATCCCTCGAGGACCCCTGCTCTCTTTATTTTTCTTTCAGGTGTCCAGCCTGACCTTAAATGGACAATGGGTGGAAAAGCAATACATAGAGTAACTCTGTACCACTTCAGCAGCTAGCGTGACCTCTTCCACCAAGGAACAGGGACAAAGGGAGAAGGATATTCTGTAGGAAAAAAATCATGTAACCTCCTATATTGGATATAAAAAGAAGAATCTCGGTACTGAAAGACTTGGGGCCTGATTTAGAGTTTGGCGGATGGGTTACTCCGTCACATGTAGTAAAATGTCACAAAATTGAGTCACTAGAGGTAGATACACAAGTATGCTCTTTAAACAGATAGCCAGCTTTGTCGATGGCAAGCTGCTGTAAGCCTATGCAGCAAGGCACTGGTGCTGTTACTGCTAAAACATGCATGTTTAGCACAACTTCAGTGTTTTACCTTTGAACATTTTGCACTTGTGCGTTGCCCACTTCAACGCTCAATTTAAATGAGACATGTCAAATATTTGGGAATTGGTTAAACAAGTAAACAACGGTTGATAGTTTGACATGTTAGCACTGCAGCTTGTTTCACTGCTACAATGCTGAATATCAGCCATGCTACTATTTTGTTTCAAATCCTACTTGTGAGTGGTGCAAAGCTACACTGCATCCTACGTTAATATTTAACATTTTTGTCACCTATGCACAGTTGTGCATCTTTACTGACCTAAAACCGCAATATGTCAATTCATATTTGCTAATTATAAAGAATGGTTTAGGGGAAAAACCACATGCAGTGCAAGATTTTTGGTAAGGTCTCATTGCTCAGTAGTCCCCAACTGCCAGCATTCTAAGTGCAGAAAATCAATCAATTTAGAGAGGCCACGTGGATTCATTCTCTATCACTTTCTATAGCAGTGGGTCTTAACCTTTTGACTTCTGTGGACCCCCCAAGTAATCAATACTGGAACCCAGGGAGCCCAACTGAATCATCATTGGAATCCGTGGACCCCCACTGAGTAATTACTGAAAGCCAGGAACCCCCACCTAAGCATTTTCGATGATTTGAAACACAAAACAATACACAAAATATACAGAAGCAAGCATTATCAAACAAATACACAAATGATTAAATATCTTATTTACTGCACAAACAAATATTTAAAAAAACTACATTTTAACAGGAAGGATGGAGCTCTTCTTAATTCAATTGAGGCCACTCACCATCCACACTCTATTGTGTTTGATGCACTTGCGCTGCTACCACGAATCAATCTGAGGATACTAACTTAATTTTTTATAGTTTCCAATTTCAGATTCCTTCACACATACAGAATGTTTTAAAACTTTCAATTGTACATTTTGGTTTTTTAATTTATATACACTTTATTCATCTATTAATATCATTTAATTTTCTAAGCAATCACGGACCCCCTAAATTGGCTTTGCAGATTTCCAGGGGTCCCCGGACCACAGGTTACGAACAACTGCTCTATAGAAAACATCTGCCCATTCCCACTCACAGAATGGGAATTTGAGTGCTCATTCCAAGATGGCACCGCTGTTGCTGCAAAAGTGGCGATTATCTTCGAATGGGTGCATGATTGCTAAAAACAGTGGATTCCAATTGAAACGGGTCCCAAACATTTTCAATTCGGGAATATTTTATTGGGTTTAATGGTAAAAAAAAAAATAAGGGAAAACCTACAACACATAGCATAACAACACCACAGTTTCTCATTAACTTGCACTGTTCTCAACTTATCTATTGAAACTATAATTCTTCTCCAGAAACGTCAGGGACTTCTTTAGCGACCCTAGCTCAATAAGCATGGGCTTGATGTCAACAACCCTGAAACCTATTGAATAATTAAAAAATGTCACTTAGTGGCAAGCTAATTGAATGGGTTGGATTAATTAGTTCACAGAAACGGGTAACCTTGCTAACCCTCAAATCAGTTTCTGTCCTAGTCACAGTACTTCAATCATATCTCATTACAAACTGGAATGACCTCAACTTGATAGAAGATGGAAATGGTATAGCCATAATTATGTAGCACACCTTGATGAAGCAGGGTGAAGTATTAGAAATAACAGTATCCTGGAAAGTGTTGGCCTTTATTAAGAAATACGTAGGTACAACTTATTTACGCGTGGGGATTTTTCAGAGCTATAATATGCAGGTTTCAAGTTTTTTTATTAAAGATTTAGATCTACAATGAGATCAACAATAAAAGGATATAAACATTTCATCACTCAATACATTTAGGAGAAAGAAAGGAAAAATTAAAATTTTGCTACACCAATTGATTTCAAGGCTCATTTAATCTCTTAATACATTTTTAAGAACAAGTAAAAAAATGTAAAGAATTTACAACGCATCATTTAATTTACTGGATAATACAATAGCTGAATTGCTGCTTTTGTTGTTTTGGGCCCATTTTTTATAAAAAGCGGTTTTAAAAAATTATGTCGGGGTGAAGCTTTGTGTGGAAGGAAAGCTTTGTGCCGCTTTTGTTGCTGGTGGTCGATATTGCAGCTATCCTGCAAAACCTGCCCCCGGTAACAAAAACGGCCCCCAGGGGTCTAAAACTGGCCCCCACCCGGTGCCCGCTAAGGACAGTCCGGCACTGAATGTACTAATCAGACCCATTTCTAATCGTAGTGCCTCGATTGGTGCCATCGTATTTAAGGTGTGAATAAAACGCAATGTCTTCCCCTCAATCCTATGCATAAAGTGCCAATGATCTACTTTTATTGTCTCTATAGAGTATAGCAGGGTTGGAGGAATTTTCATTTCATAAACTGTTAGAAGATCGTTAAAATGCCTTTAACCCGTTGCTCCATGAAGTGCGTTGAGTGCATTTGCATGGGTCATCGCCCTATTTATCAAATGTGCGATATGCTCACTATCAGTTAAATTGGCAGTGAATATTTTCCCTAGGTAGGGGTATGATTTAACTGCTTCTAGTGCAATACTACCTAGACGCCATTTGTGTTTCATGGTTCCACGACAGCCCCTTGCACGAAACTTCATGATCTTAGTTTTACTTATATTCACCTTTAAAAAAAGACTTTCGGCATAGGTGATGATTCTGTAATCCTTTTGGTGTCAGATCTAATAAGACAATGTGTCCGCATATAATTATGTGCCCACATGTCTGGCCATCAATTTTGGCAGGTCTGCCCAGTGCTTAATTTGTAAAAAAAATAAGTGCCTGGGCTCTCTGTCAGGAGGCCACTGCAGCTTCCACCACACATTACCCCTGCCAGCGCTGCCAGTGACAGTAACAACACAGCTACTAACCCTCACACTCTTGCAAGTGTGACAGTTCAGACTATTTCAGGCCCCCAAAGCTATAAGAATGGCTTGGGCGGCAGGTAATAGTCAATTTTAATGAATATAGCATTAATAATTAACTGTTGTTTTGGTCATCTCTAAATTACCCAGACAGCGCCACCTCGTGGCAGGCTGTCCCAAGCACTGACCAGTGCTGACAATTAAGAACCGTGGTGAGCACCGGAAACCACTGGCTCAAATTAAGCACTTGGTCAGCCATATATAACGCAAAAAGAAGTGGTGCAAAATGCATACTTTTTTAAGCCATTCCTAGTGTCTATTTTTGATGTAATGCCACACTTGCCTCCAAACACGACAAACACCATGTAGAAGTACTTAGGGCAATGATAAGCTTCAGAGGACCCCCCGGGATGCCCATCACCCTACGTTTCCTCACAAGGTGCCCCTGTCCACGTGGTAAAAAGTGGTGGAAAAATCAATATAGGCTGCATAGACAGGCATACCCCTCTTCTGAACATACTTTTCCAGGGTTATCTGCAGCGCAGTCATATTATACAAAGTGGTGCCGAAGGCACCATTTTCTTTTCCTCTACCCAGCTGTGTAAATTATTTAAAACACACTTAGGGAAGATTTTCCCAGTGGCATTCAACAGTGTAATTTGCCTATAATTACTAGGGACAGTGATGGAGCCCTTTTTATGTATTGAGAGGATGATACTTCCTCTCCAAGAATCGGGTATCAATCTAGTTAAGAAGCAGTATTTAAATAATGCTGTCAAATATCTAGGCCATAAATCTAGCTCTAGCAATTATGATTGTAATCAGCAATTGATCAGGCCTCTTGCACCTGTACTCTAGTCATTACTAAGTAGGTCTTTCACCTCTGACCTTGTTGGACAAAGGGTGATAAGACCTTCTATATCCCCAGGCCCAATATTAGAAGTCCCCATGGAATTATTGTCCAGGGTATTTGAAACATAGTGGGAGGGAATGTAGGCACACCATTCAGAGCAAGGAATATTATTAACTTTAGGTTTAGTTGCGCTGCCATTACATTCCCCAATAATCTTCCAGAAGAGTCTACAGTTTTTTTGTTTCACTGCTTCTGTAATATTAACCCAGGTTCTATCTGCTTTATCTTTCGTCAGTGCTGACTTCCACCTAGCTCTCCTTTTTAATAGGCTTATTAACTTATTTCGTTCTCTTGAGGAGTATATACATTGTCGTCTTTGCAATTTATTTATCGATTTATTAAAAAGAAAGGCCTTATTAAGATTTTTCACCCACTTCCTAGTTTCCCATGGGTTTTCTGGATAAGGCGGGGTTTTTCTTACAAATGTTACCATGTCTTTTACATAAGTATCTACAGATATCCATCCATAGCCAGAACTATCCCATGAAGCTTTTCTTAACTTGACCAGTAAGATCTCCTTGCTTTGCATATTCCAGAATACCCTTCCATTAACGGAGTTGAGGTAAATTTCATGCTCTTCACTTATCTGCCATGGAGGTATGATCACTGGCATGCCGTTCATTCATAGTGAGCGTTATAATTTTATGGTCACTCCAAATGTTATTAATGACTTTAATTTCAATTGAAGAAAGAAAGACCACATATAAACCTATCACATATTCAATTATCGTAGTCGAGTAACCTGCAATATTGAGTCGAGTGGGCTAGAATGCCACTGTCTAGTCTGCCATTAAGTATGATAACCTCATATTCCCTACATGCCTCTAGCAATAGCGCCCCTCTTTTATTTACCCTGGCACCTCCTGGAAAAAGTGCGGTATAGATATTCAATGCCTCTTCTCGTTCTCTATCAGAGAAAAGTGCTATAGAGTGATTAGAGATAGTGGCATTGAAATCTCCCATGATTAGGATATTCTCAACTCTCTACTCGGCAATGGCCTTTATATATTGCAAAAATTCATTTAGTCGAGAATTATTCTCTTGGCAAAGGGGTATATATAAATTAGCCAGAATAAGGGGGATCAGAAGCATTGTCCTAACTTCTGATTTGGAAATACTACACAATGCTTTAAGTTTGAAAGGTGACAGTGTAACGGATATGCCCATGAATAGTATGCATGTTCACTTATCCTGTTCAGTTTTGACAAATCTGCTCAGTCTCACAAGTGCTGGGGTTTGTATGTGTTGCTATTGCATTCTCTTTAATCCTTCTGAGTCATTTCATTTTAGGAATTTTGCTATCACTGCATGTTCCCTAGTGCTCGTGTATGCATCTTCGCACTAGTCTCTGATGTCTCCATGCATTTCTCGACTAACAGCTCAGTGTTGCTTTTCAGCATTCTTGCACACCTTTCTGCACTTACCATTGCACATTTCATTGCCTAGTCTTGTAGCATGTGTGCAGTCCTTCGTGGAGCTTCATCAGGCAGCCTTGAATGCCCCTCAACCTGCAGTATGTTCTTCATTTTCTCTCCTTTATGTCTTTTTTGGGGTGTTTGGAAACTTGGCACAAATTATTTTATGCTTTTCATTGGCCTTTCCACTTACAGAATGTAATTTTGCAGGACTGTATGGATGCTTGATCCTTCCCTGAAATATTCATTTTTCTAAAATAGGCTCAATATTTATGTGTCCTGGTACCAAACCAAACAAAGATAATCTAATGCATCACTTGTTTCAACTTCCATATTAAATGAAGGTTCAGATAAGAAAATATTAATCTTATAATAATAATTCCTATTTGTAAAGTGCAAACATATCACCCCCTTAAGGGTTTCAAGGCGCTGGGGGCCGTCGGGGAGATTAAGTGAGCTATTGCCCACAGTCACATAGCTGAGCTGCCGCCGGCTATCGAACCGCAAGCCCCGCGCTCCGGAGTCAGCCGCTCTGGTCGCTGCGAAACCTTCTTATTGAAAACCCACTTAGGAAACCATAGTAGCCAATCCTACCAATTTATGCCGTTGGCCATAGCTTTTTAGCCATCCTTACCAACTAATAGATTTTACTGCGGAATCCTATATTTTTTGCAAGACCTGTAACTCATTGCATTTGTGTAAAATCAAGCCCTGAGCCTGCGAACACGTATGTGCTGCCCTTCAACACAAGCCTAGCTAAACCTGAAGCTCTAGCTGAGCTATCTTCTTGAGCCTGGAGCCAATGGAAGCCTGCGGAGGCAGGGCCTCTTGTCAAAGAAGCACATATGATTACCAGGTGGCTGATCTGCACATTGCCTCTCCCTCACCAGAACTGAGGCATGCTCTGTCCTTCCTTTCATGCCAGTGTTTTAACCAATGAGGTTCTCCCGTCTCCCCTTGCATCCTCAAGTACTGCTATTTCTATGCTTCCCTTGAAACCTGGATGAGAGACACAGAAAGGCCTCCAACGTTTTGAGGACAGGATGATTTACTCTTCTAAATTGTCCTTGAATATTTGGGGAATGCGTGCCATACTCTTGCCAAGAAGGAAGAGTGAAAATATGGCCTCGTTGCACATATGCACACTGCTCAGCAGAGGCTGTGAAGCTTCAAGAGATGGAATATCAGCAGTAAGGTGCAGTGAGTACACTGTATCTACCTGTGGCACGCCCAGGTCGCAGCCGAGGGACATGGAGGGCTGCTGATTCTTGACGGTGCATCCCTGACTGCGAGAGTGTAGGTCAGGAGCTGGGTGTGTCTGGTTCTATAATTGTTATTTTCCCCATTGGACATTCCAGCTAATCAGTTACAAACGGTTCCCATTTACTCGCACATGGTGGTTATTGAGCTGCTATGTAGACAGTCACACTTACACAGCCAAGAGGCCATGTAAAGGGCAGAGTGTGCTTTCAAGGGAGTATCCAGAAAATAAAAATACCCACTACTTAGAACCAAAGTTCATATGGAACCAAGCAAGTAAAGCAAGTTTTTGCTCCCCAGGGGGCACTAGGTGGCACACGACCAGTATGGCCGCACTGCCGTGAGGCTCTGGCTGCCCAGCGGCAAAATCCTGCTTAATATCCTACCCAAGCACACTTGAAGCTATGCCAAACCGAGCCGAAATCTTGTGATTCCTTCCGCCACCCACTACTGCCAAAATTAGCAGAGTACAAAGCCCCGCGACTTTGCTAGAGCCCACCGAGCTGGTGCCACGGGATCGCCGCTGTAGATTGCTGGACGCCATACTGGCGCTCATCACTAATTGAGCCCCCGGCGCCCACGTGGAGACTGAACCACACCGAAGGTATCTCGCTGCGGAGACGCGCATCGGCCCGTAAGTAAATCTGCGGCTTTCACCCCCGCGATTTGGCACACTGTTTCACAGCGCGACTACAGCGGAGTGAAGTTGTCAAGCGGGAGGCGTTGGGAAGACTTCTGCGGCGCGGACCCGCGGCCACTGTAACTGCCGCAGCCCTGTCGTGTGCTACAGAGACCTCTGGAACAACCGGCGGAGCGCGCAGTCCCCAGCGCCGCGCTCTAGCTGTGTGATTGCTGGGCGCTGATGTGGAAAGCTTCTGCACAGCACGGCACCCACATTTACTGAAGACCTGCTCAATCACTGTGGGCCCCACACATAAACCCAGCCTCCCAGGCGAATTACTGACTCTTACTATACCGGTGGATATTTGGCCATATACAGCGGCACTGGACATGCACATAGAGAGGAGTTCTCCCACATTGTGTTGACCTGGGAAGTTAAGCCACGCTCAGGAATTTTCATAATTGCAGCATGGAGGATGCACATGTGGATTGGCGCCTGCAGGAGACCATATTGTAACCCACAGCTTGAACGGTAACTTCTAGCTGGGCATTATAACAAGCACATTCTCTACCAAACTGGGTGGTGGATCGCATGGTGCACCCCAACGCAGCTTCATTGCTTTGCGGGGAAAAAAAGCTCACGCTGCGTTATGGAGTGAAGCAAAGGTAGTGGTAAAATCTCGCTGCATTGGATGAACTTTGTTATATAATTGATTCACAGACCTGTTGTCATATTGGGAGGCTAGACCTTTATCCGATCCCCTGGAACGAATAGTTTCTTACCTGTCAGTGTAGTTTTGCAGCTTGAAGACTTTCTGGATTCACTATGCTGTGCATTATTCCGCGGTCTAGTGGTTGGGTCCGGAATCGTAGTATTTTTTCTTTTTTTTTTTTTCTTTCGTGCCCAGGTGGGCGTCGACGTCCCACCATTTGGTGTCCTCCCGTGACGTCGGCGCGCTTCCTCCGGAAGCTCCCACCTTTGGGCGCCATCTTCGGATTCTTTTTTTTTTTTTCTTTTTCTTGTCTTGTGCTATTTTTGTTTATCCTCTTATTTTTTGAAGGTCTTTTTCCTTTCTTAATCCCTTTCCTCCTGTCTCATCTTTCTGGCGGAGGTGGGTGGGTTCGCTAGTGAATCCAGAAAGTCTTCAAGCTGCAAAACTACACCGACAGGTAAGAAACTATTCGTTTTGCAGCGTGAATCTTTCTGGATTCACTATGCTGTGCATAGACTTTGTAGCGGTTTGCTATGTTTGTGGCGGCTGGGTGGAAGATGAGCGTTTGTTGTTGAATATATGTTGAAGCACTTTTTGACCTACTTGTGCCTCTTTGTTCATATGTATATCCACGCAGTAGTGCTTAGTGAACGTGTGCACTGAAGCCCATGTTGCCGCCAGGCAAATGTCTTGGATGGGTGTGTTTGCCAGGAAAGCTATTGTTGCTCCCTTTTTCCTGGTAGAGTGAGCTTGTGCTGCTCCTTGTAGTTCTTGGCCTGCCTGTTTGTGGCAGAATTGGATTGTCTGTGCGATCCATCGTGCGATGGTGTTTTTAGTTACCGGTCTTCCCAAGAAACTGCTTGCGAAAGACACAAAGAATTGCTTTGTTTTCCTACAATCTTTAGTTCTGTCGATGTAATGCATCACTGCTCTTCTAGCGTCCAGAGTGTGCAGTGCCCTCTTTGCGCTTGTGGATGGTTTTTGGAAGAAACTTGGTATCTGTATTGTCTGGCTTATGTGGAACTTTGACACCACCTTTGGCATGAAATGTGGGTCTGTTCTCATTACCACCCTGTCATTGTGAATTTGAATGTAGGGTTCTTGTAGTGTTAGCGCTTGCAATTCGCTCACCCTGCGTAGCGAGGTGATCGCCACCAGAAAGGCTGTCTTTATTGTGAGCATATGTAGAGAGGCCTTGTGAATGGGTTCGAAAGGTGCCTTCATAAGTTGCATTAGAACTACATTGAGGTTCCATGCCGGCTGTGGCATCCTTTTTGGGGGGGCGATTCGTTTGGCCCCCTCCAGGAATCTTTTTACCACCTGAGATGTAAAGAAACTTTTCCCTGTTTCTTCTCTTGTATAGGCTACTATTGCTGCTAGGTGAACTCTTAGCGAGGTGTAGCTTAGGTTACTTTTTAGCAAGTGTGTTAAGTATTTTAGCACTGTTGATTCCGTGGTGATTCTCTTCTGGAGCTTTTCCCTGATGCACCATTGGGTGAATCTTTTCCATTTTGCCGCATAACACTTCCGTGTGGTGGGTCTCCTTGCCTCCCGCAGCACTACCAGCGTGCTCTCTGGGAGCTTGAGGTGCGCGAACTCTAAGTCTTCAGGAGCCAAGCTGTTAGGCTGAGGCTCTCTGGTTCCGGGTGGAGCACCCTTCCGTTTTGCCTCGAGAGCAGGTCTCTTCTTTTTGGGAACTTGTGTGGTGGCCCCTGTGCCATTTCCACTATTTGTGAGAACCAGGACTGCCTGGCCCACTGTGGTGCTACCAGAATCAGCGTCATGTTGCTTGTTCTGCATTTGCTGAGCACCCTGTGCATCAGCGGTATCGGGGGAAAAGCGTAGGCAAATGTCTTCGACCATCTTATCCATAGGGCATTTCCTTGGGATTGCTGACCTGGCTGTCTGGATGCGAAGTATTGGCATTTTGCATTCTGGTGTGTTGCAAACAGGTCTATTTGTGGGGTCCCCCACTTTTTGAATAGCCTTTGCGTTTCCTGCGGGTTGAGCTCCCACTCGTGGGATGCTGATGTCTGTCTGCTGAGTCTGTCTGCTTCCACATTGTCCTTCCCTGGTAGATGTATCGCCAGGAGGTCTATTTGTAGTGGGATTGCCCATCCCCATATCTCCTGCGCTAGCCTTGACAGCGCCACTGATTGTGTTCCTCCCTGATTGTTGATGTAGAACATCGTTGTTGTGTTGTCTGTTTGTACTAACACCCTTTGCCCGTACAGCTGTTTCTGGAAGGCTTTTAGTGCAAGGAACACGGTCTTTAGTTCTAGGTAGTTGATGTGTTTGATGGCATCTGTTTGTGTCCATAACCCCCTCACTTTGAGCAGGTTCATGTGCGCTCCCCACCCCATCTGGGATGCGTCTGTTGTGATGGTCACTGTTGGAGTTGGTGGTGTAAATGGCTTCCCCCTTGTTATGTTGTCTTTGTTCCACCACGCTATCTCCTCTTGCACTGCGTGCGTTACAACCACTAGATCTTCCCACTCCCTGTTGCCTGTGACCATTGTTGTTGGAGCCATTCCTGGAATGGTCTCATGTGGAGTCGAATGTTGGGGACTAGGTGTATGCAGGACGCCATCATCCCCATGAGCTTGCTCACTGTCCTCACTGTCAGGGGTTGCCCCTTCTGGTATTGGCGTGTCTCCTTCAGCAGGGCGAAGGTTCTCTTCTCGCTGGGGAACACCCTGCCCCGAATGGTGTTGATCTGTGCGCCCAGGAAGATCTTCACCTGTTCTGGTTCTATCGAGGACTTCCCCCAGTGTATCGAAAACCCTAGTTCTGTCAGCGTGTGCGTGACCTGCTGAGCATGTAGTTTGCATTGGTTGTAGGAGTTCGCCTTTACCAACCAGTCGTCGAGGTAGGGATATACATGTATTCCCTGCCTTCGTAAGTGTGCCGCTACCGCAGCTAGGCATTTTGTGAAGACCCTTGGTGCGGATTTTAGCCCAAAGGCTAGGGCTGTGAACTGGTAGTGCGCCTTGTTGATGGCAAATCTCAGTAGATGTTTGTGTTTTCGGTTCATGGGAATGTGTAGGTAGGCGTCCTTGAGGTCTATAGTGGACATAAAGCCCCCGTCCCTTATCTAAGGTATAACCTCCTGTAGGGACGTCATCTTGAACTTTTGAGTTTTTATGTATTTGTTTAGGAACCGTAGGTCCAGAATGGGCCTTAACGTTTCGTCCACCTTTGGTACGAGGAAGTAGTTGGAGTACACTCCCTTGTTTCTTTCCTTGTACGCCACTGTTTCTATTGCCTCCTTGTGGAGGAGTTCTTGTGCCTCCTGCCAGAGGAGTGAGAGCTCTTTTGTTGAGCGTGTTTTGCTGGTTGGCCTCCTGTTTGGTGGCTTTTTTTCCAGTTCTATACAGTAGCCGAACTGTATGATGTTGAGTATCCACTTGTCTGTTGTTATCTTCTTCCACTCCTGGAAGAAGTGTCTTAATCTGCCTCCTACTGGTGTTACATGTTCGTTTATTTTTCCTTTGTGTGTTTCTAATTGTCTCTTGAGTCCTTTGTTGTGCCGCCCCACTAGAGATGTTGTCTGTGTGGGCACGCTTGGTACAGCGGAGTCACTTGGAGGTGGGTTGCTGTCCCCCTCTTCTCGTCTGCCCCCGTCCGTTCGGTCGCCCCCGAAAGGACTGGCCCCTCTGTTGGTACTGCCAGCTTTGCTGTTGCTGACCTTGCTGCGCCTGGTTGTTTCCCTGATAAGTTTGCTGGAATGCCTGGTGCGATGTTCCCGGCTGGCTTCCTCCTCTGCCATTTGGTCTCCTTGAGGGGGTGCCCCTTCTCATCCCTCAGAACTGCAGCGCTCCCATGGACCTTGCAGTTTCATTATCCTTCTTGAGCTGTGTCAGCTTCTCGTCCACTGGTGTGCCAAACAGGGTATGTTCAGAATATTGTTCTGGACTTCCGGCTTGAAACCTGAGATCCTCAGCCAGGCATGCCTTCTTTCCGTCACTCCAATCATCATAAGTCTGCTTGAGGTGTCTGCTGCGTCCAAGGCCGACTTTAGGCAGGTGTTGGCCATGTTCTTGCCTTCCTCCACCAGGTGTGTTGCCCTCTGCTGGTATTGGTCTGGGAGATGTTTGAGCAGCTGCCCGACCTCCTCCCAATGTTGGTACGCATGTCTGCTTATTAGGGCATTGGAGTTCGCAATGCGCCAGTGAGTTGCTGCATTCCTCTCTATTTTCCTCCCTGTGAGGTCTATTCTCTTACTCTCCTTGTCTGGAGGTGGGCCTGAGTTCGTGGGAACGTTGGCCCTCTTTCTGGCTGTTGCTGTTATAATAGAGTCAGCTGGTACGGACCCCTGGATATATGCTGGGTCCTTTGAGGAATGTTTGTATTTCTTCTCTGTTCTAGGGGTGATAGATCTGCAGATTGCTGGCTCCTTGAAAGCTTCCCTGCCCTGGTCCAGCACACTTGGAAGCATGGGTAGGAATTGGCTCCTAGTTTGAGTCGGGAGCAGGGTCTCTAAGAGGAAACAAGCCTTTGGTTTCTCTTCCTCCATTTCGACCCTATAAGTTGCTGCAGCGTTCTTGATGACCATGTTGTAGATGCCAATGTCGTCTGGCGGTGAAGGCCTCGAAGGATATGACTCTACGCCCTCCTCCGGGTTTTCGGCGTCGAGGTCCTGCCATTCCAGGTCCTGTGCCTCCCAGGGCGTCGAGCCAAAGTTTGTTTGCTGATCGTCCTCGCCTTCTCCTCCGTAATAATACAGGCCCTCTTCGTCCTGTTGCTCTGCTGGTTCAGGAGTTTTCGGCGGGTCGGCGGCGTCGAACTCCTCTTCGACTTCTGCTTCGACTACTGTCGAGGGCTTGGAAGGGATGGTGTATCTGCTCATCCGTTCGTCGAAGTCCTTCTTCCTCTGAAGGATACTGTCCATTTCGGCCTCGAGCCTTCTTTTCTTCCTCTCCATTTCGGCCGCTTGTTCGACGTCGAGAGTTTTGGCGGTTCTCTTCGAGGTCGTCTATGTTGACGTCGAAGTCGCCTTCGGCTCTTTTTCCTTCGGCGTCAAGCGCGGCTTTTCGGGACCGTGCTTCGACGACCTAGGTTTTTCTAGAGCTTTCGCCGGCTGGAAGTCCTTTTCCAAGGATCCGCTGGGCTGTTTGTCCGTGGATGCAGCTGTGGTCGTCGAATGCTTCGACGCCAGTGCGCCTTTCGAGGACTTTGGCTCTGTTTTTCGCGAGTCTGTCGGGGCTTTATGGGTCGACGTCTCTCTTACCTCTTTTGTCGACTTCTTATCGGTCTCTGCGACCGTGTAGTCCTCTGGTCCCTCGGCGATGTTGTCCTCTTCTCCGCTGGAGAGGCCCAAGTCCCGAAGCGACGGAGGTTGTCCTTGCCCCTGCATGGCGTAGTTCGCTCTCCTCTGTCTCTCCCTCACTCTGAGGGTCTTAGGGGTGAATGCCGAGCAGGCGTTGCAATCCTTGCTTTCGTGGTCGATTGGCAGGCAGAGGTTGCAGACTGGGTGCTGGTCCTTCTGCGCGTACTTGTGGTGGCAATTACGGCAAAATTTGAATGGGGTTTTGTCCATTCCTGCGCTCAGGGGGCCCCCTGTGTGCGCATTCTCCGTTGGACGTCGAAGTTCTTACTCCTTCTCACCCTCTTCGTCGTCCCGGTTCTGTGTCCCTTGTCGTGCGGTGAAGAAAACTCCAACTTCTTGGCGTTTTCTGCTTTATTTTCTCTTCTTGTTTCCAAAAAACTCTGGAACTCCTCGTGACGATCCAGACCCAACGGTGGAAAAAAGAATCTGAAGATGGCGCCCAAAGGTGGGAGCTTCCGGAGGAAGCGCGCCGACGTCACGGGAGGACACCAAATGGTGGGACGTCGACGCCCACCTGGGCCACGAAAAAATAAATAAATACTACGATTCCGGACCCAACCACTAGACCGCGGAATAATGCACAGCATAGTGAATCCAGAAAGATTCACGCTGCAAAACATGCTGCATCAACGGTTACCTAGGCCCAAGCGCTTGGAATCTCGACCCGACCACAGCAACTTTGCGCTGGGCCCATCATGGGGAAAACGGACGGCAAGCAATCAAAATTGCCCTTTGAAGCTCGGAAAAATGTCACACGATCTTGTGCGGATGACCCAGATAATGTAGGTGCAGAGCGGGTACAAGACCCAGAGACCTCCCGAGAAGATGATGTCAAAGCCCTCCTGCTTGCAATGCAACAAAGCCTAACCTCTATAGAGTCCAAGACTTGGAAGCGCGCAGTAGGCGTAATAATGTACGCATTATTGGATTTCCAGAAAGCACCAATACTGGTAAGATGGAAGACTTCGTCGAACGTCTACTGCGTGGAACCTTCGGAGCCAAGGCCTTCTCGCAGCACCTGACCATAGAACGGGCACAGCGCTCCCTAAGCCCCAAGCCCCCCCTCCCCCCGGGAAGTCAGCCGCGCCCGATCATTGCTCGCTTCCTCAACTTTCGGGACCGCGATGTGGCTTTGAACATGTCCCGAGAGAAACGTCATTTGAATTTTGAGGGCACTGACTTCACAATATACCCTGACTTCACTCCTGTAGTACAAGAGGTGAGAAGGAAATTTGTTCCAGTAAAGATGAAACTGCGCAAAGCACAAATTGACTATGCACTATTATATCCAGCACGCCTGCGCATTACACATCAGGGCAAACAATATTTCTTCACTACTGCACAACAAGTGGAGGACTTCCTCAAGCGAATCAAAAGACAGACTTCTCCTCATGCGTCGCAGGGAACTCCGTCCAGATCTGCATCTCCGGCAAGGGAATGAGATGAGAGACTCGAACCTTTCGGATCTGCTCTGAGACTGTACAGATGTCTACACTCTTTACCCACTCTTACAGACAAAGGGATTGACAGTATGTTTCAGAACTGACTGCCCGACTGAGCGCCCAACGCGCATTGGGCTTGGACAGCATTGATGCGATCCTGCACTCAGGTAAGTGGATTGGGTGGTGGGGAGGTGGAGGAAGAAGAAGTAACACTGTATTTTGTGGGACTAAACATGGACTATGCTGGGCTACCCTCTTCCCCCCCACTCCGGACTAGGTCTGGTCTATTCCATCATCTGGTGGGAGGAGAGAACCTTGTGTGCCCCCTATTGTACCCCCCAAGGGCGTTCCCCACTTAACTTGGGACTTTAACAGTTTATGCTGCGTTATAATTTCTGGGAGGTAGGTGGGTGTATAGATACCAGCATGATTGGGATGCTGTTGTGGGTGGGGGGGGACAGGGACTGGGAATGTTATCTAATAGTTTCGTAAGGCATACGTTGAGATGGATACATTTGCTGATACATGCACAGTGCACTTTAGGCAGTGGAAATTCTACATACTCTGAAAGCAATCATATGATACTTCCCCTATGACTCAAGATGCTGAACCTCTAAAAATACGCTTACTGACGTGGAATGTCAGGGGTCTGGGAGACCCACGTAAACGCAGGCAGATACTGGCATACCTAGATAGACACCGTATACACATCGCTATGCTCCAGGAAACACACTTTAACCCGACATATCCCCCCGTTTTTGCCAGTAAGTGGGCCATGCATAGGGTTTTTTCTTCTTATTCCTCATACTCTAGGGGTACTGCGATCCTGATGAAGAAAAATTCCCCATTCGTCATGGAGGGCATGACCTCAGATACCAACGGGAGATACTGTATGATGTGGGGCAGGTTGGAGTCACACTCTGTTACACTGGTGTGCTGCTACTGCCCAAACACGGATGATCCAGGATTCTTTACCACACTATGGGGCAGAATTTCTGAAATAGGCTCCACACGTGATCTGGGGGGAGATTTTAACACAGTATTAAACCCTGTTAATGATCGATCTAATCCTCTCCCGCATCACTACACTAAGGCCCATGGTATATTGTCCGATATGATGGCTGATAATGGCCTCATGGATGCATGGAGGCACGTTCAGCCAGAGAAGCAGGAAGGGACGCATTACACGACCATGCATTCTTCCTGGGCTAGACTGGATTTCTGGGTGGTCACTCGGGGTATTGGCCCATGGATAGTTACCGCTGAGCACATGGCCAGGACTTATTCTGACCACGCACCGGTCTGCTTGACACTATCCCCGCCGACGTTATGCCTAGCTCCCAGGAGCTGGAGACTCATTCCAGAGACCTTACTAGACGTGGCCTTTAGGTCCGAACTGGGACAGGAAATTACTGAATTTTTTAAAAGAAATATAGGCTCTGTTACACATATATGTGTAGTATGGGAGGCCTTTAAAGTCACAATACGCGGTTTTTGCATAGCCAAGAGTTCCGGAGTCTCGCGAGACATTCGGCCCTACCTGCAACGCTTGGAGGGAGAGCTTAAACGACTGGAAAGAGAAATGGGGAATGATATTAATGGCGCGCTCCAGGCAAAATTCAGAGAAACGCTCTCAGACTATAAGGATACTGCAGAAAGGGAGACCCGCTTCAGGGGAAAATATTTCACACCGCGTAGGTACGGCGAAGGGGAGCGACCAGGCAAAGCCCTGGCGGACGGGATCCGTAAACCTCGCTTCACCAATTATGTTGCGGAGTTAACGGATAGTGACGGAGTGAGACACAGAGACAATAGGGACATACTGGACACCTTCAACGCATTTTATACCAAACTGTACAGTACCCGCAGACACCATCCATTAGACCTCTCTGATTATTTGCAGGATGTTGCTATTGGCTGGCTAGGAGACTCACAGAGAGAATTCCTCGCTGCACCATTTGAAGCGGAGGAGATACGTGCTGCCATCATGCAAATGCAATCTGGTAAGGCCCCAGGGTCCGATGGCCTTCCAATAGACTTTTACAAAACTTATATAGATCAACTGATGCCTATACTTAAAGGGGTCTATGAAGAAGCCCATGAAACGGGCATTCTCCCGTGCTCTATGAGGGAAGCCCTCATTACCTCTCTCCTAAAGCCGAACAAACCTGCAAACACGTGTGATTCCTACAGGCCGCTATCCCTAATTAACAATGACGCAAAAATACTTGCTAAGATGCTTGCTAATAGGCTGAGCCTCCTGTTAGATAAATGAGTACTGACGGATCAGGCAGGCTTCATCCCGGGGAGAGCGACCTCCCATAATCTCCGAACATTATTTTCCATCCTGCACAATGTAGACTCCACCCTGCCACTCGCGGCGGTCTTTTTAGATGCCACGAAGGCCTTTGATTCAGTCGAATGGGATTATTTATTCAACATATTGTAATTTATGGGCATCCCCAAAGGGTTTCTGGCATGGATACGATTGCTGTACAATTCCCCAACAGCCAAAGTCCTTATTAATGGTCTAGTCTCCTCACCTTTCTCAATTACGCGGGGTACGAGGCAGGGCTGCCCGCACTCCCCGCTCCTCTTTGCTCTTGCAATCGAGCCAAAGTGAGGCAACATCATCACGATAAAGCTTTGCGGTGCCAACTGCGCCCCATACTCATCTCCCTCTACGCAGATGATATTACCCTGTACATTAGAGACCCTCAGCAAAACTTAAACCCTATACTGCGTGAATTTGTTCGCTTTGGGGAGCTGTCAGGGATACATATAAATTGGCAAAAGTCTCAAATTTTCCCCCTCACTAATTCCACAACATCATTTGACCCTGACTTCCCAATAGAATGGTGTGCCACGGAGGTGAAATACCTTGGGATCTACATCACCTCGGATCGGGAAGAACTGATGCGCTTAAATTATGGCAGAACCCTGGAACACATTACTAGTTGCGTCACGAGATGGATCGCCCTCCCCCTGTCTATGGCGGGACGGGCATCTCTAATAAAGATGGTTATTCTTCCCAAGCTCTTGTATTTATCCATGAACATTCCATTTGCCCCTGGTAGATATTTTTTTTAAACTTTATGCACTGAGATGATCAGATTGCTGTGGGGTGGCAAACAGCCTAGATTGAAGTGGGATGTGCTCGTTAGGCCCTATGCTCAGGGGAGATTTGATGTTCCAGATCTGGAATTATACTATGTCTGTGCGCAAGCCCACTATGCCCAATACTGGTTCCATCCCCCCCAAGTACATGCCACAAGTGGCGGTGGAACAGTGGCTGGCTGATCCCATACCTTTGGAAGGGGTCATTCTGAGCACGCCCCAACTCCGTGAATCCAGCCCTACAGCGGTCACATGTACAGTGAAAACTTGGCAGCGTATAGCCATGCACATGCATGTTCCCATGCTCTATTCTCCTATGCTTCCATTGGTGTACCACCCCAAGATGCCAGTACTACAAGAGGGGGTTTTCAAACAAACCAAAATTAAATTTGGCATACACAAATGGGGTGACTTATACTTTAAAGGGAAATTTCGCACAATGCAGCAGATGTTCGCTACATCTACACCCTCCCCCATGGACATTTTTTTATATGTTAGATTGCGACAAGGCATCAAAGAATACACGCCGTCATACCCACAAGAACCACAAACGCTTCCTCCATTATATACACTGTTACTGAATGATCAGGCTTCGCATGTAGTGTCCACACTTTACCATCATATATATACCAGCCAAAGTCCGGCATGATGTGAGGCATGGGAGAAGTGGGAATTAGAATTAGGGCAAGCAATAACCGAGAAACAGTGGCTCTACTGCTGTAAACAAACTGAGCAGGTCTCTGCTAGTTCCCGCCTGCGCATTATACATTACAAATTCTTACACCGTATTTATCATACCCCTGTTAAAATGCTTAGGTACAAGCTGCGGGATAACGACCGCTGTGACAGATGTGGGATGGAAAAGGCAGACTTTTTACATCTTGCTTGGGATTGTCCCAGCATCCTAGACTATTGGAAACAAGTCTTCGACGCATTGCAACAGATGTCACCCCTGATTCAAGTTTCACCACTAACTGCTCTCCTGAATCACACAGAGACTATAGAGGTGTGCTATCGACGATTCATTTCTTTGTGGCTGCGACTGGCCAAGCGGAGGGTAGCATGCAGATGGGGACGGGGCAGAGCCCCTAAATTTAAGGAATGGCTCAAAGCCATGCTGTTCTGGCAGGATCAAACACTCACATATGCGGAACTGCTACCACTAGCCTCGAGGCCCAGAGACATATGGGAACCCCTCAAATCATATCTCCTCGCACACCCGATTGACACCACAAATACTTCATAGACACATTCATGTATGTTACTTGGCTATGGCCCACGCACGAATGTAGATCCGGGGATAAAGGGATGTTGTTTGTATACTCCTGAATGTCACACTCCTATTATTACAAATAATTATTGTGTTCAACTAAGTGTATTACAGATCTCCTGCAAATTGCTACTATCGATATTGTCAAACATAATTTTTTTCTCTGCTGTTGATGCCTAACATGTATAAGCATTCACTTGCCTGTGCAATTCATGTATCATGAGTGTCTCATGGTTTAAAAACGAATAAAAATTGATTTACAAAAAAAGGTTTTTGCTCCCCAGAAGAGCTCTCTTGTCTCATCCATCGAAGCATCTATCCATTCATCCTTTCATCCTTCCATCCACCCACTGATAGCCACCATTTCACCTTTACATTCTGTCATCCATTCATTCTTCCATCCATCATTCAGTATTTCACCATTCTGTCTGTCCATTCATCCATCCGCCCATAGATAACCAAACCCATCCATCCATCTCTAAACCTATCCATCAAACCTATCTATCTATCTATCCATTCATCCATCCATCTATCCTTTCGCTCATCCATTCACCAACCCTTTCACTGCATCCATCCATTCACCCATCCATCCTCCCTTTCACTCATTCATACATCTTTTCACTCATCCATCCACCCTTCCATCCATCCATCCATCCACCCTTTCACCCATCCATCCATTCACCCTTTCACTCATCAATTCATCGATCCACCCATCCACCATCCCTTCATTCATCCACCCCTTCTTTCATCCATTCATCCTTACACCCATCTTTTCACTCATTCATCTATCCATCCACCCTTTGACTCACCCATCCAGCCACCCTTTAACTCATCCATCTATCCATCCCTTTCACTCACCCACCCATCCTTTCACGTTTGTCTGTTAAGTTGCAGAGAGAAGAGGCCCATCAAGAACTCCACCCCCGCTGCAGCTGCTGAAGTGGGGGGTTCAAAACAAACCTATCCGTCAAAATTATCCATCCATCCATCCATCTACTCTTTCAGTCATCCACCCCTCCATCCATACATTCAGCCACGCAGCCACCCTTTCGCTCATCCATCCACAAACACTTTCGATTATCCATCCATCCACCCTTTCACTTAACCATCTACCCTTTCACCCATCCATCTACCCTTTCACCCATCCATCCACCCTTGCACGCATCCATTCATCCACCCTTTCACTCAACCATCCACTGATCCATCCACCCTCCTTTTCACTCAGCCATTCATCCACCCTTTCACTCAGCGATGCATCCTTTCACTCATCCATTCACCCTTTCACCCATCCACCATTTCACTCACACATCCATTCATCCTTTCACTCACTTATCCACCCACCCTTTCATGTTGGTTATGAGCCTTTGTCTCCTGAGCTGCAGACCGAAGATGCCCATAAAGTACTCCACCCCGCTGTAGCTGCCGAAGCGGGGTTCACAACGCCTCTATGTGCTTTACACGTACCACCTAGTGATCATGTCTAATCTTGCCTGTAAGTTTCAGTTGGTATTTTTATAAACCTGTAAAACACACTTGCTTTTTGTTTTTCTTTTTTTCCTGAGCACATGGTCCACCCACCAAAAATGCATTCTGTAACTGAATCAGGTAACGTTTTGCAACTGGTCAAATGAAAGTACATCTAGTGTAGGAAAGCTGGTCAGAGTTGTGTTTCTGCCATATTTCACTCATACTCCAGGAAAAGGGCTATCTGACTGCCATGGTGAGGAGAACGGTATGGCTTGCATACAAAGTCTTCCTTTTCATGAGGGAGTCCCCTGCTCTATATCCAAAAACATTGATAAAGCTCTAGTGGAGTAACCGGGATGCCATGGGCCCTAATGCGAGAAAGGCAAATGCCGTTTTCCCTTGTTTGGTTCGGAAAAGGCAACCATAATTAAGCTGCAGTGGGCCTTCACATCCCTGAGCCATGGTGCCACTACACTTGCTGCATTAATGATAGTTATGTGCTTGTATGTCTCAACTTTTATTTTACTTGCCTCCTCTAAATATCCCTTACTCTCACACAGGCTAAAGGACAAATGCAATTGCTAGACGTTGCCATGCACACTGTCTCCTCAGCAGAGGGAGACACACCTATACTTCCAATAGTAAGGGCAGTGTGTTTACTTCTGGTTGGAGGACGCAGGGTCCATTCTTTTCATCTTTGTAAATTTAGAGAAAATCATGTTTGTGATTCAGAGTGAAAATAAAGGGTATCCTCCAGGTCCAAGTTGTTTATATGTGTTTCACAGATCTTGTTACTCATGTCATCTTATTTACTGTCATGCATTTTACAAGTCTTTCATTGAAGAAGTTTTTCTCAAACCTTATCCAGATATTTTATTGACCTTAAGAAAATAACACTAGTCTCACACATAATCTCTGCAGTATTTAGAATTAATAGATCTTCACCTGTATCTGAAAATGGAACTGTTATGACAGTCAGATGGACTTTAATGGATGAAAACTGAAATTTCACTTGTGCTAGATATAATAAGTATGGGAGAATGTAATCCTTCTGGCAAGTTATAAGATTATAGCCTTTCTGCTGGCACCACAGGCAAAATTTTCCATTTGAAAGAATATCATGGCCTGGTTGAAGGTCCTATGGCTACTTTTACGATATCCATACAAGACTGAGGAAAGTTCAGACTTCTGTACTGTCTGATCTCAGGAGCCAAGCTGCCAAATTCAAGGATATCAGGTTCAGGTGGATTAGTTGGCCCTTGGTTTGGTTTGCATGGCACCGACATCTGTATCAGATCTGGATGCCACTACTGCTTGTACCAGTCTACAGCAATGAGGATCATCGTTGCATGACAGTTCTGGAACTTCAGAATAACTGCACATAGCAAAGGAATTAGTGGAAAGGCATCAAGTAATATCTTTTTTTTTCAAACATATTTTTATTGACGTCATATCAAAAAATGCAATGACATACATTAAGAGCATTAAAACCTTTAGAGCAAAATGACGTATCAAGGCCTGTATAGGGCACTCATAGAATACAAAGGGAACATTCAGAGCCGGGCCTTTCAAAGCATCTAAAAGTAGAGTACAATTTCCATCAGTCCGAAACTCCAAGTGACCCATATAGGTATTCAATACTGTCTGCCCGTCTTTCTTTTGCGACAAGTTTTTAACAGTCATCAAATAAAATCCCAAAACAAAGAAGAAAAAGGAAGACTAGAAGAAGAAAGAAAAAGAAAAAAAAAGAGGAAAACCCACCCCAAACCCTCCCACAAAACATGGTGGCGGCAACGTTCAACATTAGAACCCCAGAGTTGTTCAGCTAATAGTGACATTAAAATTGGAAGAGATGCATACCCCGAATGGAGGGAGGGCAAACAGCCTGCGGCAGCCCCCTCGTGAGGAAGGAGACCAGGGGCCCCACTTGTATTCGAAGTTTTTGTAGTCATCGCGAAAGATGTCAGACATCCTCTCGAGACTTAATATTCGCCAGAGCCGAGAGTGCCACAGCGAGACCGCAGGTGCCTCCCTCTTCTTCCAGGCAGCCGCTATTGCAGTTTTCGCCGCACCGATGCAGGTCCACATGATGGCCTTGTCAGCTCTGGTTTGGTGTTCTAGAGCCGGGTCGCTGAGGCCCAGCAGGGTTTCTGCCATTGTGGTCGGTATAGGATAGCCTAAGATGTCTTTTATGTGGGCTAGGATCTCCTCCCAGAATGGACGAATAGTAGGGCAGTCCCACCAAATATGCTGAAAGTCCCCCCTCAACCCACAGCCCCTCCAACATAGATCGGACGTAGCTGGGAAGATACGTTTAAGTTTGGAGGGGTACAGGTACCAATCCATCATTGTTTTAAGGTGCGCTTCCCGTAATTCCATGGAGTGATTACATTTCGTAATATCCGACCATAATCCTCCCCACTCCGTATCAGAAATAGAGCGCTGGAGGATGCCCTCCCACATGTGCATATATCGAGGCCTTGAGGAGTGTATAGAGGTGAGTAAATATTTGTAGAGATATGAAATCACCACTGTCATGGAGCTAGTATGTTGGACAAATTTCTCAAATTTTGTGAGGGGGCGCGTGGCTGCGTCGAGCACCTGTGGGAAGTGGCCCAATGTTTGAGCTGCAAGTAACGGAAATGTTCCAGTCCAGGGAGGATCTGGCCTGGCAGTTCGGGCTGGACTGTTCCCATGTTTGGCCATGGCTACGAGAGACAGGATTTGATCGAGTGGCGTTTTAGATTACGGCAGGGATTAAGGCGAAGGAGCGGCTTACTTCTTGAGGAAACGATTGGCAATAAGAAGAGTGGGAGCCACTGCAGGTTCCTAGATTCTTCATGGAACTTTGTAATATGGAGGGCGTACCCCCTGTGTAGTGGAGTCGTGTTGACCCCGAGAGCTGAGACAATATTCCAGATATTGTGTACCCTTGTCCTGAGGAAGCTGGAAGAAATTGACGGCTGAAACGCGACCGCCTCGACAGCTATAATTGAGGAGTCCAATCAGTTTGAGCATGGTTAAAATGTTATATGCGCACATAATTAAATGATAGAGAGGTGTGATACCTCATGTGCGAAGAGGACTATCTCTTGGTGTATCACTCAGATTTTTGAGTGCACACGAGTACATGTAATCGTTAGGGTACTGTAGAACTTGTGTATATGTACATTGGTATGCTGTTTTGTGAAATTTATATATGTATTATTATTTGTATTTATGTGATTAATGTATGTAATATCTATTGATGTGCCGGAGACCTGCCCAATGGTATGTGTATCTAATTGAATCATTAGTATGTGTAGCAATATAAACTATTGAGATCGTCAGGGTAATTGATGGTGCCTTAGACGGAAATAAATGAATGATTTATCCCTCCATACTTCTTCTATTTTTCATCCTTCGGACTGTTCCCATGAGGCACAGGGTCAAGACTGATTTGCATATGGCTGGGTTCAAACTGGAATGGCATGGTGAGCAAAAAAATGATGGATTTAGGCCCAGATCTCTGTACTGGGGTGAATGTATGACATTGTTCTGCATTCTGTCCATCAACTGTTGTTTTTGCATTTGTCCATATTGACTTTAAATCCCGCTACCGCCTCAAAACGCACCAATTCAGACTGGAGTTTGGGGAGAGAGCAGATTGGGTCAGTGAGGGACAAGAGCACGTCGTCCGCAAATAGTGATATTTTATGGTTTTCCCCGCTAAAAGGAAGTCCCTTAATCTCAGGAGTGCTCCGAATGGCCATGGCTAGTGGCTCAAAACTGAGGGCAAACAATAAGGGGGATAGCGGGCACCCCTGGCGTGTTCCTCTAGAGTGCGGGAAGGGCGCAGAAATCATCCCATTCACCTGTATCCTAGAGCAAGGCTGTGCGTAGTTAGCCCTCAGCATGGTCAGGAAGCCGTCGGAGAAGCCAAAATGAGCGAGTGTTTTAAACAGAAAGGGCCAGTCCACCCTATCGAAGGCCTTCTTGGCGTCCAGACCCACGAGAACTGCCGGTATTTTTCGCTTAGTGGCCTTCTCTATCAAGTGTATTATACGTCTAGTGTTATCATGGGTCTGGCGGCCTTTAATAAACCCGGACTGGTCTGGGTGAATCAGATGCGGCATGAGTACATTCAGTCGGGCCGCCAGAATGGCCGAGTAAAGTTTTGCGTCGAGGTTTAACAAAGCTATGGGGCGATACGAGGAGCACAGTTGCGCGTCTTTCCCTGGCTTAGGGATTACCTAAATAAGTGCTTCGGTCATTGACAGAGGGGCCATGCCATCCGTAGCCATTTTGTTATAAAGGCATGTAAGGTGGGGCACAATGTCCGGGGCAAAAGTTTTATAGAAGTGGGCCGTAAGCCCGTCAGGCCCAGGAGCTTTGTGTTTTAAGGGACTTTATGGCGGCGGACACTTCATCAGAGGTGATGGGAGCTGAGAGGCTGTCATTCTGGTCTAGGGATACCCGAGGGAGGTGCAATGTTTGAAGGTATCTCTCTTGCACGTCTGCATCCCTGTGCTCGCCCTGATATAAAGTTTCGTAGAACGACCTAAAAATGTCAGCCTTATCGGTATCCGTGTGGGTCACTACGCCTTCCTCGTTTAAAATTCCCCCAATATATTCGCGCTCACGTTTCTCTTTTAACTGTCTAGCCAGATGCCTACCTATCTTGTTTCCCTGGGCATAAGAAGTCTGGCGCATTTTTAAAAGTGTAAATTCTGCTCTGTTATTATATATGGCGTTTAACTTTCCCCGTAGGGCTGTGAGAGCGCGCAAGGATAACCTGTTGGGTTTGGCTTTGTGTTGTTTTCCGGCTAATTCCAGTTCGGATTCTAAATCTATCCGTTCTTTGGCCCTCTGCTTATTCAGGGAGGAGTTAAGGGCTATGCAGGTCCCCCGAAATACCGCCTTAAAAGCGTCCCAATTATTAAAAACGGTTGTATCCTCTGCATTATTTAGCTTAAAAAAGTCGGTAATGGATTCACGTAGCGCAGTGCAAGACACTCTATCTCTAGTGAGGGAGGTCGGGAAATACCATTTGGCTGTGGAAGGTCTGATGAGGGACCAGGACAGACAAGTCGAAATTAAACTGTGGTCTGAGACGGAGAGCGGAAAAATCTTAGCCTCCCTCAAAGCCCCCTGGAGATTTTGGCTAATGAAGATATAATCAAGTCTCGAATAGGTGCGGAGTATGTGAGAATAGAAAGTGTAGTCTCGTGTCAGCGGGAAAAGGGTACGCCACGCGTCGATAAGGCCCATGTCTTGAAACTGTTGTTTAATGTCCGCTGAGAAGGAAGCAGAATCCGCTCTGTGCGTGTGGGTGCTATCTAAGTCCGTTTGCCATGTCAAGTTAAAATCACCTAATAATATGGTTTTCCCCTCTGCAAAGTCTTGAATTTTCTCTAATAACTTAACTAAGAAGTGTGTCTGCCCGGTGTTAGGGGCATATGCCGTGACAAATGTGCAAAGTACGCCCTGGAGAGAGCCCTTCACCATAACCATCCTCCCGTCTTTGTCTGTCTGCGTGGCAGTAGGTTGGAATTTCGTAGAGCTGTGAAAAAGGAGGGCCACTCCCCGGTGTTTAGTCAGTGCGGAGGAACGATATATCAGTGGGTATTGTTTATGGCGAAGCCGTGTGTCCTCTGCCCGGGCCAAATGCGTTTCCTGGAGAGCAACTACGTCCAGGTGGTGATCCGTAAGATATTTCCAGACCTTCTGCCTTTTTTGGGGGGAATTAAGGCCTTTTACGTTCCAGGAGCCTATTGTAAGCACCATCAGGCCATGAATACCCCCTCCTCCTTTCTCCTGGACCTATGACACTGGCATAGGGGCCAGGCTGATCTCGACCAATAATACATGTCTCTCCTAGAGGATGAATAATGAACAGATCTCCTACATGAAACTGGTGTGATAGGAACATAGTAAAAAAGCTGCCACCAAACCCCAAACCCCCCAACCCAAAGAATAAAAGAAACCCCAACATTACCAACAGGAATTGGCTACACATCGAGGAAAATGTCCCAACTGGAAGTCAGGTGTCCTCGGCGCGTGTGAGGGGGGGGACAGTAGGGTCGAGGTCCCCGTCCGCGCCCGTTCCGAACGTTGCATATAACAGCAGTCCTCGAATGTCACCTTCAGAGGTTGCACAACCAGTGTGGACTAATCCAGCCCCGGGTCAGTTCGTAGGGAGCTGCTTGTCACCAGCGACCTCCAAGTCAGTGCTCGACAGATTATTCGAGCCGGGAAAGGGACTCCTTCGGATGAAGCGCAGCAGGTGGAGCAGGCCTCCCACTGAGGAGCCACAACAGGAGACCAGCGACGACCGGGGGGGCACATTGAGTCCTTTGCGGCATATCTGGTGTTTAACAGCTGGGGTGCGGATCAAATCGCTCCTCCTTATCTTCATTGACCACCACCAGAATGTTCGAGGCCCACAGAGATCTCATTTGCCATCTGTTCCTGCCCTGACGTCTGGACGTCGGCTCGGTTTGTTGTAGGAAATTCTCATCTGCGGGAGCGCCGCGGGCCAATGGACCATTGGTACGCCGAAGAGCCAGTTCTCGATGTGTCCTGCGACTTACTCTGGGAGGGTGCCACAGATTCGGGGGGGGAGGCCTAGAAGATCCAACCCTTCCTGTAAGTCCGTTACGTGACGCTGTTTGTTATTGAGCTCAAAGGAAAGACCGAATGGGTACATCCATCTGTATCTGACATTGTCCTCTCTTAGTTTCGAGGTGATGGGCCTAAACGACTGCCTCCAGGCTAGCGTAGCCGGCGCCAGGTCCTGGAATATGGTGCAGGAATGACCTTGAAAGGAGACTGTGCCTTTCTTCCTGGCAGCTAATAGAACAGCTTCTTTTGTCGTATAGGAGTGGAATTTGGCAAGCACATCTCGCAGACGTTTCTTATCCGCGGTCGCCGCACTGCCAACCCGGTGCACTCGGTCGAGTTTGATCTTGGAGGATTGTGGGCTGAGAATGTCCGCGAAAAGGCCCTCCATGAAAGCCCCAAGGTCTGGCCCTTCCACCCTCTCCGCTAGGTCCCGGACTCGCAGGTTCTCCCTCCGTGCCCTATTTTCAAGGTCTTCAGCCTTTAACTGCGTCTGATGAAGGCGGTCTTGGAGGGAGCGGATATCGTCTTGCATAGTGGTGGTGCGTCCGTTCAGGTCTTGGGTTTGGGCTTCCAGATCGACCACTCTCGTGCCCACCGAATCCACGTCCTGTTGCAGGGAGGCAAGTCGACCAGTGAGGTCAGATCGTAGTTGATCGGTCGAGGCTTTGAGATCTTGAGCGAGTTCACTCCGCAGCTCCGTCTTAAAGTCTCTGAGTGTGGCCAGGAGATCGTTTTTAGTGAGGGCCATGGCGTTGGGATCCTCGCTCCGCTCCGCTAGCGAGTGCTTATCCGCTGGGGCGAAGAAGTCAGACACTCTATTCGTTACCTTGCCCGCCCCCTTCTTCGGCGGCATATAGACGGGACCGGGAAAACCGCGCCCAGCGGTCAATAGGAATCTCCCCCCGGTCGCCCCTACTCACGGGGATGTCGCCAGGCTAGGATCAGGCGAGAAGCGCACCCGCAGCAGCGTCGAGCCTTGTTATCCGTGGCCGCCAGTGGGAAGGGTTTTGGACTGTCGCAGTGACCCCCAGGCCAAGTAATATCTTTAACTAGTGTATCAAAAGGGCATTGTCCAACAAGTCTGTTTTAGGTACTCTGGATGCAAAGTCTTGGCTTTTTTTTTTTTTTAAGTTGCAAAGGGATCGATCTTTAGATAGCCTCACTTTTTGAAGATTTGATAAAGAATGTCATGCTCAAGGATCCATTCATGATTTTCTTTGTTGAGCTGACTTTGGAAATCCATTTGATGGTTCATGATTCCTGGTAAACTCATTGCATTTATCAAGAGGCCTCTGGTTATGGCCCAACAAGAGTGGTCTCAATCTTGTGCCCCCTTGTTTGTTAAAATAGTGCATGGTCATTGTATGGTCCATTTTAATAAGAACACTCTTCATTGTGACAAACAGTAGGGAGGCCTTGACAGCTAGATGGACTGCTCTCAACCCCAGGTAATTGATATGATGTGAGTTCTCCTTTTATGACTAGTGGCCTTGTACAGACAGAACTCCCAGATATGTAGATGGAACCCTACCCCGATCTTTTGATGTTACTTTTGTCTTCTCTACAGACCACCACATAGCAATGCAACATTACCAGATATATTGCTAGACACAATAGCTAACCTTCTTACAATATATTTATACTTATGTATCCTTCGTGACCTCAACATATGGTTTGACAAACCTAATATGCCACACCCTAGAACCATCCTCACTGGTCTAGACACACACAACCTACAACAGCTCGTTCTAAAACCCACACACAACACTGGACACACATTAGATATCATGTTCGCCAACCCAGACCTAGTCATGTTCCAAAGGAATACTCCAGTCATGTGGTCAGACAACACAACTCACTCCAACTAAAATCATCTTACCCTCAACTATATATTGACCTTGGAATAAGCTGAATTTGGAGGAACTAGAAAAATTGCCTACCTTCAACACAGATCTGGTCACAATCAATTCTGTACAAACTCTTGATGGATGACTCCAGAAAGCTATTGATCTCTTAATTGCTCTGAAAATATCTACAAATTGCTAAGCTTCAACACAACTGACTCAAAACAAACAACCCTCAAGACAAGATATGCCTGCACAGACACAATAGAATATACAAGTCCACAATCAAAAAAGCAAAAGAACTATACTATTCCAGTCGAATCCACAATGCAAAGTATGCTGAAAAAGAATGTTATAAAATACTCACGGAATTCCGAAAGCCAAAATGCACAGAAGCTACCAATCCCATTTCTCAAGAATTTTGTGACAGACTAGCAAATCATTAAACAACTAAAGCAAACATGTTGGATTCTTACTTAAACCACAAAAATTCAACAACCTAAACCCGTTTGCAGCAAAACCCTCCAGGGAAAGGTAAACCGAGCCTCTACGCTCCTTCAAAGAACTACCACTGACTGAATGTCTGGATCTTGACAAAGCGAGCAAGTCAGCCGGCTACCTCGCTGACCCTTGAATACCTAAAATATTAATTCTGGCACCAATTTCAGAGGCCATCCCAGTCAGAACACTCATCAACAGCCCCTTAATGACAGGAATTTTTCCAGAAGACTTAAAAAAAAGGCAGACACACACCCATTATTAAAAAACAACCCTAACCTGGATAATCAAGACCCCCAACAACTACAGACCCATAGCAAATGTGCCATTCCTAGGCACACCTATAGAAAGATCAGCCTTTGCCCAGATGTCACAGTTCATTGAAGACAATTCTATCGTATCTGACTTCTAAACTGCATTCTGTCTAGGAAGAGGCACTGAATCAGCCCTAATCTCTATCTGGAATGACATTAAAAACACAGTAGACCTGAACAGGGTTGCTGTCCTTGTTCTCTGGGACGTTTCAGCATCTTTTGACACCGTTTAGCATGATACACTAAACCAAAGAGTTGAGTGAGCCTGAGTAGAGGGCACAGCTCTCTCTAGGATCACATCGTACCTACACATTAGTACACATATTATACATATTTTTCAATTCTCTTCTAAACCATACAGATTTAAAGCAGGAGTCACTTGAGGCTCAATCATCTCACCCCTGCTTTTCAACATCTTCTTGAAATCATTACCTGATCTGATCAATGGCTTTCACTTTACCTGCTATACCTATGTAGATGACATGCAGCTACTTCTGAAATTGGAAAGCCCAAAGGACATTGAAACACCAAAAATCTTCAGTTGCCGAAATACTCACCTGTGGCTATTGGAAAACTTATGACCCTCTCTGCACCAAGCCTGAGGATCAAAGACCACCACCAGACATATCATATCTAAGGAGGTATGAAATGTCAGAATTACCATGGATGCCAAACTCTCATTGAAGGCACAAGTGGATAAAGTTGTAAAATCAAGATTTCTTATAATGAAAACACTGTGACACATTTTCCCGCACCTAGGATTCCCCACCAAGGTTCAAGCTACTATGTCCTATCAAAATTGGATTATGCTATCCACCATGGCAGAAGCCTAGGTAATGATTGTTTTTGATGCATGTGATAGCTTTACCTTTCCATGTTTTACAATATGTAGTGTTATGATGCCAGTTCTTGGTTTGGTTCTAGCTTTCAAATAATAAACAATTTGGTAAAAATGTAAAAAAATGGATTAAGCTAATAGTCTGTATCACAGCTTACCTTTGTCAAGTATGAGAAGATTACAGATGATTCAGAATGCTGCTTCTAGACTCCTCTTACATGTAAAGCACACATCTCCCCTGTCTTGAGGGCCCTAAACTGGTTGCTTCACGAAAAAGGTTAGAGGGGGGTCCAAGGGAAAGTTTAAAGACCTGCAAGAATTACACCCCAAATTAATTACTCAAAAACAACGTAGAAATCCTTCGGTCTGGGGTAGCGAAGCAAACCGACAGAGACACTCAACAAAACACACAGGGAAGCCTGTGGGATAATCTCTTTCAGAACGTAATCCCTCACCCACTGTAGGTGGCATGCTTCATCTGGGATTCTCCTCCTGGCGTGAATCCCTAGTCCCGCCAAGGGCTGCAACTCCCTCTCTGAGAGGAAGGAGCTCAGGGATGTTTTGTATACCTACTCTAATTAGGATGTACTAAATCCAACAGATGAGAGGGGCAAGAACCGGTTATGGTGAGGGCGCAGCTCAACAAAAATATAACTGTGTAAATAGTGATATTAAAACTAACTAACGAGAACAAAAATGTTGCCTTTATTCGCTTGTTCTCGCTGCCAGGGTTAAAAACAGTGCACCTGCAGTATGAATTTAAAACTGCATGTGTCGGACGAAAAACAGGTCTACATGTTTCAGCCAGAGAGCCCCAAACGGTATCACGGCTTTCGTCAGGACCTAAGAAGATGCTGCTGAACAAAAGAAATGTGAATGGTGATAAACAGATATTATTAATACTGAAATACAAAACCAGTAATCCTGCTGTTTTCAGTTCTAGGTTTACTAATCGTACCCGTAGTGTACAGATAACAAGCCTCACCTCTACCTGGCGACCGCTCAGGGAAGGGGGCACCGCTCTCTCCATCGGTACCCCTGGCAGTACTTACCAGTTGCCAGAAGATCCACCTTCAAGCTGCTTTGTATCACACACAAAGCAATACATGATAAAAGACTACTCTTCATCAGGAAGAAAATCAAGAAATGTATACAACCAAAGAACCTACCTTCAAGAATGACCTCTGCCTCAAAATTCCAACATACAAGAAATAAACGTGGGTGGAACATCTTTCTCTGTTTAAGCAGGAGGATAGAATCGCTACCCACAAACATAAGATCCACTGGCAACAGTCTCAGCTTCAGAAGATTAATCAAGAGCTAGCTCTTCCCCACACGACAGCTATACTCACAACACAACAGTGTACCACAACATTATACTCATACATGACAAGCTATGCATCCCACAGTATGAAGAGGCGGTTTCCATTTTACATGTGTCATACATTGAACTATGATTTCTGTTATAAGCAGATACGTTTACATAACGGGAAAATGTATATTACACCACAAGATACACATGTATATCAGACTGTGTGAACATTGCTGCTTCTATGTACATATAAGTATTTATAAAGAGGTGTTTACACCAGCTACTAAATCTTTACCAAGTGGTATATATCTATATGTATGTATAAGTTAATTTCAGTTTTGTTATAAAAAAAAACTCCCTTCAATCTTTGTCCCAGCACTCCTCTCTCGTACTCATTCCAAACCTTTCTGACTACTATGAACTCTCAAACATCCTTCTCAAATTTCTCCCTCCTTTTTAGCCACTTAATCCAACTAACAGGCACACGCGATCACTACGTACAAAAACATCTTTCTACTTCTCCTTTTCAAATCCATTCCCATCATTCTATCCCTACTCTAATTTCTAAACACACAAGAAATTAAGAGCTCCAACCTAACACAACTAATGCACAAGGAGAAACAAATTATAAAAAACGTTTATTACTAATCTACTTACTATTAAACTCTAATTTTGGGTACCAGAGTAGCATGTTACTCGCTGCAAAGCACATCAACGCTTCATCAGGGGTAGTAAGCACTATATAAATACAATTTACAAATAGAATTACAATTTGTTGCCCATCCTGAAAGAGATAAAACACACAAAGTTGATTGCAGGAATACTTGCTATAAGTCTAACCACTGGAAAACGCTTGGGGTAGTATTCCAAGCAGTCATTCTTTTGCCCTCCACGCCACCTCAGTTTGGACCTAGCCATATGCAAATCAGTCTAGGCCCTGTTCCAATAAGAACAGCCCAGTCGAAGTGCCAGGCCAGGCCCTCCTTGAACTGGAACACAAGCAACATAAGACTTGGTTCCAGTGGTATCGAGTGGAAGCTCCTGGACTCTTAAATAGACAAAAATACCTTTTTCCAACTCTTATAATGTACATCTATCAGACAGCACCTTTCTAAATATTAGACCTGTAGGCAGCAGTGTCTGTCTTGTTGGGGCTGAAATGTAGCTATGAAAAAGGATTTTTTTGAGTCAATAACTGTGCTTATGTTCACAACTTATCGATATGTTGGATTCACCCTGTCCATTGAAATTTGAACATATATATTGATATGAAGTGCTCTGGGGTCCACGCACTCGTTGAGAATTATTCTATAGTTTATGACAATTAATAAAGATCCAACTACACAGAATAAGGATTTTCTGTTTATCCTATTGCTCCACCAGTTCATTTTTGGAAGGGCATGAAATTGTTCATGTGCTTCATCAAGAGCCATGTTGGAAAATTAACAACCTGTTTTATTAACAGTACATTTTCTTTTCGTAAGACATCCGGGTGCTTTTTGTGGAGGGATATCATGTCCCAAAGGTGAACAGCAACATAACATGCATGAAAGAGCAACTGAAGTTTAATAAACAAACATATGTATAGACCAAAATCTCCCTCAAGTACAGCTCTATCCCAAGGAATATTTACAGGTGTGTGGTGACTTTGACTTAAATTCAGAGTATTTCTCCTCTTGAGACTTCCACCAGACGTCTTCAGAAAGGATGTAAGTTTGGCCTCTACTCTCACTGTAGTACTTCTGTTAAATTTCCAGCCTAAGGTTTTACAAAACACATGCTTTTATCTAATGTGCTTGAAAGGTCACCTTAATATAAGTAACCTTCAAGAAAGAGTCTGCTGTCCCTAATGATGCTATTTTTGCTTGTTCAAGTGCTGCAGTCCATTCATTGTTGTCAAACAAGCCCCTTATGCATTTCAAGAGTGCCATTTGTTTCTGTGGACCCCACCAAAACCAGAAACAAGGTGATCGTCTCCATGAGTACCAGGCCACCTCCACTTCTTGTCCTCCATTAGTTTGTAGAGTGACTAATCACATGTAATCACAGACATTTGCCCTAGATTTTTTTAAAACCATTACATTCCTAAGGAAGTAGCATAGCAACTGACCTGTAATCACCTTGAACTAAGGAGAGAAAAGTAGTTTTGTGGTTGGAAAGGTTGGCTTCTCTTTATTTTGATCAGAGTGGAAAAAAGACCAATTGCACAGATGTTTTACTTTCTTTTCAAGCAGCTCAGCATGTCTGCACCAAGAATGCTCATTAACATCTCTTTTATCTGCTAATTCTTCACATTCAAGACCAGGGAGGTTTTAATGAGTCTTTCAGATTGGAAACAGCAATTGAAGGTACTAATGAATAGCTTGCAGTCAGTTTCATCGTCTTCTGTAAGAACTTCTTCCACTTCCGATGATTTGACTTGTGCCACTGTTTCTTGTCAGGATGCTCGACGAGAAAAATTCCAGTTGCATGGACTCATTGTAGGAAACTGGGCTTTTGTTGTAGTTGTCCCCCTCTTTTTGCCCCTTTTTAGCAATTAAATGCTGATTTTTGACTCTGACAGTGCACAGGGGCCTGCTAATAGACCCCAGTGCTAGTGTTCCTTCCCCAAAACAAGGTGTTGTCTAATTGTGCTACAGTTGGCTAAGGACATGAGTCCTAAAGAGGGTCCCTAATTGCTGCAGCATATCTTATGCCACCCTAAGGGACCCACACATAAATTCCACACAGACTGCCATTGTAGGCTGCGTGTCATGGTGTAAACCATGAGTGAAAACATGACATGGCGCACTCCTGTGTGTCATGGCAACGTCATTGCATCTAATATATGTAAGTCACCCCTACAGCAGGCCTTTGAACCCTAAGGCAGGGTGCATTATATTTTATGTGAGGACATATCTGCATGAGCAGATATGCCCCTGTGATGTCTAGTTCTATTACTGGATATTGCAAGTGAGCAGGGAAGCCATCTAAAGGTATGTACTGGGCACTGGTCAAAACGAGTTCCCCAGCTACATAATGACTTCACTGAAACATATGGTGTTTGGTATCAAACACCTCATATTAATAAACCCACACTGATTCCAGAGATGGATTTATTAATGCATGCACCCAGAGGGTACCTTACAGGTACCCCCTGAAAGCTACCAGCCCTTAATGTGCTGGCTGACTGGTCCAGTCCAGCCTGCCAACACAGGTGAGTTTATAACCCCCAAGGGTGAGAGATCATGCTCTCAGGAGGACAGGAACAATGCCTGCTCTGTGTTATCACGCGATCTGCCTGTGTGGTTTGTTCCTGGGGTGGACCATCGTATGAGGGGATAACACCCATAGTGCACTCCCTCCCATGCCCGTAGTGTGTTCTGTCATGTCTGCTTGGAATGCCCCTGGCCTCCAGTTTGCATGCGAGGTGGTTAGTTTGTATTTTATAGTCTCTTAGCTCAGAGCCATTCCTCATTAGTCTCAAAAACTGCATAAACTGTAAGTTCTCTCTTAGGTGTCTAGGTTGAAAACTGTCATACAGTAAAAGGCAGTTCTTTGCAGTGGTCTTCTCATGAGTGGTGGTTTTTAGAGACCCCTGGTCCGCTACTATATCCAGCTCTAGAAACACCAATTCCTTTTTACTCATGGTGTTAGTGAATTTCAAAAATTCATTCTGTACATTCAACCAAGTCAAGAAAATCATTGCCTTGGCCTCGTTGCCCTCCCAAATTAATAAGACATCATCGCTGTATCTTTTCCATAACTTAATATGTTTCAGAAAAGGGTTATGTGAGCCAAGGATTCTGTGTTTTTTCAAATGAAGCCCATAGACCAGCTATACTTTGTGCTAAGGGCCACAGAAATGAAGGGGTCTCTAAAAACCACCACTCATGAGAAGTAGGGATGACGACTAGAAAGATTAACAGCCAGAATCTGCGAACATCACTGTAATTTGAGATGTGGCCGCGCAACCACAAAGTGGTCAACCCATTACATAGAAATTAAACATACAGCGCGTGATTACCAATGGGTCATTCTGGAACACATAAAAGCCACAGTGAATTCAGAACCAACATTATTTGAAAGAGAACGCTAGGTTTTTAAACTCAAAACATATGTAGAGGGCTTGAACGATAATATCCCTTGGAGCCAATTTGTTAGATAGAACCAAGATGGCAAAAACACACTCATGTCCTGTACCTTTGAGGAGTAATCAGTATACTTACATCAATACCCTGTCTAAGCCTACAAAAGAATCATTCTTAACAGGAAATGGGCACATTGAATCTGAGCCGGCAATCATGCCTTGCCTTTTTCTCTTTCTCTCCTTTATTCACATATAGACACAGTGTGTATACACACTATATCAATGGCATTGTGCTGTAAAACGTCCCTTCCTCACTCCCCCTGACATCAATATCCAAAAACAATATGTACTCTTGGGATAAGACACAGTTAGGCATTCAAAAAGGGGCCTTTCCAATTATGAACTTGTATCCCAATGGAACCGAGTGGATGTTCCACTCGCGACCGCCATCTTGTTTCTCCAACTGCAGGCTAGCTTTCCCTTGAGCGCGAGGACGCAACGATTTAACAAGCCAGGAGACACTGCATCGGTAATATGCGATCCCCGGTGGTTGCACCAAATAGGTAACGAGGCAGAGGCAACACCTTGGAGTGGTAAGCGCGGCACATGCCGCTTGCTTTTTTCTTCATATATCACTAAAGTACGATACTTGCCGTTTACTGATCTCACTTCTCGCTAACTATGATTACATGCAGACCTAACCTAGATATCGCTTGCATTGATTGAAGGAATTTGTTTCGCCCACCGCATTTTCTCCCTGTAGAGTGTGACTACGGCTACCCTCTCCCCCGCAGGAACCACGATGCAATATTCAAGCATTTTATATGTACGTAATGTGTGTTTTTATCGTATTGTATGTGTGTGTCTTTGAAAATATATCATGAGACTACAGATTGTTTTCAAATAGTTCTATTTGAACTACACTAGATATGCCCACCCACGATATGATTTTCTCACGTTTTCTTCATTTGGAGGTGCTCACTACAATTGATTTTACTGAACTTAAAGGAAGGAACATACATACAGCCACTGGGCTGTAAAGTCTAACTCTCCATTTTTATCTCCACTTAAATACAGACAGTGATCGCCAGATAGGTGGTAAATGTATATACACCTTTTTCATTAGCATGCAATAATTGTGCGTCCAGTATGAAATAACAGGAGTGATACCAGAGAGTTAGTTTCCCTAGGTCCTGAAGAAAATCCGATAGGGGTATGAACTGAAACATGTCGACCTTTTAGGAAAGCAGGTACATGACTTACTCCTTTCCTAATTCCCCCTTTTTAATCATACCGACTGGAGGCCAAAATAAAGAGGATACACCTACTAGCCAGGTATTTTTAAGATACTCTCCAGCACAAGAAACCCCCCCACTCCTATTTTTTTAATACCATCTTCTTCATCATTACATAGTCACTTAAATGCTCCCATGTAGTCTGTACGTCGCAGCACACCCGCTCCGTAGCAGAATATGATGGACCCGATGAAGAAGCATGCCACCAAGGGGTAACTCTGGTGGGTGAGTGTTTTACAAGAAAACTCTGTTTTCTCCAGTGGAGGGTTAGTCTCCTTGACATAGCTAGGTTCTTTTATGTGACATACTACCTTTCACATACACTGCATCCTGGGCCTACCTTAGGGGTGCCTTACATGTAGAACAAGCATTGGCATAGCCAATAGGTCTCGCCTTTGGGGCCTTATAAGTGTTTAGCCAGAGCTATTGACTTTGCCAATGTCTTCAAGCTGTGCTGTAGAGAAGTGTGGCTGCTGTGCAGCATGTTGAAAAGTTATAATAAAAAAGTGTCAGAAGCATTTTTGTTACTTTATATATGACCAAGAAGGCATTATGTAAAACTGAACGACCATATTAAAAAAGTATTTACAATAAAAAATTTCCTCAGTTTTCTTTTGTTCTTGCAATGCTGGCAACTTGTTTCTGCCTATTGCAATGGTTGTTTGTTAAAGCTATTTTTTGAGGGGGCATAAACAATCGGAGGGTGAAGGTTGGGAACTAGTACCTGTATTATAACACTAGCAGCGGCCAGACGCTAGGGGAGAATCAACAGATGCCAGATTCCGAGAGCAGGCTGAGGTGGTGCTGAGTGATGCTGAGGTGGTAGTGGTGGTGGTGGTGACTGTTGCGGAGACGATGCTGAGGTGATGCTGAATGATACTCAGGTCTTGCTGAGTGATACTGCTGTGGTGCTGAGTGATGCTGCGGTGGTGCTGAGTGATGCTGTGGTGGTGCTGAGTGATGCTGTGGTGGTGCTGAGTGATGCTGTGGTGGCCCTGAGTGATGCTGTGGTGGCCCTGAGTGATGCTGTGGTGGCCCTGAGTGATGCTGTGGTGGTGCTGAATGATGCTGTGGTGGTGCTGAATGATGCTGTGGCGGTGCTGAGCGATGCAGTGGCGGTGCTGAGCGATGCTGTGGTGGTGCTGAGCGATGCTGTGGTGGCCCTGAATGATGCTTTGGCGGCGCTGAGTGATGCTGTGGCGGCGCTGAGTGATGCTGTGGCGGCGCTGAGTGATGCTGTGGCGGCGCTGAGTGATGCTGTGGCGGCGCTGAGTGATGCTGTGGCGGCGCTGAGTGATGCTGTGGTGGCGCTGAGTGATGCTGTGGTGGCGCTGAGTGATGCTGTGGTGGCGCTGAGTGATGCTGTGGTGGCGCTGAGTGATGCTGTGGTGGCGCTGAGTGATGCTGTGGTGGCGCTGAGTGATGCTGTGGTGGCGCTGAGTGATGCTGTGGTGGCCCTGAGTGATGCTGTGGTGATGCTGAGCGATGCTGTGGCGGTGCTGAGCGATGCTGTGGCGGTGCTGAGCGATCCTGTGGAGGTGCTGAGCGATGCTGTGGCAGCGCTGAGTGATGCTGTGGCGGCGCTGAGTGATGCTGTGGCGGCGCTGAGTGATGCTGTGGCGGCGCTGAGTGATGCTCTGGTGGCGCTGAGTGATGCTCTGGTGGCGCTGAGTGATGCTCTGGTGGCGCTGAGTGATGCTCTGGTGGCGCTGAGTGATGCTCTGGTGGCGCTGAGTGATGCTCTGGTGGCGCTGAGTGATGCTCTGGTGGCCCCGAGTGATGCTCTGGTGGCCCCGAGTGATGCTGTGGGGGCCCCGAGTGATGCTGTGGCGGCCCGAGTGATGCTGTGGTAGCGCTGAGTGATGCTGTGGTGGCGCTGAGTGATGCTGTGGTGGCGCTGAGTGATGCTGTGGTGGCGCTGAGCGATGCTGTGGTGGCGCTGAGCGATGCTGTGGTGGCGCTGAGCGATGCTGTGGTGGCGCTGAGCGATGCTGTGGTGGCGCTGAGCGATGCTGTGGTGGTGCTGAGCGATGCTGTGGTGGTGCTGAGCGATGCTGTGGTGGTGCTGAGCGATGCTGTGGTGGTGCTGAGCGATGCTGTGGTGGTGCTGAGCGATGCTGTGGTGGTGCTGAGCGATGCTGTGGTGGTGCTGAGTCATCCTGTGGTGGTGCTGAGTCATCCTGTGGTGGTGCTGAGTGATGCAGTGTTGGCCCTGAGTGATGTTGTGGTGCTGCTGAGTGATGTTGTGGTGCTGCTGAGCGATGCTGTGGTGGCGCTGAGCGATGCTGTGGTGGCGCTGAGCGATGCTGTGGTGGCGCTGAGCGATGCTGTGGTGGCGCTGAGCGATGCTGTGGTGGTGCTGAGCGATGCTGTGGTGGTGCTGAGCGATGCTGTGGTGGTGCTGAGCGATGCTGTGGTGGTGCTGAGTCATCCTGTGGTGGTGCTGAGTCATCCTGTGGTGGTGCTGAGTCATCCTGTGGTGGTGCTGAGTCATCCTGTGGTGGTGCTGAGTGATGCAGTGTTGGCCCTGAGTGATGTTGTGGTGCTGCTGAGTAATGCTGTGGTGGCGCTGAGTGATGCTGTTGTGGCGCTAAGTGATGCTGTGGTTGTGCTGAGTAAGGCTGTGGTTGCACTGAGTAAGGCTGTGGTTACACTGAGTGATGCTGTGATGGCGTTGAGTGATGCTGTGATGGCGTTGAGAGATGTTGTGTTGGTGCTGAGTGATGCTGTGCTGGCTCTGATTGATGCTGTGCTGGCTCTGATTGATGCTGTGGTTGCGCTGAGTGATGCTGTGGTTGCGCTGAGTGATGCTGTGGTGATGCTGATTGATGCTGTGGTGTTGCCGAGTGAGAGATAGAGTGAAGATATAATGCCCAATTAGAGAGGGTGGTGAGAGAGAAAGAGAGAGAAAGGGTGTACATAGAATAAAGAGTGGAGCGGGATAGAGAGAGAGAAAGAAGGGGAGAGAGAGTGAATGAAGGAGTTTGAAACAGAAACAGATAAAGGGGTGAGAGAGAATGAAAGGCTAAAAAAGATAGAGAGGGGAGAGTAAATGAAGTAGAGAGAGAATTAGAGAGGGGAGAGAGAGAGAAGGAGAGAGACAATAAGAGTGGGGGGTGTGGAGTTTAAATAGAGTGAAGAAGTGACGCGGAAAAAGTAACCTTAAATATAGCTTTGTGCTTTGCGCGAATAAATATTTTTTTAAAAACAGAGTGAAACAAAAATACTGGTAATTAGGCTGTGACTCCCAATATAAAACAAATAGCGATATAAGGTGAAATCAACCCACCGAAGCAATATTTCTAACTAGACAAAAAAAAGCTTGCATTTCAATGCTAATCGCTGTTGTTTTTCATGTGACTGTAGACCAGGGCCGTCAGTTGGTAATGTGAGATGCTGCTGCGATTGAAACATCAGAGTCCAGAGAGTTAATGAGCCATGACGAGGAAATGAGGAAGAGATAGGAAACCCAGATGGCAGCTGCGCGCGTGCACGCTATCGTGAACGCAAGCTGGTCGCCAGCCGAAAGCCAGTGGTTTTGCACTTCCAAAACCCGCTTACTAAAACTCTCGGCCAGACCAGCGCAAGCTCTGGTGCAGGCCGAGACCTAAAAAGGGGAGGTTTGGGCATGGCATGTGGGGGCACTTGCCAGTTTGACATGGCAGTTTAAAACTGCACACACAGACACTGCAGTCGCAGGTCTGAGACATGGTTGCAGGGCTACTCATGTGAGTGGCACAATCAGTGCTGCAGGCCAACTAGTAGCACTGTAGTAGGAACTTAATAGCAAATCAAATATGCCAATTATGGAGAAACCAAATACCAATACGTTTTAAACAGGAAGCACTTGATCTTTAGCATTGGTCAGCAGTGGTAAAGTGCCCAGAGTCCTAATACCAGCAAAAACTAAATGCAGCACACAGTCAAAAACAGAAGGTCAGAGGCCAAAAGACAGGGTAAACCATGCCAAAAGATGCCAGGTCTAACACGTGTCAGCCCCAGCTGAAAGTGGGGAGAGCTAACCAACCTCTTGGAAGTTCTCATCACTAAGGTGGAAGAACCTGGAAAGATCATCAGCGTTGGCGTGCTCTGTTCCAGGATGGTGCTCCACCGTAAAGTCCATTCCCTGTAGGGTATGGACCACCTCAACAGTTTAGGATTCTCACCCCACATCTGCATTAACCATCTGAGGGGCCTGCGGTCTGTCTGAACCTGGAAGTGAGTCCCAAACAAGTAGGGTCTTAGCTTCTTTAGCTCCCAGACCACAGCAAAAGCTTCTCTTTCTATTGCGCTCCACCTCTGTTCCCTGTAAAGTAACCTCCTACTAATGAAGGCTACAGGTTGATCTAGGCCCTCTTCATTTAGCTGTGAAAGCACGGCTCCCATACCATGCTCTGAGGCATCAGTCTGCACCACAAATTCTTAGGAGAAGTCAGGAGCCAGGAGCGCGGGAGCCGTGCACATGGCCTCCTTTAGGGTGTCCAATCTAGAATGGTGTCAATATTGGGTTACAGGGGTGCCACCTGGCTGCTTCCTACCTGGTGTCCCAAGTACACTACAGACGCCTGTCCTATCTGGCACTAACTTGCCTTGATAGTAAGGCCTGCACTCTGCAGGGCCTGCAACACCTCCTGAAGATGGTACAAATGGTCCTCCCAACTGGAGCTGAAGACCGCAATGTTGTCAAGGTAGGCGGCACTGACGTTCTCCAACCCAGCCAGGACCTGATTGACCAACCTCTGGAAGGTGGCAGGGATGTTCTTCAACCCAAAAGGCATATCCTGCAACTGGTACTGCCCGTCTGGTGTTGAGAACGATGACTTCTCTTGTACTCCCTCGGTCAAGGCAATCTGTCAATACCCAGACGTTAGATCAAACGTACTGAGGAACTTGCCAGCTCCCAGCCAATCAAATAGCTCATCTGCTCCGGGGATGGGGTGCGCATCCGTCTTTGTGACAGCATTGAGCCCATGGTAGTCAACACAGAACCGCAGTTCAGATGTGACATCGGGCAGGGCAGGTAGGGTACCAAAATTACTGGCACAAAGGGCTGTTGGAAGGCTCAATCACCCCTAACTCCAGCATCTTAGAGACCTCCTCCTTGATGCTTGTTTGTTGCTTAACAGGTAGGCTGTCCCCAGTGTCTATTTCTTGGGTGCACCATTTGGCAACTTCAGGAATGAGTGAGAACAGAGAGGCAAACTGTCTCAGCACCTGGCAACAGTCTCTCTGCTACTCTAGGGTCACAGTAGAGGAAAGGATCACACCCTCTACTGACTCATCCTGCTCTTTAGAAGACAGGGGGTCGGGGAGAGATTCACTCTCCTCTTCAACCCCATCATCTGTGACCAAGAGCATGGACAACTCAGACCTCTCAAAATGCGGGTTGAGGCGGTTCACTTTCAAAACCCTCCAAGGGTTCCTAGGAATCTGCATGTCAACCAGGTGGGTGACATTGCTCTTGAGATCTTTCACGTCAAATGGCCCAGACCAGTGGTCTTGGAGAGCACGGGGCTCTACTGGGGCCATCGCCCACACTTTCTGGCCAGGCTGAAACTCAACCAGAGCGGTATTCTGGTCATACCAGCGTTTCATGTCCTCTTTGCTAGCTTCCAGATTCTCCTGGGCGATTTTCCAGAAGTGGGCTGTCTGGTTTCGGAAGGACAGCATGTAACTGAATACATCCTGGAGTAGCTTTCTAGGAGTTTGCTCCGAGCCCTCCTTTACCAAAATGAGAGGTCCTCTCACAGGGTGCCTATACAGAAGCTCAAAAAGACTGAAGCCAACCCCCTTCTGCTGTACCTCCCTGTAGATGAACAGACGGTATGGTAAGAGGTTGTCCCACTTACGCCTTATGGGTTCTGAAAGACCCATAATCATGCTCTTCAGGGTACGGTTGAACTTTTCAACCAACCCATTGCACTGGGGGTGGTAAGGGGTGGTGAACTTGTAGGTAACACCATAGGCCTTCTACATGGCCTTCATGTACAAGGACATGAAGTTGGTACCCCAGTCAGATATCACCTCCTTGGGGAAACCCACATGCGTAAAGATCCCCATCAGTGCCTTGGCCACGGTGGGTACAGTCACTGTCCTCAGAGGGATAGCTTCCGGGTACCACAGGCATGGTCCACTAAGACCAGGACAAACCTGTTGCCCATGGCTGTCTTGGGATCCAGAGGTCTCACAATGTCAATGCCCACCTGATCAAAAGGGGTGCTCATGACCGGAAACGGTTGGGGAGGAGCTTTGCACCTCTTCCCAGCTTTGCCACTCACCTGGCAGGTTTGACAAGGCCTACAATACGCTTCTGGGGTCTTCCTCATTTGGGGCCAATAAAAGTGGGTGACAAGCCTGTCAAAGGTCTTGTCCTTCCCCAAATGACCTGCCAGAGGCACATCAGGATCCAAACTCAGTAGGAAGGCTCTGAAACACTGGGGTACCACCAGCACACAGGCTGCCCCAGATTCAGCAAACTTGGACCCGCTATACAGGAGCTCATTCTCCCAATAGGTCAGGTGAGATCCTGAGGCATTACCAGTTACCTGGTTCTCAGCCTGCTGCCAAAGACCCACAAGAGTGGGGCACTCCTTCTGCACCATGCAGAATTCTTCCCTGGTGGGGCCTCTTTCCTGCTGCCAATGGGTCAACTCAGGCAGGGCTCCCAGCTCAGCCACATCTGCTTCCCTGGAGGTTCTGGGGCATCACCTTCAGGCTCCACCTCCTCCCGGACTGTTGGAATGTCAGGAGCGGGTTTCCTGTGCCCCTCCTCTACCTGGCAGGCATGTGGGCCACAGTTTCAGGCTCCAGGTCTTTCTGATCACTCTCTCTGTCTGCCATGGACCGTGTGGTCAGGCACGCCCACTCCAGCAGTCCCATCATCTCCAAACGCGATCTGCACTCCACTTCCTTCCAGGTGGAATGCTCCAGGTCATTGCCCAGCAGACAATCACAAGACATGGATGGACTCACAGCTACCCTCAAGAAACCTGAGACCCCTCCCCCCCACTCTAAGGGAACCTGAGCAACCAAACATTGGCGCTCACTGTTGTCTACAGCAACAACTTAGTGAACCACATTTTGGATTACCTGCCCTTCAGACACCAGATGACAGCGGACAGTTGTCATACTGGCTCCTGTGTATCTCAGAGCCTCCACCCGCCTCCTATTGATGGTCACCCACTGCCTGTACTTAGTATTATCAGGCATAAGGTTTCTCTGGACCACCTCACCCAGGGAGACTAAGGTTACCTCAGCTGGCTCCCCACCACTAACTGGGACCAACTCCTCCCCAAGCGCTACACTGGTCATCCCCTGTGACTGTCCACTGGTGGGGGCCTGTGCCCGCTTGGGACACTTGGGACTCCCTCTAAATTATCCTTCTTGACTACAGTCAAAGCACTTCAGGGGTCCCTTCCCTCCAGGCTTTCCTGGCGGGAACCAACCCTTCTTTTTCTTAAGAGGGGGTTGGGAATCCTTATCCTGGGAACTATTTTTGTGCTCTTTAGAGAAATCCTTGCTTTTATCTTTGTCTCCCCTCCTTCTTTTGTTGGGGACCCCTCCCACCTTTGGCTGAGTATCCCACATACAACCTCTTGTGGACCCTGGTACTCACCCCGTGGTCTGCCTCCTGAACAAGCTTCCTGAGTTCAATAAGCTTACAGTCCATCAAGTGCTGGCACAGCTCTGGAAAACACAGACTAGACAAGTGCTCCCACACAACCAATTTGTACAGCCTCTGGTAATCTGTTACCCCACTGCCCTTCATCCAACCATCCAGTGCTCTGCAAAAAGTATCCACACACTCAAGCCAGGTCTGGGATTCAAGCTTGGTACTATTCCTAAACTTGTCCCAGTATCTCTCTTGTGTAAGACCGTACCTAGTGATCAGGGCATCCTTCTTGACAGATTAGGTGAGCTCACTTATGGGCCCTAATGCCAACAATATATCCCTTCCCTCCACTGTAAAGTAGTTCTACAGACCTGCCCCCCCAATCTTTCTTAGGGACCCGGTGCATGTGGAGAGCTGACCCATAATCTTGAAACCACCTATGTAGGTCATCCTCCTTGGTATACTCTTTTCCTAGGTTCTTAGGTTTGTGCACTTTAAAATCTAACTTCACTTTAGAATTGCTACCACCATCTGTGCTGTGGACTTGGCCTTCAAGTCCAGCTCCTTCAAGATCAGCTCTTGAGCTAGCATCATCTTTCTCTCCTCTATGGTCAACTTATCCTTTTCTGCCTCTCTATTGAGTTTGGCTAATTTCAACTTGAGCTCCCTCTCATGCTCCATCTTGAGCTTTTCCAGCTCCATGTGATGCTTCTTAGCCTCCCGCCTGTCCTCCAGCTCCACTGCTGTCTGCCCTGGAAGGGGCCTTCCTCCCAGGCGGATCCTGATTCACAAAATCCCCAAGCAGGCTCTGCTCCTCCATATCCACATTATCATTCCTATCCTCTGTGTGCTCACCAGCCTTCTTCGCTGCCACTTAGGCCCTCAACACCTTTTTTCAGCTCTTCCTTTTTAGTGAGGCCTCTAATAGAACATTTGAGCTCCTTGCAGAACTTTTTGAGCTGAGGTACCGTATAGGCCTCTAACCTCTTCAGCTCAAACACAAAATCTTCTACTTCAACTGCTGGTTCACCAGCCTGAGCCATAATTGTGGATCAAACTCAAGAGATGCAAAAAAAAAAAAGAGAAAAATCAAACCAGTATGTTGGGGTGTAATGGTCTGCGATATGGAAGTAGTGTACACCAATGGCTGTATGCAATGTACAAATACAAGTCCTATCCTCACCGCTGATCACCAATGTTAGAAATGGGGTCTCTAGATGGCAGTGGTTTGAACCCTGTCCAATTAGGGACCCTCACTCTAGACAGTGTAAGGGAGGCACACAGCTAAGATAACCCCTGCTTACCCCCATGGTAGCTTGGCACCAGCAGTCCGGCTTATCTCAGAGGCAATGTGTAAAGTATTTGTACACACACACACACACACACAGTAACACAGTGAAAACACTACAAAAGGAGTCCACACCAGTTTAGAAAAATAGCCAATATTTACCTGAATCAAACAAGATCAAAACAGCAAAAATCCAACATACATAAGTCAAAATATCACTTTTAAACGATTAAGCAAGTTTTAGTCCATAGAAATCAATGAATGCGTTTGCTTAAGACAAAGTACCTTAGATGCGTCAAAAATCAAAGACGAGGCAAGGCGCAGGGGAGGTGAAGCTCCGGAAAAGCAAACAATGCGTTTGTTCCTTACTACGCCGGGGAGGTGATGTATCAGTTCCTTACTGCTACATGGGAGGTGAGGCGTTGGTTCCTTACTGCAAGGCAGGGGAGGTGATGTGTCGGTTCCTTACTGGCAGGGAGGTGATACATTGGCTCTTTACTGGTAGGGGAGGTGATGCATTGGTTTCCGGACATGCAGCCTTGGTTCCTTACTGCAGTGCGGTGTTGATGAAAAATCGGTACCCAGGGATGATGTGTCGAAAATCCAGACACCCTGTGTCGATTCAACAACAGTGAAGCAGGTGCTGCGTCGATTCCACAGCCGTGAATCAAGTGTTGAGTTGGAGCGGGTGTCACGGACGTCAGTGATGCTGTGCTAGAGACTCACGCAGCAGTGATTCTTATGACGAGCTGGGATGGCAAGCTGGTGTCTGCGGTGAAGGCCATGGTAGATGCGGCAAGCAGGAACCATGCTTCGCTACAGCCAGTGGTGATTCGTCGATCTTTACAACACGGCATCAATTTGGACAGATGCTGGGAGTCGATGCATGGATTTTCTGTTTAAGCTCACCAGATTTCACTTCCAAGGGCCCAGGAACTGGATTTGGCACCACTTTGCAAGTCAGGACTCCCAGCAGAAGAGCCCAGGCACTGGCAGGTGAAGTTTTTGATGACCCTGAGACTTCGTAACAGGAAGCAAGTACACACAAGCCCTTTGAGATTCTTGGAAGAAGGATGTAGAAAGCAAAGTCCAGTCCTTTCACTCCCAGGGCAGAAGCAGCAGCCAGCACACCAAAGCATCCAGCTAAGTGTCAGTCCCTCCTGAAGCAACACAGTTCTTCTTCCTGGCAGAATGTCTTCAACCCAGAAGTGTTCTGAGCTTATGGTGTTAGAGGTCCAGTACTTATACCTATTTCAGTCTTTAAGTAGGCAAACTTAAAGGGAAAGTCTTTGTAGTGCACAAGACCCTGCCTTTCCCTGCCCTGGCTCCAGACACACTATAGGGGGAGGGGGTGTAGATGGGTTTGTGTGAGGACAGGTACAGCCCTATTCAGGTGTCAGTGTCAACTCCTCCCACCACTCTAGCTCACGAAGACCCATCAGCCTGGTGAAGGGCCTTCAAGATATGCAGGGCACACCTCAGTTCCCTTTGTGTGACTGTCTAGAGTGAATACACAAACAGCCCAACTGCCAACTGTCATTCTAACTCAGACGTGCATTCAGCAGACAGGCAAAGGCACAGAATGGTTAAGCATAAAAATGCCCACTTTCTAAAAGTGGCATTTTCAGACAAGCAATTTAAAAACCAACTTTGCCAAAAGATGTATTTTCAAATTGTGAGTCCAAAGACCCCAAACTCCAAATCTTATCTATTCCCAATTGAAATCTACACTCCAATGATAACCTATGGGAGAGATAGGCCTTGCTGTAGTGAAAAACGAAATTAGCAGCATTTCACTACCAGGACGTGGAAAACACAACAGTACATGTCCTACCTTATAAATACATTGCACCCTGCCCATGGGGCTACCTTGGGCCTACTTTAGAAGTGCCTTACATGTAATAAAAGGGAAGGTTTGGACCTGGTAAGTGGGTGCATTTGCCAGGTCGACATGGCAGTTTAAAACTGCACACACAGACACTGCAGAGGCAGGTCTGAGACATGTTTGCAGGGCTATTCATGTGGGTGGCACAATCAGTGCTGCAGGCTCACTAGTAGCATTTGATTTACAGGCCCTGGCCACAGTGCTTAATTTGTGCCGGAGCTTTCCGGTGCTTAGCACCGGCACTTATTTATCAGCCCCGGGTCTTGACCTGCGTGTGACTGCATAACGTGTGTCACACAATAATATGTGTTCACATTCTCACTTTGTCTCCGAGTCTCCGTGAAGAGCTGTGCCAGTAATAAATCCATTCCCTTCAGTCAGTGCTGCCGGTAGGCAGGCCACTGATTGGGCTGGATTTGGTCATGTGGGGCTGGGGCACCCGAGGCAGCGTGCGTAACCTTTTTAAATTGTCGCCGCCGCTGCCTTATGATCAGGACACACGCATGACGCACAGGCAGTTCAGCACTTTTATTTGAAGCTGCGTGTCGTGCAGCAGCTGGTAACCAGTAAGTAACCAACAGTTGATTTTCTTGAGCGTGGTGGTTTGCATGAACGTTACTGTTACAGGATACAAGATTAGGGCTGATACAGTTAGTTACGTGCTTGTTAGACTCCTCTTCGCAACTCGGAAGCAGTGACTTGTTCAGAAATAGAAAGGTGTTGGAAGATCTGACGTTGTCCCATGGCAGGAAAAACAGCAGCCCACTAAAATATGATTTTGTTTCTTTGCCCTCTGATTAACGCCTTGTGCGCTGAAGGATCAGCTTACTACCCTCACTCCCATCCTCGGTTTTGGCCCTACTGTGCATTGGCACTCGAGTTTAAAGTACGGCAGGCACTTGCCCCTTCAGTAAACGTAGCCAGACTGTGGAGTGCTGCAGAATTTTAACACACATTAATACAAAACAGTCCCCGGTGCTATAAAAAAAAAACACAACAAGTTTTGTCAGAAACAAAACAGCATTCGTTTTGCAGATTATATTAAAAATATGAACCCATGAGTAATAATTTAACTTTGCTTTTGAAGCACGGACATGCTGTTTTGTTAACACTGTGCTTTTGAGTAAAGATTGTGCTTTTGAGTAAAAAGGCGGCAGGCTGAAACTCGCCCGATGCCGAAATATTTCAGGCCTCCTGGCCTCGCCTCGGGGTCAATGTCAAACTGTGGTTAGTTTCAGCTATAGCCGGGGCTGTTGAATAATGATGGCGGCTCGCAGTGAGACCAGTGTCCCGGCGCAGTGGTGAGTGTCATGCCTGGCAGGGTCCAGATGGATGTCAGCCTTTGTTTTGGGCACATAGAACTGCAGCGACATTTCTGGCCTTGGAATTCACCTAAAATGGGCTGAGGTGGAGAGAGGAAACTGAAAGCATCCAGGTCTGCATTCCCAGGTGAATGCGTGTGCAGCCAGCTCTTAAGTGCAAACTCCACGGGGAAGTCACTGTCACAGTGAGGCCACGGTTTAACTACTGGCCTGACGCAAAGTAATGGGGCCCCTCTGCAGAATGTGGTGAGGGACCACCGAGACTCCAGTCTCTCAGTGAGATTCATAAGCAGGGTCGGATTGGAACATAATTAGGCCCGGGCACTCCCCAAAAACGGCCCACATTCCCGGATCGTCCGTTTCATTAATCACACCAGAGAGTTAGTCTCATTAGAATCTGGCAGGCTATTTTTTGTTATTGTTTTTGTATTTTTATATAGCGTGAACTCAGCCCATTGGCACTGGGGCAGTGTACATGAGCACCAGTAACATTACACAAGATCCACTTTATTTTTCTTTTAGGTGAGACAATCTTATTTTAAGGGAGATTACATGATTTGCCCAGAATCACAGGAAGTTGAGCTGACGCCAGGACTTGCACATCGTTCTGTCAGCAGCTCTGACTATGAGCGACTTCCAATTTGTTTTTCCCCTGGGAAAGGTGGTCTCACAGCGAGGCTTCTGCAAGAGCTCCGTATTCCCCCATCCCTCCCAAAAAAGGCCCATAAGAGGTGATAAAACCCGGCTTAAAACAGGAGCCTCATGCCGAAGGTGTTCACTGACCGAGAACTCAGCTGTGCTGCAAGAATGTGCACCATGCAGATCACATAAATGTATTTTATGTGCATAGCTCTGTGGGTTACTACTTTTGTCACAAAGATCCTTTTGTTTCTGTACAGTTCATATGTTACAATAATAATCTAGCTCAGTGAGCTATGAACTGCCATCAAAGAGCTGCATGCAAACTACATGGTACAGGTTACAAAGTTATGTTTTTTCTCAGTCTTTCATTATCTTAATGTTGCTAAAAAGGGTTTGTTTGGGCAGAAGTAAATTCTTATTAGTAAATGTAACCCTAACCACTGTACTACGTTTTGAATCCCAAGTTTGTGCTTCTCCAGCCCAAGCACTCTTAAAAATGCCTACACCGGGTAGTGCCCTTGGTCTTATGTAACATTTTCTATACACTGACTTACACATATATTAGTCATTGTCTTTGTGTGTTTGATGTAAAGTGCTCCGTCACCATAATCTGGTATGAGAAGCGCTATAAAACAAATGAAATACATGAGAAAGGGGCTATGGAGAGATGAGGGTGGGGGACTTCCTATCAAAACTTTACTTGAAGAAGGCTCCTATGCTGAAATTCAGATCGCGTATTACATCTGGCTTTCAGCAGTGCCAGTTGAAGATGTGGGTGGAGCCAATAGAGTGAGTGGGTGGAGCCGGGGAAAGTGGGTGTTGGCCTCCGACAAACATTTGAGCACCTGGACTTCATATTTTACAAATTAAGCACTGTACTAGGGATTTACTAGTAAATCAAATATGCCAATCATGGAGAAAGCAAATACCATTACCTTTCAGACAGGAAGCATTTGCGCTTTAGCACTGGTCAGCAGTGGTAAAGTGCCCAGAATCCTAACACCAGCAAAAACGAAATGCAGCACACAGTCAAAAATAGGAGGTCAGAGGCAAAAAGACAGGGGAAACCACACCAAAAGGTGCCAGGTCTAACAGACATGTTTCCAAAATGCAGCTGACGAGATGTGTACACTGGAGGTCCTGTAAGATATGGGAAACCCACTGCAATTAATCTCCCGCTTAGACGAAACCCATAAAAAAAGACAAGATCAAAATAAGATTGCCAGCAAAATATAATTGGGAAGATGACATTTCGGAGCCACTGACGGAGGGAGCCTGGAATGAAGCATGTGCACGATTTATGTACTCCATCGTACTTATCTATCTCTCGCAAGTCTGAGCAGAATCTAGCCAACAAGATCAGATGGGTGCCCAAAATGTAATGTAGAGGCTACCATATTTCTTCCATATGATCTGGGGCTGCCGCATGGTGGGGCAATACTGGGGAGAGATAGTTCAACGTCTGAGAGAAGCATCTAGTATAAAACTGGCAGTAACATTAAAATGTTGCTGTAGTGCTCACCCCCTGTCCTAAAACCAGGAATGTGAATTACATATTTGCATTGCTAGGCCTACTGTTGGCTCAGTGAAAGAGTGCCATCTGCTGGCTGTCTAGTGCCTGGCCACCTTCCAGGCATGGATCAGAGATATGTCTGAAATGGCATTAGCGGAGGAAAGACACATGCGGGATGTAAGGACAAATGATAGAGCTGAGGTGGATTGTATGATGTTGGGCGAAAGGTTACAAGAATTATTAACCCCTACAATGACAGTATCCTTCCACTACGAGGATGGATAGTGAGCAGATGTGAATGCAGGGACTATATCGTTCTCACTCTGTGGGTCAGGGGATGGTGCTGTATACTACCAGTTAATACTCTGGATTTAAAATGTGAGGATATGATAGGGACAGGAGACTATTGATGGGGGGGCACTGCATTCCAAATATATTTATAACTAATGATCAGTGATTTATTGTAACACAATAATTATGCGTTGCAGCTCACCTGCTGCTGCTGATGATCAGCAGGATTGCCTATTTGTTCCTTGGTAATTGTAAAATTTAAAAAAAAAAAAGATTTAAAGAAATAATGGCAAGATTTTCCAATTTCTAAAGGCAATCCTTACCTAATTTCTGAGCATATTAACTATTTCAACACACACCAATTAATTGTCGTGGTTGTCACCAGGAGAGACGAATGGATCCCTACGGCAGGACCTGGCTACCACAAATAAGATTCACTGATAGTCATGAAAGTGGAACAGCTGCCTGACTCAATCGCCTACCTGTTAGAAACGTATCTGTTATTCTCAGGTCCTTAAAAAACCCTGAGGTATCACACTTGGGAAGCTCATGATATAGTACAGTAACTAGGGAGTACTCTCATTTTTGACAGTATTCCTTGCCCCATCATAAAGAGTGGCATATGACGCAAAAGGACACTTTTGCAATGTTGTAATGAGCCTGAACAGATTACACTTGTAGATATCACTTTCCAAGTGATAAATTAGAATGCCCAAGTTTTTAAAGGTCGTTGGCGCCTATTATATTTGGGTGTCAGTTAGCATGTGACTGGTCTGCTCACAGTCTGGCCTCAAAGGAAACAAGCAAGTTGTGGCCAGTGGACTTTACTTGCCAGACAGGCAAGTATATTTATCAAATAGCCAAATTCATGACATCAAATCCTTTTTTGGGGTCTTTGAGGTATAAAAGCAAATAGCAAGCCTATAGGAAAATAGTGCTGCAAGAGCCCTTCCCTGAGATATGTCTGTGACTGTTGCCTCTTCACCCATAGTAGGCTCCATCGCAAGTACAAACAACATTGGCGATATTGGGACTCTCTTTTAAGTGCCTCTTGCACTGGACAACTTGTAGATATTGTGCAGCTGATTTGAACCCTTGCAGCTGGTGTTGTGTATTATGAATTGAGGTCAGATGTTAACTATGTCTAACATTGCACATATGTAATCCCTTCCCAAAGAGTTGAATGCTTTCTCTATGTCTAAGCATGCCACTGCTCCCCAAACACAGCATTCATTATATGGAACAAGATTTCATAAAATGGACGTTGGTGTGGCAATGTTCTCCGGTCAGGAGGAAATCCCACTTTGGTCAGGGTTAATCAGCGTTGGCAGTTCCTCCAGTGGTCTGGCTATGAATGTTTTCCCCAGCACTCTACAATCAATATTTTACTTCAGTAGTGGGTGATATAATGCTTTATCAAGCAGGTCTTTGCCAGGCTTTGAGATCACCACTATCAATGCCTCTTTAGTTGTAAGGGGCTCAAGACCAATTGATAATGAATAGTTATATAGTTCTAGTAATCGGTGGGTCGATAAGTCATCAAATGTTGCAGAAAATTGCATTGGCAATCCATTGGTGCATGGAGTCTTCCCACCAGCAATAGTCTGATTGCGTCTGTGATATTCGCCTGTGTGAGTGGTGCAAACTCTTGGCGTAACACACCTCTTCCACTGACCCATTTTCATCAGCACTTGTCTGACATCATCAACTCTAACCAAATGCACTAACATACTGCCGGACTTGTTCCCTTCCTCCTGCGTTCTAGCCAAAACCCCTTAATGTCTACCCAACTTATTTTCTCCATTAATACCGCATTCTTATCTAAGAAAGCTAGCACAGCTCAGTATATGATATATGGTCAGGGACTGCTCGTTTTCCAAATTGAGCAATTCCACTTCCATTGCTATCAAATCTCATTTTAACACCACTTGGGCACCATAGACCGAAATACTGAGTCCAGCAGGGCCTTCAGGCGTTGCCACCATAATGGTATACAGGAAGGCAATCTCCCTCATAATAGGACAGGGACATTGATCTGAAACTGTCTTGGATAAATATTCAGCACCATGGGTATGCCCAAGTAGGTGTGTTGATATGAGAAACATATCAAGCCAAGAATGCAAACCATGTACAGGTAATACAAACATTTACTACATAGAGGAAGTCTATCACCCAAACGTTGTGTTGGCCTCAATTGTCCCTCCATTCTCTAAATTCTGCCGCCGACCTAGAGGCAGCTGCCGAGGTAATAGGATGGAACAACCTGTCCAAGATGGTGTCTGCCACGCAGATTGTTGCTGTGTATCCAACAAGGGGCATTCTGCTTATTCGGTCTCGTAGAAAAGCCACTGGCTGCGCATTTTTAGAATAGATACAAATCAAAACAATTAGTTCACGTTCTAGCCTTGCTTTCACCCTTAGAAATATCCCTCTGGATCAGTTATTTGGCTGGCAACTGAAAATGGATAACCTGAGGCCGTATTATAGAAGTGCCCTGGGGGCGCAATGGGCATTTGCGCCCGCTTTGCGTGCCCCCGGGGCACTTTGGTATTACAGAAAGGGCCGCAGACGCTTGTGTGTCCCCTTCTGTAATACTGAAAGCGCTGGTGCACATACAGCGCCAGCGCTTCCTCAAGAGGGCGTTCCCTCATTTGCATGTGGGCATGGCCCCATGCAAATGAGGGAATCCCTTCGCCTGTGCACCCGTGCCGTATTACAGATGTGGGCGCAGAGGCAAAGAAGCTCTCATGAGACGCACTGACAATGCACCACCTAAAAGATGGCACACTGTTCAGTGTGCTCCCTGATTGCAGCCCTCTGGCGGGGGGAGAGGGGGTCCCATGGACCCCCCCAGACATCCCCTTGCAGGGGGGTGGAGTCACTCACTGCACTTGCCTGCAAGGGGATCTCTAATCGCCTTTAAAAGTGCAGGCGGGTTGCCGCCTGCACTGTGAAAACACGGATCGGCTTTAAAGCAGGCGCTCTGTTTTTCACATGAATGCGCTGCCCCCAGAGCAGCGCGAGTTTGCGGCTGCCCTGGGGAAGCGTATTCCCCATAATGCGACACATTTTCCTGTTTAACGCTGGGTGCACCTTATGAAAGGTGCGTCCAGTGCTAACTAGGAAAATGCGCTGCATACATAATACGGTCCCTGGGGCCATATTATACAAAATGCCCTAGGGGGGCAACGGGCATGTGCGCCTGCTTTGCGCGCCTCTGGGGCACCTTGATATTACAGAAAGGGCCGAAGAGGCTTGTGCGGCCCTTTCTATAATACAGATAATACTGGTGCACATATAGCGCCAGCGCTGTCACTACAGGGTGTTACTTCATTTGCATGGGGGCGTGGCCCCATGCAGATGAGGGAATCCCTTTGCCTCTGTGCCAGCGCGGTATTACAGACGCTGGCGCAGAGGCAAAGAAGCTGTCAGGAGGCGCACTATCAGTGCGCCCCCTGATGGCAGCCCTCTAGAGGGGGAAAAGGGAGTCCTATGGACCCCCCAGACATCCCCTTACAGGCGGGTGCAGTCACTCACTGCACCCACCTGCAATGGGATCGCTAAACCCCCTTAAAAGTGCAGGCGGTTTGCCGCCTGCACAGTGAAACACGGAGTGGCTGCTTCAAAGCCGCTCCATATTTCACTTGAATGCCTCCTCCTTTAGGGCAGCACAACTTCGCGGCTGCCCTGGGGGCGCATTCGACATAATACGCGCACTCTCCTTGTTAGCGCACGTTTTGAAAGGTGCGCTCGGCACTAACAAGGAGAGTGCGCCGTATTCTATAATACTGCCCCAGGTCTTACCCACATTAAACGTATCCAGCATAATAAGATTATTTTGTACTAAATAATTGCCAGCTCATGCCCTTTGCATCCTTTGAATATCAACATCTTTTAAATATATCCATTGAAAGAATGCACTATAATCTCCCCAACGCCTCACGTTTGTGTGAATTTTATGTCATTTGGCCGTACAAGTCTTGCTTTTTACATTTAACGTCATGAAGGTGTAGTGACAATGTTTTGTTAATCGTCTGACATCTGTGTAGTCATGGTGGGCTACCTTATTGTGTACCATCACAGGATGCGTGTGTCAGCCATGTGTGTCCGAGAAGACCCCTCCCGGCCTAAACATATGGAATACTAGCTAAACATGTGGAATACTGGCTAAGCATGTGGCATACTAGGCTACACTATATCCTCCCCCCTTGTTGTATTCCTCTTAGGGTGTCCATACACGGGCTTTCCTGTATCATGTCCTTATATAGGCACAATTCGCCCTGCCCTTATATAGGCATAAAATCCCAGTCCTTATTTAGGCATTAAACCGTGCACTCCAAATACAGGCATGGTCTCCGACATCCGTCCACCCTAACGTCACAACGAGTTCTTGAAGAACAGACCCTTAGGCTTCGGGAGTTTCCTAGCACAGGACTATTGATTTCTTCAAGGACTCATCTATTATGCATGAACCATTATACCTTAGGGGTTCATTCATGACGTCTTCCGCTGTCCGATTCACGTCAATGCTAACATTCTGAGGTACCTCTCAGGTATAAATATACCTTCCCTAGCCCTTGTAAACTAGAGGAGACCTCGACTTCAGAGGAGCCCGTTTCCCGGCCCGACGCACTGAGAAGACGCTGTCATCCCTGCACGCAGAGAGTCCAGCTTCCAGTGATCTAACTTCCCTCGCGGGGTGTTGGAGTTCGAGTCTGGCAAAGAGATTCCTACCTCTCTCATTCTAAAGGTATGGAGCTGACTAGAACCTAGAGGGACTCTTGGCATACTAGGCATACTAGGCTTAACATACTCTTAGTATACCATAGTAAGGAATACATCACCTACTTCATACCTCTCCCTACACCTAGGTTAGGTTAGGTACATTGGGGTAGAACTAGCTTAGAAACGCATCGTATGAGTACTCGCATTTTTAGTCTGTGTAATTTATGTGAATGAATATCTGCTAAGAGATAATGCTATCGCAGTATTATTTATTTCTACTGCTTACGCTCTACACTATTTATCTTGCATACTGTCTTGTGATCGTAACTGCACATTTTACTTACACGAGAAACAAGACTGTTCAATAAATCTTTTATTGAAACGCCCGTCTATTTCTTTCTGTGTAACTTTGAGGAAAACTAAGCATGCACGATTGAGCTGAGTGAAATAGTTATCTATTGTTTCCACGACTCTGGGACACGTTCTGATTCTAAAGGGAAACAAAGTGGTCATGTTTTGCGGCTGCCAGAAACTACTCCCTTCTTGTTTGTCAAGGAGTTTCTAGTGGCCTCTGAGTTAGCTGGCACAAGTAATTAAGTTTAATATACTCGATAGGGACATACCGACCTCAGTCCTATGTCAAGCCTATAGGGTATATTATTCCAATGCGCAGAGCCTATTAGGGAAATAGGAGCTACACTACATGGCGCCCAACGTTTGGTAAGGCGGTAATTTAACGCTAGATACTGAGTAACTCAGCCGTGCTTTTTCTCTCAGGGACCCCTACCCATATACTCCAAAAAGACGTCTGGAGTGGGCAGCGTTAAGTATCCACCACGGCTACATAGGGAAACACCCTATATATTAGCTGTTTGGTTTGCTCAACGTTGAAGGATACAGTGTTCCAAAATATTGTGCACCTTATCTTTGTTTCCTTGAAACTTGTTCTACATTTTCGAAAAACAAAATGCCTGACTCCGACGATGCCACCGGAAACGGTGGAGCTGTGGCTGATCCAGCCCAAGCAGCAGTTTTTATCATTACAGGTTTAATTGAAACCGAGGAGGGTGTCATAGGCATCAATCCAAACTTAAGAAGAGCCATCACTCTAAAACTTATAAAACACGGTCTGCCACCAATAGGTGGTAGAGCAGTTTTCGTGATAGAGGCACACGAATCCTTTCAGACAGAGGTATTCTATTCATGGGTAATATTTCCTGAATCCAATCCAGTAACACACATGTTTCACTTCTACAAAGAAGATGATCCACCAGAGGAATACATTCCTTTCGAGGATATTGAAATTCCATTAACATACCAAGAGCATCAGCTCTGGTTTAAAGGCGCCCTAAAACATCACAAAAACATTACCAGGCTCGGTCCACTAGGTAGACCAGGAGCAACATGGCCGATTCTAGCCGGCTACACACCTCATCCCGACATTGAAGAAATGTCAGACGAGGAACTACTTGTTCAACTACAAGAATTAATAAAAATCTACAGACAATTGGTTCAATATGTCATGCGGACTTTCACAGTCCAACAACCATTGACACTTCCAAATCAAACTCCCCAACAGGGGAATACACTAAAAATTACACCACATACTCTATACGCAGTCATGGGTAAAATGCCCACAAAACGTGAGCAAATTCCATTCTGGATAGCTCAAAAAATTACTCAAATCGAAGCAGTATTTCCAAATACTAGCCCGTATGAGAAACACAGAATCCTAACAATCAGTTTACCGATGGGGATCACACCACAACTGGAAGACTGCACCACTTGGGGCTCAGTCTTTGCTGCCATCTATACTAAAACACATGGCATTCCGTCAATTGCGGTAATACCTGATGTCCTGAAACAAATTCAAAATGAATACGGGGCAGAGCCTGCTCTAAATTTAGGTATGAAATTACTGAAAAATTTCGACCAGGTCTCAACAATAATATTATCTAATATTAAAGGAGAGGCAGCAGCAGTGGCGATCCGCCAACGATTAAGGGAATTCGATGTTACAGAACATCAAACAGAGCTACCCAGAATAATAGAACAATCATATGCAGAATTAGGCAGAGATAGTTTGAGTGGAAGACCAGTGAAGCCGAAACTATCTGAAAGTCCTGAGAAGGACTCAATTAAACAAACTCCTACATCCTCTAAAAAGAAGTGGGAGACTAATAAACAAAATTCAAACGAGAAACGTTCTCAATACCGAGGTAGGTCTCCTCAAAAGGAGCCCTCTGAAAGGAGGTATAACCTCAGGAATAGGGATAATTTGAGAAAACCTGACAGGTATCAAGATACTGATACACGTTCCTCTCGTCCCTTTCAGATCTCATCACAGACTTCGGAAAGAAGAGGACGATCAGAACATAGAGAAGAACGCGTGAAATCCAAAGAAGAAAAACACGCTCCAAAAAATAAAACAAAACCTCAATTCTCCAAAAAGAAAGTAGCAGGTCTGAAGGTCAGACATGCCGAGAATACTGAGAACACAACTCAAGAACGGAGAATGGGCTCAGACAATGCTGGACAGTGCAGCAGAAGTCACAATAGCTCACCAGAACCTGAAGAAACTTCTGGAGATAGTGGACTTGAATGAGTACATCACAGTTGAGACTGTAGACACCAGGGTTAGTACTCCACAAAAGTTATATGAAATAACACTCCGGATGGAGGGAGACAAGCCAAGACAGGTGAAAGCACTTTTTTGGGAAAGACTATCAAGGGGCTATGACATACTTCTAGCAGAAAAAGACTGGCCACCACAATTTGTCAGGGAGTGCCCACACGGCGAGGACATTATTATGCCTGCCTTCTCCAACCATATTCCAATTCATCTAAAATATACTTATGCCAGGAAATGGGCAGTAGCCCAGGCCCCAGCATTATATAAAAATCATGTAGGATGGGATGAGGACTCCCCTCACCATAAAATACATCTGAAACATGAACCAACTGCACAAAGGCAGTACCCAATAAAGCAAGAAGCTAAAAAACAGGTCAGGGAGATCTTAGATCAACTTGAATACCAAGGGGTGATTGAAACATGCACCACCTCCATGAACAATCCTTTGTTTCCTGTCTCCAAACCAGACAATACATATCGTCTAGTTTTGGATTACAGACACCTAAACACTTGTTCAAAAACCTTTGCAGTGCAAAATGCACATAGCACAGCATTAATGAATAACATTGTGCGTAAAAAATACAAAACCACATTAGACATCTCAAATGGTTTCTTTTGTCAAAACATAGCACCTGACAGCAGGTACTTAACAGCATTCTCCATAATGGGGACCCAGCGTCACTTTTGTCGACTCCCACAAGGGTTCAAGAACAGCCCAGGTTTATTCTCAGCGAGGGTAACGGAGTTACTACAAATTTATGACAATGAGGCATTGTCCTATGTCGATGACATCTATCTGACAGACTATGACCTGGACAAACACTTGAACAGGGTGAGCACCATTATACTGGGCTTCGCCTCTGAGGGCTACAAGTTCAACTTTAAAAAGTCCCGAATTGCCCATCTCAAAGTCCTATTTCTAGGATATGAGCTTTCAAGTGAAGGCAAGAGCTTGGCAGCTAACTTTTTAGAAAAGTGTGCGCTGCTCCAACCTCCAAAAACGCAAAAAAAATTACAATCCATCCTGGGTTTCCTAAATTTTGGAAGAACATACATTTTAAATTACGCAGAAAGGGTTAAACCTCTCTACGCATTAATCAAACCTGATTTTTCAATCAAAAATTGGACAAACGAACACACATAAATCTTGCGTTCACTGCAGGCTAACATGTTAGCAACAAATCACTTACAAACACGCGTAAGTCAACGCAATTTGGTGATCCGAATAATTTCGGGTCAATGCGGATTCACCTACTTAACCTTCAATGAGGGAGAGAAAATACCAATTGCATACAAATCTCATTTGTACACACAAGCGGAAATGCGCTATAGTTCAACTGAAAAAATTCTAACAGCAGTTCAAACCGCTGTGGCAAAAGAAAGAGCCTTAGCCCAAGGGAAACGCAGTATTGTTGTAACCCCAGTACCAGCTTTAGAAGCGGTCACAAAAGCAAGCATTCCAAATGCTAAAGCATTACATCCAAAATGGATACAATGGGTTAATTCTCTTGCTGCAACAGATGTTGAATATGTTTTTGATCCTGCTTTAAAAACACAAGCATTCCTGCAATATGAACAAGAATGTCCTCTGCCTACTGAAATTCTGCCTCTCGAACAGTACGAATTCATAATTTACACTGACGGATCCTCACAACCCGCAACAGGGAGTAAGCAAGCTTACAGTGCAGCGTGTGCAATCGTTAAAGGTCGCATGCGAAATGGCATCTTCAGACCTATGGTCACAAAAACCCAGTCTCTAGGAGATTGTACAGCTCAGCGAGCTGAACTACAAGCATTCAAACTGGCACTTGAAAGTACAGATCGAGAATTCCCCACACTGTTAGTGTGCGATTCCTTTTACTGTGTTCAGTCGTATAATGAATATATACAAAACTGGCTTGAAAATGGTTTCAAAGATGCGAAAGGTGGCACAATAAAGCACAAAATGCTTTGGGAACAAGTAGTTCAGTTGAAAATCGAACTACCAAAGGCTCACGTGATCCACACACTGAGTCATCAACGTGATGGCGTTCACGTTGCAGGGAATTCATTGGCTGACGAAGCCACAAAGGAGGCTGATCAGACGTAGCTGTGATCACTCGTTCAAAAACAAAAATAGACAGTGAGATAATGTTGGCTGTCAATGCTACAAGCAAAGGCAGTGGTGCAGCGTTACTAAAAAAGTTTCCACTCAAGTACTCTTATGTAATTGATGCGAACAACGTTCCTTTTGCTCGAATCCCTGGAGTGGGGGATAGGGTAATTCCAAACGCGGAACGTAGAGCCGCCTTGATTTATGAAACACATTTGGGGGAGGGTCTGTCACATCAAGGGATCTCTAAAACAATTTTGACATTAAAGGAGATGTACTGGTGGCCTGGAATGAATACAGAAATTCATATATTCATCAATAACTGCTTAGACTGTAAATTACAGCGAGAATGCCACCAGACACCATGCTGCGAATGCAGCTGCCCAGTACAGACACCACTTTTAGACAGCATTAGACTATCTAAGCGCATGCGTCCTTCTGGACAAATGCAATCCCACAAATACTGAATCAAGGTTCCTATGGATATGGCCTCAGCGCTCAGCTGACGCTCGAACTGTTATAAAAGATTTGCGAGTCTTTATCGCGCATACGCAATAGGCACACTACATTCTGACCAGGGCCCTGCGTTTAGCTCTCAGGCTTACAAAGAAGCCATGGCCAGTCTGGGCGTTGCATTGCGGTACTCCTCTCCATTCCATCCTGAGGGAAATTCGGTTGTGGAAAGGAAAAACCGGGACATAAAGCAGTCTATAACAGCTAGGGTATTAGGTTCGGGTGATGGGTGGGTCAAACACCTTTATGGGGTCCAACGCTCATTGAATAACCTGCCAAGAAGTTCTCTAGGGGGGGTCACTCCATATGAGGTCCTATTTGGGACAAGAATGTGGGTACCAGATCTCGATGACGTAGGCACAGTGGTGGAAAATAAATCGTTTGATATCAAAGATCGTTTGGCTGTTTTACAGGAACTGAATGAGTTAAGAACGAAACAAAGCAACGTATTCTTACAGCCAACCACCACTGGGGAAAAACCGGCTGTCCCAGCAAGGCCTGTCTGGATTCCAAAAGTTGGGGATCTAGTCAGAGAAAAGATTGCGGACAAGAAGGAATTTGGACCTTCTTACAGACAACCAGTACCTGTCCTAGCAGTTCAAGGAACAAGAACAGTACTTCTGCCGCCCCTTGCTGGAAGAAAGGAGAAAAGATTTGTGTCCATCGACCTCATCAAACCACAGTATGTGGCCAATACTAAATAGTAGGCCTCGTGGACTCCGACCTAGTAGCAGACGCACTCCTCTAGCTACTATCCAAGAGGTTCAGACTGAAAGACTGATAACAATCGAGAATTCAGCTGTAACAGATGGAGGACTAAGCAACAACGCTATGGAACTCATCCCTCTTGAAAATCAAGTAACAGTGCGTCCAAATACACCTGTCTACACCAATGTAGCAAGTGATCAACTGGTTCCAGCGATTTCTACAAATCCTGATGCAATTCCAACAATTGACAGAACTGCTTCTGGCTATTTCATTAACTTTGATACGTTCTCAGAAGATCCGAGTGAACCTGAAACGACGCCAGCATCATTGAAATTCAAGCAGCAAGTACAAGACTTTCTTCACTTTCTGAAAAAGACTTATTTGGTTTCTCCATGGATTGAACTCTGGATTACATCTGGACTTTTTGTTTTCCTCCTCTGGCTAGCTTTGGTTACAACTGTGAGCGTGCTTATAAGTGGCACATACATCCATGTGAATACTGAAGGAAAAGACGTGAACGTACTTTTGAAACCTCATAAATCTTCCCATCGTGAAGCAAGAGACTTGTCATCAGTGAACATCACAGCTATTCCTATACAGGATGGTATAGTGTGTGACAAAACAGATTTTGATATCTTCGGCCTGACGGAACAATTGAACATTCCACATTTGTTTAAAATTTCACTAAGTGATCTAATTTCGTCCAGTACCTATTCTGATGATTGGGAGTTTGAGACTGTTAATGAGAAAAATGTTTGACTTAGAAAAATCTGCTGCATTTTCTAAAAATGAATATTTAGAGGGTTCAGCAGACTATGAAGAGCTGTATTGCTATAACCACTATGGTCATCATTATTTGCATAAATCTGCATACCCTAGAAATGTGTTTATGTTTAACCAATGGGAGCATTGTCCTACACCACCACACGGTAGTTCAAAAACATTTGCCAACAAGTTTCCATATTTTTCAGGTTACAATACATCTGATCCAGAAACGTTTTACTACAAAAATGTAAACAAAACAGGACTGAAAATTATGTTAACAAATACAAAACAGATTTATTCTGCATTATTTATTGCCCAACTGTCTAGACAGGGTTTCAACTTATGGAAAGACACAATAGACACAAAAACTGTCTGGGGTACTAAAGATTGGCAAGTGCAGGGGATAGAAGCTTTATTTAGAGCCTGCATCATCCCTGAACAAATAATGTTTTTGAATGAAACTGTCCAACAAACATCTTGTCTTGGTCTAGCCAAGATCAAAGAGATGAAAACACCTTCTGTACCAACACCTGCAAGTGACAATAATTCACAAGCAGTGGTGACAGTTGACAATATACCACAACTCAACAGATCTAATCCTAATTGGAAAAAATGGTTGATCTGGCCCATAGACACGAACAACTGTCAGGAAAGATTCCTGAATAAAACTCAGGGCTTTACTATTCATAGGCCAGACCCAAGATACGTCCAAAGACAGCATCCGGGGGTAGTAACAACATACAGTGTAGAAAAATTATGCCTCGATTGGCTTCAGAAATCTACACTACAGGATGTGAAACAACACTTATCCTTACTTAAGGAAGACGCAGACATTAGGGAATTCTTGCTTGGACCAAGAAAACCGCGTCAAAAACGTTTCATATATGCCGGCATTTATGCTGCCTATAATGAAGCATGGAAAGTGTCACAGATGGAGGCCGCAGAACTAATACGTGAACTTGATCGTATTAATTTAGAGAAAACACTCACTGTGGTCGACAATGGGTTAACAACTTTGTCCTCCAGAATATATTCATTGGATGGCATTGTATCCTCTGCTATCGACATACTAGAACAAGATTTGGCACGATTACAGCAAGGCCAATCTCAATTACGTTCTATTGTGTTATTAAGCTGGACGCTGCAATCTTTGCGAGCGGGCTATGTGCCTTGGCGTTTCATCAACACATCGGCTCTGTTTGCAGTATACAATCTAACTGAAAAACAGATCGAACTGGCACAAAGAGGAGCAAAGTATACAGTGCTAAGCATTGAAAAACTGGAAAAGTTACCATTCACAGTGGCAGAAAAACCAGCTACAGAATGGCTCATTCATGGCAAAATCACATTACCTGTGACTACTTTTCAGTTTCAGTATTGCCTCAGACAAATGCAAGCAGGCAAATATGAAAGGTTGGGTGAGGAATACATTAAGACATCTTGGGATTTACCGTATACATATAGATGTTGGAGTGGGGATCGTGAAGTGTTTTTGAGCGGTACACACTGTAAAAGTGCACTGAGCGGTTCACTTATATGTCAGGACATTTCTTTACACGGGGCTTGCAATGGTTCTGTGGCAAATTTGTCTTGCCATCAGCAGGTTACACCAGCTGCTGTGATTAATCCAACGTTTGGACAACTTTCTAATGGGAGTTACCTCATGTTGAATGATCAGAGTTGCTGCTGCATGTTGCCAGGCATCCCATATCTAGTAACGGTCAACTCCAGGGTCACTTGCTGTATGCAAGTATTGTTTCCCCAATAGACACAGTCAGGGAGTCGCCTTTGTGGCCTTCGCTGAACGTCTCTTTTATAAGATTTGATACTTTGAGCAGAATGAAAGCCATGCTTTTACAGCAAACAGTGCCTTTGACCTCGGCCAAAGAAACCTATGATCTACAAGTAGCAAGGACTTCGGCTGAGATACAGACTTTAATACGTACAAACTGCCCTATACATTTCGCAGAAATGATAACACGTATCTTCAACATGTCTGATACAAGTGGAATTATACATGTATTTAAGAGCATCTGTACCGGTCTGTTAACACCTTTCCAGGCAATACTCGGAATAATCCCGAACTTTGCACATTCGGTGTTTGGTGGCATACCATTAATTCTAGCACTTGTTGCCGGAATTCTATTTCTCTTCCTGCTATTACGCTATGGCCAGCCTATTCGCAGACATCACTCCGAGCGAAATGGAGAAAGCTCTCCTTGAATGAAAGTGCAGTGAGCGAATAGTACAGCTTTTGGGCATGACTCGTCTACGGGACCTTAATACCACGTGGTTCCTGTCATTCAGACCAATCTGGCAAGATTGCATCTTACCTGTTCTACGCTGCCTGCTATGCGGTGAAGAATGCGTGTTGGACACCTGTCTAACATTTCCATCAGCAACGCCAACGGATGTCGATACTCTGCTGGTCCCGATAACGGCCCATGCTCTGTGTTGTCCCCAGAGGCTGCCAATCCTGATGTCAGCATTCATTGAGATCTCACAGACGCTTCCGGCTGCTGCTGAGGTACGAGAAAGATCTACAGGCACACAGGTAACAACGGACGCGAACATTGCTGCGGCAACCTATGCTGAAAGCGGTGCTTCACATCTCTGTGCAATTAATCTACTACACGAGGTGTTCCAACTGACACCAACTTCAGTGGACGATGTTTTGTCTACAGACATAGATGATCTCATGTTTACACCAGACCCGTAAACTGACTCTGATTCAGCCCACAGTGTTCTAGAGAAGCAGTAACAATTTGGCCTTCATACTTCAAAAACTTGGAACTCTTCCCAAAATAGAACTTTTTCCCATTTTTTCGAACTAAAATGGCACTTCAATCTGCTTAAAGTAGAACTAGCCTTATAGTACAGACTTTGCGGTACTTCCACAGACACTTAGTCATCTTGTTTGTCTAAAAAAGTTCATTCATTTTCATGACATGAAATGACTTTGATTTTTGAACAACTTATCGATCATTTTCTGTCAAATGTAAATATTATTGCTAAATTCATTCATATTGTATTTTATTTTTAAATATATGCCTGATATGAAAAGCAATGCTTCAAATGTACAGTACCTTTTGCATTATAATAGGTTTTTAAATGCCTTTTAAATGGTTTTATGAAATATTTTTAGCAATATGCGGTACTCCATTTAATGTTTAGCATTTTAAATGTTTAGCATTTTAGTATTATCGTACACACGAAAGTGGAGTGGGTGTTGTATTCCACTTAGGATGTCCATACACGGGCTTTCCTGTATCATGTCCTTATATAGGCACAATTCGCCCTGCCCTTATATAGGCATAAAATCCCAGTCCTTATTTAGGCATTAAACCGTGCACTCCAAATACAGGCATGGTCTCCGACATCCGTCCACCCTAACGTCACAACGAGTTCTTGAAGAACAAACCCTTAGGCTTCGGGAGTTTCCCTAGCACAGGACTATTGATTTCTTCAAGGACTCATCTATTATGCATGAACCATTATACCTTAGGGGTTCATTCATGACGTCTTCCGCTGTCCGATTCACGTCAATGCTAACATTCTGAGGTACCTCTCAGGTATAAATATACCTTCCCTAGCCCTTGTAAACTAGAGGAGACCTCGACTTCAGAGGAGCCCGTTTCCCGGCCCGACGCACTAAGAAGACGCTGTCATCCCTGCACGCAGAGAGTCCAGCTTCCAGTGATCTAACTTCCCTCGCGGGGTGTTGGAGTTCGAGTCTGGCAAAGAGATTCCTACCTCTCTCATTCTAAAGGTATGGAGCTGACTAGAACCTAGAGGGACTCTTGGCATACTAGGCATACTAGGCTTAACATACTCTTAGTATACCATAGTAAGGAATACTTCACCTACTTCATACCTCTCCCTACACCTAGGTTAGGTTAGGAACATTGGGGTAGAACTAGCTTAGAAACGCATCGTATGAGTACTCGCATTTTTAGTCTGTGTTATTTATGTGAATGAAAATCTGCTAAGAGATAATGCTATCGCAGTATTATTTATTTCTACTGCTTACGCTGTACACTATTTATCTTGCATACTGTCTTGTGATCGTAACTGCACATTTTACTTACACGAGAAACAAGACTGTTCAATAAATCTTTTATTGAAACGCCCGTCTATTTCTTTCTGTGTAACTTTGAGGAAAACTAAGCATGCACGATTGAGCTGAGTGAAATAGTTATCAAATGTTTCCACGACTCTGGGACACGTTCTGATTCTAAAGGGAAACAAAGTGGTCATGTTTTGCGGCTGCCAGAAACTACTCCCTTCTTGTTTGTCAAGGAGTTTCTAGTGGCCTCTGAGCTAGCTGGCACAAGTAATTAAGTTTAATATACTCGATAGGGACATACCGACCTCAGTTCTATGTCAAGCCTATAGGGTATATTATTCCAATGCGCAGAGCCTATTAGGGAAATAGGAGCTACACTACACCTTGTGATATATTTGTTTGGAGTGAAATCGGTACTACCTGGTCTCTGCAACCTTAATCCCCCAGGACCGAATTTACTTTGGTTCTGCCCAACATTCCTTTATACAAACAATCAAATCAAACAAATAATAAGTGACCAGAACGAATAGTTGAGGTAATAATTATGTAAAATTCCTAGTTACAATTTAGTATTGGTAAAGTGTCACTGTAACTGAGGCATGTCTGCTACAGAGCTTTTTTTTTACCAGCTATCCCACTCAGCCATTCCCACATCTACGAACAGCTTACACCAGTATAACATGCCACTTCATCTTTCTTACAAAACTCAACATTGCCCTGATACCCACTGACCATCATAGGTTTCTCGAGGAGTTAAGTCGCCGTCCAGGCCTCAAAGTAGTCAGTTGCCACTGGTATGACCTGTGGCCCATGTGTTGTACTCACAAATTATTCATTGGGTCCGATCCAGTAGATGATGCTTGAAGGCTCCTCCCTGGTTCCATGGGTCTTTCTGGTTGCATTGTGTCCAGTTGCACAAGCTCCTCTGCCTTCTCCATCATGTTTGGGCTTCCATTGGTCACTTAAATAATCTCCAAGGATTTCTACTCTGTGTGTGCCATTTCCAATTCACCATCCGCTGCCCACATCAGCAGCCTCCTCTTTCCATCACATAGTCCCAAGCTGTCTTAACCTCCAGGAAGAAAAGAGTCCTTCCATCAGTTAGCACTTTGAGCTTTGCAGGAAGAATAACATATATTTGAGACCCAGTTCCTGCTTACCTTTCTTAACTTCTAGGTAGGAGTTGGATTTGTTTTGTATCACCAGATGTAAATGCTCTAGTATTTTCTAACTTTATTGGGCAATTTTTTTTAGCTTGTTGGAGGATATACATGTTCATGGTGTCGATAATTTAGAAATTATCTGTTTGGGCCAAGCCCCTGGTGTTGACAGCAGCACTGTGCCTTATTGCCTACTCAAGTATAAAGAAACTAAAAGATCCCTGGGAGTCACTGTCTCACAAAACCACTACTCGAGGAAGAGTTCCCCACGGTGGCTCTCAGACTTTTCTGGAAGACCACAATCTGAATGTTATTCCCCCTAGTTCTGTATCTTTGGCCCTCTGGTTCAAGAATCTAACTCTCTTCACAAGGTTCCATTGTGTATGAATACAACACTCTAAAGACTCCATCTTGGTCTCCACTCCCACCACTCACTCCAATAACTTCCTTTGGTCTGCTCTTAGTATTTTTATCTCAATTTCAACAGAGTCTGCTTTATGTTTCTTTGCCACACATGACTTCTGCATGGACTGGAGTATCCAGTCAAATCTATCCATATTCGACTGGGAGTGAGAATCATTGTTGCCTTTCACATTGATCACATTTACTTTCTTATCCTGCCCTTTTGGGTGCTCATCTGTATTGTTCTGAGGGGCAGTTTCTGGGTGCTTCGTCTTCCCTATGGCGTGTCAACAGTGGAAAGAGGCTATTCTACCTGTCAGACACTACAATCTAAAGTCAGTTGACAAGTGAGTCCTTGTTTACTTCACCAAAAGCATGGTGGTACACACTCTGATCTCTCCAGCCTATTTGGGCAGGCAAGTGCGGCCGGATGTAAGAAACCATTTTGAGGTCGTAAACACTGAGGGCCAATTTACAAATGGCCTCCGCACTTGTGGTGGAGGCCCCGCAGTCATTTGGAAGGGGGGCACACTCGTGGTGGGACCTCTGCACTGCAGGGCCCCACCTCAACTGCGGGGCACCGCCACAAGTTCAGAGGCCCTTTGTGAATCGGACCCTGAGATTCGCAAAATCACAAAGTTTCTAACCGCAAAATTGTGTTTTGCCATCTATTAAATCCATTTTACCTTCATAAATCACAATGTGGGTTCAACAACTCATTCTGAATCGCAAATAGGAGGGGGCGTGAAAGGGGCATCACATCCTGTTTGCAATTCGTAATGAAGTGTATCAATGGTTTGCGACTCCAATTGCAGTTGCAAACCATTGAATTGTTAAACAGTGCTCAAAGGAGAAGGTAACAGATTTGCAAATGGTAAGCTGTCTTCAGATGTCACTTCATCACACTCCACGCAGTTTGCACATGTGGTTGAGACTAAGTGCACACTGCCCAGGGCTTCGATGCTAAGTTTAATTGTTGGGACTTTGCGTCTGCTTCAGGTGTCTCATAATCATTCAGTGGTCTTCGGGCATCAGTCAAGGATTGGAGACAGTCCTTGGGAAGCAGAGTGCACTCGCATTATATAGGCTTTGAAGAGATATTTGGGGAGTGCAGTTTCATTCCTCGTCACTCCACCAGGTCCACAATGCACCTTCTTGCAATTGACGATTGCATAAGTAGTTATCATTTAAAACTAAACACTAACAACGGCTGTATCTCCATGTTATATAAAACCTTTGGTATGACACTCACTCCAATCCTAACAAAATTGGTCAAATCTTCCCCTGACTGTAGCACTATCTCGGCTTCTATGAGATAAGCAGTGGTCTCGGAAACCCCCAAACACAGGAAAGACCCTGTATTCTGTAGGTCACACAAACCGATCTCGCTCCTCAGTTTTGACAGAAATCTTTTAACAAGCACACTAACGGCTCACTAGTACCTATGCTTCCAGGATTAATTGACCAAGACCCATCTGGCTTTAAAAACGAGAGGTGCTGTGCTTACAACACAGTGCTTTTTGTGTGCATATACTACAAAATGTGCATACAGCACATAAACAAGCCATCCCACTTTCTTAAGACACTGAAAATTAATTGAACCCGTGAATGGGCAATTACTCAGAGAAACACTTAAAAGTGCTCCTATTGGGCCCTATATTTATAGACTGTGACTTAGCAGGGTACCAAATCTGTATCAGCTTAATATAGTCAATGGAGGCCTCTCTCCTTCCATTGCTATAGACAGAGGCACTGGACAAGGCAGCCCTCTTTCTCTGCTGTTGTTTCCCCTCATCATTAAGCCTTTTGTCAAGCAGAGACACAGGCATGACAATAGCAAAGGGATGCAGATAGGCAGAGATCTTTTTAAATTGCCCATGTATGCTGATTTATTTATTTATTTTATTTAAAGAGTTTTATATAGCGCTGGCTAGACCCGGAGGTGTCAGAGCGCTTTACATGAGGATCATAGAGTTACAAGTTACACATTACATCCGTTACAAGAGCATAGTAAAACACAGGAAAAAGAAAAACAATGTTACGGTATTTCGTCGGAGGGAGGGGAGAAAGGAGACACAGCTGGAAGACAGGGAGAACAGGGAGAACTGTGCCCAATGTCCGGCTGGGTAGGTGACAGCCGAGGGGATGAACCAGGGCCGATCTCCTCTATAGCTGTCTAGCAGCTCCACCGGGCATCAGCCACGTTGCTCAGGACTCCGCAGCCAGGAAAAACAAGAATAGCAGTTTTGCATAGTTACATTAGTTACAGTTGCATAGTCAAACATAGAAGAGCAAGTCCTCAAAAGAGGATAGAGGGAATGGGGGAGGAGGAGAAGAAACAGTGGGCTGGGCAGCAGATCAGTTCTGGCAGACCGACAGTGGGAGAAAAATGCCTCATGACGGCCCAAAAAGTTAGGGTAAGCGGGACCATCACTCAGGTAGGGGTCACAGAGTTACTAAGTCCAGAGCAGATTACATAACCGCGTAGGTTATCTCGGGGGGGGTGAAATAAGGGAGCCTCATTAGTGGCCCTTCGTGTCTGGGGGGGAGAGAGCGTTCCAGAGGGGGCCATCAAGGCACCCTCGCTCTTGTGGATGTTATTTCAGTCAATTTTAAGCTGCATCCGGCGCCATTTTAGGGTCAGGCAGGCTTGGGCGCTCCCTACAGCCTTTTCTGCAGTGGAAAGCCAGCTTCCAAAGGGGTTAGAACCACCCCTAGCCCCGCTGGTGTATGCTCGATGAGCCAGTCCATGGAGTCCAGTGTGATTCGAGGGGCTTCTCTTTTAGCTGCAGTCCGGTGGAGCGAGATGGGGGGGGGGGGAAATCAAGAGTGAGGAATTGTAGGTAGGTGTGTGTGTGTGGTGGCCATGTCGAGGTCAGGCATCTGGGTATAAGGAGATCCCTCGTCCGTTGCCCCCAGATGCTTCCAAAAGCCAGGGTAAACTGCTTAGTCGGCCTCTGGTAGCCCGTGCATATTCAACTAGCCCCGCCGGTACCTGCATTTGCGGAGATCTTTCGTGGCTCGCCCAGCCGCCATGATGGAGTCAGGCATCGGCTTCCACGAGTGTATTCTCGCCTGTTTGCTGCACCGGAGGGAATCTCCAGGCAGCCTGTCACGTGGAATGTGGCCAAGATTCATGCCGTTAATGGGTGGCACTGCTGTTATGTTTTGATGTGGGTGTGGGTGGGAGGACGGCCCGTAGCCCGCCCGTCCGCCCCACCGAGCTTCTCACGCTGTGCGCTCAGGCGATGATGATGATGTCTTGTTCTCATTAAAGGAACCCACACATTCTGGTCCATCACTCGTCGCCTGTTGGTGTCTGGCTTCACACTAAACTTGGAAAAAATCTCAGTTATTGAACATATTGATCCACTGGGATCTTTTCTGCACTTTGAAAGCTCTTTTTTCTGTTTTAGGGGGTTACAATTCATCAATAGCATAGCTGGGAGTACAGATTACCCCTACAACAGATCAAGTTGTTGAAGTGAACTACCCCCCACTCCTTAAAGACATCCCAGAAGATCTACATGGTTAGCATATGAGTGGCCTTTTGTGGTTTGGTAGATTGCCTATGATATTAATCCAATTCAAAGCACTGTCGCTTTCTTTGTGTTCTCATCCTCTTACTTAAGCAATTCCAAAAAGTGGTTGACAATTTCGTGTGGGCAGGGAAAAGTCCTTTGGATTGCGAGAGGGTTGTTAATCAAGCTCATTAGAGAAAGGGAACTGGGTCTCCCTGCTGTTTTCCAATACTACTGTTGACGCTATCTTTGACCCTACCTATGATAATCTGATATGGTAATAAGATAAAGCGCCTATACAGGATCGGGGGGGGGAGGGGTTTGTCCTCACGAACATATGAGAAAATGTGTAGATTAGATTTTGGTCAGCAAATCAATTAACATAATTAATTAAATAAGCCTTCTTGAGACAACATATACGTTAGAAACCATAAAGGTTTATTAATTGTTCAGAAAACATCAGAGAAGGCTAAATAGTTAGTCATTTATTGGCAAATACGGAATTCGCATAGACCTCGGTCAAAATCAGCATAAGGAGACTTAAGGTCTTCCTTAATGAAATTGAGAGTATATATCTTCTTCCCAAGAATGAGGGAGAAAGCTTTATCTCTTCTCCAAAATGCACAGCAAAAAATACACAGCAAAAAATCATACAGTCAGTATGAGGTGAGGAAAATGTTACAAAGGCTAAGCAAATCACAATACAGAATAAAATGCAACAATAACTAATGTCATCTCCTAAATAAATAATAATTAGTCCCCTTTTGCCCTCATGTCATCGGAAGGGACAATAAAAATCTAGTTACACACAAAACAGACTTATTAAATGAATAGCAGGGGCGGCCGACATGGCTCGCGGGTGGGGGGCTGGTGCGGGGGTCACTTAGGGTGTCGGAGGGGGGATGGGGTGGTCACACGGGGGAGCGGTGTTTAGAAATTTAAAAAGAAACTTACCTCGAGGACGGGTCCTGTGTCTTCTATGCTCCTGCTCTCCTGAGTCCTTTTCCAGGAACAGGAAGCAGGCAGCCAGGCTCCCTCCCCTAAGCCAATCACAACACTGCAGTGCAGCATTGTGATTGGTCTGAGCACCGTGACACGGCGCTCAGCCAGGGGCTGTAGGGGTAGGCATGTTCTCCATGCAGGCTGTAATGCAGCCTGCATGGAGAACAGGGAAGTGCGCATGACTGCTTTGGGCCGCCTGAGAGGGCCGACCAACAGTCATTGCGCACTTGAGTGGGCAAACCACTCTGCCCCTGCCCTGCTCCGTGAGCAGAGCAGCCCCGCCCACCCTCCCGCCTGCAAAGGAAACATAACATGATAATAACTAAAAGTTATTATCATGTTATGTTTCCTCTTCTCGCACTGCTTGAAAGCAGTGGGGCAACGCTCCTCCGCCATAGCGGAGAAGCCGCCACTGATGAATAATCCCACTGAGTTTCAGGCAGGAAGAAGGGAAGAGCCTGGAATAGTTACATTTGAGAGGAACGCTTCTTCCAGAGTTCACCAACCTCAAAGCACGTAATTGCTGCACATTTTGATGCATGTAGAGAGGGAATAAATAAAAACGCATAGTCATGTTTAGAATTAAGAATGGAATTAGTTTTAGTTATGCCTAGTATGGCCAACCCTGGCAAAACAAAGGGGCTTATTTACAAGTCAATGGTGAAGCATGGCGTTAAGCAAAAATTGCTAATCCCACGCTCCGCCATCCTGAAAACGCAAGGATGCGCTGTATTTATAATGGTACAACACATCCCTGCTTTTTCCTAGTGCTGGCGCTAAACTCAGCTGCTTAACGCCAATGCAGACACTCTTGCACCATAGTGCAAGGGTGCTTGTGTTGAGGGAATTATTGTTTATGTGCAGGAAGGTGTGCCTTCCTGCACATAAACAATCACCAATGGGGATTTGTAACTACTATGTGTGCTGCATTGTGCAGCACAATTAGAAGTTGCAAATCGTAATTTTTTTAATGATTGCTTATGTGCAGGAAGGGACACCTTCCTGCACATAAACAATTATTCATGGTGATTTGCTGTTTCTATGTGTGCTGCAAAATGCAGCACACATAGAAACAGGAAAAACAAGGAGAAATGAAACATTTCTCCTCGTTTCGCCCTGTTAAAACCAGGTTTTCCATGGTATTAATTTTGCTGCTGCCCCATATTTACGCCACCCTTGTAAATAGGGGGCAGCGGCAAAATCAATGGGTGTTGCGGCGGAACGCCCACCGCAACACCCATTGCCCGCCTCTTTCAGGCTAACTTCCAGTAAGAATAAATCCCTGACATTGGCAGTTTAATCCACTCAACCTGGACTAGGTCCCTGTTGTCAGACAAGATCTAACCCTCTATCGTTCCCTTCCATTTCTGGGATAATCCTAAATCACTTTGGGTACAATCTTCAACTTCAGGTCAACTCAATAGTCATGACGTCATTTCCCTCCTCAGACTCTCTAGATGGATCGTTCCTTTGCTGAGATTTCCATTTTGTATCCCAAGTCACTCTAGCACTTGTACTCTTAGCCTGGACTACGGCAAAAGACTATTTTGACACAGATGAATATCTTCTGCAAGGGCTCCAGAGATTTCATACCTCAACTACCAGATGGACTACATTTCAATTTATGGGAATGCATCTCACCTGCCTTACAAGCACTCCACGAGCTGGCAGTTGCCCGGTATATCTTATTTGAGGCTTTCTGCATTGCACATCATGTTTTACATGAATTGCACCTGCGCTCTGGAAGTGGTACAGAAAACTGAGAAGACTTTGAGCAGCATTGCCAGTGATCCCAAATTTAACTTGTTACTCTCTATTGAAGGACAAATATTCTGAAACGGGTGTCTAGAGATACACAGCTGTGGCTGCACCAACAATGGTGGAAACGAAAACTTTCAACTAAAGTGAGTATTATTATGCACTTCATTTACTGTTGCAGGGATTCTGCTTGGGAACAGAACTATGCTTGGGACCATAGAACATCGGTATGTAGGGGACTGGGTCATCATACCACATCAGTATCTATGAGCCTGAGCCCGACTAGCTATAGTGCCTCACTTGCCCTCCTAACCTTTCCAGAGAGACAAGTAATTTGGCACCTCAGAACACAACACTCCCGACCCTCTCAGGGATCGCAGTAACAGGACACACCCTTTTGTTCTCGCACTCATATTTGTCCACAATAAGATAGAAAAGAGACACGTAGGAAGTTTACAATGTTTATTTAAACCATCGTGCTCTAAGATGCAATAATTGCGCCACAATTATTAAACAGATACATGTCAATAATGCCATCAGCATGGTCAATAAACACTATACAATAAAAAGTCCTGTCATATTATCTGACAGATCTGCCTAAACCCTCCCCCTCTACTGAAGCTAAGCAGTTATAGATTATAGATCTCTGGGTTTAGTGGCGGACTCTGTACCTTAACATACATAGGTGGATGTTCTACATCTCTGCTGACACAGTGCTCTTGTCTCAGGACCATCACTCTGTGAGTGTGTGGTTTTCCAGTACCCCTGTCCATAGATATATGAAAATATATGTGTATTCAAAACAGCAGCAGCACTCTTCTATTATGTCTAGGTGCAAGTGTCTGAGAAGAGAAAATAACAAGGGGCAATGTTGTTTGACCTTGCTTAGGCTGTTCAGACTAAATCCCAGGAAAATATAAAACATGAAGATATGTGCTGGTTCTGTGTGAAAATACAACGTGGCACAAAGCAAGCGTGATAGTTTGTAACATGTGAAAAACCAAAGCAGCCTACAACATGGATGATTAGGCTAACATAGGGAAAACGACAATGGGCCATGTGACAAACACACGACATTACCACAATGCAGAAACCGGAGAAGAATTGTATGCTGGTATGGCAGGCAGTGTGCCCCTCCCCCTTTTGTAACGAGATAAAGAGATGTTATAGTTAGGCTTTGAAATAAGGTAAAAATGAACGTTTAAAAAAATTATTTCACATATTCTGTCACTCATGACATGTTAAATCACATGATTGATTACATCACTGATGCCTTCTCAAATGACATAATTCATGATATCACTGATGGCATCAGTGACAAACATCATAGACATATACAGCATAGAATTACTGAGGGTACATGTATGGGTCGCTTGCATGTAAATATCGTAATTCCCGGAGGCAAGTGTAATTGTGCAATTTAAAAGTTATATGGTGCATGCTTTACAAATCATTAAAGTTTGGAGTGGAAGTAGTACTCCATGTTAAATAACATAAACGCTGAGCACACCTGATATGGGGTGCAGAGGTATGATTGAAAGTAGGTTGTGGTTTAAAACCAAAAGCTATTCCACAAAATCTGTGAGAAAGGTCAAAGCATTAACCAACAGTGGATATCTAGGCATGTGTCCATGGTAAATAGATATAATACAGTGGTATAGACAAATTGTATACGCCATGCATGTCTACTTCCAAAGCTTCTCTAAACATTTTGAGGCACTGCAGCTTATTGAGTAATGTAGGGGTGTCACCCTTAGAGGTGGTTTATCTCATACTAGTGCTGTAAGCATAGCTGTAAAGTTGTATGCCATCATATCCATCTCAGGGCTGCGTGTAGTGTATTTTACTAAACTACGAAGCATTGTCCCTAGAGCGTGAATGAAGGTGTCTTTACATCAGCAACTATATTTCTGTCAACCTCTTGACTTACAATCGCATGTCAAGTGGGTAGTTCCATTAAAGTGAATAAAACAAATTCCACAGGTGTAGCATATTGAATTACTTCAAGTCCACAACTCTATAGGGTGGTCTCGCAATGATTGTATGATGTTAGCATTAATGCCAATAATTATGTCATTTGAGATTAAATCAGTGATGTCACTCAATATAGGATTAAACATGTCATAAGTAATGTAATGTTTGAGGTCATGAGAAGTATGTGGTGGGGGCAAGTAACAGCTCATTAAACTCTATAACTGGTGAATTTCAGTTTTTTAGTATATATATATATATATATCTCTTAGATTCCAATAAATAAAGCGATCACTAGGAGTGTCAACTTGCACCAAAAGATGGTTTATTCAGTAGCGCGTTTCGCTTGCAGAGCAAGCTTGTTCACACTCTGCAAGCGAAACGCGTTATTGAATAAACCATGTTTTGGTGCAAGTTGACACTCCAAGTGATCGCTTTATTTATCGGAATCTAAGAAACTTTGTCCGGCGCGCTCCGCCGGCTGCAGCGATCCTCTGCCGTGGGGCGACGGAAGGAGCAACGCCGATTATCATATATACATGTGATCAAGGCCGTTCCACCGGCCGAAATGCGCAATGACTATTACCTGTGTGGAATAAAGGATTTTTCGCCTAACTGCAGAGGAGTTCATGCTTTTCATTTCCAGCGCACCGTGTGGGAGAAAAGCCAAGTTATCGAGTGATATATATATATATATATATATATATATATATATATATATATATATATATATATATATATATATATACAAAGAACTCCGTCTCCAACTTCCAAATTGCTCCAGGAAAGACGAACACGGACCCAAAAGTTAAGTGCAGGGTTCTTTATTGAATCCAAATACACCGCACCACCGCCATGACGCGTTTCGGCCTTCAGGAGGCCTTGATCACATGACGCTGTGACAGGAAACCAACAATTTAAAGTGACAGTGCAGTATCACGTGCAAAATTCGGCAGATAGACATAGACAACATTTTTTTATATATATATATAAAAACATATTCGTTTTCAATTTCCTCCAATTGATACAGTGCCAATCGCAAAAAGATGTTAAAATGCATTAAAATCGGAGTATAAAAGCTCATTATTGAATAACATGTAAAATCGGGCTATAGCGAGTATAAATATGTGCAAATACGCAAATGTCAAAGAAACCAGCCAACAATAAATATTTAGAGCTAAAATCTCTCAAACTGTGACTAATGGGTAACCATATGTATGATATCACCATAATGATATAAAGTGCAAATCAACGCTTATCTTGCTGCAATAAACCTGTCCCTATAAGGAAAAAAATTGATAAAACATCTAAGTATAAATACGAATGCTTTGCATGCAATGCAAGATATCTGAAACCCAAATCAGTTCATATACACAGTTTTAGGGCAGGATTCTATTAGACAACCATTGCATCTTTAAGTTTTTTAATCATCTCGCTGTGATAACATACATGTATTAGATGCTTCTAATATCACCTACAGTGGGTTCAAATTGTTTATGCTCCCCTCTGGTGCTATCCTGAAGTTGGCACTGAAAATAGAGTAGTGTATATTGAGGAAAGAAGAAGGAGAGGTAACGGTAATGACCTCACATCTATAGTGATGTTAAATTCAATAAATCATGTGGCATAAATTTTGAATTTTTCGATCGTTGTGGTCCTATAAATCTCACAACCAATTAAAAAAACCTTTTTATTATTTTTAGGAACCTAAAATCCTAATACATATTGGTTAATTAGTTGCCACATATATATTAAAGACCGAGTTATATTTATATTGGATTAAATAGATGGAAATCTCGAATCCTAATTAATATTTATTACCCCATAAATATTAAAATCAAAACCAATTCATATATGATTTAATAATTAAATATATCAAACAACGGCTTTCATAATGTTAACTACCGCACCTTATAAATACCTAATAAGTTGTTCTGACTATTCTGCCTAGAAAAAGTGCTTGTGCCAAGAATAAATAAGTGTTAAAAGTGCATATTAAAATTACAACCAATTACATGTAGGAGGCGACACACAAATAATGTTTTTTTAAATTGAGCAGAAGTTTAGCAATGCTGCTGTGGGGCTAGTTCACAGGAATGTGTAGAAATCTTCACTCGAATTCAGCCCGTTGGGCGTCTTGGTATCTAACTCGAGGATAAATTTGGTTTCTAATTTTCTCAGCAAGGCTTCTCGGTCACCGCCTCGTCTTAGTGGTGGTACCATATCCACCACGAAGTAAGTAAGGTATTCCAGGCAGCTACCATGGATATCCTTAAAATGCCTGGCTACAGGCTATGATACATCCTGATTACTGATTGCCCTCATGTGCTGGAGTATACGTTTGTGGAACTGCAACTTGGTGCTGCCAACATATCGCAGGCCATACGTACACTCCAGCACATAGACGGCAAACTCAGTCTTGCAAGTTAGTTTCTTAGATATAATACGGGGTGCGTCATAAAAGGGAGTACTATATGATGTTGTGCTTTTTCCTAGTTTGCAAGCCTTGCAACTAGCGCATTTGATGAACCCTTTAGTTGACTGTAACCAAGTATTTTTTGTCATGACCTCCGGACTACTTTTTACAAGCATATCGCTCATAGAGCGTGCTTTCCGGAAGGGAACTTTGGGAACCTCCGTCAAGGATTCCCCAATCACAGGGTCATTGCGTATAACCGACCAATTCTTATTAAAGATTTTGCGCAAAGCGCTATGCTGACGATTGTATGTTATAATAAGTCTTGGAGGGTCAACAGCGGCTGCGGGTACAGTGGCCATTACCTTTGTACAATCTCTCTGAGATAAGGCTAGAGACCTAGAAATGGACATAGTTTTTATGATAGCCTTATCAATCACATCTGCAGAGTAACCCCTAGCCAGAAACCTTTTCTTGCTATCAGTTTGGGCCTGAAAACAATCATTGTCTACACTACAGATGCGTCTGATGCGTAGCATCTCACCATAGGGTATGCTACTCACCAGATGACTTGGATGGTGGCTGGTGGCATGGAGCACAGTATTGCCCGCAGTCGCTTTGCGGTGTAATTTAGTCTCAAGCCTGCTGTTCTGGACATATACTTCCACATCAAGAAAGTTAACAGTTGTCTGGCTGATTTGTGCTGTGAACCGCAAGTTAAGATTGTTCACATTGATTTCTTGGATAAACAAAAAAGCCTCTGTCTCAGACCCCTTCCAAATGAGGAACAAATCGTCAATATAACGATACCAAACTAGTATGTTGTCAGTAACTACTTGTTTATGTTTGGTGCTGAGGACTTGCTCCTCCCACATCCCCATATGCAAACAAGCATAACTGGGGGAGAAGCAAGCCCCCATTGCTACACCTCTCATTTGCTGAAATACTTGGCTCTGAAACAAGAAATAGTTATTATTTAGACAAGTTGAAATCATTTCCAAGATCATCTTGCTATGGTTCATCATGCACAATGGTTTAGTTCTTAAAAAGTACTCTACTGCCTTGATACCATCCAAGTGGTGTATGCTTGTGTACAAGGCTGTTACATCCATGGTAATCAACAAATAATCATCCTGCCATGTTATATTGTCTATCTTCCTTAGGAAATCTCCCGTATCTTGCAAGTAAGAGGGCAATCCCTTAACGTGTTCCTGTAGAAAATAGTCAATATATCGCGAGGTGTTTTCCATGATGCTGTTCCTTGCTGATATTATTGGTCTCCCTGGGGGCTTTTCTGAGTCTTTATGTATCTTGGGAATCAGATAGAAAACTGGAATAACTGGATGGTTCACCTTAAGAAATTTGAACTCATCATTGCTTAGCAGTCCAGCACTCTTCCATGATAACAATTTTGTATAAAAATCACTCCATGCTGCTTTAACAGTTATCCAGTCGCTACGCCTGTAACACTGACGATCATTTAGATGCAATAATGCTTCCTCCAAGTACATTTTGCGAGGCCAAAGGACTACATTCCCGCCCTTATCCGATTGGCGGATGATCACATTATCATTGTCTTGTAATTTTTTAATGAGTTGCCCATAGCTGTTGTTTTGTTGGTCATATCTCCACCGTGTATGTGTTGTTGACCTGTGTAATTTTTTTTAATTGATTGGTCACTAGCTCATTGTAAATGTCGATATTATCATGTACCATGATCGGATTGAAGGTAGACTTGGGTTTAAATTGTGTTGCACCTGGAGCGTCAATTTTGGGAAAGGGATCAGACTTGGCAACCCCACCCCCTACGCTTTCCTCACGTAGTTCATGCAGGTTACACAACAGGTTGTAATCACCAACAGTTAAAATGGGCGGACTGCAGATTTCCATAGGTGTCACCCTTGGTGTTGAACTTTGCTCAGTCTTATTGAGTTTGTGAAACTTGCGTAATTTGAGCTTACGTGTATACTTATATAGATCAATACGTACTTGCGCATAGTTGAAATCATTCACAGGGCAGTATGATAGACCAAGGGATAAGATCTTTTCTTCATTGTTAGTCAGTTTCATGTCAGTAAGATTTATAATGGATAGGGGGTCACTATCGCAGCAATTCACTTGCGGTTCCATTTCTTCTGTGGCTTCTTGTGTTGAGGTTTGCTTTCGCTGTTTGATTTTACGGCAATGCCTCCGTTCACGCCGCTTGAGGTTGATCCTTTTGTTCCTTTTAGGTTCTGCAGGCGGGGTCTTAGAGTTTGTCTTCGATCCTGTCGCAGACAGTCGAGTTCCTGCGCCAGTGAAAGTTTCATAAACCCCAATCTCGAGCTAGTAGAGGCTTGTTCATTTTCGGATTCACTGCCCGGTACCGAACTTAAATCCGACATGGATGTTGATGATTGGGCAGTATCCCCCATGTCTGCTGATACTGGCAATGATTGTAAAGGTTTGCTTGATTTCTTAAAAGAGTCAAATTTCTTGGCAAATGTAAATATTTGACCATTCTGATAGTTTAATTTATCTCTTTGAAATTTAAAAACCTTGCGCTTTTTGATTATTACTTCCTCTTTTGATAGACGTGCCAGCATGTCCTCACGATATTTTTTCTCTTGTTCAGAAGCCCCCATTTTAGTTATTTCCTCATTGAGCTCGTCTATTTTGGTTTGCAGTGCGATCCGATCACTTTCCGCATACTTCACCAATATCTTTACCAATTTGCAGGATGAGTCTAAGTTACACTCTGCCCATTCAGCTAACATATTAGGGTCAGGATTTTCGTAACTGGGCACTAACATAATACGTAATCCCCGTGGGATGCGACCCACCTCCAAATATCTTGACAAAGACCAATGCTCCCACCACTTAGATTGTTCAGTACGCATTGCTTTTTCTAATTTCTTAAAAAGTTCCTTTAGATCAGAGCTGCCTGTTTTGGCAACTTCCAAATGTGCATTAAAATCCGATTCGGTGACAGGAGAGTCATCGAACATTTCCACTGCCGCCTCCTCACGACTCCTCACAGCGCTGGCGGCCATGGTGCGGTGTACTGGATGGAAATAACGTGTATGCAAACAACTCGTAAGCTAAATAGCACCAGCCGTGCAACACACACACTTCTTCACCGGACTTATCGACCAACAATCCTACCTTCGCAGTCTTCCTCGCAACGCTCGGTTCCGTAGATCGGAGCTTGATTGCTTTGTGGCTGTCGGCAGGAAAGAAATCAGGATGTCCGGAGGCTACTGCGGCTGAACCGATCAGGAACAAAACAATACTTCCGGATCACCAGAAGACAGCTTCCTGCCGCTCGGCCCTGAACATGAATATGTATTCACTTAAAAAACCAAAGGTGACAGGGACGATATAGTTAGGAAATAGAATTAAAACAAACCTTAGAAATTCACTGAAACAACCAAAGGTTAAAAGGTTACAGGGACATGATAGTTCGGCTCAGATTTCACTTACCATAGAAATTCAGCAGTTCAAGTTACCTGAGCTAACTATAACTTACGCCCCCGCAATGCACTGCTTATGACCTCACATATTACATCACTCATGATATGGTTCAATTCAGTGAATTTCTAAGGGTTTTTAATTCTATTTCCTAGCTATAACGTCCCTGTAACCTTTGTTTTTTTTCAGTGAATATCTAAGGTTTTTTAAAATTCTATTACCTAACTGTAACTGTACCTAACTGTAACGTCCCTGTAACCTTTGGGTTTTTTAAGTGAGTTTCTAAGGTTTTTTAAGCTCTATTTCCTAACTATAACGTCCCTGAAACCTCCAGCGACTGCCATTGGGGCAGGCCTTTTAAAATAAATAAATTTTATTCCTTTATTGGGGCGATTTCGGCCCCGGGGACCCCATCCCTTGGGGCCAGCCTTTCTGCAATGGGGGAGGGGTGGCCCGTGGCCCCCCTCTTAGGGCAGATTTTGGCCTGGGGGACCTCATCCCCTTGGGCCCAGCCATTTTATTTTTATTTGCCAATAGGGGAGGGGGCCGTGCAGCCCCCCTACTTGGGCTGATTTCGGCCCCGGGGAACCCATCCTCCAGCGCCCGGCCTTTTTCCAAAGGAGAAGGGGAGTCATGCAGACCCCTCCACGGGTCGATTTCAGCCCCGGGGCCCCATCCCTCGGGCCCGGTCATGTCTGCACTGGGACTGCAGAGGTAGCCTGAATTCCCCCTCAGTCCTTGCCAGCTCCCCGCCTCCTGTGGGAGCCAGCATTGCTTTCAGACAGAGGGAGTTGCTAAACATGCAGCTCACTGTGTCTGAAAGCAATTCTGTTCCGCCTCCAGCAAGCAAGAGCATTTTGTCAGCTCTCGCTTGCTGTAAGCGGAGCTTTTGCTGTGACTTGGCGGCCAAGCCACAGAAACAGCTATGTCCCAAGGGTGGGCATTCCGGGACATTGCAGGAGCTGGCCCTGGGAGGTGGCGGTCCACAGGGCCATCTATGGCTCCAGGAGGCCCCCCTTCTTTCTTGATTGTAGGGCCTGCCCTGGCGAGGTGGCGGTCCCCGGGGCTGAGAACTGCCCAGGAGGGAGGCCACGCGGTCCCCTCCCATCTTTAAAAAAAGAAGTTGACCCTAGGGAGGTGGTGGCTCCCAGGGGCCCAGTGAAGGTCCCTGATGCCCCCTCGTTACAAACTGAATATGGCCCTGGGGAGGTGGTGGTTACCGGGGCCCAGAGGGGGTCAGAAAGGCCCCTCCCATAACAGTGCACAAGCCGTGCGGAGGTGGCCAAATGCCCCCAGGACCTGGCCCACCCGGGGGCCTATTAGTAAAGAAGCGGGGGAGCCTGCGCTTCTTTTTGGGGGGGGAGGCAGGAACCGCAGACCCAGCGTGGCTCCAGCCATTTTTTTTTAAACACGTTATTTTGCCCCCCCTCAAGAGGCCTAGGGAGTCAAGGTATTCCTACCCTGCCCCCTTATCTCTTTTTTTTTTTACCTCTTTAATGGGGCTCGGCTCAACCGAGTCCTAAGATGGCTGCCAACAATTCCTGGTTTGAAATGTTGGAAGCCAATCAGATCTAAGCACAAAATCAGGAGGGCTCGCTGACCCTTCAAATCCCTATATATCCATATTTGTATTTTGGTTAATTTCTCTAAAAACTGAACAGATTTACACCAAATTACAAAAAGGCACTTCCCTGGACCAATATCTACCTTTCTGCCAAATTTAGTGTGATTCCGTTCAGCAGTTCGGGCTGTAGCCGTGTCTAAAGTTCCTACGGGAATCAACATGGGAAACGCACGTTTGTTTGTCCTTCTTTTTCTCAGCCCCGCTTGACGGATCACCACGAAACTTTCCATGCACAACAAGAATCACCGGAGCACTTTTTTGGGAAAATGTTGTGAAGATTCGTCAAACTACGCCAAAGATAAGGGCAAGTCAAAAAACGCTTTTCCTATCCAAACTAGGTCCTAACTATACCTACTGGCGACTGTCATTATGTAACACACACATATATATGTATATATATATATATCACAGAGATTCACCAGTTATAGTTATTTCAAGTAACTATAACTTGTGCTCTAAGGTAATTATTACTCGAACCGCCGCCATGCAGTTTTCTCATCAATCTCATCAATAATTTCACTGGAAATGTTTCAATAATTTTATCAATGATGTCATAGAAGATGTCATGAATGATGTAATATGTGGGGTAATTAGCAGTGCATGGCAAACAAAGATGTGATGGCAGCCATTTTAGGGCTCGCAGACTCAGGCCCCTGGTCTGAAATTAACTATATGAAAACATATAGGGGGAAAGGTAGGGATACCCTTCCACCGAAGGCATGTTAGGGGGCCTCAGAATGACCGACACCCCTGTGAGAAGTTGGCCTGGTATATGCTGTCCACCAATTAAAGTGGGCACCTTGCACCAGTCCAAACGACCCTTATTGATGATTAGGTTAAAGACAACCTTTATTGAAAACTATCCTAGTGGTAGCTATGGAGAGCAGCCTTCAGGCTAAGTCTCGAAGGAATGTAAAGCAGCTTGTTTTACCAGTATATAACCTCCTGAATGACAAAATGAAAGGAGAACCACACCAGGTGTATATAAAATATATGTATTTATTACTAAACACTCTCTACTAACCTCTTTATGAGATTAGAGAACAAGACACACAATATTAAATCACTAGAACGACAGTAAATAGCACAATACACAGCGGGCTCCAGGGGGAGACCGAACCATATACTAAGAAAGTGGTATAAGAACCACGACTTGACTAGACACAGTGCCTAGAGCATGTAGAATCGCTGGAACCCCAAGGAACCACCCAAGGTAGTGACACAGGGGACCCACGGAGGACGGGTGCAGTGTGGGAACATAGACGCGAGCTCCGTACAACTCTATGGGAAAGTCGCGGTTGGAAATTTAAAGATTAAGGACACTTAGGAGAGGACTTTAAGCAAACCCAGCTAAACATAGAAGGTTCTAAGGCCAGCACCCTTGAGAGTACCGAGGTACCCGTGTTACCTATCCCAGAGGAGCCGGGTGCATAGGGGTCAAGTGGTGTCGGAAACCCTCGTCGTTTTCAATGGCATGATGTGAAAAAGTACTGCTGCCGTGGAGAAGAAAAGTGTCCGGTGTGATCCAAGCCTGGATCCGAGATGAGAAGAACCTGAAAGCAGAGAGGACAAAGTCTGGGTCACTTCACGTGACCAGGAGCGGAGCAATCGAATGCCCACCGATGTCGGGTGCTTCCGGCGAGATGAGGTGAAGCTTGACTCTGCAGCCACGGGGACCAGGAGATGTCTGCGATGATCACAGTCTGGATTCGAGCTGTCCCACGAAGGATGTCGAGTGCTGGGGGGTCAGTGTCCGGATTGAACACCAACAAGCCTTGGCAACTGCAACCCATGCGGTCAGAGGAAAGATGCTTCTGTGAAGACTAGCAAGGTCCTGGGGACTCCCCAAGCGATGGAGAGTCAGGGCACGTCTGGAGCAACCAGGGAAGCCCACTGAAAGTTAAAGATGCCTTCTCAGGGACCCACAGGCCAACGGACCAGGGATCGCGAAGGGACCTCGAGCTGAATCACCAAATACCAGCCCAATGGAACACTCGTGGAGAGTAGGCCAGTAATCTTCGGTGGAATTGCTGCTCGGGGTCAGGACTACAAGTAGCCTAAAGCACAGCTTCAGGGATCGCCAAAAATCATATGCTGCTGCAAATGTACACGGTGCCCAGGGGTACGGGTTTCACGGTCCCCACGAGGGATACGGGCCTCAGATTTGCTGAGAGTGCAGATCAACCTCGGAGACCTTGGGAACCCTCCTCCTGTGTTGCAGAAATCTTCGGAGTCCTTCGGGAGCTTTGTAGATGCAAACCGGTCAGATGCGTTTAGGTGCCTGCTCAGCAGGGGAGTAACTCCTTTACTCCAAGGGAGATTCTTCAGTCGTCCAGCAAAGCGTAGATCGTCGAAGGTTACTTGGTTTCTGTAGCAGAGTTTAGTCCAGGTAATATCTAAAGTCCTGTAGCCAGGGGTTCCTACTTTATACCCAAGGAAGGGGTGGGACAAACTCTGGGGACCCACCTATGGGAGGGTCAGGACAGAGGGGTGGCTACACCCATGTCCTTTGTCCAGTTTCGCGCCAGAGCAGGAGCAAATGGCTCCTGCAACCGGTTTGAGCTGGACTATGCACAGGGACACCAAATGTGCCCCCAGTGCAGACATCAAAGCACTCTGAGAGTGCACCCACCCAGCCCCAATACACTAAAGCCTGTCTGGGAGGTGGTCACACCTCCCTGTGACAGGAAACCTATTGTCAAGCCTTCCCTTGCCGGAGTTTCGTCCAGCAGCAGGAGGGCAGACTCGTGTCTGTGGCTGGCAGCATCCATTTTGTGATGCCAGGGTTCTGTGAAGCTGGTACTGGGTGTACCGGTGTTGTCATATTTCTCCCTCTAGGAGGGTGGAATCATACCTCCCACACCAGTTACTGGTGTGGAGGTATGATTCCAAGGTGTTTGACACCAAACACGACATGTTTCCATGCAGCCATATTAAAGTTAGCATTTACCGCGAGGTTATAATGCACTTAAGTATATATGGTTGGCTGCATCACAAACAACCCCGAAGAATAGGTTCCAAAGGCTACAGAGGGGCTCTGCTCATGCATGGGCACCCTCTCACATAAAACCCAGCACCCTGCCTTCAGGATTGATAAGGCCTGCCATAGGGGTGACTGATAGTTTTATATGTGCAGTGATTAGGATAGATATAGTGAACCTATATCCAAGTAAGGGGTGCATGCATCACCTTACACAGGCTGCAGTAGCAGACCTGTGGTGTCATTTTAAATGGTCTCTCAGGGGTGGCATAATACATGCTGCAGCCCCTGGGAGGCCTCTGGGGTACCTATGCCCTGGGTACATAGTATACCATATACTAGGGACTTATAAGGGTACCCCAAAATCCAATCTGGAGTGTACCTAAAGTACATACAATCAATTTAGAGGAGAAAGCAGATAGACTTGGGTCCTGAATAGCAGGATCCCAGTCAGACTAAGTCGAAAACAGTGAAACATCAGCAAAAAGTGGGGGTAACTATAAGAAGCAGATCCTACTCTCCTACAACCCCCCCCCCATCGGGTCAAAAGCAGTATTTTTTTCTTTTACGACACAGCGGATGATCCACATTCCTGTTTACAATATTAATTCCCTCAGGTGGTCCAGGGCTGGAGGGTTAATACTGTAAAGTGGCCTAGGAATCAGATCCCCCATTGCCGCTTTCATATTTTTTTGGGAGGGACCGGGGCCCCCTCCCCAAGCCAATTTTGGTCCCGGAGACCCAATCCCTCGGGGCCCGAGGTTTTTTTAGAATGGGGAGGGAGCGCAGGGCCCCCCTCACCAAGCCATACTACGGCACAGGTAACCCCATCCTCCAGGGCCGTAAGTATGACTCCTGCCTCTGGCAGGAGTAGTAATGCTCCCGCCGAGCAGGGGCAAACATTTGGTTTTGTTCCCTGCCAGTAAGCGCAGGTAGAGGAGAAAGTGTGCTCCCACTGCAGGAGCAGAGAGAAAATCTGCTCTCGCGGGGCGGGAGCATACTTTGTTTTCAGCTCCCCCTAGCAACCAGGATGGGTGCTGGTCCGGGAGCTGACAAGGGCTACGGTGGGGCCTGGGGTTCCCCCCCGCAGCCCCCAATAGATTTTATAGATGTGGGTGCCCTGGGGTAGCCACCAAGAAATAAAGTGGCCAGCTCCCACTAGGGGAGCCTGCAGGGGCTGTAGGGGCCTTGGGGCTCCGCTCATGGCCCCCAACAGATTTCAGAGATGTGGGTGCCCTGGAAGGGTTCCGGGGCACCTACTAAACAAGCATTGGCATAGCCAATAGGTCTCGCCTTTGGGACCTTATAAGTATTTAGTTATGCAGCACAATATCCTTACTGCAATAACATTAACTGTTGCATGGCTAAACACTTATAAGGTCCCAAAGGCGAGACCTATTGGCTATGCCAATGCTTTTTTTTGTCTGTTGCGGAGATATTTATTTATTTCTAGTCACGCTTGCGACTTCATACTTTTGAGTATAAAGTTGAATTTTAAAGTAAAATTCTTCCATGCAGCTGTCCACATCCTGCAGTCAGTTGTAGTTTAAAGACCGTTGCTAATAAGGCAGAGTTCGGAAAACATGACCAATACCTTTAAACGTAACCACAGGCTACACTGTGTGTGGGTGGGAGCCGCTCGGCGCGTCTGTCCTTCCAAAACCGCAAACTTACCGCTCTGGTACATTATGTGTCCACATGAAAGCAGCGACACATCATCATTTTAAAACCAGGCTGGCCTTAGTTGTGCTTGGGAAGTGGCGTGTATGTGCACTCCGCATCTCAAAAAAGAAAAGATGTCCCAGGTCTTTCCTTTGCATTCTGGTACTTGTAGTCCTAGATTTAGAACGAGAAACTTAAAACTCCGGGTAGAAGAATGTAAAGAAAAAGTCAGAACCAGACATGCTGCAGAGTGGTGTAACACAGAACTTTTATAGGTGGCCAAACTGATTAACACAGAGAGCAAATTGGATATTGATTGCGGAAGTCGTCAGGCGAGTTGCTCGCACACTCGGAGACAACATCCCTTCCCGCTCACCAGTCCCAGGGTGAACAGATGGCTCCACTTTCCCCCTCCTGGGCTTTCCTTTTACAGAGCAGCATGGGGCCTGCTAGCGCAATTGGTTCAACTGAGCCAATTTAAGACAACCCCCAGAATGCACCGCTTCGCGGAATGAAAAGGCCAGGGCTGGCAACAGTCTGTCCCGGATGCAGGGATTCATCTGGTCGCTTTAGTTGTGACTGATTGCGATTTCTGTAATCTGCATCCTCAGCACAGCGTCACGGACGTGGGTGATCAGGCCGGAAAGACCAACTAGTGCTTAATTTGAGCCGGTGGTTGGAGGTGGGGCACACCGGCACTAATTTTTGGGAACCTGCAGTTATTTTTCCCTCATTAGACTTTGACACGTGGCATGAGACAGAAAAGCACACAAGGGGAAAGAAGGTGGAAGAGTACGAGGGGAAAACAATGAGAAAGGTAGAAATCAGGGATAAGAAATAACCTGCAAGATTGAGCTAAAGGGGCAGAAAGTGTTTGGGTGGCTCATAGAGGTGTGAGGTGGAAACATCGCCTTGGTACTCTGCAAGCTGACATTCGATAGCGGCGCATGTGAACTTAAAACTTTGGGCCCAGCACTTATTCTCTTATAAATTAAGCTCTGCACATGCACAGCCCGTGGTCACAACCAAGCCTTCTGTCTTGATGTCATCAAGGACGCATTGCTGTTGTATTGCGATTTCATTTGACAGATCTTTGTGTTCAAGCCTGCGAAGGCAGCAATGACTACATCTCCCAGAATGCATTAGGTTGTTAAAATGAAAAGCCAGGACTACAGTATCCTCAGTGACAGGGAGTAATCTGTTAGTCTTGCAGCAAACTACTTTCCTGGGACAAAGTTGCTACCCCTGAGCACAGACCTCGTGTCACTCGGACATTTAGAGGTCAGTTTGACCAGCCACTGGCACAAAGCAGCATCTAGTGCGGAGAGCGTGACCCTGTCACTCAGACGTGAAACTTATCTGTGTACAGCCTAGGGCAGCTTCGGACACAAGAGGGTACAAGGGAAGCAACCCCAACCCAAGGGGCGCAATCCGTTAAACCAGACTGCTTGGCTATCTGATGATACGCTGGCTGCTTAATCCCTTCTGCGCATGTTTATAGCGTGTTGCTATTTAAATCAGGATTGATTTAATTTGTTCTATTTTACGTTTATTTTCACAGTTTTTCATCATTTATTTGACTGCACTCACTACCCTTGTAGTCACTGATACCAAAGTTTGCGTGACCCCATTTTCTCTGAAGTCATCTCATTCACTAAGTCTTACTAAACTCGAGACTGGAGAGAGCGCGAGAGGTCTGATCTGGCCCTGTCACAGGCATCACCAAGCTTCCCAACATAACTTTCAAAAGGAAGACGTTGAGTCAGAACAGGGGGCAGGACTTTTATTTACGAAACATGGATTCTGCTCCACACATGTCAACAGTGGAAAAAACACAAGAAACTTTAAGAAGACCTAATCTGTTTATTATTTCGAGTGGGGTTTTTACGGATATGCTGAATCTCGTCAAAGCGCAGTGCCTCGCTCTTCCCCATTGCTGCACATCTTCATGCCGTGATGCCGGTCCGGGAGGCTGGGGAGATCGCCATTTAAGGGTGAAAGCCCCCTTAGCGAGAAGTGAGGCTAAACTTGCGAAGCGCACCCTGACTACCACGCACTTCCCCCGCTTAAAAATATCTCGGGAACAGGCCTCCCAGGGTGTTATGTCTGGATGTTCCGTCACCTCGTGGGGTGTGACGTGGACTGTCTGCCAATAAGGAGAGTGCGGGACAGGACCATACAATGTGCTGGAGGTCTGCTGAGAACTCCTGGCAGTGCAGGCCTCCTAGATGTGGTGTGTGTGTGTGTGTGTGTGGGGGGGGGGTAAGGGGGTGTAGTGTGAGGTATGCTGCCTGGAGTATGTTGAATTGTGTGCTCTGAAACCGGGCATTGTGGGAGGCCTTGTGCGGGGATTCGAGTGCTCTGTCCCATTCTGAGCTGTGGAGCGCACAGCTCAGCGCCTGTATCTGTGTCTCATTTGTCTCCGAGGGAGAGCAGTGGGGTCCTGTGTGATCCCTCTTGGTCTTGGTCCGATAAAGCCATGTGATAAGTCGTTGTCACATCCCCACGGTGGGTAAAGTCTGGATAAAGAGTGTGTGGGAGGCGCGGTGTCTATTATGGACCCTTGAGTGCGGAGGTCGTGCCTTATCCGACGATCCTGTAGGAATGGACTGCTGGGGAGGGCGAAGTCATCGACCAAGGGGTTGATGGTTAGAAGCTGGCCATCTGCGAACAGGGTGCCTGCAGTAGTAAGGGAGCAATTATGCCAGGTGTTCGCTACGTGGTCGTGACAAGAAAGGGCTTTAACGTAAAATGTGTAATGCAGGAACTAAACCAAGCCATCTCAAAGCCTTCTCTTTAGCCTGGCCCTGGCGAAAATATAAAATTTTCTGTTCCGGATGAGTCGTGAGATGAAGGGAGCAAAATTCTCTCAGCATAGAGGGTTCGAATGTGATGGCAAAAGGCACACAGGGCGGCGTGAGCAAGAGAACACGTGCCCTTCCACGGAGTGCTCAAAGAACAAGCATTGGCCGCGTGGCCGTGCGAGACGCGCTCTGTGGTGGGGGAGGGGGGAGGAGCGGGAGAGCAAGTGACGCGCGGCCGTGAAAGTGACACGGCCGCGCGGCCCCGAGAAGCGCTCTGTGGTGGGGGAGGGGGAGGAGCAAGTGAGAGGAAAGACATATGGCGCCTGGAGCATGCGAGGAATGCGCGTTACTGTGCGCGTACTCGCATGCTCTAGGCCAGCCAAAAGTTGTGGTCACATTTCTGCAAGCCCACTACAAAATATCTCTCCCAGAGCCAGCGCTGAAGCGCTGGCTTTCAGGGCGAGACCTAAAAACAAAGGGGCTGGCTCTTGCCAGGGCAGCCAGCAGGGGGTTTAGGGATCCTGTGAGGGCCCCGGGTGGGCACCAGGGCACCACCAAAAAAACAAAGTTGCCGCTCCTGCCAGCACCCACAATAGGTGCTGGCTGTTTAGCCAGCAGGAGCCTCGGAAGCCTTGGGGCTCTCCCCACGGCCCCAACTTGTTTGGCACATATGGGTTCCTCGGGTGGGCACCGGTGCACCCACTAAAGAACAAAGTGGCTGGCTCTCATCGACACGCATAATGGGTGGCAGGCAGGGAGCCAGAAAGCACTGTGGGGGCCCTGGGACTCCCTTTGTGGCCCCCCAACAAAAAAGAAAAGCAGTGGCTGTCTAGAGTGAAAACGGCACACCTACAAAAATAATAATAAAGAAAGAATAGTAAATGAGGGGACGAAGCCGTTCATTTATTATTCCCTGCTCCCAATTAACGCCCCACGTGGCCTAATTTATTTATTTTTTTTAATTCTTTTTATTGATTTTCAAGAAAAGGCTCTTCGTAAAGCCGCCACGCAGGGCGGTATACAGTCAACCACAACAAAACAAACAATCAACCGAATGTGATCTATACTTTTGTGCATTCACATACAGAAGATGAGATACCACCCATTGTTTACAATTCACAGGACAGGGAATACACGGTACATTATAATGTCACCTAGTCAGCAGATGTGGGATCATTTTGACTTTTCGTTAGCAAATAGTGCTGAAATGGTCCCCAGATGTCTTTGGACTTAGAAGATGAAGGAAGTTCTTCCGCATACAACTCAAGGGTCTCCTTACAATAGACCATGTCTTTTATCCAGTGGTCAGTGCCAGGGGCCAGGGAACTTTCCCAGGTCAACGCTATATGTCGCTTCGCTAGTAACAAAGCAATTCGCAAAAACTTCCCCAGAGCGCCTTTTACCTTAGGTACAAAGCTTAATAAGCAGACTGCAGGTGTACATTGCAATTGTTGATTGGACATGTCCTGTAAACAGTGTATTACTTCTACCCAGAACTTTGCAACAGGAGCACAATGCCATGCCAAATGCCAAAAGTCTGCGTCAGGTTGGTGACATCATTTACAAGCACTTGTATCTCGGAGGCCAATTCTATACAGCCTAAGCGGCGTATGGTAGACCTGGTGTCATTGGGGGTCAGTTTACCAGTTAGTGTGCATATGTGCTCCCATTCTGATGGAGTCAGCGGCGGATCCAACCTGTTATTCCACCAAACCAGGCTACAGTCCTCCTCCCTCACCCGTTCAGCACGCACCGCCTTGTATAATTTAGTTACCAATTTTCGTTTCGAGGGTGCCACCAATAGAAGCTGCAAAGATTGTAATGGGGGTGGCTCCACGGGGAACGATTCATAATGTGCTTTGAGCGCAAGTTTCAGGCGATGAATAGTGAACTGAAATAACAGTGACTGGTTGGTGATGTATTGAAGGTCCTCAGAAGTGAGAAAGTGCCCTTCTGTGAAGAGATCCTGCATGTGTTGAATACCAACCGCTTGCAATGAGCGGATCGTACCCGCTTCTTGTGTAACTGAAAGTGAGGCATGATGTGCAATCGGGAGCGCCGGGGCATATAGTGGGAGCTTGGCCGCCAGCTTACCAATAGTCTGCCAAGCGGCAATAGTAGTGTCTACAGTATTTATTTCCGTCCGGGGAATGCCTCTGTGTGTATGTGTGAGTATCCCAGTCAGTGGAATGGGGTGTGCATCCCCATCTTCCACCGCAACGTGGGGTGTAAAGGCATGCGGCTTGTGCCAGTAGTAGGCATACTGTGCCTGTGCCCAGAGGTAATACAAGTATAGATCTGGTGCGCAGAATCCACCCTGTGCATAGTCCAGAGTGAGTGTATGCCAGCTTACCCTAGCTTGCTTACCATTCCAAATGAGCCGAAGTAAATGGGTTCGTATAGTGTGAAAGAGCTGCTTTGGTAATTTAATGGATATATTATTGAAAAGATAGAGAAACCGTGGTAACACGATCATTTTAATAATGGCGATGCGGTCGGCCAGGGAAAGAGGCAAAGAGGACCAACTGTCTACTTGAGATTCTAGTGCCGCACGAGCTTTGCCATAATTCTCCCTTATGACAGTCTCCGGGTAACGATGCACCCACACTCCCAAGTATTTCACAGGATCTGTTGACCAGACCAACGGGTATTCCATCGGTGGGGGTGTAGTGATCGTCGTCAAGGGGACAATCACCGAGTTATCCCAGTTTATGAAGAGCCCCGAAAACAAACCAAAGCGAATGTATTCCCGCAAGACAGGGGATAAATATATTTTTGTGGCTCGCGAATAAAAAGCACCATGTCGTCAGCATATAAAGATATGCCGACGGGGCGATGGTTGAAGTTTAGTGCCGATTCTCTGTGACGCTGACGGATCACACAAGCCAGAGGCTCAAGCATAAGGGCAAATAAAAGCGGCGAAAGAGGACATCCCTGCTGGGTGCCTCTGTTAATGGAGAAAGGTTCGGAGGTAAGACCCCCTACTCGGACCCTTGCCGACGGATCCGTGTACAGAAGATGCACCCATCTTAAGAAAATGTGCGGGAACCCCATCCGTCTCAAGATGTAAAACATATAGCGCCATTCGATAGAGTCGAACGCTTTAGCTGCATCCAACATTACTGCAGCAGCCGGGAGATCTGGGGTTAAAACATGATACATGGCAAAAAGTGTTCTTAGATTGTGGGACGTAGAACGCTCCGGTATAAAGCCGGATTGATCAGGCAACACTAGACAGGACATCAGAGGTTGGAGTTTAGTGGCTAGTATTTTAGCATCTAAATTGATTAGCGACAAAGGTCGATAGGAGTCACATTGAAAGGGGGGTTTATCCTTTTTAAGTAATGTGATAATTAGGGCCTGCCGTAGGGATGGTGGTAATATGCCAGTATAATGGGCCTCCGCGTACACCTCTAAAAGGTAGGGCGTTAAAAGATCAGCGTACTCCTTATAAAACTCCGCTGTAAGTCCGTCCGGCCCAGGGGCTTTTTTGTTTGGCAGAGATTGGATCGCTGCCTTGATATCAGCCTCACCAATTGGTTGGCTAAGGTACTCACGGTGGCCATCCGCCAGCCAGATGCAAGCAATATCGGAAAAGTAATCATCGAGAGCGTCTTCGCCACGCTCCCATGAGAGGTGTACACCTCTGAGTAACAGGACCTGAACTGTTCAACTATCCCTTGGGGCGTGAAGTGTTCCCCCCGTGCGTATCCACTATTTTTGTGATGTGACAGTGGTCAGTTCTGAATTTGAGTCTGTTGGCTAACTGACGACCCGGTCGGCCCCCCTCGCCATATGTTCGCGCAATATGACGGCGCGATAGGTAACGGGTTTCTGTTTCCGCCATTGTGTTATATTCCAATATCTGTTCCTGAATACGCGCCAATGTGGTGGTGTTTGGATCTGCTGTGTAGTCCCGTTCCAGGCCTGATAATGTAGCCTCTATTTTGGAAACTTGGCCTCGTATGTCCCGCAATATGCCTGCTGTTGTGCTTATACAGACCCCTCTCACAGTAACTTTAAAGGCCTCCAATAGGGTAGCGGCACTGTCTACCGTACCCACATTTATTTCAAAGAATTGTGCTATCGCCTGCCTTACGGTGTCATTATAGATAGGGTCTAACAGTGCTTCAGCTCTGAAGCGCCATGTGAACGGCCGGTGTATAGAGGTGGGAATACTAAGACACAATTTCACTGGGTTATGATCTGATAAGGTGCGTGAAAGCGGAACGATATCTGTGACCCAATTGTTGGATTCTTCATTTAAAAGCCAATAATCCAGTCTGGACCAGGTATTATGTGCGGGTGTGACATGTGTGCCTCTCCTAATGTCATCATTGTGTAAACGCCAAGCATCTACCAGCCCCATCTCCAGCATGGCATCCCGTATACATTGTGCGACTTTTATGGTGCGTGCTCCCTGTGGGTTCGACCTGTCCCTAGCCGGGTCCAAATGCGTATTGAAGTCACCCCCCCATAAAATGGCTGCAACTGGCCATGTGCGCAGCGTTGTAAGCATTCGAAGAAATACCTGCGGTTCATCCAGAATGGGACCGTAAATATTGATGACCGTGATCATCGATTGCCCCAGTTTCCCATGGACCGTAGCACAGCGCCCTTCATCATCAACGTACGTTTTGAGCGGCGTGAACTGCAATCCCCTTTTAAACAGAACAAGAACCCCCCTTGCGTATGTAGAGTAGGAAGACGCCAACTTATACCCAACCCATTTAACTGCAATTCTAGTCTCTGAAGATTTGGTAAGATGCGTCTCCTGTAAGAGAGCTATCTGAACCGTGTGTCTGTCCAAATATGCCAACACCTGACGGATTTTTTTGGGGGTGTTGAGCCCTCTGACATTCCACGTCAGACAGGTGTAACTATCGTACATAATCTACAGTGACAATATTAGGCTGAAGCGAGTACCGACTCAAAGCATGCATGACTGTAACAGTAGATGTACAACGTGGCCCGCTTACAGGTACCATTCCGTGAAACAAGTCCCCATTAGGAGCAGTGAAGTCCCACACCCCCACCCATTTCAGCAATTCCCAGTCATCAAGACCATACTCCAAAAATGCAACAACTCCCAATGTAAAAATTATCACTGTGTATACCGTGGCAAGTGCGACCTCGTCTCGTGTATCTGTACGATCACATCGAACTAACTCTAGAACAACATTACAGGGCCCCCCCACCCCCTCCCACTTCAGCACCCCAACATTGCCAAAGCCATACCCAATACCCACAAAAGACCCCAACAAAAAAGGAAACATTAGTGCCGTAGTGTGGGGTATACCCATTTGGGGGGCATCGCGACACAGTCACCCCTCCAGTGGACAAGGGAGGTGGCCACCGATTGCACAGGTATAATTCCCGAGCCATCACGCCTAACACCGAAATAAGGACATGCATTCATTGTGCCACTTTTGTGTGCAGAGAAATGTTTGCATAGAACACAATAACAGCAGTCAAAAAAAGGATACAAGGATTGCAGTCTGTCTTAGCGCTGGTGTCGCGGGACAGCAGCACGGGCGAGGAGTCCGACAGGGCGGAGTCCGAAACCAAAAGTGCATGGAAGAGCGCCGGGGGTCAGCCCCCCCGACATTGCCGCGAAGAGACGCTGTCTTAGGAGTGTAGGAGAGTGCAATTCAGTCCTCAACGTCTGAAGCGGGGGGAGATTGTTTCTTTTTGCGATGCAGAGATTTGGCGCAGTCCAAGGCCCGTTTGGGATTAGTAAAGATCTTAGCTTTATCTGCGGACCATATACGGAGACGCGCTGGGTAAAGCATAGCGTAGGGGACATTCTCAGCAATCAGAATCTTCTTGGCCGATTGAAATTCCTTCCGCGCTGCTTGCACTGCTGCCGTAAAATCAGGGTAAAAGGAGAGGGTGTTACCCTGATAGTTGATAGTGCCCTTTTGTCTGGAAGCACGGAGCACCGCGTCTCTGTCCCTGTAGTTGAGCAATCGGGAAATAATCGGCCTGGGTGGCGCTCCAGGGGGTGGTCGTGCCGCCAGCGAGCGATGAGCCCTCTCCACGATGAACATACTGGACAGAGTGTCGTCTCCACAGAGTTCTCGAAACAGGTTTTCTACATAAGTTTCCAGACACCAACGTTGGTCGATTCGGGAAGTCCTAGGATACGAACGTTATTGCGCCGTGAACGCGCTTCAAGATCTTCGTTCTTGGCTTGGATGACCGCCAGAAGTTTCTCCATATCAGATGTTTTCGTCTCGACCTTCTGTAGGCCATCCTCCGCATTCGATATGCGTTGCTCTGCTTCGCCGATACGTACACCCTGCTTATCAAGTTTAATTGAGATGTTATCGATTCGACCATTGAGGGCTTCCATATTGTCAGGTGAGCAGTAGATGAAGCCACCAGAGTCCGTCCGACCGACAGGAGCGGCAGCCAGGGGAACTCGATCACCGCAGCCGCCTCACTTCTCCAGGGCTCCGGTACACCGCATCATAGGGCCAGGGGCCGCCATTTTGTCCCGGGCGCAGCGGCGGCTGAAGCATTGATTTCTTTCGTTTCGGGCCCTTTTTCTCTTCACATGCGCCTCGGTCGGGTCACACAATTTCTGGGCAGCAGGCGCCGTAGCTGTGGCAGGAGCGATTACTACAAGGCGACAGGATGGCGGTGGCCGGCAGAGCCGCGTTATTATGCGGCCATCTTGCCGTGCGTCAAGCCACGCCCCCTACGTGGCCTAATTTAAATATATTTTCATGTATGGCTGTGCCCTAATCTTGGCAGGGCGATACCAAAGGGGATGATGGACGGAGCGTTAGAGGAAATCAAACACTCACCCCCAGTCAACTGATCTGGGTTTAATCCATCATTCTTTAGCTCACTCCACCACCCCAGTTCAGACATGGCCATATGCAAATCAGTCTGACCCTGTGCCTCATGGGAACAGTCCAGCCCGAACTGCCAAGCCATGTCTTCCCTGGACCGGAAACAAGCATCCTGGGACCGGTTTCGGGTTCAAAACCCTCATCAGCCAGGCTATCTTGAATCCAGTGGCAAAGTGAGCAAGGGACCCACGTCTGGGCATACCCCGCCAACTTAGGGCGAACAAAGCGATACCAAAGGGGATGATGGACGGAGCGTTAGAGCAAATCAAACACTCACCCCCAGTCAACTGATCTGGGTTTAATCCATCATCATTCTTTAGCTCACTCCACCACCCCAGTTCAGACATGGCCATATGCAAATCAGTCTGACCCTGTGACTGAAACCGGTCCCAGGATGCTTGTTTCCGGTCCAGGGAGGATCTGGCCTGGCAGTTCGGTGTGGACTGTTCCCATGGGGCACAGGGTCAAGACTGATTTGCATATGGCTGGGTCCAAACTGGGGTGGCGTAGTGGGCAAAAGAACGATGGATTTAACCCAGATCTTTTGACTGGGGGAGAATGTTTGCATTGTCAGCATTCCGTCCATCATTTGTTTGCTGTAACACTTTTCGCCATAAGTGGGATGGGTATGCCCAGACGTGGGTCCCTTGCTCACTGTGCCACTGGATTCAAGCTAGCCTGGCTGAAGAAGGGTGACATACCCTGAAACTGGTCCCAGGATGCTTGTTTCCGGTCCAGGGAGGACCTGGCCTGGCAGTTCGGTGTGGACTGTTCCCATGGGGCACAGGGTCAAGACTGATTTGCATATGGCTGGGTCCAAACTGGGGTGGCGTAGTGGGCAAAAGAACGATGGATTTAACCCAGATCTTTTGACTGGGGAAGAATGTTTGCATTGTCAGCATTCCGTCCATCATTTGTTTGCTGTAACACTTTTCGCCATAAGTGGGATGGGTATGCCCAGACGTGGGTCCCTTGCTCACTGTGCCACTGGATTCAAGCTAGCCTGGCTGAAGAAGGGTGACATACCCTGAAACCGGTCCCAGGATGCTTGTTTCCGGTCCAGGGAGGACCTGGCCTGGCAGTTCGGTGTGGACTGTTCCCATGGGGCACAGGGTCAAGACTGATTTGCATATGGCTGGGTCCAAACTGGGATGGCGTAGTGGGCAAAAGAACGATGGATTTAACCCAGATCTTTTCACTGGGGGAGAATGTTTGCATTGTCAGCATTCCGTCCATCATTTGTTTGCTGTAACACTAATCTTGGCAGGGGCACCACTAGCAATTTTTTAAGTGTTGTGGGGGCTGCTGGTAGCACAGCAGCCCGCCCAGAAATACTTGACCCCAGTTGATAATTTTTCAAGCGTTCCCATACTGGAGCTTTTGCTCTTCAACTTGGGAATGCAGGGACCTCTTGTGGTTGGTCTTATGGCTACATTATGTGGCTTGAGGAGTGTAAAGAAAGAGTCTAACATTTGTTTCAGATTGTTTTGAGTACAAATGCTTTATTTAAATGTTTATTGATAGACATTGCAATGATCCCTTGCAAAAACCAATAGGCCTGAATTTTTTATATTGAGAGTGACTTGCACACAAAAGACATAGAAATTCACAGAAAAAACAAAGGTTAAAGTGACGTTACAGTCAGGTGACAATGCCAGTTCCAACAGAACATTTTAACCGGAAAAAACACTGAAATTCACCACCAATGGTTGCCTGAAATAAGTATAACTGAACCCTGAAGTAACTTTAACTGGTTTCCTCGCCATGCACTGCTTACACCCTCACATAGTACATCATTTATGACATGTTCCATGACAGCATTGAGAACATCGGACATCTGAAATTACATCATTGATGACAATTCTGTGTATGGCGGAGGCAGGCTTTATAGTTGCTTCAGGGCTCAGTTATAGTTACTTCAATTAACTAACTATACCTGGTGAATTTCAGTGTTTTTTAAAGTTTAAGGGGGCATGGCCAAGATGGCGGCAGAGTAGCAGCCATCTCGCGGAGCTCTGCCGAACAGGGCAGAGAAATAGTGGTTCCAGCGGCTGTCCCGGGCTACTGGTGGCCTGCGGAAGGGGTGGTAGAGGCACAGACTGCGGGGGACGCCTGACGAGTTCGGTGATGCCCGCCCAGCAGAAAGGGGCGTTGCGGGACCAGAGAGGCCTCCCAAGCGGTGACCTCCGGCTCCAACGGCGTGGCGCCGGAATCCAGGAAGGAGCGGTAGCAGAGGCCCATGCGAGCAGCAAAGTAAGGTGAGGCTGCGGAAGCAACAGGCAGACACTGGCGGGCGGCCCGAGTCGCAACAGACTTAGAGCGAGCGGAGGAACGGCACTGGAGGCGGGGCCTCGGTAGTCGACTGGGCTTCCCCCAGTCACCTGAGGCATTGCTGGAGTATACCCCTTGGGCCCTGCGGAGGCGGGTCGAGAAATAGGGGTTCAGGCAGCCGTCCCGGGCTGCTGGTGGCCTGCGGAGGAGGCGGTAGAGGCACAGACTGCGGGGGACGCCTGATGGGTCCGGTGACGCCCGCCCAGCAGCAAGGGGTACTGCGTGATCAGAGAGGCCTCTGGAACGGCGACCCCCGGCACCTATGGCGAGGCGCCGGAGCCCCTAAAGGAGCAGTAGCAGAGACCCCCTGCGAGCGGCAGAGTGAGGTGAGGCCGCGGAGGCAACGGGCAATCTCTGGCAGGAGGACTAGGCCGCAATAGACTAAGTGCAAGCAGAGGAACGGCACAGGAGGTGAGGCCTCGGTGGTCGACCAGGCCCGCCCCAGTCACAGAAGGGATTGCTCGAGTATCTCCCCTGGGCATTGTGGAGGCGGTGTGGATGGGTCCCGGGAGGACTCGAGGACGTCCCCGGGAGGGGCAGGCGGACCGGGACGCCCATCCATACGACCAACTAGGCCTGCAGGAAGGCCTGGAAGAGGGCCCACACTATTAGTTAGGCCACGAATGACCAAAGTGACCCAGGCCCGGGTGGCAAGAGGACTGACAGGTCAGGAAGGGGTTGTGAGAGAGGAGCCAGCATAGCGGGACCTGGAGATACCCCAGGGTACACGGCGGGGGTCACGTGGGACAGAAACAGCAGTGGGCACTGACAAGCTGGGGCACCCCATTGCCCGGTATACCCGCACCAGCTGGTTGGGGTCCTGGAGTTTGCACATTGCGCCTGGTGGCCATATACCCCATGAAATGGCGTCCAACCGCTCAAAAAAAGAGGCGAATATCAAGGACCTCCTGCAGAAGCCAGGGGGCAAAAGAGCTGATGGACACGCTGCAGACTTGCCATCCTCTCACACCCGAGAAGGAGACATGGACCTGCCCGAACAGGAGAAGAAGGAGCCGGTCACCTGCTAATTCTTAGAGCACCTGATCAACACGCTGAGAGAGGACTTTGCGGGGCTGCGACATGAGGTCTCAGCCGACCTGAAACAGGTCAGAACTGACATTAGCGAACTGGGCGATCACGTGGATGCACTGGAGAAGGCCGAGGACGACAGGGAGGAAGAGCTCAGCGTACATATGTGGGAGCTGTTGGAGTTGCGGGACAGCAATGAGGACTTATGCCTGAGACTGGAAGATTTGGAAAACAGGTCCGGGCGTTCCAATATTCACATCAAAGGAGTTCTGCTTCGCGCAAATGCCGGGAAACTGGAGGACTTTGTGGCCCGGCTCTTCCGCCACGTTGCCCCGGCATTGGGTGACGGGGAGATTGTCCTTGATCGCACACATCGAGCAGGCCAGCCGGCGACGAGCCCAGGCCAGCCGCAAGAAATACTCACGTGCCTTCACTCCTATAGGCAAAAGGAAATCTTCATGGCTGCAACCCAAGACAAGGCGAGTATCTCATTTGAAGGCCTACAAGTGGGCATATACCAAGACCTCTACCCACTCACGCTCCAAAGACGCAGAGCTCTGCAACCACCCACCGCCTACCTACGGGAGCAAGAAATCCGATACAGGTGGGGTCATCCCTTTAGATTGCGCTTTGTCTGGAATAAAGAAACACATGCAGTGCGATCCTTGAAAGAAGCACAGGTGGCGCTGGGAATCGACTTGGATGCCAGAGGGACAACAGACCGACCAACAGGAGACACAATGACAGAGCAGATACTGAAGCCGAGAAGGAGACACCACACAGGGAAGGATTCACGCTCACGACCCTCAGAAATGGAAAGTCAAAAGGAGCGAGAGGCCCTGATTAAACAGCTGCAGGATAGAGATGGTGGGGGAGAACATTCAAAAGACTGACTGTGCCCTCGAATGTAAATGGTTGTGCCACTTATGCCTGCTGGTCGCCTGCGGACACCGGGAGGACACATGAGATTGGCCACCACTGGCGGAGCCCGCCCTACACCAACTGTTCTTGAATATGGAAGCACACTGTCGCCTGCCATACAGACCCTTACACTACAGTGATATTGTCGTCCACCTCTGGGCAGTTTTCTCGTTGTTGACATTTCCCTTGCCCACTTACTTTATTTACCTCTTGCTCTTCTTCTATTTCTGGCGCCTCTTCAATGCACTCCTCTCCTAGATAGAGATTGAGAGTTTACGGGAGCCTTCAGGCGATATGCGCTATGAGAGATCTACCCGCTTTGCTGCGATCACAGGGGGGAAACGAGGGAGTCCCTGGAAGCACGCTGCCAATGGCCTGGCTACAAGACCTACACAGTTTACCAGGGGATGCGGCTGGGTGGGAGAAGGGCCAGCTACAAGCAGGGGTTCGTTGCTGACATGTGTGGGACCTACCCCCTTTCATGCATCACTCAGGTGGGGACCTCACTCGGCTGAAATGGGTACACAACTTTCCTCACCTATCGGGTCAGGTGAACGCCACTACCAGGGGAAAAATAGGAGGAAATGGCTTCTTGCTTTTGAGGGGAGGAGGGTCCCCCTACAGCACACTCACCCCCTTAGCGCCTCAATATTGAGCCTCAATGCACGAGGCCTTAACTCACCAGTAAAGCGACGCGCACTCCTGACTCAACTTAGGGACTTTCGCTGTGATATATGTTTCCTACAAGAAACTCATCTAGAACGCACTTACTGAGGTGGTTCGATCGCCAATTTTTCTCCTCTATGTCAAGGAAGAGAGCAGAGGTGGCAATCATATTTGCAACACACTTTCCCAGTAAGATACTAAACACTAAGGCAGAGATACCTGGGAGGATGCTGGCATTGAGAGTGGCAATCGGGGTACACACCTACACACTTGCATCCGTATACGGCCCAAATGATTGCCAGGAGACTTTTCTCAGGGAGGCCCTGAGCACGATCCTGGAAGCCTCAGATGAGAACCTTATAGTGGGGGGTGATTACAACATAGTACAAGACTCTGCACTAGATAGATCCACACAAAGGGAGGGTCACTCGGGGGCACTTTCGGTCTCTATGAAACAGTGGCTGACGGAGGTGGGGCTGGTGGACATCTGGCGACAGCGCAACCCTACCACCCGGGACTACACTTTCTTCTCAGCGGCGCACCAGACATATGCTCCCTTGGATTGCTTTCTGACAGCCCTGCACGTTACATTAGGGATACTAGATACCGCAATAGATACAGCGTCCCTTTCAGACCATTCCCCTATCAATCTCACCTGGCAGTTGGAGGGAGACCATCATAGGCAGAAGGTGTGGAGACTTAATCACAAACTGCTTACTTATGACGAAAATATCAAAGAGGTACAAAGGGCCATACAAACCTTTTTGGTCTCTAACGATGACAGTCTTACCCCTGCCCACCTGCTATGGGACACTCTGAAGGCAGTCATCCGGGGTCAATTTTTTGCAATAGCAGCCAAGCTGAACCGGGATAGGAGGGATAAACGGGAACAATTGGAGGGTCAGGTCAAAGAACTGGAAACGGTGCACCACCGCACAGCCGCAATCCAAATATGCCACCAACTTACCAACGCTCGTAAACAATTGAAAGCTTTGGACCTCGACTGGGCCGAATACTCACTTTTACGCACTAAACAGTGCTACTATGAGGGGGGGGAAACAAGGCCGGGAAACTTCTGGCGCATCAAATTCGAACCCAAATAAATAAACGCTGTATCGTAGAGATTGAGACCCCCTGCGAAAAGAAAATACAAACGGACTATCTTATAGCTCTCGAATTTGAAACATTTTATACTGCCCTCCATGCCGCTGATCCTCTGGATGAGGAAGCAGCAGCAAGATATGTGTCCCAGGCACCAGTAGCCTCACTCCCGGCTATAGAGGCAGATAAAATGGATGCAGACGTCCAACCTGATGAGGTGCTGCGGGCAATTCAGGGACTCGCGTCGGGGGTAAGGCGCCCGGGAAAGATGGGTTTTCCTCCGAATTCTATAAAATCTTTGCACCTAATCTGGCCCCGCTGCTTGCACGACTCTTCAACTCATTCAGAGAAACTGGATCCATTGCTCCCTCCATGCGCATGGCCACAGTTGTGGTCCTCCCTAAGCCGGGCAAGATCCGACGAAATGTGCCTCCTATTGCCCCATCTCTTTGCTAAACGTCGACCTGAAAATTTTCACTAGCTTTTTGGCAGCTCGTTTGGCACCCTACGTGCAGGGGCTGGTGGATCCGGACTAGTCCGGATTCATACCGGAACGCAGTTGTAGTAATGGGACCAGGCGACTGTGTCACCTTCCCGACAAGACTCAGCGCTGGTCTGGCGTTGTGGAGGGCTTTGTAAGCGTGCGTGAGGAGTTTGTAGGTGATCCTTTTGTTGCCCGGGAGCCAGTGGAGATCTCTCAGATGGCCAGTGTTGCAAAGTCATCCTGTGCCCTGGGCACCCCCCAACTTTTTGCTGACTGGAACTGGTGGTAACTGACTCTGACTGACCCTGGGCTCTGTCTAACCAGGCCCAGGCCCAGTGCCAAGCTGAAAGAAACACATAAGAATACAGTTAAGACACCCAACATACACTAGGGTACACTATGGTATGGTGGGGTACCCCTGTAATTGGCATGACCTACCCCATAAGCCCCTAGTAAATAATAGGGCAGGGGATTGAAACTACCTAGAAGTCCCCAGTATCCTGGGGCATGGCAGTTTAGAGGCCAGCAGCTTTTCTGCACTTGCATGTGTGCACTGCTGAAGCCTGGGGTCAGTTTAAAAACAGCCCTGGCTGCCAGGACTGCTTTTAAAAAGTAAATTGTGCCCAAACTCGACTTTGGTGGTAGGGGCACTTAAAAATAGGTAACCTACAATGTTTTGGCATATTAGGGACCCCAGGGTCTCCCTTAGGTATCCCAGGGGTGGGTGGTCAGAAATGTATAAGGTACACCCTTATAAAATGAGTTTTTATATGCCTGGGTAAAGTGAAATTTCACATTTCACTCCCCACATTGTGGTAAAGTGCTGCTCAAATTCGACTTTGATGCTAGAAGCACTGTGGAAGGAGGATCTGCAATATTTCTGCAGATTCAGAACCCCTAAAGTCTCCCCTAGTTGCACTGAGGGTGGGAATCCTGTAGAAATTAGGGAAATACTTATAAAATATGTTTTTATAAGCCCTGGTGCTAGAAAACTGGCCCAAGTCATTTTCCCCATTGCAAATCCCATGGCCCATAGGTTAACATGGTAGGAAGTTATGGATTAATAACTATTGATTGGAGAGGACTAGCCTGACCATTCAAAGACTTCCCAGAATGGTAGTAGTAAATCCAACAATATTATATTGTTGAATTTCTCCTAAAGTGTACATACAAGAAGTTATAAGACTTTCTTGTTTGTAAGTCCAAATTCAGCCTTCCAGTGGTCTGCCCTGATTGGTCAGAGTTAAGTGGATTAGCCAGGCTGCCTGGAGAGGTGATAAAGAGCCCCTGGGGTTACCAACACTGCTGGGAGGTCAGTGTGCTGGTCCATAGGAATGCCAGGCCAGGGGGTGGAGTCATAAACCATGCTCTTCAAAGGTAGAGGGGAGGCATGGGTGTCAGTTACACTTTTACACTCTTGACCCAGAGGCAGGGCTAGGCTTAAGGAAGGTATGTGCAGATGGTAGGGGGAGAGTCTATGGAAATAAGCCATCCCAGGGGGTGGGTTTAGCCAGCTCTTACCTCCTTGCTGGAAAATCAGCCATTATGGATTTGGAAGATTTGATGCACTCTGGGACAAAATAATGCCACACTCTACAGGATGTGGTCATAACTATGAGGAGTTGCCCTGCTCTCATTGGTCAGAGGTGACCTGTTGCTTGACCCAGAGACTTTTGAATAAGTATCTGAGAGGGGCAGAGCCCTCCAGATCTGCTGCTTGAAACTTACTGAAGCAAGAAGTGCCCTGCTGAGAAGTTTTGCTGTGCAAAGATTTCTAAGGCCTGACCTCTGAAGACTGCACCAACTGAAACTACAGCCCTGTGGATTACCTTGCTGCAAAAGGACTAAAGAGTGGACTCCCTGCAAGCTACAGGTTAACAGAGCTCACCTGGACATCCCCACAAAGAATTCCCAGCCTGGAGTACCAGTGGATTTGTAAGGGTTTTGTTCAAGTGGATTGCGGAATTGAAGTTTCACACTTTTAAGGACCTTCTTGGAGATTCCAGAACCTTGGATTGTGTGTTGGATACTTTGGGACCCGCAAGCAGAACTTCAGGAAGGAGTTCTAACTGGACCCCGCTTGCTGAAGAAGGCGGTACAACACAGTGGTGAGAAAATTCTTCAGAACAATTTCTAAAGGTGTGTCCCTGTCAGAGAAAACGAAATGACTAAAAGGGGCACTGTTGGCTTCTAAGCACTAGAAAGTGACTAATCTTTAAAAGTTCATATCTCTGGTTCCCTACATTGGATTTTTTTCGTTTTGGTGTCATTTAAAAGATAAAAATATTACCTATTTTTATAAATTGGTGTTGGATTTTTATTTTGTGTTGTGTCTTAATTATTTACTGAAATTGTGTTTTTAAATGCTTTACATACAAGGGTTGAGCTTAGGAATACTTTTCTAAGACCTATGCTGAGTCCTATCATGTGTTAGTGGCCTTATTGCCAGTGGCAGACCTACATTTGCCCCTACCAATAACCCACTTTCCAACATTTGGTGGCAGCGGTGGGATGAGGACTTGCGTTTAAAAAGTACACCTTTCAGTGAATGATTTAAGATTATAAAAATCCTCTAAATTGCCTTAGAACAAAACTTTTGAGTTTGATTTTTGGAATTTGGACTAAACTGTTTTTAATCCATTGTTTTGATTTTTCCAAATTGTTCTAAGTCTGTTGTGCCTAGTTTTTTGTGACCCAAAACTAGGGAACCATGGAGAACTGTCCCAGTATAAGATAGCTGACCTGAGGGTACAGTGTAGGCTTAGGGGGGCTGCATGCTGCCAAGAAGACGAGGAAGGCAGGGTTGCTTGAGTCCCTAAAAGCCTGGGCCAGGGCAGCTGAGGAGAACCCAGGGGAGTGGGAGGATGTTCCCCCCAACCTCACCCGAGAGAGGGGTGAGGATGAGACCTCTTCCATTGTGACTAGTGTTAGCCAGGTGAATCAAGGTGGTGGTGGGAGGGCGGAAGGGTCCCTTACTCAGGAACCACTACCGTCCCTTGCAGAGAGACAGCTTCAGGCTCAATTAGCTTTGATAGCTTTAGAGCAAAGGAAACTGGACTTGGCTGAGAAGAGATGGGCGAAGGAGGAGAAAAGGAATGGTGGCAGCGAAAGTGAAGAAGATGCTGAGATGTCCAGGGGTGGTAGATCTGAACCTAAACTTCCCAAGGGCATAGTACCCAAGTACACTGAGGGGGATGACATTGACAGGTGGCTAGCAGCTTTTGAGAGGGCCCTTAAAATGAGTAGGGTCCACTCTAGGTATTGGGGTGCACTCCTGTGGGAGTTGATTCCAGTAGCTGGGAGGGATAGACTCCTGACCCTGAAGGGAGAGGATGCAGAATCATACCAGCAGATGAAGGCATGCTTAGTCAAGAGATTTGGTCTGACTCCAGAGCAGTACAGGGTGAAGTTTAGAGGCACCCAGAAATTGAGTTCAAAGTCGTGGGTAGACTTTGTGGACGTTTCAGTAAAGGCACTGGAAGGCTGGATTGTTGGTAACAAAGTTGACACATATGAGGATTGTATAATTAGTTTTTGAAGGAACATATTTTGACTCATTGTGCAGAAGAGAAGTTACGCCAGTATCTAGTGGACTCTAAGCTGACAGACCCCAGAGAGTTGGGGGAATCAGCTGATGAGTGGGTGAGAACCCGGGTTTCCATTCAGCACCAGGGGGTGACCAGAAGAAAGGAGGACAGGTCCCTCCCCAGGGGAAAGCCCAGGGAAAGGAAGGTCAAAACCAGAAGGAGTCCTCCAAAGACCCACAAAAACCTGCACAAGGAGGGGGGGCCCCGAGCCAACCCAAATTCAAAGAGAGGGGGTTTCAGGGAAAGCCTGGTAGGTTCTTTGATCCTTCAAAGGTGGGTAAGTGCTTTGACTGCAACCAGCCAGGGCATAAGCAGGGAGATGCTGTCTGTACCAAGAAGCTCCCCCCTAAGGGGCCATCCACAGGGATTGCCAGTGTCAGTGTAGGGGTGGAGAGTGGTGCCCCAGAGAGGGGTAGTCAGGTGGTGAAAGCAACCTTAGTGTCCCTGGGTGGGGTGAATATTGCAACCCTTGCTGCCTTACCTCCAAATATGGACCAGTACAGGCAGAGGCCTAAAGTGAATGGGACTGAGGTTGAGGCTATCAGAGACACTGGGGCTAGTGTAACAATGGTCCTGGATGAACTGGTGCCTCCAGAGAGGTTGTTACCTGGTGAGTTTCACCAGGTGACATATGCAGACAGCACTACCAAACTCCATCCTATGGCTGTGGTGGAATTGGAATGGGGAGGTGTGACAGGCCCTATGAAGGTATCTATGTCAAAGGTGCTCCCAGTCCAGTGTTTACTGGGCAACGATCTTGAAGCCTCTGTGTGGTCAGAGGTGGAGAGAGGACTCCATATGAAAATATTGGAGCTCCCTGAGTGGGTATGTGCTGTGACTAGGTCACAGACTAGCCAGAAGGGAGGGGCTGGACACTTGGACCCTGGAACAAAGGGCCAAGCATCCAAGGACAAGGGCACTGGGCCTGGAAAGCCAGCCCAGGGAACTCCAGAAGTGCAGGAAGAATCTAACCCTGATGGGGAGGATCTGGCCTCTGAGGGAGGGACTCCATCCCTGCCAGAGCTGTCAGATTTGACAGAACTGACAGGAGCAGGTGGACCCTCCAGAGAGGAGTTCAGTCAGGGACAGCGTGACTGTCCCACCCTTGAGAGCTTGAGGCGGATTGCTTCCAAGCAAGAGGAAGGGGATGACAGTGGGTTTCACAGACTCTACTGGGAAGATGGACTGCTTTATACTGAGGCCAGAAACCTCAAGGGGGGGGACACCAGGAGGTTGGTGGTGCCCCAGAAGTACAGAGAGTTCATCCTGACTTTGGGTCATGATATCCCCTTGGCAGGACATTTGGGACAGACAAAGACATGGAACCGATTGGTGAACCATTTCTACTGGCCCCATATGTCTGAAAAGGTAAAGGAGTTTTGCAGCTCCTGTGTCACCTGTCAGGCCAGTGGCAAGGCAGGGGGCAAAACAAAGGCTCCTCTAATACCACTGCCAGTGGTTGGGGTTCCTTTTGAAAGGGTGGGGATGGACATTGTTGGTCCCCTGGACCCACCTACTGCCTCAGGGAATAGGTATATCTTAGTGGTAGTTGACCATGCCACTAGATATCCTGAGGCCATACCTCTTAGAACCGTTGATGCTCCTGCAGTGGCTAGAGCACTACTTGGTGTGTTCACCAGAGTGGGTTTTCCAAAAGAGGTGGTGTCAGATAGGGGCACGAACTTCCTGTCCAGCTATCTGACTGCTATGTGAGATGAGTGTGGTGTCAACTACAAGTTCACCACCCCCTATCACCCACAAGCAAATGGTCTTGTTGAGAGATTCAACAAAACCCTGTAGGGCATGATAAATGGGTTGTCAGAGAAACTCATGAGGAGATGGGATGTTCTCCTCCCATGCTTACTGTCTGCCTACAGGGAGGTGCCACAGAAAGGGGTTGGTTTCAGTCCCTTTGAGTTGGTGTTTGGACACCCTGTGAGGGGGCCATTGAGCCTGCTAAGAGAGTCTTTAGAGAAGCCTCTTAAAGAAGCTAAGGACAATGTGCTTGATTATGTGCTAGGCCTGAGATCTAGAATGGCAGAGTACATGTACAAGGCAAACAGGAAACTGGAGGCCAGCCAGGAGCTCGTGAAGCACTGGTATGATCAAAAGGCTACTATGCCTGAGTATACTCCAGGACAGTTGGTGTGGGTGTTGGAACCTGTGGCTCCCAGGGCCCTCCATGACAAGTGGAGTGGGCCCTATCCAATCTTAGAAAAGAAGGGTGAGGTTACCTATTTGGTTGACCTTGGCACCCCCAGGAACCCTCATAGGGTCCTGCATGTGAATAGATTGAAACCCCACCATGACAGGGTAGACATGACCATGTTACTGGTCACTGATGAGGGTGTGGAGGAGGAAACTGAGCCTGTGCCCGACCTCCTCTCCACTAATGTGCAAGATGGGTCAGTGGAGGGAGTTGTGCTCTCTCCCAAATTGACAGACCAGCAGCACAGAGAATGTAAGCAAGTGCTGGAGCAGTTTGCTGGCCTGTTCTCTTTGACCCCAGGCATCACTGAGTGGTGCGTGCACCACATTGACACTGGTGACAGCCTACCTGTCAAAAATAAACGGTACATGTTGTCTGACCATGTCAGAGCCAGCATTAAAGCTGAGGTTGCTAAGATGCTGGAACTGGGGGTAATTGAACCGTCTGAGAGTCCATGGGCCAGTCCAGTGGTGCTGGTACCTAAACCTAATCCTCAGGGGGGACCCAAGGAGTTAAGGTTCTGTGTGGACTACAGAGGATTGAATGCTGTCACAAAGACTGACGCTCACCCTATACCTAGAGCTGATGAGCTCATTGATAGGTTAGGGGCTGCTAAGTACCCGAGTACTTTTGATTTGACTTCAAGTTACTGGCAGATTGCCCTCACTGATGGAGCAAAGGAGAGGTCAGCATTCTCCACACCAGAGGAACATTATCAGTTCAAGGTAATGCCCTTTGGATTAAAGAATGCACCTGCCACCTTCCAAAGGTTGGTGAACAGGGTCTTGTCTGCGTTGGAACAGTTCAGTGCAGCTTACCTGGATGATATAGCTGTATACAGTTCTACCTGGGGGGATCACTTAAGCCACCTAAGGGAAGTGCTTCAGGCCATGCAGCAGGCAGGCCTGACTATTAAGGCAAGCAAGTGCCAAATAGGGCAGAGTTCTGTGGTGTACCTGGGCCACCTGGTAGGTGGGGGCCATGTACAGCCTCTCCAAGCTAAAATCCAAACTATTTTGGATTGGACAGCACCTGTTACCCAGACTCAGGTCAGGGCATTACTTGGACTGACAGGGTACTATAGAAGGTTTGTTCAAAATTATGGGACCATTGTGGGGCCCCTAACAGAACTGACTTCTAAAAAGAGGCCCAAGAAGGTGATTTGGACCCCAGAGTGTCAGAAGGCTTTTGACACTCTGAAAGCTGCTATGTGTTCAGCACCAGTGTTACTGGCCCCTGACTACACAAAAGAATTTGTAGTTCAGACAGATGCTTCAGAGCAAGGGATTGGGGCAGTGTTGTCACAGCTAAATGAAGGGGGCCTTGATCAGCCAGTTGCCTTTATTAGCAGGAGGCTTCTTCCCAGAGAGCAGAGGTGGAGTGCCATTGAGAGAGAGGCTTTTGCTGTGGTGTGGTCCCTGAAAAAGTTGAGACCATATTTGTTTGGGACTCACTTTCGTGTTCAAACTGACCACAGGCCTCTCAGGTGGCTCATGCAGATGAGAGGGGCGAATCCCAAGCTGTTAAGTTGGTCCATTTCCCTACAGGGAATGGACTTTACAGTGGAACACAGACCTGGGGTTGCCCATGCCAATGCAGATGGACTTTCCAGGTTTTTCCACTTAGCAGATGAGGACTACCAGGGTGTAGGTTAGTAACCCATCACCTTTCGTTTGGGGGGGGGGGGGGCTATGTTGCAAAGTCATCCTGTGCCCTGGGCACCCCCCAACTTTTTGCTGACTTGAACTGGTGGTAACTGACTCTGACTGACCCTGGGCTCTGTCTAACCAGGGCCAGGGCCAGTGCCAAGCTGAAAGGAACACATAAGAATACAGTTAAGACACCCAACATACACTAGGGTACACTATGGTATGGTGGGGTACCCCTGTAATTGGCATGACCTACCCCATAAGCCCCTAGTATATAATAGGGCAGGGGATTGAAACTACCTAGAAGTCACCAGTATCCTGGGGCATGGCAGTTTAGAGGCCAGCAGCTTTTCTGCACTTGCATGTGTGCACTGCTGAAGCCTGGGGTCAGTTTAAAAACAGCCCTGGCTGCCAGGACTGCTTTTAAAAAGTAAATTGTGCCCAAACTCAACTTTGGTGGTAGGGGCACTTAAAAATAGGTAACCTACAATGTTTTGGCATATTAGTGACCCCCAGGGTCTCCCCTAGGTATCCCAGGGGTGGGGGGTCAGATATGTATAAGGTACACCCTTATAAAATGAGTTTTTATATGCCTGGGTAAAGTGAAATTTCACATTTCACTCCCCACATTGTGGTAAAGTGCTGCTCAAATTCGACTTTGATGCTAAAAGCACTGTGGAAGGAGGATCTGCAATATTTCTGCAGATTCAGAACCCCTAAAGTCTCACCTAGTTGCACTGAGGGTGGGGGTCCTGTAGAAATTAGGGAAATACTTATAAAATATGTTTTTATAAGCCCTGGTGCTAGAAAACTGGCCCAAGTCATTTTCCCCATTGCAAATCCTATGGTCCATAGGTTAACATGGTAGGAAGTTATGGATTAATAACTATTGATCGGAGAGGACTAGCCTGACCATTCAAAGACTTCCCAGAATGGTAGTAGTAAATCCAACAATATTATATTGTTGAATTTCTCCTAAAGTGTACATACAAGAAGTTATAAGACTTTCTTGTTTGTAAGTCCAAATTCAGCCTTCCAGTGGTCTGCCCTGATTGGTCAGAGTTAAGTGGATTAGCCAGGCTGCCTGGAGAGGTGATAAAGAGCCCCTGGGGTTACCAACACTGCTGGGAGGGCAGTGTGCTGGTCCATAGGAATGCCAGGCCAGGGGGTGGAGTCATAAACCATGCTCTTCAAAGGTAGAGGGGAGGCCTGGGTGTCAGTTACACTTTTACACTCTTGACCCAGAGGCAGGGCTAGGCTTAAGGAAGGTATGTGCAGATGGCAGGGGGAAAGTATATGGAAATACGCCATCCCAGGGGGTGGGTTTAGCCAGCTCTTACCTCCTTGCTGGAAAATCAGCCATTATGGATTTGGAAGATTTGATGCACTCTGGGACAAAATAATGCCACACTCTACAGGATGTGGTCATAACTATGAGGAGTTACCCTGCTCTCATTGGTCAGAGGTGACCTGTTGCTTGACCCAGAGACTTTTGAATAAGTATCTGAGAGGGGCAGAGCCCTCCAGATCTGCTGCTTGAAACTTACTGAAGCAAGAAGTGCCCTGCTGAGAAGTTTTGCTGTGCAAAGATTTCTAAGGCCTGACCTCTGAAGACTGCACCAACTGAAACTACAGCCCTGTGGATTACCTTGCTGCAAAAGGACTAAAGAGTGGACTCCCTGCAAGCTACAGGTTAACAGAGCTCACCTGGACATCCCCACAAAGAATTCCCAGCCTGGAGTACCAGTGGATTTGTAAGGGTTTTGTTCAAGTGGATTGCGGAATTGAAGTTTCACACTTGCAAGGGCCTTCTTTGAGATTCCAGAACCTTGGATTGTGTGTTGGATACTTTGGGACCCGCAAGCAGAACTTCAGGAAGGAGTTCTAACTGGACCCCGCTTGCTGAAGAAGGCGGTACAACACAGTGGTGAGAAAATTCTTCAGAACAATTTCTAAAGGTGTGTCCCTGTCAGAGAAAACGAAATGACTAAAAGGGGCACTGTTGGCTTCTAAGCACTAGAAAGTGACTAATCTTTAAAAATTCATATCTCTGGTTCCCTACAGTGGATTTTTTTTCGTTTTGGTGTCATTTAAAAGATAAAAATATTACCTGTTTTTATAAATTGGTGTTGGATTTTTATTTTGTGTTGTGTCTTAATTATTTACTGAAATGGTGTTTTTAAATGCTTTACATACCTGTCTTTGAAGTTAAGCCTGTCTGCTCGCAGCCACGTTACCAAGGGTTGAGCATAGGAATACTTTTCTAAGACCTATGCTGAGTCCTATCATGTGTTAGTGGCCTTATTGCCAGTGGCAGACCTACATTTGCCCGTACCAATAACCCACTTTCCAACAGCCGGTGATGTGGCTGCTGCAGGGGATGTTCAGGATGAGTCTGGCTGAGGCATTTTGGATGTTTTGCAGCTTCTTTGGAGTTTGTGCGTGGTGTCGGCATAGAGTGCATTGCAGTAGTCAAGTCTGCTGCTAACGAGTGCATGGGTGACCATTTTCCTGGACTCGGTGGTGATCCACTTGAAGATTTTCTGGAGCAGGCTGAGCATGTCGAGGCAAAAGGACGAGACAGCATTGATTTGGCGGTTCATTAAGAACAAGGAGTCCAGGGTGATGCCGAGGTTTCGTGCGTGGTCTGCGGGTGTGGGGGGAGGGTCGAGCGCTGCGGGCCACCTGGAGTTGTCCCAGATTACCTAATGCTTTTTCGAGAGTAGTTCTCTCTCTTGTTGCGACTCCTTTCAAGCACATTTCACGCCCCTACACCTTTTGCCCCATAGGAACAGTGTCTTTCAGGCTGAACAAAGGTCAGCCTGACACGCACTGTTCACTTTCAGTTCAGGCAACCAGGCGCAATTAGCGCTGACTCCTAGCTGCCTGAACTGAACTTTGCTGGGCTGAGAAAGTCACAGCTCCTGTGGGCGTGACGTTCTCAGCTGAGCAAAGGTTCCTGAGGCCCTCCCCTCAGTGACGAGGGGTGGTGTCACTGATTGCCTCGCACCTGGGCGCTTCAGTTTTAAGCCCTGAAGCGCCCAGGGTCGAGTGTCAATCAGTGACACTTCATCACAGAGTGGGGTGGGGTCAGTAGTCTCACTGACCCCATCCCACTCTGTGATGACGTTGGGACTGCTGCCTTCCCTCATTGGCTGACCTTAGGTAAGCCAATGAGGGAAGGCAGCAGTCCCAAGCCTTCTAGAACCGCCGAGGCAGTGCAGAGCTGGCTGCAGGTAAGTGTGTTTTGTTTTCTTTTCAAATTGTTTGATGCGTGCGTGCGTGTATGAATGTTTGGGAAAGAGTGCTGTGAATTAATGTGTTTGTGTGTGTGTGTGCGCGCGCGTGTGAGAATGCATGGTTGTGAGTGTTAAGTGTATGTGTGCGTGTGTGTGTGTCCCGTCCGCCCCCCTCCCTCCAAAACTTACCGGCTGTGCCTATTCCTCAAGACAAAATTCTTGTGTACATTGGGTAAATGATTTTATATTAGGGTTGTGGATTAAATAAGAGATCATTTTACATTCACCATCTCCCCAGTACTTAAAAGGACCTGGCAGCATCACAGTTTAAAAACTGCTGTTAAGTGGATTGGAGTAAAAGCAAGTGGAATGAGCTGAGCCCCAATTGTGTTGCCACAGTATGCCACATTCTCCTGGTTGTACTAGCTGGGATAGAAAGGAAAGGATTTTGTAAGGCCTCTCCTTGTGCAGCCAGATCAAGTCTTGCAGTAATCTTCCCACTATTGCGTCATCCATGGCTGCCGATATCTTGTCTGTTTCTACTTTGGACAATTCAGATATAACCCTAAATTGAACAGCCATGTAGTACATGAAGAAATCAGGTAGTCCCAGGTTCCTGTGGCTCAGGCTTGGAATGCTGTAGTACTCCAAATAGCACCCTAGATCTGCCCTCGCCCTCTAAATAAACCTCCCTATGACCTTATCCAATTTACAGATTAAGTTCCTTTCTATTAGTATTGGAAGGGACTGGAGAAAACATAAAATTAGCAGGAGAATGTCCATTTTAATCGTATTAATGTGTCCGGTCCAAGACAATTTTAGAGAAACAAACTTGTTAAAATATCTTTTGGTGTCATCTAAAAAGGGGAGGGGCATTCAATGCATCTAACTGTAGTACCGCTGGCATTATTTTTATGCCAAAGTATTTTACGTTTCTGGGGCCCCAGCATAAGGGGAGGTAATTCGCCAGATTTTGCACTGTCTGGGACGGTAGAGTAAGATTAAGAATCTGATTTCTCCATACCTACTTTGAATCCAGACATGGTTTCAAATTTGTGTGATTAGGGCTGATGGTGAAATCTCTGGATCCCTCAAAGTCAACAGCAGGTCGTCTCTGATGTAACCCTGTTTTCAACCAAAGCGCTAATGATGAACCAGGAGCACTGTTAATCCCATAAGGATTAAGTTACTCTACAACTGGACTAGGTCAACATGTAAATCAAATGACATTCCCGAATTAAATGAATTTATTTATTTAAAGACTTTTATATAGCGCCGGCAAAACATGGAGTTCAGAGCGCATTACAGACATATTCAATTCAGATTTTTAAAGAACATTGATTACCAAATACAAGTGCAGTGATCTGGAAGTTGGCTCAAAGAAATCCTGGAAAGCATATTAGGATTCACAATAAACACTGACAAGTATTACAAAGGAAACCATGAAGGTTTATTGAAAAGGCATTACAGAAAGCAAAATAAATGGAAAAGAAACAGTCAGTGAGTCATTTGTCATATTAAAGCGTGAAGCTCAGAATAAAATTAAAATAATCAAATAGCAGAACAGGGAATAATTCAGCTCTGTAAATAAGTCATAAATCAGAGATCAGACCGACAGTGTGTTGCCTTCTGAAGATCAGGGGAGAGTGAGCCCAACACCCTCTGGGTAAGGCTCATTTTATAAGGTGAAATATAATAAGGTTCACACATTTGCTGTGAATGTACAAGAGTCAGGTAATTCCACCTAATCATGTTAGAGAAAGAACTATACAGTTTAAAATCACATTTGTCAGCACCATCCCATAGATTCATATAATATAGTTCCCATCCCTGTTGCTCCTGTGACACCTCAATAGTTAGAATATATTGTGTCTAATCAAGTTAAGTTCTCATGAGAATCACCTTGTGGTCTCAATTGGTGAGACCTTGGGAAAGCGTTCACTAAACTAACACAGCATGAAAACAAAGCTTGAGAACTAAGCATCATGTTGTACATGTGCGAATGACACTGTGTTTCAAAACATTGTTTACAAAATATCCACTGTACTCTGAAGGAAAGGTGAAGAAAGGACAAAGAGATTATTGCGTGCAGGGTAAAGTGGCCACAGAGAGCAGCAGCCCTTTTGAAATTGAGGCCTACATTATCCATGTTAGAATAAACAGAGTTCTTCAGCAGACTATCTTGAATTCCTTAAGTGTTAATCACAATCACACCGTGTTAATACAGTTATGTGTTTTCATTAAAACTGCCATACCAACTCTAAATGGGGAAACGCTCTTCTGCCCCAAACATGATTGTAATTATAATTGCATTTATATAGCGCTTACTACTCCTGACGAGGCGTTGAAGCACTTTTTCAGCTAGCACGCTACTCCGGAACCCAAAAAGGATTAGTGATGAATTAGTATAGTGAAATATTAATGTGAGCGGTGGATATGTCAGTCTGTTATTTGGATTGAAAAGGTTGGTGGTGGGATAGAAGAGGGAAGGTTTTGCATTTATATAGCGCTTGCTACCCCTGATGAGGTGTTGAATACACCTACAATAAACCCACTTTTGGCTGTAAAAATCTGGACTCTGCAAAGACCATGCATGGTTCCTGTTGGGCTGTTAGTGCGCGGAAACTTACACCTGCCTTGCTCCATCTGCCGAATGCGTATATTTTCTGTGTGCCGGCATTTGTACACACCGTATAAATGTCTACAGTAGTGGCGGGAGGGAAGCAAGGCAGGTTAGGTTTCTTTCCCTAAAGCGTGCACCATTTTAACCTGCTTTAGAAGAAGAGAAGCTGGGAAGAACTCTGCCAAGCGTCCAGCACCTTGACGATCTTTCTGCAGGGAAGGCTCAGGGCTCTAAGTGGGCCGGGTCTCACCGGTGCTGAGCACCGGCAGTTTTTTAAAGGGGGCCTCGAAACGGGTCTCTATCGGGCTCTGTTTTGTGCCCTGGCACAGGCGGACTGCAGTGACAGCAGGCACATCGATGTGCGCGTGCTCACACTGCTCACTTCTCACTAGTGGAGAAGTTACGGCATGACGTCATGCCAGGTGAGCGTTGTAGGGGAAGGGAAATCCTTTAACCCGTTCGGTGCGTCGGACGGCCCCCGGCCGTCCGACGTCACAGTGGGCATGTGCGGAGGACGGCCGGGGGCCGTCCGAAACACGCCCACTCATTAATTTGCCCGCACCGCAGCGGAATTCGCGCCGCGGTCAATGGGTTAAAGAGAGTCGTTTTCTCTCTGGATTTCCCTTCTCTTTCTGAAACTCAGGAGCAGCGACATTGTGACATTGTCGTGGTGTCACCAGGGCTTTAAGCGGAAGCTTTTTCAATATTATATACAAGCCATAGTTGCTGCTTATTTATCTTATATGTAGCAAAAGAACAAGGAACCCTGGAAGTCAGCGGGGACCAAGGGTGGAGTTGTGTTTTACAGAACAAGGGTCCCACACAATTAGAATGCAGACTTAAAATTTCACAATTTCATAATAAAAATTGGAATAAACAAATGTTTAAGTTACGAGATAGGTATTTAATGCTAGTGTCAATGAAACAAGACAGTATTAACACGTGAAAAATAAGGGTGAGCAACCGTGACAAGGCAGAGGGAAATCGGCCGATTTCCTTACCCCAGGCAAGTGACTTAAAAATGTGACTTTTCAGTATGCGTAAATATAAATAAACAAAAGTCACAGTTGAGGTTACATCTCATACTCCACAGACAATATAGATAGTGGTATAGAGTTGAGAATGTATGTGTCGACGACGTTTCAATCCCGCAGAGAGTATCGGGATCTCATCAGGACTAATAGATAGAGCAGGTGCCTGAGAAGTTGCCTGGAGAAGTAAGAGGGAGGGGAGGAGGAAAGGAAGGAAAGGAGTAATCAATTAAAATAAAACCATAAAAAGGGGAATTGGGAAAGAAGAGAAGAGAGGAGGCAATAAAAAATGAGAAAAATACAGAAGGGAATTGGGAGGGAGGAAAAGGATTAATAAGGAAAAATTGCATTCAATAAATTAATAAGAAGGAATAACAGTGGAGTAAATACATGAAAGTGTGAAGGTGAAGGGAAGGTAGAAGGTGGTGATGAGCGGGGGAGGGGATGTTAATGTTACCAGGATCAGGGAATGAGTGAAGAAGAAAGAGGAAGGAGGAAAGGGGCCACAAAATCAGGGGCTGTGTGGCAGGGAGGAAGTGTGAGAGGGGGAGAGTGTAAAGGAAGGATAAGAGGGAGAGGGACTAACCAGTAGTACGGCAAGTATGGGAGCCGCGATGTGGAGAGCCAGGATGAGGTGCTGGCATAGGAGTCCGCCAGAAGCAGACAGGAGATGTTAGGTATAAGAGAGTTCTGAAATAAAATGAAGAGTGAGGCAGGATATGTGGGAGCCGTATGTGGAAACCCAGAGGAGAAGCCAATGGGGGAGAGAAGGAGAAGGCTTACCGTCGGGTGCGGGGGTATCCGACCTGGAAACCGGGGGAAGCACCTCCCGGCCGGGAGGCTGAATAAAGGATCGGCGTACAAGTCGGCAGACCACTAATGGGTATTAATCAGCGCGACCCTAAAATTGGGGGTAGGAGCCGTTCGCCTGCTCGATGGCTGAGGGAAAATGGAGCAACGGGAAAGTAAGGCGGATAAGGAGCGAAGGGATATTGAAAACAATGTGGAGCAAGATAGGCAGGCGACGGAAGGCTAATGGGCCCAGGCTTACCTGATAAAAGAGGGAACCAGGCCGGCTGGAAGATCCGGGATAGAACAAGCAGTTGCGGTCAATGCCGGCACACGAGTGAGGCATAGCGAGGTCGCGGAGGACCTACGTAGTCAAAGGGCAACGGAAGTGACGTAGTTGGTAGACACGGGTGATTCTACTAAGCGTGAGGGAGGCGGCCATATTGGAAGGGGGTAGGAGAGCGAAGGGAGCAACGTAAAAGGACAAAGGGTGCCGGAAGTACCGATGTGATAAGCCACAAGAATAAGGCTCATCGTGGATTAGGCAGCCATATTGGAGGGGGATAGAGTGAAGTAATCGAATACTAGGGAGAATAGGAAGGGGAGGTAGGAGGGAGCAATTAGCGTGAAGGGTGTACTACACGGGGAAACCAAGGAGAGCCAAGGGAGCAGATGAAAAAGGGAATTCCGAAGGGGATAAACAGGGGGGGAAAAAAGGGAAATATGAGAATGGTAATAACAGCATGGGAATGCAAGTAAACCATGGGAGCAGGAAGGGAACCAGAGGAGAAGAAGAAGAGTTACGAACTACATGGAGAATAAGTTAGAATAGGGGGAATAGCATGAGTGCGATGCATAAGGCGGTAGAGAATAGAAAGTAAGGGGAATAAGCGTAGGAAACAGCGATATAGTAGGCGGGAGGGGCGTTACAGATAGCAATACAGAGTAGAAAATAGAAACACAGGCACAGTTTTCTACGGAAGATTACAACAAGTTAGACCAGTCTTCCAGGCGATTAAGTCCTGTATGGAGACTGTCCGTACGTATAATCCATTTTAACTCCTCCTTGTTCAGGATGCCTGTAATGTTTGTAATTCTAGGAGGTTGGAGGATCACTGCGATGACTTGCCACCTTATTTGGTCCTCCGTATGATTAAATGCGGCAAAATGTTCAACAAGAGGTGCGTTAGGTGTTCCGCAACGTGTCCGACTTCTGTGTTGGCAGATCCGGATCCTGATTTTTTGTGTCGTTTGTCCTACATATATGAAGTTGCATGGGCAAAAGATGGCATATATAACATTGGCGGTGTTACAATTGGAAAAATGCGATAAAGTGACATCAATATTGGCATACACAAATTTCTTAGTGTCATTCGTGAGCTGGCAAACACTACAACCTCCGCATTTGAAATGCCCAAGTACAGGTGGCAGACCCCAAATTTGCCTGAGTGTGGTCTTGTTGTTACCGCTGGGGAGGGCTGCTCTGACAAGGTGATCATGTATACTTTTATTTTTCTTAAATGCAAATAAGGAACGTTCCAAATTCAAACTCCCAGCGTTGAGTGTGGGCCAATGTTTGAGGATACTCTTTCTAACTGAGTTGGAGATAGATGAAAATGTAGTCACGCAGACAAGTTTGTCGCTATTGTTTCTGTCTTTGGGACTCAAAAGGGTTTCTCTAGGGCAGTACCATGCGCGTTTCATGGCTGTTTTAACTAGTTTACGCGGGTAACCTCTGCTCATCAATTTAGTTGTAAGGACTTTTGCTTCCCTAAAATAATCTTCCTTGAGGTAGCAATTGCGACGCAAGCGTAGGAATTGAGAATATGGAAGGGAGTCACGTAGGGCCCTAGGGTGATGACTATTGTAGGCCAGCAGTGTGTTTTTCTCTGTGGGTTTGCGGTATAGGGAGGTGTAGAGTTTCCCTTCTTGTGCAATAATTTTGAGATCAAGGAAGGCAATCTCCTGTTTACTCTTACTAAGGGTAAAGTTAAGGCCATTACAATGGTTGTTCAACCAATCTTTGAAATGTAACAAGTCTATGTCAGTCCCTTTCCAAATGAGGAAAATATCATCAATGTAGCGTTTCCATTCAAGAATGTTGGCTCTGAAAGGGCATATATGCCTTACAAGGAACTTTTTCCTGTTTAATGGTAATTTCTACCAACAGGTTAAAGGTACTAGTATGGGTGCAGTTTTCGCTCCAAATTTTGCCATACTTTACATGGATTGTCTTGAGACACAAAGAATATTGTCACCCCGTAACCCTTTCAGAGCCAACATTCTACAATAGTCATCACCCTAGGGCCCTACGTGACTCCCTTCCATATTCTCAATTCCTACGCTTGCGTCGCAATTGCTACCTCAAGGAAGATTATTTTAGGGAAGCAAAAGTCCTTACAACTAAATTGATGAGCAGAGGTTACCCGCGTAAACTAGTTAAAACAGCCATGAAACGCGCATGGTACTGCCCTAGAGAAACCCTTTTGAGTCCCAAAGACAGAAACAATAGCGACAAACTTGTCTGCGTGACTACATTTTCATCTATCTCCAACTCAGTTAGAAAGAGTATCCTCAAACATTGGCCCACACTCAACGCAGGGAGTTTGAATTTGGAACTTCCCTTATTTGCATTTAAGAAAAATAAAAGTATACATGATCACCTTGTCAGAGCAGCCCTCCCCAGCGGTAACAACAAGACCACACTCAGGTAAATTTGGGGTCTCCCACCTGTACTTGGGCATTTCAAATGCAGAGGTTGTAGTGTTTGCCAGCTCACGAATGACACTAAGAAATTTGTGTATGCCAATATTGATGTCACTTTATCGCATTTTTCCAATTGTAACACCGCCAATGTTATATATGCCATCTTTTGCCCATGCAACTTCATATATGTAGGACAAACGACACAAAAAATCAGGATCCGGATCTGCCAACACAGAAGTCGGACACGTTGCGGAACACCTAACGCACCTCTTGTTGAACATTTTGCCGCATTTAATCATACGGAGGACCAAATAAGGTGGCAAGTCATCGCAGTGATCCTCCAACCTCCTAGAATTACAAACATTACAGGCATCCTGAATAAGGAGGAGTTAAAATGGATTATACGTACGGACAGTCTCCATACAGGACTTAATCGCCTGGAAGACTGGTCTAACTTGTTGTAATCTTCCGTAGCAAACTGTGCCTGTGTTTCTATTTTCTACTCTGTATTGCTATCTGTAACGCCCCTCCCGCCTACTATATCGCTGTTTCCTACGCTTATTCCCCTTACTTTCTATTCTCTACCGCCTTATGCATCGCACTCATGCTATTCCCCTATTCTAACTTATTCTCCATGTAGTTCGTAACTCTTCTTCTTCTCCTCTGGTTCCCTTCCTGCTCCCATGGTTTACTTGCATTCCCATGCTGTTATTACCATTCTCATATTTCCCTTTTTTTCCCCCTGTTTATCCCCTTCGAATTCCCTTTTTCATCTGCTCCCTTGGCTCTCCTTGGTTTCCCCGTGTAGTACACCCTTCACGCTAATTGCTCCCTCCTACCTCCCCTTCCTATTCTCCCTAGTATTCGATTACTTCACTCTATCCCCCTCCAATATGGCTGCCTAATCCACGATGAGCCTTATTCTTGTGGCTTATCACATCGGTACTTCCGGCACCCTTTGTCCTTTTACGTTGCTCCTTTCGCTCTCCTACCCCCTTCCAATATGGCCGCCTCCCTCACGCTTAGTAGAATCACCTGTGTCTACCAACTACGTCACTTCCGTTGCCCTTTGACTACGTAGGTCCTCCGTGACCTCGCTATGCCTCACTCTTGTGCCGGCATTGACCGCAACTGCTTGTTCTATCCCGGATCTTCCAGCCGGCCTGGTTCCCTCTTTTATCAGGTAAGCCTGGGCCCATTAGCCTTCCGTCGCCTGCCTATCTTGCTCCACATTGTTTTCAATATCCCTTCGCTCCTTCTCCGCCTTACTTTCCCGTTGCACCATTTTCCCTCAGCCATCGAGCAGGCGAACGGCTCCTACCCCCGATTTTAGGGTTGCGCTGATTAATACCCATTAGTGGTCTGCCGACTTGTACGCCGATCCTTTATTCAGCCTCCCGGCCGGGAGGTGCTTCCCCCGGTTTCCAGGTCGGATACCCCTGCACCCGACGGTAAGCCTTCTCCTTCTCTCCCCCATTGGCTTCTCCTCTGGGTTTCCACATACGGCTCCCACATATCCTGCCTCACTCTTCATTTTATTTCAGAACTCTCTTATACCTAACGTCTCCTGTCTGCTTCTGGCGGACTCCTATGCCAGCACCTCGTCCTGGCTCTCCACATCGCGGCTCCCATACTTGCCGTACTACTGGTTAGTCCCTCTCCCTCTTATCCTTCCTTTACACTCTCCCCCTCTCACACTTCCTCCCTGCCACACAGCCCCTGATTTTGTGGCCCCTTTCCTCCTTCCTCTTTCTTCTTCACTCATTCCCTGATCCTGGTAACATTAACATCCCCTCCCCCGCTCATCACCACCTTCTACCTTCCCTTCACCTTCACACTTTCATGTATTTACTCCACTGTTATTCCTTCTTATTAATTTATTGAATGCAATTTTTCCTTATTAATCCTTTTCCTCCCTCCCAATTCCCTTCTGTATTTTTCTCATTTTTTATTGCCTCCTCTCTTCTCTTCTTTCCCAATTCCCCTTTTTATGGTTTTATTTTAATTGATTGCTCCTTTCCTCCTCCCCTCCCTCTTACTTCTCCAGGCAACTTCTCAGGCACCTGCTCTATCTATTAGTCCTGATGAGATCCCGATACTCTCTGCGGGATTGAAACGTCGTCGACACATACATTCTCAACTCTATACCACTATCTATATTGTCTGTGGAGTATGAGATGTAACCTCAACTGTGACTTTTGTTTATTTATATTTACGCATACTGAAAAGTCACATTTTTAAGTCACTTGCCTGGGGTAAGGAAATCGGCCGATTTCCCTCTGCCTTGTCACGGTTGCTCACCCTTATTTTTCACGTGTTAATTCTGTCTTGTTTCATTGACACTAGCATTAAATACCTATCTCGTAACTTAAACATTTGTTTATTCCAATTTTTATTATGAAATTGTGAAATTTTAAGTCTGCATTCTAATTGTGTGGGTCCCTTGTTCTGTAAAACACGCTTATTTATCTTATGCAACTAACAACCATTGACAAAACTAATAGTCCTGACTTGTTGTAGGTATGATGTTACTTGTTGTATCATATATCTGGATGCAATGACAAACAGCAAAATACAAGTCGGGCGGCACACTATGCTAAGCACAGATTTTTAGCTTAGGTGTTTTTAAGCCACGCCCATAATTACATTGGCCACGCCCCTTTGAGAGACCCTCCAGTTTTTTCATCCCACTTAAAGCCCTGGGAAGTACACCCACAGCGCCGCCTCCCGCTCCTCTGACAGGCTCGGACGGGTGTTGCGGTGCTGGAAGCTTCGAGCTTCTGGTGCCTTCCAGGCCGCTCGGGCAGGAGGGCGGCGTCTGGAGCTTTCCAGATGCCGCTGCAATGTGTATAAAGCGGGAGGCGCGCCGCTGCCTTGCAGTTCTGAGCGGACACCGCCAAGGGATCGGAGCTTCTCAGAAGCAGCCCGCAGCCACTCGGCAGCCTACGGAAAATCTTCATTCAGATACGACTATCCCGGCCTTTTCTCGGAAGTCGAGGGACTTTTAAGCCGAAATCCACGGGAGCCTCTTCACTGCGAGCCTGAGGTGGGCAGAGGGTACCGGACGATTATTTTAGAAGCGATCAACAGACACCACAGAGGGACAACGCGTCTACCCACTTAAAGGTGAGGAGTGGGCGCCAACTCGCCAATCCTGGTAAATGAGGTGACTGGTTATTGTGCGCGAAGTGAGAGGGGGTTATTGAGGATCCCTGATTCGGCAGTGATAATTGCTCAATAAAATATGTTGAATTTTTGCCGGTGTAACTTGCCGACCCCGGGACACATTCAGCACGGTGTCTCTTTTCCGTTCGCAACAACAACGTGCAGGATTTGTGCTGTGGGGAGTTTGTTAATTTCACTTCCAGCGGGACGGCATACAAAGGACTGAATTAAACGGCCATCAGCTCTTTATTCGAGCATCATCCTAACAGCGGAACTATGTAGAGTTTTCTTTTAGGTGCTAATGCAATGGCAGGGAAACAAAAGCACACAGACAGTTATCACTTTACAAGTACTTGAGAGAAACTGGTGGGCGGCTGGTTTTTGATTTTGTTCAACACCTGTATGTAAGAGGGATGCATGCACTGCAAGGACGTCAGATGTATCTGTATTAGTAGTTACAATAATAACGACGTTATCTTTTATAGTGTTAGTCAGCCCAGTGTAGGGTGTCGGAGTATTTTAAATCGCACACATATATGCCACAGAGACATTAAATCACACAGGTGTGTAAATCAATGCATGTAAAATGTGACTATTACATTCTGCTTTTAATGACTACGCCCCCTTTTAATTGCTAAACACTGATCCCTCCCCCATTCTCATTTATGGGTCCTTGCGGTAATTTCTTGCCATTTTCAGCACGGATTATGTTTGTCTTTCCTGTAGTAGTTTGAAGTGGCTTTATTCTGCACCGGATTCATCATATAGGCATCTTAATCACTTACAAGACAAGCAGTATACGCTAAACGGTTTCGAGAGTAACCTTGACTTCGCAAAGGAGAAAATTTGCGCTGTATTCATATATAGTGTAGTGTGAGCACCTGTTTTGTTACCTGTGTATTTGGTATATTGATGTATTGCTGCTGGTGGGTAAGGCAGAGCCACTCCGTCAGAACTTGATCTACAGGTCTTAGTTGGTGCTAAAGACGATGCACGAGTGGCCTCCAGATGGCGACAGAGTCCATTCAGTCCCTGCATGGGCAACGAACCCGGAAACTGTTGAGAGCCCAGTACGAGGGTGTCGCGCTAAAAGGGAGGTACCATGCAGCAGCCGAAACAGCGGGGCATTGGTGCTCCATAAACGCAACTGTAGCGTACTGTTGGTAAATAGGACTTAATTGGAGGTTCTTGCTGCAACATTGTCTGATCTTGAGACCAACTTTGTAGCAAAGACACGTGTCAACGATCATTAAGTATACTGATGTAGACATTTTAAAACGAGACAAAACGTAATTTAATTTTTAACTTTTTCAGATGCGTGAAGAGAACAAAAAAGATCTGGCAATGGAGGAGGAGGTGGAGGCGTTTGCCTTTCAGGCTGAAATCGCTCAGTTGATGTCCTTGATCATCAACACTTTCTATTCCAACAAAGAGATCTTCCTGCGGGAACTTATTTCCAACTCGTCCGATGTAAGTCTCACGTAATTTCTAAAATTCTGAATATTTTTGGTTATGTTTATGGTCTTACAGTTAAGTTGACCTTATTCCCTTTTTCCAGGCACTGGATAAAATTCGCTACGAAAGCTTGACAGATCCAAGCAAATTGGATTCTGGAAAAGACTTAAAGATTGAGCTTATTCCCAACAAACAAGAACACACCCTGACAATTATAGATACGGGCATTGGTATGACCAAAGCCGACCTCATCAATAATCTGGGTACCATCGCCAAATCCGGAACCAAAGCTTTCATGGAGGTGTTGCAGGCAGGCGCAGATATCTCCATGATTGGTCAGTTCGGCGTCGGTTTCTATTCGGCATATCTAGTGGCAGAGAAGGTAACCGTGATCACAAAGCACAACAACGATGAACAGTATGCTTGGGAGTCGTCGGCCGGAGGATCATTCACTGTCCGAACTGACACTGGTAAGTACCAGGGCTAATGTGACAGGAAAGCAGGTTATCTGCCGGTCTTTTTATGTAATTTTTTGCTTATCTGCTTTTTAGACCTCGCCTACTGGCAGCTTTTTGCTGTCTGATGAAAGATCTCTTGTGAGCCATACTAAACTTGTACAAGCCCATTGCTTACCATACATTGCCTTTGTTATCTCTCTCATTTGCTTGCTTATTCAGTGGTTTTCCTACTCTTGTGCACCTCCTTCACGATCATCCTATCTTTACTATCTTTTAAAGTGGCAGACTTGTATTCTTTCACTGCTCATATTCAGATAGCTAGTTTTTTCAATCAGCACTCCATGAGAGCATCTCTCCCGCATCCCCTCTGAAGTACCTGCTACTGTGTTTCTCTCTTCTTCCCACCCTTCCTAGCTTGTCTGTAGAAGCACAAAAACCAAGTATATCTTTGCCTGGCTAAAAACCATTGGCAAAGCCAATGGGTCCCAAAGAGTAGACCTATTGGTTTTACTAGTGCTTGTTTTGGTCTGTTTTAACAGTTTAGAGTAGGGTGTGAAAGTGATATTTGAGTGGATTCAACATTGAAACCAAAAGCCAGGCCTACATCCCAAAGGTGTGACCCTAACGGATATGGAAAATTACTAGTGTCAAGGTGTTGTAGTCTAGGAACTTAAGTGCTTCAGTAAAAGCTTTTTTTTATTAGGACAGGTTTCATCACAAGCTGCTTGTCAATATACTCAATGCTCCAGGAAGACTTAAGACTAAAGTGTGTATCTTTGCCCTTGGCATAAGTTGTTTAGCAAGTATTTGAACCCGAAAAAATAAAGTGCCGATTATGCTTACCACTTGCAATTCTCAGAATGATAATGACAGTGTCTAGGCTTAGAATCATAGTTTTGAACTGTTAACCAGCATGGCCTTCGAGTGGGGGTTACATGTACTTGTTTTCTGTTTAGACCAATGTTTAATGTGCATTTTTCCCCTGTATTTTAAGGTGAACCTCTTGGTCGTGGTACCAAAGTTATCCTTCACTTAAAGGAAGATCAAACTGAATACTTGGAAGATAGGCGAATCAAAGAAATAGTAAAGAAACACTCCCAATTCATTGGTTATCCAATCACACTTTTTGTAAGTAAATCCTAACTTTTCAGAACTGAGCCAAACGCTTAGTTGGGTTCTGCTACATATGCAGGAATAATGTTGGGAGCCTAAGAACAGTTGGAAGGAGATAAAAAAAAAAAAAACTCCAGTGTATTCCAGTTACTCTTAAAAATGAATTTGTAAAACTAGTTTCTCCAATATCCGCTCCTTTCCTCCCATCTTGTTAGCGGCGAGGCACTTTAGAAATATACTTTGCATGAAGATTTGTCATATTAAAGGTATGCTCTTTAATCCAGCAAGACTGATGTGAACGTGTCAATAGGCAATTTTAAGAAGTGTTCTCTTGTCTAAACCTGACAAATGAATTGTGTGATATGGTACCTGTTTGCAGCCGTAGGTAACAGTTTGCTTTATAAAAAATAAAAAAAACACCTTTTCCAGCAAGTGCTTCTAAAATGCACTTGTTAAATAATTGTAGAGTATTCCCACAATCCTCACCTGTGGATCCTCTTACTATCCTTTCTACAATTAACTTGTAAGAATATGGTTCCAAAGCAAAGAGTTTAATTCCTGTCCCTGTACTTCCTTGATAGGTAGAGAAGGAGCGTGATAAAGAGATAAGTGATGACGAAGCGGAAGAAGAAAAGGAGGAAAATAAAGATGAGAAGGAGGAGAAGGCTGAAGATAAACCAGATATAGAGGATGTTGGTTCTGACGAAGAAGAGGATGAAAAGAAGGCTGGAAGCAAAAAGAAGACCAAAAAGATTAAGGAAAAGTATATCGACCAGGAAGAACTCAACAAAACCAAGCCTATTTGGACAAGAAATCCAGATGATATTAGTAACGAGGAGTACGGTGAATTTTACAAAAGTCTCACCAACGACTGGGAAGATCATTTGGCAGTAAAGGTAAACATACCATGAGAGTAGTAAGCCACTACAGAATCTCGAGTTAATTGCTATAATTTGTTTAAATTATTTGATCTCAGACAATTTCATACCATGCCGATGCTTGCACATTCAGTTTACCTTACAAGAGCAGATATATGGATTTCCTGAAATATGTTAATCCTAGTACCTTCAAATAGATATTAACTGGTTGTGCTACCACAAACACAACACATGCTTTATCATCTACGAATTCGTAGTGTTTTTTATAAGTTGTTTTCATAGTGGCACACTGTTTCAGAGCCCTCTCACATAGATATAATGCGGTAAGATGGTTCTTGAATAGAAAAGTAACAAGCTAATGTTAATTTATGATTTCTGGTAAATGCCGGCTTATGTCATCTGAATACAGTTGCAGGATTTTATTAGTCAGAGAGCAGGGTCTTAACACAAGTGAGTTTAGAAACGCCAATGAGTTCAGAACCACTTCTGTAGATGTAATTTCTTTGCTTCATGGTAGTCAATTGATTCCAGCATTAGCATGGCACTTAAAAGGGCTCCATTCTCTCAACTGTGACTGCCAGGCATATCCCAACCTTCAATGCAATCGCATTCTCGCATCATCTTCATTCAGCTTTCCACAGCATGCCCACATCTCATGCAGAATTGGTCACTTCAAGTGTGTACATTATTCCCTTTCCTTACACACAGGACCACAGTCACGTCAAGTGATGTCATTGAGGGGTGTGAGCTTATGTGATTTTTTCCATTCTAATTGTTTCTGACGTTTGTCTATTGTTAAAGGAAATGGGATGTTGTAGTGTCTACATGAATGGGCTGTTTTCACACTGGTTCACGTGTGAATGCTTAAAGATGTTGCATGTAAAGTTGAGGCGTGTGCTGGGACTAGCCTAGTAGTAATTTATACAATTTAAGGTGAAGCCCTAACAGAAGTTATGGAGCTGCTACGGTAGTGTCTTAACTTGTAATAAACACCTTACCACCTACCCCATCTGTGTGAAAACCCTGCCCTCTACCTACAAGAGTGTTATTTGGGCTGTGAATCATAAATTTGAAGCGCAGTTAGACTCAAGCTATGGATTGTTCGTTGCTCTGTTTGTTGCTCTGTTTGATAGTTGCAGTTAGTAGTGGTCTCTTGAGGATCTTTTGCAGCTGGTTTGAAATGGGCCTATTACCATGCGCTACTTGCTTTGGTTGTCTACCGCTGGGCCCGGCAGTGTGCCTGTGTTTGTGGGAGTCTGTGATGGGAGTCAGACCACTGTGGGCTGGGGTTGGAGTCAGACTATTTTTAACCATATTTTAGTACAATTGCCTTGAGGACAAGAATGAAGTTATTACGTGAATTGAGAAAGCTTAGTAATGAAAGCACATTATTAGTTAGTTTTCTCTCATCAAACATATTTTTTTGTACTTTCTTGCAGCACTTCTCTGTAGAAGGCCAGCTGGAATTCAGAGCTCTGCTTTTTGTCCCAAGGCGTGCTCCTTTTGACCTACTTGAGAACCGCAAAAAGAATAATATAAAGTTGTATGTGCGCAGAGTGTTTATTATGGACAATTGTGAGGAGCTCATACCTGAATACCTAAGTAAGTGTCGAAGTATGATATTTTTGTTTATTGAAAACCATTTAAAACCCTAAACATTCTTATTCATTGCATTTTGTCAATTTTTTCTGGAGTGATAATTAAAGCCATCGTATTTATACATTTTCATGCACACTATGTTCATTGAGGCCCTTAATCCTGAGTCGAAAGCCATGTTGATTTATTTATCAAATAAATTTAATTCAAACTCGTGTTTTCTGTGTTAAATACTGCATCAGGGAATTAAAGGCCCGAATTATTTTTACATAGTGCCGCTATTGCCTGCTTGCAGTACTTTTTTTCTCTACCTCAGTGCTGGTACTGTAAGTTTTGCTTTGCTTCAGAGGTGCACGATTTTCTAATTGTGTTTAGTGTTTTTTTAAACATAATATTTCAGTTGTGTTTCTAAACCCCTCTTGTTCGTTGACAGACTTCATGCGAGGTATTGTGGACTCTGAGGACCTTCCTCTTAACATTTCTCGTGAGATGTTGCAGCAGAGCAAGATTCTTAAAGTTATCCGAAAGAACATAGTCAAAAAGTGTTTGGAACTGTTTTCTGAGCTCGCAGAAGATAAAGACAACTACAAAAAGTTCTACGAGCAGTTTTCCAAAAACCTCAAGGTAAGAGACAATACATAAAAGGTAGCAGCAGCAAATATAAACTTTACACTACAGTACTTAGTTGTTCTAGTTATAATGGATTTCAAATGTAAACTAAAGGTGTGTCTTCGATATCTGGCCACAGTCATATTGGCTTTAGTTACCTCGGTTGCCTTGTCTTGTGCTGGGTTATTTGCGGCAAATTCTCTACAGCCCTTTATCCCACTGCCAATTGTATTAACTAAAGAGGTCAGCAGAAAATACTGTGACTCATCTGTTTTGTTAAGTTTTCCAGGACTTATGTGGGCTTGTGTTTTTCCCTGGTGATAAGTCTCCCCTCTCTAAACTGTTCAAGTTCTGCTGATGTCCTTAGTAAATTCAGACAAAAAAAAGAAGTCACTGCACTAAAGAGACTAAAAGGCTTATTAGGGGAAAAACATCGCAATCTATCAGTTGCCTAGCACGGAACAAAGCATCATATCCAGCTTGTCGCCATTATTTACATTAATTTGTGTTTTACAAGGGAATTAGAAAAACAAAATGCCCATCCTACCCACTTTTGCAAATAATAGTGGATAACGGAGTGTATGGAATGGAGTTTAAGGTTTTATGGCTTGCTGTATTTGGAACTTTGACTTTGCACCCATTGATAATTTAGTGTATGAAAAACGTTATAGTAGAAGAGGGTAACACGAGGGCAACTGAGTTGTCCAGTGTAAACCAATAAATTGATGATTATATGGCCCCTATGCACATTTTCCCATTAATGTACTCAAGTTGAAGTTTCCAGAATTCTCATATGTAGTGTGTGTGTTTTTAAATTTTTTTTTATTTATTATGGAGTTTCTGCATTATCTTATACTTAAAACTTTTTACAGCTTGGAATTCATGAAGATTCACAGAATCGCAAAAAACTTTCAGAATTGCTCCGCTTTCACACATCTGCCTCTGGTGATGAAATGGTGTCTTTAGCGGATTATGTATCGCGAGTGAAGGAAAACCAGAAACACATTTATTATATCACAGGTTTGTGGCAAAAATGCAAATAAATATTTTGTTATTAACTTGCAGTAAATAACAATGGAATCCTGAAAGACGTGTTTTGTTTCTACAGGTGAAACCCGCGATCAGGTGTCTCACTCTGCCTTTGTTGAGGGACTGCGAAAGCATGGATTGGAGGTCATTTACATGACAGAACCCATTGATGAATACTGCGTACAGCAGCTTAAAGAATTTGATGGGAAAACGCTGGTGTCAGTTACTAAAGAGGGGTTAGAGCTTCCTGAAGACGAAGAAGAAAAAAAGAAGCAAGAGGAGAAAAAAGCAAAGTATGAAAGCCTTTGTAAAGTAATGAAAGATATCCTTGACAAGAAAGTTGAAAAGGTATGTAGTTAAGTGTGTTCGTACATATTTGTATTGAGATTTGCTATCATTGCTATTGAGAGGCTGTACATGTCTCTAGTATTTACTGAATGTGACAAATCTCCCCATCACGAGTTTTCAGGGAATATTGTGGATTTTGCAGCTTATCTAATAAGAATCAGAATGTTCTGGTAAATACTGCTTCTCCCTGCCAGCGCCTCCCCAAAATTCCTTCCCCCCCTCGGTAAATATCGGTACCAACCATCAGTGTATCGTTCTACTGGTACTAAGGGTCTAACTGTTCGCATATATTTAACGTAGGGGTATTTTTTCAATGTGTGATATCACATTTCGATTCAGATGTGATTTGCGGTCCTTCATCATTTGGAATTTTAAATTATATTGTTTTGGACCGTCATTTGGGCTGCTGTAAATGTATGACCTTAAACATTTTGGATCCTACTGGGATTTTATTCAAACGTCCAAATGTGCGGTTGAGAAGTTGACCACAAGCAAGTCATTTTCTTTTTGCATTGCTTTGAAGTAGCTTCAACATTTTAATTTGTCTTAGAGTGCATGACTTGTAAAAGTTTCAGCACAGAGTGGTTAATGTACTGGTGGCAGATTTACATAGTCCTTTAAAATAGGGTCAATAATTATATATATCTTTAATTTCCTTTTGATCTCATTTATAGGTAGTTGTATCAAACCGTTTGGTTGAATCCCCATGTTGCATCGTGACGAGCACTTACGGATGGACTGCTAACATGGAAAGGATCATGAAGGCACAGGCGCTGAGAGACAACTCTACAATGGGCTATATGGCAGCGAAAAAACACCTGGAGATCAACCCTGAGCATTCCATCATTGAGACTCTACGACAGAAAGCAGAGGCAGATAAAAATGACAAATCAGTTAAGGATCTTGTTATTCTGCTGTACGAGACAGCCTTATTGTCATCGGGCTTTTCACTTGAGGATCCACAAACTCATGCCAACCGAATCTACAGGATGATTAAACTTGGATTAGGTAATTAAAACAGGCATTACCATGAGATAATTGTCCGCCACCCAAACGTTCTATCCAAGCCAAAGGCGCACACATGGGCAATGGTGACTGTTCTCGCAGTGCTCTCTAGAATGTTTAATGCTTTAAGAATGTGGATCCTGTGTTGGAGCAGGGGGTTTAGAAAACTCATAAGTCCGTTAAATATACTAACAACTCTACTTTTTCCACAGGTATTGATGAAGATGACGTTCCTATGGAAGACGCTACCCAGGCAACAGAGGAGATCCCTCCTTTAGAAGGAGATGATGAAGATTCTTCTCGCATGGAGGAAGTGGACTAAAATAGAATTGTCCAAAATCTGGGGACTTCATATATGGCATGTTTTTGATGATAAAAGATTGCGTCACAGTTAAACAATTCCACTTCTGTGAAGACTGGAATGTTTCACATAGCGCGAATTACACATGTTTATTTATATTATCCTGTGTAGATGATGATGGATATTTGTAAAAATTGTTAATATTCAGCTGGTCTGTCTTATTCCCTCCCCTCTCCCCTCAAACACAATAAATGTACAGCAGCAATAGAATCACTCAAGTTACTCTAGTTTAATGTATTGCGTTGGCATGGCTCTCGTAAATAAAAAAAAATATATTTTTATATGGCCTACTTTGTGAATATCGTCTAATTTGTATATTTAATAAGACTTTAAATAGAGAACTAATCTATAAAGCACTTGTTCAACTAATGCAGCAACTCAATCTCATTGTAACAATTGAATCCAGATCAAAGTGTCCTAGATGAGATGGTGGTGTTGTGCTTTTTTTTTTTTTTACACATTGTCTTAAACATGGCAGTTCGTTAAGCAGCCACTTCACATTTAAAGAAGTCGATAACACCCCTCTCACACCGCTACCCGGTAGACCTGTCTAAATATAATAATGTTAAATGAGAATATAGACCCTTGCTTTCATCCTGGTTCATAGGCTACAAAAATCTGCACTGTTTAAAGAAAAGCTTCCTCTTGTATCCATCAGCCAAGGTGATCTGGTCCATCGCCACTTGTGCTAGCCATTTTTGCAGTGCGTGCTTATGGTCCTGGCAGTGCAGTGCAGCAGTAGTAACATTTGCCTGCTTTAAGTGCTGTCTAGACCTAAATCGATTTGCTTAGTTTTCTACTTAAATGGGCTATTAAATAGGACAGGTTTCTGTCACGTAAACTTCTTACTAAATCCGTCTTCTGCATAATATTCCATCCACCTAAGTCTTGGTAAAAGGGTATCATGGGGGCAATGTTGTCCTTTCGGCCCTTGTCAATATCTGACCGATGTAAGCTACACAACCTATCAATAACAAATCTTGTTGAATCAATATCTGAAAATGAATGTTAAACATGGGTACGTCACAAAGAAATCACTTCAGAACTGTTTTGAAAAATGTGCCTCGATTTAGTCTGTCCTGCCAATGTTTATAAAGTCATTGGGTTTAGAGGTCCCCAAAACTCGATTCTATAGGATGAACACTCAGATGAATGAGGCAGCTTGTACAACCGCTTAAGCCATCTTAAAAGTTATGCAATTTTTGGTGACCTTCCCAGATCAAACTGGCTTTACGATGTATCCATATATTTTTGCCACCTAGTGTTGGCCTGAGACATGTACAATTTGTTTTTGTTCGAAGAAGTCTTTTGAGTCATGAGGTGTAGTGATTCCGCCCTTCGTTGGCAATTCGCATGGGCATCCACTCCATGGAAGGATTGTGTTCTTCCGCTGTTGGGATTGGACGTGCTGCGCCGGGGCTCTGAGTCAAATAGGCATGGAGATTTTCATAGCGGCCTCTTGAGTTGTCTCGTGGCAGCAGGCCCGGCTCCAGGATTTGGGATTTGGATGGGCCATGAAGAAGAATGGGTGGGCCATAAAGATAAGTGGGGCTGTACAGAAACTCCCAGGTGTCTAGGAGCTGGGTCTGTGCATGTTGGGTGGTCTTGTACGGGTGTGAGCTGCATATGGTATCTATTGCTGGGTTCTGAGTACTAGTCTTACCTGTGCATTTCTATAGGTTTGATCTCTTCTGCTCTCTCCGCCTCATTGTCCTTTCTCTGTGTGTCACCTTCCCCTCTTTCACCTTCACCCTCCTTTCTCTCCACTTCACCTTGCTGTCCCGCTCACTTCACCCTCTTTTCTCCCACCTCACTCTCCTCTCTTTACATCATCTGACGTTCCACCTTGGCCACATGTTTCCGTATGTCCCTTCACTTTCTCCACTCCACTTTCATATTTCTCTCACCGCACCCTCCTCTCTTTTCATCTTATTCTACTTGCTCTCTCTCTTGTCCACGCAAACCTCTCACTGTGCATCAACTTACTGTCACTACACTTGACCTTCTATTTCCACTTCACTTTTCTCTCTCCACCTCACCCATCTCTATTCCTCACCCTTTTCTCTGTTCCTCGCACTCCACTCACTCTTGCTTACTCTTCTGTCTCTCTTCGACTTGCCCTCCTCTTGCCATCACCATTCTCCTTTTGTTCTCACTATCCTCCCTCTTGCCTCATCCTTATTACCCCTTTTGTCCTCCCATCCCTCTGCTTCACCTTTGCTTTTCTCCACCCGACTCTTCTTTCTCTTGTCAGTTTAGGAACAGAAGAGAAGCAGCACTATAATCGGGGCCTCTAGGATTATGCAACAGGGGAGAATCAAATTATGTAGTGGGGTTGACTAAATTTTGCAGTATAATGCGGTATAGTAATATTTATAATTTTGTCATTTTTTGCACATGTTAACACTGTGTGGAAAAAGGTTTCACCTCATTAGTGACGAGTAAACATTTGATAAGGGCCATCCACTGTGCAGCAACACATCACTGGAGTTTTAGTAATTTCTGATCCTTTAAGATTTTTTAAATTAAAATCTTGAAATTATGCTACAGATGATGGATTTTTGTGGCAAATGTGTCAAATCCATAACCACGCGTTAAACGATGCGGCTGCAGAATTCCAGTGGCCCTGGCTATAATCCATTACTGTCTATTCATGTGACAAAATGAGAGAATTTGATGGGAGAGAATAAATGCAAAACTACTGGTGCCCCAAAGTGGGGTGTATGTAAGTTCTTCCTGTTTATATTAGAGAGCTCCGCCTTCTGCGAGTACCTCGGGAGAATGAGTGAGAGCAGGCAGAACAGCAGCAGCACATGTTGCCAGTGCTTTTCTATGTATAATGGGCCCTTGCACTGCGCCTTCCCATTCTGTATCTGTGTTGTATTAGTGAAACTAGACAAGTCTTTTAACGGAGTCAAAACTTTGCGATTGTCAAGAGTTTGTTTGCTTAATATAGTGCCATAAGAAGCGCCACTGGAAATGGGGGATTCAGAGGCTACAGTGTATTCCACATAATTATGGATTTGCCACATTTGTCACATAATCCATCATCTGCTGCACAATTTGAGGATTTTAAGAGAAAAAAATGTTTCTGGCTCAAACGGTCAAAAGTTACTTAAAACGGAGTGACATGTTTCTTCTTAGTGCAGACTCTTCGCAAAGGCTGACTGGTCACCTTTCAGTTGTCTATTGCTGCATTTTAGTGTTAAACTGGTACTAACGAGGCATAACCTATGCCAAGACAGTGTTAACCTGTAAAAATGATAAAGTAATAGTATCACAAAATGTCCCCTATAACGCTGTGTAATTTGGCTTTTCTTGCTGCATAATTTAGTCAACCCTGCCGCATAATTTGATTTCCCCCAGCCGCATAATTCCAGTGGTCTCAGTCATAAGTAAAGAATAGCATCACAACAGAAATAAAACAAAACACTACTAAGATGTATATCCTAATTGTATTGACATTTTCACTTGCTTTTCTTGCTATGGTAATATCCTTCACACTGTTTCTGACAAACTGTTTTCATCTCTTAATTACTGTGTGACCTGAGCTTGCGGTCTCGAAACAGTGGGGGGGTGTCTCAATCCCTTTCCTTCTACACTTTCTCAGTAATAGCAATCATCCCCTGTGACCTCACCCCCAGAAACTTAAAATAGCCCAAGTTGCACAATTAGGCTTTCGTAGCCAGGCTGCAGTAATGTATGATTGTTTTATCAAGAAATTGAACAAACCATGTTTTATGCTTGTGAATGGGCCTTGGGTGGGCCAGGGGGGCTATCTTGGGAGGGCCTGGCCCACCCTCTAGAATCAGGCCTGCCTGGTAACCCGCCAACCATCCTTGGTGCACCTCTTCTTAACGTCTTGGTTTGCTGTCAGTTTTGCGTTGACTATGTCCCCGCTTTCATAGTCTGAAGCTCGAATGTTTAAAGCGTAATGGAAAAGACACCTTTCCGATACTGTCTACACTCAGTGCAATTACAAGTACTCTGTGGACAGACCAGCACGCAGTTTGCGACTTATGTCTGTCCACGGATCACACCGAGGTCTCCTGCCCCGTCTTTTGAGTTGCTTCTGGAGGTTTTTAATCTGGATTAAGGCCAGTTTTAGACGGCTCCTTCATTTGTTGGTTGTCCTATCCAGGGCTTTAAGTGGGGGGAAAAAACTGGGGGTGCTCTAAAAGGGGCGTGGCAAATTTCTTAAAGGGGTGTGGCCTATCCGAGTAGGGGTGTGGTCTAAATCAAGATAACTAGCATTGTGTGCTTAAGAAAATCATGAAGTCGCATCCAGCAAAGGATAATAAAATAGGCAAAAAGGTATATTTATTAAGTATAAGCCATAAAATACCAAACACTTAGAATTTAAAAACCATCTTCACTAAAGGATGTGTTCTTAAATTCTGAGTTCAGGGATACCAGATTCCATATGTCTATCTTGCCGTTATGGGAAGATATGAGGGTAAACATGTTACACAGCATTCCCCATGTTATCCTATGGGCAAGATAGCCTTTCAATAGTGAAAAACGAAATTGGCAGTATTTCACTATCAGGACATGTTACCCACACTAGTACATGTCCTACCTTTCACATACACTGCACCCTGCCCAGGGGGGTACCTTGGGCCTACCATAGGGGTGTCCAATGTGTAAGAAAAGGGAAGGGTCAGGCCTGGTCAGTGTGTACACTGGCCAGGACAACATGGCAGTTCACAGACTGCGCACAGGCGCTGCGGTGGCAGGCCTGAGACACCATTTTAGGGCTACTCATGTGGGTGGCACAATCAGTGCTGCAGGCCCATTAGTAGCATTTGAATTACCCGCCCGGCACACTTAGTGCATTTTACTAGGGACCTACTGGTAAAACAAATATGCCAATCATGGATAACCAATCACAGTAATAATTTAACCAGGGAGCACTTGCACTTTGGCACTGCTCAGCAGTGGCAAAGTGCCCAATCATCTAAACCAGCAAAAACGAAATCCAGCACAGTGTCAAAATGTAGGAGGTAGAGGCAAAAAGTCAGGGGAAACAACGCCAAGGATGCCAGGTCTAACAGTCACACAGGACTTAATTACATCAGTGTTAGTAAACATAGGAAGAGCAGAGCAATGTGAAAGTAGATGAAAATGAAACTCAGAGGGGTCCGTCTGGGTCGGCTTTACTATTGACTTGAGATATCTACTTACTTCTGAATTGTGCCTGAACATTTTCAATGCAGCCACAAGTTACATTACACAAGATCATATACATTTTTGGGGGACTGGGGGCACAGTGAGATTAAGTCTTAATCTCACTGTGCCCCCAGGCCCCCAAAAATGTATATGATCTTGTGTAATGTAACTAGTGCTCATGTAGCTCACGTAAAGCGCTCCAATACGTTCGGGTCGAGACAGAGCTATATTAAACTGTAATATATATATATATATATATATATATCAACTCCCTTCCTAATGCATCTAGAGTTATTATATTCAGTGGCTGGGTGGTTTATTGGTATTTTCCGGCGCTGGCACAAGTCCTTCTGAAGGCTCACAGGTTGTGTGTGCAAGCACCGGCGCTAGAGTGTATGCCAACGTCAGTATGTATTTCATGTGTTATTGTTCATCCTATGTGTGATTTGACATGTGTGGTTCCACGTTATCACATATGTGTTACTGTAAACGTTATTTATTAGGCGATCAGTGAACAGAAGCAGACACCTGGACGGACTAACACACAGAAGGGAATATAATGTAAATGAAACGACCCATGGATGGATAAACTGACTGATGGGTGGACGGTCGGTTGGTTGGAAATAGACATATGATTGAGAAAAAGACGGGCAGGTATGTATCTAGAGAAATCAGACAGGTTTTTGAGGCATAGAGATGACGGGCCGACAGGGGCAGGCCTGCACTGGTAGTGTCACTGCTGCTGGATTCTGTTGTAGACCTCGTCCCTCGCTTGCTTTAAGGCAGAGCAGGGTCACACTGGTTGCTGGAGAAATCTTGCTGCAGGCCGTAAAAGCAGGGTCGTGCCGGTTCTAACCAGCTGTTGTTGTACCGATGGCTGGCACGATGACGTAGGTGGCGCTGCGTGTTCAAAGAGAAGGAAATCCCGAGAGAAAGTGTCTCTCTTCAAAGGATTTCCTTCCTGCTACAATGACGTCACGCCTTAAGCAGTGCGTGCGCATGCTCACCCGAAACACCAAACAAAACCGGGCCGTCTGGTCACCCTACCTTTGAGGCCCGAAAATAGAGCCCCTAGAGACTCCTTTCGAGGCCCCCCAAAAAAACTGGGGGTGCTCATACCCCCACAGACCCCCCCCCCCCACTTAAAGCCCTGGTCATATCGATTCACTGTTTTCTTTCATCCGCATTTATTTTGTAAAGTGACATATTGTGACGAGGTGTTTCATAGAAGTGAGTGAGGCAGGTCGACTCATAAAACAAGTCCCTTCCCAATAAATCAAGAACACATTTCTGTGGTGGGTCAGTCATTTCCTAATGGTTATTTAGTATCGATCTGCCCTCGAGGGAGGCACTGTCCATGTAAAGGAATTTAGGGAAGTTGACCTAGAATGTTCAAGCAATGATGAGTGGAAATGCCACTGACAGACAAGTTCTCAGTTTTGTCCAGAACGCTGGTAGGTGTGAAAGGTCTGAAGACCTATTTCAGTGATTTCACTGTGCAGTCAGTATGGTGGAGCAATGACCCTCCATTCTTGTGGGTGAATTTAGCCTGTATGATCAGGGTTGCCTTGCTGGATTTCAGGTTAGGATCATAGCTGGAATAGTGCTTGTAATTGAGAGTACATTGCCCACTCCAGCCCTGGAGGTGATGATCTTGAAAATTATCCTTTGTACCACAGAGAGCCAGTGTAAGTATTTGACCAGATGTATTTTAAGAAGAGGCTGGTTGATTTGTAGTCTGTATTTATGCAGTCGTTGGAGAAACTCATTTTATTTTAAAGCAGAATTTATTGGCATTTTACTTAAGTACATTTTTATTGTCATGTTTTCAAAATACATAAGTGCATTTCTGTCTCATAGCTTCATCATCTTTATTCTATTGTAACGTGGTTCAACTCCCTCCCCCCCTACACAAGTCGCTTAATTGCAGCTTTGTGCCTCTGACGTATGTACACGTCCGCTATTTCATCCGGTGTTCTTATTGGGGTCCGCCTGTAGTTAGGAAGGCCTTGCACTACTGTCCTTCTTCTATTCTTTGGGCCTCCGCCCGTCCTCCTTGTCTGGCGATGGTGGGCCTGAGTGGGTAGCTGCTGTTTCGTCCGAGTCTAGCGCCCGTATGTCATCTACTAGCCTCCCCCAAGCCCTTGCAGTTTCTAGTGTTCCTATCCCCCGTCCCGCTTCCCTTAACAGGATTCTTCCTTCAGGAGCCTGCCCACTTCTCCAGTTCTCTTCTCCAAGTCCCTATTCTCAGTCCCCTTTGCCAACTTCCAGTTCCTGGCGATTTCTCGCTTAGCTAATATATATGCAAGGTCCTGGAATCTCCTGGTAACTTTAGTCTTGGCCGTGTGCGGGAACCAGCTCAGTAAGCAGTGGCCTGGCTTGTGCAGCATCTCTTTATCTATAACAGTTTCTACTGTGTTTATTACCTCCTCCCAGAAAGCCCGGAGGCCAGGACATTGCCAGAACATGTGCAGTACATGCGCCTCTCTCTCCCCCCATCTGGGGCAGGCCGCCTCTTCTGCCTGGAAATATCGTCTGATTCGCACAGGTGTGAGGTACGCCCTGTGCAAGAATTAATAGCTTATCAATTTAAGCCATGCATTCCTGGATACCTGAAGGGTTCTTTCCACAATGGCTTTCCAACTCTCTTCTGTGATCGGGACTCCCAGGTCCTCCTCCCACTGAAGCCGTAATCGTTCCATTGGTCTCTGGATGTCGTTCCTGATCGCCCTGTATATACAGGAGACCGTTTTAATTCTGCCCACCGACAGGGCCACGTATCTACAGCAGTCTAGCGCCCTTGGTTCGGTGGATCCGGTGCCCCAGTGTTTCTTGAACGCCGCGGTGAGGACTCTATGCATCAGGAAGTGGCCTCGCGGAAGTCCTCAAATGGAAGCATCTGGGAGTCCCGGAACAGGTCTCCTACTACAGTCGCTCCCGCTTCCCTCTAGTCCCGCCCAGCCCCTCCCATGCGGTAGGTAGGTACCTGAGCATTTCCAGCGGTAAGTCTGGGCAGTAGGGGATTTTACATTGTGCGCGTTGCAATCATCTGGCTCAGCACCGTGTCATTGTTTTTGTCTCCTCGGTGTCCGCGCGCATCTGTCGCTTTAGTCTCAATAGCATTCTCGCCAGGTCCGAGGTCTCTGGAGCAAATGGATATTGCGTCCCTCCCGGATTCCTACTGGCCGCCAGCCACCTCACAAGCCACTGAAGCTGTGCCGCGAGGTAATATGCCTCGAGGTCAGGGACCGCCAATCCCCCCATCGCCGTGGAGCGCTGCATCGTGGTTAGGGCTACCCGCCTACGGCCTGTCCCCCGTAAGAACGTTATTAGTTGTGAATTCAGGTCCTGAAATGTCGCACTCGGGATCCATAGCGGGAGGGTCCCAAAGATGTACAGCAGTTGTGGAAGCGCCACCATTTTCAGCAGGGCCACCATGCCCGCCATGGACAGTGGTAGGGAGCTACAGAACTCCATAGAGGAGTGGAGAGACCGTATCCCCCTGCCCCCATTACCCTCTGCTAAATTCATGGCTCTATGGTACACTCTCACTTCTAGATACTCTAAGTAGGTGGGCTCCCATTGCAGGCATCCCAGTCCATCTGGAGGGAGCCTGTCTGGCGTTGTGGGTAACAGTCTAGATTTTTTCCAGTTCACCCTCAGTCCCGAGAGGCGACAAAACTCTTCTAACATATTCTTGGCGCCTCACAAGTCCTCCTCTGTATCCCGGCGGAAGAGGAGTAGATCATCCGCATATAGAGCAATATGATGACGAATCCCCCTTACCTGCAGCCCTATGTAGTCTTGCCCCAGCCGGGCACGACACACCAATGGTTCCATGGCCAGGGCAAATAACAGTGGGGATAGAGGGCATCCCTGTCTTGTACCTCTTTCCACCCCCTGACTCTGGGATATAACCTTCCCCGTGCACACTCTGGCTCTCGGGTCTGCATATAGTACTTTCACCCAGCCCACAAAGCCCTCGCCCAAGCCCATCTGTTCCAGTACTTTATACAGGTACCACCATTCTAGGCTGTCAAATGCATTTTCTATATCCACCGTGAACACTGCGGCGTCCTCTTTGAAGTAGTCTCCTGCGTCCAATATAGCCATTAGATGCCGGATATTGATGGCAGTATTCCTTTGCGGAATAAAGCCGGCCTGATCTGAGTTTATGCTGTAGCAACCTAGTCGCTACTATCTTGCTCAGTATTTTGTAGTCCATGTTCAGCATGGACAGCGGCCTATAAGCCGTTCGGTCATGAGCTGGCTTCCCCGGTTTAAGGACTGGGACTATAAGAGCTTCTCTAGTGGTGTCGGGTAGTGTTTTCAGTTCTCTAGCTGCCTCATACAGCGAAACCAACCTAGGGGCTAAGTCCGCCGCATAAGTCAAGTAAAATTCGGAAGGCAAACCATCCGTTCCCGGCGTTTTGTTGCACCCCATGTGTTTAATAGCGGCTTTCACTTCCTGCAGGGTGATAGCTTGCCCTAATTCCTCCGCCTCCTCTGGTTCTAATCGCGGCAGTCTCAGCCCCTCCAAATATTCCCTTACTGCCTCATCTCCGCACTGCGGGGCTCCTCATCTCCGCACTGCGGGGCTCTGCGATACAGTCGGGCATAATACTGGGCGAAGATGTCGTTGATCCCTTCCAGCGTGTATTGCCTGTTCCCATCCTCGTCCTCCATTTCCACTATTGGGGACCCCCTACTGTTTGGGTTAGCCAACCACACCAATAAGGAGCCTGACTTGTCTATTTCCGCATGCGTGTGATCTAGGTACTGTCTATAGTCAAAGCAGTGCAGTCGCTCAGTCTGCCGAGCTACCAACTCTCTCGCGCCTCCTGAAGTCCCACCTGCAGCTCTGGGTGTCCCGGTCGCCGCCGTTCTACATCTCTAAGTTCCCTTTCAGCTGCCAGGACTTCCGATGTGAGTGTATGTCTGACCCCCGCAGTCTCTGCTATGCAGTGGCCTCTTAGCACCACCTTAAAGGCATCCCACTCTGGCAAGGGAGAGGTTGCCGTTCCAGTATTATCCTGGAAATATTGTGTCATTTTTTCCCGGACTCCTTCTCTAAAAACCTGATCTTCTAGCGTCTCTGGGCGCAGCCTCCAGGTAGGGATTACCGGTTTAGGGCCTGTCCATCTGAGCCCCATGAGGACGGGATTATGATCTGAGATCGTCCTGGCTAAGTATTCAACCATGTGGATCTGGCTGTGTATATCTGGAGTGCATAGAAATGTGTCCAGTCGTGCATGTACTTCGTGCGTTGCTGAGAAGAAAGAGTAGTCCCTGTCCAAGGGGTGTAGGGTTCTCCAAGAATCGACCAGCCCCCACTGTCCCTGCCATTCTCTGAACGCCCGTGCATTACGTATTGTCGGGGAGTCTCGCAGTGGCGGGTGAGATCTGTCGAGGGTGACGTCCGCTACAGTGTTAAAGTCCCCGCCAATGACCACTGCAGAAGTCAAGTATGGAGCTAGTTGTCAGGTTAGTCGGGCTAGAACACGTACCTGGTCAACAATGGGGGCATATACATTTACTACACTCAGTGTACGGCCTTCCAGCCTCCCTCGCACTACAATATATCTGCCTTCAGGGTCAATCAACGTGTCTATTAACTGGAATCAGTACTCCCCTGGCGTAGGCTGAATATGTAGTGTAAAATACCTGCCCTCGCCATCGGTTCTGGAGAGCCTGTCCTTCCTTGGCTGTGAGATGTGTTTCCTGGTGGAGCGCTATTTGCACTCCTCTTCTATTAAGATAGGAAAACACCTTGTAGCGCTTGGTCATGGTATGCATACCCCATATGTTCCAGTTTAAATGCTTATATTTTATAGCGTCGGCCATGTTGTAGCCTCCCCTTCCTCTTCCGCCCCCGTGCTTCCTCGGATCTTCCCTACTGATCTGCTGCATAGATTCGTTTCTGTTGAAGTAAACATAAGAGGCGACTCGTGTTTCCCCAACGTGTAAGCTATCCGAAAAAAAACAACTTTTCCAACTCCTCTTCCCCAGGACAAGCAGGTAGTACACTTCCATCCAAACTAACAGTTCGTGTCCGTGAAGGATTTACTCACGAGGTGTGTAATTGGGGCAGGTGGTACCTCAGGTGCATCCACCCGCCAGCGCGCCGCCCAGTTCATCTATAGCACCAAATTGTCGTTTTACGTTCCATGGTTCGAGTCGCCTCTGCGCCGTACTGTCCTGCTTTTGCTCCGCGCATCTCTCCCTCCCCCCTACCTGCTCCATCAGATGATCTCGTCGGCCGTTCTCGGTGTCACTTTGGGCAGGTCACTGCTCTGGGTCTCAGAGGCCCTCGAGTCCAGCTCCGAGCCCGAGTCCGTTCCAGACCCACCGGCCTCTGAGCGAGTGCAGTCTGGCCCTTTTCCGCTGATCCGCTGATCCGCTCCACCGCTTGCATTGCGCATCGTCGCTCCATCTGCACCTCCTCCTGTGATGGGGCCAAAGTGTCCCTTTTGCACGCTCTGCTGCGGGATCGTCTACTTCGGCCTCCGCGTCGTCTCTGGTCCCTGGGCGGGGATACTCCCCAATGGCGTTCCAGCCAGTTCCATGCCTCCTGCGGGGAGCCAAAAAACTCCGTTCCATCGGGTGTGGACACTCGTAGCTTGGCCGGGTATTGCATTGCATATTTATAGTCGAGTTGTCGGAGTTTCAGCTTGACACTCTGAAAGGAGCTCTTCTGTTGCTGTACCTCCATAGAGAAGTTGGGAATATTCTGTTTTTTAGCATTCTGACCTAAGGGGTCTCCTGCCCTCACCCTCCTATGGGGCACAATTGTCCTCATTATAGGGTAAGCATTTTGGAGGAACTTTCTCCTAAGCTGGTGCACAGATTCGTGTCACAAAACTGTTGCACTTATAGCCACTCACGATAGATCCAGGGTGTATGTGGCTTATTTTATTTGGTTTGTTGTTTGTGTCCAATGCAATTTTGACAGTTTGTCTGCACATTTTCGTTTTCCTTTCAGGCTTAAGAATTTAGCCATATCGCGGTGGAGTGTGATCCTCATCACCCCACTGAGTGGAAATCCTCTCACCATAGTGTGGTAAGAGTGGAGCCCGTTATATTTTTGTATTATGGTCCTGATGAATGCCGCGGACCCAACTGGGCCTTAGGCAGAAACATGTTGACCCCATTGACAACGGTGGGGGGACAATAATATCCCCATTACACCGATTACTTTGTTTTAGACTACCATATAGATGCCAGCACTATTAAATTTAAGCTGACATCTTTAATGGCCTTTTAACTCACTACTTTTTCCTTTGGCCCCCACTTAGTTTAGAAGTGCATCCCTGTCGTCAGGTGTATGCCCGCCCTCTATCAAACCAGGGTTTTAGAGGGCGAGGACTGGTCAATGATGAAGCATGACACCAGGTGGTGTGTGAGACCAGTCCTTCATTTTATGTGAGATGCCTTCACTCACAGACTAAAACTGCATTAGCATTCGCGACACCCCACTGGGAACGGCTTCATTGTGGTACACAGTTTATGTTGGAGGCTGCCGACTCCCAGCACCCCGTGCCTCTGGTTCCCTTACCCCAGATTTGGTCTGGATTTTGTGGTTAAATATTCTGACCACCACATTGTTGACTCTGATATCCCCTTGCCGCCGGGCTTGCGCCAGTATGTGGTCTCAATCCTGGTAGTGCAGAAGCCTCGCAATCACCGGTCTTGGGGGGGCTCTCAGGGCAGGCGGTCGCGCCAGTACTCGGTGGGCCCTCTCAAGGGCCTAGAACGATGAGAGACCCTCTGGTGCCACTGTAGTGCGGAGCCATTCCTCTAGGTAGCGCACCATGCTTGCGCCTTCCACTTTCTTTGGCAGGCCAATCACTCTGATGTTATTTCTGCGCAAGCGGTTTTCGACATCTTCAGCACGGAGCTCCAGCACTCGCACGTTCGACTCCAGCACGGTCAGTTGGGCCTTCATCTCTGTCAATACAGGGGCGGACTCAGAGATCAGGTGCTCATTTGCTGTGACTCTCTCCGCTAGGAGCCTATGGTCGTCCCTCAATATGCCCAGATCCATTCCTATTGTATCAATTTTTGCCTCTAGCCTCTCGCTAGAGGTATTTATGGCCTGTAAAATGTCCTGTAGGGTCGGATTCCCTGGGGCATCCAGTGGGGAGGTTCGTACCTCGCTCTCTTCTGGAGGCTTGTCATCTTGTGCTTCCTCGCGATCTCTCCTCTTGTTCTGCTTCCCCATTATTGTTCTTGGGTCTTCTGTCGTCCCTGCACGTCCTCCTGGTTCAGTCGCCCTTGATTACAGGTAGGTCTCTCGCTCCTCTCTAGGGGGTGTTTGTTAGCCACCCGGTCTCGAGCTCTGGGGTGCACTTCAGCTCCTTAGGTGTGGCTCCTCAATCTCCCAGTTGGGCCATCTCGTGCTTCAGCCAACTCATGTTGCATGCAGCGGGGGGGGGGGGAGGGGGTCCAACGCACCGTGCCTCCCTGTTGTAGCCCCGCCTGGCACTCAGTTAGGGGCCACGTCCCACCCAGGCCCAGCTGGGTCGAATGGTGCTCCCTCTTTTGCCCGCGCTCGACCTCTCCGCGTGTGGTGTCCTCGAGTGCGGCGTCACAGCTGAGTCTAGTCTCCCCAGTTCTGTGGTCGGGGTGAGGCCCTCTTCCACCCGCCCACAAAATGCACGCCTTGTCACCTTTCCCGCAGGCCCTCCAACATCATCCAGTCTCTCTTCTAAGGGCCCGGGGCAGTTCTTCTTGCCTCCTCTAGGCTATCACTTGCCTCAGGGTCACCTCTTCAGCGCTGGCTCCACTGCCGCCCTGTGTCTGGGTCCCTCCGCAGGTCTCTGTCTGTTTAGGGCCTGTGTCACCGTCAGCGCTCTCCTCTCATCTCTCTCCCCTCATTGTCAGGCCGCTCCCTCCGTTCCCAGCCACGCGGGTCTGCCTCACGTTCCCCGCCTCAGTGGCTCTTGTAGTCTCTCCGCAGGTGTGCTGATCTGCCCTGTGCTCCCACCTCAGTGCAGGGGCCTCCGGGAATGTTGGATCTCTCCTCGCAGCCTGTCCATTGCGTAGGTCAGGGAGGGGGGAGGAGGGCACGGGCCGCTCTTAACTTCTTCTGCGCTTGCAGCAGCAGGGCGCCTAGGCCGCTCTTTCCCCTCCCATTGGGGCTCCCAGGCCTTGACTCAGCGACTCTAGTTTCGGCCCGCCGCTCGCCTCATATCCGCTGTGCCTGAGTAGAGGAGTCCCGCGGGCCCCGTCCCTCTCAGGGCGCAGCATTTTGTGCAGGCTGCGGCCCGGCTGTCCGGACTTTTGGTCCCCGGCTCCTCACTTACGAGCTGCTTTCTGGACCAGCTCTACAGTCCGCTCACTTCACAGGGCTACAGGGCCACGGTCCCGCCATGGATTGTGCTCTATAGGGGATCAGGATTGGACCGAGCAGCGGCTGACGGGTCGGAGCTCGTAAACCTTGCTGCCTACTCCAGCGGCGTCAAGCCTCGCCCCCCCTTGGGGAAACTCAATGTTGCAGTAACCTATTTTCGATTACCTAAACATGCTGATTAATAGGAGTTACTTGGAGCAATGGAAGTTTCCTTATGAGTAAGGTGAGTCAAAATTAGTGTTTTTGACCTCGTATGAGATTTGATGAAAGAGCTTTGCATCAAACCACATCCCCAGACACTTTCCTTCTGTATAGGCAATTGGGTGGCCCCTAGTTCTGATCGTCAGGTGAATGGTCTGATGTTCCGCCCTGGGGATTTCTGCCTTGGAGACAATCGGGCATATATAGCTGTCTTTCTGTCTCAACCAAGAAGTTATGTCCTTGTTCTGTTCTCTAGTATTGGCTCTTTCATAGGATCAGATGCTTAAAGCATCCATTCATTGAGCTGGGAGGCTCACAGAACAATTCTTGAAGCCGTGCAATGTAAATCATTGCCTGGCAAGGCTTCAAATGCTTGTAGCCCTTTCACCTCATTGAAAAAGGCCTAAACTTCAACCAAACCTCACCTTTTGAATATACACGTAGTCACCCTGCATATGTCTGCCACAGGCACACCTCTAGCAAATGCTGCTATGGAAGAATTGTCTTGGGAGTGAGCCCTGAGTCTCTCTAGCAGTTATTTCTTAACCAATGTGCAACACATTTTAGTATAAAGGATAACCCATCCAGAAAGTGCTGGTTTTTTAACCACTTTACCCTTTTTTTTTTACAGGCAAATAAACCAATGAAGAGCTGGTCAACTGATCTGATGTATTTTTTACAGTTGATGTAGAAATTGACTGCTCTTCTAGGGTCCAGTCTGTGCAATAATTTTTCTTCCTCAGAAAGATGTGCAGGCGGATACAATGCTAATGTGATGGATTGCCTCAGATGGGTGGAGATCTCACTTTTGGCAGGAAAGCAGCCTTTGTTTACAGTACCAGCTTGTCTAGGAAGAAGCATATGAATGGAGGCCAAACAAAGGGCTTGAAGATCTCTACCACGGCAAGCTAAAGTAATAGCCACCAAGAAAACAGTTTTGTTGTAGAAAAGATCACGTCTGCCACCTCCTGATGGAAGCTGAAAGCCACGTGTCTTCTTAAGTGACAGACGATCCCATGGCCCAGGCCACACAGCAGTGTCCATGCCACCTAGTTCCTGGATGCATCCTGTCCATCTTTTGCAACCGCCATGAAGTGGTTTTTTAGGTGATCCAGATGGTTTGAAGCAACTAAAGTTTCCATATCCCAAAGGGCATGCATTTAGTGACAAAGGAGACAAGCCGCGTTTGGGGATCTGAGGGCAAGACCTCCTGCAGAAAAGGATTTCTTTTCCATAGCCTCCAGTTTCCTGGCATCCTATCTAGAGGATGTTTAGGGAAGGCTCCCGGTTTAATTCTGGAGGTGGATGAACACCTAAACTTTCCCAGGATGGATGTGTAGAAAAGAAGGCTGTCCCCCTAGCGGCTGGACTTTACCGCTAAGCAATGCTTCTATGGACTGCCGAAGAAGATGATGGCTTTGACCACGTCTCTAACAGTGCCTCATTAAAGGGAAGCAGTGGTTCACTGGCAAAAGGAGCCATTGTTAAAACATACATTAAGATGTTAGGGGGATACTCCATGGTAGGCAAAGCCAGATCAAAAGGCTCTGCAGCTTTCTTCAGTTCAGAATAAAAAGCCCTTTTAGGTGAAGCAGAGCCTGGTAAGCGATCCAAATCAATGTCTTGGGAGGTATCCAGACCTCTTGCCTCCTGAGGTGCCACGGTATTGGAAAATGGTTTGTCATCATCTCCTTGGTAAAGTTGATCATCTGAGTTCATCGCTGCATGAAATGGCTGCTAGAACTGTTCTTCAGAAGGTATGTTTTCCTCTAGGCGGCGAAAATCTTCTCTCCTGGACCGGTGTGTTCTGACTCCCAATTGGGACTCTAGTGCAGGTTGTGGCTCTGATGTCAGTGCTGACTGCAGCATCGTAAGCGGCACTGGAACCAAGTGTTTTTGTGATTGACAGTCGACCGGTGCCAATTGCATCGCTGAGCTCGATCTGAGGCGAGTCTCAGCACCAGTCTATGCAGGACCGATATCAGTAGTGAAGTCCCCCTGTGTGACGGGTAAATTAGCGTTCCCAATTGGCACAGAACAGGAAGGAACCCATGCGGTGCCAAAGGCAGTTGTGATTAAGACCAAAAGATCTGCCAAACTCCCGCATGGGCCAGCTTGAGCACAAGAGAGGACATCTGCCCTCCCAAAAATATCCATCATGGCTCCTATGAAGCCAGACAGATCTTCTCCTAGTGCCAGGTACTATGGGTACCAATGCTGGCTGCTGTGATGGAGTTGGTGGTAGGGGAGTCGGTGCATGATGCGGAACACTGAAGACAGTACCAGGGATATCTCCACCAACTCTAGCTGTATTCTTGGAACGATGAGGAAATAGCGCTTCTTTTTGCGATGTTGTTTCTGCTCCCTCAACAACTTGGATGAAGTAGCTGGCCATGAAGGGGACCTTGACCTTGCTCATGACCTAGACCTCGTTCATTGAAAGCTCCTACAACCTTCTTCTGGGCGAATCATAAAAGGTTTGGGCCGATGCTCCTTGATGGGATTAAGGTGTATTTATCATCAGAAGTCGCATGGTGATGTGTCATTCCATGAGCCGTGGCACCACAGAAAGTTGTCATGCTGATCTGTAATAGACGTGTCCATCACATCGTCGACAAGGCTTAAAGCCCAAACGTTTTCGTGATAACATTGTCCCTATGGCACCAAAAGATATATATATTATTTTGTGAGAGAAAAATCTCTGACAAGATGCAGAGCGAAGCTCCGGACCACATTGAAAGGTGCGGAAAAACAGAACTAACGCCAAGCTGCTGGTCCTGTTGCTATATGGCCCCATTAATGTCATCAAGACTCCTTGTCTGACGTTGCAGAAGTTTTTTCGGAACCAGTCTTGCACCTGGGCTATGCAAAGGTGAGGAATCTTCAGGTAAAAGTATCCATCTATCCATATAGAGGAAAGACATATCAATTACAGAAGTCTTTATTCTATTTAAAATAAAGTGCAGTGTGCTGGAAAAACGCCTTTCACTCGCAGGTTTTATACACAGGAAAACAAGTCTTTTTTTCAGCTTCTACAGATACATTTGTAGAGTCCTTCCTCTCTTTATACTACAAGCATTATGGTACATGTGTTTTTTATCAAAAATTGCAGTTTGTGGTGGACACAGGCCTGAAACACATGGATCAACCCAGAAAACTATACAAGTAGACACAATTCTGAATTCAACAAGGGGTCATTTGTGTAGATTGCTAATCGTTTTTGCAAAGAAAATAAATGCTAACTGAAATAAAAAATAATGTAAAAAACAAAATAGGAAAAAATAGAAATGGACAAGTTTTCATTTGTAATTTTTTGCTCTGCTGGATGATTTACAAAAGTAATATACCGTTATGTCTGTCAGAATCATCATGTTGCAAGGATATATAGGGGCCGATTCCGATTCAGGCCGGAAATCACTCCGACCGAGCCGGACCCGGAGAGATTTCCGACCGAATCGGACTCTAGCAGCCCGACCGAACGAGTACGATGCGTACGCATGCAATCGGACACGATTCGGTCGGACTCCCATTGAAGTCAATGGGAGCCGGTCGTACAACGCGTACGCGGGCTCCCATTGACACAATGGGTGCGAGGCGAACAAGAGCGCCCCCTACAGCGGGTACGCGTCGATGCGAATCGCGCCGTACATGCACAGGTAGGGGGGACCCATGGGTCCCCCCTGTGTGCGACTCGCGTGGCTACGCGTACAGGGGGTCCGACACGGACCCCCAAAGTCCGGCTCCGACTGCCCTTTGGAGCCGGACGGCGCGAGTCGTCGGACTGCTCGAGGCGCGCATCGTACTTGCCCGGCCGGGGAACGTCTCCATTGCGCGGTGCGAGTCGTGTCCGTGCGAGTCGGTCGGAGCGGTTCGGACCCGCGAACGTGTCGGTCGGCGATTTCGCGTGCGCTCGCATCGTACTCGCTCGCCCGGACGCACGTCCGAATCGGTCGGGAAAGAGGGCTCCGAATCGGATCCGGTTATGCCGAATCCGATTCGGAGCCCTACCGGCCGAGATCGGAATCGACCCCATAGTGTCTGTTTCGGCACTATAGGGAAAGTTTCGGAAATTGGGGAATCCTCTAAATTTCCACCAGCATCATTCACACACTTCTCCTGATAAAGAACATGGCTCACTTGTGTGGCTGGTCCCAGAGTCTACAACAGAAATAAGTCAAACAAGTGACTATTCGGAGATCATATTGACGTTGTATGGTCACAGTTTTTTATTGTTGTGGGCGCTATTTACAGCCACACAAGTGGGATCCCTTTTTTATCGGAAGTGTTGGAACCCTGACTGGTAGGAAGTTAGTGGATCCCTGCAGATTCAGAAACTTTCTCTCACATAAATGTAATGAAAATGCATGATTTTAGCCAAAGTTTGAGGTTTGCCGGGAATTCTGGGCAAGAAAACAAAGTAGGATCAATGCAAGCTACACTGCTTTGTATTCGCTTGGTTCTCTAGGATACAGAAATGCCCAGAGTGTGTAGGGTTACCTGGTTACCGGCTGGCCTAGAGCTTTAAAATTGCGGCCATTTTCTATGCCAAGTAAGAGGAAATTGGGACGTACATCTTCTCTGTGCCCCATATGTATTGTATTGTATTGTAATTGCATTTGTATAGCGCTTACTACCCCTGACGAGGCGACGAAGCGCTTTTTCGGCGAGTAGCACGCTACTCCGGGACCCATAGAGGATTAGTGTTGAATTAGTATAGTGAAACATGCAAGTAAATTTTAAGTGGTGGATATGTTAGTCAGTTATTTGGATTCGGAAGGATAGCAGAAGGATAGAAGAGGAAAGAAGGTTTGTATTTATATAGCGCTTCTACCCTGATGGGGTGTTGAATCGCTTTTTTTTGGCGAGTACCACGCTACTCCGGAAACCCATAAAGGATTAGTGGTGAATTAGTATGGTGAAATATGAAAGTAATTTGAGTGGTGGATGTTAGTCAGTTATTTGGAGTGAGAAGGATAGCGGAGGGATAGAAGGGAAAGAAAGGTTTGCATTCATATAGTGCCTGTTACCCCTGATGGGGTGTTGAAGCGCTTTTCTGGCGAGTAGCAGGCTACTCCGGAACCCATAAAGGATTAGTGTTGAAAATTAGTATAGTGAAATATGAAGTAATTTGAGTGGTGGATATGTTAGTCAGTTATTTGGATTGAGAAGGGTTAGGGAGGGGTAAAAAAAAAAAGGAAAAAGGTTTGCATTTATATAGCGCTTGTAACCCTGATGAGGTGTTGAAACGCTTTGTTGGCGAGTAGCACGCTACTCTGGAACCCATAAAGGATTAGTGGTGAATTAGTATAGTGGAATATGGAATTAGAGAAGTGAACATGCTAGTCTGTTATTTTGATTGAAAAGGATAGTGGAGGGATAGAAGAGTGAAGGATTTCTTTTTTTAGGTCATAGCAGTAGGAGGAGGCTTTTGGATGAGTAAAAAGGGTTTTTGGAGAAGAAGAGTCAGAGGGAAGAGTTTAGAAAGGTTTGTTTTGGGGGATCGGTACAGTAAAGGAGGTGTCAGAAGATGCAAGGAGGGGTAGAGTAGGAGAGAGTCAAGAAAGGGTTATTTTGGGGAACATAGTAGTGGTATGGCGTTTGGGATAAATGAGAGAGTGGGTGTAGAGGATATAATGATAGATGTATAGGGTATTTCCCCTTCTATCCAGCCATATTTGCTTTTTAGTCCATGTAGCTACGATAGATTTGTACTCATACGATTTAGACTGAGTGTATTTCACCGCATGGTTAGTTTTCCGATGATTAATGATTGGTCATTAACTCTACCAAATTGCCCCTGTGATGGGGTTTCACCGCAATCGACTATACATGTCGTACTATTTTGCAAATTTTATCTGGCATTAAGGAAAAGATGGATTAAACCAATATTAAAAATATGGGGTTTGAGGCAGTGTCGCCCAGCGTTTATTGCTCTTCAGTATTTAGATAACGAGATAGTCACTAATAATATTGCATCATTTCTGAAAAGCATGATCCATTATAGAAAACGAATTGAGATTGGACCTTGCTAGGAATCCTTCTGGTGATATTAATATTCTTGGTTTTAACAAATTATTAATTATATGTAAGGATGTTGTAATGAAATTATGGTATTAAATAGTTAGGATACTAAAGTGAAATAGAAATTAAATTGCTGATGCTAGATGTTTTTAGTCTAAATAGATTTTAGTTAAAGTTTTAAAAAGAAAATTTCTGTGTATAATGTAATCTGGATGTTTTTCTATCTATGGTCTTTTCCTTTTTTTATGATTCATATTAATTTGTATGTAAGCTTTTATGATTTTTTTTTTTACTAAAAATCGAATAAAGCTTTTTTTGAATTTGAATTTGTATAGGGTGAGATAGGGTAGTGAATTGGAAAGAGTAGTAGAAAGAAGTTTGAGATGAGTCAGAAAGTTGGGCTAGAAGATATATTGAGGGAAGTATAGGCTGAGAAATAGGGTAGTGCATTGGAAATGCTAAATTAGAAGAAAGTGATAAATATATAGATCCATAAGTACATTGAAAGTATATAGATGCATAAAGGAGGTAAGTATATGTAGATTAAAGATATTGATAGAGGTAGCGGATGAGAAATAGGGTAGTGCATTGGATATGCTTTTTCAGGAGAAAAGTAACAGACACACAGATCCAAGTACATGGAGGTACACAGATGCCCAATGGAAGCAAGTACATGTAGACCAAAGAAGATTTTTTTTTTCTTTTCGTTTTTATAACAACATAATTATTGTACATGTTTATACAAAGCAATACATAAAGATAGGCACATATCTATAGTGAAAATCAATGCTTATGTACAGAGGGACAAATACATAGGGTGGGTATTAATGAATGGGAAAATGGGCAGCATTCCTGGCCCTGGTCCCGACCAGTTTCGAACAGTGTCAACCAGGCACTCACCCTTGTCCTCTCCACCCTTAGCTGAGACGCCCTAAGCCTTGGCCGTTTATAGCCCTAGTAGTCAGGTGACCCCTTCAGCCAATGGGAACCCTAGCCCTAACAATATCCAATCACAGCACTAGCCCTAAAATCTAGAACCAATAGGAGACGAGGACCTTACAGCCAATCTTAGCCCTAGTCCAAGCACCCAATCAGTTTCAAAAATCCTTGATCTCTACGTCCAATAGAGGCCCTAGCCCTACCAGTAGTCTCAACCCTAGTCCAAGCAACCAATGGCACAGGAAGCCCTAGTCCCTACTTCCAATAGAAAGCCTAACCCTACTCTTAGTCTCACACCTAGTCCAGCAACCAATAACACCAGAAGCCCTAATCGCTACTTCCAAATAAAGGCCTAACCCTAGCCCTAGTCCCAACAACCAATAACACAGGAAGCCCTAGTCCCTACTTCCAATAGAAATACTAACCCTAGCCCGAGTCCCAACCCTACATTGATTGAATCACAGACCCAGAAACCAATCAGAACCCTCAAATACCCAACCAAGGAGGACACTAACCCTAATCCAATAGAAACACCAGATACAACCACCAATCAGTGTACACATGTACCAAACAATATCAGACTATATAAGGTCCCAGCTACCTCAGACCAGGTTTGCTGGCCAGGGAGTTGGAAGCTGCTTCTCTATTCAGAAATCTCCTAGGAGACAGACCGGCTCAATCCACACTTTGGACTTCTGCAGGTAAGGCCCCAACAAACTTGTCCTCTAACACTATGTATAAAACTTTACTCCCTCTCCTGGCCAAAAAACAAAGTGCACAGTCCCTATTAAACACAGTTTAAACAGCTTACAGCACATTACTGCTGTCTCAGGAGGGAAGGGGGCTGGTTTCACTGACTTGTTAACACAAGATGGTCGCTGGGGGTGCACTGCTTAACATACAGATCTTAGCACAGAGCAAAGGAGACATTTGGAGGGGAAAAACTGATAGTCACAGGGAATGAGAGGGAAAAACTACAGAGTTTGGACTGCAAATCCCACAATTCAACAGGTTAAATGGAAGCAGTCACAGGCAGGAAAAAACACAAGGTACAAAAAAGGACTAAAATTACCAGGCAAGAGCCATGGATTACCCTAGCTGTGATTTGCTGCATACTCATCTTTACAAAAAAGGGGCATTTTTTTTTTTAGATTTGATGTTTAATCACACTGGTATAATTCTTGGCGAACTTTTTGTATTGTGTACGACCTCTAAGGAACTTCGATTCAGCTCTTTCAGCCATTTTCTTCTTTGGCTTAGGAAACTTCAGCAACTGGCTTGAGATACTGTCAATCACACCTTGGCTGAGCCCACGGGAGGTATTTTAGACTCACCTTTTTAGGTCGAGATTACCCGACAGTGCAGTTATCTGGTTGTGAAAGACTGTGTACTTATGAAGAACAAGCAGGGACTTGGAGCCGTTACCATTGGTTGGCTTTGCGGTCACTTATTTGCCCGATTCTTATCGCAGCTTGTTTTAGTGGCCGTTTAGATGCATTCCTCCACATCCTTTGGGATGCACAAAGGTCTATTTCACATCTGAAAAGGACCCTCTGTCATCACACATTTAAACCTTCATATCAATTCATTGTACACACAACATTTTTTTAATTGGTCTGCATTTCACATTTTTTCAAAATTTCTTTTGTCAGTGCTCAGGTCCCAGTGTTAAGCATATTAGCTCTGCCAATGGTCGTTATGACTGCATTACGTTATACTTCATTAATCCAGTATTATGCACCATAGTGGTTTGGTAGCAATGATGCCATTTCGTTGTTAGTTAAGCAAATGCATTCTCTTTCGGGGAGAAAAAGGTTATGTGGACAGTACTCAACATGAAAACAGCACGTTTGGAAATATCATTGCTCCAATCTTGAAAGGTTCAGAAAAATTAAATTTTAACATCCCAAAGAACACAACACTTACCCCGAAGGATCAATTTGATAATTAGTTACTCCCCGAAGAACTATCTTCAGTGGGCTTTTCATGAAAGGAGCCAGGCAGATCAAGCTCTCCAAGTAATAACCAATGCTGCAGTGGGGATTGCAGTCATGATCAACTGAACCACCAAAAAGGAGGCCTGGCTGGTAATATATGGTTGTACCTGTCTCATTTATTTCAATCTTGGAGCCATTTGTTATTTTGTCCATCAGTCTTATGAAGCTTGCCTCAAAATCTCGGATGTCACAACTATGCTCAAAGGAATCAAATTTCCTCTTGCCTGCCATGGCAATTGGGATGCATTCCGCACTAGAGCCTCTTTGTGCTTTATGAGTGGGAGTGCAGCCTGGTGTAAGGACAGGCCGGCCCACACCTCATTTTTTTTAAGCTAAAATATCCCTGGCATCCAGTGGGCTTTCTGTCCCTCCAGCTGCAGACTAGGGGCAAACTCGAATTTTCTCCCTAGGAGAGGGCAGAGAGACTGTTGGGGCTTTAGGGGCTGAGTTATGGCCTGATGTGGGCCGGCACCCACCCCATTCATTATTGTTTTTTTGTTTTAAAAAAACATGACTGGATGTAGTGGGCTTGTCCCCACTCGGGGAGTAGATTGGGAGTAAGCCTCCTCAATCTGATCCCCGGGGGGGGAGGGGGTAGAAAGGCTGCTGGGACTTTTTCTTGATTGGAGGCATGGTCTGATACCTGGGCTGGCTAGCCTCACTCCTTCCTTGTTTTCAAATTTTTCACTGGTGTCTAGTGGTCATTTTGCACACACTGGTGGGGTACAAAGGATGGACTGCACATTAGGGCAAATCAGAAATACTGCTGGAGCCATAATGGGGTAGGGTCACGACCCAATGCCTGTGTGAGCCACCCCTACCGTTCTTTCTTTATTTTTTGCTCTGCTGTCTACTGGGCTTTCTGACCCTCTAGATGGCAGATTAGGGGTATACCCCCCAAGTCTGCCTCCAAGTGGGACAGAAGGATATCTGAGCTCTTTCTGGATTGGGGACACGAACAGATGCCTGGGCGGGTGTCCCCCACCTCTTCTAGTTTTTTTTTTCCTTGTGTCTAGTGTACTTTCTGCCTCCCTGGGAAAGGCCAGATTGGAGTAAACGCCCAATCGCCTTCCTTCCAGGTGCAGAAAAACTGATCATTTTTATTTTAAGGGGAGCACTAGGCCATGCCCAGGGGGGCTGCTCATGCTCCTTAAAACCTACTCCCTGGTGTTGAGCGGGTGGACCACTTCTTGGGGATTTTGGCGCTTGGGTGAACCCAAAGCATGGATCCACTAGGGAGATGCAGTGCTTGAAATGGTACATTGGCCTTTTTCCAGCACTAACTCCAACATCTTTATTGATATTTAAGAGGTAGAGTTATGGCCCCCAAGCACCATTCACAGTGAAACCTAATGGCGCTGCTATTGGAGAAGAATGAGGGTGAGTCGACCACTTGCGTTTCGCAGTACAAAAGATATGAGGTTTGCCAAATTACCATCAGTCTGACAGGAACTTCCTCTGGCTTACCGACCTCTTCCACACCATTGACCCACCTCCTACACCTCACTAGGGACAAAAGAGGGTAAACCTTCCTGTGTCACAAACTGAGGATCCATAGCCTTCCCCGGGAGCGTAAAAGGCCAGTGTAAAGTTTTAGCCCAGCAGTGTATCGTCAGAATCAGTACCTCCAAGCAGGGTTTTAAGTGGGATGAAAAAACTGAGGGGTCTCTCAAAGGGGCATGGCCGATTTAATTAAAAATATAAACAAAAAATCTGTGCTTAGCATAGTGTGCCGCCCAACTGGTATTTTGCTGCTTCTGTTATTGCATCCAGATATATAATACACGTAACATTACACCTACAACAAGTCAAGACTATTGGCTTTTCCATTGGTTGTTAGTTGCATAAGATAAATAAGCAACAACTGTGGCTTCGTAGTAAATAATATTGAAAATGCTTCTGTTCTGAAATGATGAGACTGTGAAAGAACTAGAACAGAATGATGAGACTATGAAAGAACTATAACGAGTCTCTTTGAAGTTACCTCAAAGGCAGTGAAGGGTGGTACTGCTGCAGAGTTAACACTTATTTTTCACCCAGAGGGTGAGGGCAAAAACGGAGAGCCCGATAGGGACCCGTCTCAGCTCTTGCTTTTTAGAACTGCCGGTGCTGAGCACCGGCAGTACCCGGCCCTATTAAAGCCCTGCCTCCAAGTCAGACTGTGGCCGTATCTGCTTTGGGTTTTCCTAAACAGGAAAGCTACAGCAAAGACTCCTGTCACCATAAACTGTGGAAGAGTTCCTTTATAGAACAGCACCTGCTCGTCCCTAGACACAACTGAAAGGGGAAATGAACAGAGAGGTTAACTATCTTTGGGATCAGATGGCTGTCCAAACAGCTAATGCGCAGACACTTTACATTTAAGAGTAAGCATTTAAAATGCACTTAGCAAAGTTATTTTTACTTGCTTACTTTTTGCTCATCTACTTAGAGCAAGACTCCCAGACACACATGTCCACATATATTTTCTGAGAGGGAAGGAGGATAAGGGGAATTCACAATGAGCCCCTGTTCAGCAGCTCCTATCATTTTTAGTGGGTGAAGTGGAACGCGAAAGCAAGACAGACAATAACAAAATCCCTGAATGCAAGTTTATATTTTATAGGGAGTGAAGGAAATGTACTGACTTTCAGACCCATCCATGACAAATGTATATATATTTTACTTGAATTTAATTCTTAAAACTCCATATTGCCAAATGTTGGAAGGCACCTTTTTTATTGCTCAGAAGTGAAGTGGGTGGACAGTTGAGATGTTAATTGTTCACATGCTCCTACGCCCTACCGCAACACCCAATTCAGTAAACTACTTAGATTCTTACCCTATTCAAACGTACCCGATTTCACCTTCTAACACACAAGATCTGCATTCTAGTGATGGATTTAGCATGTGACTAAAACTCTTTTTATTGTGGGCAAATCTTCCTGTTATCTAGCAATGTTACAATACATTTTTCTACCCCTCATCACATTCTATTTTTTGTAATGTGACTAGAACAGTATACAATACTGTTCTATGTGGTATACATCAAATTTGAGATACTCCAGCTAACATAAAAATGTTCTCTGGGAAGTACCTTGTTGCTCTTTGGAGTTCGTCCTATATCAAATATATAAAAACCTTGTGGAAAGAGAGGAATAACACTTGGCATTACCAAGCTATCTTATTGACAATTAAATTGGGAGGAGAGGGTGGTGTCGGCTTGCGACCCTGATCCTCAGATTCTAGTCGAGCCGCAGCTGCCTACCAAAGTCTGAAGTAGAGGTCTTGGAAAGGCTCCTGACACTGGTCATCTAACCTAAAGGATTTTCAGTGCAAGGACAAGTAAGAACAAAACCTACGAAGTGCTGAGTTTGACTTCACTTTTCGTAGTGGGAAGTAGACCTTGCTGCCACCCGCGCCACTCATTCACGACGGAAAATCACCATCGCGGGACCGGGGCCCATCCTTGTTCGATCTGAGGCCGGCGGCCGGCCCGTTGACGAGAGGTGGCGGCCGAGCACCGCAGGGCAGCCCTGTGACCCGGTGAGGGTCCCCCAGCCGAGCGGCCCGCAGAGAGGCCTCCTCCTTTGGCCTGGTGCACGGTGGGATTCAACCAGCGGCCGCCGTGTATCCCTGCTATCGGCCGCCTTCTCGGGCGGCGGAGGGGAGGCCCCGCCGGACCCGGAGCGAGACGATCCACCTGCGGCGCCCCCAGGCCGGGGGTGCATTCCCAGCGGCCTGGGCGGGGACCAACAACCCCTTGCGGCGCCCGGTGAGTGGGGCGGCCGCCTCGTATCTGAATTTGACGCCGGCCGGAGAGGCTCAGCGCAATGCCTGACGGGCCCAAAGGCTCACTAGCCCTTCCGATGACGGAGGCTGAGGCCCGGGACCACCCTCGATCCCTCTAAGACCAGAGAGGTGGCGTTTGGCTGGTGCGGCCCGGGGGCGGCTCCCTTGCCCTTAACCGAGTCCTGTGCTCGCTGTGGGGCCGGGCGCCGCGGAGGCTGCGCTGTGTCACGACTGCTCTTCGGCCACCATTTCGGGCGGCGGAGGGTGGGTGAGGGGCCTTCGCGTTGCCACTGGCGCCCTCCCTTCCACCGAAAGCGGCCTCCTGACAGCCCTGCCGGACCCAGATTGAGACGGCTCATCTGTACTACCCCCAGTATCGGGGACTTGATTGCACCGGCCCGAGTGGGGCATGGGGGCTCCTTGCGGCATCCGGTGAGTGTTGTGACAGCGGCGGGAGGACGCAGGGGCCCGTGTGGTGCAGTCCTTCCCGCTCACCGTTGACTGCTTTGGGGGCAGGACTGTAGGTTCCCCGTCAGCGGCTATCCCTATCTGACGTTTGGGGGTTGGATCGCGGCCCCGCGACCGCCCGGGCGATCTCGTGGCCCCCGGCCCGTCGCGGCCCGCCACCCCCGGGAGAGTGACCCCCGACGTGCGGGGCAGAGGTGCCGGTCGCCAGTGGCGTGGAGAGGGCCTGAGCGGCTGCTGGTGCCTGCTGGGGCTGGGCGGCGCCTGCCGCTACTAACACCCGGGCCTGAGGGCGGCCTGGCGGAGGCGTAGAGGGCTCCGAGGAACGTGGCGGGTGAGGCCGCCGGAAGCAGCCAGTGTCAGACCCTGTGATGAGCGGGGGGATCGGCCGTCAGCTCGGACGGCAGTGAGGAACCGGGTCCCTGCCCCCCCCCGCCCTCGGGTCCGGAGCCTGTTGTGGGTGGCGACCTGCCTCAGAGCAAGGGGCCCCCGGACTGCTGAGGCCGTGGCGCTGGGAATTGAAGATCAGCAGGGGCCCGATCGAAGACAGCGCCTGACGAAGCAGTGTAAGCTCCTGGCCCGGGCGGTCGACCCAGTGGCATCGTGAGGCCTCCTGTGGGATCGCGGCTGGCGAGTCGGCCGGCGCCGGAGCGGAGGTAGTGGTGGGGGCGGGGCGAGCATCCGGACCCCGGTCGTGTGGCGGACTCCTGCAGGATTCCAGCGGTGACGGGTGGGGCGAGTGAGGCCTGACCCCCGTAAGTACAGTCGGCCATCTTGTCGGGTGGCGGAGGGCGCCCCCTACACAAAGATAGCAAGAGGAATAAACCCCACCAACCGGGCCTCCGGGTGAAGTCGGAGGCTCGCGCCTGCGGAAGGCTGCCATCTCTCTGATCTGTGGCCCACGTCGGCCTCCCGCTCCCCCGTGTTCCAAGTTGCCACAGTCACTATCGGCTGGCCAGAGCCATGGGGAGGGATAAAGGTACCAAGCCTACACCGGCCCCCACGCAGACGAAAATGGACCGGTTCACCACGCCCGAGCTTCCCGGGGGGGCGGCGGGGGGCCACCCCCTCCTCCGGACAGGGACCTTGACACTATCCTTCAGGCCATTAAGACCTCACAGGCGTCCGTGGAGGGGAAGATCGGAGAAATCAAAATAGACGTGTCTCTCCTCCGGCAAGACCTCCGCAACGCAACCACGCGGCTGTCGGAAGCCGAGACCCGCATATCCACGGCCGAGGGCGATATTGCACGACTCAAGGACCAAGTCGCCCACCTTTGTACTCATACCAAGGAGCTCCATAGGCGTGCGGAAGACGCGGAAAACCGGGCACGTCGCAACAACCTCCGTCTGGTGGGGTTTCCTGAGGGGGCGGAGGCAGGCCAGGCCGCCACTTTCGTGGAGGACTGGTTCAAATCATGGATGCCTGGAGATGCCCTGTCGACATGGTTTGTGGTAGAAAGAGCCCACAGATCCTTGGTGCCCAAGCCCCCTCCTGGCGCTGCACCCCGCCCCATCATCCTAAAAGTACTCAACTTTAAAGACTGCGATGCCATCCTGAGGGCTGCCAGGGCGGCCGGCCTACTCAAGTTTCAGAATCATGTTATCATGATATACCCGGACTACACCAGGGAGGTCCAAGACCTCCGGCGCTCCTACATGGAAGTCAAGAAAAAGCTGCGTGCATTGGGCCTACAATATCAGCTCCAGTTCCCGGCCCGTCTCCGGGTCATTTTTCAAGGCCAGACGCAATTCTTTGACTCCCCCCAGGCGGCATGGTCATGGCTGACGGAGGAGCGTCCCCTTCGCCAACGACGAGACATCTCTCCGGAGCATATGGAATCGCAGCTTGAGGGGCAGCGGTCGCTGGGGCGCCGGCGTCGCACGCGGTCGCGCAGGTGGCGCCAGGCACAGGCACCAGCACTCAGATCTTTAAGCGCAGCGGCTCCTGACCGCCAAGACTCCTCCAGCCAGTCGGGCTCCCCGCCACGCAACAGACATCGCTCCACTGAGAGCCTTGCGGGCTCTGCCATGCCACTGGCCCAGGTAGACTCAGACCTCTCTCGTACCCCCACTCTTTAGCAGTAATGCAACTCAGATCCAAATGCACGTCTGCTGTTGGGGGGGGAGAGGGCCTTCAGACCTTATCAAACACTTGTTTATTTTCTGCTCACTGCCGATGTACTGTCTATCCGTTCTTCTGGAGGGGTCCTCCACGTTTCCATTCTGAGCGTTCTAGTTTGGTCTAGTTAAATGGGGGGTCAACAGATGCTTCCGTTTTCGAAGTATAGGGAGGGGGGAGGGGGCAGGGGGTGGGTTCGGTATTGGGTTCTCTCTTGGTTGTTGGGAGACACGATTGTTTTCTCCACAGGTTTTACACTGTTTACTGTTGTTCTGTTGCACCCTCATGACACGCGGAGCCACTCAGACAGAGGCCCACTTTACATGCTCAGACCAAACGGTACATCTTCACACCTGAACCAGGTCCCACATCTGCTGTCGGCCCACCCGGGTCCGACGGGCCACCGTAGCGACTTCCGGCCCCCATGACTGTTACAATATCTTCGTCCGCAACCTTTCAGATTTTATCCTGGAACGTTAACGGCCTCCTAGACAGCCACAAGCAAACGGCCGTATTGCGCTATGCGCAGCGCCTCAGTATAGATGTGCTTATGCTCCAAGAAAGACACCTGTTGGGCAACCTTTGCCCCTTCCTGGCACGATATGGCTATGACAGGGTATGGCACTCGGGCTTCGCTCGAGGTTCCCGGGGTGTGGCCATAATACTGAGGCGCTCCCTTCCCTTTGTCCTCACACAGGTTTTCCACGACCCGCAGGGCACGTTCGTAGTTATCAGCGGGGCAATCGGGGGTAATCCACACAACTTTGTGTCCATGTACTCTCCTCCCTCAATCCTCACCATGGCCCTTAAACACTCCACCGCCCTGCTGCCCACCCTCCCCATGGGATTCACTGTTATAGGGGGTGACTTTAATGCGGTCTCGGCCCCACTCCTGGACACGACGGGCCCTCCCTCTCCATCCAGACTGACGCAGGCAAAACAGCTCACAAACTGGGCCGAATCCCTAGGCCTCTGCGACGCGTGGCGAACCTGGCACCCACACGCTAAACAGTACACACACACCTCCGCTGCACACCACACGCAGGCGCGCATAGACGCGATTTTTATTCCGTCAACGGACTGCTCTACACTCCAAGATGTCCGCATACTCCCGAGAGGCATTTCCGACCACTCTCCAGTGCTCCTTAGCGTAGGGTCCCCTCCTCACCATTCACGCCCAATGTGGCGGTTGAACGCCTGGTTTCTTCAAGATAAGGATTTCAAGAAGGCGGTGGGTCTGGAGTTGGCGCAATACTTGAACACCAACGCGGGGTCGGTCCCTTACCCGGGTACCCTATGGGAGGCAGGTAAGGCCACCATCCGTGGATTTGCCAAAGGCCACGTCCAAAGGCAGCGACGGGCCCAATTATCGCGGATCACATCCTTGGAGGCACAGGCCCTACGCCTTGAGCGCTCCCCCACCGCTGGGGAAGACGCAGCTCAAGAGAGGCGCCTCGCGAGCATCCGCAACGACATTAAGCAACTCTCGCTAGAGGCTGCCAAGCTCATGTGGAGATCTTCTGTGGCCAGAGTTTATAGTTGGGGAGATAGGAATGGAGCGATTCTGCACCGGCTCGCCACGTATCCCAGAGCGAACCGCATTATCCCGGAGATACTAGATCAGGAGGGGACGACACAACGATCCCCGGCGGCTAAAGCGGGCGCATTCGCAGCCTACTATCGCCGACTCTATGCTAAGCAAACCCCAGAGAGATCGCTCCGGAACCTAATGGAAGTGGCAGGGGCTCATCTCCCCCAGCTGGACTCCACGGCTAGATCTGATCTAGACCGCGTATTCTCCCTCGAAGAGATTAATGAGGCCATCGTGCATACCGCGTCGGGTAAGACTCCTGGCCCGGACGGCTTTCCCCAAGAATACTATGCAGCGTACCGCGAAGCCCTCGTACCCCGCCTAGCCGACCTATACGCCGAGGCTTCAGAGAAAGGTTCTTTCCCAGCAGAGACGGATATGGCCACCATTGTAGTCCTTCCGAAGTCACAACCGCCATCTCCCCATTGTGCCGACTATCTCCCTCATCAACACGGACATTAAACTGTACGCTACGATCCTCGCCCGTAGGATGAAGCCTTATCTCGCCACGTTGGTCCACCCAGACCAATGCGGTTTTATGCCCCAGTGAGGCACCAGACACTGTCTTCGGCGGCTGCACCTGGCCCTGGCTCATCGCCACGTGCTCTCCCCCTACCTGGCGCTCCTTCTCCTTGACTTTGAGAAGGCATTCGATTCCGTCGATTGGACGTACTTAGACGAGGTGCTGGCGCTGATGGGCTTCGGCCTTCGCTTCAGGCAGCTGGTAGGGGTCCTGTACACTCGGCCACGGGCGCGTGTCCTGGTCAACGGGGTTCTTTCTGATGCCTTCCCCATTCAAAGGGGAACGAGGCAGGGATGCCCCCTCTCGCCCCTCCTCTTCGCCCTGGTGATGGAGCCTCTAGCGGCCTTGATCCGGTCCGAGAATCTGGTTCGGGGATGGGAATGGCCTAACTCTGAAGTGGATAAAATCGCCCTGTATGCAGACGACGTCCTGCTCTTCTTAACCGATCCCGCACAGTCAGGCCCCTGTTGCCTTCACATCCTGCGCTCTTTTGGGCAAACCTCGGGCCTTCAACTGAACCCCAGGAAATCGGTCCTGGTTCCGCTCCATCTTTCCAGGGAATGTTTCGACTGGCAGTCCACGATACCGCTGCGGCGCCAGTCATTTAAATATCTTGGAATATGGGTCGCTCTCCTCCCGGACCTGGGTTGGTCCCTTAACATTACCCCGCTCATGAAGAAGGCCAAGGCAGATCTTCACAAATGGCAAACACTGCCTCTGAACCCCTTGGGGAGGGTGGCCTTATTTAAAATGATGGTTCTTCCAAGATTCCTCTACATCCTTCAGAACACCCCATTCTGTTTTTCGCGGGCTTGGTTTCGGGAGCTGGACTCTATGGCCACTAAGTTCCTCTGGGGGGGTAAGAGGGCCAGACTGGCCTTTAAAACCTGCCAGATTCCCTCATTCGACGGGGGTATGGGGATGACACACTTATATTTATACTACCTGGCGACTCGTTTACTGAACATCCACGACTGGTTCAATGGGGGCTGGTCTGATCCAGCATACAGGCTGGAACTGAGTGGGCTAGGCCTACCCAAAATCCAATCTCTCATGTACGGGGAATCTATCCCGTCCACTCTGCCCGACATCACACGCTCGGCACTCCTGGCCTGGCGGGCGGCATTGCGACACACTAAATGGACGAACAAACTCACTCAACAGACACCCCTATGGCACGGGACGAGGCTTCGGGAGGTCAGTGGGTTACAGGGGTTCCGAACATGGGACCTCATTGGGATCTCCCAGCTCGGGGACGTGTGGGCAAGCAGTCGCATGCGCTCCTTCGCAGATCTTCAATCCAGATACTCTCTGCACCCATCTCAACACTACAAATATCTACAGGTGCGGCACGCCCTCCGCGTACACATCCCCGACGACACCAGGATTCCCGAATACAGCCCCCCTGAGGCTCAGACCATGCTCGGCGACTTGGGGAAGGGAGGTATTTCCCGCATTTACAAGACGCTTGTTAACAATACTCCGACCTCCCTAGACGGACTCAGGGGCCAATGGAAGGAGTGGTTGGGCGCCCTGGACGAGGAGGGCTGGCGCGACGCCCTCATGTCACCTAGGACGGTTACTTCATCTGCTAAACTCCGCCTAATTCAGTTATATTACTTACACATGGCCTACCTCACCCTGCAGCGCCTACACCGAGCCGGCTTTTCCCCAACTGCCTCGTGCACGAGGTGCGGTCTTGATCCGGCCGATTTCTTTCACATGGTGTGGGCTTGCCCCCGATTGGCTCAATTCTGGGGAGAGATCGAAAGCGAACTGACCGAGGTCCTGGGATGGGAGGTGCCCCATGACCCGCGTCATTCCCTTCTTGGGATCACAGATGGGTTGGACGGGACCAGGAGCGAGAAGTTCTTTTACAATACAGCCATAGTCGTGGCCAAGCGGGACATTGCTGCCTCCTGGAAACAGCCCATGCCACCCAGTTCCGTGAAATGGCGAAAAGGGGTGGATTGGTGTGCGGCCCAGGAGAAGCCTATGTATGAGGCAAGGGGGTGTCCTAGGAAATACCGGAGGGTTTGGGGCAAATGGCTGGGTGCCGTGGATTAGCTTGTTCTTTCACACAAGTGGGTTGGGGTCATCGCTAGATGGAGGGGTCTAATAGTCACGTCTGTGTCCTTCTAAGTATAATGTACCCATATCATGCTGTAATATGTTGTGTCATGAGTGATTATACCTTGTTAAAAAACCAATAAAATTGTTTATCAAAAAAGAAAAGTACAACAATATCTAAAAAAAATATTGATGTAAAAAATATAGTTGTACAAAATATCGAATTATATATATATATATATATATATATATATATATATATAATAAAATAATAAATATTAAATATGTTAAATAATTAAATTAATATAAAAAATAAAGTAGATTTAATATAAATTAAAAAAATATAATAAATAAACTTAATTAAAAAAAGTTAAACACACATACATAATAATTCATATATATTTCCTTTAAAACAATTAAAAAACTATTTCTGGTCGCGCATGCCACTGTCTATCTATGGCCGATCGCCCATATTTAAGATGGTCGCGCTTCCTCGCTTACTGTACCAGTTGCAGAATCATCCCTACCCGATCCCCCCTAGATGGTTCAGGCAGGTTAATTCAGTTTTGGGGCAATTCCTATGGGCAGGAGGTGCGGTGCGGTGCGAGTCGCCCTACGAACATGTTTCCTCTCTACGTATTGCGGCGGTTTGGCGACTTCTGATATTCTCTCCTACTACATGGCCTCCCATCTACTCATCTTAAATGAGTGGTGGTATGGGGGTCGGGATGACCCAGCCTACGCGGTTGAGCGGCGCCTCATGGTGGATCTCTCTCTCCACACGATTCTGTATTCTGCACCGGTACGTAGGGCCCTGCCGTCGGCGACTCAGGTGGTCTTCCAGGTTTGGCGACAAGCTTTGCGGCGGATAGGGTGGTGGAACACGCTGACCCGGGAGACCCCGCTTGCCACAACTAGCAGCTCTATCAGGGTTTCGGGGCTGGGACAGTATCGGTATCTCTACCCTTGGGGATGTCATGAGGGGGCTTATCCTAAAGTCTTTCCAAGACCCACAAAACGAATTTCACATGCGTAAATCCCAATTCTATAAATACCTCCAGTTTCGCCACGCCCTCACCCCCAGCTTGGTGGGCCTAGAGTCGCTGGCGGGATTCAGTCCGGTGGAAGCTAAGGTATTTATGGGGGATCTTCAGGACCACAAAATATCTAAGATTTATCAGTCCCTAGCAACACACAGCTCCCCCACATTGCAAAAACTTAGAGAGGCCTGGGAGGGGGATGTTGGCTCGCTTGATGAGGAGGACTGGACGGAGGCTCTGGCCTCCCAGCGGGGGGCGGCCATAGCGGTACGCCTACGTCTTATCCAGTTCAAATATCTCCATTGGGTCTACTTTACCAGAGTCCGGTTGTGGAGGGCGGGTATGGTGGCTTCCCCGGTATGCCTGAGATGTGAACGGGAGGAAGGGACCCTGATACATACTGTTTGGCATTGTTCTTCCCTGGCACGGTTCTGGAGAGGGGTGATGTCTTGCCTCTCAGAGGTGCTGGGCTGGGATCTGCCCCGGTCGCCGAAACTAGTACTGCTACATGTCATGGAAGGGATTGGGGGCAACATTTATAAACGCCATCTTAGGTTGTTGGGGCTCACGTTGGCAAAGAGAGACATAGCCAAGGCATGGAAGGCGCCTACGCCACCCTTGGTGTCGGTCTGGAAGAGGGGCCTGGACTTTTGTATGGGCTTAGAGCTCCCTATTTTTACGGCTAGAGGGTGCCCGCAGAAGCATTTTAAAATTTGGAAGCGGTGGGCTGATTATCGGGGGTTGCTGCTAGAGCCGGTTGTTGCGGGGGGGCCCTTAATCCAGATTGATAGTACCCCGTCAATGCCACTGTTATTTGATTGCATACATAGGTGGGTGGGTGCAGGTGGTGTGGGGCAATGCCATGTTCCTGCTGGGTCTACGTGGTGGTTAGTGCGACTGGGGGGGGGGACTACATCTTCGCAATCGGGTGACCAAGACGTAAAGGATGAGAAGTTAATGGAACCATATCTAATCATCAATCTCTCCAAACATGTCTTAACAAGAGCTGAAGAAAGCCTTTTAAATAAAGGACTTACATTCTGTCCGGAAAAGCATTTTGATATTGTAGAAACTAAAATAGATCTTTACAAATATGTACGGAAATTAAAGTTGGCTAAGTTCTTCAACAGACAAGAGAGACAAAGTATATTGAACGTGGAAATGAGCAATAATTCAATTGAAGAACCAACACAAGAGTTTACGATTGCAGAAATTTCGAATTTAAGAACGGCGTATGGCCTAGCAAATGAAATAAATGAGGAGAACATCCCTGACACACAACTGTTACAGGAGATGGGTATAAGAACGGAAAACACCTGATCACAAAGTTTAAAAATAAATCCAAATTCTGCCCAGCATTACATCCCGGGAATAAGATAGACACCTTTTATGAGTTAGTAACCATGGAATTGGAAAAAATGAGCAATGTTAAACATGGAGATAACAAAGAGAATCTCAGTAAGCAGGAACGCTCAGCATTAGAGTCACTTATGAATAATACTCTAATAGAGATAAAACCCGCCGATAAAGGAGGGAACATAGTTATTTTAAATAAGGATGATTACATCATGGAAGCAATGCGACAACTAAATGACATCAATAACTATGAAAAGCTCAAGAGAAATCCTATAAATGACATGGTTAGAGACTTGAATATCAAGCTTAAGAACTGGCAGGAGAAGGGATTACTAAATGATCAGGAGGTACAATATCTGAGCAATAATGACCCGATAATACCAACCATTTATTTCCTCCCGAAGGTGCATAAAACGCTAACAAAGCCACCAGGGAGACCCATTATTTCCAGCTGTGGGTCCCTATATGAAAATATCTCCACATACGTGGATTACTTTCTGGCCCCAATGGTCCCAACCCTAACATTATACATCAAGAATACTGGGGATTTCCTAAGAATGCTTATGAACACCGGATGGTGTAAGGATTACATGCTGGTAACCATCGATGTAGTGTCTCTTTATACGTCTATTAATCACAACATAGGCATAAAAGCGATAAAATATTTCTTGAAACAAAAGCCTATTGAACAACTTCAACATTGCCAGATGGTCATTGAAATGATAGAACTTTGTTTAAGGAACAATGTACTCCTTTTTAATAAGAACATTTACTCCCAATGCTGCGGCACTGCCATGGGAGTTTCCTTCTCTCCAAGCTACGCCAACCTAGTAATGGGTTGGTGGGAGAAGACCATAGCTTGGAGAGAGGAAAATGACCATCACGTAGCCAAGGTGGCATTGTGGCTGCGTTTTATAGATGACCTCTTCCTCCTTTGGAATGGAACCGAGAATGAGTTTATAGAGTTCTTTAACATATTGAACAACAATGATGTTGGCCTGAAATTCACCTATAATATCAGTTCAAGTGAAATTGTATTCTTGGATACTAAAGTATATGTGAAAGCAGACCAAATAGAAACAACTGTCTACCGGAAAAGCACGGCAACAAACAGTGTGCTACACGGAAAGAGCTTCCATCCAGAGACACTAAAAAGAAACATACCATACGGTGAATTTATCAGGATGAAGAGGAACTGCTCAAACACGAAGGAGATGAATCTTAAATTCAAAGACACTAAAAAACGGTTTTTACAAAGAGGTTATCGATACAATGATATCAAACGGGGAGAGATGAAAGCTAGGTGCCTTACAAGAGCTGAAACATTGATTAAGAAAAATGATGCGAATATGGAGACACAACAAAAAGAACCTATAAGAATGGTGATGACATACAGTAAAGAGAGTTTTAAAATTCGCAAATCCCTCAAAAAATACTGGAACATCCTAAGTAAAGATCCAGACATCGGCAAAGAGTTGGGTGACCATCCGCAAATAACCTACAGAAAGGCACCATCGTTGTCTGATAAACTGGTCAGAAGCCACTTTGAAATTAAACAACCAAGTATGTGGTTACAAGGAATGCAAAGGGGATTTAAGAAATGCAGCCAATGTAAGGCCTGTAAAATCGGGAGAAGCATGAAAACAATCAAGGATCCACAAGGCAAAACATTCAACATCAATGACACCATAACGTGTAAAACAACTCATGTGGTGTATATGTTGGAATGCCACTGCGGGAAACGCTACATTGGAGGCACGATATGTCCCTTAAATAAACGCATCCTAGAACACATACGGGCTATACAGAACAGAGACTTGACATATGCCATGGCAAAACATATGACAACACATGAGAGGAAAACATGGCAGGACATGACATATAGTGGCTTGGCAACAGTACCCATCCATGAGAGAGGTGGGAATAGAACTCTAAAACTAAGACGCCTGGAATCGAGGTTAATAATAAGATTTAAGACCAAATCCCCGATGGGACTTAACGGGGATGAAGAATTACATATACATCTGTAAGGATACTGTGGCATCTGTACTGTAACAGAAGAAATGAAACATTACTCAGCAAGGAGTGAAATATTATAAAAAGGAACAAAAATATCAAATCTGTAAAAGACTTTTAGACCTTTGACCAAAATAAAACATGAAATGTTTTGCAGTTATTAGGGCACTGAGCCCACAAATAAAGAAAGATCGTGAGGGATACATGAATGGAAAGAGATGCAGACATGCATTATTAGTTAAAATGTTCTAATTGTGGACACTGAGCCAATCATTGAACATGTAGCGCAAACGTGCGTTCCAGTCACTAAGACTAATGGTTATTTGATCATATTTATGATCATACTAATGTGAATCCATGCCACATGTATCTTTTTAGAAAACTAATACTGCCTTATATATTTGCATATTTTGGTGTAATCGTCCAAATTATTTTATAAGACTAATGTAATTGTCAGATATCACAAAATGATTTAACAATTGTTTTTTATGTTGGCATGCATAAACATGCTATTTTTTAATGTGAACTACCATTCATAGTATGCATCATAAATTGTTCACTGGGTTTCTGGTATAAATAGCTGAAAGCGTAGAGGGACTAACGCTATACACCGTGACCAAGACCTGCTGGTCGAAACGCGTAGGTGGAGAAGGAGTGTAACTGGCTTGAATAAATCTTTACAAACCAAATCTGGGAGAGTGCAGCGTGATACTTGTTTGGTGAGAAATTGTTGTTCGGGGCAAGTCCGGCCCCGCCACGCGCACCAGCTGTGAGAAGTGCGCCCTTCGTTCTTGGACTGCTTTGTTGATGAATATATATATATATATATAAATATTTATATAATTTTAAAATTATAAAATAAAATAAAATTAATAGTTTATAAATTATTTTTTTTTAAACAAATTTTATTAATCAAATGACAAATGTATAGCAGGGCACTGTAACCCAGCGACCTCTGCACAATCAGTACAAAGCATCATGACTTTGACTTTTCAAGAAAGAAGCAAGAATCCTGCGCTACATGTTCAATGATTGGCTCAGTGTCCACAATTAGAACATTTTAACTAATAATGCATGTCTGCATCTCTTTCCATTCATGTATCCCTCACGATCTTTCTTTATTTGTGGGCTCAGTGCCCTAATAACTGCAAAACATTTCATGTTTTATTTTGGTCAAAGGTCTAAAAGTCTTTTACAGATTTGATATTTTTGTTCCTGACTTTTAGACCTTTGACCAAAATAAAACATGAAATGTTTTGCAGTTATTAGGGCACTGAGCCCACAAATAAAGAAAGATCGTGAGGGATACATGAATGGAAAGAGATGCAGACATGCATTATTAGTCAAAATGTTCTAATTGTGGACACTGAGCCACGGGTGACGAGGCAGCAAGAAGGAAGGGGCAGAGCACAAAGAGACTTCGACAAAGAAGCTGCAGGACAAAGACGGGCCAGAGGAAGGGAGAAGAAAAGGAACAGAAAATATGAGCTTCTCTAAACATCAATGACAGTACAGATGCACAAGATAAACCACTGGTTATGAATATATCATCTGTCAAGCTCCCCCCAACCAGGAAAGACTACTAAATATAGGATTTTTAGTTTTGTCTCTGTCAGTCCCCAATTTCACAAACATATAAATATGTTAGAACATTAAAACTGCACAAATACTACCAGATGAGGCAAAAAAGGCACATGGGAAACTAACACCAAGCAGAAACTCTCAAAATTCAAGATTGGTGACATCCCGGAATTAATTGAGATTCAGGAGCTAACTAGAGAAATGATGGAAGACCCTGAGGAAAGTATAAACCGTCCCCGACTCCACAGGGTAGAACATTGAATACATTGAATACTGAACCACTAGCCTATGGTGAATTAGAACGAAGAAACAAATTACCAGATCAAAACATACAGGATCCAGGAATGACTACAACCAATGTTCTCACCCTCAATGAATTGGGATTTACCACGGACATACTTGTACAGAGTGGTTGCAAACCTAAAACAAAATGAAATGAAAGAAACATTTATTGAGCGCATAGCTACCCGAGGGCATCCCAGCGCTGACAGCGGCACAACAATAGACACCACAACCACATTAAGAGAAAAGCCAAGTTTTTAGAAGTTTACGGAAGGCCAAATGATTAGATTCACTGCGTATTTGAAGTGGAAGGGTGTTCCATATTCTGGCAGCATTGTAAGAAAACAGACGGCCCCCGCTTCTTGCCCTTTTGATTTTAGGGACTAATGCAAGATGGAGGTCGTCCGAACGCAGGCATCTATTCGCGCGATAAGGCAGAATAATGGAACAATTAATAGACGGTCCCTTCCCTGCTAGCGTCTTGTGAACGATACACATGGCCTTAAATTTAACTCTCTCCTGTCAAACTTTTGTCCTCAATTGCCAACGGGCAATAAGATCGGTTTGTTCCACAAGTTTGCTGTGGATGATCTGAATAATCTAAGAAGGAAATGGCACAAGAGGAACCCTCTGGATAACTTCACATCGAAGTACTGGAATGATATCGCCACTCTGAAGAGAAATACAGCATTGATTATTAAACCATTGGACAAAGGGGGAAATATAGTATTGACGGATCATAACACGTATCTGATGGAAGCTAGATGCCAATTAAACAACACAACCCATTACAGGTGTCTCCCTCAAAATCCAATGAAACAAATCGAAACATAGTACCATCAGAAGTTAACAATGTGGCATGGAAAGGATCTCCTTGATTAGGAAGAGTACCAATATCTCTGTACGGAAAAAGACAAAATAGCCACACTATACTTCCTCCCAAAAATTCACATCATGACACCACCTGGCAGGCCAATAGGCAGTGCCATTGGCTCCCTCCTGGAGAACAGTTCTAGATATCTGGATCTATTCTTCCAACCGTATGTGACCAGCCTGCCATCCTACCTCAAAGATTCTACCGACTTTTTACAAAAGATGGATGGACTACCATGGAGCCCTGAATACATTATGGTCACACTTGACGTAGTATCATTGTATACATTGATAAACCATGAAGAAGGATTGCAGGCTTGTTCATACTTTTTGAGGGACAGACCCATGGAACATCTGGAGCAAACACAAATGATGCAGGACATGCTCCTATTCTGCCTTACCAGCAATGTGTTTCTCTTCAATAATCAGGTGTATCTACAGCTGCAAGGTATGGCAATGGGAACCTCCTTCGTCCCCACCTATGCGAACTTGTTCATGGGGTGGTGGGAGAAGGAGGTAGCCTGGGCCGAGGAAAACGATAAACACAGAATGGAGTTGACTAAATGGCCACGATACTGAGACTCACTGCTCTAGTGTTTATGTGGGCTGATGAAAATGAAGATTTGTTCATCTATGGGAGGGAGATGAGCTGGAACTCCAGAGATTCATACATAAATTGAATTTGAATAATCTTAACATCCAATTCACTGAAACACACAGTCAAGTGCACTGTAGCTTCCTGGATGTGGAGCTAACAATTGCTGAGGCTCCATAGGAAAGCCACGGCCACAAACTCCATCTTGCATGCAAACAGTGTCCACCCCACAAAATTAAAATGGAGCTTACCCTAAGGACAAATGCTAGGAGCGTGGAGAATATGCTCCACGGATGAGGAGTTTGCAAGGGAAGAGACGAGAATGACCAAAAGGTTTGCCCAACGCGGATATCCACCTAGTGTTCTAAAAATGCAAGGGAAACCTCCAGTAAGAAACAAAGGGAGCATTTGCTTTACCAACAGAGCAATGTGTGCATGCAAAAAAAAGGAAAGGAATGGAGACTTTTCTTAGAGTTCAATCTAGCCCAACCGAATATTAAAGGAATATTAAGAAAGAACTTGCATATACTGGAGAACGATGAACATATAAAGGGAGTAATTGGTACTGGTTCTTTTATAACATTAATAAAATGAGATCACTGGGTGATATCCTAACACAGAAAAAAACTGGCTGTCAGGAAACATGAAGTGGTTTGTAAAATGTAATTTGAGCAAAGCTTGCCAGTATGGGTCGAACGAGAAATCGTATAGAACACTTGAAGGCCGCAGCATTGTGATCCAGGACAGAATAACTTGTAACACAGATCATGTGGTATATATGTTAGAGTATAATTGTAAATAACTCTATGTGGGGAGTACAATTAAGAAATTAAAAATCAGAATCCTCCAACACATAAAAGCCATTAAGAATGGGGATAGGAGTTATCCCATGGCCTGCCACTTTGAACAGTCATGGACGATCCCTTACAGGATTTAAGTACTATGGGATCAATCACATCAAGACCCACCCCGTGGGGGTGATAGGGAGAAAGAATTAAGAAGAAAGGATTCTAGATTCATTTTTACATAGAGACATAAAATAGATGTACATCTGTGAGCCCATACATGAAATATACTTGAATGGGCATACCCTGCCATATATCTCCCGTAACATCTGTCATATGTTTTACCTCTAACTGATTTCTGGTTTTATAATGATGGAGATTCAGTTTTACGGATTCATTTAGCACCTTGCACTTTGTCTTGTATGTGATTTCAATTAATGTTACCCCTCATGTCTCTCTTTGGACATTTGATATACTATTGGTATTGGCGTCATGTACCTTTTGGCCCATGCACATAAGACTAGGTAAATAAAATAGCACATTGTTAAGATAAGAGGAAGAGCCGAAGTGAAATTCAAAAACAATGTCATCACTTACATTCCCTTGTGTTGGGTATTCCAGTTCAAGAGTATCATAATGAAGCACATGGACCTTTTTTCTGGAGGATTGAATATTGTCTTGGTGAAATATTCACTTTGGTTTAAAATATCACTCTAGTTATTGTACCTCCCTCTATTTGTCTCACTCTGAATAACTGATACAATTAGAGTGTTGGCCTAACAATACTGTGGTCCACTTTGCATTATGATGAAGCACATTGCACTTCCCTTGACAATATGAAATGAGAATATGGAATGGCAATATTTGTATCTCACATCTAACCTTTGTATCCTATGATCTAGCTTATTAGCACTGTGATGGTTCATAAGACATTGTGTTCTAAACAATGTGATGTTAGTTTTGACCATATGTTTTTCAAGTCTCCACTTGTAATGACTGATTTCGACTGTGCAAATTATTGTTGGATCAACGATGGTCTCTATGTGGATCATTTTTGTAACCAAGTATATTGCTCCTTATACTGTCAAATGTGGAACAGGATTCTAATGAGTACACTCTTGAGCTACTTAGTTACACATGTAAAGAACTCTGATATACACCACAATAGTTCCCATACTAGGATCTTTTTAGTATGGTTGCACGATAAGGAATCGAGTTCATTAATGTCAAAACAGAGCACATTACATTTTCCCCTTGTTTAAGATGAAATGCTATCTATAGAAGTACATCTCCCCCTTTTAGAATATGTGAAGTATTTACACGATCATATTAATTGGTGAACATATAGTGAGCACGTTGCACTTTATATGATGAAATAACAAAGGGGTAAACAATTAATCACTTTCTACCTCATAGACGGAGAGCACTTTTTGAGTATGTGACACTTTAGCACATGGGCGCTAAACGGGATTATCCCTCAGTCTCGTATAGAAATTATCCATAGCGAATATGAAATGAAAAGTGCATTTATGATGTGTATTAAAAGTAAAGGGAGAACCATTATTGACATTGAAAAGGGACTATCTGGCATACATAAGGGAATAGAAACCATGTAAATGAGAGTGTAATGCCCTGCCATGGGAATTTAGTAGAAATAAGAGGAAATTATAAACGTGATTGGGGTACATAATAAATTATGGGACATATAATATGTATAAATGCTGTTATCTAATGTCTTGAAGTGTGCTTAGATTGGTACCCGACAGAATGGAGTTGACTAAATGGCCACAATACTGAGACTCACCGCTCTAGTGTTTATGTGGGCTGATGAAAATGAAGAAGGACTCTTGTGAATAAATAATGTCCGCCATGATAGGCATTTAGGCTCAGTCGAAAGCATTCAGCCGAAACGCGCAGGGTGCGTTAAATAATTTCATTACCTTTTGCAATCCTGTATGATATTGGACTTTACAATAAATCATACCTTTTTTTGCACCATGGATGCAGTGGATTTCCCTGTGCGTGTTTTACGTGGTGCTGCATCACGAGCTGAGAAGCGACTGCACGGGAGAATAAAAAAAATAAATATATATATCTATATACATAGGTGTGTGTGTGTATATATATTATCTACTGGCGGACGCCAGTAGATAGTTATAGTTAGGACCTATTTTCCGTAGGAAATCCGCAACATTCTATTTGAAATAACTTTGGCGCCGGTTGACGAATCTTCGCGAAATGTTTTACCTTTGTGGCCCGCTCCGGTCCGCTCCTATCTTGAAAGTCTCGGGGTGATTCGTCAAGCGGGGGCCGAGAAAAAAGGGGGTCCCAAAACGTGTTTTCCCCATTCATTTTTCCATAGGGACCTTTCATCGCAGCTACAGCCCGAACTGCTGAACGGAATTACACCAAATTTGCCAAAAAGGTAGCCCTTGGTTCAGAGTCGTGCCTTTTGCTTAAATGTTGTAAATCCGTTCAGTAGCTCCTGAGAAAATCAAAAGTAAAATCACATATATATCTATGGCCGCGTAGGGTCCGCGTACCCTCCCGATCACGAGCTGTGTGGTAATTGGCTGTCAACACTCCAAATCAGGAAGTGTTGGCAGCCATCTTGTTCCTCGGTAGAACCGAGGAACAAGAAAGCAGTAAAACAACTGCGCAAAACGCAAAAAGGGGGCAGGGTAGAAACACCCTGACCCCCTAGGCCTGCTCAGGGGTTTTTAAAACTCGGCAAAAAACGCGCTGGGTGCCCGGATCCTGCCGGATAAAAAAAAAAAACGAAGCGCGGGCTCCCGCGCTTCGTGGTTAATTGGCCCCCGGGTGGGCCAAGTCCCGGGGGCATGCGGGGGTTTATTAATAATTATATGGGGGGGCCTCTAAGGCCCCCCCAAGTCCCGGGGACCGCCACCCCCCGGGGCTTTAAACAAAATGGTGAGGGAGGGCTCTCAGCCCTCCCGCAGCCCCGGGGACCGCCACCCCCCCGGGGCTTCTTTTTAAAAAATTAAAATTAGTTGTGTGGGGGGGCTCCAGCCCCCCCACACACCCCGGGGACCACCACCTCCCCGGGGCTTTCAACATGTTGGGAGGGGGGCCACGCGGCCCCCCTCCTGGAGCCCTTGATGGCCCTGGGGACCACCACCCCCAGGGCCGGCTCCTGCAGTGTCCCGGGGTGCCTAGCCCCGGGACACTGTAGTTTGCTATGGCAGGGCGGGAGCCTCGCGGCTCCCGTCCTGTCATAGCAAACTGCTTTGAATTTTGTAAGAGAGAGCAGGAAACCTGCTCTCTCTTCCAAAATTCAAAGCAAATTGTTTTTCCACACGGGGAGCTGCATCTTAGCAGCTCCCCATGTGGATAAGCAATGCCGGATCCCGAGGGACGCGGGGAGCCGGCGGGACCGTGGGGGGATTGGGGACCCCCCCACGGTCCCCAACGGAGAGGGCCAGCCCCAGGGGATGGGGTCCCTGGGGCAAGTAGTGGCCCGGGAGGGGGGCCACGCAGCCCCCCTCCCCCCAAACAATAAATAAAAAATAAATTTTAAAAAAAAGGGCAAGGCCGGCCCCGGGGGATGGGGTCCCCGGGGCCTTAAATGGCCTGAGGAGGGGGGCCACGCAGCCCCCTCCAAATATAAAAAAAAAAAAAAAAAAGAGGGCATGCCCCGGGGGATGGGGTCCCCGGGGCCAATAGAGGCCCAGGGAGGCGAGCCATGCGGCCCCCTTCCCGTTTAAAAAAAAAAAAAGAAAATGCTCAGGCCCCGGGGATGGGGTCCCCGGGGCCAAAGTGGCCGAGGGAAGGGGGCCACGCAGCCCCCCTCCCATACAAAAAAAAGTTTTTAAAAAAGACCGGCATCGTGCCGGAGGCCCCGCCCCTCGCTGCAGCAGTCTGCAAACACGCCCCTGGCGCGTTTGCAGATGGGGAACGAACTCCCTTGAATACTGGGGGTGCCTGAGGGCCAACTAGCCCACCAGGAACCTCCAGTATGCGCCAGGGAGCTGCGTTGCTGAGAGGTGTACAGAGGCCACGCCCCTTTACACCTCTCTGCAACGCAGCTCTGTGGCGCTTTTTGGAGGTACATGGTGGGCTACTTGGACTCCAGGGACCCTCAGGATTCAAGGGGAGTTAATCCCCCAACTTAAAACGCACCACGGGGCGCGTTTTCACAGTGGTGAAGGGAGGGGGCGGGGCTTCAGGTGACATGTGTGCAAACAGGCCCCGTGGCGTGTTTTAAGTTCAGGAATTAATTCCTCTTCAATCCTAAGGGTCCCTGGGGGCCAACTAGCCCACCAGATACCTCCAGTAAGTGCCACGGAGCTGCGTTGCAGGGTGTTGTAAAAAGGGGCGTGGCCTCTGAACACCTCTCTGCAACGCAGCTCTCTGGCGCATACTGGAGGTATCTGGTGGGCAAGTTGGCCCCTAGGGACCCTCGGGATTGAGGAGGAATTAATTCTCCAACTTAAAACGCGCCACAGGGCGTGTTTGCAGACATGTCACCTCAGGCCCCACCCCATTCCTTCACCATTGTGCAAATATTCCTCTAAAATCAGCCGAACTACGAATTCCGATTTACTCACCTGTTATCAGGAGAGACCTCAGTGCTGCATCTTTGAGCCCAGTACTGATCCTGAAAAGTAATTTTAACCGTACTTACCAGTAACTTGAATTTCCTTCCATAGGCTAACATTGACTGGTTTCACTTGGAAATTCTTCTAAGTGTGGAGTTATGAAACTTTATAATATTCCTCTAAAATCAGCCGAACTACGAATTCCGTTTTACTCACCTGTTATCAGGAGAGACCTCAGTGCTGCATCCTTGAGCCCAGTACTGATCCTGAAAAGTAATTTTAACCGTACTTACCAGTAAATTGAATTTCCTTCCATAGGATATCATTGCCTGCTTTTTGCTGAAAAAGTTTCTAAGTGTCGATTTTTGAAACATACAAATATTCCTCTAAAATCAGCAGAACTACGAATTCCGATTTACTCACCTGTTATCAGGAGAGAACCCAGTGCTGCATCTTTTAGCCCAGCACTGACCTTGAAAAGTAATTCTAACCGTACTTACCAGTAACTTGTATTTCCTTCCTTAGGAATCCATTGTCTGGTTTTCAGCAGAAAATTTTCAAAGTGTCGATTTTTGAAACATACAAATATTCCTCTAAAATCAGCAGAACTACGAATTCCGATTTACTCACCTGTTATCAGGAGAGACCTCAGTGCTGCATCTTTGAGCCCAGTACTGATCCTGAAAAGTAATTTTAACCGCACTTACCAGTAATTTGAATTTCATTCCATAGGCTAACATTGACTGGTTTCACTTGGAAATTCTTCTAAGTGTGGAGTTTTGGAACTTTATAATATTCCTCTAAAATCAGCCGAACTACGAATTCCAATTTACTCACCTGTTATCAGGAGAGAACCCAGTGCTGTATCTTTTAGCCCAGCACTGACCTTGAAAAGTAATTCTAACCGTACTTACCAGTAAATTGAATTTCCTTCCATAGGATATCATTGCCTGCTTTTTGCTGAAGAAGTTTCTAAGTGTCGATTTTTGAAACATACAAATATTCCTCTAAAATCAGCAGAACTACGAATTCCGATTTACTCACCTGTTATCAGGAGAGAACCCAGTGCTGCATCTTTTAGCCCAGCACTGACCTTGAAAAGTAATTCTAACCGTACTTACCAGTAACTTGTATTTCCTTCCTTAGGAATCCATTGTCTGGTTTTCAGCAGAAAATTTTCAAAGTGTCGATTTTTGAAACATACAAATATTCCTCTAAAATCAGCAGAACTACGAATTCCGATTTACTCACCTGTTATCAGGAGAGACCTCAGTGCTGCATCTTTGAGCCCAGTACTGATCCTGAAAAGTAATTTTAACCGTACTTACCAGTAACTTGAATTTCCTTCCATAGGCTAACATTGACTGGTTTCACTGGGAAATTCTTCTAAGTGTGGAGTTTTGGAACTTTATAATATTCCTCTAAAATCAGCTGAACTACGAATTCCGATTTACTCACCTGTTATCAGGAGAGAACCCAGTGCTGCATCTTTAGCCCAGCACTGACCCTGAAAAGTAATTCTAACCGTACTTACCAGTAACTTGAATTTCCTTCCATTGGAATCCATTGTCTGGTTTTCAGCAGAAAAGTTTCAAAGTTTCGATTTTCACAAACTACAAATATTCCTTAAAAATCGCCTGTATGACTTAAACGCATTCTTTCAACTGTTTACAGGAGATGCGCCAGTGCTGGATACAGGATCCACCACTGAGTAAGAAAAAGTAACGATAACACTACTTACCTGCTAAGTGAATTTCCTCCCATAGGATAATATTGGTGATTCTATGTGAAAAAGTTTCTAAGTGTCAACTTTTAAAATACAATAATATTCCTTAAAAATCACTACTGTAACCAAAACGCTTTTACTCAACTTTTTACAGGAGATGTCCCAGGACTGAATCTAGGATCCAGTCCTGTGGTTAGAAAAGTAATCCATAAAGTAACTAATTGCATTTAACTAGAAATTCACATTGAGCTCAATGTTGCATTGTGTTTGAAATTGTGTTGCCCATTGCAACAACTGTAACTACTGTACTTAAAAGTCTATTGCCTATTTGCAAAGTATTTAAACTAAAGTAATTCATTCTGAGAAAGTATATTTTGTAATGTAATGTATAATGAAATTACAATGTAATTTAAAAAATAAAATATGTAAAAATAAATAGTTTAAAAAAATGTAGTAAATCAGTATCAAAAAAATAAATATAACAATTAATACATTTAAAAATTGTCATTTACAAAACCTTTGAAATTCACTGAAAAAATCATAGGTTTTAGGGGCGTTATAGTTAGAAATTAGCATTTAAAAAACCTTTGAAATTCACTGAAAAAACCTAGGTTTCAGGCACGTTATAGTTAGAAATTAGCATTTAAAAACCTTTGAAATTCACTGAAAAAACCATAGGTTTCAGACACGTTATAGTTAGAAATTAGCATTTAAAAACCTTTGAAATTCACTGAAGAAACCATAGGTTTTAGGGACAGTTATAGTTAGTTGGACATTTCACTCGTACAAAACCATAGAAATTCCCCCGTTATAGTTAGTTCAGCTAACTATAACTCGCGCCCCGCAATGCACTGCTGATGACGTCACATATTACATCACTCATGACATGGTCAGTGACATCACTGATGACATCACTGATGACATCTCAAATGACATCACTGATGACATCATCCACGTGATAATCTGATGCACCTCCTCACACCCTAATATAACCTTTGATACACCCACTCTAAATTACAAACTGCCATTCGCAAAACCATAGACACTCCAACACCAATAACTACATACCCACTCACTGATTCTTAGGTCTACACACACATCCACTCACTCACCCGTACAGTCACTCATACTTACGGTCACTCAGTACAGGACTATCATATGCACTCATACTCCTATATAGACACTCAAACACCGCCACTCATCCATAGAGGTACTCACACACCTAGTCAGTCATGCAAATAATTAAACACACTGCCATTTACTCACCTATACAGTTATACACACACCAGCTCACTTACTCATACAAATACTAGCACATTCTTACGCTCTTATACAATCACTGATATAAGCACACACTCATCCATACAGTCACTCTCACAATCACACACTCTCGCTTATAGCTATTTATATCTCCAACACACATATATACTGCCTTTCACATATGTAGTTACTCACACATGTACCACTGGGACATACATTCACTCACTAACACACTCTTACACACACTTACCCACCCATACAGCCTATCACAGATGCACTCTTGAAACCATCCACCCAGTGAATCACCCACTCACACATCTATGCACAGAGTCGCACACACCCCACCCACACAAACACTCAGGCACCCATACAGATACTCAGACAACCAATCAATAACTCATATAGACACTCATGTAGCTATTCACAAACCCATGCAGCCACTTACACAGCAATAGACAGACGGTTACAGACATTCACCCAGTTTAGTCACTAACCCTTGCATTCAGTAAGATACGTTTAATCACTCACTTATAGAGTCAGTCACGCACCTACTAAATCCTTCATCCACACACTTATACAACCACTCATTCTTCAATACACCTTTCCCTATATATTAAAAATATTTAAACTTTACAGAAACACAGTCACTGGATGATGTCATCAGTGATGTCATTTGAGATGTCATCAGTGATGTCATCAGTGATGTCACTGACCATGTCATGAGTGATGTAATATGTGACGTCATCAGCAGTGCATTGTGGGCGCAAGTTATAGTTAGCTGAACTAACTATAACGGGGAATTTCTATGGTTTTGTACGAGTGAAATGTCCAACTAACTATAACTGTCCCTAAAACCTATGGTTTTTTCAGTGAATTTCAAAGGTTTTTTAAATGCTAATTTCTAACTATAACGTGTCTGAAACCTATGATTTTTTCAGTGAATTTCAAAGGTTTTTTAAATGCTAATTTCTAACTATAACGTGCCTGAAACCTATGGTTTTTTCAGTGAATATATATATATATATATATTCACTGAAAAAACCATAGGTTTTAGGGACAGTTATAGTTAGTTGGACATTTCACTCGTACAAAACCCGTGAAATTCCCCGTTATAGTTAGTTCAGCTAACTATAACTCGCGCCCCGCAATGCACTGCTGATGACGTCACATATTACATCACTCATGACATGGTCAGTGACATCACTGATGACATCACTGATGACATCTCAAATGACATCACTGATGACATCATCCAGTGACTGTGTGTTTCTGTAAAGTTGAAATATTTTTAATATATATAGGAAAAGACGTATTGAAGAATGAGTGGGTGTGTAAGTGTCTGTATGGATGATTTAGTAGGTGCGTGACTGACTCTATAAGTGAGTGATTTAACGTATCTTACTGAATGCATGGGTTAGTGACTAAACTGGGTGAATGTCTGTATCCGTCTGTCTGTTGCTGTGTAAGTGGCTGCATGGGTTTGTGAATAGCTACATGAGTGTCTATATGAGTTATTGATTGGTTGTCTGAGTATCTGTATGGGTGCCTGAGTGTTTGTGTGGGTGGGGTGTGTGCGACTCTGTGCATAGATGTGTGAGTGGGTGATTCACTGGGTGGATGGTTTCAAGAGTGCATCTGTGATAGACTGTATGGGTGGGTAAGTGTGTGTAAGAGTGTGTTAGTGAGTGAATGTATGTCCCAGTGGTACATGTGTGAGTAACTACATATGTGAAAGGCAGTATATATGTGTGTTGGAGATATAAATAGCTATAAGCGAGAGTGTGTGATTGTGAGAGTGACTGTATGGATGAGTGTGTGCTTATATCAGTGATTGTATAAGAGCGTAAGAATGTGCTAGTATTTGTATGAGTAAGTGAGCTGGTGTGTGTATAACTGTATAGGTGAGTAAATGGCAGTGTGTTTAATTATTTGCATGACTGACTAGGTGTGTGAGTACCTCTATGGATGAGTGGCGGTGTTTGAGTGTCTATATAGGAGTATGAGTGCATATGATAGTCCTGTACTGAGTGACCGTAATGGCATGGGTGAAAGAAAAATCTGCAATTCCTCTTCAACAGACCGGCTTCACAAAATCAGTCGGGACAACAACTAATATATTAAGCATGGCTATGCTTATGGACAAGGCCGAGGTTACACGGACGTCTCTATACCTTTGCTTTATCGACTACAAGGCCGCTTTTGATCATGTTAACCGTGTTAGACTTTGGTCCAAATTACATCGTTGGGGGCTCCCCAGCCCCTACTTAATCTGATCATAAATCTGCATACGGACACGTGGTTACAGGTGAAGCTGGGTAATGGAACCTTTTTGTCAAGACATATTCCCACGGAAAAAGGCCTGAAACAGGGTTGTGTTTTAGCACCCACCCTCTTTAATCTGTATATAGCCGATCTAGTTCCGCTTTTAATCAGCTGCAATTCACATGCTCCGAAATTAGGTGATACGGCATTACCCTGCCTACTTTATGCAGACGACATAGTCCTGATCAGCAAAACAAAAATAGGGTTACAACATCTAATAAACACAACGCAGGACTTCTCCCAAGCAAATGATCTATCAATCAATTTGGATAAAACAAGAACAATGACAATTGGGGAAAAAAGGCGACAAACTGCAGCCTGGTTTTGGGGAGAGACCAAAATAGAGGACACAACAGAATATAAATATCTTGGTGTGAAGATGGATACTAGCGGCCATTTCCTGGCACAGAAGAACAGTATAAGGCGAAAAGGTTTAATAATCGCAATCTCCCTAAAAAGATTAAACTCTAAATTATCTGGCCCATCGATCCGGCCACTGGCAGAGGTGGTTCGAGCTAAACTCTTACCAACAATCATCTATGGCAGCGAGGTACAGAAAGGTAGGGATGCGCAAATACTCGATGCCACAGTAACAATGGCATACAGGATTATTTTTGGGTTGCCGAAATACACTTCACCCGCGCAAATTAGACTTGAGTTTGGCGTCTTAAAACAATCAATTGCCAGACAAGGGGCCTTTATTACTGCTTGGGATAAAGTGCGAAAAACACCGCGGGGAACGTTGAATGAACAGCTGTGGAAAGAGCTACAATTGCACACTACATCACCAGCTGCGAAATATCTATATAGCAGTATACACAAATTAGGGCTAAACCAACTCTGGGAAACATCCACAACTACACTAATACTCAAAAAACAGTGTGGAAGACAGTGAAACTACTCTCATGGCTGGAGGACAAGGCTGCACTTTCAAAGAGAGCCCATGGATGGATGATCTTGAATACATACACGAAGCCGGGTGCCCAAGCTTACTTCAATCTGGGATATAACAAAAATATAAAAACTGCATTTATGAAATATAGATTTGGCCTGCTCCCTTGCGCGCAGCATCTTCCACCATGGCTACGCAATAAAGCAGGTTCTGCGTGCCGTCTGTGTGGTACAGCTCGGGAAGACCTGCTGCACTTACTATGCTCCTGTAAAGAACTCCAAAAAGAACGAAAGAAACTGTTGAAACAACTGTTTAATCAACGAGGGATTCGAACAAGGAGGCAAGCCCTGCTGGCATGCTTTGCACCTAGCGACCCACAATTGAACTGTAGAGCAGTAAAGTTTCTGAGACGGTCCGGAAGCAAAATGTCAGAAATGGAGATATTAAGAACCCAGCCAGAAACAACATAAGCTAACGCGCAAGTCAGCCTGAAGTCATTTTTTACATAATCAAGTACAAAATTGACAACTTATTATGCTGCTATAGCTGTTCAAAAGCAGCGGTTTTAAGACATGAGTGTGATGAAGGAATACGTTTTATGTATGTAAATGACAGCTTTTTTTTTTAATTGAATATATTCTTCTTTTGTATTGCAACGGTTTTAATTAACTATGCAAATAAAAATTTACTTACTTACTTACATATGTGAAAGCCAGTATATATGTGTGTTGGAGTATATAAATAGCTATAAGCGAGAGTGAGTGATTGTGATAGTGGCTGTATGGATGAGTGTGTGCTTGTATCAGTGATTGTATAAGAGCGTAACAATGTGCTAGTATTTGTATGATTAAGTGAGCTGGTGTGTGTATAACTGTATAGGTGAGTAAATGGTAGTGTGTTTAATTATTTGCATGACTGACTAGGTGTGTGAGTACCTCTATGGATGAGTGGCGGTGTTTGAGTGTCTATATAGGAGTATGAGTGCATATGATAGTCCTGTACTGAGTGACCGTAAGTATGAGTGACTGTACGGGTGAGTGAGTGGATGTGTGCGTAGACCTAAGAATCAGTGAGTGGGTATGTAGTTATTGGTGTTGGAGTGTCTATGGTTTTGCGAATGGCAGTCTGTAATTTAGAGTGGGTGTATCAAAGGTTATATTAGGGTGTGAGGAGGTGCATGAGATTATCACGTGGATGATGTCATCAGTGATGTCATTTGAGATGTCATCAGTGATGTCATCAGTGATGTCACTGACCATGTCATGAGTGATGTAATATGTGACGTCATCAGCAGTGCATTGCGGGCGCGAGTTATAGTTAGCTGAACTAACTATAACGGGGAATTTCACGGGTTTTGTACGAGTGAAATGTCCAACTAACTATAACTGTCCCTAAAACCTATGGTTTTTTCAGTGAATTTCAAAGGTTTTTTAAATGCTAATTTGTAACTATAACATATCTGAAACCTATGGTTTTTTCAGTGAATTTCAAAGGTTTTTTAAATGCTAATTCCTAACTATAACATGTCTGACACCTACGGTTTTTTCAGTGAATTTCAAAGGTTTTGTAAATGACAATTTTTAAATGTATTAATTGTTATATTAATTTTTTTCATACTGATTTATTACATTTTTAGATTTTTTTTTTACATATTTTATTTTTAAATTACATTGTAATTACATTATACATTACATTACAAAAATACTTTCTCAGAATGAATTACTTTAGTTTAAATACTTTGCACATAGGCAATAGACTTTTAAGTACAGTAGTTACAGTTGTTGCAATGGGCACCACATTTTCAAACACAATGCAACATTCAGCTCAATGTGAATTTCTAGTTAAATGCAATTAGTTACTTTATGGATTACTTTTCTAACCACAGGACTGGATCCTAGATTCAGTCCTGGTACATCTCCTGTAAACAGTTGAGTAAAAGCGTTTTGGTTACAGTCGTGATTTTTAAGGAATATTATTGTATTTTAAAAGTTGACACTTAGAAACTTTTTCTCATAGAATCAGCAATGTTATCCTATGGAAGGAAATTCACTTAGCAGGTAAAAACTGTTATCGTTACTTTTTCTTACTCAGTGTTGGATCCTGGATCCAGCACTGGTGCATCTCCTGTAAACAGTTGAAAGAATGCGTTTAAGTCATACAGGCGATTTTTAAGGAATATTTGTAGTTTGTGAAAATCGACACTTTGAAACTTTTCTGCTGAAAACCAGACAATGGATTCCTATGGAAGAAAATATAAGTTACTGGTAAGTACGGTTAAAATTACTTTTCAGGACCAGTACTGGGCTGAAAGATGCAGCACTGAGGTCTCTCCTGATAACAGGTGAGTAAATCGAAATTCGTATTTCGGCTGATTTTAGAGGAATATTTGTATGTTTCAAAAATCAACACTTAGAAACTTTTTCAGCAAAAAGCAGGCAATGATATCCTATGGAAGGAAATTCAAGTTACTGGTAAGTACGGTTAAAATTACTTTTGAGGATCAGTACTGGGCTGAAAGATGCAGCACTGAGGTCTCTCCTGATAACAGGTGAGTAAATCGGAATTCGTATTTCGGCTGATTTTAGAGGAATATTTTAAAGTTCCAAAACTCCACACTTAGAAGAATTTCCAAGTGAAACCAGTCAATGTTAGCCTATGGAAGGAAATTCAAGTTACTGGTAAGTACGGTTAAAATTACTTTTCAGGACCAGTACTGGGCTGAAAGATACAGCACTGAGGTCTCTCCTTATAACAGGTGAGTAAATCGGAATTCGTATTTCGGCTGATTTTAGAGCAATATTTGTATGTTTCAAAAATCAACACTTAGAAACTTTTTCAGCAAAAAGCAGGCAATTATATACTATGGAAGGAAATTCAAGTTACTGGTAAGTACGGTTAAAATTACTTTTGAGGATCAGTACTGGGCTGAAAGATGCAGCACTGAGGTCTCTCCTGATAACAGGTGAGTAAATCGGAATTCGTATTTCGGCTGATTTTAGAGGAATATTTTAAAGTTCCAAAACTCCACACTTAGAAGAATTTCCAAGAGAAACCAGTCAATGTTAGCCTATGGAAGGAAATTCAAGTTACTGGTAAGTACGGTTAAAATTACTTTTCAGGACCAGTACTGGGCTGAAAGATACAGCACTGAGGTCTCTCCTGATAACAGGTGAGTAAATCGGAATTCGTATTTCGGCTGATTTTAGAGGAATATTTTAAAGTTCCAAAACTCCACACTTAGAAGAATTTCCAAGTGAAACCAGTCAATGTTAGCCTATGGAAGGAAATTCAAGTTACTGGTAAGTACGGTTAAAATTACTTTTGAGGATTAGTACTGGGCTGAAAGATGCAGCACTGAGGTCTCTCCTGATAACAGGTGAGTAAATCAGAATTCGTATTTCGGCTGATTTTAGAGGAATATTTGCACAATGGTGAAGGGAGGGGCGGGGCCTGAGGTGACATCTGTGCAAACGCGCCCGTGGCGCGTTTTAAGTAGGGGATTAAGTCCCCTTGAATCATGAGGGTCCCTACGGGCCAACTAGCCCACCAGGAACCTCCAGTATGCGCCAGGGGGTTGCGTGCAGAGACGTGTAGAGAGGCCACACCCCTTTACAACACTCTGCAACACAGCTCCGTGGCGCTCACTGGACGTACCTGGTGGGCTAGTTGGCCCTCAGGGACCCTCAGGATTGAAGGGGATTTAATTCCCCATCTTAAACGCGCCACGGGGCCTGTTTGCACACATGTCACCTGAAGCCCCGCCCCTCCCTTCACCACTGTGCAAACACGCCCGTGGCGCGTTTTAAGTTGGGGGATTAAGTCCCCTTGAATCCTGAGGGTCCCGGAGTCCAACTAGCCCACCATATACCTCAAAAGCGCCGCAGAGCTGCGTTGCAGAGAGGTGTAAAAAGGGGCGTGGCCTCTGTACACCTCTCTGCAAGGCAGCCCCTGGCGCATACTGGAGGTTCCTGGTGGGCTAGTTGGCCCCCAGGGACCCCCAGTATTCAAGGGGAATTGCTTCTCTCTGCAAACGCGCCAGGGGGCGCGTTTGCAGAGTGGTGAAGGAAGGGGCGGGGCCTGCGGGCCCGATCGTTTTTTGTTTTTTTGTCTCTGAAGGGGGCTGTGTGGCCCCCTTCCTTTTTCATAGTTTTTGGGCCCTGGGGACCCCATCCCCCAGGGCCTTACCCCTTTTTGTAATTAAAATTAAAAACAAAAACGGGAAGGGGGCCGCGTGGCCCCCCTTCCCTGGGCCTGTATTGGCCCCGGGGACCCCATCCCCCGGGGCATGGCCTTTATTTTTTTCTTTGGAGGGGGCTGCGTGGCCCCTCCTCAGGCCATTTAAGGTCCCGGGGACCCCATCCCCCGGGGCCGGCCTTTCCATTTTATTTTTTATTTTATTTTTTTGGGGAGGGGGGCCACACAGCCGCGTGGCCCCCCTCCCGGGCCACTACTTGCCCCGGGGACCCCATCCCCCGGGGCTGGCCCTCCCCCGGGCTGGCCCTCCTCGGGGCTGGCCATCCCCGGGCTGGCCCTTCTCCGTTGGGGGACTGTGGGGGGTCCCCAATCCCCCACAGTCCCGCCGGCTCCCCGCGTCCCTTGGGAGCCGGCATTGCGTTACACATGGGGAGCAGCTAACATGCTGCTCCCCATGTGGAAAGCAGTCGGCTTTGGATATTGGAAGAGAGAGCAGGTTTCCTGCTCTCTCTTCCAATATCCAAAGCAAGTTTGCAATGGCAGGACGGGAGCCGCGAGGCTCCCGTCCTGCCATAGCAAACTACAGTGTCCCGGGGTAGGCACCCCGGGACACTACAGGAGCCGGCCCTGGGGGTGGCGGTCCCCAGGGCCAGCAAGGGCTCCAGGAGGGGGGCCGCGCGGCCCCCCTCCCTTAAATTGCACAGCTATGGGACTATGGGGGTCCGTAATGGACCCCCACATTTATTTTGTAAGTGCCCCGGGGAGGTGGTGGTCTCGGGCGTGTGGGGGCTGGAGCCCCCACACCTTATTTAACATAAAAAAGAAGCCCCGGGGGTGGCGGTCCCGGGGCTGCGGGAGGGCAGAAGAGCCCTCCCGCACCATTTTTTATATAAAGCCCCGGGGGTGGCGGTCCCCGGGCTTGGGGGCCCTTTGAGGCCCCCACACATAAAATTAACCCCCCACCATGCCCCCGGGACTTGGGCCACCCGGGGCAAATGCAATCGAGCGCGGGAGACCGCGCTCGATTTTTTTTTTGGCAGGATTCGCGCACCCTGAGCGCATCCTGCCGATTTAAAAAAATATTTTTATTTTTTGCCCAGGGGCTCCTTGTGGGACCCCTGAGCAAACCTAGGGGTCAGGGTGTTTCTACCCTGCTCCCTTTGTGCGCTTTGCGCACTTGTTTCTGTCCCTCGGTTCTACCGAGGGATAAATGGCTGCCAACATTTCCTGAATCGGAATGTTGACAGCCAGCTGACAGCCAATTAACATGCAGCTCGTGGATCGGGAGGGTACGCGGACCCTACTCGGCCATAGATATCACTATCTTTTTACTTTTGATTTTCTCAGCAACTACTGAACGGATTTACACCATTTAACAAAAGGGTTCTTTCTGAACCAAGAACTACCTCTTTGCCAAATTTGGTGTAATTCCGTTCAGCAGTTCGGGCTGTAGCCGTGTCTAAAGTTTCCTATGGAAAATTGCATGGGGAAAACGCGTTTTGGGACCCCCTTTTTTCTCGGCCCCCGCTTGACGAATCCCCCGAGACTTTCAGGGTAGGAGCGGACCGGAGCGGACCACAAAGTTTGAAAATTTTGCGAAGATACGTCAACCGGCAAGAGAGTTATTTCAAATAGAATGTCGCGGATTTCCTATGGATAATAGGTTGTAACTATAACTATCTACTGGCGACCGCCAGTAGATAATATATATATATATATATATATATATATATATATATATATATATATATATATATATATATATATATATATATATATATATATATATATATATATATATATATATATATATATATATATATATATATATGAAATCCTCGCCTTCAGCAATTCCTTCCACAGGAACAAACGAGAGTGGACCCAGGTTCAGTGCTTATTTTTGAGTTTTATTCACTCCCAAACAGCTCCGCCATGACGCGTTTCGGCAGTTGCCTGCCTTGATCACATGACAACGTTGTGTGCTATGGATGCCTTTTTAAAGTGACCGTGCACAATGCCCAATACATAGACATAGAAAAAATCTGTATGTCCAATTACAACGTACAAAGTGCTTGCATGAATGCGCAATATAAAAGGTCAAAATACACATTTATAAAAGCCACATTTAAATGTATATACCATTTTATGTACAGTGTTGTAAATGTTGCTATTTCATACTAGTTAATACCGGATCCAATGATCATAAAATTCTTTGCTTAAATGCATGATACATCTATCCCCTTTCCAATCCATGTCATATTGGCCAATTTTAAACTTTCTAAGGTGCCTAAAAAAACCCTACTAAAAGTGCTACATATCTCCCCTAAGTGCTAACATGTAAAGTGCAAGTGCTAAAAACAATTTGTAAACTTGTTTATACAATATTGCCCGAAGCATCTATTTATGACCCAATATCTTATTCAATGATGTCCTGGCAATATAAATTAAAGTGCAGAAGAGCATGTGCAGAAAGAGGCAAAAAACATTTTATATATACAAAGTTGACAATTACAATCCATGAGCAGTTGATTCCCACAATTGTAAATGAATATATAAATATGCATATAAATAAATAAATACATATAAATATCAATAAATACAATTCAATTGCCTAAAATTGGATAAAAATCTATCTAAAATACCAAAATTTGAAATACTCCATTTTATCATTAGATGATGAGTTTTACTAAAGTACATATTTGGTTTAAAGACAAAATAAATTATCTAAGACCTATTATACACTAAAATTGATTAAATTCAGATTTGCAAGTTAGAACCTAATTTATCACCGGTTTTCTCAAGATGGATTGTAAGAGAGGGCGTCAGATCCTAGGATTATCCTCTATAGCCTAATAATTTGCTCGTATGCCACTCTTTAAAGTTAGGATTTTGCCCTTCTAAATGATTATTACAAATAAGTGTACAAATCCTCACTTGTATTGAGGCCCCCGGGATACTTTGTGTCAAGCTCGAGAATATAGCGAGTCTCGAGGCGCCTCAATTTTGCTTCCCGGTCACCCCCTCTCTTTTGAGGTGGGACAGCATCAATGACATAGTATTTCAAGTGTTTCAGACTGCTATCATGTTGCACCTTAAAATGTCTTGCCACTGGGTAGCTAGGGTCATTGTTGTTAATTGCCCTTATGTGCTGTAAAATCCTTTTATGAACAGCTAATTTGGTGCTACCTATGTATGCCAAATTACAGCTACATTCCAGAACGTAGATAGCATGGTCCGTTCTGCATGTTAGATGTTGATTAATGGCTTGTAACCTGTCACTAAAAGCAGTATGGTATGTAGTTCTATTAGAACCATATTGACAAGCCTTGCAACTGGAACACTTGAAAAAGCCTTTTCTGGCTATGAGCCATCCCCCTATGTCTTGGTCCTCAGGGCTACTCTTCACTAATGCATTGGCCATTGATGCTGTTTTTCTGTATGTTATGGCCGGATGTTTAGGGAGTAAGTCACCAATTATCGGGTCATCCAAAACAATGGGCCAATTGCGTCTTATGATGCCTCGTAACTGTTGTACCTGTCTGGAATATGTCAAAATGAGTCTAGTGGGTTCACTAGATACATCCACACAGTTACTGACAGCACCCTGAGATTTTGCGCTGTACTGTAGAAGATCTTCCCTAGCTCGGTTTCTAGATTTCATTATGGCGGCATCTATGGTTTGCGTTTTGTAGCCCCTCTCCAAAAATCGTTTTTTACTTTCCATCTGTTTAATTTCCAAATCTTTTTCTTCACTGCAAATTCTACGTATACGAAGCATCTCCCCGTAGGGAATGCTTTGTACCAAATGTGGAGGATGCGCACTGGACGCGTGTAACATTGTATTGCCTGCCGTGTCCTTGCGATACAGTGATGTGGTCAGAATATCATTGACTACATTGATTTGCACATCCAAAAATGTAATATTCTTGTCACTAATGCAAGATGTAAAATTCAGATTAACATCATTGACATTGATTAGTGCAATGAATTCCCTGGCTTCATGTTCTGTACCGTGCCACACAATAAACAGGTCATCGATAAATCTAAGCCACGAAATAATGTTCTCATTGTAAATGTGCTCAAATTGTCTCTTGAGGACCAGCTCCTCCCACCAACCCATGAACAAACATGCATAGCTGGGGGAGTAGCTGGCCCCCATCGCCACACCCTGTATCTGTTGGTACATTTGGTTTTTAAACAAAAAAAGATTATTTTCATGGCAGAAGGTCAGCATATCAATTAACATTCTGTTGTGCTGTGCAAACTTAAGTGGCCTGCTGGCCAAGAAATGCTCTACAGCCCTTAACCCATCATGGTTTCTTATGCAAGTGTACAATGAGGATACGTCAAGAGCTATTAAATAATAACCCTTATGCCAATGTATGTCCTTGATTTTGCGAATGAAATCACTCGTATCCTGCACATAAGATTTAAGGTTGTGGACATGTTCTTGTAAAAAGAAGTCAATATATCTCGACATGTTCTCTAACGGTCCATCACATGCCGCGATTATGGGCCTTCCTGGTGGTCTGTTGATGTTTTTGTGCACCTTGGGAATAAAATATATTGTGGATATTGTTGGATGCTCTTTCTTCAGATATTTATATTCCTCAAGGCTCAAAAGACCCCTGCTTTTCCATGCCAACAATTTAGTAAAAAAGAGATCCTGTATGGCTTTGAATTTATGGAGCGAGCTCTTGCGGTAGCAATCAGTATTGTTCAATTGGGAATAAGCCTCATTCATATAATCCTGTAAGGGCCACAATACAATATTCACCCCCTTGTCAGAATTCCGAATTACTACATTCTTCTCCTTTTTGAGTTTTGCAATCAATTGGCCATATTTTCTTTCATGGTTGGATACTCTTCTTTTGTTTTTGTTGATGTTAATATTCAACTTTTTCACCTGTGCCACCACTTGTTCATTAAAAATATCCAAAGAATCCCTTGGCATGATGGGGGTAAATTTCGATTTTTCTTTGAAGGGGGTGTCTGGTTTTGCACAAACCTCTAATCCAGGTGATCCCAGCATGAAGGGCCACTTTTGTTTGCTTCCTGAATTAGATCTCCATCTGGGGCCCTGCCATCCTGCTCCAGCTCATGTAAATCCTTCAATAGACTGTGATCAGCTACTGTTAAATTTGAGGCGCTTGAGATGTCATTTGCGGATGTCTTGCTCCCCACTTGCCACTTGCCTCGGCTGGGACTGAAGCTGATGGAATTTCTTTAGTTTAAGCTTTCTTATAAATTTATAAATGTCAGCCCGGGTCTGTGTGTAGTCAAAATTTGATTCTGGGCAATAAGATAGTCCCAAAGAGAGCAGCTGCTGTTCTGCCGCGGTTAAATCAATTTTGGCCAAATTGATAATGGTATTTTCATTGACCTGCGCCATGGGGATTTGTATTCGTGATGTTCCCGCTGCTTGTTCTTCCAGGCCCCCTGCCCACGAGCAGGTCGCCTGTTGCTGGCGCTTTCTGGCTGCTTGTCTCCTTTGCCTTCTGGTCTAGGTTCGTCGTTTTTTGCTGGTCGATTTCTAGGGCGTAATGTTTCCCTTCTACTGCGTCTCAAGTAATCCAGCTCTTCACCCAAAGTTGGTTTGATGGCACTCTGTTTGGATCGGTCTCTTTGACCCTCTGTATCCGACTCGCTTTCAAGCGCAGAGCTGAGATCTGATGTTGACGGGGCCTCCTCTTGTGGTGGATTTTTGTCAGACTGATTTCGCCCCTGCATTCGTTTGTTTGCTGTTGCATTTCTAAATGTGTCAAATTTGCGGGCAAAGGTAAAGATTTGCCCGTTGGCATAATCTTCCTTGTCCCTTCTGATCTTGTAAGTCTCTCTCTGTTTTATCTTGTCTTCCTCCTTAAACAATCTAGACAACATTTCATCATGGAGTTTAGTTTTCTGTTGGGAATCACCTAGCGTCTTTATTTCCTCATTTAGAGCATCTATTTTGATCTGCAGGTCACCCCGATCACTTTCCGCATATTTGACTAGTATCTGGACTAGTCTCCGTGAGGAATCCAAGTTTACTTCTGCCCACTCAGCCATCATCAGGGGGTTCGGTGTGTCGTAGCTGGAGGCAATCATTATTCTTAACCTCCTGGGAATTCTACCCACATCCAGGTATCTCTGTAATGACTTGGATTCCCACCACTTGGATTGCTCCTGACGCATAAGTTTCTCTAAGATTCGGAATTTTTCTTTTAGGCTTTGTGCCCCTCCACTTGCCTCCTCGCTGGCACCTTTACTAACGTCACGCTGCTCCAAAGGAGAGTCGGAAAACATCTCCTCCACAGCTGACTCGCGATCCCGCAACGCTGCGGCGGACATTTTCGGCGTGGATAATTTAAACTACTGTCTCTCACCGTGGGCCCACCAGGCTCGACTAATACTGTTTGGCGGACTTCACGGGTGCACACCTCCCCACCTGCTGTTAGAATTCACAATGTCCCGTACCTGGTTTCTTGGCGGTCGTTGTGATGCAGCCACCTCGCGCAGCTCAACTCCTCCGAGCAGTCACCACCCGACGAGCTCGGCACCCCACTAGCCACCTTCCCTCAGGCACGCAATACTTTGCAGCAGGGGGCTCCGTGTTTCCGTTGCCGGAACATTTCCAAATTGCTTCCGGGTTTCCCAGCTGCCTCGAAGCCTCGAGAGCTGCCAGATCCGCCGGGCGCTGTGACTTTACAAACCACGGAGCCAACTTCACGGGGAGGGGGTCCACTACACCGGAGAAAGTCAATGCGGTGAAAATATAAGAAATCCTCGCCTTCAGCAATTCCTTCTACAGGAACAAACGAGAGTGGACTCAGGTTCAGTGCTTATTTTTGAGTTTTATTCACGGCCAAACAGCTCCGCCATGAGGCGTTTCGGCAGTTGCCTGCCTTGATCACATGACAACGTTGTGTGCTATGGATGCCTTTTTAAAGTGACCGTGCACAATGGCCAATACATAGACATAGAAAAAATCTGTATGTCCAATTACAACGTACAAAGTGCTTGCATGAATGCGCAATATAAAAGGTCAAAATACACATTTATAAAAGCCACATTTAAATGTATATTCCATTTTATGTACAGTGTTGTAAATGTTGCTATTTCATACTAGTTAATACCGGATCCAATGATCATAAAATTCTTTAAATATATATATATATATATACTTACCTATGTAATACTTATATTTTCGCTATAATGGCATGCACGGTAAAGGTATATTTGTGGTAAAAAAGTGCATGGTAAAGACATGCATGGTAAAGGCATTTTCGTGGTAATTGATGCGTGATTATAGTAATGTGTGGTAAAGCCTGCGTTGTAATTGCTTTTTTCCATGCATGTACCATAGAAACCACATAAGCAACATGCAGAACATACAGTTTGGTTTACTCTATTGATCGTGTAATTGTCTGCATTCCTAACCCTACATCATCTTCCAAGAATAAGCCATATCAACGCACTCTTACTAACCCCTATACGTGAAGGCCAAAAAGAAGTTGCGTGACAGATCAATGAACTGCACTATTATATCTTAGCTCAAGGACCCAAAGGTAACAGGCATACTTTTCACATGAATTTAACAGTACCTCTGAGTCATCCAGGTCTTGGAGAAATGACTTGGCACCTCTCCTTGCACATGCAACAATGATGGTCGCTTTTCTCTGGCCTAGAACTGAGTCATGATTATTTGGAAAGCAGCAAATACAAAACATCTAATATTTCTCAGAAAAAGGCTTCCATCACTGTCTCAATACACTCTTCAGAAAAGCCTAGTTGAGTGCAATGAAGCATTTCAAGTGCCAAACAGAGCGCTGTCAAATTGCGGGGCAGTGTTATGCCACAGTTGCTGGAAAAGAGTCTCTGCCTGTGCTAAGCCAGATAGAATTGGCAAACAAATATAAAATTTAGGGATACCACATCTGCCTCGCCCACTTGGGAGCTATAAGGTTGAAAGTCGCTGATGCAGTGGCCCTGGTTCACCCTGCTCCTTATTTTAAAATTTCTGAATTACTCTGTTGGTTTCTGGCACAGGAGACTCGTGCCCTATTAGAGGAATGCACATGTTTTTGGAACAAGTTCTTACCAGCAGAGAGCTCCAGAGAAAGAGTGCCTCCAATTTGGATCTCCTTTCCATCTACAATATACCATCCTCATGTTCAGGCTATGACACTACACTACTAACAGTTGGTGGGAGCTGATTAATACTCATGGGTACAATACATTTTTCCTTGCACCAGAAGTTGTAGAGGCTGCCTATTAACCTTTCCTGGTACCAGTTGCGGCTGACATGACTCGTGAGTGGGGTGGGTGGGGTGGGGGCGGGGGTCGCGCAGGGAGGGAAGTCTGCGCGGGGGTTTAATTTAATAATAATAAAAAATTTAACTTACCTTCCCGCCGGCCGGGTCCTGCGTCGTCTCTGCTGCTGCTTCTGCTCGCCTGCTCTCAGGAACAGGAAGCAGGCAGCCAGGCCCCCGCCCCTAAGCCAATCACAACGCTGCAAGCAGCACTGTGATTGGTCGGGGCGCCGCCCAGCCAGGGGATAATGGCCCGGCCATCTTCTCCATGTAGGCTGTGATGGAGCAGGGTAAACAAAATAATTTTGTACCCCTTGGAAATTAATGAACTCTTAATAATTTAATAATACTGACTGTTTGAAAAAGCATGTACTAACCAACAAATGCACCCTTTTAGTAAACACTACATATATAGGTAACATGAGGATTGTGCAAAAGCTAATCTATTTACAATTGTGAAGTTAATTAACATTAGTATTGTGATTTGCGTACTAATTAGAGTAAAATTGCATGATTTATGTTACATAGTAGATTTGTATTGTGGCAAAGAATGCAGATGGTAAGTAAAATGGCTTTAAATGTCGCTTCTGCTAGGTAACACCTAACACGGGTCTTCAGAATGGCGGGTGGTAAACAGAAAGGCTTATTTTCTTTGTTTTAATTTTGGTTGTGTTTGTTCTTATGATAGTTCGTTCGGGCCTGTTAGGCCATGCTTCGAAAATGGCTGATCACGTGAGACAGCCAAGATGGCCTCTGCGCAGAAGAAATAAAGCGAATGAGATCACGTGGATGCGGCCTGTGCCCGGAGTGAGAAATGTCAGGGCCAAGCTGACCTGCAAGGAGACGACTGCCAAAAAGATTCAGCATGTATTCGTGGGAATGGATGAGAAAGAAACGAGTGACAATAGATGGACTGAAATGTAACCATCAAGGATCGCAACAAAATAAATGGACAAGTTGGACTGCTTTTGACCCCGAAGTCAGGAGACTTATTGTGTGCTATATTGTCCCTAAACCAGTTTGAACAAGGAGGGCGATGAGGTGACCATCACCACCCCTCAAATGGACCAATTAGCGTGATTCTTGCCCCCAAGGATTGCAACTTTTATGTGTAGTAAGCCAGAGAATAGGGTATAAGAGAGTCTGCTTTTAGGTTGCGAGGGACGATTTTTGCGGAATGGCTAATGGCTGTTGCTAAGTCTGCTGCTGCTACTATTGCTGCTGGTGTTTTTCCTGCCATGCTGTTTCTTTATTTTTCATTTTTCCACCTCGATACTGCAAAAGACTCTGTCATTTTTGGACTTTGAACATTGACTGGGGAAGGAACGAGATCGTTGCGGGAATTCTGCTCGGGAGGTGCGTCGAGGAGGTTAGCGGGACAGTCAGTCAGTTTGGGAGTTCAATTCTGTGATCTGCGGTTTATCTTCCTTTGATGAACCATTCCTGTCAGCATCCTATGATTATGGGTAATGCATACATTTTCATTTTTTTCCATTAAAACTTTTCTTAAATGATTAATGATATATTAAATGTGTTTGATTAATAAAGAATCTCACCTTTTGATTGAAAATTTAGATAAAAATATATTCTAACTTAAAATGAGTCTGTGGTTCTTCAGTACATTTATGATTTAAAATGTTAAAAGGTTTTAATTGTGATTGAGCTGGTCTTAATCACCATCAACTTATTCTACTAGTTGGTCCATCGACCAAAGAGCGGAGTACCTTGATGTTTAGAACACGACAGGATCAAGGGTTAATGCATATAATGTATGGATTATTATTCTGTCAAATTTAACAAGGTATCCCGTTCGTCCAGCAGCACATTCTCCTTAGCGTGAAATCCAGTGATTGAATGAATGTATGTTATGCGGTGTCATGGGCCCCACCGACATAAGGTTTAATTGATGATAGGTTGCATAAGTGTTTTTACCTGGATTAGTGTCCTAAGGAGAAATTTATATTAGTCGCGCTGGATCAGATTTCTTGGTAGCAGAGTTATGGTTACTATAGATTAGTTTGGTGATTATTGATTACTGATTTATTGATTTTTCATGTCTAACACTTTATGTCAAAGTTGTATTATGTTATGTGTAAGTCGGAATTTTGAAGCTTCCGGAAGGTAGGAAGTGGACACGTGTGGCAAGAGAAGTCACACGGAATAGTGCATTGTCTGATTTTCAAATTGGTGATAACACAGGATTGTGTTATGTTAGGGACATTTCATGTATGAAAATACGTTTGAGTGAAATAGCAACAGGTTTTCTTGTGAAACTCTGGCCTTAATTCTCAGGAGCAGTGTAGTCTCCACATGTGTTTTATCCCCAGAGAAACGGGTTTACCCCTTGCTTGAGAGAAGGGTAAGGTAGAGAGAAGTGCTACACTTATCGAACGAAACAGTATCCTTGTAAGTTAGAACAAACTATCTCTTTTGTTTAGCGAAACAGACAATGGTAATGTGTTTTACGTTGTAACTAATACATTTTGTCGAAAAGAGAAGTTTGTAAAGGTTTCAAAAGTGTTGTGGGAAGATTTGGATGGATTGTTTGAAATTGTAGTACCAGCAGATTTATGGACAGAATGTAAGATTACAATTGACTGGCCAAAGGAAGAATATCCTAGAGATGCAAAAACTGGAGCCCCAGGTCCAGAAGTAATGAGAAAATATGAACAAGCCATCACATTTTTGAAAAATAAAATCCCACCAAAAGAAACAGACTGGGTAAAAATTGATAGAACAACCCAGGAGAGTAAGGAATCTGTATATGCCTACTATGAGAGACTGCTTTTGGTCTTTAAACAGTATAGTGGTTATGAGAATTTGAGTGAAAAGGACATGAGTTATTTTGTGTATAGATTTGTATATGGCTTGAAACCTGAAATAAGTGAAATGATTAAGCAGCATATGTTGTGTTGGCAGAATAGCACTGTAGATGAAGTATTAAGGTATGCAAAATATTGTAGTGACGATATTGAGTGTAGACAGCGTAAACTAAAAGAAAAGGCGATGTGGGCACAAGTAAAGGTTGCAGAAAAACAAGAAGCTCAGATGAATAATCAGTCTAGTGACGCAGGACAGACTAAATCCAAACCGAATATAGGTAAGGGAAAAGGTCAAATGAGTATAGAAGAGGCTAAAAAGAAATGGCCGTGTCACAATTGCGGAAAGTTAGGACATTGGAGAAACGAGTGTAAATTTCCTCCAAAGGCTAATACAATCAATCAATCAATCAATCATGTCACTTATAAAGCGCACTACATACCCGCGAGGGTCTCAAGGCGCTGGGGGAAGAGGGGGGTGGTGCTGCTACTGATCGAAGAGCCAGGTCTACAGAAAATTAACCATTAAATCCACAGGTGCAGAATGAGGTGAGTTATCAACAGCTGCAACCATCGCAGGTAGTTACTCAACAGTGTCAGGTGCCGCAACCACCTCTTCCAAAGAGTGTAAATCCTCAGAGATACAGTACAGAGACAGGATTCTACGGAGGAGAGCAGGTAACAAAATTGCCGCGCGCAGCTGCAGTTTCGCAGTATTGGTTACGGCAGGATGGAGATGAATCGGATGAAAGCTTATGACGGTGCCTAGGAGAGGAAGAAGAGTGCGTGCTTGGCGCAACTCTAGAGGTAGATCAGTCAGGTCCATTTGTGGATGGAAAAGTGAATGGTGCAAATGTTACATTCCTTGTGGACACTGGAGCTACCCGTTCTACTGTTAGATCAGTGGAAATTCCAAACCTTCCTCTCTCAGGAGAATATATCCAAGTTGTAGGTGTTTCAAACAGGCAGATTAAAACCCCTCTTACAAAACCGGTAGAAGTCAAAGTTGGACCATTTAAAGAGATGCATCGCTTTGTGGTTTGTGATTGCAGTCCTGTAAATTTGTTAGGACGCGATCTACTTTGTAAAATGAATTGTACCATCTATTGTACCCCAGATGGTATTGCTTTCCAGACACCAGATGAGGATGTCCTGTATAAAATGACAATGGCAGAACTAGAACCAGGAGTGAATGACATGTTTCCTGTGTTTGATGCAGAGAAAATCCCGATTGAGTTGAAAGGAGTAGTCAGATCTGATGTATGGGATTTCACAGGCGAAGACATTGGACTAATGAGAGGAGTTGACCCTGTAAAAATTACTGTAAGGGAAGGAACAAATTACCCAAATACTCCACAGTACAAATTAACGCCAGAAATCATTGAAGGAATAACACCTGTAGTTAATAAGATGATTGAACAAGGAATTTTGAGAGAAATAATGAGTAGCCCATGTAATTCCCCTATAATGGGATTGAAAAAGCCAAATGGAACATATAGGATAGTGCAAGACTTGAGGAAGGTAAATAAGATTGTTATTCCTTGTTGCCCAATTGTGCCAAACCCCGCTGTAATACTGTATCAGATTCCACATGATGCGGAATGGTACACAGTTATTGATTTGTGCCATGCATTCTTTTCTATTCCATTGCACCCTGACAGCCAGCCATTATTTGCGTTCCGGTTCGGAGAGCGTATTTTGGCATGGTGCCGAATTCCTCAAGGGTATACTGAAAGTCCCTCAATCTTTAATCTGATCCTAAAGAAATCATTAGAAGATTTAAAAATGCCTGAAAAATCTGTGATGGTCCAGTATATTGATGACCTATTAGTGGCATCAAAGACCAGAGAAGCATGTGTTGTGGACACAATTGCCTTATTAAACCATTTAGCAGAAGGAGGACACATGGTGACGACAGAAAGAATAAGGATTATCCAAGGAATGAGAGCCCCAATGACACAGAGAGAGGTGAGAATGTTCCTCGGAATGGTTGGTTATTGTCGACAGTGGATAAGTGGATTTTCATTGATTGCAAAACCTTTACAGCGACTGACAAAGAGGGATGTCAAAGATCCGATTGAATTGGATGAGGAAGAAATGAAGGCTTTTAAGGAACTGAAAACAAGTCTGTGTGAGGCACCTGCATTGGGAATGCCTGACTATGAGAAAGAATTTGAGCTGTATTGAGCTGAATTTGAGCTGTATTGTCAGTGAGAGAGATGGATGTGCACTTTCAGTATTAGTGCAAAGGCATGGAAAAATGAAAAGACCAATCGCCTATTTTTCAGCTGTTCTAGACCCGGTAGCAAAAGCGTTGCCTGGATGTCTGAAAGCAGTAGCTGCTACTTGTGTGAGTCTGGAGCCGAGTGAAGGCATTGTGATGGGATACCCTCTGAGAGTATATGTCCCACACTCTGTTGAAATTCTTCTGATTCGAACAAAAACCCAATACATGACGCATAGTCGGCTGACTAGGTATGAGAAAGTGATTTTGGGTGCAGACAATGTAACCATTGAAAGATGCACGAGTGTGAATCCTTCAACTTCATTGCCAGATGAAGTAAATGTAGAAGTCAAAGATGATGTTGATCATAAGTGTTTGGATGTACTTGAATTTTGCACAAAGCCTCGTCCTGATATCAAAGATGAACCTTTGAAAGAATCAGATTATGTGATGTTTGTGGACGGATCATGCGTGAGAACGAGTGAAGGAGTTTTAAGTGCTGCGTATGCTGTATGCACGGTGGCAACCATAATGGAAGCATCCTGTTTGAGAGGAATACGTTCAGCCCAAGTTGCTGAACTGATTGCTCTGATTCGAGCATGCACACTGGGAAGGAATTTTCGAATTACGGTGATCACAGATAGCCAGTATGGCTTCGGAGTGGTCCACGATTTCGGACAGATCTGGTCCCAGAGGGGATTCCTGACTTCTGCAGGATCTCCTATTAGGAATGGTGAGTTTGTGAAGAAATTGCTTGAGGCGATACAGCTACCTAAACAGATTGCAGTGGTAAAATGCGCTGCACACAAAAATGGAACCGATTATATTGCAGTGGGAAACAAATTCGCAGATGAAATAGCTCAATATTGTGCCAGAAATGTGGTCTCACTGAATCGAAGAAGGGAAAAGGAGAATGTTTCATGTCCTTTGCTGTTTACTAACACAGTTGAAACCTGGGATGAGGTAAAACAATTGCAGGAAGAAGCAGACGATGAGGAGAAAGATGGTTGGATAAAAGCAGGTTGCAGACAAAGAGAGGAAGATGAAGTCTGGGTTTATAGAGATGAAAGACCAGTTATGCCTGATAGCATGATCTCTAATATGGCACGGATGTACCATGGGCAAGCACACATTGGTAGGGATGCCATGATCAGACTTTTTAGACAGACCTGGTACAACCCAAAATTTAGGGCTATAGCTGAAAGCCTTTGTCAAAGATGTCTTACATGCCAACAAATAAATCCTGGAAGGAAGACAGTAGTGAGTTTGGGAACAATAGGACGTGAAGGAGGTCCTTTTACCAGAATGCAACTAGATTTTATTGAAATGCCCCCAACCAATAGATTGAGATATGTCCTTGTGGTCGTTTGTTTGTTTTCTCGTTGGGTGGAAGCCTAGCGACAAGAAGGAATGATGGAGTTACTGTGGCTAAACTCCTGCTGAGAGAATTCATTCCGAGATATGGCTTTCCAGTAACGATCGAAACAGATAGAGGAACACATTTCCAGAATGAAATAATCCAACTGATATGTGAAGCACTTGACATTCAACAAAAACTGCACTGCGCCTACAGACCAGAGGCTTCTGGAGTGGTAGAGCAGGTAAATGGAACAATAAAGAATAGGTTAGGAAAAATGTGTCAAGCCACAGGACTCAAATGGCCCGATGCCCTGCCACTGGTTCTAATGAGCATCAGAAGCATACCTGACAGAAAAACAGGTCTAAGTCCTCATGAAATAATCATGGGACGAGCAATGAGACAAGCATATGTACCTGTCAACAAACTGCTGACTATAACTGATGATCTCGTATTGGACTATTGCAAAGGATAGGCTGATGTGGTGCATTCTGTGTTTCATCAGGTTGGACCGGATGCGACCACTCTTGAAAGAAAACCAGCTCATGATTTAAGTCCAGGAGACTGGGTCCGCATTAAAGTCCACAGAAAAAGAAACTGCTTGGTTCCTCGCTGGGATAAGCCACGTCAAGTGATCCTGGTGACAACAACTGCTGTAAAGTGTGCAGGTGTGAAAAATTGGGTTCATGCCAGTCATACCATCAGAGTTTCAGATCCTGAAGCTCGACCTGTAAGTCAACATCTGGAAATATCAGATACTAGCTCAGCATCTGAAGCAGAAACTGAGACGAACAGAGTTCCAGATCTTGAAGCTCGACCTGTAAGTCGACATCCTGAAGAATCAGGTACCAGTTTGACAACTGAAGAAGAAACTGAAACGATCAGAGTTCCAGATCTTGAAGCTCGACCTGTAAGTCGACATCTGGAATTATCGGATACCAGTTCGGCATCTGAAACAGACCAACCTGAATCTGGTGAAAGGCAAAAGAAAAAAATCAGGAAAAAGAAGAACTGATATTATAACAGGAGAAACCGAAGCAAGAGACAGTGACAATGAACAACCAAGTACAAGTTTTGGGAAAATTCCTCCAGAGATCATTGAAGTAACTGAAGAAAACTTAGATTCAGATAGAGAGATAGAGGAAAGTGCGGAAGAAAACCGAGGAGTAGTAGGGTCAAAACTACAAACAAAAGAAACACAGGGAAATTTAGATTCAGATAGAAAGTTTGGGAAAAGTGCGGAAGAAAAACGAGGAGGGTTAGAATCAAATTTTCAAACGGAAGAGTCACAAGAAGATTCGGATTCAGACAAAGAAACTGAGATCATAAAGTTCAAAGTTAGAGGAAGTGAAGTGAGGTCTGAGACAGAATCTGAAGAAAGTGAAGAAGAAAGAAAGCAAAGAATTGGACTAAGAAAAAGAACTTGGAAAACAGAATGAGAGGAAAAAGAAAGCGAACTGAAAAGGCCAAGGAAAGGAGACACTTGGCCCAACGAAATTAAAAGACTGAGATATAAAATAATAAATTTGAACAAAGATAATGCAGAACAAGTACATGCAATAAAAGTCAGAAAGGACAAAGAAAACCAAGTGAAAGACAGTTGCAGAGACCAAAAAGAGTGAAGAGACCTAACTTGAAATATAAGTCACCTGAATGGCTATACATAGCACTGTCCGACATTAAAGAAGTGGATAGCAGTCACGAAATCCCAGACAAAGACTGTGAATAAATGGGAGAGAGTGAATTGCAGCAAACCTGAAAGACAAATAAAGAAAAACCAGACTGGACACCTAAACTGAAAAAGACAAGAAAAAGTTCTGAAAAGAACTGAAGAGAGCACCAAAAGAGACCAATTAAAGGGTAGAGTGGCTGAAAAGTCATTCTGAGGTGTGGAAACACATTTTCTGTACATATACATAAATAGCTAAATAGTATTACAACATGGTAGACACTGCGAGTAGAAGATCTAGATGTGAGTTTTTACGTAGATGGTGTAGAATGTGTTTCTATTGTACAGGATTGCTAATGCTTATCTGGATTATTTTAGCAATAATAATTCCACTTAGGTTAGTTGTAGGAAATACATCCGTAATAGTGAATGACACGAATAATGACAAGAAAGCTAACATAAAGAACACTGCAACATAGTAGATAGTACTGATTTTCATAGGGATGAGTCAATAACGGATTTTTCCAAGAATGTCTTCACGAAACTTTTATACGAATATGTGGAGACAATGGATGTGAGAGATTGTTATGTCTGTATGCAGTTACCTGCGTCTGTAACAGAAGCTGTGACATATCATCACCTTCCTTTGACGTATGGGATAACTTGCAGCGTTTTAGCTAGCCTATTTTATAAAACAGGTAGATTAGAATATTATTACACTGACATAGATGCTGTTTTTGCTAAAATTCCCGTAATCCCTGAATTAAATAAGGTAAAAGTTGCAAAGGTATTTGGAGAGTTTTTCTTAGAAACAAAAGAATTAACATTAGAGTATGCATTTAGACACAATCTTACTTGTGAGTTAAAGAAAGAAGAAAAGATTTTCTTAGACATGGTAGAGGACAGAAGGGTTAAGTTTCAAAGAAAGGTAGCAGGAGAAAAGACAAAAACCCCACCTTGGGCGTTTGAAGAGAGAAGTTACGACAAAGGTGAAACAAATGCAGCTATGGTTCTGGATTGGCCCCAACAGGGAAAATTGTGTATTAGTAGAAGTAACACTATGTATGATAACTATTTCGTGGGTTCCAGTGAGTGCCGAGATACATACAAAATTCTAGGGGGATGGGGATTTAAAGGAGGAAAAGATCCAGTATTTTCCAGGGATCAATTATATTTGCGGAAATAGAGCTTATTATAGGTTGCCGGACCATTGGTACGGAACATGTTATTTAGGCCTGGTCTTTCCGAAAATGTTTCACGTAGAAAGAGGAACAAAAGGAATATACGAGATAGGTAAAACATTAACCCGTAGGAGGAGGGAAAGCTTCTCAGAAATAGTAGGTGACATTTTTGGAGCATTGATACCAGCAGTGGGTATATCTTTGAATGCATACAAGATTCGGAAATTGTCTACAGTAGTACATCGTTTATCAACGAATACTGCTGGAGAGTTCTTAATGGTAAATACCGAAATGGTTGCCATGAGAGCTATGGTGATGCAAAATCGACTTGCCCTTGACATTCTTTTGGCAAAAGAGGGTGAAGTCTGTGGAATGCTGAAGGTACAACATTGTTGCACTTACATTCCGGACAAAAGTGAGAATATACAAAAGTATATAAAGAACATTACTGACTTGCACAAAGAAATTGCTCCACTGGAGGTTGAAGGTGTTTGGGAGAGACTTGGTAAGAGTTTTTCCTCAATGAAGAAATGGTTCACAGAAATAGGTAGTTCTCTTATTAGAAAAATACTAATTCCAGTTACAGCACTAATAATAGTAATGCTATTGGTGAGATTAGCCTATGTATGTATTAAAAGAAGAAAAAGACAAAATAGAGTAAAAAGAGAAAATGAGAAAAATAAAGAAAGAGAACGGGAGATGGGAGAGATAGAATTGGAAGAGTTAAAAGAGAACATATACAAACGGTCTAAAGGACAAGATGAGAAAAACACAGTTGTATGAACTAACAAAAAGCAAATGGACAAGAAACATTTATCTGATACATTTTTGTAGGGATAGTTTTTTGTGGTGATGTTAAAAATCACCAAAGTGGGGAATTGATGGAGCAGGGTAAACAAAATAATTTTGTACCCCTTGGAAATTAATGAACACTTAATAATTTAATAATACTGACTGTTTGAAAAAGCATGTACTAACCAACAAATGCACCTTTTTAGTAAACACTACATATATGGGTAACATGCAGATTGTGCAAAAGCAAATCTATTTACAATTGTGAAGTTAATAAACATTAGTATTGTGATTTGCGTACTAATTAGAGTAAAATTGCATGATTTATGTTATGTAGTAGATTTGTATTGTGGCAAAGAATGCAGATGGTAAGTAAAATGGCTTTAAATGTCGCTTCTGCTAGGTAACACCTAACACGGGTCTTTAGAATGGCGGGTGGTAAACAGAAAGGCTTATTTTCTTTGTTTTAATTTTGGTTGTGTTTGTTCTTATGATAGTTCGTTCGGGCCTGTTAGGCCATGCTTCGAAAATGGCTGCTGGAGCGAATGAGATCACGTGAGACAGCCAAGATGGCCTCTGCGCAGAAGAAATAAAGCGAATGAGATCACGTGGATGCGGCCTGTGCCCGGAGTGAGAAATGTCAGGGCCAAGCTGACCTGCAAGGAGACGACTGCCAAAAAGATTCAGCATGTATTCGTGGGAATGGATGAGAAAGAAACGAGTGACAATAGATGGACTGAAATGTGACCATCAAGGATCGCAACAAAATAAATGGACAAGTTGGACTGCTTTTGACCCCGAAGTCAGGAGACTTATTGTGTGCTATATTGTCCCTAAACCAGTTTGAACAAGGAGGGCGATGAGGTGGACCAATTAGCGTGATTCTTGCCCCCAAGGATTGCAACTTTTATGTGTAGTAAGCTAGAGAATAGGGTATAAGAGAGTCTGCTTTTAGGTTGCGAGGGACGATTTTTGCGGAATGGCTAATGGCTGTTGCTAAGTCTGCTGCTGCTACTATTGCTGTTGGTGTTTTTCCTGCCATGCCGTTTCTTTATTTTTCATTTTTCCACCTCGATACTGCAAAAGACTCTGTCATTTTTGGACTTTGAACTTTGACTGGGGAAGGAACGAGAATCGTTGCGGGAATTCTGCTCGGGAGGTGCGTCGAGGAGGTTAGCGGGACAGTCAGTCAGTTTGGGAGTTCAATTCTGTGATCTGCGGTTTATCTTCCTTTGATGAACCATTCCTATCAGCATCCTATGATTATGGGTAATGCATAAATTTTCATTTTTTTCCATTAAAACTTTTCTTAAATGATTAATGATATATTAAATGTGTTTGATTAATAAAGAATCTCACCTTTTGATTGAAAATTTAGATAAAAATATATTCTAACTTAAAATGAATCTGTGGTTCTTCAGTACATTTATGATTTAAAATGTTAAAAGGTTTTAATTGTGATTGAGCTGGTCTTAATCACCATCAACTTATTCTACTAGTTGGTCCATCGACCAAAGAGCGGAGTACCTTGATGTTTAGAACACGACAGGATCAAGGGTTAATGCATATAATGTATGGATTATTATTCTGTCAAATTTAACAAGGTATCCCGTTCGTCCAGCAGCACATTCTCCTTAGCGTGAAATCCAGTAATTGAATGAATGTATGTTATGCGGTGTCATGGGCCCCACTGACATAAGGTTTAATTGATGATAGGTTGCATAAGTGTTTTTACCTGGATTAGTGTCCTAAGGAGAAATTTATATTAGTAGCGCTGGATCAGCTGCATTGCAGCCTACATGGAGAAGGGCAGAGTGCGCATGACTGGTTTGCCCCAGAGGGCCGACCAAACCAGTCATGTGAACTGAGGATTGGGCACACCACTCCTCCCCTGCCCAGCCCTGCTCGCAGAGCAGCCCCGCAACCAAACCCTTCTGCTTTCTCGCAGTGCGAGAAGCAGAAACATAAAATGGTAGTTATTACCATTTTATGTTTCTGCTTCGCGTACTGTGAGAAAGCAGTGGGGCGACGCTCCTCCACCCTAGTGGAGGAGCCGCCCCTGCATGGTACAACTGCGTAGTCTGTCATGACTAACTAGGGCCACTCACTAACTCCAGAGTGTGGGGTGTGTGATTCGAACGCATATGAGGGATTAGGGTACGGCGCGCTGCCAGCCCACAGTGTATATTTAACCCCAAGACGGTGTAATGCCATATTAGACATTATAGATTTTATGTTAGCCATTTACTCTTATTCATTTCCATGTACAGATCCTTTCCCCCACCCCTTACTGTTGAGGCCATTTTAGCCAGATAGTTGTATATCTGGCTTGTATCAACAAGCTCTTCAATGGAGCAGAAAAGGACTCACCTCACTGGATTGGACAAGTTTAGACAGATCTGCTATGGGCCTGCAAAGAAACAATGCATTGGCCAAGGACATCACCATTGCTATTAGCTGGTCAAAAGAGATGTGCTGATTGCCCCAAAGTACTTCTCAATTGCCACAGCTGGCCTACTGATGCATGTTCACCTTTTGACCAATAAGTGTGATAGCTTCCAGTTCTGTAGACTCCTGCTAAAAGCATCAAGTGCACACTGCTTAGGCCACGTTCCCAAAGATGATGCACCTGATCAGGCGCGCAACGCCCAATGGGCTAAATGGGCTTAGGCCCCCTCCCCCCGTCATGTGTCTCAGCCGGGCTGCTGCTGTGGGCTCGGCTGGGCAGTGTCTGGAGTCTTATCTCTGGCACGCCAGTTTTTCACAGGTCTTTATAGACCATGTGCATATTTACATACCTTTGTAAACTGGTTACCGAGGCTTAGTTTTTTTTCTGGTTCCAGTACCCCCTGGGCCTCCACTCTGCCTAATCCTTACATTTGTATTTTACATTTACTGCCGTCGAGTGAGAATGCATTTCATAAAAAGGAATTTAAAGAAGGGTTGCCAAAAGAAAAATGCCAGCCATGTGTTGTTTAAAGAGCCTGCAAAAACCTCATCTTGACACTAAATAGGGTTATAAATAAAAAAGTATGTATTCATTTGTAATGTGACTTCTCCGTCTTTGTTCATTTTAATTATTAGTCATGGATCATTCAGGCAGCCCTAGAACACAATTAAAAGTGCTTTCTATTTATATTTGCTGTTCGAAGTATGCACAGATAAGTGCTGAAAATACGCCTTTGGGTGACTGCTTATTTTTGTACCGTCTGGGACATCATATTAATAAGCTGGCAACCCTAATCATAAGACTGGAAGTTTGTTGCAGGATCAGCACATTATTTATTTCCTCATCCTCGATCCCTGATTAATGCCATAATAGCAGGGCTCTAAGTGGGCCGGGTCCTGCCGGTGTTCAGCACCAGCAGTTCGTAAAAGCAGGCGCCGAGACGGGTCCCTATCGGGTTCTCCATTTTCACCCTCACACCCAGACTTTGAAAACAAAATCTTAACTCTGCAGCAGTTCACTGTTTTGATGTAACTTTAATTTTTTGCAGTTCTGTATTGCTAAACTTGAAGTGCTTTACATGAGCACCAACAAGGACATCTTCATTTATTTTTTGGTAGGCACGGACGATTAAGTGATTTGCCCAGAAACACAGGATGTTGAGCCGACGCGGAGACTCAAACCTGCTTCCTCAGCTCCAAAATTGGCAGCTCTAGCCATTACGCCACAACCTCTTGCACAAGAACTAAAGCATTTTCAATATTATATACAATGAAGCCATAGTTGTATGTATGCATGTAGTATATTTATCTTATGCAACTAACAACCTTTGACAAAGCCAATAGTCCTGGCTTGTTGTAGGTGTAGTGTTACTTATGTGGAGGCAATAACAAAAGCAGTGAAATACCAGTCGGGCGGCACATTATGCTGAGCACAGATTTTTAGCATAAATGTTTTAAGCCACGCCCTTAATTATATCGCTCCTTTGAGAGACCTCCTGTAGGAAGCTGGCTTTGTATATACTATACCAAAATGAGGTATAGTGTGCACAGAGTCCACTGGAACCCCAAAGGTAGGCAGAGGTAAAAGTAGATAGCACCTTACTCTCTATTTGTGGTAGTGTGGGCGAGCAGTAAGGCTTTATCAGAGGGTAGTATTAAGCATTTATTGTACACAGTCAAGCAAGAAATGATGTCATACACTCAAAGACTGAACTCAGACCAATTTGTTTGTATAAAAATATTATTTCGTTATTTTATTTCTAAAACCAAGCCAGACCTGGTGCAGGTAAGTGAAATAATACTTTGCAAAATCTTATGCAGTGATTTACAGTTGAATGCAGGTTAAAATGCAGTTGGTTGATTTACAGGTAAGTCAACAGTTCGAAATTACTTTTCAGTTACTTTTCAGATTACTGTGCACGTTACGATTTAGATAACTTTTTAAGTTACTTTTGCACACTGAGACATTTCCTAGACAAAAGGTAAGTAATTCAGTTTTTACACATATGCAGTTTTTCAATGTTTCATACAAACCAACTCCACACTTAGAAGAATTTTCAAGGAAAAGCAGTCAATGCAATCCTATGGGAGGAAATAAAGTTATCGGTTTGCAGGTAAGTACTGGTTTGTAGGAGTTGGTATTCTGGGGTTAGAACCAGGGTTCCCCCAGGGTCGAGGATGCACTTTCAGAACACCCTCAGCGGCACTAGGGCGGCCAGGTGCAGAGTGCTGAGGCCCGATGTTATCCAATGGGGGATAGGGGGCCTCCGGTTGGTGGCTGCTCACAAGCATGCCACAAGGTTGTGGGAGAAAAGCTCCTGGTGTTAGGGGGCAAAGGAGTGTCCGAGTTAGCACCCAAGGTGCACCCACAGCATTACAGGGGCGGTCGGGTCAGGGTGCTGTTTTGGCGTCGGATGCCCTGTTCTCAATGGGGATTGCCGGTTTTGTTTTTTGGCTGCAGGCTTGGTCCAGGAAGACTTCCGGGAGGAACCAACAGCTGGGCAGGTAAGTTGGAGTGTTCTGAGACGTAGGTGCACCTCAGGTTCTCTTCTCCAGGGCACAGGGCGGCTGGATGCAGGAGTGTCTTTTGAGGTCGGATTTCACCTTACCGGGCCACTCGCGGTTGGGGGGGTCTCCGGGCAGAGGCTGCAGGCAACGTCGGGGAGTCCTGGAGGGGTCAACCCACAGTGGACTCGGACTCTCGAGTGCTGGGGGACCTCACCGGGACCGGTGGACCATCTAGATTCGGGCCGTAGGCGTCGGGTGCAGTGGTGGTTCCAGGCGTCGGGTTTCTTTGTCCTCTGCAGGCTCAGAGTCTGTCTTGGGAGTTTCTTTTGAACAGAGCTGCTGTTCACAGGCGATCCGGTCTTTGTTGAAGGCAGTCAGTCCTCCCAAGGGTTCTGGAGGTCACTGGCTGCAGGACAAGGTGACTTTTGGTGCAGGATCTCTGGAAACTGCAGATGGGCCGGTAGGGCTGGGGCCAAGTCAGTTCTCTGCAGTGTCCTCTGCTGGGCGTCTTCTTTCGTCCTTCTTCTTAGGTTGCGGGAATCTGTCTTCTTGGTTCAGGGCTGCCCCCTAAATACTGAATTTAGGGGACGTTTTAGGGGTCTCGAGGCCAATAGCCAATGGGCTACTGACCTTAGGGTGACTACACTCTTGGTGTGTTCACCCCATGTAGGGGAGTGGGCACAATCCCTAATCCTGATTGGAGAGTGCCTGCCATCTGCAGAGAGTGGGCTTCACCTCGCCTCCCTCACCTGAGAGGTGGGATTGGCAGAGGTGGGCACACCTTCTGGGCTGTGCTAATTTTTCCCACCAAAATGTAGGGGAGACAGGAAGGGGGCCTGCTCCTGATAGCAGGAGAGGCTGGGGTCGCGTTACAAAGGCAGCAAGGCCTTTGAAGCTTCCCTGCCACAGATGGCTCTTCCTGGCCTGGGGGAGGTGTGAACACCACCGCCCAGGAAAGGCTTTGTTTCTGTGCTCAGGGAGCGAAGGCTCCCACCCCCGGGGTCCAGAAACATGTCTCGTGGTGGCAGGCTGGTGTGTACCAGTCAGGGAACCCACCAGAGGCTGGTCGTTTTTCAGAGAGGCCCTGAGTGCATTGTATAATAAAGCCCACACTGGCATCAGTGTGGGTTTATTATGCTGAGAAGTTTTCTACCAAACTTCCCAGAATTCAGTAATGCCATTATGGTGCTGTGGAGTTTGTAATGACAAACTCTCAGACCATATACTCTTTATGGCTTTACTGCACCTACAATGTCTAAAAATGGACTTAGACACTGTAGGGGTACAGTGCTCATGCAACGGTACCCTCACCAGTGGTATTGTGCACCCAGCTAGAGGGGTGTCTTACCGATACCATAGGCAGTGGTTTGCAGGCATGGCACACAGCAATGTGTGCCATGTCGACTCTTCACTTTTCTCTGCACCAGAGTGTGTGTGTATTAAGGTACAGGACCTCTAGGGGTGACACAATATGTGCTGCAGCCCTTAGAGGCCTTCCCTGGCCACACTGCCCTTGGTACCCATGATTCCTTTTACAAGGGACTTACATGTGGCCAGAGAGGTGCCAATTGGGGGTACAAAGGTACAGTTTTGGGAAAGAACACAGGCCCTGGGAACCTGATTGGCAGGGACCCAGGGCACATTAAGTCAAAGTGCATTAGAAATCTAGCAAAAAGTGGGGGGGTTACTGCAACAGAAACCCAGCTTCCTACACTCCCCCGTTTTTTCATCCCACTTAAAACCCTGCATAATAGCAATAGTTTAACTTATATCTGAAACTCTATGCCGCCGTCAATAGCATGCTGAGTTACTTCAAGTGTTGGGGAATGCACCCTGCATTCAGACAACTCGCTCCTCATTCTTGCCCTTCACTTTCACGCTCACCCTGCACTCACAGTGATCACAATGCACTCACACTGATCACCATGCACTCACACCATTCACCCACTCACCCTGCACTCACAGCGATCACTCTGCACTCACAATGCACTTGCGCTGTTCACCCTGTACCTCACCCTATAGTCACACGAACACACTACTCACCCGCACTCATGTGACACTTCACCCACCTGTCCCCCTCACTCCTCAATCTGCAGTCTCACTCAAACAAGCCCATCACTAACCATGCATTCATTCATCCCACTCTGCACTTACATCCGCACCATATGGTCACCTCACTCACCCTGCAGTCACTCCTCTTACCCTACTCTCACACTGTTGCATCGCTCACCGTGCACTGACATGGGCACTCCTGCCACCCACACAGTGCAGAGAATTAATGTGCCTGCTACAAAGAACGTGTACTATGCAGATCACAGAAATGTGTGAGTGTACTATGAGTAGCGCTATAAAAAAATGAAATGTTTGTCAGAAAGGTGCTATAGAGAGATGAGGTGCATTGTTGGTGAGTGGTACTGTGGGAATTCATGGAAAAGGAGGAAATGGGGGAGGGGGCACCAAAAACAAATGTTGCACCGTGTGTGACCAGTGCTAGGGCCAGCCCTGGCTGGGAGTGTTAGCCCCCCCCCCGAAGTTCTGGTCTAGTTGCGCCCCTGCACCTCATGTTTCCACTCTGGCACACACGTGATGAAGGCTTACGGGGACAAGATCAAGATTGGTTGTAGACCCTAGTGTAATTGGTTTTCTTTTGTGAACTACTTGCTGAGCCTACTACTGTAAAATTCAGTTCCAAGACTGCAGGCGTTGGAACCCCACATGCAGACTGTAGCGCTTTCTCTACTGTAATGTGTTCGGTCTCTCCTGCCATTGAGTTCCTGCATAAATGCTGCCTGCTGCTCAGTCTGCTTGTGATGCATGTATGGTATTTCTGCTGCGTGGGATACCTGTATTATTGCTACTCTTGCGATGTCTGTGTTGTACCCATTTACTGCTGCCCCTGATACCAGTTAACATCCCTGTATGTGATGTTTACTAATACTTCTGATTTTGTGCTACTTTGCGTGGACCATATGTGTACTTTTTTTTTAACATGTTTTTATTGACAATCGCACAGGATAACATGGTACATGAACGGAGAGACAGTCGGGTTCCACCCTGTTCAGCGATATTGTACGTGTGAAGGGTGCAAGCAGTTCCCCTCAATCGGTTATAAGTCCAGATGAGGCAGTCTCAGTTTCTAAGTGTTTTCAGGGATCATCTTTTCTTGAGGTATATCCAAAAATAATGGAAGAACAATTATGAAGCCAAACTGTACCCTCCTCCCCCCTACTTCCTTCCCTCCCTGAGACTCACCGCTATTGAAGAAAGTGCATTATATTTTGTTGTGAGCAGGGTTCAAAACCGTGCATTGTGTGTTCATGGAGTTATAAGCCATAAAGCTACCGGGACTGGGTGGCAGGTTGTGCTTTTGAGTGCTTGTCTATGCCTTGAGGGATGGGTGGGGACACTGGCAAGGGACATCTAGGGAGGTCTAGCGTCCTCGTCAGGGGGGGAAATCATGAAGGCTCATGTCCCAGTGGAAGGCTAAGGGGTATTTTCGAATGCCACGGCTCTCCTCACGGCGGAGAATGGTGCCCTCTGCCTGCCATCGTTGGAGAGAAGGCGCTTGCGGTGATTTCAATTTCATCACCGCTGCTCGTTTCACTAAAAGCAGGATGACATCCATAAAGCAAGTTGTCGCTTTTTTAGGTTTGGGCCGTATAAGCAGACTTAGAAGGCTGTTGTGCTCTGTCTAGTCTATCCCTCCCCGTTGCTACGTCCAGCAATACCGTCTCCCAGTAGTGCCTCAATATCCTGCACGCCCAAAATAAATGTGTGTCGCGTCAGCTGGGTTAGGGTACAGTGGGGCCGTGGGGCATTCGTCGGGACAAGTGGATAAATCCGACGTTGCCATTGAGGGGTCAGGTAGGCCAGCCCCTGTGTAAAACACCAGATTGGATGTATTTAAAGTTACGTGGTATTTTGCTAGGGTATTCCAGGGTTTAATACCCCGTAAGAGAGTTGCAGAGTTTGTAGTGCAACCGGTTTCCGTCCATTGCCCAAGATTAGCAAGCAGAAGGGAGTTGAGATCTCGAGGTTGCGCCTGGGGATCTGGACCTGGAGATTAGAGAGAAAAAAAGTCGAGGTAGCATCACCATCTTTGACAATGTGGCACGGCCAGTCACAGAGCAGAAATGTGCTCCAGAAGGCCACTTGAGTTCTGAGAGAGCACACAGCCTTGCCGCGGTTACCCTCCAGGAGTTCCTCCTCTCTATGTTAAATCTGAATTCTTAGATACTTAACGCCTGAGCAGCCCATTTCAGAGTCTCGGTTCCCAACTGTACCTGTCTCTCAGAGAGGTCACCGTGCAGTGGCGGTTCCTCCGCTAAGGCGGAGGAGCGTCGCAAAACTGCCAGGAAGCAGAAAAAGAAAGGAAAAAATAAAATAATAATGTCATGTTATTATCATTTTAGTTTGTCCTCCTGCTGTGACAGGGTGCGTGAGAGGGCGGGGTGGGAGAGCAGGGGAGGAGCACTCCTAAGTGTGCAATGACTGTTTGGTCGGCCCTCTCAGGCCGCCCAAAACAGACATGCGCACTTTCCCTTTCTCCATGCAGGCTACATTACAGCCTGCATGGAGAACATACCCCCCCTCCAGCCCCTGGTTGAGCACCGTGTTACCGCGCTAAGACAAATCACAACGCTGCAGCGTTGTGATTGGCTGCAGGGAGCGTCGGAGCCTGTTTCTCACAAGAAGCCAGGAAGAGGATGGGACAGGACACAGGAGAGGCAGAGGCTGGCAAGCCGGCCGGCCAGGAGGTAAGTGAATTTTTTTAATCCGATTTCCCACCCCCCCGGACTTTCGCCCCCACCCACCCCACTGCTGCTTCTAGGCAGCCGCGACTGGGGAGGTATTCCCCAAATGGAAAGACAATGGATTTAATATAGTTCATACGGAGGCCAGCAACCTCTCCAAAATTGTTTAGGTTGGAAGTGACGGGGCTCATATCTCCCTAGATATCTCAGAGATAAAGATTCATGTCATCCACATAGAGTGAGACAGCATGTGCTTGTGGACCTGCAGGTATTCCCCAATCCATCCCACTAGAACAGAGAAGAGCTGTCAGTGGCTCCAGGTCACAAAGAGCTGTGGGGACAGAGGGCATATGGTCTGTATGTGTATTGCTTCTACTGCTTTTTATTTTTGCGTGCAGTGGTAGCCACCATGAAGCTCCTTTCCTGCTGTCTATGATGTCTTTGCTACTTTGCGTAACAGGGATTCCTGTGGGCTACTGCTCCTGCCTGGGGTGCATGAGTTAAATTTTCTAGTTCTGTAATTGCCAAGTGTTGATTCCCTTGCCTTTCTGCTGCTCTTTCTCATATCAAGTTAATATTTGATCTTGGCAGAGCAGAGCAACTTCTCCATATCAGGCTCTCTGTTCTATCACACGCCGGCCTGGAAACTAGCTTCTGTACAGGTCTGGCAGAGGCACTGTCTCCATTCGCACTTGAATATGCAAATTATATTGTAGTGGTGATGTTGAAGTGGACGATGGAGTGGTCGGTCGAGGTGAATTCTGTGGTGTGGCTGTACCTGATGCGGTCACTGGAGGTGAAGATGGGGTCTAGCATGTGACCTGCAGTGTGCGTGGACGAGTCTGATGTTGTTCATGCTGTAGAGGAGGTTGGTAGTGATGATGTCATTGTGATCGTCAAGATGGAAGTTGAGGCTGCAGAGGAAATAGTAGTTGTTGGAGTCTATGGCGAGGAAGTTGGTGATGAAATTGCAGAAGGCTGGACGTGCTCCTGGAGGATGGCAGATGACGGCTCCCCTGATGGCAGTTTTGCTGTCTGATTGAAGGGGGAAGTTGAGGTGTTCCATGAATGGGGTGATGTTGTCATTTGTGGTGGTGCATTGGATGGATTCATTGTGTATGATAGCAATCCCTCCGCTAGGTTTATTGATACGGTCACGGTGGGTGATCTTGTATCTTTCAGGCATTGTGGTGCGATGTCGGGTGCAGAAGTGGGGTTGAGCCAGGTCTCAGTGAGGAAGAGGACATCGGGTGTGAGTGTGGAGATGAGGTTCTAAATCTCGGTAGTGGGTTTGCATAGCGAGCGTGTGCTGGGAAGAGCGCATGCGAGCTGGTGTTTTTGTTCATGTGGTGTCTGTGGTGTGTTCAGGGTGGGGCTGGTGTGTGGGCTGGTGTGTGTGCAGTGGCAGGTGAAGTGGCAGTGGGTGCGGGTGAAAGGTTCAACCGTGGAGCGTGGGTCGGCACGGTGGCAGTGCTTGTTGTGGCATCTGGGGTCGAGGGTGTAGAGCTTGGGGATGGTGTGTCTTCAGGGGGTAGGAGGGCCAAAGGTCTTGGTGGTGGGCATGGTCCAGGCACGGACGGACCTGCCTTTGGTGCGCTGCAATCTGCATTAAGTAGGTCCAGGAGTGTGCGGGGCTTCTGTTGGCGGGAAGAACTGTGAGCGGAAAAACCTAGGCGGAAAAACCCAGGCGGTAAAACCCGGGCAGCGGCGGTGTCACTGGATCAGGCTGGAACAAGCAGGAACAGGAGGCCACAGGCAAGTGGCAGGCTAGGTGTACAGGTCCCTACTGAACCGGTCGCGCTGCAGCCTGCATTAAGTAGGTCCTGGGGTGGGCAGGGCTTCTGTTGGTGAGAAGAACGGTAAGCCAGAAAACCGAGGCTGAAAAACCAAGGCAGCCGTGGTATCACTGGATCAGGCTGAAACAAACAGGAACTGGAGGCCACAGGTAAGTGGCAGGCTGATGTCCAAGTGCCTACTGATGCGGTCGTGCTGCGGCCTGCAGTAAGTAGGTCCTGGGGTGGGCGGGACTTCTGTTGGTGGTTGTACGAACGGTGAGCAGGAAAACCCAGGCAGCGGAGGTGTCACTGGATCAGGCTGGAACAAGCAGGAACTGGAGGCCACAGGCAAGTGGCAGGCTAGGTGTCCAGGATGAGGAAATGGATGTGGAGGTAATGGTATGCATTTCTTTAATTTGCACATCTAATGTTAATAAGAACTAGGGTGAGAAAAATGGAATAGGAGTAATGAGATTATTGGCAAGTAATCAGGGCATTTCTTTTCCGTTACTGAATAAAACTGCAGATTTCTTTCATCACAACCCATTCTAAAACTGGCGGCTTTGCAAGTGGAATCCCTCCCAGGCTAAATAAAACCCTGCTAAGTAAGGGCTTAATGGATCCTGTCTATTCATTGTTGTCAGTAGCAGCAACCGAATGATGCTAAATATAGGCCTGCAGTAGTTTTCCCTCGACAAGGAGGTGTTGTTGTTTGTTTGCTATCCCTTTATGAGACAATGTTGAATACAGTTTGAATTTAAAATTTAGACAGTATATCCCCTCTAACATACAACTTTAATAAGCTTCAGCAGTGACTTTAAATAACTTGTATACTGTTTGGTATGATGCCATAAATGTTTTCGCAGTTATAATGTTATAAAATGGAAGTCATTACGTGACTCTGCTTAAGCACTTGGGTAGCAATCAGCAGTGACCTGCCCTTAAGGGGGAGGGGCCATGCCCCTGCACCTTTTGCACATAAAGAGTGTCTGTCAAGCTGAGCAAAGGTCAGTGTGAGAAATCAGGCCCCTATCACCCATACATTACCTGCATTCCACCACGCAGTCCTCACGATGAGCTCTCACGATATCTGGAACCCTGTACAAAATGAAATTTAAGGGTTAAAACACAGAACCTGGCAGTAACAAAAGCAGTGAAGAACAACTGTTTCTTTAAACAGGAGGGTGGGCTGTTGTTTGGAGGAACCAATCTCAAGGAATCAAGCGGGACACAGAGGAAGCAAAGGACCCGGAAGAGGGAGTGACAAGTCGGAGCATGGAAAGGACTGACAACTTGGAAAATGGAGCAGATCGGGGAGAAAGCATTGGCAGCCCGAATGTATCGGAGCACCGAAAAGCCTCGCCAGAACCAGAAAGCCGCCGCAACTCAGAAGAGTTGCAGCATAGCGGGTGCGTACCGGGGCACCAGAGATCGGACTGTGGCTGATTGGAAGGAGGGAGGAGGGGTTGTAGGGATTCAAGGGGCACATGGATTTTTTTTTTTGGTGTCATGATGTGGTCTTTTCACATTCACATTCTCTAATTGCACTACATTGCCCAGAAGCCACTGAGCATGGCCACATGGTTTATTGGAAAACGGAAAACAAAGTCTGTTTCTGGAAGTTAACCTAAGAAAACAGTGAGAGTGTCCCAAACGTGAAGACACTAGATAAAACCCTGCTAGTTTTTTACAATACCACAACCCTGAGTGTACCCAGACTGGCCCTTTGACACTGATAGAGGCTGTATAATTTATGTAAAAAAAGAACTGAGAGATATCTATCCTTTTTGCCCATTGTTGTTTTTTTTTCTCCACTTCAGTCTTAGTTCCCTTCCTTTTGGCACTGCACAGGGTAAGGGGAAAGGTTATCGTCAACCTTACCCCGTTTATATACTTAACTTACAGCTATCATTTTTAGGTCTCGCCTAGCGACGCAGCGCATGCGCTGCTCGCTCTGGCGAGATCTATTGTCGTCGCTTTAGCTTGCGAAGCGAGGGTGGAAGCTCCACCCGCGCTTCTTATTGGCGCGCCTGCCAAATCTGTGCTTTCTATTGGGAGGGAAGCGTGTTTGCTTCCCTCCCTGTCTTCGTTCGGCGTGCCTGTCCGGACAGGGCATGTGCAAGCGCCTGGACAGGACATATGCACGCGTATGTTGTACGAGCACAGCGCGCTGCTTTGCTTTCATTCTGCAAAGTTCCCCGGGCGTTTCGTGTAATTACAGCGCCTTAGCAGAACGCACGCATGGCGCGCTTTCACTTTCTTTACTCCCCGCGTTCACTTTTACTTCCCGCTTTCCTTTTATTTTGCATTGGCTGCTTCTATTTATATTTATGCCCTTCACCCTCTGCAACTTTTGTACTCCCACCACTGTATATACGCATGGTACACACCTCCATGCGTCTGTGTGATTTACAACTGCGCCCCCTGCGGCAAAATATGGGATACAAATCGTTGTTGTTCTGTGCCGCTACTGCTTTTAAACTGCTAATGCAAAACAAACATTACCCCACAGGGTACTTCTGTTCGCTCCTTGCTGCCTTTCTCTCGCCGTCGGACCCGTCGTCCCTTTATTATATGCAAAATATAGGTCTTCTGTGCCGATACTGCTTCTAAGCTGCTTCTAAGCTGCTAATGCAAATCAAACATTTGCTCATCCGCTTCTGCACTTTCGACTTTGGGTATAATAAATAATTGGGGCTTACGTACTTTACACGGCCCAGACGCATGCCCATGCAGTTTTTGATGTGCCTCACACGGTGATTTAAAACAGCTTCCTGCACTCACTTTAAATCCACCACCGTTCGCTCCTTCCCTCCCACCCACTCCTTCCTCCCTCCATTCTGTGCCCGTGTTGGTTACATTTTAATGTAACTATTAGCAAACGGTGTAAGGGTCTCAAGCCGCTCCCCAAAAACTACTGCATTATACATATAGCATGCGCACAGTTTTGCATCTCCACACTATGCTACCGCAATCATCTTGCGCACAACAATAGCCCACAGCGTCCCACTACCCATTTACTAATACGCTCTTGCCGCGTGTATTTGCCCTTACTACCTATATTTCTCTTACAAACTCTTCGCGGCACATACACATGCCTTATAGTACCCTTTTTCCCCCCATATCTCTGTATAATTTGGGGGGCCTTAAACCACAGATTTTTGTTTCCCTTTGCGCGTACACTTTCTCTCCTCGGTCCAGCCCCTCCTTCCTCCACTCGATTGGTGCTAGTCACATGCCGACGCGGCTATAAACAGTCAGCTTAAACACATGCCCTCCAGCCCTTTTCTGCTGCCTCAAAGACTAATTTCCACATTTTATCTTTCGCACCATCTTGCAGCCCCTTACCACATGGATTCCCGTTCGCCCTTCACTTGCTTTTTACCTCCCCCCGTGTTGTCCCTCGTTTTACATTTTCTACTGCTGATCAAAAGGTCGTATGGGTATAAACAAACGCTGTAGCAGTTTTAAGCCGCTAACCCGGAATAAACATTACCCCACAGAGTATCACTACCCACATGTAATCGGCTTCTGCACCTTTCATTTTGCCCTTATTAATAGATTTCCACACTTACAGGCAATTGTACTCTAGTCCGGCTTTATGAACTGTGGACAATACAAAGCCGGAGCTGCATATTCAGCACAAACCCCCCCTTCCCAAAAAAAAGGTCAAGACACATGCTTACAAATTATAAAAACTCCATTCTTATGGGGATGCCACCAAGATCATATTTCGGGCTCTGACTCCTTATTCTGCCTCATTAAGCACCTGCCACCTCCGCCCTGTATTAATACTACTTTTAAAAACCCTCTTCCCCGCCCACTCTTCCCATTTATCCTGTAAGTAAGTCCATCCCTGCCTATGTTGGTGCTGATCAGAGCGTGGCATACGTATACACAGACGCTGTGCTGTTTTTAAGCTGCTAATGCAAGACTAGAATTATCCCGCAGGATGCTTCTACCCACATGCTAATTGGTTGCTGCACATTTAATTAAACCATCAGGAATTAATTTTGCCCTTCATACTTTCCATGGCCCACACATATGCACTAAAGAACTTTTCACTGTCTCGCAGGACAATTTGTAGCGCTTACACACACATAACCGTTTGCCCCTTGCTTTTTACCTTCCCCTGTCGGACCCCTCCTTCCTCAATTACAGGTTGCTGCTGGTCACTACAGAAGCAGCCATCTGCAGTTTTTGATGTGCCTCACGCGCAGATTTAAAACAGCTTCCCGCACACACTTTAAATCCACCTTCGTTCGCTCCTTCCCGGCCACCCACTCCTTCCTCCCTCCATTCTGTGCCCGTGTTGGTTACATTTTAATGTAACTATTAGCAAACGGTGTAAGGGTCTCAAGCTGCTCCCCAAAAACCACTGCATTATACATATAGCATGCGCACAGTTTTGCATCTTCACACTATGCTACCGCAATCATCTTGCGCACAACAATAGCTCACAGCGTCCCACTACCCATTTACTAATACGCTCTTGCCGCGTGTATTTGCCCTTACTGCCTATATTTCTCTTACAAACTGTTCGCAGGACATACACATGCCTTACAGTACCCTTTTTCCCCCCATATCTCTTTATAATTTGGGGGGCCTTAAAACACACATTTTTGTTTCCCTTTACGCGCACACTTTCTCTACTCGATCTAGCCCCTCCTCCCTCCACTCAATTGGTGCTAGTCACACGCCCACGCGGCTATAAACAGTCGGCTTAAACACATGCCCTCCAGCCCTTTTCTGCTGCCTCAAAGACTGATTTCCAAATTTTATGTTTCGCACCGGCACTTTGCTTGAGGAAGCTTCCTGCAAGTTAAACACTGTGATTTGAAAGGCCTTGAAGAAAACCGCGCCGATGATTACAGCCGGGGATTTTGTTGAAATGTCGGCGCGAGCCGGGGAGACAGATATTTCAAGGGGTAACAGATGTTGTGTAATATCTGGTATCCCCATGGGATCATGTATCCCCTGCTCTTCGGCTCTCTTCGGAGAATACACTCAGCCTCGGGCATTATCAGACAGAAGCAGTCCATCTGTGCTCGGGCTGAGTGCAGGGATACACGAGGGATACACGATTTCACGGGATTAGTGAAACAATGTAATACATTTTCGAGGCTTGGAAGGAAACGCGAGTAAACGTGAAGTAAATGAAAAATTAAAAGCATGCACGAACGGAGCTCATGCTATTAATTACCCGATGTTTCTTTAATATTGGAGTCATTGCTGCTCAAGAAGAGACAGGAAGGAAACGTGAGTAGCACAAAGAAAACAAGCATTTGCAATGCAATAGGTCTCGCATTTACGCGAGTTTGAGCTATTGACATTGCAAATAACAATGCCTTTTATTTTTGATTCGTTTTTAAAACATAAATAAAAGGCATTGTCATTTACAATGCCAATAGCTTAAACTCGTGTAAATGCGAGACCTATTGCATTGCAAATGCTTGTTCCTTTTTCCGAGACTCCGGGTTCCACAACACTCTTCAAAGCCTGAGAAAGAGAAACAAAAGAAGATGATCCCTTCAGCAACATCAGAGTCTCCATTTCCACCTCATTTACTTTTATCTGTCACAATTGAAATAAAAGATACCATTGCTAAATCAACCCAGCCTCCTCGCTTATACATCTGTCCTAATCTCTTACAGTCAGCTTGACAGACCGACTTTATTTTCAGGTCAGGCAGCCTGGAACTAGACATGAGCTAAATGCGCAGGCTCCTAGCTGCCTGAGCTGAACTTTGCTGGGCTGAGAATGTCCCAGCTCTTGTGGGCATGACCTCCTCAGCTCAGCAAAGGTCATTGAGGTCCTCTCCCTCATGACGAGGAAGAGCATCAGCTTCAACCCTGGGCGCTTCAGTTTTAAGTAGGGGTGGGCGCAGAATTCAGCTCTGCCAGCGGATTTTGCGGAGTTTTGCCCACTCTGCGCTCCGTGCAGAGTTCCGATAAACTCTGCGAAGTGACGCGGAGCGGAGTTTTTACTCTCGAGCGGCTCGCCAATGGTAAGTTGGCGAGCACTTGCGAGAAAAAATAATGCGCTAGAGCTCCTCTCGGCAAGATTTCTCATTGCGGGCAGTGGCGGCAGGTCGCGACCGCTCGCGTTGAGAAGTCTGCCACTCCTGTTGAGGAAGCTGCTGCTCGAGTAGAATGTCTACTCGAGCGGCAGAAAACAGCAGCGCCCTCTGGCGCGACGCGTAGTGCCGTTCGCGCTGATTTCAGAGCACGGAACAAGCTCCTGGCACTAAAAATAAGTGCGAGCAACGCGACTTAATAGACTCCGCCGCTGGCGGAACTCCACGGAGCGCGGCAGAGTTTTTCTGCCACTTCGCGGAGTTCCGAGGATTGAAACTCTGCGAACTCCGCCCAGGCTTAGTTTTAAGCCTTGAAGTGTTTAGGGCTGAGTCTCTCTGACCCCATCCTACTCTGTGACAAGGTAGAGACTGCTGCCTCACCTCATTGGCTGACCTAAGGGAGGTACCAGTCTCAACCCTCCTGGCACCTCCGAGGCTTCCCTCCCCGAGAACTGCAGCAGGTAAGTATTTTTTATTGACTGTTTGGTGCGTGTATGAATGTATGTGTATTTGTGAGTGAGTGTTGTGAATGGGTGTGTGTGTATGTCTGCATGTGAATGCTTGGGTGTAAGTGAGTGAATTGTGTGTTGGCCACCCGCCCCCTCCCTCCAGGTTGTACTTACTGGCCGCCACTGGTAGCACTGCACGTTTCAAGTCCATTTCAAAACAATTATATGGCAGAACATGATCTAATTTATGAAATCCACCACAGTACACTGACTTGATTGTTTTTGTTCCACTCAAACTGCCAAGCACAAGACATTGAAACCTCAAATATGAGCACACACTGTAGAGACAGTGGTGGCATTCCCACTGGTGTGGTCGGGTGTTGCCCCTCGTATTTTTTCAGTGTCATTCTGAGAGTCTGAAGTATACAGGGCAAAGCTTCAGCTGAAGTGAGAGCAGAAAAATTAATAGATACTGCACGACTTGACCACCGAGGAGAACTTGTCCTGGTTGCTGATCCAGTGCAACCCCTAATTCATAAAACCAGGGATCAGGGAAATCTCTTCACACATAAATTGTTCATCAAACAACGGGGCCCATCACACATTACCCATAAATGAACCCTGAAGACGGGCGCTGGATTTGGGGGGTTTAATTTGTCAGTTTTATTACGTACAGTACTATACTTCACATTAAGAACATTTATATAAATCCCTAACTATTCGTAATTTCAACGGTCTTCTTCTTCTGGTCGATGGATCATTAGTTGAAGAGTTGATGGTGACTATGTTTAACTAAACATTTTAATACTTAACTAAATAACCACAGAGTCATTTATTCGGTTAAAATTTTATCTTATTAACTATTAAATGCTCGTATTTTTAGATTATCAGTGCACACACAAGATTACATATAAGAGAACAAATTATCAAGCAATGTAATCAAAATGAATCATTTGAATCAACATCAAAGCGTGCATAGGAATGGGGAAGAGAAGGTACAGCATAAACACTTGCAGAAATATTGCAAATAAAAGCATTTGAGGAGGGTGATACCCACCAAAGAATCAGGAAAACCACTTCCTTGGCCGAGGTTGTGGCAAGGGTCCTCAGAGATAGGCTCAGAGGGCAAAGTTAACAGGACAGATGCAGCTAAAGTTTGCCATAGACTGACAAACAAAATAATCTCCCAATTCAATCTACCTTAATCTAGTTCTCCTCGGACGCAGTCTCCTCCCAAGCACTCCCGCAAAGTTCTCGTACCTAAGGTTTCTCTGGCTCAGTGTTGGTCTGCTCTCTCTGTCTTGGCGCGCTTCTCTCTCTATGTTCTGTGCGTTCAGATAATCTGCGTTCTAATCGTCTCTTCTCTCTGATCGGCCACACCGGACTGCACCGACTGACAGACTGTCTATCTGACTTGCTGGCTTGCCACACCCCAATTGGGATATCAATTATACCCTACTGTCTAGCTCACTATCTTACAATGTTGCAGTATCAGTAGAAACTCGGTCTGTGATTGGTTGTCGTAAATCATACTAGGGTCGCCTCATCTAGTTCTCCTCACAAATCCATCCTATACCGGTTTTAACAAAGGAAGGATTTAAGACCAATACATTCGTATACCACTAACATTCATAGTTATACATTTTGCTACAATTGTACATTATGATATCCGCTTCACATTCAAATTGCACGTAGTGATGGCTGTTCCCACAGTCGCTGTCGCGTCTTGGCACATAAACAATAGGACACAGGTCAACATGGCCTTCACACGGATTACATCAGCTGGTACACTCTGCTACTCGTAGGCAGGCAAGCAATCTCGCGCATGCGTTCTTCGTATCAACCAAGACAACCACATGCTGGCTCGGACAAGAGGCCATTTTCATGCTTGCCCAATCTCGTACTAAAGCAAATAAACACAAAAGAGTATTAATTCATGAAATAAATCCCATTATGGTTACCTCCCACCATACTAATACCCTGTATTAATTAATTCCTAGCAAAAGCTTATTAATTTAAAGCAACTTCTTGTTATTTGTGCACGACATGCAAAATGTGCAATGTACAACATAGCATAAACATGCATTAGTACGATTTTTCAAAGCGCAAACAGTTAATATGTACTCATGCCAACATGATTTAGTATATTATGTAAAATGCGTTTGCCCCTTGTGTGAATGTATGCATTCAGGGTTGGTTAGTTCATGCAGTCAATACATTATTATGGGGTTTCTTAATTTCATGAGGATGTATTTTTACAAACCTCACTCCATCAATCCCCCCTTTGATGGTTTACCATCATAAAAATCCTAAACATACGGTTTACCAAGTTATATAGCTGTTAATTTGTCTTCTGGCCCTTGCTCCTTACATTTTACATACAATCTTTCTTTAAAATCCTCCAATTCCATCTCCTCTATCTCTCTTTTCCTTTCTTTACTTAATTTCCTTTCTTTCTTTTCTTTGCGTCTTCTCTTCACACAAATATAAGTCATTCGTATTATTAATATAACAGCTACAGAAACTATTGGTACTATTATTTTCCCTAACAAAGAACTACCTATAGAAGAAAATCAATTGCTTATAGTAGAAAAACTCTTACTTAGTCTCTCCCAGACACCGTCAACCTCTAGTTGTGTTACTTTCTTATGCAAATCAGTGATATTCTGAATGTATCCTTCCAGATTCTTGCTTTTGTCTGGAATGTAGGTGCAACAATGTTGAACCTTCAGCATTCCACAGACTCCTCCCTCTTTTGCCAATAATATATCAAGGGCAAGTCGATTTTGCATAACCATAGATCTCATAGCAATCATTTCAGTATTAATCATCAGAAATCCTCCATCAGTATCCGTTGATAAACGATCAACCACTGTGGACAATTGTCGAATTTTATATGCATTCAGTGTAACTCCAACTCCAGGTATCATGCTCCAAATATATCACCTACAATTTCTGAAAAACTTTCTCTTTTTACACGTTTTAGTCCTTGCTTTACTTCATGGATTCCATTTGTGCTTTTGTCTACATGGTAGACTTTTGGAAAGACAATCCCAAGGTAACAAGTTCCATACCAGTGATCTGGTAGCCGATAATAGGCTTTCCTCCCGCAGACATAATATATGCCTGGCAAAACAGGATCAGTTCCTCCCTTTAATCCCCAACCTCCAATCATTTTGTAGGTATCTTCACATTCACTGGAACCTATGAAGTAATTGTTATAATTAGTCCTTTCCCTACGTAAGCATAATTTTCCCTTCTGTGACCAATCCAAAGCCATTGCAGCATAAGTCTCTCCTTTGTCATAGTTTGCCTTCTCTGAAAACCCAAGGTGGTGTCTGTAATTTCTCTTCAACAGCTTTTCTCTGAAACTTAGCCCTTCTTTCTTCTACCATCTCCAAAAAGATCTTCTCTTCCTTCCTCAATTTGCATGTTAAATTATTCTTACTAGCGTATTCTATATCTATAGGCTTGGTTGTCAAGAAAAAATCTCCCATGACATGTGCAGGGGCTATCTTATTCAGCTCAGGTACTACAGAGACTTTTGAAAATATTGTATCTACATTGGAATAATAATAATCTAGTTTACCTGTTCTATACAACAGACTTGATAAAACACTACATGTTACACCATAAGTCAAAGGAAGGTGATGGTAAGTAACACCTTCTGAAACAGACATAGGTAACTGTATACAGACATAACAGTCACTCACATCCATTGTTTCCACATATTCGTAGAGTAATTTAGTGAAAACATTCAGGGAAAAATTAGTAACTGATCTATCGTGATGTAAACTACTAGCATCTATTTGATTCAAGTGAGTAATAGGAATTTGCTTAATATCAGTGTCTACCTTTGGACCTGTTAATTTGTTAGGACGAGGTGTATCTTCTTTAATCAGATGTAAAGGTATTATAATTGTTAATATTATCCAGAATACTATCAATATACAAAATAGACACAAACAAGCTTTATAACACCTACGCATAAAACTACACCTAGGTCTTGTTACTTGCGTATCTGCCATAGTAATATTAATCTTTATAAAGTTCTAAATGGATTTTCTAAATCTATTTCAAATATATTCTACAAAAATAAAAAATAAAAACGTAGTGTGATCCCACACTTCAAAAGCTTTCTTCTTTACCCCTTCTTTTATTTTAACGTAATCCAATTTTGCAGGATGTCTTCTGAATCTTCAGAAAATTTCTTCAGTTGCTAACATGACCCCTTAGTTTGTTTACAGTCTCTTAAGGTGGATTTAGGTCACTTTTTTCTTCTTGCTCGTTGTCAGTGCTGTTTCCTTTTTTGTTTAAATCTTCTTCTTCAATTTCTTCCAACACTATATAAATCCAGTCAGGTGACTCGAACTTTTTGTTTGGTTTTCTCACTCTTTTTGGTCGCAGCACTGATTTGTCATCTGACTCTCCTTGTTCTAACTGATCTGAAATTTCACTTATTTGTTCTAACCTATTTTCTGGTCTTCCTTTCACCACCCTATATTTCAGTCTTTTAACTCCACTTGGCCACTGTTCGTCTTTCTTTGCTCTCTTTGGTTGAACTACTTCTTCCTCTTTGTTCAATTAGTACCTCCGTTTCTTTGTACCTACTCTAAGTTTGCTTTCTTCTCCTTTTTCTTCTTTTGTATTTCTTTCACCTACTTCCTCTCTACACTTTCCCTCTTCACCCAAGATTTGTCTTTCTTCTTGTTCAACAACAGTTTCTTCAGTCCCAGTAGCTGGTGCCCACTTTACTTGACTTGTGCTAAGCAATTCATCATCAAGCCGCTCTTCAGAGTTCTTTTCGTTAAGCTCACTAGTTTCAGAGTCTATTGCTTTAACCTCACCAATTTCTTGTACTTCAGTTTCTGATTCCGAACTCGGGCTTGAGATCTCCAGATGCCGCTCTACTCGTGGTTCAAGTGGACTTGGGACTCGCTGAGTGTGACTGGCATGGATCCAATTTGGTAAACCAGCACACTTTACTGCTGTAGTCGTCACCAATATGACCTGATATGGTCCTTCCCAGCGGGGCTCTAGGCAAGTTTTTCTTCTATGCCTTTTCACGTGAACCCACTCACCAGGGCTGTCACGGGGTGGGGTCGCAATTGGAAGGGACAAAGCCATACAGTGACTGGTGGGAGGCACAGGATATCACCGGACCTTTTCTTTTCCCATGGCAGGACGAGTGGATAGGTAAACACCAGGCGGACACCACAGAAGTACGCCAGGGCTCCTTTAACTGGGACTCCGCCCACAACGATGACGTAAGGACTACCGGACCAACAAGAGGAACGGGATTCCGGAAGGGAGTGTGTGTCATCACCGGAGGAGGAGGAGATCGAGAGGAGAGCGGAGGAGGAGAGGAAGCCGAGGAAGACGGAGAGCAGGAAGAATCGTGTCGCCCAGCCAGAAAGGAGGAGAGACCGGAGAAAACGGGAGAGCCAGGAGGCCACCGGGGACACGCTTCGCCCAGCCACGCTCCTGGAGGAGCGTGGCTCAAACAGGTACAGGAGCGCTTCACGGGCTGGGTAGGGAGGAGGGAGAGACCTAAAGTGTAGAGGCGCCAGACTCGCTCAAAAACGCTACTCTTTGAAACCCCAACCCAGCACCCTCACTCCCGTCCGCTCTGTAGGCTGCACCTTGTGGGTTGGTGTTCCTTCACTCCCTATCCCCTACAAACCCTCTACAGCACGTTCAAGCACTCACCCTTGTTGTCCCTTTTTGTTTTGTGTTACCCCTGGGACGCCCGGAGCTACACCAAGCCGCCGACGGACTCCCTCCGCCCTGGGGAAGAAGGCCATTCCGGGACTGAAAGCAGGAGGGACAAAAGCGGGAACGGCAAGGATAAACCAACCTGGACTCCCTACTATCATTGCCCAGATCAAGAGGAGAATACGTGTGATACCCACATTAAATACAGTGTTACCCCGAACCCGTGACCTGCGCAATTTGTTCAAAAGTTTACAACTGGTGGAGAATGAAGGCATAGCACATCTGTGTATACAAGATGGAAACACTCATACAGCAGCTGATTGCGGGGCAGGAAAAGCTCGGGTGGGCCGTAGAGCGCCAGATGGCCTCCGCACAGGCCGACCGGGACGTGTTCAAGGACACGATTGCGGCCCAGATGGACGAGGTGCAGAGAATGGCGACCGATCAACCACGTAGCACGGCAGGTGCAGGACGGAACCCGAGCTATACTCCCTCCGGTGTCTCCCTACAGAAATACATAGCCGGGGAGGACCCGGACGCGTTTATGTCCAACTTTGAACGAGTGGCCAGGGCCTGTGGCTGGCCTGTGGATAAATGGCCATTCTTTCTGGCTCTGCTGCTAACAGGGGAAGCGCAAGCAGCCTATCAAGTGGCCAACGCCAGTGGGGACACCCCCTATGGGGAAATAAAGGGCATAATCCTGGACCATCTCGGCCTTGATGCTGAGGCCTACAGGGTGCGGTTTCGCAAGGAACGAGGGACACCAGGGGACAACCCAAAAACCCTGTTCTTCAGACTGAAAATGGCCGCAGACAAGTGGTTGAACCCCACTATCAGCACGAAAGAAGAGATCATGGAAAAGATCTATTTGGAACAGTATTTGGAAGCCCTCCCTTATAACACTCAGAAGTGGATACGCCAACATACACACCTGACGGCCGCCCAGGCCATAGAGATGGCTACCACTTACTCCCGCGCACAACCCAAAGCGGGGTTATGGGACCCCGAGAAAATGCGCCAGCTAAACATGAAACCAGAGAGGAGGAATAAGCCCCCACCCGACATGGGAAAACCCCGGCCTCTAAAACCCGAACCATTCGGCATCAGAGGACCACAATGTTATGAATGTGGGGACTGGGGGCACATAGCCCGCGTACCAGCGGAAGAACCCATGGAAGTGGGGTATGTCCCACGGTCCATAATGTATACAGCTGAGATGGGTACGGCATTCCATGTGAGTGTACAGGTGAATGGAAAACCGCTCAAGGCCCTTCTTGACTCAGGGTGTAAACAGTCCGTAATACAGGGGACATTCGTTAAGCAAGACCAGATAATGCCAGACACAACCATACACATACGATGCGTGCACGGCGACGTATAGCCCTATCCCCTGGCGTTAGTATCCCTCACACACTCTGATGGCTTAAGGAATAGCATAAGGGTGGGGGTACTGAAGGAGCTGCCGGAAGACCTAATTATAGGTACAGATAACCCTGACTTCCTCCAACTGTTTAGAGACGTACTACAGGTAGGGGGAAGGAAGAGGGAGGGCGACAGGCGACCTAACGAAACAGTCCTTGCATTGGCCTCCCCGGAACCATGGCTTTTGGACCGTAGTTTTAAGTTCGCCCAGGCCAACGATGCCACACTGTACAACGCTTGGGAACAGGCCCATAGCACCCAGGACAACAGCCCTCCTGTATATCCCCGATTCCTTATCAAAGAAGACCTGCTCTATCGACAGGCATCCCCCACAGAGCCACACCAACTGTTAGTTCCCCTGTCCTTTCGCGAGCAGATTCTATTCTTCTCTCATTCTCACCTCATCGCGGGACACACGGGGGCGGAGAAAACTACCCAAAACATATTAAGACATTTCTTCTGGCCAGGGGTATACAAGGATATAAGGGTGCACTGTCAGGCATGTGAAATATGTCAAAAGAGAAACACTCATCGACCCCCAGCCGTTCCCCTCCAGCCTCTCCCCATTATCGGCACTCCATTCGAAAGGGTGGGAATGGACTTGATAGGCCCTTTACCACGCACAAGAAAAGGGAATGTATACGCCCTGGTGATAGTCGATTACGCCACCCGATTCCCAGAAGCCTTTCCCTTACGGGCCCCCTCCTCCCGTAACATAGCGGAGAAGTTCCTAGAGTTATTCTCCAGGGTAGGCTTCCCCAAAGAGGTCTTGACCGACCAAGGCACCCCCTTTGTCTCTCGCCTGATGAAGGAAGTATGCCGACTACTCGACTTGCGTCAGATCAGGACTTCGGTGTACCACCCTCAGACCGACGGACTTGTCGAGCGATATAACGGGACACTTAAAACCACGTTAAAGAAAATGTTGGAGGTGAACGGCAAGGAGTGGGATCAGTTACTACCCTTAGCCTTATACATGATAAGAGGCCAGGTACAAAGCAGTCTGGGCTGCTCGGCCTTTGAGATGCTTTATGGAAGGCAGCCGCGCAGCCTCCTGGAGATGACAAAAGAGGCGTGGGAGAAGGAAGAAGTGCTGGAAAAGCGAGAGATGCTGGATTATACCCAAGGTTTGAAAGCAAAAATCGGAAAACTCCGGGATCTGGCGTACACCCATCTCGAGAAGAAACAGGAACGACAAACCCACTACTACAACAGAGGAAAGAAATGGCGAACCCTGCTCATAAATGACTGGGCACTGGTGCTACTACCCACCTCCACGAAAAAGTTCAGAGTCGAATGGAAAGGCCCCTATAAAGTCGTCTCAGTCATTGGGAAAACCACGTACCGACTACAAATGACCAGGGGTCGCACCCAGGCGTTTCATATAAACATGTTAAAGAAATGGTTGGGACCCCTCCCCAAAGCAGCTAACCTCACCTTGCCTGCTCGTTCCAGCCCCAACAGTACAGTCGAGCAATTGGTAGTCAACGATGAACTAACACCCCAAGAGAAGGAGGAGCTGAGAGAGACCCTAGTCCCCTTCCTACCCATTTTCTCGGACAATCCGGGAAGAACGCATCTAGCCGAGCACCGGATCGAGACCCCTCCGGGTAGGATGATAAAACAGCGTCCTTATAGGATCCCTGCCGCCCGGAGGAAGACGATACAAAAAGAGGTACAAGACATGTTGGAGTTGGGAGTGATCAGACCATCGAGGAGTGAGTGGTCATCTCCGATCGTGATGGTCCTCAAACCGGACGGCAGCGTTCGGTTCTGTATGGACTTCAGAGCCCTCAACGAGATATTGTCCTTCGACGCCTACCCCATCCCTCGGATTGACGAGCTAATCGAAAAACTAGGAGAGGCCAAATATATAACTACATTAGACCTGACCAAGGGGTACTGGCAGGTACCCTTAAGGAAAGAAGACCAAAAGAAGACTGCCTTTTCGACCCCGGACGGGCTGTTCGAATTTACAGTCCTCCCATTTGGGTTACACGGGGCCCCCGCCACCTTTCAGTGCCTCATGAACAACGTCCTACAGAACCACCACTCCTTTTCATCAGCATATCTTGATGACATCGTGATTTTTAGCCCAGACTGGACAACTCACCTGAAACACCTCCACACCATCCTCCACGCACTAAAAGAGGCTGGGTTGCACATAAATTCCCAGAAGTCCAGAGTCAGGTACCAAAAAGTAAAATACCTAGGGTACGTCCTGGGACATGGGTTCATTTCCCCACAGGCAGAAAAAGTCAGGGCTATAGCTGACACACCATTTCCCACTACTAAACGAGATATGAGAGCCTTTCTAGGCCTGATAGGCTACTATAGGCGATTTATCCCTCATTTCTCTGATACAGCATCCCCGTTGACAGATACCCTACAAAAAGACGTAAAACAACAGGTTGTCAAAACACAGACAGGTACCCACTAACCTTCAAAGCCGGATACAGCGGGAGCGATGGGTGATGCTGTGTAACCTTTTCCCCCGATAGGGCGCGACCTGCGAGTACGCTAGTACCACTCAGCAGACAACACCGTAATAGGGGAAATCCGAGCCTCTCAACAGCTCATTGGTGGTGTGATAGCGCTCCCCCCTGGTTCTTTTAAGAAGTCCTTTGAACAAGAACCTCATCTCGAGCCGAGTTCAAGCTCATGGAGTTTCTCCAGCGTGGTTGGGGAGGACAGAAGGAAGCCTGAGCAGTGAAATAAGTTGCGCTCCAGCGCGTGGTACACCAGCTGACAGGTGAGCCTTGTGGCTGAAAACAGGCGAGCCCCACAACCGGCTCGATGGAAAAATAACGGGAGAGTCAGAAGGAGCAAATCTCCTCGTTCACATTCAGTGAAGTCACGGCTTTTTCCTCCCAACAATCCAAGTCATGGTACTTGATTGACAAGCACCGGGCCTTGGGGAGGCGGAGCCTATATAGGACTCAGAGTGCTGAGCCCACCTGACCAGACACACAGGATTGTGGGATATGTAGTCATTCTCCTGCGGTCCCATACATACAGTGTTAATGTATGAACCTACCTCTGTCTACCTACGCCGTAGTGTGACAGAACCCCCTCTCAACGACCGGCGTCCCGACGGTCTGCCAGGCTTACCAGGGAACTGAGAGTGAAAACGCCTGAGAAGCCCAGGGCAGTGTAGATTAGTCCCAGGTTCCCATGAGCGGTCCTCGGGACCGTATCCCTTCCAGTCAATAAGGTAATGCACCCTCCCACGGACGAGCTTGGAATCGAGAACACACTTGACTTCGTACTCCTCTTCCCCATCAACATCTACTGGCACTGGTGTCAAGGGTAGTCTGGTCTGCGGAAGGCAAGGCCGAAGCAAGGAGACATGAAAGACAGGATGGATGCGCCAAGAGGAAGGGAGTGTCAACTTAATTGCCACAGGGTTGATTATTTTAACGATAGGATAGGGACCCACAAATTTTGGTTTCAGCCGGGAGTTGCCCTTCAGTCTCAAATGTTTAGTGTCTAGCCACACTCTATCACCCACAGTGTAAGAAGGCCCTGGGGAACGTTTCTTATCAGCATAACGTTTGTCACGGGTTTGGGCCTTGTCTACCTGCGTTTTAGCGTCCTGTAGTACTTTTCGGAGATGTGCATGGTGTTCTTGAATGGTAGGGTGTCGGGATTGCACTGGCCATTCAAAAGGCAGCATGTTAGGGTGGTATCCTGTAAGGCAGAAGAAAGGGGAACACCCCAAAGAGGAATGCTCCGCATTGTTATATGCGAACTCCGCCATCCACAAAAGCGTACTCCATTCTTCTTCATGTTGTAGTGTGAAGCATCTGAGATACTGTTCCAGCGTTTGGTTCAGTCTTTCGGTTTTCCCATCCGTCTGCGGATGGTAGCTAGTGGAGAGGCGAGCATCCACTTTCATAGCCTCACATAGCGACTTCCAGAACCGTGAGGTGAACTGGGTTCCCCTGTCGGTGATGATAACTGCTGGGATTCCATGGGACCGCACAATATGCTGTAGAAACAATTGGGCCAATTCTGCCGAGGTTGGTAATTTTGTTGTAGCAACAAAGTGTCCCATCTTGGTTAGATGGTCTATAACGACCAGTATAGTATTGTGTCCTGAACTAGGAGGCATGTCTACGATAAAATCCATGGACAATGTATGCCAAGGTGTTGGAGGTATAGGAATGCTCTGGAGCAGTCCACACGGTCTCTTATGTTGGGTCTTTCCCTGGGTACAAATGGCGCATTCTGACACGTATTTGGTTGTATCCGCCTGTAAAGTTACCCACCAGAAGTGCCTTTTCATAGCTTGGAACGTTTTCTGGATTCCCAGATGCCCACCCAGCGTGGAGTCATGAATCCATCTCAAGGCCTGTTGTTGTAATGGTTCATGTGGTACGTATAGTCTATTACCATGGTATAGTATGTCGTTATCAATCGAACGTTGTGTGGGATCTTCGTTTATCCATGTCTGGACATCTATCCCTGCCGTCTGCTTTTTTACCTCCCTAGAAAGTCTTGTGTGGTCGTCAAGGCCAAGATCTCTTCAGGAAAAGAGGCCTTATGCAGTATTACAGGGGTTCTTCCATGGAATCTGGACGGGTATCCGGCGTTGGGGCTGGTCTTGAAAGTGCATCAGCTTTGCCGTTTTGTGGTCCGGGACGGTATTTGATCACGAAGTCAAAGTCAGAGAAGAATAGCGACCATCGGAGTTGTCTCGGGGTTAAGGCTCTGGCGGTCTTTAAGAACAGAAGGTTTCGATGATCAGTATAGATTTCCACTGTGTGCTTAGCTCCCAATAGGTAGTGCCTCCACTCTTCACACACCCTCTTTATGGCCAGGAGTTCTTTGTCTGTAATACTGTAGTTAACCTCACAGGATGACAACTTCTTTGAAAAGTAGGCCACAGGATGAATTTGGCCGGTGTCCGGATGTCTTTGGGACAGGATGCCTCCGATGGCGTAATGGGATGCGTCCGTTTCCACTACAAAGGGAAGCGAGGCATCTGGGTGTCTCAATACAGGAGCGTGCGTAAAGCATTGTTTGAGGGTTTGGAAAGCCTGTTCGGCTGCGTCCGTCCAGAGGTACTTAGCTCCTTTCTTCAACAGATGTGTCAAAGGTTGTATCATCCGGGAGAAGTCTTTGATAAACCTTCGATAGAAGTTTGCAAAGCCTAAAAAGCTCTGCAAGGCCTTAACAGTGGAGGGCGATTCCCACTGAACGATAGCTTGGATCTTCTTGTTGTCCATGCATAGTCCGTTTGTCCCTATGATGTATCCTAGGAATTCTACTTCGGTGGCGTGGAAAAGACACTTCTCCAACTTGGCATAGAGCGTATGCTGTTGCAACCGTTCCAATACTGCCGACACATGAAGGACATGTTCTTCTGTGGATGCCGAATAAATCAGAATGTCGTCGATGTAGACGATACAGGACACGTCCAACAGGCCTCGCAATACTTCATCCATAAAGAACTGGAAAGCGGCGGGTGCGTTGCAGAGCCCGAAGGGCATAACCTGATATTTGTATAACCCAAACTTTGTCCGAAATGCTGTCTTCCATTCGTCCCCACGCCGCACCCGCACGAGATGGTATGCTCCCCTCAGATCCAATTTGGTGAAAATCTTGGCTCCTTTCAACTGGTCCAATAGCACGGGTATCAAGGGCAAAGGATACCTGTTCTTTATGGTTACTCTGTTAATTGCTCTATAGTCTATGCAAGCCCTTAAGCCACCTTCTTTCTTCGGTATGAAGAAGAGTGGCGAGGAGGCAGGGGAGGAAGAAGGACGTATGAAGCCGGAGGACAGCAACTCATCGAGATACTGCTGTAAATACGTAGTCTCGGCCTCCGTAAGGGCGTAAACCCAACTGCATGGGATGAAGGCTCCTGGCTCGAGGTCGATCACACAATCATAGTCCCTATGAGGGGGCAACTTCCCTGCGTCCTGCTTGCTGAAAACGGAGTGGAACTGTTTATATTCATCCGGTAATGGGGAGATACAACACAAGACTTTTTCACTATATCCCATAGCGAGCAGGCCTGCAGGATTCTGCATTACTTCAGGATTTCGTACCTTGTCTCTTGTACAGTGTTCTGTACAGAACGAGGAGTTCAAGGAGACGGTGCGTGCTGCCCATTGCACCAAAGGATCATGATAAGTCAGCCATGGCATTCCCAATATAAGTTTGAAGTGGGGAGCATCGATCAGGTCGAACTGTATGTATTCAAAGTGGTGCATCCCTACTTGCATCAGAATCAGTTGTGTATGAAAGCGTACAGGACCTGATGGTAGTGCCGTACCATCCACCGCCTTCACTGGTTCGGGTGTCTTCTTCTTTATGCAGGGGATCCCTAATTCCTGGGTGTACTGCTGATCAATGAAGTTGCCAGTAGCTCCTGAATCCAACAACGCGTGAACCACCACGGGTTCTCCACTGGGCAGCTCCAATAAAACGCACAGATTCATATGTGCCACTGCGGTCTGTACTGTATTGGCCAGTGCTGAAGAGACCACATCCGCCATGGGCCTCAAGCAAGGGGTCTCGGTCTTGCTTGAGAGCGTTAGTTTCCCAAATTCCCTGGGGTGTACTCCACCACGGTTAAGTTTCGGGCTCCGGGGTTTTATTTGTTCACATACTTGGATCTGGTCTTACATTCCTTAATGAAATGCCCGGGTTTCCCGCAGTACATGCACAGCCTCTGTCTTCTTCTTTTTTCCCTTTCCTCTTGGCTTAACGGGCCCCGTATTCCACCAACTTGCATGGGTTCTGTTCCGTCAGTGATATGTGAGCGTTCCTCCTGAACTGGCTTAGGGCGTGGTAGATAGGCTTTTGCGTCAGTCCGGTACTTGTCTCCTTTCCGCTCTTGAAGTCTGTGATCCAATTGAACTGTGAGATCTATCAGTTCCTCACAGTTATCGGGCATATGCACCACTTGCGCCAAGACGTCCTTCAATTCACCTCTTAATCCTTGATAGAACATGGATGTTCTTTTTCCACAGGCCAATTGGTTTCCACAAGAAGTCTATTGAAGGTCGTAATATACGTGAGCAAGTCTTGTGTGCCCTGTTTGAGCGTGATGAATTCTTTGTCTAGAGATAGTAGATGCGCTTTTCTATCAAACAGCTTACGCATTTCAATGCAGAAATCCGAAAAGTTGTACAGGACAGGATCGTCCCTCTCTATCAGGGGGAAGGACCAGCTAGCCGCATTACCGCCCAAATAGGACATGACAAAGGCCGTCTTAGCTTGGTCGGTAGGAAACACCGTGGGTTTGCACATGAAATGCAGCCTACACTGACCCAAAAATATCCCAAACTTCTTTGGGTCCCCGAAGAACCTTTCAGGAGGGGCAAGGGGCAGTTGCATGGGCTGTATCAGGTGTATGGAAGAAGGTCCTGCTTGGGAAGGGTTGGAAAACGAGGAAGTGAAGGGCCCCGCACCATGTGCACCCCCTCCCTGAACAGGGGCCGTGTCACGGGAAGTCAAAGGAGGCGGGAGCGTCCAATCTTTAATATAGGAACCGTTCCCCCTCGCACCGGTAGGACTCACACGGGATAAACCGCTACCTCACGTCTCATAGTGCCCATCTCATTCCTCAATTCTAAGTTCTCTCCTCGGAAAGCATCCACCTCCATCCGTAATGCGGTTAAGGACTCCAACACTGACGTAAGCACAGTGGAGGTATCCATCGCTCAGGCCGTAGGTAACCGTGGGCTTGTCAATCTGTCAAAACACAGACAGGTAACCACTAACCTTCAAAGCCGGATACAGCGGGAGCGATGGGTGATGCTGTGTAACCTTTTCCCCCGATAGGGCGCGACCTGCGAGTACGCTAGTACCACTCAGCAGACAACACCGTAATAGGGGAAATCTGAGCCTCTCAACAGCTCATTGGTGGTGTGATAGCGCTCCCCCCTGGTTCTTTTAAGAAGTCCTTTGAACAAGAACCTCATCTCGAGCCGAGTTCAAGCTCATGGAGTTTCTCCAGCGTGGTTGGGGAGGACAGAAGGAAGCCTGAGCAGTGAAATAAGTTGCGCTCCAGCGCGTGGTACACCAGCTGACAGGTGAGCCTTGTGGCTGAAAACAGGCGAGCCCCACAACCGGCTCGATGGAAAAATAACGGGAGAGTCAGAAGGAGCAAATCTCCTCGTTCACATTCAGTGAAGTCACGGCTTTTTCCTCCCAACAATCCAAGTCATGGTACTTGATTGACAAGCACCGGGCCTTCGGGAGGCGGAGCCTATATAGGACTCAGAGTGCTGAGCCCACCTGACCAGACACACAGGATTGTGGGATATGTAGTCATTCTCCTGCGGTCCCATACATACAGTGTTAATGTATGAACCTACCTCTGTCTACCTACGCCGTAGTGTGACACAGGTCCTCTACACCCCTCAGTACCCATGACAAAGGCGTTTCAGTCGCTCAAATGAGCCATAACCACGAGCCCCGTACTGACCTCACCCGACTTCACCAGGCCATTTCTCCTGCATACTGATGCATCCAATCACGGTATAGGCGCAGTACTCTCCCAACTCTCCCCTGAGGGAGTAGACCACCCCATACTCTACATTAGCAGAAAGCTCTTTCCTAGGGAGACGAAATACCCCACCATAGAGCGTGAGTGCCTAGCAGTGAAATGGGCCATAGAAAAACTGCGATACTACCTAGAGGGCCACAATTTCACCCTGTACACGGACCATGCCCCCCTTCAATGGATGAGCCGTAACATCGCCAACAACCCCAGGGTTCTCCGCTGGTTTCTCTCCCTCCAACCTTTCTCCTTTTCCGTTCAACACCGGAAAGGAGTGGACAATGGGAGTGCGGACTATCTATCCCGAGTGTTCCCTCTCCCCGATCGGGAGAATCCTGGGGTGGAGGAGTGTCACGGGGCGGGGTCGCAATTGGAAGGGACAAAGCCATACAGTGACTGGTGGGAGGCACAGCATATCACCGGACCTTTTCTTTTCCCACGGCAGGACGAGTGGATAGGTAAACACCAGGCGGACACCACAGAAGTACGCCAGGGCTCCTTTAACTGGGACTCCGCCCACAACGATGACGTAGGGACTACCGGACCAACAAGAGGAACGGGATTCCGGAAGGGAGTGTGTGTCATCACCGGAGGAGGAGGAGATCGAGAGGAGAGCGGAGGAGGAGAGGAAGCCGAGGAAGACGGAGAGCAGGAAGAATCGTGTCGCCCAGCCAGAAAGGAGGAGAGACCGGAGAAAACGGGAGAGCCAGGAGGCCACCGGGGACACGCTTCGCCCAGCCACGCTCCTGGAGGAGCGTGGCTCAAACAGGTACAGGAGCGCTTCACGGGCTGGGTAGGGAGGAGGGAGAGACCTAAAGTGTAGAGGCGCCAGACTCGCTCAAAAACGCTACGCTTTGAAACCCCAACCCAGCACCCTCACTCCCGTCCGCTCTGTAGGCTGCACCGTGTGGGTTGGTGTTCCTTCACTCCCTATCCCCTACAAACCCTCTACAGCACGTTCAAGCACTCACCCTTGTTTTCCCTTTTTGTTTTGTGTTACCTCTGGGACGCCCGAAGCTACACCAAGCCGCCGACGGACTCCCTCCGCCCTGGGGAAGAAGGCCATTCCGGGACTGAAAGCAGGAGGGACAAAAGCGGGAACGGCAAGGATAAACCAACTGGGACTCCCTACTATCATTGCCCAGATCAAGAGGAGAATACGTGTGATACCCACATTAAATACAGTGTTACCCCGAACCCGTGACCTGCGCAATTTGTTCAAAAGTTTACAAGGGCTTAGGTAATGGGCTTGAGTCTGCTGTGTTGTGGTCGCGTCTGCTCCAACCTGATGAAACACAGAACGTACTACATCAGCCAATCCTTTGCAATAGTCAAGGATGAGATCATCAGATATATTTATCAATTTGTTGGCAGATATAAATGCTTGTCTCATTGCTCTTCCCATCAAGATCTCATGCGGACTCAATCCTGTCTTTTTGTCAGGAATGCTTCTGAGACTCATCAAAACTAGGGGTAAAGCGTCAGGCCAATTCAGTGCTGTGGATTTACACACTTTACCTAACCTGTTTTTGATTGTGCCATTTATCTGCTCTACTATTCCAAAAGCCTCTGGACGATAGGCACAATGAAGTTTTGGTTGAATGCTCAATGCCTCACAAATCAGTTTGATTGTTTCACTAGTGAAGTGTGTTCCTCTATCTGTCTCCATAGTGACTGGAAAACCATATCTAGGAATGTATTCCCTCAACAAAAGTTTTGCCACAGTTAGGCTGTCATTCCTCCTTGTGGGATAAGCTTCTACCCAACGAGAAAAAAAACACACTATTACTAATACATACTTGAGCTTATTACACGGGGGCAACTCGATAAAATCAAGCTGTAGTCTGGTAAAAGGACCTCCTGCCCTCCCTATCGTTCCTAGACTCACCACTGTGTTTCTTCCTGGGTTTTGCTGTTGGCACATCAGGCATCTTTGACAAAGACTCTCTGCAATAGTCCTGAATTTTGTATTAAACCACGTTTGTTTGAATGATCTGACCATGGCATCTCGGCCAATATGTGTCATTCCATGATACATCCTTGCCATATGAGAAAGTAAACTATCTGGCATGACTGGTCTCCCATCAATGTATACCCAAACATCATCGTCTTCCCGTCTCATACACCCTGCTTTTTCCCATTCCTGTCTTTCTTCTTCACCTGCCTCTTCCTGCAATTGTCTCACTTCATCCCAAGTTTCAATAGTGTTAGTAAACATAAGTTGACAAACCGTATTTTCTCTTTGCTTTCCCCGATTTATGGAAGCCTGATTCTTTGCACAATATTGTGCTACTTGGTCAGCAAATCTGTTGCCTTGAGTCACATAATCATCTCCTGACTTATGTGCGGCACATTTAACCACTGCAATTCGTTTTGGCAATTGTAATGCTTCAAGCAACTCTTTTACAAATTGACTATTCCTGATGGGGGACCCTGAAGAGGTCAGGAATCCCCTCTGCATCCATAGTTCTCCGAAATCATGCACAATGCCAAAACCATATTGACTATCAGTGATTATAGTCACTTTCTGACTTTTTCCCAATTTACAGGCTCAAATCAGAGCTACCAATTCGGCCACTTGTGCGGATTTTACCCCTTTTAGGCAGGATGCTTCCAGGATTGCTGCTACAGTACAGACAGCATAGGCAGAACTCAACACACCTGTTTCAGTTCGTAAACAGGAACCATCAACAAACATCACACAATCAGATTCTTCAAGAGGAACATCTTTAATATCGGGACGGGGCTTGGTGCAAAATACAGACACATTCAAACAATCATGTTCTGCTTCATCCCTCACTTCTTCATCCCATGCATTTGGCAATAAAGTAGAAGGATTCACATTTGTACATCTCACTATTGTCACATTTTCTGCACCCAAAATCACTCTCTCATACCTAGTCAGCCGACTATAGGTAAGATGCTGTGTTCTTGTTAAAAGGATTTCAACTGAATGTGGCACATACACTCTCACAGGATGTCCCATTATGATTCCTTCACTCTGCTCCAGACTCACGCAAGTAGCAGCTACTGCTTTCAAACATCCAGGAAATGCGGCAGCTACTGAATGTAATGTAGCAGAAAAATATGCACCAGGTCGTCTCGCCATTCCATGTCTCTGAGTCAACACTGCAAGCGCACACCCATCCCTTTCACTGCAATACAATGCAAAATCTTTTGAATAATCAGGCATTCCCAAAGCTGGTGCCTGGCACAAGCTGTTTTTCAATTTAACAAACGCTTCCATGCTTTCTTCATCCAATTTAATTGGGTCTTTCACATCATTTCTTGTCAACCTCTGTAGAGGTTTTGCCATCAGTGAAAACCCACTGATCCACTGTCTACAATATCCAACCACTCCCAAAAACATTCGCACTTCTCTTTGTGTGGTCGGTGGTTTCATGTCCTTGATCACTCGAATACGCTCTGATGTCACATTTCTAACTCCCTTCTCAATCTTGTGACCTAAGTATTGGACTTCTCTCTGACAGAATTGTAATTTTGCAGGGGACACTTTATGTCCACCTTCTGCCAAATGGTTTAGTAAAGCAACAGTGTCTGCAACACAGGCTTCTCGAGTCTTTGATGCCACCAGTAGGTCATCAATGTACTGAACCAGAACTGACCCTTTAGACATTCTCAAATCTTCCAGACACTTTTTCAAAATCTGGTTAAAAATTGAAGGACTCTCAGTATACCCTTGAGGAACTCGTTACCATGCCAAAACACGGTCTCCAAACCGAAAAGCAAACAAATACTGGCTATCTGGATGCAAGGGAATCGAAAAGAATGCGTGACACAAATCAATCACTGTATACCATTCCGCATCATGTGGAATTTGATAAAGAATCACTGCTGGGTTTGGCACAACTGGGCAACAAGGCACAACAATTTTGTTCACCTTTCTCAAATCTTGCACTATTCTATAGGTTCCATTTGGCTTTTTCAATCCCATAATAGGTGAATTACAAGGACTGCTCATTATCTCCTTTAGAATTCCGTGTTCAATCATTTGATCAATTACAGGAGCTATTCCTGCTATTACTTCTGGCTTCATTTTATACTGTGGTGTATTTGGATAGTCAACACCATCTTTCACTGTAATTCTAACCGGGTCTACTTTTTTCATTAATCCAATCTCCTGTCCTGTGAAATCCCATACATCTGAATTCACCACCTTCATCAATTCTTCCGGCACACTTTTATCTGCAAGAAGCGAAAATAACTCATTCACTTCTGTTCCTTGCTTTGCTACCACCATTTTAAAAGCGACATCCTCATCAGGTGTCTGGAATGCAATACCATCCGGTGTTCAGTAAATAGTGCAATTCATCTAGCACAACAAATCTCTTCCTAACAAGTTCACTGGACTTGAGTCACACACTACGAACCGATGCATATCTTTAAATGGACCAATATTCACTTCAATTGGTTTAGTAACTGGGGTACTAATCTGTTTATTAGAGACTCCAACTACTTGGATAGTTTCTCCCGAGAGGGGTAGGTTTGGAATTTCTGCTGCTCTCACAGTAAAACGGGTAGTACCAGTGTCCACAAGAAAGGTGATATCATTACCTTCCACTTTTCCATCAACAAATGGACCTGTCTGATCTACCTCTAGAGTAGCGCCAAGCACGCACTCTTCCTCCCCCCTCAGGCACCGTCATTGATTCGACTCAACATCACTTCCATCACATTGCATCCAAAATTGGGGAATCACATTCGTGTTAGTATTTTTACCAACCTGGTCTCCTCCGTGGAACCCTGTACCCGCACTGTATCTTTGAGCATTTACATTGTGTGGCAAAGGTGGTTGCGGGACCTGATACTGGTTAGTAACTACCTGCTGCTGAGGTGGTTGTTGCACACCTACCTCACTCTGCACCTGTGGGGTTAAAATTTGATTTCCTCCATTAGTCATCTGCACTGATCTACACTCATTCTTCCAGTGTCCATACTTTCCGCACGCATGACAAGGAAATTTATTTTCCGCCTCTTCCCTGCTCATTTGTCCCCTACCTCTACCTCCACTAGGTCTTTGAGCATTCTGACTAACTCCTCCCATTTGGTTTATAGATGGTGAATTCAACTGGGTTTCCTGCTGCTCTGCTACCTTTACTTGCGCCCACATCATCTTTTCTTTTAATTTGCGATGGCGCGACTCAATGTCATCACTGCAATACTTCGCATATCTCAAAATCTCATCTATCGTTTTAGCCTGCCAGCACACCATGTGTTGCTGTATCATCTGGCTAATCTCCGGTCTCAATCCATACACAAATCTATACACAAAATGACCCATATGTTTGTCTCCAATATTCTCAAAACCACTATATTGCTTAAAAACCTGTAACAGTCTCTCGTAATATGCATGCACAGACTCTTTCGGCTCTTGAGTTGTTCTATCTATTTTTACCCAATCAGTTTCCTTAGGGGAAATTTTGCTTTTCAAAAAAGTAATCACCTGATGGTACTTTTTCATCACCTCATCAGAAGGTGCTCCCGTTTTGGAATCCCTAGGATATTCATCTTTTGGCCAATCAACTGTAATCTTACATTCAGTCCACAAATCTGCAGGGACAACAATTTCAAATAGTCCATCTAAATCTTTTAACAACACTTTCGAGACTTTCACAAACCTCTCAACTTGTTTGTACCATTCCACTGGCTTTTCTCTCAAGCTAGGAAACTCATTTGTAAAAGACAATATATCCTGTCTAGACCATGGAACATGCACATAACCTCCTCCTGGAACTTCTCTCATGGGACATTCAAGAGTTACATGTTCTACTTCTCTTACTGGATGTAAATATACTTCTTTACCAGCTGCTTCTTCTTTCTTCCTCATCCATCTACCCTTCCATCTCTCCACGTCTCCCCATTTTCTCAAAACAACCATTAACTCTTTTATCTGCAATCGTCTACCAGATGTATTCATATTTTCTATATCTTTTTCAGTAAAATCCACTCTATATGTCTTCTGCAACACTTTCGATCTGCTCATGTCTACTCCTAATTCATCTGCAGCTTCCACTAACCTTTCATGTAGATTTCTCGCTTTCCAAGTAACACTTTTACACCGATACATCAATTCATCATCTTGATAAGTCTTTAGCCTGTCTGGACTTATGGTCCCAAGGATCATTTCCTCCAGATCTAATTTCAGCTTACATACATCTATGGGTTGTGGCTGTGTTTTTCTCCTTTGTAACCCTTTCACCCAATCATCCAACTCTTCAGTTGTCGGACCTATTGAAGCTTCACTTCTGGGAATTTCTTCCAATTCAATTCTTTTTGGCTGTAACTGCATTATTTCCCTAGGGGTTTCATTTATTGTTAAATTAGTCGGAGGTGTTGTCCTAGTAATGATAGTGGGCTGTTCACTTTGAGCACTTGCAGTATTAATTCAACTATTAGCTGATGTTACAACAGAATTTAGTGGGACAGTCAAGGAAGGTTCATGGATAAGTCTATTTTCAAATACAGGTATTGCCGGACCTATAGTTACTGGCACAGTTATTGCATCTATTGTCATATTCATCTGATTTAATTTTTCAACTAACTCTTTGGTTTTTATTGTCAATTCTGCTTCTTCTTCCTGCACTACATCACTTGCAGTTAAAACTGGTGTCGTTTGAGGTGTCATTGGGGTTTCCATTGACGGTGCATTTGGTGTCACCATCACTGAATTTTCCTGATAAGGAGGTGGTCGTTTAACTAATATATCATCCAGTAGCTCGTCATCAGATTCATTCGGGTTATATCCATAACCAAGTTGCTCTGAATGTCTCCTTTTCTCCTTACATTTGCTTCCTGCAGTCTCTCCTACCATTAAAACTGGATATAATCCCTCAGTTATCTCTCCATTTCTCCATCTCTTCATCCTGTCCTCATGCCTTTCATCATGAAATCTTCCAAACATAAATCTATTAATTCTACCACTTCTATGTCTTTCCCTTTCATACATTTCATCTTCCCATTCTACTAATGCTTCAAACTGTGTAGGTCTAGGTCTTGGGTCTAGTGCCATCATCTTTTCTCTCAAATTACGCAATACTGCCAAATTAAAGGAACCATGCTCTGGAAAAGCTAGCACACCATCATTCTTCGTATATCCTATCCAATTTTCTAGCCAAATACATGTGTGATAACCATATTTTAACATCATGTAAGACGCTGGTGTCTTCGGTGGAGGAATAGGGACTCCCTCTCTCGTCATTACGGGTTTGTCCTTTTTAAAGAATCTTTTAATTTTTCCAAACAAAGTCAATTTCTCTTGTCTCGGTTGCTCAAAATACATTTTTGCCAATTGTCAATAATTCACGCAATCCAAATCCTTGTCAATACAATCCACAATAATTCACCAATCAACTTCCTTTGCTTCCCTAGGCACCTGACCAATGTCAGCGCGACACACTCTAACTCTTCCAATCGAAGCAGTCTACGTCTCTGCTATCCTGTCCAATACCAGCGCGACTCACACCAACCAATCTGAGCTTACCTTGCCTCCGCAGTCTGACCAATGCCAGAGCGGCATTTCGTGACATCAGCCTCTCCTCTTACTGCTGACCCTCCCTTTACAAAAATTATCGGCACTTTTCTAAGTTCTTTTTCTTTACATTAACTTATTAGTTACAACATAAAACAATACCACATTGCCTGTTTACTAAATAAAGAGATAGATTTTCACCTCAAAAGAATATTCCTTTCAATACGGGCAAGTATAACAATTCCGCTATCCTTCCCTTCATTCAAGCTAGGGGAGGACCTGTTACTTCTCTAGGGATAAGGCCAAAATTTCACAAGAGGACCTTTTATTCGAGAGGAGGTCTCGCTACTCTTCTGGGGATAAGGCCAAAGTTTCACAGGTGGATCCTTCGCTATGTCAATCTTTTTCTACATACACACTAAATAGTCCCTATAATAACACATAAGTGTTATTACTGATTAAACAGACAATGCACCTGTTCCCGTGTGATTTCACTTCTCTCACTTTTCTTCTGCCTTATTTCAGGCTAATTTTCCTCTGCCGGCTCCCCAGATACCCTTCTGTATCTGTGTTCCAAAGACTACATAAAACGAAACACTAACTCACTTTATATAGTATGTTAAACATATAGTCAATAACCAATAATCAATAAATCACCAAACTAATCAATAATAACCATCATTCTGCTACCAGAAAAACTGATCCAGCGCAACCCCTAATTCATGAAACCAGGGATCAGGGAAATCTCTTCACACATAAATTGTTCATCAAACAACGGGGCCCATCACACATTACCCATAAATGATCCCTGAAGACGGGCGCTGGATTTGGGAGGTTTAATTTGTCAGTTTTATTACGTACAGTACTATACTTCACATTAAGAACATTTATATAAATCCCTAACTATTCGTAATTTCAACTGTCTTCTTCTTCTGGTCGATGGACCATTAGTTGAAGAGTTGATGGTGACTATGTTTAACTAAACATTTTAATAATTAACTAAGTAACCACAGAGTCATTTATTCGGTTAAAATTTTATCTTATTAACTATTAAATGCTCGTATTTTTAGATTATCAGTGCACACACAAGATTACATATAAGAGAACAAATTATCAAGCAATGTAATCAAAATGAATCATTTGAATCAACATCAAAGCGTGCATAGGAATGGGGAAGAGAAGGTACAGCATAAACACTTGCAGAAATATTGCAAATAAAAGCAATTGAGGAGGGTGATACCCACCAAAGAATCAGGAAAACCACTTCTTTGGCCGAGGTTGTGGCAAGGGTCCTCAGAGATAGGCTCAGAGGGCAAAGTTAACAGGACAGATGCAGCTAAAGTTTGCCATCGACTGACAAACAAAATAATCTCCCAATTCAATCTACCTTAATCTAGTTCTCCTCGGACGCAGTCTCCTCCCAAGCACTCCCGCAACGTTCTCGTACCTAAGGTTTCTCTGGCTCAGTGTTGGTCTGCTCTCTCTGTCTTGGCGCGCTTCTCTCTCTATGTTCTGTGCGTTCAGATCATCTGCGTTCTAATCGTCTCTTCTCTCTGATCGGCCACACCGGACTGCACCGACTGACAGACTGACGGACTGTCTATCTGACTTGCGGGCTTGCCACACCCCAATTGGGATATCAATTATACCCTACTGTCTAGCTCACTATCTTACAATGTTGCATTATCAGTAGAAACTCGGTCTGTGATTGGTTGTCGTAAATCATACTAGGGTCGCCTCATCTAGTTCTCCTCACAAATCCATCCTATACCGGTTTTAACAAAGGAAGGATTTAAGACCAATACATTCGTATACCACTAACATTCATAGTTATACATTTTGCTACAATTGTACATTATGATATCCGCTTCACATTCAAATTGCACGTAGTGATGGCTGTTCCCACAGTCGCTGTCGCGTCTTGGCACATAAACAATAGGACACAGGTCAACATGGCCTTCACACGGATTACATCAGCTGGTACACTCTGCTACTCGTAGGCAGGCAAGCAATCTCGCGCATGCGTTCTTCGTATCAACCAAGACAACCACATGCTGGCTCGGACAAGAGGCCATTTTCATGCAGGTCCAATCTCGTACTAAAGCAAATAAACACAAAAGAGTATTAATTCATGAAATAAATCCCATTATGGTTACCTCCCACCATACTAATACCCTGTATTAATTAATTCCTAGCAAAAGCTTATTAATTTAAAGCAACTTCTTGTTATTTGTGCACGACATGCAAAATGTGCAATGTACAACATAGCATAAACATGCATTAGTACGATTTTTCAAAGCGCAAACAGTTAATACGTACTCATGCCAACATGATTTAGTATATTATGTAAAATGCGTTTGCCCCTTGTGTGAATGTATGCATTCAGGGTTGGTTAGTTCATGCAGTCAATACATTATTATGGGGTTTCTTAATTTCATGAGGATGTATTTTTACAAACCTCACTCCATCATTGCCATTCATACTTTGTGCATGCAGAGCGCTGACAGGCTAAGCACAGGCCTCATAGCTACGAGAGCTCTGCTTCGCAGCGCTCTGGCCTCAGGCAAGGTGTCACATTACCCTTACAGTGTGATTGGCCGTACGAGGCCAAATCAGACCATGGGCCTGCGCTGGCAGTCACGCTGTAGGTGTGATGCTAAGACTGCCAACCCACAGGGAAGCTTGACTGGGAGCTATTGAGCGGTCCAAGGAGCATTTAAGGGAGGCAGCTGGATGAAGGAGCAAGAAAAACAAGCATTGACAAAGCCAATATGTCTATGTTTCATGTCTTAACACATGCAGCGTTACCACATTACAGCGAGACACATAGAAAGGATCCACCACGAGCATACTAGGGCTAAAGCAGTAAAGTAGTTCCTCATGAAGTTTAATGCAAGCATAGCATGCAAATGAAGTTGGAGGATTACACCCAATAGTATTAGCTGAGAGATGAATACACCACTGGGTTGAGCCAAGATGTGACTGACAATGCTTCAAGACGATGGCTGAAAGGGCTGGACCCAAATAAAGACAATAGCTGTGAGGGGTGGACTCAAAGCCCTCTTTATGTATACTATAAGCAGGGCCACTAGAATTATGCAATTCAGTACCATTGGCATTTTCCGCTTAATTATAGATTTGCTGCATTTGCCACATAATCTATTATCTGCTGCATAATATGCTGATTTTAACACAAACAAAAATGTTTTCTAACTCAAATGGATCAAACATTACTAAAATCAGGGCGACCCAAGTTGCCATGTAGTGGAAGGTCCTGTGCAAAGGTTGCCTTGTCATCCTTCAGTTACTTATTACTGTATTTGGATGTTACACTGGTACTAATGAGGTAAAATATTTGCCCAGGCTGTGTTAACATGTGAAAAAATGGCAACATTATAAAGTAATACTCATACGGAATGTGCAGCATTAATTTGCATAATTTGCCTTTTCTAGCCACATAATTTAGTCAACCAAGCAGCATAATGTGGTCTTCCACTGCCGCATAATTCCAGTGGCCCTGATTATAGGCAATAGGTGTGCTTGCTAGCTGTGCTGTCAAAACCCAGACCTAAAAAGAAAGAAATCTGTCACGTGCTGTGTGCGTGCAGGTGTACATCAGTGTATGAGCACATTATGTTTGATTGTGTGTGACTGTGTTCGCATCTGATGTGTGCACTGGATTAAAAGGCTGGTGCACAAAGAAGGAATGATCCAGGTTTAAAAGACCCTTGCGTTTTTGTTTTTTAGAAAAATGGAAAAAGGTTCGATCCAGGCTCTCTATAACAAGTGGGTCACAAACATGTAGACCCTGGCCTTGCTTCAATGAGTGACCAACATGGTTGTAGGTATCAATGGTGCAGCAACTGCAGTGGCACCGACCCGCTCTCACGATTATTATTATCATGTACTTCGAAACCAGAGGACATGAGGCCCATTTTCCTTGTTTGCACTAGGGCCCATGCGCCCTTACTAAGCCACTGCAGGCTTGTTTTTGTTAAGGGGCGTTTCAACCTGTATTGTGGGAAATGAGGATTTATTAATGGCGATTGGTGCTAACAATGCAAACTAAAGATTTTTGGGAGTTCCCAGACGACCACAGTGGGAGTGAGAGGAAGAATCTGTCAAGAGAAATAAGTGTGTACAATTTAACAAGAAGGTCTGCAGTGTTAAACAGGACTGAACGGTGAAGTATGACGAGCATTTGAAACTTTCTTTAGCAGAGAAAACTTGTGCGTTAGATAGTGATGGAAAGAATCAATGTTTGACTCAAGTGATTGTGAGCTACACAGAAAATTGGCTGTTAGAAGGAAGAGTGATAGAATGAGAGTGACTATGTTTGGTAATGAGAGCACAGAGGGTCTCGGGCGGAACTTAAGACAAAGGAGGATTAAGAGAGGAGGTTTAAGATGGGAGATGATTAAGGCTTGTATGAAATAAACAACATGACACAAAGGGAAAGATGAATGATAATAGAAAACAAGCATTGACAAAGCCAATTGGTTTTGCCTTTGGGACCTATTGGCTTTGTCAATGGTTTTAGCAATATACTACTGTATATAAAGTGCATATTTTACGTATGTAAAGACTAAGACATTGTTAACATTTGTAAATTCATTTTGCTTTAGTGCAATTCTTTATTGGAATTGACTTTACTAAGTAGTCGCAAAGCCAAGTGGTCTACGCTCTAAAAGGCTGAGTAATTGAGTTTTCCAATGCTTGCATGGTACATGTGAGCGGACTCGCATTTAGGTGTCCAGTTGAGTTTTGATTGTGGAAAGGTGCTCACAATGGGACAATTTTGAAAGTTCTGGATCTGAGACTGAAGGCAGTGTGAGTCAGTGGGCCATAACAGTGTTCAGATTACATGTGCATCCAAGCTTTGCCCTCTCTCGAGTGCACACACAGAGATGGTTACTATGAGGTGTGGGTTAGCAATTTATAGTTCAGACTGGGTTATGAGGGTCTCAAGACCATTTTATTTTAGTTAGTGGTGCACAAAATTATTTGGGAATAGCAATGCTGTACAACTCAGTCCAAATGTGATTTTAGGGCTGGGGTGGTTTTTCAACTCCAAGTATTCTGAACCCTCTTCTCTTTTCTGTAGGACTTTGTTGAGGTAGCGGCCAGCAAGCCCTTTCCCACAGTGGACCTTGGAGAAACGAATATGGCACATGTAAGTGAGAAAAGTACAAAAAGAGAGACCCTTTCTTAAACTCTTGACTACAGAATTTATGTTTTATTGTGGGTCGTAGTTTTCTGGGGTTTTCCCCTTTCGTAAATCATCAGGTTTATAAAACAAAACCTGGGTTTGGTTCCCTAATTTTCCCTAAGGATTACCCGGTTTGGGCAACATTTCCTCCCAGGATGTGGTCCTCCTTCTTAATATGGTGAAGGAGAAGAAAAGGTAGTACCAGAATTCTCCCTTCTGTCTGGCCACCCCCCTTCTATATGCCTCTTCCCTCCCTTAGTAGGTTTAAAGTGGAAGGGAACCTGCAAAAGTAAAATTTAATGCAAAATGAACAAAACCTGCTTCAGTTAGTTCAGGGATTTGTGTGAAGCCCCCTCCATCCCATTCCCAAGCAGCATTTGACAACAGTTGTTTGACTCTCCTTCAAAGAGCGTGGTGCGGCGCCAGGGAGACACCCATCTGGTTAGCCAACACCTGGGCTGTGGTGGGTCTGGGACTTGGGGAGGTGCGTTCACCCCACCTGCTTTCTCGTCTCGGTCAGGCACCACTGGAACCACAGGTCTGGCTCGTCACATCCACTTACTTGTCTCTGCGAGGTCTTGCTGCCTTCTGCAAGTCTCTGTGTTACACGGAATGCAGCTTGTGCTCCTCCGCTTTTGGCTTCCTTGTGGCAAGCCGCATCCAGTTACGGAGCCTGGATTTTAAGACAAGGCACATATGTCAGAACGCTTCTCCTGCCTTCACTGCACTCGCATTCCTCTGTTCTCTTGCTGTTTTTGGTAATGATTGTCTTACTTTTCTTTCTCTTTCAGGTGATGTCAGCTGAGCGGATTTGAGAGTGCTGAGGCCACGAGAGACCCCCAACACGCAAGTATTGTTCCCAGTCACATATGAACAATTTGTAATTATCAATTCTAATTATTTACAACAAAATCTTTGTTGTTACTCATTTATTTCAAGTGCTAACAAGCACTTAGAGAGAGAATAGGTCTGGCTTCTTTTAGGCATATTTGTGTTGTTGTGTGATATGTCTGGGAGCAATAGCAGATAACTCACAAAGTGCCACCATCATAAGTGGGCGAGCCAATAAATTAACAAAGACAGCTGAGCCAAGGCTGGCTCAGAGAGCACGAGCCGAGCATTGAAAATATCTGGCATGTCACTCTTGCAACAAAGATCATTTTAGAATATTTTAAGGTGTCTTCAAGCTGTTTCTTTAACATCTGAAGTGTTTACCTTAGTAATTTGAGAAGCATTTATTAAAAGCAAGAGTTTTTAAACATGAACTGAGAACTATCCCTGGCTACCACCACCTACTGTTAATGGTTTTAGTGTACTAGGAGCAGGGCCACTGAAATAATGTGATTCTGCAGTTGTCGCGTTTCCACAGAATTATGGATTTACTGCATTTTCTACCTAATCCACCATGTGCTGCATTAACGGCAGATTTTAACAAAAAAATGTTTCCAGCTCAAATGGATCAAAATTTACTAAAAGTGCAGTAAAAGATATTGGCATGGCATTGAGTGTAAAGGCATAGAGTGGAGTGCCGTAGTGTGGAGTATGCATGGTGTGGTAGCGCAATGCCATTACAGACAACACATTTTAAAATGAAATGACCATTACATTTGCACTGCAATATGGTTTTACTGCACACAAACGATAATGTGTGCAAATGTCATCACCTAGTGTATTTATGTGGTTTGATTCTATTCAAACATTTGTTTCCACCACACCAAAAATGGGGGGGATCTCTTTTGTTGAACAGAAGGGGTACTCATGTGTCACTCTCCTGATGTGAAACTTAAAGTGAAATGATCCTAGTTATCACCGAGTACTAGGATCATTTCACTTTAAGTTTCCACACATCAGGAGAGTGACACATGAGTACCTATTTTCTGTTCACAAAAGAGAACCCTCCCACCCCCACCCCTTTTTAATGTGGAACTCTATAGCTTCCAGTAGCACCCAGAGATTTGTATGTACAATGAACAGTATCACATTAAGTATGAAATGTATGAATACATATTATGAAATGCATCTTCTGTTGTTTTGTCTACACTGTCTTATATCTCTACTAGTTATAGACAAAAAGATGCACCTATAACTTTCATATGAAGATGAAGAAGGGCAAGTGACTCACTTACTCTCAACCCCCTACCGCCAAGGTAGCCAGTTACAACTTGGTCCTGAAGAAGGCCCACAGGCCCGTGAGGGCACCCAAGGGCCGAAACATGTCGACCTACCACGACCTTTCACTAGATGCAGTGGAACATTAAAACTTCCACCACAGCACCACCGATTCACCTCTTTTAATCTTGCCCCGTCCTTGGTAAATAAAAGACCGAACTGAGGACTGGAGGTAATTTTAATCACACTTCTAAAACACCCTAGCACTTTCTAATCACAACTGTCGAAAAACCAGACGGTCTTCCTCCGGGTGGAGGAGAGTAGATCACCTGGAGAACTGAACACTCAAGTGAAAGAAGGAAAGACCCAATGATGATGCTATTCACGTAACAAACAGAGCGGAGAATCAACATATACTGCACCGTATGTTAAATGTGGATGAGGGTCTCCAAAACATGAGAGCCTTACACCCTGGTAATAACAGGACATGTGATTCATTCTCTTTTGATTATACTTACATGGATACTCAGCAGGATTGTCACATAAATTCTCTCACTTTGAAGTCAGAGAAAGAAAAGTAAACACCAAGCTCCCTTGGAAGAGAGAGCTTGGCATTTGACCTCTGTCTTTGATTGCACAACAAATGTGACAAGATAACAACAATATTTAAAGACCTGTTTACTGATAGTGAGGTAGTGCATGAATACAGTAAATAAGGTTTAGGCAACTGAAAGGACGAACTCAAGCTGGAAAGCCTAAAGCAAATAAAGCTAGCAAATAGAAACCCAGAAAATAAGAGTTACAAACCACAAAGTCAATGGTAAGCAACGGGAAGAATGCATTCCTATGTCAGCTTTCTGAATGTCCTCAAGATGTCTTTAGCAAACCAGACATCTGCGCTGTCTGTTAGGCTTTGACCTAAAGAAAAAATGAGTGCTGAAAATTAAGCACTTGAAGGACACAAGTAATGTATCCATGCTAACAAGAAGCAAACTAATGACAGCATACATGCCAACATTTTAGAAGTAGGAGATTTTTTTTTTAAATAATCGGGAGAATGTATTTGACTTTTATTGAAGCAGAGTCAATTTCAGGCGGGAGACAGACAAAATAAAACCATTTTTGGCTTAAAAAATCAGCAGTCTCTCGTCTGAATCAAGTCTATTGGCATATATGTGATTGTGAAAATGAAGCCAAATCAATTGAAGGCAATGGGCATACTCTAAACCCACTGTAAGCTAACTATATGTCTCACAACAGACAGCAAATAACAATATACTTTGCGACAGACAGCGCATGTGTGCTGGCTAGTAGGTGATACCTAAAAAAGCAAGGTACGATAGAAAGGATAATGACAGTAGGAAAAGGGTGTCTGGGAGTAAATGAGCAATTGGGAGTTTGTATCGGTGGGAAGAGATGTCAAAACCTCCATCACACCCCATCATTGGCAGGTGTTTCCTTCAAGTGGATTACCTAATTTCGCTCAATTCAATTCTTCAGAGTATGCTTTTACACTCTTCTGGTCCCTTTTGTGACATAATATATGTTGTTTAATATTTTATATGATCAAGTAGTACAAGGCATATCTTCCAATACTCCAGCCTCCCCCGCAAACCAGACCATTAAAGTACTCCAGTATTTCACGAGTGCCCTTTCAGAGTTTCAAGATTGTAGCTAATTCAAATGAAAATTGGGCATTAAAATGCGCTATTCTACCGTATTTCAACCCCATGTTAAGCAAGCTGGGGGCATCCAGACAGGTAGTGGTTGTCACCACTGGTGACGTGGGCGACGGCCTCTTAAGGACATATTGGGCACCAGTAGTGGCTGGTGAGATTTGAAAGTGGTGGGGCGTAAACTTTCTGTGGGAGAGCACCGTGGCGAGCGAGCGTAGCAAAGAAATGGCACCAGTGGCCTCTCGATACACATGCATTCCGTACAGTACAGTCAACTCAGTTTTCAGATCCTCTTTGTTGAGCATAGGATAAGCTTCCACAGCCTCTTTCAGAGCTTGCTCAGGGAAGGATGATAATAATTTGCAAACTGATCACTTTGCAATAATGAGGCACTCACCAAATGTTTTGTAAAAGCAAAACGTTCCCGTGCATGCACAATTATAATGTCACATACCTCCTTTGCAGTTCGGACCAGACTGCTGATGTTTTTCCTGCGGTTTGAGAAAGTAGAATCCTTTGGCAGTCTGCTGTCTTAATTGTCAACCCCATCTCTCACTTTGCTCACGGCAGTGACAAACATACTGGTATCTCTTTGCACAGAGACAGTATCTATGGCTCGTGTTTGTAACTGGTTGTATAATATGTCGACATGAAGCATTATTTCATGGAATAAAAACAGAAAGAACTGAAACTCTCTGTCTTGTAGTGTTCTAGCAAAGCCACGGGCTTCATTCCGACTTCTGTATTCAAAGTCAGGATTGGCTTCTATGGCGTCAAAACATTTCTCCAGATCCTCCCTATATTGGAATATTAGCTTGATTGTACGTATGTGAAAGTTCCAACGAGTTGTGGGTCCCCTTGGAAGCCTTTTGGCCACAATTTCCTGAAGTACTTTTGTTCTTTTGGGGGAACGTGAGAAGAATGCTGCCATGCCTCCTACATCGAAAAAGAAAATTTGTGCCTCAGAGATCTTTGATACTGCCTGTTGCATAATAAGATTAAGTTGGTGGGTGTAACAGTGAACATAATGGGCATTAGAGTACACATCTCTAATTCTTTTCTGTACTCCTCCAAGGCTTCCACTCATTACTGACGCACCATCATAGCTTTGTGCAATAAGTTTTTGTTTTTGAGGCTGCTCTGGAAAAATCAAGTTCAGTTCACGCAGTATAGCTGAAGTAATGGTTTCTGCACTAGAGTCTCTTAAATGTGTGAAACCATAGAACCTCTCCACAACTTTACTGTTGTTGTCAAGGTACCGAAAGACTAATACGGACTGTGTTTTTGTGGCCACATCAGTGGTGTCATCAGCCTGAATAGCCACAAAGTCTGTGTTTTTGATCTGTTGGACAATATGGCTTCTCAAAATTTCAAGCATACACTCAAGGAGTTCATTTTGTATCGTTTTAGAGGTGCCCTTAAAGACTGTAGCTCTTTCTAAATGTGCTTCCATTTCATGGTCTATGCTTGCTATTAAATCCACAAGGCCTCTGAATATTCCAGGATTTGATGAACTTTCAGATTCATCATGGCCTCGCAATGCCAGTTCAAAAGCACCACAGAAACGAATGCAATCAATTATTTTTGACAGTATGTGTCTATTCCTATCAACTGCTTCATTGTGCTTCTGTATTGTTTTGCGGTACGCATCGCTTATGCAGGCTTCAATCGGTGTGTCTCCCAACATTCCCAGTCTCGTCAGGTTTTCCATATGGATTCTTGTGTGTGCATGCTTCTTTGTTTTGTCTGACAAATGCTTCAAGTCTATTACTCCTTTTTTTGTCCAAGGAATGTCACCACCAAACAGCAAGCAGGGAAAGCAGAACAGAGAATTTGTTGAAGTACACCCTGTAAGCCAATCAACTTTTGTGTACCAGGTGTTTGAGAATGTACGTCTGTAAGTCTTCCCTCTGTCTTGAGACGTTTGTTGTAGTTGTAGGTCGGGCCGGTCAGGTCCTAATCGTTTTACAGTTAGTTTTTCTTCAAGGCTCAGTCGAACGAATGGCCTTGCAAGTATCTGTTCTACTGTATTCATGGTGTCTTACCAATATTACATTTACCTGTCAATAATCAAAGTACAATGTATACGGTTTGGTGCAAAAACATCAAATTTCTCATAATATATCTCCAACAGCTCCCCTTTGCACAACTTGATTTTTAAAAATACTGCCTTATAGCCTGCTGCCTCTGTGTGCCATACTAGTTGCTCAAGGCCCTGAAGCAGACATATCTCGTGTGACAGGTGAGGGCCTATAACAAGGCATGGGAGAGGGCCTTTAACAACTGGTATAGCCCGAGGTAGCCGGGCTATAAAGCTATTATTACAGTCCACCCACTGAGGGTTCTACATTAAAAAGGGAGGAACAGAAAAACAAACAATGGGAAGTTGGAGCTGAAAGCTTACCCCTGCCATTACACTCCCTGAACCACTTCATTGTTTTCAATGGAACTCGCAACATTCCAATCAGTGCCATCTTTTAATACTGATTACACAGTTCCATGCCTCAAATTGATCCTGATGTGCACCCACCCGACCCAGCATGTACACCACTTATATAGCCTTTAACTAACATGTAAAAAAATATAGCATCAGTTTCCTTACCTTAAACACTGGAGTTGTTGTGTTGTGGGGTTGCAAAAGCAGCAAAGTAGGTTGGGTTCTGTACAGGACCCTGTTGTTCTTTGCCCAAAAATTATATAGAGCGCGTCAGCCTTTACCAGATGCTGAAAAGAAGAATATAACATAATTAGTAGTAGTAGTGGTAACAAAATACATTAATTATAAACGCTTATTCTTTGTGATTTTCACAAACCCTATGATTTCAGTCAGTCATGCAACATTGGCACCACTCTTAAAATTGTTCCAGCAGCACTACAGCCTTCAATCATGGCAGGCAGACCACATCGCAGACGCAGACCTTCACCCAATGGCTGCGCACGCACTTTTTCACATGCTGGAAGCGGGCCTTGGGTCAGTGCTGATGGTAAGCTTTGAATATATGATCCAGTTTCAGATGTTTAATGCCCTCTTTGATCAGGTCACTGACAGTACTGCACAGCCAATCGTCCAAAATTCTAAATGTGTTTACATCTATAAATATTCATGGATAGTGATGTGTGTTTTCAATATTGCAACACAACAGCAGCTCACTAATATTAATGCAAATAATGTCTGTGACGCCCTCCCATTTCTCCTATGTGTGAGGCTGTGAGCCTGAGGTACTGTTTTCCTCTAAAAGAAACTTTTTTAGGGATGTTGCATGAAGTCAGGGCCTTGTTCAGAAACATATCTATCTACAAGGCATGTTATGTTTCTGAAGCTAGGCCCTGCTGGCAGTTTATCTTAATTAAACATTTGTGGTGTCGGTTAATGGGGTTGTTTTGATCTGTATTCGAATCGATGGATTGCAGTGCTTAGCATGCGCACAATACACAATGTCATATAATGATGTAAACACTAGTTGGATAGTACTCTTATTAGCACATTGATAGTCATTTTCTTTGTGTGAAATATAATTACTTTTAACAGGTTCATTAAATATCAATTAGCCCCTAAAAATGCTTTGGCAGCTGACATTTAATAAGGAAGTGTGGGGGGGGGGTTCATTCATTGCTGAATCATACATGGATGTCTGTATGCTGTGTCAGTGTGCAATTTAGAGACAGCAGTTAGCTTTACAGCACTGAGATCAAAGCCCTGCTGTCGCATAGCTTGCATGACTGTAATCTGATCGAATGGCCAGTCAGAGCCATTTTAGAATCTTACTGCCTGTTGAATTTATGCAGTTAAAAGACAGGAGTTAGACTGTTAGAAGAGAGAAAAAGACAGTGTGTGTGTGTGTTCGTGCCTGTGTGTGTGTGAGAGAGCGAGAGTGTATGGGGACCACGTCTCTTTAAGGAATTATGTGATAAAATACGCCTATTGCAGCATAGAAAGTTTAGGAATGAACTAAACACATCTTTTTGACATGTTTACTCAGAATGCCCTTTGGTTTTTCGACGCTTGACTTCTGGTATTTTTATCTCTGAACAGTTGTGGCACCTGCTAATTAGCCCCCAACTGCTTGTGGCTTTCCCTAAACATGGAAACAATTTTTTTCAAATAAATTCACTTCGTATATCTGACCTTTTTCAAAGTCAGATCAGAGGTGCGTCATGCGTGGCAGGGCCTGTAGCTTTGCTTTTGCACCGTGCAAGAAGCTACAGGCCCTGCCTCGCGTGACGCACCTCTGAGAAGCTTCAATACTGGATGCAAGGTTTTTTGGTGAGGCCACGACAGTGATGTTCATTCTTTTAACACATCTCACATTTTTCACTCAGTCAGTAAGTATACTCCTCTCTATGCATCGCAGTAATACTCTTGCTTTTCTCCGTGTTTTTCACATTGCTTATCCACTTTCCAGTCATTTCTTATTACTGCAGTGCTTATAACAAGTTACAACAACAGTAACACACTGGGTGCCACTGCCAGTCTGCCACGTGCAAGCACTGGGCTGTGGGCCAGGGCCAGAGTCCAGACAGTACTGCCAGTGCCTGGGGCCAGAATCATGCAAGATATATGTCAGCTGTCTTTTTTCCTTTATTGATTTCTTCGCAGTAAAATCCTTGACGAGCATTGCAGGTACACTTTGCCGACCGTGCCATGGTTAGGCATAAAATCGGCTGTTCTCAAATTCATTTCTATGGGTCTTGTTTGAAGCGACTTGCGCTATAAGCCGGAAAAAAATATTAGTGTCTTCATTATTTCAACTCCCACCTCTAAGCGCTAGCACACGTTTAAGAGTATAACAAACTGTGGAAATTTAATTCAATCCACTCAACATTCCCATTTGAAATGCTTCCGCTTAAAGTCAAATAAATTGTGGCCAAAGTGTTTGTATATCGGCAAAAATCATAATGCTGAAAATAAGTGTGCAATACAATATGTGTAGACACATTTGTGTGTTTTGCACTTTTTGTTACGAATCAGGGTATATATATCATTAATCTTTTATTACAAAATTCCAATGCCTATTCCGTACAGAAGTTTTAAAGTAATTTCACAGCGGAGCTGAGCTGAGCGCAACAGATAAACAGAGCTATCTTCGTGTTGTAATGAAGCAGCAAACGATTGCTCCTTAATAATAATAATAATACCGACATTTGTTAAGCGCGAACAGCTACCTCCAAGGAGGTGTCCCGGCGCTAAAGTGACAAGTAACACGCGCGGGGTAAGCAGCGATCAGGACACAAAAGATTAGGCCAGGTTAAAAAGCCATGTTTTAACTGCCTTCTTGAATTGTGACTCAGACGAGATCAGACGCAAGGAATTCGGAAGAGAATTCCATAATTTGGACGCCCCCAACATGAAAGATCTGCCACCCAGTCGGGATTTCTTCACTCGTGGAGTGCAGAGTAATTTCTGGGTGTTAGATCTCAGAGTACGTGTCTGCGTGTAAACACCCAGTCTCTGTTTTAGATACGTAGGACACGTACCATGGAGAGCCCGAAAGGCAAGGGTCAAGGTCTTGAATTTAATTCTGTTGGCTACCGGAAGCCAATGTAATTCTCGAATATGCGGAGAGATGTGTTGCCGAAAAGGAACACGTTTGATTAATCTCGCAGCCGCATTTTGGACCATTTGGAGTTTCCTGACAAGGTAAGCCGGTAAGCCAATATAGAGGCCATTCGCGTAGTCCAGGCGGGCAGTTACTGTGGCGTGGACTACGGTCCGACGGCAGCTCTCAGGCAGCAGGTGTATAAACTTACGCAAATTTCTCAAACTACTAAAGCAAGCAGAAGTAACCTGCTGAATCTGGGCAGAGAAGGATAGGTCAGCCTGCCATTTTACACCCAAATTTTTAGCGCATTCCACTAGCGCAGGTGGCAGGCCCATTTCCACAGGCCACCACAAGTCAGCAGCTGGAGGCTGGGTTTTGCCAAAGAACAGAACTTCAGTTTTGTCTGCATTCAATTTAAGTTTATTATTATTCATCCAGCCTGCAATATCTTTTAAGCAGCCTTTAAAGTTCTTAAAAGAGTCTTCAGACTGATCCTTAAAAGGGAAAACCAACTGGGTGTCATTGGCATACGAAATTGCCTTAACTCCCCAGTTGGCTATCAGAGTAAATAGAGGGGCCAGATATATATTGAACAGCAGTGGACTTAGGGCCGATCCCTGTGGGACCCCACACCATAAATGCTTTCGGGTGGACTGATACGGTTGTAGGGCCACCCTTTGCGTCTGCAAGTGGAGGAAGGACTTCAACCAGGCCAGGGCTGTGCCATTCACCCCGCTGTCAAAAAGCCGTTGAATCAGTATAGAGTGGTCAACAGTGTCAAATGCAGCTGAAAGATCCAGGAGCACCAGCATAGCTGATGCCCCTGAGTCCAATGCCATTCTAATTGAATCTGCTACCTCTAATAGAGCTGTCTCTGTGCTAAACCCAGCTCGGAAACCGGATTGGGTGTCGTGCAGGATATTATGGCTCTCGATAAAGTTGGCCAATTGCCGCTGCACTGCCTTTTCCAGCATTTTTGCAGGGGCTGCCAGCAGAGAGATAGGTCTGTAGTTGTTCAAGTCCCCAGAATCCACACTGGGTTTTTTCTTGAGAGGAAGTAAAGTGGCGTGCTTCCATGAATCAGGGAAGATGCCCAAAGAGAGGGAATTGTTCCATATAATGGACATTGCCTCGCAGGTGGAGTCTGCCAACTCTTTCCATAGTTTAGGAGGGCATGGGTCGTCCGGCGAGCCTGACTTGCAGCTCTGTATTGCAGACAATGCTTCCTTCTGAGAAATAGGATTGAATTCAGAAAGGAGAGGCAAGGGTGCTGTCCTGACTACCACATCAGATTTAACCGTAGCCGTCGTGGCAGAAAAAGAATTGTAGACCTTGCTTATTTTTCCATCGAAAAAGGTAGAGATTTTCTCACAGAGTGCCAGGGAGGGTCGGACGTCAATTAGCAGCTCACGGGGTTTGAGAAAAGAGTTGACCACCTTGAAGATAGCCTTGTCCGATCTATCGGAATTATCAATACTCTTAGCGATATAATCTCTCCTGGCCTCCTTCATGGAATTGTGCAGTACCTTCAAAGATTTTTTATATGTCATTTTGACAGAAGCATCATAATCCACCCTCCACTGCCGTTCCAAGCGCTTACACTTGCTTTTCATAGCCCTAAGCTCCTCAGAGAACCATGGAGCAGAGGGCGATTTCCTCATGGATTTGGTCATTCTGGCTGGTGCCGTAGCTTCTACTGCGGCAGCAATCCAGTTATGAAGAGCCATCGTATTAACATTAAGGTCTAAAGATAAAGGTGGGCGACTGGCTAACAAATTAGGACTTAAGCATTCAGCTGTCAGTTTCTTCCAATTTCTTTTTAGGTAGTATCTGGCACTCTCCGGCATATCAGGTTTTGCCAAATTGAAAATAAAAGAAATAAGAAAATGGTCCGACCAAACCACCTGGATTGGCACTTCAGTTTTCATAGACGAGATATTAGAAAATATCAGGTCAAGAGTATGCCCTGCTTTATGGGTAGGGAATTTAACAAGTTGAAGCAGATTTGCGCCTTCCAGTGATGAGACCATCTGCATGGCCTGCGCACAAGTGGGATCATTTACATGAAGATTGAAGTCCCCTAATACAGTATAATTGGCGATTAGGAGGGATTTCTGTGCAATATAGTTGCATAGTTCCATATGTATGTTGGGTAAGCAATCTGGAGGCCTATAAACCAACAGCCCTGAGAAAGAGGTTGTGGGACTAGTCTTGATACAAAAATTTAGGCCCTCAACCACGCCCATATTCAGTAAAGCTGAGGAAACTATGTCCCAAGAATCCTTAAAAATAATCGCAACCCCCCCTCCTCTTTTATCACCCTTCCTGTTTCCGCAACATATTTTAAACCCAGAAGGCATAGCTAATGCCACAGCGGCCAAGGTGTCGTCTTTCAGCCATGTTTCGGTTAAAAACATAATCTCAAATTCATTTCCTGCCAGTAACAACCACAGATCCTCTGCATGCTTTGATAAGGATCTGCAATTAATTAGGCATGCCCTGATCTGTTCAAGCGACTCACTCTGTTCCCTTTTAACATCCCTTAGGCTAGGGTCACCCGGCGCCCAATTGCAATCAGAGCAGAAACCGCAAAGGGTGTCTGTCATTGGGTCCCAGCCGTGGGCTTTGGGGCAGGTAGTAACGTTCAGGGCCAAAAGATCCATTCTAGACCATTGGGTTACCTTGTTAGCCTGCAAACGGGCTAACTGTTACACTGCACCAGTCTGCGTTGACGTTCTCGCTCTAAACACTACTAACACTCTTTGAAGTGCAGAGTGAGTCACTCTGCACTTCAAAGAGTGTTAGTGTTTATAGAGTGGGAAGGAACGCGTCACTCCTCCTCAACAAATGTCCGTCCTGGCGCGGCCTGCGTTGCTTTAGTTTCACCCCTGGCCTCAGCCCTCACACTCCGACAGACTCAGATCGATGAGATCTTATTTTGTGCTTAAACACAGAGACTGCTGCCGACTTTCAGTTTCACTTTTCTCAGGCTCGCTCAGCCCCCGTCGACGAATTATCTAACTGCGCAGCCTGCAGCACTGCAGGCCAGGAGGCCAGGCCAGGGCCTTTACTGGTAGGCCTAGGGCCTACCAGTAACATGACGCAGTTCTGCCCTGCCCTGGCATTATTACATTATTACGGCGGGCCATGATGACTGTCTAATATGTGCTGCGTGACGCAGCAGCACAGCACACACACTCTGTGTGTGCTGTGCAGTGCTGCTGCGTCACGCAGCACATATTAGACAGTGAGTCATCATGATGATCATGGCCCGCCGTAATAATGAAATAATGCCAGGGCAGAACTGCGTCATCATGTTACTGGTAGGCCCTGGTGGTGACACAGTCCTCATGGCCCGCCGTAATATTCCACGGGCCACATCATGACATATTATGCATAATAAACATGCAGCGCTGCGCAGGCTCGTGTAGACTGACTCTCGTCTCGTACTCACTCTCACTCACACACTACACTGTCGAGTGCGGTCGTCGCAGACTCGTACTGGTGGTGGTCAGTGTGTGTCGGACTGCGCTCCGTCCTCAGCCTCATGTCAGGTGACCGATCAGTACTGGGTCCGATGCGATGATAAAGTAAGTAGTAGTCTAGTAGACAGAGCCAGAGGCCTCAGGCTCCCAGGCCCAGCCAGGGCAACGCCACAACGAGGTACTCGAGTCACGGTGCTAGTCCAGGCTGACTCTCTCTCACTCGCGTTCTCAGAGTCAGACCAGACGCTCACACACTGACTGTGTGTGCAAATGGGATGGCACGTCATCTGACGTACGCACGCACGGAGAAGGGGGAGCACCCGGACTCCCGGAGCAGAGAGAGCGGGGCTGAGGTGAGGACCATGACCAATCACTGCACAGCCTTACAATAAAGCCATGCAGTGATTGGTCAATATGCCCCCATGCTCCTGGACATGGCCCGACTCTGGTTTTGAAAAAAGGGGACCCCTACTGAGAACAATGTGTCTTGCTAGCTGTAGGGAAAAGTACAATGGGGTAAAGAAATATGCTAAATGCAAAACTATGTTATATCATCATGTCACAAGTTGACACAACAGGCCTAATTCTATACAGGGTTGCTTATGAAGATAGACATGAACATAACACGCAGTACACTTTGATCTAATACAAAACTGAATTTTATTTTTAATCATTTAAATATTTCTTTTTTTTTTTTTGTTCTTTGAATATTTTCGTGATTCTTTTAGTTCATGATTACAATTTACAACCTATATGTACATAACATATACACAAAATTATATACATCACAAACAATACATTACAGTGCTGTACATTTAAGTCTTGTACAGCACTGTAATGTATTGTTTGTGATGTATATAATTTTGTGTATATGTTATGTACATATGAGGTTGTAAATTGTAATCATGAACTAAAAGAATCACGAAAATATTCAAAGAATAAAATTCAGTTTTGTATTAGATCGAAGTGTACTGCGTGTTATGTTCATGTCTATCTTCATAAGCAACCCTGTATAGAATTAGGCCTGTTGTGTCAACTTGTGACATGATGATATAACATAGTTTTTGCATTTAGCATATTTCTTTACCCCATCATGGCCCGACTCTGCCCAGTGACTAAGCAGCCAATCCAGGCGCTGCTAAGCCTAAAGCAGCGCTTGGATTGGCCTGGGGCAGGACACCACACCGCTCCTTAGGAGGCCGTGGGGCTGCGGCTTCGACCCACCCCCCCTCCTCAATTTTCTACAGCAAGAGTGGCAAGATTACAGAGACTGCGCATGTCAGGCTGGCCAGGGAAAAGCACCCGGCCAACCCGACATGTGCATTTTGGCTGCACTCACTGGCTCAGGGAATGCCGGTATGCAGAGTTGCTCCCCCCCCCTCTCAGTGACGTCACGGTAATGGCATGCCCGCGGCCGCGGCTGAGTGAGACAGCTGAGCTGACTGCTGCCGTGCGTGCAGCGGGCTGAAATTTACTAGTAAGTGCTGGACCCCTGGCAGGCCTGCCAAGTATCACGCGGCAGGCGTGACTAACGCATTTCAGTGTGGTGTTCCGCATCACCGCACTGAAATGCATTGTCACGCATTTTAATGCCACTGACTCTGCTGTACCAGCACTGAAGTAAGGCCACGCCAGGCTGGTAGCGCGCGCGCCTGTGACCTGCGCCGGGTGTGCTGCTCCCGCAGACACTTGCCGGACCGGGCGCTGCCGCCAGCACAGCAGCTCGGTAACAGTTAATATTGCGCACTGCTGTGACAATGTATCTCTTAAAAGCCTGCTGCATTGAAATACCGAGACACGCGGGCGCCGCGGGCCTGCCCTCAGTGGTTGCGTCAGCGCAGCGTGATTACTGTCTGTGTGGCTCCGCGGGAGGGGGGAATCTGACCTCACGTCCTGGAAGGAAGTGAGGTTAGGGATTCAGGATTCAAAGCGAGGACTGGAGGCATGCCGCACGCCGGCGGGCAGTCTCACTGTGTCCTGTACCGTGTCCCGGCCGCCGACCGGCATCTGGATACAGTCAGTGCGCTGCGCGCAATACTGTCAGCAGCATCAGCATGGCGTCTGAGAGGCCTCGGCTGCAGAGTGCGACGGTGTGGCTCACTGCCGGGACCGACGCCGGACCGAACTCGCTACAGTGGAGGACTCGCAGGTGTGTTCACGGGGTGTGCAAATGCGCGCATATTTAGCCTTAGCCTTTTTAACTAACCTAACAGCGCTTTGAAGACGAATGCCACTGAACCCACACATGCAACGTTAATAGCAAAACGTCAAGACCCCGACTGTACTTTTTCAAACCACTTCTTCTCTCGGCCCGGCTTTCCCTTTCTGCCTGTCTTATCTCTCACTCTCGCACGCTCCTCAGAACTTAATTAATTCATCGGTTCTTTATTATTCTCTTTCGTGCTCTTTCTGGCTTGCTTTCTTTTTGCTTCCTTTCTTCTTTTTATTCATTCATTTTATCCCTCCATTTCTCGTTTAGTCCCTTTCTTCTTTACTCAGCACGTCTTTTTTGGGATACATTTCGGAACGTGCCTTGGCGACTTCTTCGGAAGAGGTCGGAGATAAATTCAACTCCTTCTAAGTGGGCGGCACAGGGCTGTAATTGGAGATTTTGTCTTAAAACTACTAATGAACTATGCGATATCGGCGTAAGACCTTTATGCAAACATCTATGGGAAATGTCAAAAACACACTGAGTCCAGTGGCTCAGACTGGTTTGTGTATCAGAAACCGCAGTCAGAGGGGGAGAAGGGCTTTCACTGTCAATTATGGGACTGGACAGATGTGGAGATACTTCACGGGGGTTCATGAAATATAAGAGCATGTACAGGCCAGGGAAAGTATATCTAAAGATGTTTACTCTGGTAGGAGCAAGAGTGCTAGAGAACCCTATAGCTAGGATACTCACTTTGCAATTGTAAAAGAAGCTGAGCAGTTCCAGTGACTTATGTTCTTTGAGATTTTAATATGTTTATACGTCACTTAAGAGGGAACAGCAAGAATCTGTAAATACAACAGATTCCTCTCCTCTGACAGGCCAGCGTATCAAATGCAGACATCTGCCAGTGGAGACTCCTGCTCTGCCACCATAGAGCCAATATCCTATAGCCGGGGTCACACCTGTAGTCCCAGTCAGATGTAAACACAAACCCATATAAAGGAACACAAGAGCACAAACCGAGACAACACCTTGTTGGAGAAACATTGGCAGAATTGTATTTAAACTAAGGCCCAAGTAATATGTTATCTTGCCAGCAATCTAAGGGTAGCTAGTGATCCAGCGCTAACAATAAAAATTCTTCTCCTATATGCTTCGGTCATCCAGGTGCAACTATCCTTCCAACACACAAACTATATCCATATGACGGTGGGGCCCATAACACCGCATATACATTCACTTACTCATTTATTCCCTGGATTACCTCCGTCCTTAACCTAGGAGAAAAAACAGTAAAACAATTCGCTGGAAGGGGACGGGATACCTCTTTTTAACATGACATAATGTTTTTTCATTTGCTTTTAAGGTATTCCGCTCATTGGTCGATGGACCAACTAGTAGGAATCAGTTGATGGTGATTAAGACCAGCTCAATCACAAAAAAACTCTAACATTTTACCTTAATTATTGAGCTAAAGAATCACTGAGTCATTTGTTTAAAGAATAATAAAGTTTATATAAAGTTTCAAAGCAAGAAATAAGTTTAAGCTTATTATTCAGATTATTACATTTATCATCAATATAAGAATAAATTGAAATTGCAATGCATACCTATTAGACGGAAAAATAAGGTTGTCATAGCAAGAACTCCAAAAGATCAATCTATCTGTCTTGGAAAATCTAATAGTTCTAAATGAAAAATCTATCAGGAGTAAAAAGGTTCTCCAAAAGCAGCATCTTATACTCAACTAAAAATATAAAATAGCAGCAGCAGCATCAGCTCGTCAGCATCAGCAACCGCAACTTCACCCATCTACAGCATCTCCGTCAACAGCAACTTCTCTACAGCATTCCACTCTCTCCAGCATCATCTAACCCCTCCCCACCAAGAGTAGGTCTTCTTATACCCTAATTCTAGCTTACTAAATAAAAATGTTGCATCTTTATGGCGTGATTCTCTCTCATTGGTTCATTCAAGTCCATATACATTTTTATCAAACTTCCTTGTCTTAACCAGTTCTTTGTGGAATGTCCATGCTTGCATCGTTTCCCACAGTTCATGACATTACTCATCAGTTTCGATCAGTTCAATTTGTATCTTTTTCTGATACTTTTAGGTTCAACAGTTCCGTCCATTTATTCAGTTTGACTTCTCACGCTTCTTGCTGATCATCTTGGCACACATTTGCTCAGTAAGGTCACAATAGCCTTGAACATACTTCCATCTTAGGCTCTCAGCACGAACACGTGGTCATTCTTTTTCACAGCCTTTCTCCTTTTTCCCCACGGCTTCTTGCCCATGCGTACTCTAGCTTATGGCGGCCATTTTATATCGCTGCTCAACAGGCCTAAGCGCACTATTTTCAAAGATAAACAAAATATTGTTAAAATAAAGAATATAAACCCTTTTGTTTCCCTCCCGTCTTTCTACGTACCCCAATTAGGTATTACCTAGCAAAAGCAACATATAAAGCCGTCTCTTACTTACCATCGCTTTATTTTGTCACCACACGTTTTATTTAAAAAGCACAAATCATGCGTTTATTATTTTATTAGTACGCAAATATTACGTTATGTTAGACACGTCAACAATTATAAGTAGATTAATTTGCACACTAAAAATAACGTGTTACCTGTAACCCTTTACATGTAACATACATTGTTGGTTATTTACTTAAACGAACATGTTTATTAATTATTTTACGAAAATTATTAGGAGGTTAAAAATTTTCATTTATCCTGCTCCATCACTAGCGATGGTAGGAACTAAGCTGCTCCCACCTGATTATCCACTGAGCTCCAGACTTATCCTTCATCGGGTGCTTAGACCTTTTGAGTCAGCTCAGCCGCAGTGGTCAAAATTGGTGTAAAATCATGTAGAGTGTGAGTAGGTTGTGCAAGTTCTTAGAGTTTCTTGTTGCTTAAATGGGTGTAATTTCTGATATTTATATGTTTTCAGCGTCTTCATTGCTTGATTTTTGCTCGCTAGAAAGTGTCACTCATAGTTGCTGAATGTCACTCATAATTACACTGAAATTGTGAAAATGTCACACATAAGCGATCTCAAACCTTGGCAGCTATGCCCTGGGGCAAAATAATCAGTGGAGCAACGCCCAAACGCACACACAAAGGAACCGCCACTGTGGGCACCTGTTCTTAAAAAAAAAAAAAAACTTTGAAAACGTCACACATAAGCAAACCGAAAGGTTAGCTTCTGTGCGACAAACTTGGACATACCTTTCTGACATTCACCCCATCCCTTTAAAGCATTATTATTGTTATTACGCAATGTGGAGAAACACAGCTTCCTTTCTTTAGTGGGTACATTTCTAGCGTAGAAGACGAGATAAATTGGCACACTGTTAACACGAACCACCATACACAGGTACGGGGCAAGATGAGGTCACGGGAAAAAACACTGCCTGCTCCCACGTCACGCTGTGACTCTGCGGATGAAGCTGTGGTGCTAGAAACTCCGCCTCCCGGAGCCATCTGACAGGCTCGGGCGAGTACTGCGTAACGGCTCATGGGGCGGGATCCGCGAGACGGAGCTGGAAGCTTCGAGCTTCTAGAGCCTTCCAGACTGCTCGCGCAGGAGGGCGGCGGTTGGAGCTATCCAGCAGGCGGTGTCATAATATATAAAAGAGAAGGCGTAGCGCACGGCTGCAGTCTGCACAAGACTACGGCAGTGGCAGTATATAGTTGGAGTTTCAAACTTATCTGGGTCTTGTCCAAGCGAGGCATTACTACTGTAGGTTCGGGTCTGGTTGCAAACAAAAAGAGCACAACCGTAGGACCTTCTTAACCTTAGGAGCGTGCTGTTGACGCCTTCAGTGGGAGTCTACGTTACCGAAAGCCCTCGGTACTTCTTGACCGGAAGGTGAGCAGGCATTATTAGACAGTGTATGGAAAAGTAGAACTTTTTTCTGTACTTAATCGTTATGGAGGATTGTTGGGGGCGGAGGGGTATTTGTAAGGTTTTCCTTATTCATGGTACTAGTAGTTCATGGAAAAAAGCCGTAGATGTTAGACTTGGTTTCACAATATACAATGGAATACGTGACTAGGAAATCTCGGAAGCCTTTACAATTCCCTTTCAAATTACGTTCTACGCAGGGCTTTAAGTGGGATAAAAAACAAGCACTTGCAATGCAATAGGTCTCGCATTACTGAAAGTTTGAGCTATTGGCGTAGCATTATTATTTGCGACGCCAATAGGGCAATCTTTCAGTAATACGAGACCTATTGCATTGCAAATGCTTGTTTTGAGAATATGTGCAATAATGCTGAAGTATTTTTGTGACTTGAAACCTCCGTGTCAGAGGTAACACAGTGATGCCATTTACTCAAGCGCACATTCATCCTAAGCAGACCTCTGCGCTAACCATTTACTTAAGGAGATATATGCTCCCAAACCCACAAAATGGTTTGCAGAAATCATAGTACGGTACAGCAACATGTTAAAAAGGCCATAAAATGCCCCAAATTGAAGCATGCAGCTCCCTCGCTATAACAAGTGACTACAACGGCTAGGGTGTAAATGCTTTACGAAACAAATACACCAAGTAACCGAATACTGTATACAGAGTAGAGCGCCAGCCGTCAGAACAGTGCATAAATACAACTCCAGACATTAGTATACTTCAAAGTAACATGATCAGCCATAAAAACGCAGTACAAAATAATATTCTATGCCAGAGGTTCCTAACGTGTTGCCCAAGGACCCCTGGGGGTCTAAGAGGCCTATTCCGGGTGTCTGCAACTGTTTGACGAAAATAAATAATATTAAAATACATTCAAATGAATAGAGTATATACACAATTGAAAAAGCAAAATTAAAACATTGAATTTTTTTCTATATTCGATTGTCAAAGAAAATATTTCAATATTTGAGCATTTGTTTGGTGTATACTTGTTTCTGTATTTATGTGTTTTGAGCTTCAAAGCACAGTATTTGATTGCGCCTGGCTTCCAAAAATGACTCAGTGGGGGTCCCTGGATTCCAGTAAGGATTCAGTCGGGGTCCACCCAAAGAAAAAGTTAAGAACCACTGCTCTCAGCCATAAGAATACCCGTACATTGTAACATTTCGAGGCATTTGGAATATTATGCAACTGAATGCCCACAGATATCCAAATAGTAAGCCATAATAATATGCCTAACCTATTATACCACAGAGTAGAGGCAGAATCATCTGTATATAGGGTTTCAAAATGATAAGCAGCCATTACAACAGGACTCCAGTAGACTAATAGGAGACTAATGAATACACTACAAGGCCATGGTCACTCGTTCGGGTCCACCCAGCTTACGTATCCTTATGCGGTCCACAAATGGAGTACCACTGAGTTGGGTAACAATTAACATCTGATATCTGCCAATAGTGTAAGACACACCCTTGGTGGTCAAGCACTCCAAGAATATGTTGGATAAGTTATGCTAGTATAACGGAGACCAGAGTATATACCTATCCTTCATACTGACTGGCTACAGCATATGCCCACCTTCTTTGCCGAGCGGCCTACTTTAAGTGGAGTGGGCTTTTTCCACAGACCAACAAGTACATCCGGTCCACACCAGACTTCTGCGGCTAACATTCCCTCCTATCACAAAGCTGTCCCGCCCCTCCGATGTTAACATGCGCTATATATACACTTGCCCAAGTCGTCCCAGTCGGATCCGTGGTACATCTGCAGTTGCTGTGCAAGACCAGGTGTGATGGTTATTGGAACATACAAAAAAATCAATTCTGATCGCTTTTAGGACTTGTTTGGTGATGCCCTGGCCTTACTAGCAGGATGTGGCTGACGTCATCTCTGCCGGGCAAGGGAGCCCATCTAGTGCCATCGGCCGCCCCGCCCCTTACACAGAAGAACATGAAGGCTTGAACAAGGGTGGGGCTGGCATACCCCCATCAGCAATCCGTTATCTGCTGACAGGAGAAATCTCCCAAGGCTAATATTCTTGTCAATTACCTCTTTTCTCTCAATGAAAAATAATTTATTTTATTGAAGCAACACAACTTTGTAGAGTACCCAAGGCGGCAATGAAGAAATGCGGGGCAGCAAAATACCAGTGGTTCCTAATTATTTTATTTCTAGCATTCAGTTGCCCAATTACAAACGGTATTAGTAAAACAACTGAATTATTGAGTAAAACGTAATTGAAATAACTATGTAAAGTACAGGGAACCTTTAATAAATGTTCTGTTTAACAATATTCAGGATACCTCTGCGCTTCCAGGTAGAAATGCAGATCTTATTCCAGTCTATAAACACTGGCTTTTGGGATTACCCTCAATCAGCTAATTTCGCAGCTTGACAAAATAAGTAAACGTATGCAACAACTCTACTGCGTTATGTTTTTTACCACTCAGATCAAAGGAAAAGGCTTCCACCCTAGAGGGCAAACAGAGTTTGCAGAGGAAATGGGCACCAGTACCTTGGCTTTGCCATAGCTAATAAGCCCTAGAAGCTCATAATGTCGCACAATTTGTATAATATTATCCTGAAGGAACTACACAGATTCCCCCTTCAGGCCCGTGTAATCTTCAAGACCTGCGGCGTCACCTACAAAGGCCATCCAAAACGTCACCCAGAGATACCTGGCTGTTGGAGATTAGGTTGTTGGTTGAGTGGGGCATGAACTTTAGTCAAACAGCAACCACTATCCTAGTCAAGGTAAGAAGCATGCAAACCCTAAATTAACCTGGTAGCTTGGAAAAGAGCAGTCGGGCTTAACTTGGAGGCAATGTGTTGAGTATTTGTGCAACACTTCAAACAGTGAAAACATCAAACAAAATGAATCCACACCAGGTTAGAACAATACAGCTTAATTTAAAATAAAACAAGATCAAAACAAAAATCTAATAAACAGAACTGGAGATAAGAATTTTTAAAGAATAAACTGTAAAATAGCACTTAGAAGCAATAAGCACTTAATGGGGATATCTGGTCGGACCGGGACAAAGTCAAAAATTCAGGCCGACCGCGATGGGATGTGGGCCGGATACAGGGACCCAGTGAGGCCTGCTCAACAAAAAGTACCTTAATCTTAGTTGCGTTGACGTCAAGGATGCAGGGTGCAGCAAAGTCTGTGTTGATCCACGCAGCATCGGTGATGTGTCGATCCTGATCCGTGCAGCAGCAGCGATGTGTCTACTCTGATGGGTGGTGAGCAGAGATGCGGTTCGGCGTCGCCGAGGCGGCCGTCGACGGGGTGAGAAAGCCTTGAGCCAGAAAGAGCGTCGCGGAGTGGGGGCTCCAAAGGCGATTGTCTGCTCTGATCCACCGGTTCTGATCCATGCAATGAAGGCGATGCGTTGGTGCGGATCCACGCAACCGAGGCGATGCGCCGGTTTGACAGAAGATGCGTGGGTTCTGTTGGAGGCAACACCTTAGGCCCAATTCCAAGGGTCCAGGACTGGGGTGGAATGACTTGGCAGGGCAGACTCACAGATGGCAGAGTCCAGGTGCAGAAGCAGGGTGGTTGGAAGCTTTTTATAGCCCTGAGACTTCAGATCAGGAGGCCATCCAGCTATCCCTTGGAGTCACAATGGGCACAAGTGATGCAGGTCCAGTCCTTTTCACCCAGGCAGGAGAACAGAGGGCAGCAAGGCAGGAGTCCAGCAAAGCAGCAGCCCAGCAAAGCAGCGCAGCAGCCCAGCAAAGCAGCGCAGCAGTCCAGCAAAGCAGCGCAGCAGTCCAGCAAAGCAGCGCAGCAGTCCTTTCTTCCTGGCAGTCTTCACAGGTCCAGAAGTGTCTGAAGTGGTGGAGTCGGAGGTCCAGTACTTACACCCAGTTGCACCTTTGAAATGGGGGAGACTTCAAAGACAGGTCGTTAAAGTGCACTGAGGTCCTCCCTTCATGCCCCTGGCTCCAGGGGACTGCAGCCCTTTGGCAAAGCCAATAGGTCTCGCCATTGAGATCTACTTGCTTTGCCAATGGTTTTCACCATGCTGAACAGCATACCTTATGCTGTGTAGCATGGCTAATTAAAAATGTTAAAAAAATCTTACACTGCTGGCTGCGTCATTTTGCAGGCATGTGCACCAAGCATAGCAAACATACACAAGCATTTGCAATGCAATAGGTCTCGCATTTACGCGAGTTTGACCTATTGGCATTGTAAATGACAATGGCTTTTATTTATGTTTCAAAAACCAAAACATAAATAAAAGGCAATGTCATTTACAATAAAATTAGCTCAAACTCTCGCAAATGCGAGACCTATTGTTTTGCCCAGCTTCACACCCACCCCATAAGTATATCATGCATATCTCTCGTTCCCAGGTCAATGGCACAAGGTAATGTGCGACTAGTTCTTCTCAACTAGGTTTCTTTCCTTTGTATTCTAGAACGGGTACACCTACATTTAAAATGACACAAACGGGAGTAACTGGGTACATCTTAAAACTTGGAATGCGCAGGGACCGAGAAAACATAAGGGACAAAAATATGTTGATTCTCCCTCACAGAAACTTCGACTGGAGTTTCTGAGGCTATGCGAATGAGAAGAGTGGGGAGTGACTGCATGGGTGAAGATTGGGTAGCTATCCAGGAGTGACTTCTTCGTGGCAGTAGGCACAAGACCAGTGGCACGCAGTAGTGTTGTGTTTCATTTTGGATTTTAACATGTATTGTTAGAGACAGGATGTTATTCTGGAGTTGTACTGCTGGTGTTTTCATTTCGTAATAAATCATCTTGTTTAATTCTGTATTGCGGAGTGTACTTTACAAGTAGTTTAGGGCAAACTGCTACAAGGTAGCGCGAACAGCACATATACTTTGGCTAGAAGATAGGAAGGCTATGCCGGAACTGATTATGAGAGGAGAAACTGTTTAGACAGGAAGGTGCGTCAGTGGAATATGGTGGATTAAGGGTTTATGGGGCAGTGTAAGTTTACTGCATACTACATAACTGCCTTTCCTTGTGCTGCGGGCAGTGGGGAGTGTGCACTGTGTCGATGCTTTGGGGCAAGGTGGATGTGCCAAAGACATGGCAGTCTGTGGCAAACGGGACCGTGCCAAGAGTGAAAGAAGCAGCTACGCCGGGGAGACAGGCAGTCTTTGGGGGATGCGTATGGGTTTAAGATTGGACTGTACCAGCAAAGACCCAAGACTGTTGTGATTCAGGCTTCGTTCCAGTGAACTCCAGTTCCAGGGTAGTTACGACAGGGGGAAACGTCACACATCCCCGATACCCCCTGGACTATCAGATTCGGGTCGTGTTATTGACACCTGTGCCCCGCTGTTCGCACCAGCTCACCTGCAGCGCCTAGGAGGGCAGCTCTCCCGGGTAGGGCCTCTCCGGTGTTGATCGCTGGCGCCGGAAGTTCGTTACAGGAAGTGTTCACGGTTCAAAGAAAAATGAAACTAAACAGTGGTGCGCGCGTACCACAGAGGAGCGGGGGGAGAGAGCGAGGCGAACGCGCGCTGCTGCGCGTGCTAGCCACCGGTGGGAATGGGAGGAGCAAAGGCGGGACATGCGCCCGCCTTTGCCCAATTGCGTGCCGTTTTTTAAAAAAAAACGCACGCTACAGCCAATGTGGGCTTCAGAAAGCAAAACCACACGCACGAGCGTGTGGGCAGCTTTCAGAAGCCCGTACAAGAAGTCTCGTGCTGCGCACTGCAACGCTAGGCGCGAGACCTAAAAACTGGGGGGGGGGTTGTCTCTCAAAGGGGTGTGGCCAATGTATTTAAGGGCGTGGCTTAAAAACACGTAAGCCAAAAATCTGTGACTAGCATAGTGTGGCGCCCGACTTGTATTTTGCTGTTTCTGTCATTGCATCCAGATATATGATACAAGTAACAGTATTCCTACAACAAGTCAGGAGTATTGGCTTTGTCAATGGTTGTTAGTTACATAAGATAAATAAGCAGCAACTATGGCTTGTATATAATATTGAAAAAGCTTCCACTTAAAGCCCTGGTGACACCACGACAATGTTGCTGCTCCTGAGTTTCAAAAAGAGAAGGGAAATCCAGAGAAAATGACTCTTTAAAGGATTTCCCTTCCCCTACAATGCTCACCTGGCATGACGTCATGCCATAACTTCTCCACTAGTGAGAAGTGAGCAGTGTACATCATGTGCCTGCTGTCACTGAAGTCAGGAAAAAACGGACCGCCAGGGCACAAAACAGAAACCGATAGAGACCCGTTTCGAGCCCCCCCTAAAAAAACTGCCGGTGCTCAGACCCGGTCCACTGAAAGCCCTGGTTATACGATCCTTCTGTAGTGCTTGAACCGTGGATGGTACTCCGCACAGTTCACGCCCGTATTAAACCTACTTGCTCGTTTCAGGGGCGTGGGCGCTTTGTCAGAATTCCTGTATGGTTAAGAGTAGACGTGACACTTACCGTACATAGTGCTGAACCTCGTCTGCAATAGAGCGCCCTGGTGTACTTAACCCGAGTCTTAAGCAGGGGGTCTCTTAAACGCCATATCTTGTTTTTCAAAAGCCGTTAGTTCTAGATTGTTTCTGGTTAAATCCAGGTTAAAGTTATACCTCCGAGCTGTAGAACCCAGCAAGTACACACCGATTAAAATGCGAGATACTGCCATTTACAGGGGCAGGCTACCGCTCATGCATCCGGGGCGCGTACAGGTGAGCTTTCAGTTGAGAAGCGCGTACTCGCGGTGCGGTACATTGCATGACCCACTGGGCAGGTAATACGATGGCGCAATAACTAACGATCGTTGGTACTTTTGATTGCTGAGTGTTGGCTAGTTTGCTCCGAATTACAGCTTTCCATAATCAAAAGCGTAGCCCTTCTGTTTTAACGTAGGGGATTGTATTGCCTATTAACTCGTGAAAGTCCTGTTATTGTAGGCATAAGCCACCCCTAGCGATTAGTGAACGCTTTACTGTTGTGGCGCGTGGATCTCTTGCCTACAGATTGGTGGCTTTTCCCACATCAAGACATGAGCTCAAGAGAAAAATAGGTGACCCATCCTGATCGTGCTCTTCTTGGGACGAGAGATGTTTAAAGGTAATTTTGTTTCTAATTTTTTCAGATGCCCGAAGAGTGCAAGAAAGATCTGGCAATGGAGGAGGAGGTGGAGACGTTTGCCTTTCAGGCTGAAATCGCTCAGTTGATGTCCTTGATCATCAACACTTTCTATTCCAACAAAGAGATCTTCCTGCGGGAACTAATTTCAAACTCGTCCGATGTAAGTCTCGCTTACTTACAAAAATTGTGGCTATTTTTGGTTATGTTTATGGTCTTACAGTTAAGTTGACCTTATTCCCTTGTTTCTAGGCACTGGATAAAATTCGCTACGAAAGCTTGACGGATCCAAGCAAGTTGGATTCTGGAAAAGAGTTGAAGATTGATCTTATTCCCAACAAACAAGAACGCACCCTAACAATTATAGATACAGGCATTGGTATGACCAAAGCCGACCTCATCAATAATCTGGGTACCATCGCCAAATCCGGAACCAAAGCTTTCATGGAGGCGTTGCAGGCAGGCGCAGATATCTCCATGATTGGTCAGTTCGGCGTCGGTTTCTATTCGGCATATCTAGTGGCAGAGAAGGTAACCGTGATCACAAAGCACAACGACGATGAACAGTATGCTTGGGAGTCGTCGGCCGGAGGATCATTCACTGTCCGAACTGATACTGGTAAGTAACTTGTATTTAATTTGAACTGTATCGAAGAGCCTTTACCAATACTCTCCTCAAAATGACATTTTACAATAATTTGTAGTTGGTATTCTCCACCTGTCCTTCAGTTGGCCTCTTTACATTTCCTGTATGTTGGTACTTGCTCCCAACAATTTTAAATTCTTCAATTGCTGCTGTACTAGAAAAGGTTATTTGCATACTTTAGTATTACTTTGTGGTATTTGACTAACAAGTTGCTAAACGCTTTCGAGTTATTACGATTCGCTTTGTATTTTTTTGTGTTAATCGCTGCGCCCTCAACGCTAATCTTTTAGGCTCGTTGCTTCCAGGAAATGCTTCCTCTGCACTTTCATCTCCTGTATAATCCAAAGCCTTCCCGATCACACGTCTGCTCAGGCGCCCTCCTTGTTCCACGTCAAACTTGTTACTCCAGTATTGGAGCTTTCATAGATTCCCATGCTTGGAATCATTCCCCGTTGTCGAGATGGGAGCCTCAGTAAATATATAAACTGTAGTAAATAACCATTACAAAAGAGAAACAGGCCTAGGCCTAATCCCATTTTGTAGTCAGACCATGTCTTTTTGTAAAAGAGACCAAAAAAGAACCATAAGCCAATCAGAGCAGCCTCACCCTCTAGAACCTTGGTGAAAGAACCTCAACTCCTCAGATTTTCTACCGCACGTTGTGCAGAAGGGAGTCTCCTTGAGCTTTGCTCTATTTCAACTATTTCTAATATTTTTCAGCTGTTTACTTCAGTTTTTTCTTGGTGAGATGTCTGAAAAGGAAAAGAAGGCGTTGTTAAAGTCTTGTGCCACTTGTGGCAAAAAGAGGCTTTATGTGGAGGATAGGCATAAAGACTGCATATATTGCCTATACCCGGACCACAAGGCTGCGGAGTGCAACATTTGCCGCACCTTCTCGACTAAGACTCTCCGGGATCGTGAGGGTCGTTTACTTACCTGGCTCACAAGTTAAAGTCGAGGAAAGAGACAGTGTCCAGTGACAGTGAGGAGTCGTCTTCCGCCGTCTCATCCAGAAGGTCAGTCAAGAGGGGTAGGGGTTCCCCTTCATCATCTCTGGGTCACCCCTCTAAGGCCTCAAAAAAGACCCCGAAGGAGTCTGAGGACCAGAGTTCTATTAAATCTCCTCACTGCGGTGTAAAGGAGAGGGAAGGACACTTATCTTCATCTGCGACTGTCCCAGGCAAAGAGAAATCATTGAAAAAGCCCTCTTTGCAATCTTCTGACAAAAGTTGTCATTCGTCGTCAATTCACAAGCCCTCGTCGACGAAAGCGTCAAAATCGCAGGCTAAGGGTGCTCCTGTGTCGACTTCGTCTCTTTTTCCAGTGTCGACGGGCTCGTCGACGAGCACTTCTACAGCAACGTCGACGAAGATTTCGGCTACGGTTCCGTCGACCACTGTGGCGTCGACGAGAGTGTCGACGATGACGGCCACGACAGTAACGACGATGTCAGCAGGGGTGCTGCTTATCTCGTCGACGACAGGTTCGACGACGCCCATCGTTTTGTCGACGCCCATCGTTTCGTCGACGATCAGCTCGTCGTCGATGCTTCCGTCGCTGGTTCCAACTACATGCCGTCGACGACGGTTTTTACCTCCACGTCGACGAGACCGTCGACGACGTCGTCGACTGGGAAACTTTCAATTTCCATTAAGAGGAAAGAGATTGCGCCGGAGAGGCTGTCACCCAGGACGGTGGATCCCTTTCCACCTGCATTATTGTTGGAGGAGGAAGAGGACTCGGATGGTAATGACAGCCAATTTGGCGATGCTAACAGCCCCTCTCAACTTCTGGTCAAATGTCAGGACACTGATTCTGAGGGTGATTACTATCATGAACGGACTAATCAACAACAATTTCCAGACCAGGAGAACGTTCAGCAACAGATGGTATCTGTCCCCACCTCTCTTTTAACGGACTTGCAGGGGATGCTTCTAGACTATCGTCGGAGGTTTTCTTCACATCCTCCGCAACCTATTCTCTTACCACAGCCTGTGCATACTCCTCAAGCCATGGTGATGGTTTCACCACCTCCATCTGCTCAGCCACTTACACAAATTCCAACGGAGGCAGTTCCTCAACTCCAGGATGTTTCCTCTGAGGAGGAAGAAGGTGAACTTGTGCAGCCGGATCATGGAGAAGAGTGGGATGATTATGTGATCCCTGATCCCGCTTCTCCAGCTCCTGCCCCGGTGGATTCCCCTCCTGCTGACATTGGGAGTTTTCACAAGTTAATGGAGAGGGCTTCGCTACGTTTCGAACTTCCTATGCCCTCAGTTCAGATGGAGTGCTTTCTCTATGATTTTAAGGAGCCGAGTAAGAGGATGGTACGCTCCATTCCCATAGTATCTCATGTGTGGGAAGAAGGGATAAGGACCATGAAAAATCCAGCTACGGTGGTCCCAGTCTTACCACGGCTAGACAAAAAGTATAAAGCCTCAGACGACAGCCCAGCTTCTTTGACTGGTCAACCAAAACCAGATTCAGTCATTTCCCAGGCAGCTCAGAGGAAATTGAAGAATCCTTCAGCACCTCTGACCACACCACCGGACAAGGAAGGCAGGCGCCTAGACAATGCAGGGAAACGATTTTCCTCTATGGCAAGTCTGGTGATTAGGGCGGCGAACGCACTAGCGATACTTGGACGATACGACCGCCAAATGTGGTGCGACCTTTCGCCTTATCTTGACCAGTTGCCTGATACTGCCAAGTCTGAACCAAAGAAAATCCTACTTGAAGGGGAATTGACATCAGCGGAGATTATCGACTGTGCGATGGACATAGCTACGACAGCTTTCCGCTCTCTGGCAGGGGCGGCTGTGCTTCGTCGACAGGGTTGGCTAAAGGCAACGTGGTTCCGGCCAGAGGTTCAGAATAGGATCCTGGACCTCCCCTTTGATGGTGAAGCGTTGTTCGGCAAGCACATAGATGATGCCCTCCAGGACATTAAAAAAGACACTGAGACGGCTAGGTCATTGGGGACCCTTCAATACCGGAAAGTCCCTTTTCGTGGAGCTAGAGGCAGGGGTGCTCCTTCATACAGAGGATCCTACCAACAACAGCGATATTCCTCTTATGCTCCCGCATCCCAATCTTACCGGCCTTCTTACAACCAGAAACAAGGCCAGACATCGTCTTTCTCCAGATCAAACTTTAGGGGAAAACAGAATCGTCAGGGACGGGACGCCTCTAAGAGGCAATAGCGGCGACCTGGCTCTTTGCGCTGTTCCCTCCTCCTCCTCCAAGACCTCTGTAGGAGGCAGGGTGTCTTGTTACCTACGTAACTGGCAACGGATTACAACAGACCGTTGGGTCCTAAACATCATTCAGAGTGGCCACACCCTGGAGTTCATACATCTACCACCATCCAGAGCCCCTACCGCCACCCCCATGAAACATCTGCGTCTCCTTCGGCTCGAAGTTCATCAACTGCTGATCAAGGGGGCAGTAGAGCCAGTCCCTTTATCCCAGAGGGACAAGGGTTTCTATTCCAGGTTTTTCCTGGTAAAAAAGACGTTGGACAAATGCGTCCTGTTCTCGACCTCAGGGAGCTCAACACTTATCTCACAAAACAATCCTTTCGGATGGTGTCTCTCCAGGACATTCTGCGTCTTTTCAACACTGGAGATTTTATGGCCACTCTCGATCTCGAGGATGCATATTTCCACATACCCATCCATCCGGCCCACAGGAGGTTTCTTCGGTTTACAGTCGCCAAGAGCCATTTCCAGTTCAAGGTGCTTCCGTTTGGCCTTCGCTCAGCTCCGAGAGTCTTCTCCAAGGTGCTAGCACCGGTAGCAGCTTTTCTCAGGAAGCATCATTTCCAAGTCTTTCCCTACCTGGACGACTGGTTACTAAAGGCCCCGTCCAGGGAGGCAGCAGCGGAGGCGGTCGCCTCTTGCACCTGCCTCTTCTCCAATCTGGGCTTGACTCTCAACAGCACCAAGTCTTCTCTTCGCCCTTCCAGAAAGGTTGAGTTTCTTGGAGCGATTTTAAACACATCTCTCAGCAAGGTTTTTCCCTCTCTAGAGCGACAAAGAAATCTAATCTCAATGGCCCATCTGGTGCGAAGAAAAAGTATCTTTCTGTTCGCCTCTACAAATCCCTGCCGGGGATGATGTCCTCCTGCATTCCCTTGATACCTCACTGCAGATTGCGAATGCGCTCCTGCAGGAGCTCCTGGACTTGCAGTGGAAACAGGTGAGCGGATCCTTCAACGACAAGCTTCTGATCACTCAGGACATGCGCCAGGCCATTCTATGGTGGACAAAAGAAAAGCATTTGTCCCGAGGTCTATCCTTCGTAAGCACTCCAACACCTCAAGTGGTAACTACGGATGCGTCACTAGAGGGCTGGGGCACAGTATTGCAGGATCTGCAGGTCAGTGGTCACTGGCTTCCAGAACATCGCCTCCTTCACATCAACCTCTTAGAGTTAACAGCGATTCGTCTAGCTCTTCAAGCTTTCCTTCCAAGGTTGCAAGGTTTGTCTGTACTTGTCCGGACGGACAACACCACAGCCATGCACTACTACATCAACAATGAGGGCGGCACCAGGTCCCTACCCTTGTCACAGGAAGCCCAAATGATCTGGGAGTGGGCTATCCTTCATGGAATTTCTCTGAAAGCAGAACATTTGCCAGGACTGCTCAACGACAAAGCGGACAGGCTCAGCAGGCTGAAGTCGGTCACCCACGAGTGGGAACTGGATCAGACAACGCTGGAAGGGGTTTTTCGCCGGTGGGGCAGACCTTCCATAGACTTGTTTGCCACACCAGAGAACAGGAAATGCCAGTTTTACGCCAGCAAGCTACACCATCGATGGTCTCTGGGGAATGCGCTTTCGATAGCCTGGTCAGGCGCATTTGTCTACGCCTTTCCCCACATTCCGCTAATTCCCAAGTTACTCAAGAAAATGAAAACGGAGCGGTGCAAGATGATCCTGATAGCGCCTGCCTGGCCGAGACAGTTTTGGTTCACCGAACTCCACCTTCTCTCCTTGGACCATCCTCTTCCACTGCAACCAATTCCACACCTCCTCACAATGTCTCAGGGCCAGATACTGCACCCAGATCCTCGCTCGTTACAGCTCTCAGCATGGCTCCTGAGCAGCGGGAATTTCTTCACTTAAATCTTCCAGAAGAGATTAAGGATGTTCTTTCACAGGCGAGAGCTCCTTCCACGAACAGGACCTACCGCTTAAAATGGAAGCGTTTCAGCATATGGTGTCTAAGCAACAGTTTGGATCCTTTCTTATCGCAAGCACACCAGGTCCTTCCTTATTTCCTGTCCTTGGCTAAGGCAGGTTTGGCTCATTCCTCCATTAAGGTACACTTAGCAGCAGTTTCTCGTTTTCGACGTACGTCCTCTGGGCCTTCTCTTTGGTCAAGCAGAATTGTCAAACAGTTTCTTAAGGGCCTCTTCAGGGTGTTTCCGCCAGTGAAGCCTCCACCGCCTACGTGGCAATTAAATTTAGTTCTTTCTCAACTTATGAGACATCCATTCGAACCGATTCATCGAACAGATCTCAAGTTCCTCTCCTGGAAGGTGGCTCTGTTGCTGGCCCTCACTTCAGCCAGGAGAATAGGAGAATTACAGGCTCTTACAATTCAGGAACCCTTCTTTCAGTTCAAGAGAAATACCGTCATCATGAGGACTAATCCTAAGTTTATTCCTAAAGTACCTTCTTCTTTTAATCTCAACGAACCATTGATCCTTAAAGTTTTTTTTCCTCAGCCTCCTTCGCCGGCTGAGAGAGCTCTTCACTCTCTGGATCTGCAAAGATGTTTGAAGTTCTACCTGGACCGAACAAAGTCCTTCCGCAAGTCTTCACAACTTTTTGTATCATACAGCGCTCCCCGCAAGGGGTTTTCCATTTCCAGACAGGGGATATCTCGGTGGGTTGTGAGCGCTATTCGATATTGTCACACAGCAGCGGGCAAACCCCTGGAGGGTAATGTCCGGGCACATTCGACAAGATCTATGGCAGCTTCAGCCGCCTTGCTTGCTGGTGTTCAGATCAAGGACATTTGTAGGGCTGCAACTTGGAGCAGCACTCACACCTTTACGAAGCACTACTGCCTGGATGCATCACTCCAAGACGACGCGGCGGTGGGACAGGCAGTACCGAGGAACCTCTTCCAATAAGTGGTGAGCTTTCCCTTGCTACCCTCCTTCCTTCTTTTCTGTGCTTTATACACATTTTCTCTTGTTTATAGATGCACTAACTTATCTCTGCCTTTGGCTGTTTTAAAAATGTATTTAAACAATGTTTCTCAGACAAGTAATGTCTTATGGAAAATGTGTATGCTTACTGCTAGCTACTCTGATTCCAAGCTTGGGAATCTATGAAAGCTCCAATACTGGAGTAAGAAAACAAGTTACTTACCTGTAACTTTGGTTCTCCAGTATTGGAAGCTTTCATAGATTCCCATGCGACCCACCCTCCTCCCCTGGGAAAGCTCAGCTTCTCTCTGTGTTATTTCTTTTTTCACAACGTATACGAAAATCTGAGGAGCTGAGGTTCTTTCACCAAGGTTCTAGAGGGTGAGGCTGCTCTGATTGGCTTATGGTTCTTTTTTGGTCTCTTTTACAAAAAGATATGGTCTGACTACAAAATGGGATTAGGCCTAGGCCGGTTTCTCTTTTGTAATGGTTATTTACTACTGTTTATATATTTACCGAGGCTCCCATCTCGACGACGGGGAATGATTCCAAGCATGGGAATCTATGAAAGCTTCCAATACTGGAGAACCAAAGTTACAGGTAAGTAACTTGTTTTCTTCGATTACAACAAGACAGACTTCTTCCCATTCGTATATCCCTAGCACTACATATTGGGTTATTTACCATCTTCTGTGATGCTTTTAGCCCTACCCCTGCCACCAACCACACTGCACTCCTACCACTGTATATTTTTGTTTCTCTTCAGGCACAGAACGAAGGAGGTGCTCTGCAGGGTGAATGCATTATACCATCTCTCTAAAAAATACAAGATTCCCGTACAAGTGCATGGTAGAGAGTCTCTACCATGCACTTGTACGGGAAACTTGTATTTTTGTTTTAGAATTAATTACGTTCAGAGTTAATGACTTCCCATGAACCCATTGTGCACGTTTTTGTTTCTTTAAAGGACTCTGCTGAAATGTCGCTCTCAGACAAGTAATCGGCTGTTGCAAGACTAGGCTCTTGTACATTCTCCAGCGTGGGATTTTGTTTAATTCACTTAAAACCAAACCTAATGTGTGAATTCTAAGAAAGTACGCTAAAAAAATCTAATGTGTGAATTCTAAGAAAGTACCCCTTGAATAAAAGTCAAAGTTATTTTTTAAGTCGAGTATTGCAGGGCAATTTGAATTTGCATCACTGGAAGGCCCTTTATATTGCACTCCACCTTTGCTGTTGGATAGTAATTCATCACGTTCTGTTTGTAGGTTAACCTCTGGGTCGAGGAACCAAGGTAGTCCTACATTTAAAGGAAGATCAGACAGAATACTTGGAGGATAGAAGAATCAAAGAGATTGTGAAGAAACGCTCTCAATTCATTGGATATCCTATCACACTTTTTGTAAGTATTTATACATTTTCAAAACCATTTAATCTGAAGTGATGCCAAAACTGTTAAACTGACTGGGACTAGATGTATTTGCCTGGTATCCCATTAAGTTGCCAGAGAATGCTCTTCAATGTTCCCATTTTAGAGCCAGTCATTAAGCATGCCTACGGTTCTTTCACTTTTTTTTTTTTTGTGCTTGGAAACTGTCAGAGTACCACTGGCACCTAAATATGACTGAAACAGCTATTGTAGTTTTTTCGTGTGTTCTTTTATGCTACATGATTAACAACATTCATGTATATATAGATATATTTTGTTGCATTCGATTTTTCCTAACGCTGCAAGTGGAAATTAAACATGGTTTTGGGTAATCAAAAAAATGCTTGACTACAATTGTGTGTACATATTTGCAAGATCATGGTTGGATGCCATTTTAACTTTTTTACATCTTACTGGACTTTGCTCCACCACTTGCACTAGAAGTGTTCCCAACTCTGCAACCCCACTTAAACATGCTCTGAAGTCAATACTATTTAAATGAGGGCACTACAAATGTATTTTAGTACAGCACGTGCCTTAATTAAATCTTTATTTTTGTCTTCATGGCCCCCTAAAAAGCATAGTTACTAGTCTTCCTCCTCTTTTGGTAGGTCGAGAAGGAGCGTGATAAAGAGATAAGTGATGACGAAGCTGAAGAAGAAAAGGAGGAAAAAGAAGAGAAGGGGGATAAAACTGAAGATAAGCCAGATATAGAGGATGTTGGGTCTGACGACGAAGAGGATGAAAGAAGGCTGGCAGCAAAAAGAAAACCAAAAAGATTAAGGAAAAATATATCGACCAGGAAGAACTCAACAAAACCAAGCCTATTTGGACTAGAAACCCAGATGATATTACTAATGAAGAATATGGTGAATTCTACAAAAGTCTCACCAACGACTGGGAAGCTCATTTGGCGGTGAAGGTAAACTGTCTGAATGTGTTGATTTTAGATCGCCCTCGCATGTGTCTAATGGCCTTCATTCCTTTTATTTTAATATTTCCTTGTGGGTTCCTAGCTTTCAAATGCTATTTTGGTTGTGTTTTCATGAGCTACTCAGTCAAATTTCATTTTATGACTGCTGTGGAATGTGACGTCCTCAACCAAAACACTACACAACGTATGGTGCCCATTCCCAGCACAACACGCTTTTAAACCGGTGTAAATCAGCATTTGGCAAATTAAGGTAAATGTGTGTGTGTATATGTATTTTTTTGCAGCACTTCTCTGTTGAAGGCCAGTTAGAATTCAGAGCTCTGCTGTTTGTTCCAAAGCGTGCTCCATTTGACCTTTTTGAAAACCGGAAGAAGAATAATAATATAAAGTTGTATGTGCGTAGAGTGTTTATAATGGACAACTGCGAGGATCTGATACCTGAATACTTGAGTAAGTATTTATATGACCCTACTCTGTTGATTAAAATAAGCTAATAACTCTTGTTAATCCCTAACTGATAATGATGGCAAGCTGAAGCTGATTTGAAAGTGGTCAATAAGTTTAGGTTGGTGATCTGATGGTAACGCGTCCTAGTTTCAAACGACTTAAATGGCATGGTTTCCGGAAGACAGAGTTTAAATCTTGAGCAGGTTATCAAAGTATAATCGCAGATATGAAGATAATAGTGTCTTAACAAGAACTAATTTAAAATTCAGCAGAATTAGAAGTTGTTAGCTTTCAGATTTCTCGGATTAAGTACACTTTTCAAAATTATTTGATATATGAGACTATGGCTGCTCATACACTTTTAATATGCAGGCAATGACCCCAAGACGTATTGTTGTCCGGGGCAAGTTTTCAAGTTAATTTTGTCACTGGACAAGCAGGCCCAACCACGTGGAGCACAAAGTCTGGCTGGCAGTTCACAGTATAGACCTGTGAAAGTGGTTTGTATGCCACTAAGGCAAGATATGTATCTGTAAGAGTTTTTCAAACTACTGATGTAATTTATGAATGCAAAGCCTCTGATATTAACAAGACTAATGAAACACAATGAACTCCGCTTACATTACTGACCGTGGTTCCAGAAAAAATAAAAACGTGTATATGTTTGCAAAATTAAGTTTGAGGGTAGTTAAAATACTCGCCGATTATATGCAGACACCTGAAGGCAATTTTGTGTATTGTACATGCAAAAATTGCAACTGGAAGGAAACAAAAGTGCTAGTAAACTATTATGCAACTAGAGATACCATTTGAGGTATCGTTTAATAAAACGTGTTAGATGCATACTGATATGTAAAAAAAAAAATGGACAATTAGTGCAAACGCATTATGGGTAACATGAAGGTAAATTGGGGGGGGGGGGGTGCCTTCATTCTTACAGAAGGGCCTTGCATGATTTTCAGGAACGAACACGTTTACAGAGCTGGTAGGCCTGGAAATGATATCCCTTGCACATCTGTGCCTTATACCTGCTTACGAAAACATGCTGGATTGCAAATTCACTTTCCCTATACATAGTGAGTTCTCCATCCCAGTGGCGTAACAGGCCCCCTCAGACCCCAGGGTGCGGGGGTCCCCAAGCTCCGAGGGGCCCCTTCGGCACAGTACTCTGGCCGGAAATCTCCTGATTGAGTCCGAAGGGAGTTTCGTTACGCCAGTGCTACCCCCTTAAAATAAATTCCCTTGCTCTCTTAAGAAGCACATTTTCAAACTTTTCCAGTGTTGAAAGGAGTTGGAGTACTACACACATGAATTTACATGTTAAAGGGTATTTGGTGGGCATTTTAACCGTGGAACTACTTCCTCCCTACCTCCAGACCCTGATGAAGTGTATTTTCTGATAGCATTATGACAAAAATATTTGAGCTAGGCTTGATCCCAATCTGAACATGACTGACCGTGTATTTGACGCAAACTAAATATTCCAGAATTTGGCTGATCTTCTAAATGGCAAGAAATAGTGACCTGTAGTTGGCGGGTAAAGAATTTAAAGCACGTAACACTGCACAATTTTTTTTTTTAAAGTCAAAACTTTGTCCGTTTTAAACTTTATGGTATTCAGAATAACATACGGCTGTTAGCTTTTTGGAAAAAAATGTTTTTGGGTACCTGGTGTACGCACAACCACGTTCCTTCCCTCTTGATATGTAGGTGTGTAAAATGTACAGTTGATGGATATCTGGCCCAAAACATATTTTTAACACAGTGCCATTAAGAATTTAAGTTGTTTATTCAAGTTTCTTCAGACAGATCTGTGTTATCTTTATTATTGAAATAGGGCTGGCGTGAGGTATTTCTGTTGTAAGTTACATATTTTTTGTTTTGCTAAACAGCAACATAGTTTACAGATGAATATGTGCTTATGCTGTTCTTAGATAAAGGGTGAATTTAACTTAAGGCAGACTCCTAAAAGAGTTTAATTTTATCTTTGAAAAGGATTTTCCATTTGGCTATAGCCAAAATATATTTCCGCCAGAAAAATAAATGTTTTATTTGTGTGAATTAGAAGGAAGATGACATATAATCTAATTTTGCTGCATCTCAATATTCATTTTGGCCCAGTAAGTTTAGAGCAACCAAGCTGTAATCCAGGATTTCTATTTGCAATTTTTTTCTCCATCCAACTTGGTCATGCTTGCAAACCATTCTTGTCATCCTTTTGACAGATTTCATACGAGGTGTTGTGGACTCGGAGGATCTTCCTCTTAATATTTCTCGTGAGATGTTGCAGCAGAGCAAGATTCTTAAAGTTATTAGAAAGAACATAGTCAAAAAGTGCTTGGAACTTTTCACTGAATTGACAGAGGATAAAGATAACTATAAAAAGTTCTATGAACAGTTTCCCAAAAACCTTAAGGTAAGACATTTTGCCAGTTTCAAACTAGATGGATGTAGTAGTTTTCATGTTAAAACTAAATTATTTTGGGTATGACTCGTTAGGGGCAGCTAACTTGTCAGGTGACTGTTGGTTGATGCAGACTGGCAAGGGACTGTCCTACCCTTTTAAAAGCATGTGCTCTACTTGAGGTTTTACTAAATAAAAAGTTGCACACACTAAGGCTTGCTTATTACCTTATGGCATCCCTTTTCCGTGCATGCTAGTTTTGAAATGGTATTTTTCAACGTTATGGGAATTCCACAAAATCGAAATGTTTAAAACACATTTAGAAACTGGCGTAAGTCCAGACAAAGGGCTTTCAAATTGTTTTTCTTGAACTTTTTGTTGAATTTTGGAAGTACTGAATCTTCATGCGGGGGGTGGGTGGGTGAACTATCTTGCACCATTTTCCCCTTGTCACACACAAATTGCATCTTGCAATTGACTAAAGTTGATGTTGCGATTGCTAATCTTGTTGGCATATGTGAATACATATTTTTTTTCTTTTTAGTTAACCTCACTTGGCCTCCAAAGTGCAGGGGTTGACATAGGTGTTACATATTGTTGGAATTAAAATGTGAACATTGACTTACATCGGCCATGATTCTATCCCCGCACAGTGCAGCCAGTCTGACCATCCATTTTTCTTTTGTCATACCTGGCAAATAGAAGGTGTCCTTCTCACATGCTTCCTCTATTAACATTAAAATGTGTTCTTATTCCTGTGAGAATCGCATAATATGCATCCACAGGAATCTATTCTGTCTCACCTTTTCTTACCACTGCATTATGCTCCTGTTTTTCTTACATCTGTCTTTAGCTCTATTCCCTCACTTTTAATCCTTAAAAGCATTCTCATTGCACGTCCTGATTCAGAAAGCCATATGCATGATCAAAAATGTACAAGTTTGAGTATCTGCTGCTGTGTTTGAGTCTAGGGAGATCGCTTCAGTTCACAAGTAAACGGGGCCCTCTTTTTCTTTTAGTCCCCTCTAGAGCATTTAAAGGTGTGCATTAATTGCATCATAAAAATGTTGTGTCTACCACTCTAGCTAAAGTGGGGATCAACTTGCCAACGTCTCTTTAATGGACTATGAAAGACTTGTGTGAGTGTTGCATGGACCCTGGAATACTATTGAGTTCCTGATTGCCTTACAGAGCAAGCTTAATCAATGGTATCATAAAGTCTGCATCATGCTGTTCTTTAATTTATCTTGCAGCTTGGCATTCATGAAGACTCACAGAATCGTAAAAAACTTTCAGAGTTGCTCAGGTTTCATACCTCAGCCTCTGGTGACGAAATGGTGTCTCTTGCAGATTATGTGTCACGCGTGAAGGAAAACCAGAAGCACGTTTACTACATCACTGGTAAGAGACCATTGTGCACAGTGTTTTGACAAGTTAATTAGTTTCCAAATTCCTGTATAGAAAATGTTATGTTCGAGGCATATGAGCTGTAGATCGTATACTTGTGCATAGGTGGAAGAGGTGGAAGAGGTGTGGCGCAGCGGCCAGGGTACCGGACTCCGGACCATGGGGTTCACGGTTCGATCCTCTGTGCCGGCGGCAGGTTAGCCCAGCACCATGTGACTCTGGGCAATAGCTCGCTTAATCTTCCCGAGGGCCCCCAGCGCCGGGACACCTCTCCGGAGGTAGCTGTGCGCTTTACAAATGCTGGTATTTCATTTCATCGCCATCTGGTGTTGGGCTCGGATGTTTGCACTTTGTTTTTGTCTTGGAAGAAGTGTTTGTAGTCACGAGGTAGGTGACTCCTCCTTAGGACGATAGTGCGCATGGGCATCGACTCCATCTCCAGATTGTTTTTTTTCCGCCATCGGGTTCGGATGTGATTCGCTGCGCTCTGGGTCGGTGTCGTTTTCGAACCCCCTTCGACGCGCAATCCCTCTCCACTCGACGGTATTGTCTCGATCACGTTTCCTTTTCGACACGTATCTTCGGGATATATAAAAATCCTCGATCTTCTACGCGGGCCGTTGGGCCTATCAGCGCCGACCACGCCAGCAGTCAATGGAAAGGACTCCAATCGAAAAATCCCCCGGGTGTGGTGCTAAGTTCCCACACACTGACTTACATGAGGTTTGTAACCTCTGCCTCTCCCCGGAGCACGAAGACAGGAACTGTGAGGCCTGCGCATCGTTCAGGTCGAAGTAAACCATCCGTGACTGTCGGGCTCGACGTCACGAAATGTCTTGCGGAAGCAGCTCGATTCCGGACATCTTCGGAGCAGATCCCAATCTCCAGCCGGAGCAACAAGCTGATGAAGGTGACATCTCCGTCTCCGAAGCCGACGACTCTGATGTCGAAGACCAGACAGTCACCCCGGCTCAGTGGTCCGTGAGTACCGAAACCCCTCTCCCGTCCAAACCCAAACCTAAGGCTCCCGTAACACCTTCGCCCTCGGGCTCAGGTTCACACCGGCAACACATTTCAGACGCCCCGCCCTCGGGCCCGGCTATGAAACCAAAACAAAAGCCTTCTGGCTCGGGATCGAGCCAACCCCATTCTGGTGCTGAAAAATCACCTTCGGCACTGAAGCCCAAATCCAAAGAGGTGCCACGCCCTTCTTCCTCAGCACCGAAAACAACCTCAACGCCGAAGCCCTCGGCGTCGAAACAAAGGACAAACATTCGGAGCCGGAAAAACTCTCGGAGCCACAAAATCCTATACCAAAAGCTAAGGAGTCCAAGACCCCACAGAAAGCTTCAGAGACACGGGCTAAACAACATTCTGACCCTAAGTCTTCGGCACCGACAAAGGACATTGTACCCACACAACAGCCTCCACCAGACTTTTCCGACCCAAAACAAAAAACTCTCTACATTGACCCAGAAAGTGGCAAAGTTGTCGCCAAGCCTCCTAAAAAGAGAAAATTGGACACTTCAGAAGACCCTGAAATACCTATGAAGCGCAAGGAGATGGGCACTAATACTTCTCCACCTTTCTCCTTGTCCAGCTGATCCAAATCTACTAATTTCTCCAGCACACTCCCCACAACATACATTTTCACCTCAACCACAGGATGATGAAGACAATTATACTGATGAGGGTGGGGATAGAGATCCAGATAAGGATGATGATGCACATACCATCCCACACAATACAGATCCTTGGGATGATTACAACACAGATCCCGACCCACACAATGACCCGGACCTCTATCCCTCTAGGCCATCACCACCAGATGACAACATTGGGTTTGCGCAACTAATTAATAGAGCTGCTCAATACCACGGGGTACAATTACACTCTGACCCTTTAGAGGAAGACTTTTTACTGGAGACATTTACACCCACACAAAAGTCCACGCACACCCTGCCAATGTTAAAAGGCATGCTGAAAACATGCACCAGAAGTTTTTAAGGACCCCGTCAGAGCCAGGATTCTTAACACCAGGGTAGACAAAAAATATAAAGCAGCACCTAATGACCCAATGTACATTAAAGGTCAGGTCCCTTCAGATTCTCTTGTAGTGTCTAATGCACGCAAGAGGGCAAATTCACAAAGAACAGGTGACGCCCCTCCTCCTGATAAGGAATCTAAACTCATAGACGCATCTGGAAAACGCATCGCGTCACAGGCTGCAAATCATTGGCGGATTGCCAATGCCCAGGCTTTGTGGCCAGATATGACAGAGCTCACTATGATGAGCTTGAAAAGCTAATGCAACATCTTCCTGACCAATATAAAGACAAAGCTAATGACCTTATACAAGAGGGAAAACTAATAAATACATCCATCAAATGTGCGCTTGATGCGGCTGGTACGGCATCTCGTGCTATTAATACCAGCGTTTTGCTACGCAGACACGCTTGGCTCTGAATCTCCGGATTCAAGCAGGAAGTGCAGTCCGCTATTCTCAATCAGCCCTTTGACCAACAGCATCTTTTTGGGCCAACAGTCGATACATCTTTAGAGAAGATGAAAAAGGATACAGACACTGCCAAGTCCATGGGGGCCTTACAATCCCCTAGAGGTTCATTTCGTCGCTCCTTTTACAGGGCTGGCTCAAACTATTGGCTCGGAGCATCCCTCTTCTTCCTATAAAAGCTCCAATCAAAACAATTCCTCCAGAGGATACCTTCGTGGAACAATGGTAAGGGAAGAGGTTGCGGTAAAAATACCCGCAACTCCCCTACCACCAAGCAGTGACTTCCCTTCACTTCCCCCCCGATCATCCCACTCCTGTCGGGGGACGCCTCTCACAGTTCCTCCATGTCTGGAATTCTATCACAACAGACAAGTGGGTAAGACAAATTATCCAGTATGGTTATTGCCTGGAACTCGCCTCCACTCCCCCAAATATCCCTCCCAGACAACGTCCAATGTCCCTGGAACATCTGACTCTCCTGAAACAAGAGGTTCTCTCTCTATTACAAAAACATGCAATAGAGCCAGTCCCCTTACATCATCAAGGCACAGGAGTTTACTCCCTCTACTTTCTAATCCCAAAAAAGGACGGCTCTCTCAGGCCAATACTGGACCTCAGACCGTTAAACCTCTACATTCAGCCAGACCACTTCCACATGGTCACTCTCCAACAGGTGCTCCCACTGCTTCAACAAGGCAACTTTCTCTCCACTCTAGATCTAAAGGACGCCTACTTTGATATTCCCATTCACCCCGCTCACAGGAAATATCTCAAGTTCGTGGTGGACGGTCAACACTATCAATTCAAAGTCCTTCCGTTCAGAGTGACTACAGCACCCAGAGTCTTCACCAAGTGCCTCGCAGTAGTGGCGGCTCACTTACGAAGACAACACATTCACGTGTTCCCTTATCTGGACGACTGGCTCATAAAAGCCAAGTCACACAGCAGCTGTGTGCAACACACACACACAACAATCCAGCTGCTTCACAACTTGGACTTCACGGTGAATCTCACCAAATCCCACCTCCAACCGTCCAGCACACAACAATACCTAGGAGCTACAATAAACACCTCAAAAGCTTTAGCATACCCCAACCCTCTCAGGATAATCAGTATGCAAGCTCTAATATCCAAATTTCAACCTCAACACTCATTACCAGCTCCAGTGTTCATGCAGTTAATCGGGATGATGGCCTCTTGCATTCCCATAGTCCCTTATACAAGACTCCAAATGCGTCCCTTACAGGAGTGTTTGGCACGTCAGTGGAACCAGGCTCACGGTCAGCTAACAGATCTGGTGTTGGTGGACAGCCGCACACATCGCTCTCTGCAGTGGTGGAACACACAAAACCTTTTCAAAGGGCGGCCGTTCCTCGACCCGGTTCCACAGATAGTGCTAACAGCAGATGCATCGCTCACCGGCTGGGGAGCTCATCATCAAAACCATACCATTCAGGGTATATGGACCCCTCAGCAAAAACAACACCACATAAATTACCTGGAACTTCTGGCAATTTTTCTGGCATTAAAATCCTTCCAACTCCATCTGGTAGGCAAAGCTGTCCTGGTCCGTACAGACAACATAACAGCAATGTACTACATACAAAAACAAGGGGGGACACACTCTCTACAGCTTTCACACCTAGCTCAAAGCATATGGAGATGGGCCATCCCACAAAACATATCTCCTTGCAGAACACCTCCCAGGGGTACACAATCAGATTGCGGATCTGCTCAGTCGTCAAACACAGCAGATCCACGAATGGGAACTTCATCCTCAAGTTCTCCCATTCTTTCACATGTGGGGCCACCCAGAAATAGATCTGTTCGCCACACATCAAAACGAAAAATGCCCAAGCTTCGCGTCCAGGTATCCACACCCATTGTCCAAAGGCAATGCGCTATGGATGAACTGGTCAGGCAAATTTGCTTACGCTTTTCCACCTCTCCCACTTATTCCGTTAGTGGTTCGGAAGCTCAAACCGCATTCCCTCACAATGATCCTGGTTGCTCCAACATGAGCCCGACAACCATGGTTCACAACCCTCTTGAAACTATCAGTAGTTCCTCATCAAAAGCTGGGCCTCTCACCCAAGCTTCTCACTCAGAACCATGGAGAGATAAGGCATCCAGATCCCAATCAACTCAACCTTGCGATCTGGCTCCTGAAGTCTTAGAGTTTGGTTACCTCAATCTCCCACCTGACTGCATGAACATCATTAAAGAAGCTAGACGTCCTACCACCAGAGCATGTTATGCCGCAAAGTGGAAACGATTTGTAATTTACTGTACAATTAACAATCAATCCACTAGATGCTTCTATTCAAAACATTATATGTTATCTCTTACACCTACAACAATGTAACCTAGCATATACATCCATAAGACTACATCTCGCTGCGATAGCAGCTTAACTCCAAAACAGACAACACTTGTCTTTGTTTAGAGTTCCTGCTATTAAAGCATTTATGGAAGGACTTAAAAGAATAAATCCACCCAGAGCTCCACCCTCTCCAGCATGGAATTTAAATATTGTTCTTACCAGACTCATGGGTCCCCCATTTGAACCTCTGCACAAATGCGAACTACAGTTCCTCACTTGGAAAGTAGCCTTCCTAGTCGCTATCACATCTTGGAAGAGTTAGTGAACTCCAGGCATTAACCATTCAGGAACCATTTTTACAAATCCATCATAACAAAGTGGTTCTTAGGCCTAACCCAAAATTTTTACCTAAAGTTGTTTCTGCCTTCCATCTTAACCAGTCTGTTGAACTCCCAGTTTTTTTCCCTCAACCAGACTCGGTAGCAGAACGGGCTCTTCACACGTTAGACGTTAAAAGAGCAATACTTTACTACATTGAAAGAACAAAATCCTTTAGAAAAATTAAACAACTTTGTGGCTTTCTCCCCACCTCATAAGGGCAATCCCATTTCAAAAGCGGTGATTGCAAGGTGTATTGTTAAATGCATCCAAATATGCTATCTTAAAGCCAAACGCACATTAACCATTCCCCCTAGAGCTCATTCCACACGCAAACTAGGGGCTTCTATGGCATTCTTAGGGAACATTCCCCTAGATGACATCTGCAAAGCACCAACTTGCAAAACACTATTGTGTAGATGTGCAAGCAAAACAACAAGCTAGTGTGGGCCAGGCTGTATTAAAAACACTTTTTCAAACCATTGCAACAGATACAGGTAGCCACCGCTAAGGAGGTAACTGCTGTATAGTCTATGCACAAGTATACGATCTACAGCTCATATGCCTCGAACGGAAAATGCTACTTACCAGTATGCATCTGTTCTTGGCATGTAGAGCTGTAGATTCGTATACGCCCACCCGCCTCCCCGGATACCTCTATCTGTTCCAGTACTATCTTACTTAGATACATTACACATGGACATCTCTTTCTATTTCTTACTAACTCCATCATAACCCTCCATGGCAAAACAATCTGGAGATGGAGTCGATGCCCATGCGCACTATCGTCCTAAGGAGGAGTCCCCTACCTCGTGACTACATAGACTTCTTCCAAGACAAAAACAAAGTGTAAACATCCGAGCCCAACACCAGATGGCGATCTATGCACAAGTATACGAATCTACAGCTCTACATGCCAAGAACAGATGCATTCTGGTAAGTAGCATTTTCCTTTCTTACTCTACAGGTGAAACCCGTGATCAGGTATCTCACTCTGCTTTTGTGGAAAGACTACGCAAGCATGGTTTGGAGGTTATTTACATGACTGAACCCATTGATGAATACTGTGTTCAGCAGATCAAGGAGTTTGAAGGGAAGACATTGGTCTCTGTGACTAAAGAGGGTTTGGAGCTTCCTGAAGACGAAGAAGAAAAGAAAAAGAAAAATATGAAAGTCTCTGTAAAGTAATGAAGGATATTCTTGAAAAGAAAGTTGAAAAGTTATGTGTACTTGTTAAAGACATTTAAGGCTGCATCCAAGTGTTACATTCAAACAATGATTGGCACGAAAAAGCCTATGTCAGATTCTACTTTGCCGTTAGTTACATGGGGAGTCAATTAAATGTAATGCTTAAGTTGATGTTATTACAATATTCATCTTTAAATTGTTAATGCCTTTTTTTATTTATGTAAATTTATTTTATATTAGCCATTCCTGCCCAACAAAATTTCCTTACTACCACTATACATTACTGATCCCTGCGCCCTAGAAGCTCAATGCTACCCACCCATATACTACCCTTCCCTGAACTCTTAAAAACTCTTACTACCCTAAAGACTACGTACTCTGAAAGCTTTACTTCCATCTTGGAGCCTTAAATGCTTTACTACCATCACTGAACCTTAAAATCTGATTGCCAACCCATACCTTAAACCCCAACAAAATTAATCTTAATATTTATTAATCCCTTTTCCATTAATATTCCAATCGCCTTTTTTAATTTGAATATTAAATAACTTTAAAATATTGTTTTAAACTAAAGTTCTTCTACAAATGAAAAACCTTTGATATGTATGTATTGGGATATATATGTGCATAACTAAATAAACAAGTGTGTATACCCACGAAGTCAAACATTGAAAACCTACCTGCAATATATGCGCACCAATCCCAGTGTACTTACTAATGTAATATTAACGCAACTAAAGAACTGATTTCTCCAGTGTCGCTGATATTGGCATGCAACATGGTTTCCTTTTTGGCACATTATATAAACTTTCGGGCTAATTTCGAGGGTTTTAGTAACTGGACATGCAGTCATGTGTGTTATTGGTGCATTTTAGAGGTGGAACAGCTTCAGTTATTTTGGAGTGGGGCTTCCAATGCTCTTTAATCCCGCCCAAGGCCACTATCCATCCCTGACAGGAACAAAAAAGACCCCACCCCGGTTGTGTCAACAGTAGGTGGTCGACACTAAGCATTTTTCAGTGGTCCGTGGTAGTGAAAAATCTCTGCCGACCTATCATTTAATTAAAGGCAATGCTTCTTTTAGTCCAACCGGTAAAGCCTACAAAAACCTCTTGGTTTATGAATTTGGTAAGAACGTCTAAGATAGGTGCCCTATTTTTCATATTTTCCAGATCACTTAAATTGGTTGCTTACAAGATGTCCCAATAAAAAAGTAACAGTTTCTACCATTTGGTGTAGTTTAAAGCTTTTTTCATTAACAAGAATCTCAAAAGCACTGTGTTATGAATTGGGGGGGTGTACTCCTGTTAATTTCCTATTGCATACATTGAACTTGTCCTCCATTATCATGCTATTCTTCAATAATGTACTCGAGGAAAGTCTTGCATAGCCCAATAAAATGGGTTTAACATGATTCCTTTTGTGGCCTGTTTATAGGTAGTTGTATCAAACCATTTGGTTTAATCCCCATGTTGCATCGTGACGAGCACTTACGGATGGACTGCTAACATGGAAAGAATCATGAAGGCACAGGTGCTGAGAGACAACTCTACAATGGGTTATATGGCAGCGAAAAAACACCTGGAGATCAACCCTGAGCATTCCATCATTGAGACTCTACGACAGAAAGCAGAGGCAGATAAAAATGATAAATCTGTCAAGGATCTTGTTATTCTGCTGTATGAGACCGCACTGTTGTCTTCTGGATTTTCACTTGAGGATCCAAAAACTCATGCTAACGGAATCTACAGGATGATTAAACTTGGTTTAGGTAAAGTACCATTCGTAAAGAATTTACCAACATTATTGTATTTGAGCACTTTGATAATTGCATCCTGAGCACCTCTATTGCAGCTACATATGTAGTTAAAAGTGGTTGACCTGTAGTTGGCCTGGAAGTGGGATCAATTAAATTGTTCCTCATTCCCAAACCTTGTTTGCCTTAAATAAAGCTAGTCAATTATTTTTGGTCTGCGTATCAACTTAAATAGGAAAAAGAACCGATGCAGCTGGTACTGGAAACTTTGGGGTTTAGAAGGTGATTCTGGAACCCACTTCATTATTTACAGTTGGGTAAAAATTCATTGTAGTTAAAAAAAAAAAAAAAAAAAAAAAAAGGTTTTGGTAGTTTCACTCGTTATTAACCTGATCATTACATCTCTGCAGGTATTGATGAAGATGATGTTCCTATGGATGACACCACACAAGTAACAGAGGACATGCCTCCTCTAGAAGGTGACGATGAGGACGCTTCTCGAATGGAAGAAGTGGACTAAAACTTAATGTAAATTTAGTTTACTGTTAAAACTGTAAATTCAAAGACTGTTTTTTTCAGATTGCGTGTTTTAAGTTTCTCCTTCAATATTCTGTGCCATTGATGGAAAATGCCACTTCTATGAAGGATGGACTGTTTCAAAGGTCATAAAAATTGTTTCTCAGTTTAAAGGCTGAAAAGTTACAAATTCACAAGGATTCTGTTTACGGGGTGTGGAGCGAATGTACAGCTTTATTGTAATATTTTCTTACTATATTTGCACCCAAGACTCTTATGTTTATTGTACAGAGGTGTGTTTAATTGAAGTTCAAAATAAATTTGAGTGATTTTTGTGTGATCTTGTTTTCCATTTTCATATAACCATATTGCGTAAAATTTCAGACCCACTTCATTCTACGTATCATGCCTTTTGATTTACTGATTTAATGACAACTTAATGATTTCCTTAATCATGCTTTAGAATTCCTGAATTGCAAAAAATACTTGGGCTCTGCAGTTGCCCAAATAGGTTAATTGTGGGTAGGGACAAGTAGCCCACAGTCCTTGACAGTCTTCCAGTAGATGAAGATATCATTGTCAAACGCTATGATGTGGTGCAAAGTGGCATCCCCATGGTAGTAAGTTCTTTTCCAAATACAGCCAAGCAATATAGTTATGCTTTAGGTCTGCTTAACAAATGTATGTATTATGGTAAAATATATATATATTATACTTAACATGTATATAGGTCACTGGATAGTTTTCATATAAGTTATATGATTAGAGTTATGGGCCTGTTTTATCAATCGTAATATGTATGTGATCGTAATTGCATCCATAGGCGCTTCACTATTGAGATATTAGAAAATATAAAGCTAAAATAATACAAAAAAAATATAAAGATACACAAATGAGCTTCATATACAGTATTAAAAGTCTGAGTTTCTAACTATCCACAAATGCAGGACTTTATACAACTTTAGATGCCAATATATTTTCATTATACATGTGGACCCTTTATGTATCTATATATTTATTACTTTACTCCTACTGTAATGAAAAAAAACATCAACTCTCAGTACACTGTCTCATCCTATACCTTTCTCAATATATCATTTACCTCCACTCTCAGACTCATCCCAAACCTCATTTTACTACCATGATCTCCCAAATAACCCTTTCTAGACTTTCCCCTCTTCTGTCCTTCTTTGGCTCTCCCCCAACCTCATGTTACTACTATAATCTCCCAAATAACACTTTCTAGACTCTTCCCTCATGTAGTCCTCCTTTGACTCATTCCTATCTTCATTTTACTACTATGATCTCCATAATCACTTTCTAGAGACTTCCCTCATCTTACTCAGCCCAAACCTCCTCCTACTATCATCTTCCAAATAACACTTTCTAGACAGTTCCGCCTCTATCCCTCCTTTATCCTATTAAATCAAAAAGTCTTGCATGTCCACCACTCAAATTAACAATGTATATTTCTCTATACTAATCCACCATTAACAAGCATTTGCAATGCAATAGGTCTCGCATTTTAGAAAATTTGACCTATTGGTATTGTAAATGACAATGCCTTTTATTATGGCAGTTTTTTTAAAACACAAATAAATGGCATTGTCATTTACAATGCCAATAGGTCAAAATCTCGCAGTTGCTTGACCTATCGCATTGCAAATGCTTGTTCAACGCGATCCCAGGAGAGGCACGCAGGCGCATGTTTCACCTGCTTGGAGCCTCTACCCGACCCTGGTTTGAGAAGCAAGGAATTTGTGGTTCATTTCACGTGTACCTTGTGTATCCTACCCGCCCCAGGCAACAGCACAGCCTTCAAAGCCAAAAAGCGGTTTGCAAGAAATTTTAGCTCACACTCAAATGCGGAAAAAGTACCCGGTACCAGTGTGAGGCGGAGTAAACCATTTATTTAGGCAGAGATCTGTTCTCGATCCACCAGTACTCCGTTTAAGGGTTGTTGTTTTCCTTCCAGTCTCCCCCTCCACGCATAAATAAATGGTTTACTGTGCCTCACGCTGGGAGCGGAAAACTTCATAGTCGCCTGATGTTTTTCATTTCATTAAGACAGGAGCACCAACAATGTAAACCACTGCGAGCTGCACTCACCGTGTGAGCAGCCTGAAGCTCACCAGGAGAAGCGCTCGCCCTGCAGGGATGGCTTGGAGAAGAGCCGGCGTCCAGAGCCGCCCGCTGCAGCCTCGCTGTGTCGCTGTCACCACCTCGCGCTCCTAGTGCTTGGTTAAAGTGTCAACAAAAGCTCAAGTTGTGCGAGCCCCACATTTTTTAAATATCACACGTGCCGCCATTGGTAATACAAGTATTTCCAATGCAATAGGTGCCGCGGACCTTTCTTTAGACGTGGGTCGTCTAAAGAAAGGGGCTTGGCCTCTTAACGTGAAAACATGGCATGGGATCTTCTTAACAACAAGAAAAATAAAACTAGCATTCCATAAACACATGATGTACGGGAAGCGGGCGCCATAGTAATTAAATACATTAAACCAGTGGTGCGCGCGCACCACAGAGGAGCGGTGGGGAAAGGGAGCGCGGCAGCGAGGCGAACGCGCGCTGCTGCGCGTGCTAGCCACCGGTGGGAATGGGCGGAGCAAAGGCGGGACATTTGCCCGCTTTTGCCCAATTGCGTGCATTACTTTAAAAAAAAAAAACTCGCTAAAGCCAATGGCCGCCGCCGAAAGCAAAACCACACGCACGAGCGTGTGGGCAGCTTTCAGAAGCCCATACAAGAGGTCTCGGGCTGTGCTAGCTGTGCTGTGCACTGCAACGCTAGGCCCGAGACCTAAAAACGAGAAATGGCACAGGCAAGACTATTGCAAAACACACAAGATGATGGACGGAATGCTGCACATTGGCAAAATAACGATGGATTAAACCCAGATCTGTGACTGGGGGTGAATGTTTGCCAATGTGCAGCATTCCGTCCATCATCTTGTGCGTTTTGCATTTCGCCCTATGTGGGAAGGGTATGCCCAGACGTGGGTCCCGTGCTCACTACGCCACTGGAGTCAAGCTATCCTGGCTGATGAAGGCTGATAGCCTGAAACCAGTCCTAGGATGCCTGATTCCGGTCCAGGGAAGACATGGCTTGGCAGTTCGGTCTGGACTGTTCCCATGAGGCACAGGGTCAAGACTGATTTGCATATGGCTATGTCTGAACTGGGGTGGCGTGGTGAAGCAAAATAACGATGGATTAAACCCAGATCTGTGACTGGGGGAGAATGTTTGCCAATGTGCAGCATTCCGTCCATCATCTTGTGTGTTTTGCATTTCGCCCTATGTGGGAAGGGTATGCCCAGATGTGGGTCCCGTGCTCACTACGCCACTGGAGTCAAGCTATCCTGGCTGATGAAGGCTGATAGCCTGAAACCGGTCCTAGGATGCTTGATTCCGGTCCAGGGAAGACATGGCTTGGCAGTTCTGTCTGGACTGTTCCCATGAGGCACAGGGTCAAGACTGATTTGCATATGGCTATGTCTGAACTGGGGTGGCGTGGTGAAGCAAAATAACGATGGATTAAACCCAGATCTGTGACTGGGGGTGAATGTTTGCCAATGTGCAGCATTCCGTCCATCATCTTGTGTGTTAGGCAAGACTATTCTCATATTTTTCCTACTTCAGGAATAAGATGCCAAGAAGAGGGTTGTGCCTTCTAAATGCCTGGCAGGCCATCATCACAACAGCCTGTTGAGTCCTGTAAATCAGCAAAATGGTTCATGCTCTTCAAACTAAACCCCCCCCCGTGTTTTCTGCCCAGTCAGAAGAGCACATTTGCATTCTTCACTAAGAAGTCTTGGTCTTGTTACAAAAGGTTAATGTACAAAAAAGTGGGCCATTGGAAATATTCCTAGAGCGTTCGATTGGGCAGGGATTTTACTCCTTTGAATTCCTTGGGACTTGAATACTCAGCAACAAGAAATTCAAGCAGGTTTTCCTTGCACTTTTTCCACTGGCTCTAGAATTGGGATTCTGGCTAGTCTCTACATTTGCAGGTAGCAAAAGGTACCTGCACTTTGTAGTAGGTTCCACCCACTACAAATTCGTGGCCTCCACTTCAGATTGAAATCAGCACCTTGGGTTTTCACCAAAGTGATCCCAGTAGTTATGGCACACCTGTATAAGACTGGGACCTCTGTATTCCCCTATCTAGAGGATTTGGCTGCTCAAGGTGGGCTATCTACAGTCTGTGTTGAACCAACTAAACTTTATGGCAACTGTAGATTTTCCCCCCCCAATCTGTTCAAGTCTCACTTGGATCCCTTACAGCACTTCCCTGTTTATAGGGGTAGTGCTGGACACATCTTAGAGCATGTCCTTCCTCTCAGGATTTGGGATACAACTTCGATGTTTTTGGGGGAGCTCTGATTCCAGTCTTTACAGTTCTTCACTTGCTTGGTATTCCGGCATCCTGCTGATCAATCGGCACACTAGCACAGACGGTGCCTGCAGTGGTGTCTCCAGCTGCAATAACACAGTAATGATCTAAAATCCTTCCTGCCCTAAATATAGCACAACAATGTGGTATGTGAACTAATTAAGCCGGGTAGTCTTGTGTTCTGAGCTGGGAAGCACTGTGACTTTGGGCCTGGGCTCAGGCTCAAGGAATTTAGCTGATCATAACCTTACTCCAGTATTGGAGCTTTCATAGATTCCCATGCTTGGAATCATTCCCCGTCGTCGAGATGGGAGCCTTGGTAAATATATAAACAGTAGTAAATAACCATTACAAAAGAGAAACAGGCCTAGGCCTAATCCCATTTTGTAGTCAGACCATGTCTTTTTGTAAAAGAGACCAAAAAAGAACCATAAGCCAATCAGAGCAGCCTCACCCTCTAGAACCTTGGTGAAAGAACCTCAGCTCCTCAGATTTTCTACCGCACGTTGTGCAGAAGGGAGTCTCCTTGAGCTTTGCTCTATTTCAACTATTTCTAATATTTTTCAGCTGTTTACTTCAGTTTTTTTCTTGGTGAGATGTCTGAAAAGGAAAAGAAGGCGTTGTTAAAGTCTTGTGCCACTTGTGGCAAAAAGAGGCTTTATGTGGAGGATAGGCATAAAGACTGCATATATTGCCTATACCCGGACCACAAGGCTGCGGAGTGCAAGATTTGCCGCACCTTCTCGACTAAGACTCTCCGGGATCGTGAGGGTCGTTTACTTACCTGGCTTCACAAGTTAAAGTCAAGGAAAGAGACAGTGTCCAGTGACAGTGAGGAGTCGTCTTCCGCCGTCTCATCCAGAAGGTCAGTCAAGAGGGGTAGGGGTTCCCCTTCATCATCTCTGGGTCACCCCTCTAAGGCCTCAAAAAAGACCCCGAAGGAGTCTGAGGACCAGAGTTCTATCAAATCTCCTCATTGCGGTGTAAAGGAGAGGGAAGGACTGTTATCGTCATCTGCGACTGTCCCAGGCAAAGAGAAATCATTGAAAAAGCCCTCTTCGCAATCTTCTGACAAAAGTTGTCATTCGTCGTCAATGCACAAGCCCTCGTCGACGAAAGCGTCAAAGTCGCAGGCTAAGGGTGCTCCTGTGTCGACTTCGTCTCTTTTTCCAGAGTCGACGGGCTCGTCGACTAGCACTTCTACAGCAACGTCGACGATGGTGTCGACGAAGATTTCGGCTACGGTTCCGTCGACCACTGTGGCGTCGACGACGAGAGTGTCGACGACGACGGCCACGACAGTACGTCGACGTCAGCAGGGGTGCTGCTTATCTCGTCGACAACAGGTTTGACGATGCCCATCGTTTCGTCGACGATCAGCTCGTCGTCGATGCTTCCGTCGCTGGTTCCAACTACATTCTTGTCGACGGTGCTTCCGTCGACGATGCCGTCGACGACGGTTTTTACCTCCACGTCGACGAGACCGTCGACGGGGAAACTTTCAATTTCCATTAAGAGGAAAGAGATTGCGCCGGAGAGGCTGTCACCCAGGACGGTGGATCCCTTTCCACCTGCATTATTGTTGGAGGAGGAAGAGGACTCGGATGGTAATGACAGCCAATTTGGCGATGCTAATAGCCCCTCTCAACTTCTGGTCAAATGTCAGGACACTGATTCTGAGGGTGATTACTATCATGAACGGACTAATCAACAACAATTTCCAGACCAGGAGAACGTTCAGCAACAGATGGTATCTGTCCCCACCTCTCTTTTAACGGACTTCCAGGGGATGCTTCTAGACTATCGTCAGAGGTTTTCTTCACATCCTCCGCAACCTATTTTCTTACCACAGCCTGTGCATACTCCTCAAGCCATGGTGATGGTTTCACCACCTCCATCTGCTCAGCCACTTACACAAATTCCAACGGAGGCAGTTCCTCAACTCCAGGATGTTTCCTCTGAGGAGGAAGAAGGTGAACTTGTGCAGTCGTATCATGGAGAAGAGTGGGATGATTATGTGATCCCTGATCCCGCTTCTCCAGCTCCTGCCCCGGTGGATTCCCCTCCTGCTGACATTGGGGGTTTTCACAAGTTAATGGAGAGGGCTTCGCTACGTTTCGAACTTCCTATGCCCTCAGTTCAGACGGAGTGCTTTCTCTATGATTTTAAGGAGCCGAGTAAGAGGATGGTACGCTCCATTCCCATAGTATCTCATGTGTGGGAAGAAGGGATAAGGACCATGAAAAATCCAGCTACGGTGGTCCCAGTCTTACCACGGCTAGACAAAAAGTATAAAGCCTCAGACGACAGCCCAGCTTCTTTGACTGGTCAACCAAAACCAGATTCAGTCATTTCCCAGGCAGCTCAGAGGAAATCGAAGAATCCTTCAGCACCTCTGACCACACCACCGGACAAGGAAGGCAGGCGCCTAGACAATGCAGGGAAACGATTTTCCTCTATGGCAAGTCTGGTGATTAGGGCGGCGAACGCACTAGCGATACTTGGACGATACGACCGCCAAATGTGGTGCGACCTTTCGCCTTATCTTGACCAGTTGCCTGATACTGCCAAGTCTGAAGCAAAGAAAATCCTACTTGAAGGGGAATTGACATCAGCGGAGATCATCGACTGTGCGATGGACACGCTACGACAGCTTTCCGCTCCCTGGCAGGGGCGGCTGTGCTTCGTCGACAGGGTTGGCTAAAGGCAACGTGGTTCCGGCCAGAGGTTCAGAATAGGATCCTGGACCTCCCCTTTGATGGTGAAGCGTTGTTCGGCAAGCACATAGATGATGCCCTCCAGGACATTAAAAAAGACACTGAGACGGCTAGGTCATTGGGGACCCTTCAATACCGGAAAGACCCTTTTCGTGGAGCTAGAGGCAGGGGTGCTTCTTCATACAGAGGATCCTACCAACAACAGCGCTATTCCTCTTATGCTCCCGCATCCCAATCTTACCGGCCTTCTTACAACCAGAAACAAGGCCAGACATCGTCTTTCTCCAGATCAAACTTTAGGGGAAAACAGAATCGTCAGGGACGGGACGCCTCTAAGAGGCAATAGCGGCGACCTGGCTCTTTGTGCTGTTCCCTCCTCCAAGACATCTGTAGGAGGCAGGGTGTCTCGTTACCTACGCAACTGGCAACGGATTACAACAGACCGTTGGGTCCTAAACATCATTCAGAGTGGCCACACCCTGGAGTTCATACATCTACCACCATCCAGAGCCCCTACCGCCACCCCCATGAAACATCTGTGTCTCCTTCGGCTCGAAGTTCATCAACTGCTGATCAAGGGGGCAGTAGAGCCAGTCCCTTTATCCCAGAGTGACAAGGGTTTCTATTCCAGGTTTTTCCTGGTAAAAAAGACGTTGGACAAATGGCGTCCTATTCTCGACCTCAGGGAGCTCAACACTTATCTCACAAAACAATCCTTTCGGATGGTGTCTCTCCAGGACATTCTGCGTCTTCTCAACACTGGGGATTTTATGGCCACTCTCGATCTTGAGGATGCATATTTCCACATATCCATCCGGCCCACAGGAGGTTTCTTCGGTTTACAGTCGCCAAGAGCCATTTCCAGTTCAAGGTGCTTCTGTTTGGCCTTCGCTCGGCTCTGAGAGTCTTCTCCAAGGTGCTAGCACCGGTAGCAGCTTTTCTCAGGAAGCATCATTTCCAAGTCTTTCCCTACCTGGACGACTGGTTACTAAAGGCCCCGTCCAGGAGGCAGCAGCGGAGGCGGTCGCCTCTTGCACCTGCCTCTTCTCCAATCTGGGCTTGACTCTCAACAGCACCAAGTCTTCTCTTCGCCCTTCCAGAAAGGTTCAGTTTCTTGGAGCGATTTTTAAACACATCTCTCAGCAAGGTTTTTCCTCTCTAGAGCGACAAAGAAATCTAATCTCAATGGCCCATCTGGTGCGAAGAAAAAGTATCTTTCTGTTCGCCTCTACAAATCCCTGCTGGGGATGATGTCCTCCTGCATTCCCTTGATACCTCACTGCAGATTGCGAATGCGCCCCTGCAGGAGCTCCTGGACTTGCAGTGGAAACAGGTGAGCGGATCCTTCAACGACAAGCTTCTGATCACTCAGGACATGCGCCAGGCCATTCTATGGTGGACAAAAGAAAAGCATTTGTCCCGAGGTCTATCCTTCGCAAGCACTCCAACACCTCAAGTGGTAACTACGGATGCGTCACTAGAGGGCTGGGGCGCAGTATTGCAGGATCTGCAGGTCAGTGGTCACTGGCTTCCAGAACATCGCCTCCTTCACATCAACCTCTTAGAGTTAACAGCGATTCGTCTAGCTCTTAAGCTTTCCTTCCAAGGTTGCAAGGTTTGTCAGTACTTGTCCGGACGGACAACACCACAGCTATGCACTACATCAACAAGGAGGGCGGCACCAGGTCCCTACCCTTGTCACAAAAAGCCCAAATGATCTGGGAGTGGGCTATCCTTCATGGAATTTCTCTGAAAGCAGAACATTTGCCAGGAGTGCTCAACGACAAAGCGGACAGGCTCAGCAGGCTGAAGTCGGTCACCCACGAGTGGGAACTGGATCAGACAACGCTGGAAGGGGTTTTTCGCCAGTGGGGCAGACCTTCCATAGACCTGTTTGCCACACCAGAGAACAGGAAATGCCAGTTTTACGCCAGCAAGCTACACCATCGAGGGTCTCTGGGGAATGCGCTTTCGATAGCCTGGTCAGGCGCATTTGTCTATGCCTTTCCCCCCATTCCGCTAATTCCCAAGTTACTCAAGAAAATGAAAACGGAGCGGTGCAAGATGATCCTGATAGCGCTTGCCTGGCCGAGACAGTTTTGGTTCACCGAACTCCACCTTCTCTCCTTGGACCATCCTCTTCCACTGCAACCAATTCCACACCTCCTCACAATGTCTCAGGGCCAGATACTGCACCCAGATCCTCGCTCGTTACAGCTCTCAGCATGGCTCCTGAGCAGCGGGAATTTCTTCACTTAAATCTTCCAGAAGAGATTAAGGATGTTCTTTCGCAGGCGAGAGCTCCTTCCACGAACAGGACCTACCGCTTAAAATGGAAGCGTTTCAGCATATGGTGTCTAAGCAACAGTTTGGATCCTTTCTTATCGCAACCACACCAGGTCCTTCCTTATTTCCTGTCCTTGGCTAAGGCAGGTTTGGCTCATTCCTCCATTAAGGTACACTTAGCAGCAGTTTCTCGTTTTCGACGTACGTCCTCTGGGCCTTCTCTTTGGTCAAGCAGAATTGTCAAACAGTTTCTTAAGGGCCTCTTCAGGGTGTTTCCGCCAGTGAAGCCTCCACCGCCTACGTGGCAATTAAATTTAGTTCTTTCTCAACTTATGAGACATCCATTCGAACCGATTCATCGAACAGATCTCAAGTTCCTCTCCTGGAAGGTGGCTCTGTTGCTGGCCCTCACTTCAGCCAGGAGAATAGGAGAATTACAGGCTCTTACAATTCAGGAACCCTTCCTTCAGTTCAAGAGAAATACCGTCATCATGAGGACTAATCCTAAGTTTATTCGTAAAGTACCTTCTTTTCATCTCAACGAACCAGTGATCCTTAAAGCTTTTTTTCCTCAGCCTACTTCGCCGGCTGAGAGAGCTCTTCACTCTCTGGATCTGCAAAGATGTTTGAAGTTCTACCTGGACCGAACAAAGTCCTTCCGCAAGTCTTCACAACTTTTTGTATCATACAGCGCTCCCCGCAAGGGGTTTCCCATTTCCAAACAGGGGATATCTCGGTGGGTTGTGAGCGCTATTCTATATTGTCACACAGCAGCGGGCAAACCCCTGGAGGGTAATGTCCGGGCACATTCGACAAGATCTATGGCAGCTTCAGCCGCCTTGTTTGCTGGTGTCCAGATCAAGGACATTTGTAGGGCTGCAACTTGGAGCAGCACTCACACCTTTACGAAGCACTACTGCCTGGATGCATCACTCCAAGACGACGTGGCGGTGGGACAGGCAGTCCTGAGGAACCTCTTCCAATAAGTGGTGAGCTTTCCCTTGCTACCCTCCTTCCTTCTTTTCTGTGCTTTATACACATTTTCTCTTGTTTATAGATGCACTAACTTATCTCTGCCTTTGGCTGTTTTAAAAATGTATTTAAACAATGTTTCTCAGACAAGTAATGTCTTATGGAAAATGTGTATGCTTACTGCTAGCTACTCTGATTCCAAGCTTGGGAATCTATGAAAGCTCCAATACTGGAGTAAGAAAACAAGTTACTTACCTGTAACTTTGGTTCTCCAGTATTGGAAGCTTTCATAGATTCCCATGCGACCCACCCTCCTCCCCTGGGAAAGCTCAGCTTCTCTCTGTGTTATTTCTTTTTTCACAACGTATACGAAAATCTGAGGAGCTGAGGTTCTTTCACCAAGGTTCTAGAGGGTGAGGCTGCTCTGATTGGCTTATGGTTCTTTTTTGGTCTCTTTTACAAAAAGATATGGTCTGACTACAAAATGGGATTAGGGCTAGGCCTGTTTCTCTTTTGTAATGGTTATTTACTACTGTTTATATATTTACCGAGGCTCCCATCTCGACGACGGGGAATGATTCCAAGCATGGGAATCTATGAAAGCTTCCAATACTGGAGAACCAAAGTTACAGGTAAGTAACTTGTTTTCATCTTGCAGGCTCTTTAAATACGAGGGACAACAGCCGGAGAGGGCATCATCTTGCTAATTACGAGTGATGGCTACATCCAGAGATGGTAGAGTCCATTCTCGTCCTCTGGGCCTTTTTGAGTATTGTCCACCATTCTGTCCTGCAGTAATGCAGGAAGTATTGTCCCCCCCCAGTTCCCATTGCAGGTACCATTGGTGCATGGGTTTAGTCTGACCTGTGACATTCCCCTGCACTACGCATTACCTCCTGCACCCCAGATTCCTCGACTCATGAAATTGCCCCATGACCAGGCACAGGTGATGTTGATTGCTCCAGACTAACCGAGGAGAATTTTGTACGCAGCCCTGCATTGCTTGTCTTTTCGTCCTCCCTTTCCTCTTCTGCCCAGGATGGACTTGCTCGTGCTGTTCAGAGCTTCCACCTTCAATCTTTGAGATTGAGCAGGGACATCTGAGATCTTTAGCTTTCTACCAGTAGAGGTAGGTGTTATTCTGTCAATCAGCTGTCCCCCTCCCCAAAGGCAGCAAAACCAAAGGGGATGATGGACGGAGTGTTGAACATTGCAAGCACTCACCCCCAGTCAACTGATCTGGGTTTAATCCATCATCATTCTTTAGCTCACTCCGCCACCCCAGTTCAGACAAAGGCAGCCTATGTGGTGCAGTTTACCTGTTTTGTTTCTTGGTATGTAGGGGAAAGCAGTGATCCTCTGAAGATGCCTCTTTCTGACGTTTGCACGACCAGCAAGGGTGTAAAGTGCGCACAGTTAATGGTTATATTTCAGCTTTCATTTGTTTACTGGACCAACCTTCTAAGTCCCGAATATCATGAGGTATCTGAAGAGGCTGTTCTACAGGACCAACCACCTTGTTAACTGTTCTTCAGTGTGACCTGATTCTCCGGTTTCTGATGTCAGTCAGTCAAATATCTTTATTCGGCTGACTTCCAGCCATAAAATAATACATCATAAAAATATTTAAAACTCAAATAAAAATGTGATACAGACAATGTACAATACACTTCAAGACAGTGGTAGTTCATGATCGAAGTGTAATGGAGATAATTAAATTAATGTTTCTACGAAATAGCAGCATGGTCTAGAAACAGCATATAATAAACTTTGTGATGCACACCCTGTCCCATGGACCATACAATCCAGAAATAATTCATTAAAAAACCAAACAAAAGAAATAATTTCCCAACAATATTATGTAGACGGACAGCTGTAGATATATATCTGTAGACCATTAAACAAGTACATTCATCATTTAAAAGCTGGAGATGATATAAAGCTGACCAACACTTCCTGACTTTTAAAAGGGGAATAATAAAATTGTGCCTTGGCTTGATATAGAGTTGACAGAAAAACAGGAAGTGAAGCATGCCCTGTGTAGATTTGGAGTCACAAGGGCAAAGATCCAGTTTAGCATCACAATAGGCTTTATGGGGATAAGAAACCAAAAGGTACGAGATGCCAAACCTGAATCTAATAAGATAAAACTATTTAGTGTTACAGAAATAAAAGGAGAGATAAGGCTCAACACCTGGAGAAAGTACTAGAAGCGAGTGTTCCGAGACACTCTTTTTTACCATCTCTAGGAGCTCACTGGACAACTTTAGACAGGTCAAGAAGTCCTTTTTCAATTTGGTTTTTGGAATCTTAGCAATATTCACTGGATTATAAAAACAATCCACCAGCCCCATTAACTCCATCTGTTTTTTATATAGCAAAGCCAGGGTATCTTCAACATGTAATCAAGTTTAAAACAATCTAAGATAATTGCGTGATTAAGACCTGGCTCCTCTTTTACCCAAATTGAATGCCACAGTAAAATAGGTTCAGTTTGTATACGAAAAGACAAAGGAGTCAAACCAAGTTCACTATGACAGATGGTGGCAGGAAGACTACTGGGGACTGTTGGCAAACGTCTCAAAGTTGTTCTCGGCTGCTTGGAGACGAGCCGGGATACAGAAGCCCCATACTCGGTGACAGAACACGAGCGTGCCTTATAAATATTAAGAATTGAATTGATCGGTCTTGAGCCTAGCTTCTTCGTGAACCTGAATACCGTCTTCAGGTTTTGATTAAACCTACTGACCCTTGTTTCAACGAGATGGTGCCAAGTGCTTTTCTGGTCAAATGGGATTCCCAAGTACGAAAAAGTTGGGACATAGGACAGCCTTTCATTGTCAATAAAAACATGATTTTAAAATGGGGGGAGATTTACCTGCCACCATAGTGTAGGACTTTTCTGTGTTAGTCCTTAAACCCAATTCGGTCATAAAGTTGTTAAACCTAGTCACAAGCTTCTGTAGGCCCACACTGGTTCTAGACATTAGAACACAGTCATCGGCATAAAGTAATGCCGGAAGATTTCTGGTACCTATCTTAGGGACATCCACATTTCCTTGATTAATATATCTTTCTAGGTCATTTATGTACAAACAAAATAAAAAAGGGGCAAGAACACAGCCTTGACGAACCCCACGGTTCATTTTAATGGGAGCTGTAAGTTCCCCACCCACTCCGTACCTGACCCTTCCAGTCACATCCTGATGCATCTGGGCTAAAAAATGGACTAAAGATGGATCAATGCCCAAATCCAGCATTTTTTCCCCATAATCTCCCTCTCTGCACCCAGTCAAAAGCTGATGTCCGATCCATGAACCCGAGATAGAGGGATCCCGCCTTGGCTATTGTGTACTTGCTTATGACCAGGTGCAGATTAAGACACTGTTCGACAGTTCCCAGGCCCCTCCTGAAGCCATATTGTATATCCGAAAACGTCCTGCTTTTGGCTACCCAGGTCTCCAACCATTCTAGTATGACCTTGCCCATCAGTTTACAAGTGCAATCAATTAATAGATAGTCCGATAGCATTTTGGATCCGACCTGTTCCCTTTTTTAAAAATGGGGACTATAATCACGGAGCCCCATGATTTGGGTGGGCCCTGGGAAGCTATATAGCTTAAAATGTTGGTCAACAGGGGGAGCCATGGGACGGGAGTGGCCAAGAACAAATCGGCAGGGACACCATCAGGGCCAGATGCCTTGTTCTTCACTGTTTGATTTAATGCCCTTTCAACTTCATCTAGCGTAGGGTAATCTAGCTCTGAATTCCCATAATTTAAAATGGGACAGTACTCGCCCTTGGCACTATATAAACTGGAGAAGTGTTATGCCTGATGCGGGGGTACAATTGTGGCATCAATACTACTATTGTGGGGAACTATGGAAAAATTTAGAGTTAACAGTTTTCCAGAAGAGTCTAGGGTCTTTATTTTGACATGCTTCATGCAGTTGTTCCCAGGCCTCTTTTCTTATGTCCAGTTTACGTTTCTCCACAGCCCGTTTATATTTGTTTCGGAGATATTTTACCTTTAAGTTATCCCGCGTTTTTTTTCTCTCAGTGCCTTCACAAGGTTATGAGATTGTGAACAGTCACTGTTGAACCATTTACATTGCTTCCGGGGTCTTCGTCTGTTAATACTTCGTAAAGCAGCATTAATGGTCTCAGTTATTGCGGCAAAAGCCTTTAACATGGCTGGTGGATTTATACTACACTCCAGACACACGAGAATTTGTCTCATATTGGTAGTCAGAATCCGTTGTAAAACGGAGTCTGAATCAACAGTAGACTACTTGCGCAATAGGCCTTTATTTTTATTATGAGTTAAAGGCTGTAGATTGGTTTTCCTTGAAAAAGAGCCAGTTTGGGTTTCTAAATAAATGGCCAGTGGAAAGTGGTCACTAAAGCAAACCTTGAGGATAGAAAGAGCCACAGATTGGGGTTTAAAGTATTTGGAAAGGGCAATGAAGTCAATAAGGGTACCTTGACCTCTGCCCTTAAAGGAAACATGATCTGGGCCTAGTGGTAGAATAAAATCTATTGTAAGAAAAAGAGAAAATCTTGAGAGCAGCCAATTAAAGATGTTCCCACATGGGTTATGATAAAAGTGGCAGCCACCATCCTTGGCCCCATCTAGTAAACAACATGCAGACTGCTTTGATAGGGGACATAATTTACTATTAAAATCACACCCCCAGAGAACAATATAATCCGTATTTAGCTCCTGAGTGTGTCTGCCTAGCGATTTCTCTAAATCTTCAGCAATGGCGGTATTGTTTGGAACAAAGTTATTATGATAACAATTGACAATGACCAACGTTAGATTCTGTTTAAAAAGAATATTAATAATTTGAAAATGTGGTGAGTGAAGCTGGGTCTTGCCTATTCTGTCTGATAACGTTGTCGCTACCAAAGTTAAAAGGCCACCCAGAGCTGCACTAGCCGGAGTGTGTATGGAAGCATAACCGTTAATATAAACTGTCTCGCTCGTCCAGGTTTCTTGGAGGCATATGATGCTATAATCTTTAATGAAATCATGCCATGAATCGGACTTCAACTTGTTTGACAAGCCTGCAATATTCCAGAACAAGCCTCCATGAACAATTGTACTATTGTAACCGAGAGGTGCTCCCTCGTTGCTTGTGTGAGCAGTTATCTTGCAATCATCCTGGGTTTTCTGGGCTATGTTTGGAGACAACATATATTGGGCCTTCTCATCTGGTAAGATATCATTAGATTCCACCAATGACATCTTTTCCAAATCAGAGAGGACAGGGCTGCCTACATGTGCCGGAATATTAGTCACTGACATGACAGCTCCGCCGGTGCCACCCTCAGCGTATATCATGCCTAAGTCACAGTTAACAATCGGTACAGTTCCCTGCGCCTTATAATGCAGTCAGTCCACGTAATCCGAAGGAGAAAAACGATTAAAAGTTGGTATAACAAAATTATGCGGAGCATTGCAAGTTTATGATGTGACCTCAGCTCTACAAGTGAACTTGGTTTATAAAAATATCCAAGGGGAACCGCCGCAATAGGGCCACTGGCATATTTCTGCTCCAAGAGAGCCTATCCATAAGGGAGTGAACCAATGACCTGTTTTTAAAGTTAACAACACAATCACCTAGATCCGTTTTAGGTTGTGTGCCCACCCATGATACTCGTTCAACATTATTTATGTTCCAGAATAAATCTTCACTGTTCGACCAGTCCGTGGCTTTTGCTAGCCAGTGTACAGTTTTATTTCTTAACTGCAGCAAGTCTTCCTCCTTATTAGGTGACAGAGGTGGAACATTCTTAAGGACTATTTCTAGCGGAGTTGCTTCCGGGGGAAGGTGAAGGATTCTATCATGATTTTTCCTTGATGTAACGTGGCGATTGACAAGTGATTCAGAGGCTCCGGCATCATTTACCCCAGTTAGAGTTGTTGAGTGGCCTCCACCAGCCACTGGTACAGCATGTGCTTGAGTTTGAGAAGAGCAATGTAAAGTATTGGTGTAAGTGGATGAAGTGTTGGGGCGGCGGCCAGGTGCCGGGTCCAAATCAGGGAAAACTGACCTCTGGGGGGACAAAGCGGTGCGACGCATGGGCAAAGAGTCAAAGCCTGTTGCATTGTTGGTCCCAGTGGTTAAACTAGAGAGACTAGAGCCGGACCAAATTTTCAATGAGATGTCAATACTATTAAGGATACTTAAAAAAGGGTCAAGAAGGGATTTCACTACTGTTTCTAGAGAACTAATAAACTGCATGCAACAGTGCGTCTCCATTGTCCTTAGAACCCGAGACAGCTTCCAAATCAGAAGCCCTTGCACTTCCTTGCAATGGGAGCCAAAGTTTTTTTCCGTGTTACAGGTGGCAATACCTCTCTTTGATTTGCTGCATGCCTTTGCCTTTTTGGGAGGGGGGGCATAAGATGTCAAGAGAGCAACCTTGATGAGTAGTGTTAGAAACTTCAGGGCCATTAGGTTTTATGGCAGCCGTGGGTGAGTTAGAGCCCCTGGGATGCTGACTCTGTGATGGGCTAACTGATTCTGCCAGTGAACTTGTATGTAGAGCCCGCTTTGTAGCCCCCAGTCGCTCCTCCACACATTCGATCTCGCTATTAATAGTTCCCATGGCAGTAGTGAGAAAGCTAGTGATGGTGGAAGTTAGTGGATGGTCCTTAGCAGGTGGCATAGTTAATTTGCGTTTCCCCATCCTCTTACCTGTAGTAGCAAGTAGCTCACCAGGGGACGAGGCTTTATCACCAAGCCAAGAGACAGGGCCCAGCCCAGCCTCGGATGGGTGCAGACAGGCCCGCCTTTGGCCCGGGCATGCCCGCGCGCGTCCCGCGCTGCGGGAGCCCGAGCTGCCTTAAATGCGCCTCCTGGCGCAGCCCCAGTGATGATTTGCGTTTCCCCATCCTCTTACCTGTAATAGCAAGTAGCCCACCAGTGGACGAGGCTGTATCGCCAAGAGACTGGGCCCAGCCCAGCCTAGGATGGGCGCAGACAGGCCCGCCCTTGGCCCAGGCATGCCTGCGTGCGTCCCGCGGGAGCCCGAGCTGCCTTAAATGCGCCTCCTGGCGCAGCCCCAGTGACGATGGCGGCTCCGGCCGCTGAGAATTGTGGGGAATGGAGTCCCAGGGCGTCGCCAACAGTAAAGTGCCTCTGTGCGGTGCAAAAAGAATAAAGGGCTCCCGCACCGCAGGAGCCCGAGCTGCCTTAAAAGCGCCTCCTGGCGCAGCCCCAGTGACGATGGTGGCTCCGGCCGCTGGGAATTGCGGGGAATGGAGTCCCCGGGCGTCGCCAACAGTAAAGTGCCTCTGTGCGGTGCAAAAAGAATAAAGGGCTCTGTGCTGCGGGAGCCCGAGCTGCCTTAAAAGCGCCTCCTGGCGCAGCCCCAGTGACGATGGCGGCTCCGGCCGCTGGGAATTGCGGGGAATGGAGTCCCCGGGCGTCGCCAACAGTAAAGTGCCTCTGTGCGGTGCAAAAAGAATAAGGGGCTCCTTATCACAGATATTACTGTACTGACTAAATCCTAAATGATATTGCAATTAAACACGTTTAAAACAACAACAGATAAAGCAGCCAGTGCGTAACACGGTTCAGCCGAACCAAGTTTTATTTAAACAAATAAGAAGCAATAAGCAAAACTTTTACAACAGGGTGTTGAGTGAATATAGTAGCAGAAGACCCCAGATGTGTAAACAAACCAAAACCAAAAGATAAGAAACTGTGACATAAATCAGAAGCAAAAACAGGTAGTTGGTTGATACAATTATGAGACAGCAGTTTCTGTTAGGGACAACTCGTGGATACAAAAAAACATTGTATCTGCAAACAGTGGAAACGTTGTCTGTCTATATTCTCTAATATTCTAATAGTTCTCATTCTAGTGGCTCCAGACTGGGCATGGAGAGTTTGGTATCCGAGCTTCTGCAGATGAGAATCGATCCTCCGATCAGGCTGCCCCTTCGGGAGGATCTTCTGTTGCAGCAGTAGGGGAGGGCCCTTCACCTGAACCTGTCAACCCTCCGCTTCCTTGGGTGGAGACTGAGCGGCGGTAGTTGATAGCATTTGACCTTCTTCCCGAAGTATGTGTAGTTATTCTGGCAGCCAGGTGTCTCCACTAAGTCGATATACGCCTGCTTATGGCAAACATTTTGTAAATATTGTACAGAATGGTCTGTTGACCCTCTGCCTCCCTTTCTGACTTCCTCCTTTTCATCCTAACTCTTGCCCAGCAGGGCTCTGCTCTGGGCACTCTAAAGGGTTACCTTATGGCCCTTTCTGCATTTCTACAGTTACCAGACAAACCGTCACTATTCAAGTCTCCTATTGTAAATAGATTTCTGAAGGGGCTTACACATTTGTTTACCCTCTCACCATTTGCATTGCCCCAATGGAACCATAACTTGGTCCTCATTTATCTAATGTGTGCACCCTTTGAGCTACTGCACAATTGCCCCCCCTCTGGCTGCTCACCATCAAGACATCCTTTTTAGTGGCAATAACTTCTGCCAGGAGGGTGAGCGAGTTGCAGGCATTGTCGTCTAAGCCTCCTTACCTGACCATCTTCCCAGACAAGGTAGGCCTCAAAGGTAAGGCAGCCATCACGGCTCTCCAGCATGGTGTCCCGGTCCTCGATGTCTGCAAGGCGGCTACGTGGGCACCCCTGCACACGTTTGCCAAGCATTATTGCCTGGACAATCGAGTTCGAGTAAGGCCTTTTTGGCCGTTTGGTCCTACAGGACTTTCTAGTTTAAACTTTTCCGCAGTCTCTCCTCCGGAGATGGTATTGCTTGGGTATCTGTTCACAGGTAAGGAATCTGTACCTTGATGTCTCTAACAGATGGACAAGTTACTTACCTTTGATAACGCCTTATCTGGTAGAGACATGATCTAGCCGCAGATTCCTTACCGACCTACCCATCCTCCCTGCACTGCGGATCAGTTCTTCATGTCAGGGCTTTCCCCTTCAGGGCCCTAGATGTCTAAACACACAAATTTCAGTCAACTTCATGGCTCCACGCTTCTGGCGTGCAACATTGTGAAAAGTACTGACGTCGGCGCGCTGAGGTGGCGACTATACTGACGTCACGACGACTGAGATGATATCACACGGAGTCGACCGTCACCACCAGGGGTACTGCTCAAGAAAAATCTTCCGGATCCAGTCTGACACTTAGGAAGTTCACAGGTAAGGAATCTGCAGCTAGATCATGTCTCTACCAGATAAGGCATTACTGAAGGTAATTAACTTGTCCAGTAACACCCCTGGTAGCTTAACAAGCAGATCTACAAGATGGCAAAAGAACCTACATTGGCATTTATGGATGAAATCTATTGTAGCAGTACTCTCAAAGTTGGAGGAGCATCCAAACACCAGCAGAAATTCCTATTTAGAAGAAAGCCAAGTTTTATCCTTTCTTAAGAAAATCCAGAATAAGACAGTTCTCTTCCAGCGGATCCTCATCAATAGTGCCAACTACTGAAAGGTCCCGCACATGCTTGGGGATCCAAGAGCACTTCTTAAAAAGATGTGTGTGTACACATATATGTATATATAACCTAGTGGTGGACACAACTAGGTAGTTATTGTTAGGTCTGCTCTTCCAAAGAGCGTTTTTTGGTTTGCTAATAACTTTGGCCCGTTTTGACGAATCTTCATGAAACTTTCCAAAATAAAGGTTCATGCACCTCAGCTCCTTCCTGGAAAGTTTCAGGGTGACATGTCAAGCAGGGGCTGAGCAAAAAGGGGGGGGTGGGTTGTAGGAAAGTGCCTCTTTTTGCATGGTTACCCACCACTTTTTCCCTAACATCAGATGCAACCTGACTTGATGTGCCCTGGTTCCCTGCCAATCGGGCACCCAGGGCCTGTGTTTGTTCCCCCAAAACTGAACATTTGTACCCACAATTGGAACATCCCTGGCCACAGGTAAGCCCCTTGTAAAAGGCACCATGGGTACCAAGGGCACTGTGACCAGGGAAGGCCTCAATGGGCTGCAGCCCCTATTGTGCCACCCATAGAGGCTCTGTACCTCAACACCCACACACTGCCCTTGCAGGCTGAGAAAGTGAAGAGTTGACTTGGCACACATCCCTGTGTACCATGCCTGCAATCCACTGCCTGTGGCCTAGGTAAGTCACCCCTCTAGCAGGGTGCACTAAACCACAGGTGAGGGTGCAGTTGCACGAACCCTGTATTCCTATAGTGTCTTAAGTCCATTCTTAGACATTGTAAGTTTAGTAAAGCCATAAAGAGTATATGGTCTGGGAGTTGGTCATTACAAACTCCACAGCTCCATAATGGCTTTACTAAAACCTGAGAAGTTAGCACATTAAACGCACACTGATGCCACTGTGGGATTTAATGTAAAATGCACAGCTCTGGTGTGGTTCCTGAATGGCTGCCCGCCATTTGCCACAACCAGACAGGTTTTCGGACCCCTGGGAAGAGAGCCTCCGCTCTCTGGGTCCAGAAAGAAAGCCCATCCTGGACAGAGGTGTCATGATAGTACGCTGCTCTGTCATTTCCCGCACTTTACCTGATCGAATTTTGAAAGTGTTCTGAATTGTTTTTAAACTGTGTTTGCCACATTGCTTTTAAAATTGAATCAAATTGATTGTACGACCGCATTGCCGCACTCACCACGCATCACTTGTGAAACCCGTGTTGACAACTTAGGCCGCCATTTTGGGCAGGATGCGCTCTAGTTGTTTGGGGGCACTTCACGTAAAAATGCGCGCTGGCGCGCCTAAGGCAAGCCCGTCTGCGCCCGTCAGCGTCCCGGAAGCAGCCAACGCTAGCCACGCTGCCTGTTTCTCTATGGAGACGCCAGATTGTCGCTTGTCTTACAGACGTGCAGAACTGTTTGCAATAGGTTCACACCCTGGTAAGTGTGGGAGACACTGGATGGTTTTAGATAATCTTAATAGGAGTTGCGAAAATTGTAATTTTAGTTTTTGCACTGAACCGGCAGTTCGTGTCCCTCCTGCTCTTTCCCCTATTGCCACCTCGAAAGGGCACTGCATTCGGGCGGCCTTAATCAATACCCGCTCATTAGTAAAACACGCCCTGGATATTTTTGAGCTCCTCTCGGATGAGCCGCTCGATTTATTATTTATAACCGAGACGTGGCTCAATGAGTTTTCTACCCCAGTTATTGAATTAGCCCTCCCGGTGGGGTACAAAATAGCCAGGGCTGACCGCAAAGTGGGAAGAGGTGGATGTATAGCGGTGGTGTTTAGGGACACGTGGGTTTTTACCCGTGGGGAGACTCGGGGTATTCGGGACGGGGAGGCACTTGATTTCTCCATCATTATATTCCCCCACTTTACGTTGGGTGGCACATTGGTGTATAGACCCCCCGGCCCTACTGGAGCCTTTTTGAAAGCTCCAGATGAGGTCATTGTTCCCAGGGCTCTGCGCTTCTTGAATTTCTTACTTCTTGGGGACTTTAACATTCATTTGGATTGCGTAGAGGCAAGTGACACTAGGGATTTTTGTGATTCACTCAACCTGGCTCAACTCACCCAATGGGTTAGCTCCCCGTCACATAGTGGGGGGCACATTTTAGACCCGGTCTGCTCCAATTTCCCTTTATGTGTCAAGGAACCCCTTCGAGTTTCCTGGTCGGATCACTTTTTGATCCATTTCTCATGGACCATTCAGATGCCTTATTCTTCTAAGGGACATCACCAAGGCAGACCTTCTCAAAGAAATCGACCCTTCTGCGCTGAGTAGAGTCCTGTCAGACACACGCCCTACTGCTGCCAAGGATTTGGGTGGTGCTTTAGAGAGTTTCACTAACTGGATCTCACTGGCTGTGGAATATTTATCCCCGCCTCTCGCTAATAAGCGAGTAAGAAATGCCCCCTCTAAACCTTGGTATTCTAGTAAGCTTAAGGAGCTAAAACAGATCTGTAAAAAATTGGAGCGAAGCTGGAGACAGGCCTACTGCCCCCTGGCCAAAGCAGCATTAAGGAAGGCTCAGAGAAAATATTATGCTGCTATTAGGCAGGCTAAAAGCAGTTATTATGCGGAGCGCATTGCCATGTCTAAAAACAATTCCAAGGACATTTTTTCAATCGTCCAGAGCTTTTTAACTCCCGGCGCAGAGCGCATTGCCCTCCCTGCCTCGGATACATGGTGTGAGAAGCTGTCTTGTTTCTTCATTGATAAGATTCAGACGATCCAGGACAATTTTGGGATTAGTACCCCCGGGCAGGTGGGGTCTCCCACTCAGAATACCCTAGTCTCTGATTCATCTCTCTCTTCTTTGATGGGATTCTCTCCCATCGCCCCGCATGACTCACTGTCCATCCTTAAATCATTGAAATCGGGTTCTCCAGCCGACCCTTGTCTGGCTAGGCTGCTAGCGGCGGCTGCTGAGGTGGTCAATCCTGAGGTTAACACCATCATCAATATGTCGCTTCAGACTGCCACAGTCCTACGTGAGTGGAAACAGGCCAAACTGCTACCACTATTAAAAAAGCCGTCTTTAGACCCTTCTACGCTAGCTAGCTACCGACCTATTTCTCTTCTCCCGGCTGTGGCAAAAGTGTGTGAGAAAGCGGTTTACAAACAGCTTGCCAACTTTGTTGAGACATCTGGCGCTCTCCACCCAGCCCAATCGGGATTCAGGGCCACTTATAGCACAGAGACGGCCCTTGTTGAGATGTCGGAGGCTATAAGAGAATGTTTGGATGCAGGCGGCAGAGCGGCTCTGATCTTATTGGATCTCTGCCGCCTTTGATATGGTGCCCCATCGCCAACTACTTGCCCGTCTGTCAAGCATTGGCGTATCGGGTCTGGCATGGGATTGGCTCAAATCATTTCTTGAGGATAGAACACAGCAGGTATGGTTGCCTCCGTTCTCCTCGGCCCCAAGAAAGGTGACCACAGGAGTTCCGCAGGGCTCCACTCTGAGCCCCCTTCTCTTCAATCTATATGTTACTCCCCTGATCTATCTAGCAGAGGAGCTGGCAGCTAAGATTATAGCTTATGCAGATGATACACAGCTCCTCTTCACGTGGAAGGAAAACGACTTGTCCCCGGATCGAGCTAAAAACTGTCTTTCAGCCGTTTTTAAATGGCTTGCACTGGCTCAGCTTAAGTGCAATGAGGACAAGTCGGAGGTACTTCTGTATGGATCTTTTCCCCCACAATTTAGGGAGGCTCTTCGGCCCACAGAGTACCCTATGCCTAATTCTGTTGGCAATCCTGTTAAGAATCTGGGGGTCTGGTTTAGTAAGGACCTCCGGTTTTCCACGCAGATAAAAAAACTTGCCGGAGTGTGCTTTGGCACATTGAAATCGCTCAGGAAGTTCCTTCCACTGCTACCCAGGCCAGCCAAGGAAATGGTGACTCGTGCCCTTATTTTGTCACGCATCGACTATGCCAATGCACTGTATATTAGCTTGCCTGGATACCAGCTGAAAAAATTGCAGATTATACAGAATGCTGCAGCTAGAGCTCTGCTTGGCATTTCAGGAAGATCAAGTATAAAACAAAATCTACGGGACCTACACTGGCTTCCTGTGGCTCAACGTGTCCAGTTTAAAGCCCTCATTCTTGCCCATGGAGCTCTCCATGGATCTGGGCCGCCCTATCTTAGGAGACGCTTTGGTTTTTTACGTCCCCAGAAGACAATTGCGTTCTGCCGCGCAGCGTCCAGCGATGATACCCCGCTTTCGCCTTACTCGAATGGGGGGGCAGTTCTTTATCTTTTAAGGCAGCTGAAGCCTGTAATTCCCTTCCATATGAACTGCGGAATACACAAGATCCCAGGCTGTTTAAGAAGCAGCTAAAGACCCTGCTTTTTAATTAATCCACAGTTCCTCTTTGCTCCGTTGCATTGGCAGTTGGCTCCCGCGCCGGGACACTCTTGAGTATCCGTGCGAGATATAAGTGTTAATAACATAACATACCTCCTCTCCCAGGACGGACTGGGTATGCGAGGGGGAAGCTTCACAGTCCTGCCGCCTTTTTGAGCTGTCCCTGCCTTTTGCTGTCCCACCGGTTCTGCCCCCCACTTTGGGTGAGAGAATTGGCTGGAAACCCAAGCTAGGAGGAGAGGTGTGGCCACCTTAGCCAACCCCACCCCCAGGTGGGGGAGGCGAGATGAAGCACACATCTCAGTCACCTCCATCTTGAAGATGAGGGGACCCAACCAATCAGGAAGAGGCTCATGCCCACCTCCCACTGGAGGGTGGCAATATAGGCGCTGTACCCACCCCAAGGAAGGAACACATTGGTCCCGACCTGAACACCCCTTCTAATGCTACTAAATCTAGTATTTAGGGGCCACCCTGAACCTTGCCTCCTCAGATTTGAAGAAGAAAGACCGAAAAGCTGTGCTGACCCAGGAAGAAGAGGACACCTGCTTTGGCCCCAGCCCTACCGGCCTGTGCCGCCTCCGACCTGCCAACAGTAAAGAACCCAGCGTGTCCAGCAGCCCCCCAGAGCCAGGAGGACCTGCCCTGCACTCACTTTACAGACTCTGTCTCCTGTGAGCACCGGATGTGCTCAACAAAGACTCCAAGACCAGATTCCGGATTCCGACGACTCCGCAATTCTGCACCCGACCCACACGGCCTGAGTTCGAGTGGCCCAACACCATGAGGAAGTCTCCCCAGCGATCCTGGCGTGGGATCTGGTGATCCCCGACCTCCCTCAAGACGATGCCTGCATCCTCAACTTGAATGGTCCCCTCAATATGAGCTGGTAAGAAAGCCTGACGCCAGAAGACACCCCTGCACCCAAAGCCCCACGGGCTTGGGTGGCCCAACTGACAGTGTCCAGGCATCCCCCAAGACTCAAACTTACCTCTCCAGCCGGTGTTCGCCTTCAGGACTCCTCCCTGCCCAAGCCTGCAGCAACTTTACCGAATCAAAGGTCTCCATTGAGAATCACAGGGTCCCGACGACACCTTGCACCTGGCTGCCCCTGTGCTGCTGGTGGTGCAGCTCCTGTGCTGATTGTTGGCCCCTGCAGTACTGACCTTAACCCCAGGAGTTTTGCTCCCACACCCGAGTGCCCTGCTCGTAAGCAGTCTCTAACCGAAGGCCCCCTTAGCCCCATTGGCTAAAATTGGGCCCCTGCACTCGGTCGCCCCTGTGCCGCTGGTGGTGCAACCTGAGTGCCTATCTAGACATTGGGAAACCTTGGTCCTAACCCCCAAAACTCCCACTTGTAAGACGTTTACTTACCTAGGAAACTGATAGGAACTCATGTTATAAGGTTGAACTGTTGTTTTGTATGGGAAAAACAGTAAATATAACTCAAGCAAAGAAAAGTCGTACCTTATATTGTGAGATCCTTATGTGTGGTATCTAGGCATACCACCCCCAATACTCAAAGTAATCTAAAAGTAACTGAAAAGTTTTCTAAAAGTAATTATTGTGTAATGTAAACTGCTTTTTGAATCAATACCGACCTTTAACTATTGCAAATTCAACCACAACTGCATTTCCTTGTAAAATCCTGCATTTGAGAGTAAATCTTACTTACCTGTGCCAAGTCCTGCTTGGTTGTACAAGTAAAACATAAATATACCTTTTTTATACTTACCCAATTGGTATGGATTCAGTTTCTGAGTGTGTGCCTTCAGTCTTGATTGCGTGAATACAATAAATGCTTAACACACCCTCTGGATAAGCCTAACTGCTCACCCACACTACCACAAAGAGAGCTGTTAGTACTTACCTAATTTAGCCTCTGTTATACATCTGGGGACTCCCAGGACTCTGTGCACACTATTACTTACTTTGGTATAGTATCCAGCATCCTACAAGGGGTCTTAAAACTTAAAATAATTTTTCATAAACTTTTTTAAAACAGGTTGGAGCAAAAACTGCAGAATGAAATTACACCAAACTTGGCAGAAAGCTACACCTTGGTCTGCAGACTGTGCTTATTGTGTGATTTGGTGTAAATCTGTTCAGTAGTTTGAGATATTAAGGGTAAAAAATAATATTTTTTAGCAGTTGGGTCACAATAGTCCCACTGGCATCCTGTGTGAGCGTAAAATCAAAAATGGATGCCTGGGATTGGTCTAGAGGCCAATTTTTCCCCACAAGTGCTCTGATTGGCTGTTGGAATGATAAAAAATGAAATGGCCGCCATTACTGTTTACTTTGAAAAATTGGAGGTGTTGTTGAAATAAAGTAAAAAAGCTATAAGGGGCAGCAGAAAGGCATGCTGTCCCCCTAGATTTAGAGAGAAGGTGTCTAAGGGATAACTACTGTGAAGATAATAAATGTTTATTGCGTTTGAACTAATTTTTACGATCTCGCAGGACTCACAGGATCATGAATAGTAAAAAGGAGTAGATGAGCTTTCAATACACTCCATCAGGAATGTATATTGTGATCCTTTTTGAGAGGAAATGTGTAATAGAAGTACTGTGATGATTAGAAGGTTAAATGTTACGATCTCACTGTATTGCGAAAAGTCGGAGAGTAGGTGATGTTTGAATATACTCTGCTATGCATACTTGTTACTGTATGAAGCAATCTTACTGGAGATGATGTTTATCAGACTCTACTATTTATGCTCATTGGTTTGAGAAGAGTTGAGTAGAGTTAAGGCTCAACCACAAACCCTACTATGCACACCCGTCATCAGAGAGAGGACTGAAAGGAGAGGCCAGTCCCTCTCTACAACCTACTATGCACACACATCATTATAGAGAGAGGTCTCAGCAGGGGGGGCGTGGCCAAGCAACCAAGATGGCAGACGCGTTTTGATCTCGCTCCGCGCCCGATCCCCCGATTATCGTGCCCATCATCACGCCAAATCCATTGGGGCAGACCTGCAGGCGCAGATGGCACAGCTGAATATCCGCTGAGCCCAGCGGTGAACTCTCGAGATTGTGGGCCCTCCTGACAGCCGAGATCGCAGAGATATGGCGTTCCCCACGTGAGGACCTGAGACCAGGCCCGCGCCTTTTACATGCTCCAGCCCGCTTGGCAGGCGGTGAGACCGGATCGTGTCCCTGGGTGAGCCATCTGCAGGAGCAGAGACAGAGGTTCGCGCCCTGTCTGAGAAACGGGGGTGCCTGTGAGACGGGTGCCCCTACACCCAAGCGCATATCGGCCCGAGTGAGGACACACTACGAACCTCGGCGAACCGCCCTGCGCTGAGGAGCAGGCCTAAAGTGTGCGCAAGCGGGCCTAGAGTGCACACGAGAAGACGACAGCAGAGCTGACGGCTCACAATCCGGCTGCCTCGTGATCATCGGCTGCGGAGCGGAGGGATAATCCCTGTGTGCCTGAGGACGGCAATACCAGTAGAGGTGAGCCTGATCAGCACTATCGAGGCAATAGACCATAGGGGGGGGCCCAGGGGTTGGTCGGGCCCAGGCCCCCCGCGGCTGGCATAGCAGGGCAAAGCGGACCGCAGCAAGTTTGCATCAGAGGGCAGTCATCCATACCGGGGGTCAGAGGCTTTCCGTGAGAGGAACAAGACGAGGGCCGTGTCGGGCCCAGGCTGTCTCCTCACTAGTCACTAGCAATCAGCACACACCAGTAGAGGTGAGTCTGGCTAGTGCGGCGGTGGACTGCAGGGGGGGGCTCGGGGGTCTATCGGGCCCAGGCCCCCTTGGCAGGCGCAACAGGGCACAGTGGACCGCAGCAGGTCTAAATTGGAGGGCCGCCATTTATACTGGGAATCGGAGGCCTTCCATGTGAGAGGCAACACGAGGGCCTTATCGGGCTCAGGCTGTCCACTCTCCTGGCATTAGCAATCAGCGCAGCAGCGGGCATTTAGTGGAGGGGAGTCCCGGGGGTCGGATCGGGCCTAGGCCCCCCTCCATAGACCTCTGGTGACGAGCGGCCATTCCCCACGGGAAACCTGCGCTACCTCTCCACACTACGCGGTGAAGTGGACCGGATCAGTACAGAGGACATATCGGTCGCTCTCCTCATGTATGCAACCTCCGGGGTCACCCATGTGACATTGAAACTGTGGTCCATCCCCTGATCTCGGGCCCTCTTACACCACAGGGGCATATCGCGCGAGGAGTCCAACTCAGGCCCCTGCTTGTGGGCCCTTGCGCTGATTCTAATAGTGGCATTTGTGTTTCCAGCCTGCCCTACTTGACACGGCGACCATCTCTTAAGCTGCACCAGAATACAACCATAGATGTCCCCCCCTCCCCGGTGATCCTCGAGAATACGAGAGACCTCTACTCTCCCTGCAACACAGCTGACTTATAAGGTTTGGTGGACATCAGAGACGGGCCACGCTACACACAAATGGAGGTTTAATTGGGCACAATGGCAGCCCTCTATATCAGTCCCTGCTGCAAATTGTGAACCGGGAGGGCATCGCAGATACTGGCCTGTACAGTCTCATCGTCGCCCTCACCCAGCGAGGCCATAATACAGGACATCATTAATTGGGCAGTGCGGCAACTCCTACAGACCTAATCTGAGCCCACATGGAACACGCATAGTTGACAGCAACTAACTCCCCTCCCACCCTTGGTCACAGATCTCAGGACCTGCGCATGGCCCGTTCCTTATGCCCACTGCACAGCAACTAGTCATGGGCCGTCTTCGTTCAACTACGCAACAAGCTATAACCGCCTCATGGTGCGAATGAAGGGTTGACCATTGAGGCGATGAAATCTCAGGATGAGAGACACCTTGACCTATCAGCTAAACTGGACACAGTACTAGCAGCGGTGGAGAAGATTGGTGCGGCACTAGAACAGACCTCCACGTCTCTTGTACATAGGATAGATAAATCACATCCGACTTTACTCTCTTACGGGCGGATCATCAGAAGTTAACAGATCGTGTACACGAAGCTGAGCTCTCACTAGCGGACCTACAGCCGAAATCTCTCAATCACACCGTGACTCTGCAGGATCTGTTAGACCCATCGTAATAATGTGTGCTTGATCGGCCTACCTGAGGGGGCTGAATGGCAAGACCCGGTCAGTTACACAGATAACTGGTTGAAGGAGTTGCTTCCTACAGGATCACTCTCATCCCAATTCGTAGTGGAGCATGCTCACAGGGTTTCGGCCCGCAAACCACCTCCCGGGGCGAATCCTCGACCCTTCCTGTTCCGTCTATTAAATTTTCGAGACAGGGATGTCATACTGAGGGAATTGGGGAAGCATTCAGGACCCAGGGTTCAGAACACCACTGTATCCTTTTTCCCTGACTACACTGCCCAAGTACAGAAGAGAAGAGCCACCTTTAGGGCAGTAAAGCGCCACTTGAGGGACCTTGACATGAGATACTCATTGCTTTTTCTGGCTCGTCTACTGGTGATTCAAAATGGTACTGCCTGTTTTTTTGACTCCCCGTCCGATGCTTGGGACTGGCTAGAGGAAACTGAGCTGGCAACCTCGTCGAGGCCTCACGAGGACCCCACTGTGAACAGATGGAACAGGCGAAGTCGTCGAAGAGGCGGGGGTGGTGGATCACGTCGGCGGGCCTCACCAATCAGTGCCCCCGATCCAGAACAGATCCTGTCGGAACACCAAGATGCACTCCATGTAGCATCCACCCTTCAGACTGCAAGATCGTTATCAGCCTCCACGGCCTCTCCGTCCAGATCCGGGGAGGACACAGATTCCCTGCCGGCATGGTCCGCTGACTCTGGCTCACCGCACCTCCCGGAAGTCACACCTCAAACTAATTCGGTTTACACTAATCCTCCTTTTCAAACATGCTTCACACTGCTGCGGCACGTTACACTAAACATCTCGACCTACCTTTCTTTAGCCATCCTGCACTCTGCGCCTATGACACAACACACATACATAGTGATGTTCTTTGATGTTACTCCATAGTGTCACTCATTCGGTGGATGGGTTGCTTGGCCCCTACCTTCTAAACACGCCCCTTTCCAAGTCCATATCTGACTAAATACTGGTTGCCATGGTTGGGCACATCTGTTTGGGTCAGCCCCTGTTTGGAGCTCGCTCTTATGTGGTTTCACGAAGTAGATATAGCATTTTTGTTTTTCCCCCTCAAGTTACTGCCACGTACAATGATCTGATGCCATACGGCATGCGCTTACTCTGCACATCTACTCAGCTGACCGAATCCTACTGCCCTAATCCGTACCCGTGACGAATATTAATATTATCACTTGGAACGTGTGAGCTATACACACACCCTCACGCAGGTAATCCATTTACGCATATTTGCAACGCAGGTCTACCGGTATTGCTTTCTTACAGGAGACACATCTGACAAATATAGAGGCTGCTCAGCTGCGGCGTCACTGGCGTGGAAATGTGTACAGCACAAACTTCTCCTACATGGCCAGGGGCGTCTTGGTCTGGGTGAAAGCGGGGATTCCTTGGGAGGAAGAGGAGGTGGTGACCGACCCCGCTGGACGGTATGTTTTCCTCAGGGGCAAACTTAACGGACAATCCCTTCTGCTGGGCTCAATCTACGCCCATAACGTAGAGCAGGGCGCCTTCCTTCGTGGCCTCTCTCGCTTGCTGTCTCGATGGAGGGATATCCCGTGGCTCTTGGGCGGAGACTTCAATTCAGTCCAGGACGTCTCATTAGATCGCTCCTTCCCTCCTCTCACCCGCACTACAGCTTCCTCGAATGCGCAGGAGTTGCGCAGTTGGTTTGGGCACTGGACCTTGATGGACGTTTGACGCGCACGCAACCCTGACTCGCGGATATACTCCTTTTACTCGCCGATCCATAACCTGCATGTGCGGCTGGACCGCATACTGGCCTCATCCGCATTGCTCCCCATAATTCACGACACTGGGTACCTGGGCCACACACATTCAGATCACAACCCACAGTTCATGCAGCTCAGTTGGGAGAAGAGAACTCCCCCGATCCCTACCTGGCGGCTTCAAACAGCAGCATTGAAGGATCAGGCCTTTCGCAGCTCCCTGGGAGCAGCATTGATCGAATACTTCAATCACAATGTCGGCACTACAGGCTCCCACCTGACGGAGTGGGAGGCCTTCATGGTCACAACTCGAGGTCACTACCTAGGCCTCACCTGGAGCATCCGTAAGCAACTGGACGCCTCTTTGGCCGATATCGAGGGGAAGCTCCTCCACTGGGAATCATTGTCAATCAAACACCCGGAGGCCAAAACAAAATGGGACACCATGCAGATAGACCGACTAGAGCTCCTGGATAGGCTACGATGTCATAACTATCTGGCGCACTCGACACTCACCCATGCAACGTCCGATAAAACGGGTAAACTACTGGCATATCTAATAAGACAGGAACACCTACACCGCCCCATACAATCGCTCAAAGACGAGCAGGGGCATATAGCATACACACTGCTGGACATTCATACGGTCATGACCAGGCACTACTCTGTGGTCTACACGTCCAACCCACATGGAGCCTCCCAGCAAAAAGCCTCTTTCCTGGAGTCTGTTGAATTGCCAACACTATCCTTTGACCGACACCTAGCACTAGAATCCCCCATATCACTCAATGAGGTCCGGGAGGCACTCTTGTCACTGGCTGGGAAAACACCAGGACCGGACAGACTCCCTACTGAGTTTTTTAAGACATACGCGGAAGTCCTCGTTCCATGTTTGCACACGCTCTTCACCTCTGCGATAGACAGCTCTGCCCTGCCACCTTCCCTATGCATGGCCAATGTGGTATCGTTGTTGAAACCAGGCAGAGATCCCACGGCCTTGGGCTCCTACAGGCCCCTTGCAATCATAAACTCGGACTATAGAATATTAGCGAAGATTCTCGCTAACCGGCTTGCGCGTGCATTCCCTCATTGGTACACTCGGACCAGAATGGGTTCGTCCCTGCCTGAAACACCTCTCTCAACATCCGCCTCTACTTTAGAGTGGCAGAATATGCCCCATCGAACTGGCCCAGCTCAGGTTGCCTTGTGCTAGACCTGGAGAGAGCTTTCGACTCTCTCGAATGGGACTATCTATTTGCAGTGCTACCCAGGTTTGGTTTGGGCTCTTTCTTTATTAGCATGGTTAAATTGCTGTATAAACACCCGACAGTTTGTGTGAAAACTGGGCCCTATATATCGGACTCCATCAACGTGGGCCGCGGGACCCGTCAAGGCTGCCCGTTATCACCCCTCCTCTTCTCCTTAGCAGTAGAGCCATAGGCTACATATATACGCTTGCGTGTGGACATGGGCATCCCCCTGGGAGATGGTATGCACATTATTTCATTGTACGCTGATGACATTCTGCTCTATGTGAGAGACCTTCACTCCATTCCCCCCTCTTTAAATTTAGCGCTTACATTATTTGCCACAGCATCAGGATTGCATGTCAATGTGGTGAAGTCCATTCTCTTACCCTTCTCCTCGGTCACCCTTGACCCTAAGTACTCTCTGGGTGGCGTTCAGGTGCCATGGTGCATTGGCACTTTTCCCTACTTCGGTGTCCGCATATAATGGAGCAAAGCTGACCTCTTCGATGGCAATATCGTCAGAGCCTCCACCGCTATTCGGTCACAGATGGCCTTCTGGGAAATGCTCCCGTTGTCCGTCTCAGGCAGAGTAGCCCTCACGAAGATGGTGATTCTTCCGCGCCTTCTCTACTATTTCTCTACTCTGCCCCTCTATATCTCCTTCCTTCTTCTGTAAATTCGAAAAGGTAATCAGGGACTTCGTCTGGGGGACGTCTAGGCATAGGGTTTCCATTAAGAAACTTTATCTACCGGCGGGACAGGGTGGACTCTCGATGCCCAACATCGAGCACTATTACCTAGCCACTCAATTACAATGGGTAGCCAGATGGCTAGCTTCCCGTCACCTATCTGACACAGCCACACTACATCCTCCCACACCACATCACACACTGCTTCACATGTTTCATCCCTGTGCAAAGCCTCAACGCATGGATTCCTTATTGCTCTCCATAGCCTACAGATGCTACCATAGAAGCCTGTTTATCACCCGCGACATCACGCCATACGCCCCTACTATTCCCCTACTTGGGATGCCTAGGGGATGTTCGCCTATCACGGCAACTGAGTTGCGAAATTGGGACACGGCAGGAATACATGATGTAGGGGACCTGTATCAAGATGGTGCCCTCATACCATGCACTGAGCTCATTTCAGAGGAGGGTCTTCACCCGGGAAGCTTCTTGCTACACAATGCGCTCATAACCACACTCTCATCAAAGTGGGGTAACCTAACTACGGAACCTCCTACACACTGCATGATCCAATACTTGCATATAATGGGGGACGGGGGGCACCTGATCCGTTGGTTTGCATCGTCCCTCCGTAAGCATACGGCGATCTCACTGGCTCCCTTGAGACAACATTGGGAGGACGATTTGGGGCGGGCCCTTTCAGACAAGGAATGGTCAGCTGTGTTGGAGGGTCCACCGCACCAAGAGGTGTGGCGCAGCGGCCAGGGTGCCTGACTCCGGACCACGGGGTTCACGGTTCGATCCCCGGTGCCGGCGGCAGGTTAGCCCAGCACCATGTGACTCTGGGCAATAGCTCGCTTAATCTTCCAGAGGGCCCCCAGCGCCGGGACACCTCTGGAGGTAGCTGTGCGCTTTACAAATGCTGGTATTTCATTTCATTTCTGCCAGATTCAGTTCTTTATCCTACACTGGGCATACCTCACCCCGGCCCAGATTAATAAGTACTTTCATCGCACAGACTCAATCAGCCCCAGGTGTCGTTTACCCAATGCTGATCTACTACACATGCTGTGGCATTGCTCCACCCTGGGGGAGTACTGGGCTGGAGTTGCGGCCACCTTGGCCCGTTGCACGTAACGTGACATGCCTTTTCATTGGGAGGTATACATCTTACACCTCTTCAAAAGGGGCAGGAATAACAGGGTCACTTCCCGTTTTCTGGACCTGGGCTTAGTCACAGCAAAGCGCCTGATCACCAAACGATGGAAGTTGCCAGAGGCCCCACATGTAAAGGCCTGGCGCCACTCTTTACTTAATTGGGCCAAGGCGGAAGGTATGGCCCTACAAAGGGAGGACCTCCTGGGGCTTCGCAAATTTCGCCAAGCTGATAGTTAGGGGGCTATTGTGGCTGATCTGCTGGGGCTGGACACGGATTCTGGGGATTCTCGGGAGAGGGAGGGAGATTAGTCAGGTCGCACGTCGCAACGTGGGTTTGTACATATGGCGATGCATGTGGGTCAGTGAACCACAATACCCGGTCAGCTAGTCAACACATTGATATCCAACACCTCAGTAAAGCAGATAAGTTCTCGTTGTAGTTCCTCACAGCAACAGGTCACAGGCAGTTTCCCCTACCCTCTCTTGTATTAATTTGTCCTCCTTTGGTTGAACCCTCCTCCCATTGTTCAAGTTTATGACATACCACACGGGGATCAACCACGATACACATAGCACATGAGCGCACCTAGCTGTTATTGTTGTAGATGTATACCATCTAATGTATGACCTTCGTTTTTTCAATTGCATATAACTGTACATTTACTGATATGCAAGCGCCAATGCCAATAGATGGTTAATGTAACCAATGTGTGAGCTGGTATCGACATTATGCTGTTGTATAATACAAAATGTCTATAAAAAAGATTCAAACACATAGAGAGAGGTCTCAGCAGAATGGTCAGTCCCTCTACACACCCTACTACGCACACCTGTCATCTGAGAGAGAGAGAGAGAGGTCTGACATGAGTTCCATCCCGGTACAGAAGTTTCCACTCTGCTGCACAGCACCCATGTATACTTGTACATGCAGGCAATGACGAGTTTAGGGAAGAGGAAGGGGTGTGGGGTGGTGTTATGAGAAATTATGGCTTATTACATAGTTTCATACCTATGTCAGGTCAACTCTATTCCATGCCTCTGGTGCTTATATTACAGTCAATGTTTCTAGATGCCATTTCACTGGTGATCTATTTATAATGTGCTTTGTTCTACAACAGATCTATTGTACTGATATCGGTACGTCTGGCTGTTTTTATGGCTTGCCTCTTATACATCTTGTCGTGATATGTATGTTACTCCAGTATTGGAACTTTCATAGATTCCCATGCCTGAATCATTCCCCGTCGTCAAGATGGGAGTCCCCGGTATACATAAAATAGCAATAGAAACCATTACAAAAGAAGAAACTAGGCCTAGGCCCATTCTAGTTTTGTAACATATCCACCTCTTTTTGTAAAAGAGACCAAATAAAACGAACAGCCAATCAGATTAGCCTCACCCTCTATTACCTTGCTGAGAGAACCTCAGACCCTCAGATTTTCTACCGCACGTTGTGCAAGGGAGTCTCCAATTGAGCTCTGCTCATTTATACTCATTTCTACAGTTTTTTCTTCTGGTTTTTGCTGACATTCCCTCCTAGGATGTCAGACAAGGAAAACAAAGCTCTCTTCAAGGCTTGTGCCACCTGTGCCAAGAAAAGGTTATATGGGGAGGACAGGCATAAAGACTGCATTTACTGCCTGTATCCAGACCACAAAGCAGCGGACTGCAAGATTTGTCGCACTTTCTCAACTAAGACACTACGAGACCGTGAGGGTCGTCTCTTGACCTGGCTCCAGAAACTGAAGTCTAGGAAAGATCCACTCTCCAGTGACAGCGAGGAGTCGTCATCTGCCACTTCTTCAAGAAGGTCAGTTAAAAGGGGTAGGGCTTCCCCTTCGCCTTCTAAAGAGCGTCCTGCTAAGCTCTCAAAAAAGACCCCTCAGGGGTCTGAGGGTCAGAGTCCTGGCGAATCTCCTCACCTTGGTGTAAAGGAGAGGGAAGGACAGTCAGCTGCAGCAGCAGCAGCAACAGCAGTAGTGTCAGTGGCTGTAAAACCCTTCAAAAAGCCCTCTTCTCTGACTTCTGAGGGAAAATCTGAAAAGGACGCCCACTCGTCGACGACGGCGACCAAACAACCGTCGACGAAATCATCCAAGATACAGCTTAAATCTATGCCTCCGTCGATGGGCTCGTCGACGGTACCTCCAGTGTCGACGCGGGTGATTACAGCTTCGCCGTAGACGGTTTCAACGACGTCGACGTCGATGAAGGTGTCGACGAGAGTAGCGTCGACGGTGTCGACGACGACCACCACGACGACGTCGACGGCCAAGATGTCGACGGTCTCGTCGACGACAGCGACGACGGCGCCTATCTCTTCATCGACCATCTACTCTTCGTCGTCGCTGCTTCCGTCTACGGCCTCGTCGACGATGGTCTCTCCATCGACGGTTCCGTCGACGATGGAAAAAATCATTACAAAACGGCAAATCACACCGGACACGACTTCCCCCAGAAGAGTCACTCCTCTGCCTCCGGCTCTTTTGCTTGAAGAAGAAGAGTCTGACGACGATGGGCCTTTTGACTACGCACATAGCCCCTCGCAGCTGCGAGTTAAATGCCAGGATACTGACTCGGAGGGAGAATATCTCCAAGAGCATACATATGACCAATCCATAGGCTATCAAGAGGACTACCGCCAGGAGATGGTCTTGGTGCCTTCCTCGCTTTTAGCGGATCTCCAAGGTATGCTGGTCGACTATAGGAGGAGATTTTCTACACAACCACCTCCTCCAGCTATGGGGCCGATTGCGGCTGCTCTGCCGGCTCGGTCTATTACTCCACCACTGCCACCGTCGCAACCAATGCCTCAGCATCACTTGCAGATTTCTGATGTACCTCCGATTGGGCCACCCGCGCAGGATGACACCTCGGATGAGGATCAGGGCAATGTCCCTCCGCTTCACCAGGACACTGAGTGGGATGATTATGTTATCCCTGACCCGGCTTCTCTATCCCCAGCTCCTCTCGATTCCCCCCCTGTGGACATTGGGGGCTTTCATAAATTGATGGAAAGGGCCGCAAAACGATTTGATCTTCCCATGCCCACGGTTCAGTCGGAATGTTTCCTCTACGACTTCAAGGAACCGTATAAAAAGACTGTGCGTTCCATTCCCATTGTGGGCCATGTTTGGGATGAAGGATTAAAGGTGATGAAGAATCCTGCCACGGTGATGCCAGTCTTACCTCGCCTGGAAAAGAAGTATAAGGCCCCGGAGGACAGTCCAGCCTCCTTGGTTAGTCAGCCTAAACCAGATTCGGTAATATCTCAGGCTGCCCAAAGGAAGTCGCGCAACCCTTCGGCCCCTCTCACTTCGCCACCTGATAAGGAGGGCAGACGCCTCGATAATGCAGGGAAAAAATTCTCTTCAATGGCGAGCCTCTTGGTTCGGGCAGCTAATGCCTTGGCAATATTGGGCAGGTATGATCGCCAAATGTGGTGCGATCTGTCCCCATATCTCGACCAGTTGCCAGAGGATCCTAAGGTGGAAGCTAAGAAGATCCTGCAAGAAGGGGAAGTAACATCGGCGGAAATAATTGACTGTGTAATGGACATTGCAACAACTGCATTCCGCTCGCTGGCGGGCGCAGCGGTCCTTCGTCGCCAGGGCTGGTTGAGAGCGACATGGTTCCGTCCGGAGGTCCAAAATAAAATCCTTGACCTTCCCTTTGATGGTGAGGCGCTCATCGGTAAACATATCGACGATGCACTCCAAGATATTAAAAAAGATACGGAAACAGCGAGATCTTTAGGGACTCTGCAATACCGAAGGTCCCTTTCCGTGGAGCCAGGGGAAGAGGTACTCCGTCCTATAGAGGTGCATTCCAACAGCAACGATATTCCTCCTATGGGTCAACATCCCAGTCGTATCGTCCGTCCTACAATCAGAGGCAAGGCCAGTCCTCTTCTTTCTCCAGGTCCAACAACAGAGGGAAGCAAGGTCGCCAAGGACGGGATTCTTCCAAGCGACAATAGCGGCGTGCTGGCTCTTCTTACTGTACTCCTCCTCTACATCAGTGGGAGGCAGGGTATCAGAATACCTCCACAACTGGCAACGGATAACATCAGACCGTTGGGTGCTGAACATCATTCAGTGTGGCCATACTTTAGAATTTGTCCATCTTCCACCATCCAAGCCCCTGCCGCCACGGCCTCAAAACATCTGCGCCTTCTTCGATTGGAAGTACAGCAAATGCTTCTCAAAGGGGCAGTGGAACCGGTTCCTCTCTCTCAGCGGGGAGAGGGGTTCTACTCCAGGTTTTTTCTGGTCAAGAAGACGCTGGACAAGTGGCGTCCTATTCTAGATCTCAGGGAGCTCAACACCTATCTCATAAGACAATCATTTTGGATGGTGTCTCTCCAAGATATTCTACGTCTTCTCAACTCAGGGGACTTTATGGCCACTCTCGATCTCGAGGACGCGTACTTTCATGTACCCATCCATCCAGCCCACAGGAGGTTTCTACGGTTCACAGTATTCAAGAGCCATTTCCAGTTCAAAGTTCTACCTTTTGGTCTTCGATCTGCTCCGCGGATCTTCACCAAGGTGCTAGCGCCAGTGGCAGCATGTCTCAGGAGGCAACACTTTCAAGTCTTCCCCTACCTGGACGACTGGCTGCTGAAAGCTCCGACCAAGCTGCAAACGGAGGAGACAGTCGGTGCGTGCACACGCCTTTTCGACAGCCTAGGGTTAACTCTCAACATGGAAAAATCATCTCTCAGGCCGTCCAGGATAGTTCGATTCCTGGGGGCCATCCTGGACACGTCTCTCAACAAAGCTTCTCCAACTCTCGAGAGGCAGGAAAAGCTGTTGTCCATAGCTCATCTGTTGCGAAGAAAAGAGTGTCTTTCAGTTCGCCTTTACAAGGCCCTGCTAGGGACAATTTCCTCCTGCATTCCCTTGATACCTCACTGCAGGTTGCGGATGCGTCCCCTCCAGGAGGAGTTGGACTTGCAATGGCGACAAATAGACGGGTCCTTCGACGACAAGGTGGTGGTCACCCAGTCTATGAGAAACGCCGCCTTATGGTGGACAAGGGAAAAGAATGTGTCTCAAGGTCTATCCTTCGAAGTCATCCCAGCTCCTCAAGTAGTAACGACGGACGCCTCTCTGGAAGGCTGGGGCGCAGTGTTACAGGACTTGCATGTAAGCGGGCGTTGGTTACCCCACCATCGTCGGCTCCATATCAACCTTCTGGAGCTCAGGGCGATTAGTCTAGCATTGCAGGCTTTTCTTCCACGACTACAACAGTCGGCGGTTCTCGTCCACACGGACAATACCACGGCCATGCATTGCATAAACAAGGAAGGAGGCACCAGGTCTCGCTCTTTGTCTCGGGAAGCCCAGAGAATTTGGGAATGGGCTATCCAGCACGGGATTTCACTCAAAGCGGAACATCTCCCAGGGGTTCTCAACGAGTCAGCAGACACACTGAGCAGGCTGAGATCGGAAAGCCACGAATGGGAACTGGACCAGTCTACTCTGGAGGAAGTGTTTCGCCGGTGGGGCAGGCCTTCCATAGACCTCTTTGCCACCCCAGAGAACACAAAATGCCAATTTTATGCCAGCAAGCTACACCATCGGGGATCGCTGGGGAATGCGCTTTCGATAGCCTGGTCAGGCGCATTTGTCTATGCTTTTCCCCCCATTCCGTTGATACCCAGGCTTCTCCGGAAACTCAAGGTGGAACCTTGCAGGATGATCCTGATAGCTCCAGCTTGGCCTCGACAGTTTTGGTTCACAGAGCTTCACCTTCTCTCCCTGGACCTTCCTCTGCCGCTGCGGCCAATTCCAGCACTGCTTTCAATGTCTCAGGGCCAGATCTGGCATCCGAATCCTCGATCGCTGCAACTATCGGCATGGCTCCTGAGCACCGAGAATTTCTTGGGTTAACACTCTCGAAGGAGGTTACGGAGGTGCTTTCAGGCCAGAGCCCCAAGTGCAAACAAGACGTACCGATTGAAATGGAAGCGCTTCTGTATTTGGTGCCATCAGGAAGGGATGGACCCCTTCTTATCTCAACCTCACCAGGTTCTGCCTTACCTCCTATCATTGGCGAAAGCGGGGCTGGCTCACTCCTCCATCAAAGTCCATCTGGCCGCCATCTCTCGCTATAGACGCACTTCCTCTGGGCCTTCTCTCTGGTCAGCAAGGATAGTCAAGCAGTTTCTCAAAGGCCTCTTCAGAGCCTTTGCTCCAGTGAGGCCTCCGCCTCCTCTTTGGCACTTGAATTTGGTTCTCGCCCAGCTCATGAAGTACCCCTTTGAGTCGATTCACCGGGTGGACTTAAAATTCCTCTCCTGGAAGGTGGCGCTTCTCCTGGCTCTCACTTCCGCAAGGAGAATGAGTGAGTTACAGGCCCTAACTATTCATGATCCTTTCCTTCAATTCAAGAAAGGCACGGTGATACTCAGGACTAACCCAAAATTCATACCAAAGGTGCCTTCAGACTTTCATTTGAACGAGCCAGTGATACTCAAGGCCTTTTTTCCTCAGCCTTCTACTCCGGCTGAAAGAGCACTTCACTCACTGGACATTCAGAGGTGCTTAAAGTTCTACCTTGTCCGTACTAAGGACTTCAGGAAATCCTCTCAACTATTTGTCTCTTTTAGCGCTCCCCGTAAAGGTTTTCCCCTTTCCAAACAGGGGATTGCTCGTTGGGTTGTCAGCGCTATCCGATATTGCCACACAGCAGCGGGCAAGCCCCTGGAGGGTCGAGTCTGAGCACATTCTACTAGGGCCATGGCTTCTTCAACGGCCCTCTTCGCAGGAGTCCAGATCAGGGATATCTGCAGGGCTGCGACTTGGAGCAGTACTCATACGTTTACAAGACATTACTGCCTGGATGCTTCAACGCAGAATGACACGGCTGTGGGCCAAGCAGTCCTGAGGAACCTCTTTCAGTGAGCGGTGAGCTTTCCCTTTCTTCCCTCCTACCATTGTTTCGTATTATTTGCACATTTTGACAGTGTGTTTATGTATTGAAATAGTGCTTGTTCTTAAAGGTACTGCAATGTTATGACTTTCCTCTCGCTTGTTTTAATGTTTTAAAAAAAATATATATATATATATAAATAAATATGAGAGAGAACAGTAAGAGAGCAAAATGTGCTTATAACTGCTAGCGACTCTGATTCAGGCATGGGAATCTATGAAAGTTCCAATACTGGAGTAAGAAAACAAGTTACTTACCTGTAACTTTGGTTCTCCAGTATTGGAAGCTTCATAGATTCCCATGCGACCCACCCTCCTCCCCTGGGAAAGCTCAGCCTTCAGTGTCTTTGGTTGTATTGTTACACAACGTTTACGAAAATCTGAGGGTCTGAGGTTCTCTCAGCAAGGTTCTAGAGGGTGAGGCTAATCTGATTGGCTGTTCGTTTTATTTGGTCTCTTTTACAAAAAGAGGTGGATATGTTACAAAACTAGAATGGGCCTAGGCCTAGTTTCTTCTTTTGTAATGGTTTCTATTGCTATTTTATGTATACCGGGGACTCCCATCTCGACGACGGGGAATGATTCAGGCATGGGAATCTATGAAAGCTTCCAATACTGGAGAATCAAAGTTACAGGTAAGTAACTTGTTTTCTTATTGGTATGAATCACTCAAATACAGTAAAGTTTGTTTAAAAAAATTCTGAGAGGTCTGAAATGAGAGCCCAGTCTGTCTCCACACCTTAGTACGCTCACCTATCATTACAGAGAGAGGTCTCAGCAGAGAGGTCAGTCCCTCTCCACACCCTACTACACACATATGTCCTCTGGGAGAGGTAAAAAAGGAGGGCAGTCCCTCCCCACACCCTACTATGCACACCTATCATTACAGAGAGAGGTTTCAGCAGAGGCCAGTTCCTCCACAAACCCTACTACGCACACGCATCATCGGAGAGAGAGGTCTAAAAGGAGAGGGCAGTCTCTCCCCACACCCTACTACGCACACCTATCATTACAGAGAGGTCTCAGCAGAGAGGCCAGTCCCTCCACACACCCTCCTATGCACACCCCTTATCTGAGACAGACGTCTGAAAGGAGAGGCTAGTTCCTCTCCACACCCTACTATGCACACCCATCATTACAGAGAGAGGTCTTAGCAGAGAGGCCAGTCCCTCCGCACACCCTACTATGCACACCCGTCATCTGAGAGAGAGGTATGAAAGGAGAGGGCAGGCCCTTCACACACCCTACTATGCACACCCGTCATCGGAGAGAGGTCTGAAAGGAGAGGTCAGACCCTTTCCACACCCTATTACGCACACCCATCATTACAGAGAGCGGTCTCACCAGAGAGGCCAGTCCCTCCATACATCCTACTACGCACCCTCGTCATGTGAGAGAGGGGTCTGAAAGGAGAGGCCAGTTCCTTCCTGCAGGAAGCTGGCTCTTTATATAGTGGACACTGTGTAAAAAGTCCAGGCAAACCCCAAAGAAATTACAGAGGCACATATGACACCCCAAATGCTCTCTTTTGTGGTAGTGTGGGCGAGCAGTTAGGCATATTAGAGGGTAGTTGTAGGAGGCTGGCTTAGTATATGGTGCACACTTATTTAAGTGAAGCACCCTGCACTCATCCAGACAACACTTATGGTGATTCTAGTGGTCTTACACAACAATAGAAAGGTCTCTATGTGGTAGCTGTGGATAGCAGCCTTCATGCTTATCTTGAAGGAATGTTAAGCAGCTTGTTTTACCAGATCTAATCATGTAGTATAGGTTCAACGAAAAAGAACCACACAGTGTAGTTATAAAAATATGTCTATTTATTACACAACACTCACTAACACATTGGTATATCTCCTACCCGGAGATATCAACACAAATACACAAGAATAGTTTAATTGCAAGAGGTAAGTATGCACAATACACAGTGGTCTCCAAGGGGAGACCAAACCATATACGAAGAAAGTGGCATGCGAACTGCGACCGAAGTCGGGACTTGGACCAGGAGACTCAGAAGAGCTGGAGACACAAGGAACCACCCAAGGTAAGTACCCAGGAACCCCACAGAGGCTGTGTGGCAAGTGGAAACAAAGTCACATACTCAATGGAAGTCAACGGGAAAGTCGCGGTTGCAGTTTTGAAGAAGAAGGATCCTTCCCAGTGGATCCTGAAGAAACCCTGTGGAAGACAGAAGGTTGGAGAGTCACCCCACCCGTGGATACATACCCCAGGAACCAGGATACCTTGACCAGGGAAGCCGGGTGCATAAGTGCGAAGTGACGTCGGAAACCGCCGTAGACCACAATGGAGGACTTCATTAAAGATGCTGCTTGTGAAAACTGTGCAAGAGTCCGGTGGAATCCAAGGGTGGATTCTTGAAGAGGAGGACCTGCAAACAGAGGGGACAGAGTCTATGCCACTTGGAGGTGACCAGGAGGCACAGAAAGAGCAATGCCCACCAATGTCAGAAGATGCAGTAGTGATGACGATGACCTTGTCGCTGCAGCTGTGAGGACCAGGCAACGCTGAGGAAGACCAGGAGCCGTGCATGAGCTGTCCCATGTCGGAAGTCGAGAGCCAGAGGGTTGGTGTCCGGTGGGAGCACCAACAAGCCTTGGCAGCAGCAACGAGCGTGGAAAACAATGAAGTAGCAACGTTGCCGGACAGCAATAGACGTCAATTAAGTGGTGCTGATGCAACGGCTACAGGATACTGAGGATGCTGTGTGGTCGACGGGGAGTCTTCCAAGAGCTACTCCTTGGTCCACAGTCCAGGTGGAGCGACTTTGGCCACACGTGTCGATGTCCCTCAAAATCCTCATTGGTTCAGCAAAATTCCAGTTGCCACTGGACTACTGGTCTCCAGTCACAGCGAAATCAGCTTTTACCTTTGGTGAAGGCGTGTGTCCGTCTTGAGCGACCAAGCTGCAATCTGATGACTTTCCTAAGTCCAGCAGATTCGGGTGCAACTTTTGAGCATCGAGATTTAATTTCCTAGACTGCACGCTGGCGGTCAGTGGCGGTCAAGCGATTGTGGCTACTGACTTGCAAGAACAGGCTTCTTCAGCTTTTGTGCCCTGGTGCTGTAACAGGAAGTCAGCCAACTGACTCGTGGAGTTCACCTCTTCTGTCTGGGGCTCGGTAGCGACTTTTCCACAAGCCAGCAGGACAGACACAGTCCTCTCTTAGCTAGCCCTAAGATCAGCAGGTGTAGTCCCATGGGTGGTGCAACCTCTCTTGCCAGGTCTAAGAAACAGCATGTCCTTCTTCTGTCCTATCTCCAGTCCAGATGTGGTCTGGTGTACCAGGGGTGCCATATTAATGCCAAGAAATTGGCCTCGGGGGGGGGGGGTTACAGTGCTTACTAGCCAATAGCTACCAGGTCCCTCCCCACCTGACGACAACTTTCTGCAATGTGTGGCAACTAGCTATCCCAGAGTGCACTAGTCTGCGCACTCAGTGTGTGGAGCTTGGTAGCCCACCCTAGAGTGCTACAAGCCCACGGAAAAACTGATTTGGCAACTGGTCTCCCCTCTCTGTCCCTTATGTCACTCGTCTACCGTAACAAACGAGCAACCTCTCTTGTGTGTGTCCACCATTTGACCTTCAAAGGCGGCTTTCCCTTTGAAGCTTGCCTTTTGGGTTCACACCGTGTGGCTTCCTGCTAGGGAGAGGTGAAACCTCTTCCAACAGCGGGCTTCTATTGTTCCTGCTCCTGGGAGCCGTCCCAACTTCTCCCCAGGAGGGCAGAAGGCTGTCTTGTGGCTGCATATGTGAATGGCCACTGGAAAAAGTGGGCAACAGAGTGGCAACTTTCTAAAAGTTGCCTTTACTCAAAAGTTACATTAATTCAACTTGGGCATCAAGTCAGGTTTAATGCAACAGTTACTTTGATACCTTGAAGTACCAACTTTAGTAGTCCCATTCAGAAGTTAGAAAAGCTAAGTTGTAGTGTGCAACCCTGTACTCGCCAATGGGGCTACAAGCCTTTCACCAGTAAAAACAACTGTTATACCTGGCATTTTTTGGTGTGTTTCCCCCGTCTTTTTGCTTTCTGACCTCCTGGTTTTGACTTTGTTTTTGCTGGTTTAGTGTCCCTGTGCACTTTCTCACTGCTGTTCAGTGTTAAAGTGCAAGTGCTCCTATTGTAAATTGGATTATGGATTGGTGTTTCCATGATTGGCATATTTGATTTACTGGTAAGTCCCTAGTAAAGTGCACTGAGAGTGCCAGTGTCTGTAAATCAAATGCTGCTAGGGGGCCAGCAGCACTGATTGTGCCACCCACACGAGCAGCCTTTCAAAGGGTTCTCAGACCTGCCACCCACTTGACAAGTCCTAGCCTTCCCTTTTATTACATGTGAGTCACCCCTAAGGTAGGCCCAAGGTACCCCTATGGGCAGGGTTCAGTGTATTTGAAAGGTAGGACATGTACTGGTGTGTGTGACATGTCCTGATAGTGAAATACAGTATATTTTGTTCACTGTTGAAAGGCTATCTGTCCCATAGGATACCATGGGGAATACTTGGTAACATGTTACAAGTATATCTTCCGATTGGGGCAAGATGGAGAAATGGAGTTTAATATGCCTGAACTCAGAAAGTAGAAATGCATCTCTTAGTAAAGATGATTTTTATGTTCTGTGTTTGAAAATACCAGTTTTACAAAGTAGGTATTTTCTTGCTTAGCCATCCTATGTGCCTCTGCTGGGTTGTGGATTGACTGTCTGGCTTTGGAGTGACCGGGGCTGGGGATGTGCATTCTCTTCAGACAGCTACTGGGGGTGTCGAGCTGTGACCTGCCTTTCCTGGATGAGTCAGGGCTGGGCTGAATAGACCTGGGCCGCATTTAGAGTAGTGGGAGGAGATTTCCTTGCACCTGAATTGGCCTGGTCTGCCTTGGACAATGCTGTCTCCACCTCCTGCTGGAAAGCTGGGCCAGAGAGGACCAAACTGGTTTGGACTGAGCACAGACGCTCTCTGCCCAAGAGAACAAAGAGAACTGAGTATAAATATTGTGGCCCGAACCCTGAAATTTAGAAATCACTTGGATCAAGGAACCTGCCAAGAAGAAGAGCTGGAAGAACTGCCAGGAGGAGTACTGCCCCTTTTCCGTGTTGTTGCTTTGCTGGGTTGGCCTGCAGTTGCTGATTCTGCCTTGGGCAGTGAAAGGACTGGACTGAACTTTCTTCACTTGTTGCTGAGTATCTCCAAGGGCTTGAAATAGAGCTTGCCTCCTGTTCTCGAAGTCTCAGGGACAGCAAAGACTTCACTTACCTCTGGGTACCACCTCTGGAACTGTGGGCTTCAGTTGCCACAGAGGGGGAAAGCAGCCGATACCGTCACTGACACCGCTGCTGGCTCCGTGTCCTGAAGGTACCGCAGAGGGCACCGCCGCACTTCACACCGCAACCCTGGTCTCACCGACGACAACCGCCACCGAGCTGCTGCTTGCATCGCTACCTGTGGGCACCGCACACCGCATCGCCTTGCTTCACTCCGCCGCTCTGGTCTCACCGCCGATGACGCTACCTGCTGACCTCGACACCCGTGACCGCACCGTGGTTTGAGGGCACTGCTCGTAAGTCACACAACCGCCCCATCCCACACCGCAGTCTGGGCCGACCAACGCCAGCTCCCATCAACCGCCACTGTCGCTTGCACCGTGACCTGTCAGCACCGCCACGAGCTCCGCCTCACTCGGCACCGCAGCCCTGGTCTCACCGACGCCACTGGACGAGCGTCACCGAGCCGTTCTTGCAAAGTGCATATTTATGATTACTGTATGTTGGTCTTTTATTGTTTTGGTCTTGTTTGCACAGATAAATATTGGTTCTTTTTCTAAAACTGGTGTGGTGTCCTTTTGTAGTGTTTTCACTGTATTACTGTTAGTTATGTGCAAATGCTTTACACACTGCCTCTGAGATAAGCCTGACTGCTCATGCCAAGCTACCAGGGGGGTGAGCAGGGGTTATTTAAATAGTGTATCCCCCTTATCCTGACTAGAAGGAAGGGTCCCTATTTGGAAAAAGGTGCAAACCATTGCCAACTAGAGACCCCCATTTCTAGCAACAACAATTTGTGGTTTTTACTCTTAATACACTTAAAAATAGATCTCCTGCTTTTTAATATACAGCATCCTGCCTTAGGGCTTGTAATGCCTACTTTAGGGGTGAATTATATATTGGATTTAAATGGAAAAGTTGAGTTAGCAACTTAAAGCTGCTCTTCCAGGCTGCAGTAAGAAAGGATGGTGGACAGAATTCTGAACAAATAAAACATTCACCCCCAGTCACAGATCTGGTTTAAATCCATCATTTTTTTGCTCACCATGCCATTCCAGCTTGGACCCAGCCGTATGCAAATCAGTCTTGACCCTGCTCGCCATGAGAACAGTCCAGCCTGTTCTGCTAGGCCAGGTCCTCCCTGGATCGGAAAACAAGCATCCTGGGACCAGTTTCAGGGTATCACCCCTCATCAGCCAGGCTAGCTCGAAACCAGTGGCATAATGAGCACGGGCCCATATCTGGGCATACCCTTCACTTAGGGCGACAAATACAAAAATAACAGACGATGGACAGAATGCTGAACAGATCAAACATTCACCCCCAGTCGCAGATCTGGGTGCAATCCATTGTTTTTTTTGATTGCCGCCCTGCCTTAGGGCTTGATATGCCTACCTTAGTGGTGAATTATATATTGAAAAGGAAGGTGGGATTTTGTCATTGGGTTAAATGGCAAAGGTGACTTAGCAACTTAAAGCTACTCTTCCAGGCTGCAGTGGCAGGCTGGAAGACATGTTTTACTTTGTCACACTTAGGGAGGCACAATAAGTGCTGCAGTTCCTAGGGATCACTTAAAAACTACGGGCCCTGGGTACCCCAGTACAATACACTAGGGACTTAGAAGTAAGTTAACTTATGGCAATTGGGTATAAGCCAATATTTGCAAGGGTCGGAGCACTGGCACGGAGGGTTGATTAGCAGGCCTCAGTGCACTCTTGGAGTTGAAAAAGCAGCAACATCAGCCCAAAACTTTGGGGGTGATCATGCAAAAGAGGCATTTCCTTACATTTCATCTTAAACATTAAACGTATCTTCTTCTTTTTTTGTCCCATTCTGATGCATTTCTTCATGTTATCTAACTGAAACAATCCTTCTAAGAGCACTAGTCTATGATTTATTGTGAATACCAATTATACATAGATCCCCAAATTCTTTTGAACTGTTACTATCCTTTATATGCTTTTGCATAGTAAAAAGCTTTTTCTGTTTCATAAACATGAAAGAATTTATTCTACCACTGTTCTACTCTTGTGGTTCCTAACCTTTCCAGTATTTAGCTATGGTTGGAATTTTCAGGGTGGTTTGAATCATTTGTTCCCAACAGTATTTGTAATAGAGATGGAGGTAAGAATGGTGCTGACAGTGTTGTTGTTTCCATTGTCTGATGACTATATATACAATTTGCTGCCATGTTCATATGTGGTATAAGGAGGCCGGCAGAGGACTGGACAATATTAATTTTGTGCACAATGTCACATTTATTCTTGAATTATAAGGGGTTTAAACAATAGCTGATGATTATCTTTTGTGTGTTGGAGTATAGAACTACACACAATGTGGAGTCATATCTGGATGTTTGAGGAGTGCGTTAGAGGAGTTAGCTATTTATTAATATATTGATGAGGGTATGGCTTTTTTTATTTATTGGCAAATGTAATAATGCTGAGTTTTTGGGCCATTAGGAGAACAACCAGATCGGGAATGAGAGCACTGAATGATAGAAAAGACCACATATTGTGTGGGAATGTACTGTTGAGGTAATTGTAATTTCGAGACAAAGGGTTTCTCATACATTGAATTGTATCATATTCCAGTTGCAAAGGGTGATGAAGTTGAAACCTAACACAGGATTTCATCTGTTAGGTGCAATCTGATTATAGAGCAATTGGCATACCGAATTTGACAATGCAATGATATGTTGAAAATAGTGTGAAACAAAAGGTAAGAAAGGATACCATGGTACCTTGGGGTTATTGGATATCATAATTTAGATTTAATACTATAACCGACTACGGATATATAGGGGCTGATTAGGATGGCAGACGGACTCACGTCCGCCCGCCACCCTAACGGAGATGGGGACCACCCGACATAGTGTCGGGGGTCCCACAGGCCAAATTACAATGCGACCGCCACGGTGGCGGTCGCATTGTACAGGTTTTTCATTGCGGCAGGTGCTTCTGGCTGCAGCACCGCCGCAATGGAAAAAAGGGATGAGTAACACATCCCTGTACTACGTGACAGGCACCAGTGCCTGCCACTTGGTACAGGGATCTGTTGGGGGGCACGATAGGTGCCCCCCCCTACACCCAAAGAAAAGGTCCCGGGGTGAAAGGGGCCCGCTACGGGCCCCCAATGTCCATCCCCGCCAGCCTATCCATGGCGGGTGAACGGCCATGGAAAGGCTGGCGGGGAGGGACTATCTTAATCCCTACGGCGGTGCCTGGTAGGCACCACCACCATTGTAGGGATTGGGAGGCCCTCCGCAGCACCGGCAGGCTCAAGGAGCCCGTCGGATGCGTGTCAATCGGGCTTTCCGCCCACCATCATGATCTGGCGGGCAGAAAAGCTGATTAGGATGGCGGGGAGACCGCCACTGACAGGCTGTCGGTGGCGGTGTCCCCGCCATCCTAATCAGCCCCATTGTTATTTATTTTCCATAGGTAATGGACTGTTTCTACGAGGTGTGTTGTGGCTGTTGAGTCAGTGTTTCCTTTTAATAACTGAATGAATTTTAAGCATTAATCTGTGACTTATCGGGAAATATGAGGAATAGGATTGGTTGAATAACTTTATTAGGTGAGTTGGTAATATTTCAGTAATATTTGAGTTTCTTTATTATGTTCTCTTTTTCCTTCTTGTGCCATCTTCTTCTGTCTAGCGGTATACACAGCGAACTGTGGTGCTACAAAAGAAAGTAGGTCTGCTCTCCACTGTTGCTAATTAGTGTTGTTACCAGCAAGATCTCTAAACATTGTTAGAACATTTGCTCCCATTATCAACCATTGGCAGTTTTTATTTTAATTTCATGAAGATCTGGCTATCTCAAATATGTAACGATGTTAGGTGGAAGGTTACCCTCAACAATATTATGAATTTTTGTGCAATATATATTGTTCATAAATTAGAGTTGATGAATGTGTGGAATATTCTTGAATCTCGGGTGGCAGATCAAATTTTGGGTATATATATTTTATGGTGTCTTGATCAACTATACTACACTATATTGGAGCTAATTTGCTTCTACTGCTTAATTTGTACAGTAGCATAATACAACAGTGAAGAAATGTAGACTGTATAACATATTGCAAAACTGTAGTTGTATTCACATTTTATGGTCTATTGATGAACTATGCAATCCGATGCTAGAGCTAATTCCCTCCTTTTTCTCAATGTGTACAACAACACAATGTAGTACTGATGATAAATATATATATAGAACATGGAACTTATATTGTAACCTGTTGTTTTTACGGTTCTGAAGAAGTGGTGAGGCAACCACCGTTCTGTAGGCATTGGATTTTCTCAATGTTCTTTGTTCAGGAGGGTTGTTCTGTTCTTTTCTGTTGGAATTGGACTTTCTCAATATTCTTTGTTCAGGAGCACATTGTTTTTACTGTACAAAGTGTAAACATTTTTGAAGAGTGAAAATTATGAAGTATACACATGAAAGAAAATATTATTTTGATCATTAATTGAATAAAATGTAGATTATGATTCTATTTACTGTATAGTATTTCCTGTTAAAAATATTGCTACTCCCTACGTCTGCTCATTGTATCTATAGTCGAGCAATGGCTATTGCATGAAACAAAAGCCCTTGAGCCTCCTCCTCTACCTGTTCAGAGAAATCACACATCACAGGTAAAGTATAGCATTAATAGTCAATTCCCATCCAATTATTTGACCCAGCTTATATGATAAAGAATCCCAGAACATCTTCCGTTTTTGACAATTAAAAAACATATGTATATTCCCATCATCTTCCATGTCACACCTTGGACAGTTCACATTCAATATAATTTTCCATTTATACAGTTTGCAAAGGAGTAGAATATAACTTATTAACTATTTAAGAGTCATGGATTTTCAAGTTTGTGGATTTCAGTAAATGATGACACAGATTGATGGTCCTTAAAATCTCCTCTTGGGTAACTGGAACACCCAAATCCCGACTCCACTCATTTAATGTATTATTAAATACACTATACTTCTTTCGAATTGTGATTTCTGTTTGTCTTTTGTGCAATAATTCCATTAGTGCATTGTTGACTGCATCATTTTGTCGTCCAGGTAAAAACCTTATTTAGATATGCCCAAATCTGAAGAAGAACCTGTTCGAGGGAGGCCATCCATGTTTTGTAGTTTTTGGTAACTTTAAAGATTACCATTATTCTACAGGTCACTCATAACTTTAATCCCCTTGCTACTCAATTCTTACAGTAGTTGGGGCGTGGCCAGCAACATGGCCGACTAAGACGTGTCTCGGCAGAGCTCCAGCCGGAGCGACGAATCCGCCTTAAATTCTGCAACCTGACGTCTCCCACTGAGATATGGAGACTTAAAAACGATTAAATAAAGCACGCTCGAGACAAGAGAATCCTTTTGGCCCGACTCCCGGGGAAGTAACACTGAAGATCGAGAGAGGGCCTGGGTGGCGGCAGAGCCCGCGGCCTAGGCGAGGCAGCGCCGCGGTTGGTGGACCCCCTGCCCTAAAAAAAACACCAAAAAAGCCCTTCCTGCAGCACTCGGATACCTACAGAGGCAGCGGAGCCCTGAGAGGCGAGAGACTCCTTCCGGGTGATTGGCGGTGAGTGGACGAACGAGCGTTGCGGCAGGGAGCCTAGGCGGCAGCTGTCCAGGAGCTGAGCTCGGACGTCCCGGCCGCAGAATAAAGGCGGGATCTGGGCCTGGCCCTTTGTGTCTGTGCTGCGCAGTGTGTTAGTAGTCGTCTGCCCCGTGTTTCTTTCAAGGCCGCATGTCGCAAGGGGTACTGTGGTACATCCTTCTCCTGAGAAACAGCATGGGCCGTCGGCCTCCTCCTTCCCGGGGTCTCCCCTACCTTCTGGCTAATGTGGTGGCCGCTGGGCTGTCTCGAAGCGTAGTGGGCACCCGGCCCCTTTCAGCTACTTTTCCCGCAAGTACTCACGTTTTCCTTCCTGCCTGGTAGGGCACCCCATATCCGCTGAGAGGAGCAATGAGATCTGGTAAAGACCCCAGGAAAAGTGGGAAATCCCACACATTAAGGACAATCAAAGTAACTGATGACTCTAGCATACGAGACTCCGTTTCTGAATCAGAGAACCATGACATATCCTCAGATAACGAGTCCAAGCACCCGCTGGTCACTGAAATAAGAAATATGGAGCACAACTCAGATTCGGAATACCCAGTACCGCTGGAGGAAATCACAAGTCCACCACAGTCAGGAGAATGAATGGCAAAGTCGCTCCGGCAGAAAAGGCTAGGGAGCTGCACTACCAGACGGCGTACCTGCCTGCCCCCACTTGGCACCGACGCCCCGAGTTTTAAGAGGCAGCAAAGAGACGCGATTATAAAAAAGACTGTTTAACTGCATGCTGTGAGAGTTTGAACTTGTAGCATAGACGTTGTTCTACGGGGGAGGACAACAGACCTCTGCTTCTCCTCTTACATATGGACACGTGATGGTTGGGGGGTCAAGTGATGTGAGAAGGTTGTGGGAGGTGGGGAGGGGCCTAGTTGGGATGGTTGGGGACTGACTGTCCCGCAAGTTAGAGAGCAGTTTTATTGCACAGTCCCAGTGGGACAATGGTATAGGCATCGGAAGGAATATTCTCAGTACATGACACACATACAGGTAGGGCAAATAGGAGGAGATAAACACCACCCATATCGACCCCCATAGATAGTCCAACCCTCACCTGCTTGATGTGGAATGTGAACGGCCTTGGCGATAGAATAAAAAGTGGACTGGTGCTCCGCCATATTAAACGTCTACATCAGGATGTGGTGATGCTCCAGGAGACCCACCTACAGGGCACCAAGTGGATTCCTGGAGGGTAGCATACAGAGTCCTGGCTACACGCAGGCTACACCACTGGATCCCAAGGGGTGGTGATAATGATAAGAAAGTTGCTCCCCTTTGACACGACAGGCATATGGACGGACTTAGGTGGAACATGTGTCGGGGTGACGGGTACTTGGGGCAGACTGAGATTGACCCTGATTTGTTCTTATGCCCCTCCGCGACTGCAGGCACGCACACTACATAAAATCACATAAATCCTTCTGGAGGGCCCAGCCTCCCTATATATGATCGGAGGGGACTTCAATGATGTGATGGACGTGTCCCTGGACCGCACTGGATGTAAGACACTGACAGCTCCACCCACACCATTGGCAGAGTTTACAGACACAATGGGATTGGTGGATGTATGGCGAGCACAGAAACCACAGGCCAAACAATACTCATACTTCTCCGGGGCCCACAAGGTCTACTCGAGGCTAGACTATATCTTTATTCCAAAGGGTGAAGTAGGTGAGGTCCGAGAAATAGACTACCTAGCCAGAGGACTGTCTGATCACTCACCACTATGGATTAAGCTAGGGGGTAGAGATCAGAAAACGCAACCCCAGTGGAGACTCACGTCCTGGGACCTCAAAAACAGGCCTATTATTTGTGGCCTACGGGCTGACACCGAGATATTCTTTAAAGAAAACGAGGGAACGGTTGAGTCAAGGATCACACTCTGGGAGACATATAAAGCGATGCTGAGAGACAGGGCGCAAAACCGCATAGCGTGGGAAAGATAAAAAGAAGTGGAACATACAGAGACACTAGAGCGCCAGCTTCTGACGTTAGAAGAGCAGATAAACACAAGACAAGACACGCAGCTTACCCGGCAACTGGAGACACTTAGACAGGAGTACAGAGACTCAGCTCGTAATGCGGCCAGAGACCAACACGTAGCCAACCTCAATCGACTATACGACATGGGGGATAAAGCCGGGGAACTCTTAGCCTGGCTCAGCAAAAAAGAAATAGAAAACAGGTGGGTTCAATCCATAGTAGATGGCGAAGGACAGGAACACACAACTGACGAGCAGATAGCGACAGCGTTCGCCGCATAGTATAAGGACTTCTACAAGGCTAAACCCTTATCTAACACCCCGGAGATAGTGGACTATCAGTGAGGAGTAGAGACCCTGTCCTTAGAGGGGGCAGATAGAGAGACGCTAGACGAGGACCTGTCTCTAAACGAGGTGAAGGGGGCAATAATGAAACTCCGCACAGGGAAAACCCCGGGACCGAATGGTTTGCCTGCTGAACTTTACAGGAGATGCACAGATCTTCTGAGCACCCACCTGCTCAACCTCTTCCAGGACGCCTACGAGCAAGGGATACTTCCACCAGACCTCCGACTGGCCACAATAGTGACCATCCATAAGGAGGGCAAGGAGAAGGACAGATGTGAGTCTTATCACCCAATTTCCCTCCTAAACGTGGAAGTGAAGGTCCTTGCGACCATCCTGGCCACAAGACTGAGAATCCACTGGGATCAATCGGGCTTCATGCACGGTAGGGCGACTAGATGGAATCTCAGAAGAACACATAACTGGATAATGGCGGCTAGTTAACGAGACACCCCACACATATTCCTATCATTAGACGCTAAGAAGGCATTTGACGCGGTACACTGGCCCTTCCTGGAGTCTACCCTGGTCAAATTTGGTTTTGGACCGAAATTCAGGAACGGGGTGGCCCTGCTATATAATTCCCCTAGGGCGACGGTAAAAGTGAACAGTAAAACATCACAGGAATTCCCAATTGGTAGAGGGACCAGGCAGGGGTGCCCCCTGTCCCCACTGCTGTTTGCATTAACGATAGAGACACTGGCGTGTCAAATTCGATAACACCAAAGAATTAAGGGCTTTAGGATCACAGTGGAGGATACGAGCGAGGAAAAAATATCTTTATATGCAGATGACATCCTGCTATATATAACCAAACCCGAAAGCACGATCACCACTATCTTTCAAACCATTGAAGAGTATGGTAGACACTCAGGCTACAAGGTAAATTGGCACAAGTCAATGGCCTACAGCCCCAGATCTCTGGAACACTGGCCTCCCCCTACCGGAGGATTTAAGGATCGTAGAGGAAGGCTTTAAGTACCTAGGAATTTTTCTCACAACAGACAAGAACCTCTACCACGAACATAACGTTCTGCGAATAATATGTAAGTTCAAAGAGGATGCTGAAAGATGGAAGACACTACCACTCATGATAATGGGACGGGACGCAATGTTTAAAATGATCTCACTGCCCCAGTTCCTCTATGCCCTACAGAACATCTACCATCCCCTCCCGCGGGCAACATTCCAAAGTATTGAGGCCGAGATGCGTTCACTGCTTTGGTTGGGGAAGCACCCACGAATAGCGCTACGCACACTGCAAAGGAACCCGTGTAATGGAGGCCTCGCAGTACCCGACATAGAAGCCTACTACTGGGCTGAGCACTTAACACCAATAAATTACTGGATACATGTAGCCGGAGATCACCAGACATACAGATTAGAAAGAGAAACACGGTCACCACGCACGTTCACCCACTACCTATACGGGGGGCCAGGGAAACACAGCCTCCTCCCAGCCACACGAACAACCTTGGAAGCGTGGGAAAGGGCTTCTAAGACACTAGGTTGGGACCATAAGATAACCAAAGCAACGCAGCTCTGGAAAGGCAACTGGCTGAGAGAAATAGGGAAACTAAAAGGTTTCGGACACTGGGACATAGTGGGAATCTCGACGGTGGGAGACATCAAGGACAAAGGGCCCTAAAAACCTTCACTGCACTCTGCACTGAATACCAACTCCACAACACCCAACTCTTTAAGTATGCACAATTAAGACATGCATGGGCAGCGGAATCCCTGACTGCAGAGAACTTTCCGGGAATATGCACCATTAGAAGGACGCTTAGTGCAAGAGTCACTTACGCACAAAGCGGTAGCCCTCACATATAAAACGCTGACCAACAACATGCCAGAGAACCTGGGTAATCTCCGAGATAAATGGGAGGCTGAGGTGGGTGAAATGGAAAACATGGACTGGGAAGCTGCAGAGAGGTGGCAATCAGAGCGCGACTACGCCTTATCCAATATAAGATATTACACAGGATCTATTATGATAGGGACTAGCTCCATAAAATAGGGTGTGCTGGAAATCCAAACTGCCTGAGATGCCAGGGGGGAGAAAGGAGATTTTTACCACACACTATGGAGCTGCCCTAGGATACAGATATACTGGGAAAAGATTATAAGAGAACTTTGTGAGTTGCTCCAGGTCTCCCTTCCCCCAGATCCAAAATTCCTCCTACTAGGAATAAATAGCGAAGTAGATATACCGAGACCACAACTATTGTTCAGTGCCCTGGGAATAGTGGTTGCGAAGAGAGATATAGCACGACACTGGGGTGCACAGGACACACCAACACTAAAGGAATGGAAAACAGGGATGGATCAATGCATGACAGCGGAAAGGGTGACATACAAGAGTAGAGGATGCCCAGGCAAGTTCCGAAAGGTATGTAGAAACTGGATGCAACACTATGGATTGGACTTACTTGACGAGTCCACACAAGCCGCAAATGGGAACGAAGTATAGTCACAATGAATGGAAAGGGAAGGAGAGGGGGGACCAACTTAGCATGACGGTGGAAAAAGGAGCAAATGATTGTAGTGAAAACTGATGAGTGTACATGTACAGGGAATGAACTGAGAGTTTTAATAGACTAATGTCCAAGATTTGTGCAATTGTTGTGTTACCGAAATAAAATCAATAAAAAATATTTTATAAAAAAAAAATTCTTACATTAGTGATTGTGAAAAAATTTTGGTAGTGATTTATTATCCCATAAGAGGGTGTATTGCGTGAAACGGGCAATATCAAACAGTTTTACCTGGCTTTACATATTTCAATCACACACACTCAGAAGGGGGGAGAGGCAAAATTCCACTACTCCGACCTCCCAAATCATATAGCTATAACACACACGGAGGAGTAGGGAATTGTAATCCAAAGGTGGCACGTGCTTTGTGAAAAAATACTGCCCTCACTCACAGAACTGTGACATGCTTCATCATCGGGCTTGCTTCAATACACCTCTGCGCAGACCAACGCCTGGGGTGGAGCAAAGGGAGGGGAAGACAATACAAACATAAAGAAATATTTACGTTGGGATCACCGGAAGAAAAGTGCAGTGAAGGTTAAAACTAGCTCAGTGGTGTCTCTTCTCGACAATTTATTCCTGGACCCACCGACTAGGTCTAAAATCGTGAAGGATGGTGGTGATAGGAGAAGTTAAAGAGTTCATTCACCTATGGCGAGACATACCTAAAATATACCAAAGCATCCCCCAACGCGAATCAGCCTAAAAACCTATGACACGGTGGTACTTTACCCCCGCCCGTCTTCAGAAGATGATTCCTGGCTTCCCTTCAACATGTTGGAGATGTCAGAGTGGAACGGGGGACTTGATTCACATCTGGTGGTCTTGCCCCAACCTGACGCTTTATTGGAAGGAGATCCTTAGTCACATTAAAGATACGGTAGGATTCCCCATACCCAGCTCCCCGACAGTAACTCTGTTGGGCATTAGACCCTCACAACTAACAGCCATGACACATTCAGACTGGCGCCTAATAGCACAAATGCTGGGGGCGGCACGACAGACCATAGCTTTATATTGGAAGGTTTCTTTGGCTGTGGCATGTTCTGCCCCTAGAGTTGCTTACTGCCCGTCTCAATCACACGGACACCAAATTCACCCGTACTTGTCAACCATTAATTCAACACCTATCCCAGACTGAAAATGCTCGCTTTAACCCTCCAAGCCTTAGAGCGCTGCAGCTATTTGAAGACTCCCTCCTACCTTACTCAAGAGGCACACGCCAGTCTCCCCCTATCCCACAGAACTCTGTTGGGGCGTCTCCTTCCTCCTAGAAGACTCTGGCTATCCGCCCCTTTGACGATCTGAGCGCATCTTCTTCCCCTCACCCTTCCTACCCAAGGTTTTTTCCCTGCCCCCACTATTTTATTAAGAAAGGAAGTATTTACTAACCCCCTCTTTCCCACTAGCGCCATCACGCAACTGCTAACACGTTTTCATGCTACTACGCTGGTATGCACAAAGCTTATTCACATAGCCCGAACATTGGGCCAGCAACCCCAAGCCCCCACCCTTTTGTTCGCTTATACCGGGGGGGGGTTACTAAAATAGGGACCTTAGCGGCATTCGCATTTGAGTAGATCCCTACCCCTATATGGCTACTATGCTACACGTTATACCTTAACATAAAGCTATACTAGTGTACTCTGTTAATTGATAAGCATATTGATTTATCTTTGGTACACCTTTACCCTCTATTGTTTCCTTTGGTTGTAACAGGTGAACTTTTGGCAGGGCCCTGCCAACATACCATACTATCAGTGATGCACTTTGCTTTGTTTCGCCCCCCCTTTTTTGTTTTTTGTTTGCCTGTTCAATTTATATTCAATAAACAGATTTGAAACAGAGTTCCTTCACCCCTCCTTACTGCCAAAGTGTCGACATGTTTCTGCCGTGTCTTAAGTGCCCACAGTGTTGGGTCACACCGCCATTCCTCAGGACCCTTCGGATCCCAAAACGTGTTACCCTCTGTACCTGGGTACGGTATCCTTGGAATCTGTTACTTCCAAGAGGAGGGTGCCCCTAAGTAACTCACTTTCGAATATCTGTAGGGGAAAGCACAAAGAGAATGGGATACATAAACCCACACGTCCACCCCCAGGCAGGCCGAATGTATCAGGTATCGGATCCATCTTAGAACCCTTATCACAATTTGGTGATTTCTATCTTAAACCCTTAGCACAAAAGATGCAAGCCTATCTACAGGATACACGTGACGTTCTGAACCTCATAACAGATATTGAATTCGACCCCCACAGTGAGTTCTTGTTGGGCCTCAAAGAGAAACATTGAGGGTGTTGGAAGACATCCTTTTTGGAGAAGAATGGCTGTACCAAACTCCAAAAGCCTTCATCCTTAACTTGGCGGAAATTGCCCTGACCAGAAACTTTTTCGAATTTGTATGCACCATATACCTACAGACCCACGGCACTTCCATGGGGAGCACCTTCACCCCAAGCCTTGCAGGCTTGTACGTAGGGGCATTTGAGAATACCAACATCTACAACGAAGGGAACCCATGGTCACAGAACATCAGACTATGGCATAGATTCATTGATGATGTCCTTGTGATATGGAGAGGGGACGAGCAGTCGGTTTAGAGATTCTTAGAGTGGCTGAACAGTCGCAACCCTTTATTACATTTCACATCTACTGTGACAAACACAACACTGCCATTTCTGGATCTGGTGATAGAACCTAAAGATGGGAAGCTCTCCACCCGGGTTTACTATAAACCCACGGACAAAAACTCTCTTCTCTCTTTTGAGAGTTTCCATCCAAAATCCCTTAGGGCGAATTTACCAGTGGGGCAGTTTTTCAGACTCCGGCGGAACTGTACGGACAGAACGACCTTCAACAAAGAAGCGGAGCTCCTGACAGAAAAACTACACAGAAGAAGATATCCGGAGAGAGTGGTTAAGAAAGCCAAAAAGAGAGCTGTCAACACGAATAGAGACAACCTGTTGGAGAAGGTGGAAAAACCCACTATGACTAAAACAGTCTTTGTTACTACTTTTAACACAGCCTCACACCATATAAAACGGTTAATACTAAAAAATTGGCGCATACTTAATTCTAATGGGCTGGAAGTAGAAAAATCCTTTTTCTCCTTTAAGAGAAGCGCAAATTTGTGAGACATCCTAGTCCACACATGACCCAGGGTTACAAAACCCACTGACACACAAGGTCTAAAGGCTTTACCTCCCATCACGGGTCACACGAGGTGTGGTTCATGCGATATATGTCACTTGACAAAGGATTCAAAGAGTGTAGATGTGGGCCTGCAACATCCATGGGAACAGAGGACACACACCAACTGTAACTCAGAAAACGTAATTTACCTCATCACATGCCCCTGTCAAAAACAATATATACCTTAAAGAAGAGCAAGGGTATTTAAAGAGGTCCTACTCCTATGCTCCTCCAGATACCAGTATCAAGTATATCACAGGAAGGAGATCGTTCCTCTATCAAGCCGGAGCGTCTGAAGATGTGATGGAGACGTATAGGTGAGACGGCATTGCCCGATCGACAACCCAAGTGTCCCCCTCAGAGATCGGGCCCCTCCTTCCGCCTATGAAGTATTAAACTCCAACCTTTGAGGTGGATTTTTTCTTACTGGCTCCACACCGGGGACCAGCAACACACTTCATCTGGTCATCTTCGAATAGCGGGGAGACCACCCGCCCCATTAGGGGGTACCACTATTTTTTATCAAGGTCCTGAAGAAGTGCCGCCCGATGGTTGGGCTTCAATGGCACGAAACATGTTGACCATACACCTATAATGCTATCCTGGTACCTAGTGACCACAAGATAGCACCACTGTTTTTACCTAGCCCGGGACCCATATCTAATTTAAAAAAAATTCTGTGTATGGGTTCCGGTGCCTATTTTAAGTCACTTTTCACACATCACTATTCACTACCTATTGCCCACGTGCACCCACCACATACGGCGTCCTCAGATCAAAAGAACTCCGCCAAAGTAGCCACCAGGCCCGTCAGACATTGCAGCGCTGGTCTGACGAGGAGCGCCCTATGATGAAGCATGACACCCTAACAGGTGTGTGAGGGCATCACGATCTGAAATTCAGATCTCCCTGCGACATAATCGCCAGGTAGCACCTACCAGTGCACCGGCTTGATAGAGGAACGATCTCCTTCCTGTGATATACTAAAAACAATATATAGGCATGACCACGAGGAAAGTGAAAATACGCATTATGGAGCATAGAAGCACCATTAGGTGTCAAAAGTCAAACACTAAACTTACGACGCACTACTTGGAGAAACATCACACAATAAACGACCTAGCATGGACCGTGCTGGACAAACCCAGATTCAATTCAAACACGTGCAACAAAAAAAGACTGCTTCTGATGAGAGAACAGAAATGGGTATACAGACTTAAAAGCCATGAGATTGGATTAAGTGATGATATCCCATGGAACACCCTCAATAGATAGAACCTAGGTAGACCCTGGCCATTCCACGCCACCCATTACCCTCTTTTTCAGACTCATGTCCTTGGCAATGAAACAATAAGAGTATCACATTCCGCTATGTATCACTAGCGCCCCCCCCCTAAAAACCATAGTCTGAGGAGATATGATACTGTATCTCCATACATGTGCTCATAGTAGTGTTAATCCCTGGACGGCACCAACATCTGGCGCCCTTAAATGACACGGGAGGCACTGGGGGCTCCAGCGATGTCCCATTACACTTTTCTTCAACCCTCCAACAACACCTACAATTGCACTAACTTACAGAATATGACCCGAATAACATAGGAAACCTCGCACTATGAGCAATTCTTGAAGCCTTCTAACTATGCAGAATGTCAAAATTGATCTCTGTCTACAGTGCCTGCACTGGGTTCGCCTTTTCGGTGATCGTTTCCAAATTTCAACATCGATCCGGTCACATTGTACAGATGCAGCAGGTATAGATAAAGTTTTCACAGTGAATGGAGCAAGATCCCGCTAGGCTACAGGGCTCCTAGCAACAGGAGGACGACAGAATACGTCACAGTCCCATGACACGGTCATACGATATGGATCCTGTCACGTGACCGGAAATCCTCCCGCTATGAGAGGAGCAATGAAGCTGAATCTCGCCACCTTCACGGCGAGAGCGGGGCATTTCCCGGGCAGATCACCTACCTTGACGAAGTAAGGAGTTGTAGGCGGGGAATTCCGCGGGACGGAACAATGACTAGAAATCATGCCTCCCAGTAGCGGGGTTTCCTCTGCCACGAGAGAACGCCCTATCATACGGGAGCATTTTATCACCAGTCATTATTAACAGGCATCTCACGGTGCATTTCACATCGGAGGTCGGGCTGTTATAAGACAGCCTTAACATATCACGGCCATAGCAGTATCGGGCCTTACCTAGAGGCAGTTTACTACACAGTGAGCCCCTCCAATTCACTGTATTTTATTTTATTCTATTTGACTCTTGGCTTTGTTAATACTCAATACCTAGTCCTGTTTGTCAACACGACATTACATGCTACTGATTAACCCCATTTGTCTATGTTTTTATTCTCCCCTAGAGTGTGACTACAGGGGTCTCTCCCATATTCTCGACAGTTTTAGCACTGTAGTTGATGGAACTCTGTGAGTTTGTTGTTCTTCTTTATCCGCGCAGAATGTGTGTGCGCGCAACGGATGTGCCATGGACTTCGGTCTAGCTAAGTACGATTTCCTGCGATTGTTTTTAGGTGAATCATCCCATTAGTGAGTGGGGAGCTCTGGAATGAACGTTAAGAATATTTTGGATCCCTAAGGGACACAGAGCTGGGGTGAGAAGACAACGAGCACCGGCAGGGGCACATACGACCGTGTGCACTCACAAGTATACGCTCATCGATGTCATCTCGTACACGGTGAGCATGGGCCGCAACAAGGTGGTGGGGCCGGGGCAGGCCAACCAAATAGACAAGTATACGGTTGCCATGGGCCGAGAGGGTGGAGCAGCAGGCGGGGATCCACCAGCGGAGCAGGAAGATCAATCCCCGGACCCCTCCCTGAAAGACATTATGAGAGCTATCACGGAATTACGAGGGACCTTATTACCCAAGCTTGACTCAGTTACTGAGGAAGTAAACCTGCTCAGAGCGGATTTTCAGAAAATGTCTGAGAAGGTGTCTGCGGCAGAGGCGGGCATTGGGGGCCTGCAGTCCAAGACCAAACGCCTGGAGCAGCAGGTTTCACGACTCACCAAGAACCAATCTGATATTTTTGCCCGACTTGAAGACCAGGAGGGGAGAGCCCGACGGAACAATATCTGGGTAGTAGGAGTACCGGAGGGTATGGAAGGTCCGTCGATGGACCTTTTCTTGGAAGACCTAATCCTCAATAAGTTGAAGCCCAAGCGCATGTCCTCATTCTTTTCAATTGAGCGGGCCCACCGTGCGCTGGGGGGCCCGACCTCGCCCGGGAGCGCCACCACGCACGATCATAGCCCGGATACTACATTTTAGAGATGGAGACGCCATACTGCAAGTAGCACGTCAGCATGGGGATCTACATCATGAGAATGCAGTCATCCGTTTTTTCCCAGATTTCACGCTCCATGTCCAGCGCCAGCGACGCACGTTCGATGCTGTCAAGCAGGCCCTACGTGAAGTCAACGTGAAATACATGATGCTCTTCCCGGCAAAACTTAAAATCATCGATGAGGGAAAAACGTATTTCTTTCTTCGACTCACCAGCGGAGGCAACTGACTGGCTGGAAGGCTGGCGTAAAGTTGAACGTGAAGGTGGGAAGAATCGAGTGCCTTCCAAGACTGGTAGCACGGCTGAAAATTGGGAGACGGAGCATGGAACGGATGGCCTTGAACAGCATCGTTGAACAATATGCGGTGCAGGAGATGCCTCTCCCCCCGAAAGGATTGACGCCAAGTGCTTCTTTTCTTGGGTCTGTGGTTGGTAGGGGGGGTAGAGGTTTCTTTAATGGGGCGGGTGGCGGGAGTTTCATCATCAAAATGGCGGGCTGCACAGACATCAGTGGCGTTGCACTACAGGACTCTACCCTGAAAACACGGGGATATGTGCACAAGGACTAAGTTACTCCTGAGACTTTTTTTAAGGGTCCAGTTGTATCCTATAGCGGTTATACGAAGCTTCGCGCTGGCAGCTCGCATGCTGCCCCTTCTTTACTGTTTACTATAACACAGTTCGGGCGACAGGCACTCTGTGTGTTTGGGAGGTGGGAGGTTTATTACTCACCTAACAGGGTTGCAGGTGGGGGGGGTTAGGAATGTTATTTAATGTTGTTTTGCATGTTTGCGTATGTGCTCAGGACCACCACAGTTGAATAAGTACAACAGGTTGCCACGGGACAGCTCTGGGAGAGGGGAGGACTTCTAGGGGTATGCTCCTAACTTTTCATCATGGGGGAACAGTCTAACATAAGGGTGTGGACCTGGAATGTTAACGGATTGGGCAATAAAATGAAGCGCACCCTTGTCCTCCAACACATTAAGAGACACTCCCCTGACGTAGGCTTGATTCAAGAGACACACCTAAAGGGTAGCAAATGTAAAGCCCTGGACCGATTTGGGTTTAGGCTGGCAGCTCATTCTGGATTCTCCTCTGGGGCTCGGGGTGTAGGAATCCTGGTTCGAAACGCGCTCCATCTGACCATAACCAACGTGTGGGCTGACGAAGTAGGCTGCAGTGTGGCAGCAGCGGGTAAATGGGAGGGGCGCACCATTGTGCTCTGTTCAATTTACGTACCCCCGGGACTTCACAAAATTGCCCTCCCGAAGATCAGTTTATTCTTACTTGAGTTGCCCTTGGGCACCCTCCTGGTGGGTGGAGATACAAATGCCGTCATGGATCCAGAGCTGGATCGCTCTAGCTCTCGAGCGGGCAGGAGGGGAGAGCGTGATCTGGCAGACTTCATGACTGCCATGGGTATGCCAGACCTATGGCGCATACATAACCCCTCGATTATGCAGTATATGTACTACTCTGCGTGACATGGCTCCTTCTCCAGGATTGACTACCTCTTCACACGGACTGACAGAGTGGACGAGTTTATAGGCGCAAGGCATATGGCATGGGGCATTTCCGATCACTCTCCGGTAGGGGTGGCCATTAGGGGACCGCTCCTTTCTAGGGAAGCCTACCCGAGGATTGACCCCTGGCGTCTGCAAGACCCGGAACTTTGAGACCGGCTCCGAGAAGGCTCGGAGCTGTACTTTCAGGGAAAATAAAGGGTCAGTGGCCTCGCACATAACAATATGGGAGGCCTATAAAACGGTGCTGAGAGGGCAGGCACAGGCTCTGATTGGCTCAAAAAAAAAAGGATGAGGCGCTTCAAATTAGATCTTTGGAGCTTGAGATAGCCGGGTTGGAAAGGGAAGCAGCGAACGACACCTCTAGTGAATTGAAGCATAGACTAGCATTAAAGCAGTGTGAATTACGAGCACTGGCGGACTGTGAAGCGAGAGCGTATGCCCTCGCGTCTCAACAGGGTATACGATATAGGTGACAAAGCGTCGAAACTCCTGGCGTGGCTGGAGAAACGGGATAGAGAACGCTCCTGGGTGACGGGTGTGATAGACATTGTGAGAAGTTGGCCTGGCATATGCTGTCCACTAATTATAGTGGGCACCTTGCACCAGTCCAAACAACCCCTTATTGGAGATAGGTTAAAGACAACCTTTATTGAAAGCTATCCTAGTGGTAGCTATGGAGAGCAGCCTTCAGGCTAAGTCTTGAAGGAATGTAAAGCAGCTTGTTTTACCAGTCTATAATCTCTTGAGTGACCAAATGAAAGAGGACCACACCAGGTATATATTCAAAATATATGTATTTATTACTAAACACACCCCTCTAGTCTCTTTATGAGGCTAGAGTTCGAAGTACATAAATTATAAGTTAGTTATCTACAGTAATAGCACAAATACACGTTTGAGCCCCAGGGGCGTACCAAACCATATACCAATAAAGTGGTATAAGAACCACGACTGAGCTAGACACAAGGCCTAGAGCCTGTAGAAGTGCTTGGACCACAAGGAACCACCCAAGGCAGTGACACGGGACCCACGGGGGACGCGTGCAGTTTATGAACACAGCCGCGAACCACCGTTAACTTCTATGGGGAAAGTCGCATGTAGAATTTAAAAGAAAAGGGACACTTAGAGGAGGACTTGGAGCAAACCCTTTGAGAACTAGGCTGTTCTAGTGTCAATACCCACGGGAGCACCGGAGTACTCGAGTTACCTCACCCAGGGGAGCCGGGTGCATAGGTGTCTTTCGGGGTCGGGTTTCGTCGTCGCTTTCAATGGCGATCTGCTGCAAAGTGCTGCTGGCGGCCAAGTCGAAAGTGTTCGATTGGATCCAAAGGTGGATCGAAGATCTGAAGAACCTGAAAGCAGAGGGGACAGAGTCTGGGTCACTAGCCAGTGACCAGGAAGGCGATGAGCAGATGCCCACCGATGTCGAGTGCTTCAGGTAGGTTGACGGTCGTCTTGACTCTTCAGCCACGAGGTCCAGGAGGCGTCGACGATGACCAGGAGCTGGATTCGAGCTGTCCCACGACGTCTGTCGATTGCAGGGGTGTCGGCGACCGGATTGGACCCAACAAGCCTTGGCAACGGCAAGTCTCGTGGAAATGGAAGAAGGACGATGTTGCAGACCAGCAAGGTCTGGGGGACTCACCCAGCGAGGATAAGTCAGGGCGCGCCTGGAGCAACCAGGAGCCCAAGCAGAAAAAGATTGGCCTTCGGGAGGGCCTACTAGCCAACGGACTAGCGACCGCGAAGGAGCCTCGAGACGATGCACGTGGAGCTGGCTCACAGGACACTCGTGGAGTGGAGGCCAGTGATCTTCGGTGCAGTTGGTGCTGGAGGCTGGGGCTACTCGGAGCCCAAAGCACGACTTCGTGGGAGACCCAGAAGAGGATGCACTTGCAAATGCGTTCGGTGTCCAGGGGTCACGGTTCCACGTTACCCACGACAGCTACGGGCCTCAGCTTTGCTGGGGACTCAGGGCAGCCTCGGGGAAGTCTGGAAATCCACCTCTGGTGATGCAAAGACTTCGGCGTCCGACGGGAGCTTCAGCGATGCAGACCGGACAATTGCTTCTTTGGTGCCAGCCAAGCAGGGGAGTCACTCCTTGACCCCAAGGGAGATTCTTCAGTCCTCTAATCTTGAAGTAGAGCGTCGAAGGTCCAGGATTCTGTGTCAGAGTTTCGGTCCAGGTAAATCTAAAGTCCTAAGGACTGGGGTCCCCTACTTATACTAAGGTAGGGGGTTGGACATACTCTGTGGCCCCACCTATGGGAGGGTCAGGGCAGAGGGGTGGTTACACCCCTTTCCCTTTGTCCAGTTTCGCGCCAGAGCAGGGGCTGGAAGCCCCTGAGCCGGTTTGAACTGGGGTATGCACAGGGACACCAAGTGTGCCCCCAGTGCAGGATTTCAAAGCACCCGAGAGTGCTCCCGCCCAGCCCCAATACACACTATCCTGTCTGGGAGGTGGTCACACCTCCTGGGACAGAAACCTATTGTCCAGGCCTCCCCTGCCGGAGTTTCGGTCAGCAGCAGGAGGCCAGACTCGTGTCTGTGGCAGCGGCATCCATTTTGTGATGCCAGGGCTCTGGAAAGTCAGTACCGGGTACTACCCCCGCCGCCAGAACTGGCGGGGGGGTAGTATTCCAAGATGTTTGACACCAAACACGACATGTTTCCGTGCAGCCATCCCAAAGTTAGCATTTAACGCGAGGTTATAATGCGCTTAAGAGTATATGGTCAGGCTGCACTACAAACAGCATCAGAGAAGGGTCTCCGAACGCTGCAGAGGGGCCCTGCTCATGCAGGGGCACCCTCTCACATAGGAACCACGCACTCTGCCTTCAGGATTGATAAAGCGATACAAAAGGGGATGATGGACGGAACGTTTGAGCCAATCAAACACTCACCCCCAGTCAACTGATCTGGGTTTAATCCATCATCATTCTTTAGCTCACTCCACCACCCCAGTTCAGACATGGCCATATGCAAATCAGTCTGACCCTGTGCCTCATGGGAACAGTCCAGCCCGAACTGCCAAGCCATGTCTTCCCTGGACCGGAAACAAGCATCCTAGGACCGGTTTCTGGCATTCCAGCCGTCATCAGCCAGGCTTGCTTGAATCCAGTGGCAAAGTGAGCAATGGACCCACGTCTGGGCATACCCCGCCAACTTAGGGCGAACAAAGCGATACAAAGGGGATGATGGACGGAGCGTTTGAGCCAATCAAACACTCACCCCCAGTCAACTGATCTGGGTTTAATCCATCATCATTCTTTAGCTCACTCCACCACCCCAGTTCAGACATGGCCATATGCAAATCAGTCTGACCCTGTGCCTCATGGGAACAGTCCAGCCCGAACTGCCAAGCCATGTCTTCCCTGGACCGGAAACAAGCATCCTAGGACCGGTTTCTGGCATTCCAGCCGTCATCAGCCAGGCTTGCTTGAATCCAGTGGCAAAGTGAGCAAGGGACCCACTTCTGGGCATACCCCCGCCAACTTAGGGCGAACAAAGCGATACAAAAGGGGATGATGGTATCGCTTTGTTCGCCCTAAGTTGGCAGGGTATGCCCAGACGTGGGTCCCTTGCTCACTTTGCCACTGGATTCAAGATAGCCTGGCTGATGAGGGTCAGACTGATTTGCATATGGCCATGTCTGAACTGGGGTGGTGGAGTGGGCTAAAGAATGATGATGGATTAAACCCAGATCAGTTGACTGGGGGTGAGTGTTTGATTGGCTCAAGCGTTCCGTCCATCATCCCCTTTGTATCGCTTGTTCGCCCTAAGTTGGCGGGGTATGCCCAGACGTGGTCCCTTGCTCACTTTGCCACTGGATTCAAGCAAGCCTGGCTGATGACGGCTGGAATGCCAGAAACCGGTCCTAGGATGCTTGTTTCCGGTCCAGGGAAGACATGGCTTGGCAGTTCGGGCTGGACTGTTCCCATGAGGCACAGGGTCAGACTGATTTGCATATGGCCATGTCTGAACTGGGGTGGTGGAGTGAGCTAAAGAATGATGATGGATTAAACCCAGATCAGTTGACTGGGGGTGAGTGTTTGATTTGCTCTAGCGCTCCGTCCATCATCCCCTTTGGTATCGCTTCAGGATTGATAAGGCCGGCCATAGGAGTGACTTATAGGTTTATATGTGTGTATGTAGGTAGTGATATAGGTAGCCTATATCACAGTAAGGGGTGCATGCACCACCTTACCCAGGCTGCAGTAGCAGACCTGTGGTGTCAGTTTGGATGGCCTTCCAGGGTGGCACAATACATGCTGCAGCCCCTGGTAGGCCTCTGAGGTACCTATGCCCTGGGTACATAGTATACCATATACTAGGGACTTATAAGGGCACTCCAGATTCCAATCAGAGATGTGCCTAAGGCACATGGAAACCATTTTAGAGAGGAAGCAGCTAGGCTGGGGTTCTGATTAGCAGGGCCCCAGCCAGACTAAGATCGAAAAACAGTGAAGCATCAGCAAAAAGTGGGGGTACCCATGTGAAGCAGATCCTACTCTCCTACACAACCCCCCAAACGTAGGGACATTAAACTAACCTTGCCCAGTTAAGTCTTCATGTTCTAAGTGGAAGTACCTAGAGAGTCCATCTGCATTGGCATGGTTACTCCCAGGTCTATGTTCCACTGTGAAGTCCATCCCCTGTAGGGAAATGGACCACCTAAGCAGTTTGGGGTTTTCACCCTTCATTTGTTTTAGCCATAAGAGGGGCTTATGGTCTGTTTGAACAAGGAAGTGAGTACCAAACAGGTATGGCCTCAACTTCTTCAGAGCCCAGACCACAGCAAAGGCCTCCCTCTCAATGGCTGACCAACGTTTCTCTCTAGGGGTCAGCCTTCTGCTAATGAAAGCTACTGGCTGATCCGGACCTTCATCATTCAATTGTGACAGTACAGCCCCTACCCCCAATTCAGATGCATCAGTTTGAACAATGAACTTCTTGGAGTAATCAGGACTCTGTAGAATGGGAGCAGTGCACATGGCCTGCTTCAGGTCACGAAATGCCTTTTGACAGCTAACTGTCCACTGAACCTTTTGGGCATTTTCTTGGAAGTTAAGTCATTCAGGGGTGTCACTATTGATCCATACCCCTTGACAAATCTCCTATAGTACCCAGTCAGGCCTAAGAAGGCTCTCACCTGAGTCTGGGTAGTTGGAGCAGTCCAGTCCATGATGGTCTGGATCTTGCTCTGCAGTGGTTGAACCTGGCCTCCACCCACAAGGTGGCCCAGGTACACAACCTGACTCTGCCCTATCTGGCACTTGGTGGCCTTGATAGTCAGGCCTGCTTTCTGCAGGGCCTGTAAAACATTTCTGAGGTGGACCAGGTGATCCTCCCAGGTGGAGCTAAAGACAGCAATATCATCTAGATATGCTGCACTATAGGCTTCAGACCTGTAAGGACTGTATTCACCAACCTCTGAAAAGTGGCAGGTGCATTCTTCAGACCAAAGGGCATCACCACAAATTGATAATGCCCACTAGGGGTTGAGAATGCTGTATTTGGCTTTGCATCATCAGCTAGTCTGATCTGCCAGTAGCCAGCTGTCAGGTCAAATGTGCTTAGATACTTGGCTGAGGACAAAGTGTCTATTAGTTCATCTGCCCTTGGTATTGGATGGGCATCAGTCCTAGTGACTGCATTGAGACCCCTGTAGTCCACACAAAACCTCATCTCTCTTTTCCCACCATTGGTGTGAGGTTTTGGCACAAGGACCACTAGACTAGCCCAAGGGCTATCTGAGGGTTCAATAACTCCCAAATCCAACATCTTCTGGACTTCTGTCCTGATACAGTCCCTGACATGGTCAGGTTGCCTATAAATCTTATTTGTAATAGGCAGACTGTCCCCAGTGTCCACTTCATGAGTGCACCAGGTAGTCTGACTGGGTGTCAGTGAGAATATGTGTCTGAACTGATTGAGCACCTGTCTGCAATCAGTCTGCTGCTGGGTAGTGAGGCTGCCTGCCAAGGCTGCACCATCCACTGACCCATCACCAGGGTTCTGTGAGAGCAGGTCAGGGAGTGGGTCACTCTCTTCCTCCTGTCCCTCATCAGTAGCCATGAGCAAGCCCATGTCTGCCCTGTCCACATATGGTTTCAGTCTGTTGACATGGAGAACCCTGTGGGGACTCCTGGGTGTTCCTAGGTCTACTAAGTAGGTAACCTCACCCTTCTGTTCAACAATGGTATGGGGTCCACTCCATTTGTCTTGGAGAGCTGCTGGGGCCACTGGCTCCAACACCACACCTTCTGTCCTGGCTGGTAAACAGTCAGTACAGCCTTTTGGTCATGCCAGGCTTTTTGAAGTTCCTGGCTAGCCTCAAGGTTTTTAGTTGCCTTTTCATATACTCAGCCATCCGGGAGCGGAGACCAAGTACGTAGTCCACTATGTCTTGCTTTGGGGGCTTGAGAGGTAACTCCCATCCTTCCTTCACCAAGCACAATGGACCCCTGACAGGGTGACCAAACAAAAGTTCAAAAGGGCTGTAGCCAACCCCCTTTTGAGGCACCTCCCTGTATGCAAATAAAAGGCAGGGCAAGAGTATGTCCCATCTTCGCCTAAGCTTTTCTGGGAGCCCTTTAATCATGCCCTTCAAGGTGTTGTTGAATCTCTCAACTAAACCATTGCATTGTGGGTGATAGGGTGTGGTGAACTTGTAAGTCACTCCACACTCCTTCCACATTGCTTTTAAGTATCCAGACATAAAGTTTGCACCCCTGTCTGATACAACCTCCTTAGGGAAGCCCACTCTTGAGAAAATTCCCAGGAGGGCCCTTGCCACCACAGGTGCTGTAGTGGTCCTAAGGGGAATAGCCTCTGGGTACCTGGTGGCATGATCCACTACCACCAGGATAAACCTGTGCCCAGATGCTGTTTGGGGATCCATGGGACCAACAATGTCAATCCCCACCCTTTCAAAGGGAACCCCCACCACAGGTAGTGGTATCAGGGGGCCTTTGTAGTGCCACCTGCCTTGCCACTGGCCTGGCAGGTTACACAGGAGCGACAAAACTCCTTGGTGTCTTCAGACATGTGGGGCCAGTGAAAGTGAGGGACAATTCTGTCCCAAGTCTTGTTCTGGCCCAGGTGACCTGCTAAGGGAATTTCATGGGCTAGGGTCAATAGGAAGCCCCTGAACTTCAAAGGTGTAACCAACCTCCTGGTAGCACCAGGCTTGGGGTCTCTACACTCTGAGTACAAGAGTCCATCATCCCAATACACAGTATGGGGACCACTAGCTTTCCCAGCAGCCTCAGCAGCAGCTTGCTGTCTGAGGGGTTCAAGAGAGGGGCAGCTCTGCTGCTCCTGGCTCAGATCTGCCCTGGAAGGGCCCCTGTCCCCAAGAACTCAACCTGGTCAGGTTCAAGCTCCTCTGGGACAGTTCCTTCCTCAGGACTGAGATCATCCCCTCAAGAGACCGATCTTCCTTCTGAGCCAAGGGGAAGGCACTGCCTTTACCCTACTACTCCTCTTCTTGGAGGGCACTTGGTCCATTATTCCAGAATCCAAGGCCTGTTCAGTGCTAGACATTTTGGCTTGTGACCTGGTCACAGCAAACACATCTGCAGGGATCCCCAGCATTTCTGCATGGGTCCTGAGCTCCACTTCTGCCCAAGCTGAAGTTTCTAAGTCATTGCCAAGCAAGCATTCAACGGGTAGGTCTGCACTTACCACAACCTTCTTAAGGCCAGTTACCCCTCCCCAGGAGAAGTTAACAACTGCCAGAGTATGGTCTGTTCTGACGTTGCTAGCATTGGTCACTTGGTACATTTCACCAAGTATTATCTGCCCAGGATTCACAAGGTCTTGTGTCACCATGGTGACACTTGCCCCTGTGTCCCTAAATGCCAAAGCCTCTCTTCCATTGATTAAGGGCTGTTGTCTGTACTTGCCCAGATTACTGGGACTCACAGAGGAGGTCATATCCATGCCTCCATCACAGACTAGGACAGCCTGAGTGAGTTCTCTGACTAGGTCAGAGCTCATCTCTTACCCAGGGTCAACCCTACTAAACCCTTGGCTTGTGTAGTCCCACCACCAACTGTAACTGCACTAGGGGAGCAGGTGCCTTAGGGGCATTGGTAGGGGCTGGAGTAGAGTCTTTGGACTTGGTGCAATCACTGGTCCAGTGGGTCTTTTGCTTACAGACCTTGCACCATGGTTTCTTTTGGCCTTTCCCTTTGTTAGACTGTGAATCCCCACCTGAAGAAGATTTTTGGGGGCCTTGTGAAAACTTCTGGTCTTTACCCTTCTCCCCACCCTTATCAGAGTTCTTAGAATCTTGCTTCTTTGGGTCACCACCTTGGTTCTGTACCTTCTGCCTCACCCTGGTTCTGACCCATTTGTCTGCCTTCTTTCCCAATTCTTGGGGAGAGGTCAGATCAGAGTCTACCAGGTGCTGATGCAACAGCTGATTTTGACAGTTATTAAGAATCTGCTCCCTCATGATCAGATTGTACAATCCTGTGAAGTCACATACCTTACTGCCCAATAACCAACCTTCCAGAGCCTTGGCAGAACAATCAACAAAGTCCACCCAGTCTTGAGTCTGTGCTTTTGGGTATCCCTGAACTTTAACCTGTATTGTTCAGTGGTTAGGCCAAACCCATCAATTAGAGCACTCTTCAAGACTTTGTAATTATCAGCATCCTCCTCTCTAACAGTGAGGAGCTTGTCTCTACCTTTGTCTGCAAAGGAGAGCCACAAGATTGCTGCCCACTGCTCCTGAGGGACCCTCTGTACTTTACAGGCCCTCTCTAGAGCAGTTATCCATTTGTGGATGTCATCCCCACTCTGGTAGGGAGGGACAATCTTGCTCAGGTTTCTATGGTCATAAGACCTTTCCCTATCTTTGGGAAACTGCTGCCACCATGGGACTCTAGTCCCAACTTTTGTCTCTCTCTATAGAGATCTAGGGACTCCCTGTCTATAGCCAATTGCTGTTTCCGGAGTTCAAGCTGAGTTTGCTCATATTGAATCAGTCTCTTTCTCCTCTCATGAGAGGATTCCCTCCTATGAGGAGAGACAGAGGTCCCTATTGAGGTGTCAGAGTGGTTAGACTCCTGAGCAGGAGACCTAGACCTTCTGGGCACACTCAGAACTCTTCCTGGGGGACAAAGGGAGGTCATTCTGATCCTCCTCCTCCTCCTCCACAGGAGGAATTGGGTTTTCCAGGACAAGGTCATTTTCACCTTCCTGGCCAGTTTCAGAGGGGGGGCCTGGGTTTCTTCACCCCTGGCCCCTTCCTCATCTTCTGCCCCACCCTCTTTGCCTACCCCTTCAGACCCTAGGGGCCTGCTGAGATCATCAGCTAGTAACACCTCCCTGAGGTGTTGGGTGCTGACACTTTTGCCTGCCTTCAACTTCCTAGTATTGCATAATGCTCTCAATTCCAAGAATGGGAGTTTATCATACTTGGAGGGAAGAAGCCCACTGGCTTCTGGCAAGGACTCACTGGGTCCTGGCTTTGAAGACATTACTAGTGAGGTGTGGTGTATGCACTACCTACTCTAGTGTGGCCTACTAAACTCTCTTGAGTTGTAGAAAGGGTGTGCTGTCCCTTAACACACAACTCTAAGTTCAGTAGAACTTACTGTATTACTAAGCTTGATTTATATGTACCTTAGGTACCCTTAGTGGTTTTCAGTTGATCAATTCAATTGAGATTATCCGGTAAAACAATAGCAAGCTGGAATCCCACACGCTGCACACCAATGTGAGAAGTTGGCCTGGCATATGCTGTCCACTAATTATAGTGGGCACCTTGCACCAGTCCAAACAACCCCTTATTGGAGATAGGTTAAAGACAACCTTTATTGAAAGCTATCCTAGTGGTAGCTATGGAGAGCAGCCTTCAGGCTAAGTCTTGAAGGAATGTAAAGCAGCTTGTTTTACCAGTCTATAATCTCTTGAGTGACCAAATGAAAGAGGACCACACCAGGTATATATTCAAAATATATGTATTTATTACTAAACACACCCCTCTAGTCTCTTTATGAGGCTAGAGTTCGAAAGTACATAAATTATAAGTTAGTTATCTACAGTAATAGCACAAATACACGTTTGAGCCCCAGGGGCATACCAAACCATATACCAATAAAGTGGTATAAGAACCACGACTGAGCTAGACACAAGGCCTAGAGCCTGTAGAAGTGCTTGGACCACAAGGAACCACCCAAGGCAGTGACACGGGACCCACGGGGGACGCGTGCAGTGTATGAACACAGCCGCGAACCACCGTTAACTTCTATGGGGAAAGTCGCGTTTAGAATTTAAAAGAAAAGGGACACTTAGAGGAGGACTTGGAGCAAACCCTTTGAGAACTAGGCTGTTCTAGTGTCAATACCCACGGGAGCACCGGAGTACTCGAGTTACCTCACCCAGGGGAGCTGGGTGCATAGGTGTCTTTCGGGGTCGGGTTTCGTCGTCGCTTTCAATGGCGATCTGCTGCAAAGTGCTGCTGGCGGCCAAGTCGAAAGTGTTCGGATGGATCCAAAGGTGGATCGAAGATCTGAAGAACCTGAAAGCAGAGGGGACAGAGTCTGGGTCACTAGCCAGTGACCAGGAAGGCGATGAGCAGATGCCCACCGATGTCAAGTGCTTCAGGTAGGTTGACGGTCGTCTTGACTCTTCAGCCACGAGGTCCAGGAGGCGTCGACGACGACCAGGAGCTGGATTCGAGCTGTCCCACGACGTCTGTCGATTGCAGGGGTGTCGGCGACCGGATTGGACCCAACAAGCCTTGGCAACGGCAAGTCTCGTGGAAATGGAAGAAGGACGATGTTGCAGACCAGCAAGGTCTGGGGGACACACCCAGCGAGGATAAGTCAGGGCGCGCCTGGAGCAACCAGGGAGCCCAAGCAGAAAAAGATTGGCCTTCGGGAGGGCCTACTAGCCAACGGACTAGCGACCGCGAAGGAGCCTCGAGACGATGCACGTGGAGCTGGCTCACAGGACACTCGTGGAGTGGAGGCCAGTGATCTTCGGTGCAGTTGGTGCTGGAGGCTGGGGCTACTCGGAGCCCAAAGCACGACTTCGTGGGAGACCCAGAAGAGGATGCACTTGCAAATGCGTTCGGTGTCCAGGGGTCACGGTTCCACGTTACCCACGACAGCTACGGGCCTCAGCTTTGCTGGGGACTCAGGGCAGCCTCGGGGAAGTCTGGAAATCCACCTCTGGTGATGCAAAGACTTCGGCGTCCGACGGGAGCTTCAGCGATGCAGACCGGACAATTGCTTCTTTGGTGCCTGCCAAGCAGGGAGTCACTCCTTGACCCCAAGGGAGATTCTTCAGTCCTCTAATCTTGAAGTAGAGCGTCGAAGGTCCAGGATTCTGTGTCAGAGTTTCGTCCAGGTAAATCTAAAGTCCTAAGGGCTGGGGTCCCCTACTTATACTAAGGTAGGGGGTTGGACATACTCTGTGGCCCCACCCATGGGAGGGTCAGGGCAGAGGGGTGGTTACACCCCTTTCCCTTTGTCCAGTTTCGCGCCAGAGCAGGGGCTGGAAGCCCCTGAGCCGGTTTGAACTGGGGTATGCACAGGGACACCAAGTGTGCCCCCAGTGCAGGATTTCAAAGCACCCGAGAGTGCTCCCGCCCAGCCCCAATACACACTATCCTGTCTGGGGAGGTGGTCACACCTCCCTGGGACAGGAAACCTATTGTCCAGGCCTCCCCTGCCGGAGTTTCGGTCAGCAGCAGGAGGCCAGACTCGTGTCTGTGGCAGCGGCATCCATTTTGTGATGCCAGGGCTCTGGAAAGTCAGTACCGGGTATACCGGTGTGTACATGTCTTTCCCTCTAGAAGGGTGGAATGCTACCCCCGCCGCCAGAACTGGCGGGGGTAGTATTCCAAGATGTCTGACACCAAACACGACATGTTTCCGTGCAGCCATCCCAAAGTTAGCATTTAACGCGAGGTTATAATGCGCTTAAGAGTATATGGTCAGGCTGCACTACAAACAGCATCAGAGAAGGGTCTCCGAACGCTGCAGAGGGGCCCTGCTCATGCAGGGGCACCCTCTCACATAGGAACCACGCACTCTGCCTTCAGGATTGATAAGGCCGGCCATAGGAGTGACTTATAGGTTTATATGTGTGTATGTAGGTAGTGATATAGGTAGCCTATATCACAGTAAGGAGTGCATGCACCACCTTACCCAGGCTGCAGTAGCAGACCTGTGGTGTCAGTTTGGATGGCCTTCCAGGGGTGGCACAATACATGCTGCAGGCCCTGGTAGGCCTCTGAGGTACCTATGCCCTGGGTACATAGTATACCATATACTACGGACTTATAAGGGCACTCCAGATTCCAATCAGAGATGTGTGCCTAAGGCACATGGAAACCATTTTAGAGAGGAAGCAGCTAGGCTGGGGTTCTGATTAGCAGGGCCCCAGCCAGACTAAGGTCGAAAAACAGTGAAGCATCAGCAAAAAGTGGGGGTACCCATGTGAAGCAGATCCTACTCTCCTACAGACATGACGAGGGTACTGCAAACGACAAGTTCGGACATAGCAGAAGTCTTTGCTGCGCACTTTGAGAGGGTATATGCGCCTGTCAGTACTAGAACAGAGAGCGATTGCGAGGAATTTTTAAGAGACTTCTCCCTCCCCACGCTATCTGACGAAGTGAGGGCCGCACTAGACGAGGATCTCACGGAGGACGAGTTGGGAGAAGCCCTGGGTCACCTCAACTCGGGGAAGGCAGCAGGGCCCAATGGACTACCAGTGGAGGTCTACAAAAGTCAGGCTTCCATAATAGTACCACCACTGCTAGACATGTTGGTAGAGGCCCAGGAGCGGGGGCAGCTCCCGCCGGATCAATGTGTGGCCACAATAGCGGTAGTACATAAGGCTGGGAAACTGCCAGAGCAGTGCACATCCTATCGGCCAATCTCATTGATCAACGTGGAGGCGAAGGTATTGGCCAAAGCGTTGGCAAATAGATTAGTACCCATTATCTCGGATGTGATACATCTGGATCAATCGGGCTTCATGCCTAACAGAAGCACCCGTCATAACCTACGGAGGCTCTATGGAGTGCTCCACCTAACTGGGGACCCTGAGACTAAACAGACAGCAGTGATGTCGTTAGACGCATCAATGGCGTTCGACAGTATAGAATGGCCCTATCTATTTATGGTACTTCGCAAAATGGGTTTTGGCTCCAATTTCTGTAGATGGGTAAGGCTACTGTATGAGAGTCCTAGGGCCCAAGTGCGAGTCAATGGGGTAATGTCCAGATCCTTCCAGCTGGGGAGAGGTACCAGACAGGGTTGCCCCCTGTCCCCATTGCTATTTGCCCTTGCACTGGAGCCACTGGCACACTGGGTCCGAAGAGATCCGATGATTTGGGGGATAGGGGCTCCGGCAGGATGGGAGGAACGAATTTCGCTCTACGCGGATGACATTCTCCTATATCTGGCAAGGCCATATTACTCGATGCGAGAGTACTCCACATTTTTTAGCTCTTTGGTAGCTATTCAGGCTACAATATTAATTGGTCTAAATCAGTAATATTTCCACTGTCAGGACCCCCCCCCCCCCAGGATACCGGCAGCTTGTGAGACCGCAGTGGTGAGAGAGGGGTTTAAATATTTAGTCATACATATTGTGAGGGATCGCAAGGCGTTTATGCGGAGAAACCTTGAGCCCCAGATGGAACGCCTCAGTGCCAACATACGGCATTGGCGTACCCTCCCGTTGTCTCGAATGGGCAGGGCGGCCCTGTTCAAAATGATGGCCCTGCCGAGCCTCCTTTACGCTCTGCAGAATACCCCCTATTGAGTGCCCCCAACACTTTTTAAAAGAATATCTCACGAAGTCAGAATACTGTTGTGGCAGGGAGGCACCCCCAGGATTGCGCTGCACAAACTACAGCGTGGGGTGTATGATGGGGGATTAACGGTCCCAGATATTAGGCTATACTACTGGGCCTCTCAGCTGCTGGTTATAAATGATTGGGTATATGCAGATCTTAATGAACCTGCGTATAGAGTAGACAGAGCTGCTATGCCCGGGGGCCACTGGGCACAACTCTTATACTCCCGAAGGAGGCGTCTGGAGTGCCCACCGCACACAGGAGTAGTTGTGGAGTGTTGGAGAGAAGCCAATAGACTGTTAGGTTGGGCCGGGAAGTTGACCAGCCGGACCCCACTATGGGAGGGGGATCTCCTGAGAGACGTAGCAATCTTAGAGGGCTTCGGAAAATGGAAATTGATAGGCATTGAACATCTGGGCGATGTTTGGAGAGGGGAGGCTCCACTTGCATTCGAAGACTTGCAGCAAGAATACGCTTTACACCACACGCAAAGATATCACTACCTCAGGCTGACGCATGCCATGCGAAGTTACATCCAACATGGCACCCCCATAAAAAACTACTCACCTCTGGAGGACAGACTGCTCCTAGACCCCATTCCGGAAAAACCAACCTCCACAATATACCGTAAGCTAATGAATAACATTCCGGACCCCCTTGTGGCCTTGAGATCGACATGGACAGAAGACCTAGGAAACATGGACGACACAGACTGGCAGGAGGCAATACAGAGCCCTAGAGAGATCGCAGTTCGGACAAGATTCAGATTGGTGCTACTTAAGATACTACACCGTACCTACTACCCGCGCACGCTCTTACATACCTGGGGTAAGGTACACACAGCGCTTTGCGTTAGGGGGTGCCAGCAGGAGGGTACCCTTTTTCACATTCTGTGGGAATGTCCGGTGATAGCAAGATATTGGCAAGGTGTCACGGACGTAGGGGGGCGTGGCTTGACGCACGGCAAGATGGCTGCATGCCGGCCACCGACATAATCCTTCACCAATCCTGCTTACCCTAAGTCATCGGAGCCGCCAAAGTTGTGGCGTCTGCCGCACAGACACAGCGCGATGTATTGGCGGTGCTCGCGGACGGCTTGCTCGCCCAGAAGGAGAGAAAACGGCGATCGTACCTGTGCTACACCCGGGGCAAAATGGCGGCCTCATATACCGCAACGAGGTGTACCGGGGCCCGGAGATCGGAACACGGCTGTGGTGTTCGGGTCCCTCCTGATCGCCAATCCTTACGGATCGTGCCGGCGCCGACTGCGCCGACGGCCGCTCTACTGTGTCGGCGGCCCTGGTGCAGCATGTTCTAAGGACCTATCGGCTGGTGGGCCTGCAGTCGCGGAGAGCCGAGCGGCTGCGGCCGCCTGAGCCCCGAGTGACCTGCGCGGCCGGCGGTGAGACGAGCCGGGAGGCCCAGGCGCTGAAAACACTATTTATACTGTGGCGCGGAAAGAGAAGCTGTGAGAGACGGGGCCCACTGCTTAGAAGCTGTTGTGAAGAGCCCAGTGTAACGGTGACGATAGACGCAGTGAGTGCCGCCGCGAAACCGCATACTGAGCTACATCGGCGACGCCCGGGCGGAGGAGCGCTCGCAGGGCCTCAGCGCTGCCTGGGACAGTTGCAGTGCCACTGGCTGGGGCCTGGTGTAACGTCGCGGCCCGCAGTGGTGAGTGCCAGCCGCGAAAGTATAACTGCCGTGATCCCTGCGTCAGGCTGCATTGAACTGACCTGGTGGGACTGTATTATTGCTGAGGGCGCACAGAGCTGCGAAGAAGAGTTCGAGCACACTTGGGCCGTTGAGACGCTGACAGGCGGTGAGTGGCCGAGGTCAATAGATGCAGGAGACGCCGATTGTCGGGAAGGGAGCTGTGGATTGCGTCGTGGGCCAGGAGGTTAATTTGCTGCACTGTGGGAGCTCACGTTACATTTAGCTGGACCGGGGGGACTCTGCATGATTGAATGAGCCGCTGACCTTGCTACCGTGCCGAGACTGAACCCCGGTTAGATAGGGGGCTGCCGGTCCAACGGACTCCTTAGGTTATCAGGCTACTCGTTCCCACTACTGAGACCGAGGCTGGCACTACGTGACTCGAGGAGGACCGGCCCGGCCCAGACATCCCACGACTCCTGACAGAACATATAGTCAGTAGCGCTCGCCCAGGTGACCCTCTATATCTCCTGAATGCTCGGCACACGATGGCCTGGACGGGGGGTCTGGCATACTGAACAATGAGCAAGAGACTCTGCAGGCACAGCTGTGACTACTGGTCCATCCCACCTTCTGCTGCCCTGTGGCATAGGGAAGTTCTGTGATAACGTCGCAGCCATTGGCACCCTAGCTATACAGACTCAGACACGCGATTCGGAGCACACGTCCACCAGTCACCATGGGTAAGCCCGACAGGAATCAACGACGCCTTAATTTTGAACTGCGCAAATCAGGCAAATCCCAACAAACCGCGGCCTCCGACTCAGAACTAGACAATGCCCGACCCCTCTGGAGAAAACTCTCGCTGCTATCCAAACTAGCCTACAATCCATCAATGACAATATGGAGGCCCTCAATGGACGCATGGATAACATATAGGCCAAACTAGATAGACAGGGGGTACGCATCAGCGAAGCGGAGCAGCGCATCTCGAATGCGGAAGATGGCCTGCAGAGGGTTGAGATGAAAATGTCTGACATGGAGAAGCTTCTTGCGGTTATTCAAGCCAAAAATGAAGATCTTGAAGCGCACTCACGGCGCAATAACATACGTATTCTAGGCCTTCCAGAATCAACGAATGTGGGGCGCTTGGAAACCTATGTAGAAAACCTGCTTCGTGACATGTGCGGAGACGACAACCTCTCTGGAATGTTCATCGTAGAGCGGGCCCATCGCTCCCTGGCTGTGCGTCCACCACCAGGAGCTCCGCCCCGGCCGATCATCGCTCGCCTGCTAAATTATAGGGATAGGGACGTGGTGCTCCGCATCTCCAGACAAAAGGGCAATATTAACTATCAGGGCAACACCCTATCCTTCTACCCTGACTTTACGGCAGCGGTACAAGCAGCTAGGAAGGAATTTCTACCAGCAAAAAAGATTCTGATTGCTGAAAACATTCCATATGCCATGCTTTATCCAGCACGTCTCCGTATAGGGGCCGAAGACAAAGCCAAGACCTTTGCCAACCCCAAGCAGGCCATGGAATTTGCCAAATCTCTCCGTCGCAAAAAGAAGACATCTCCTGATGCATCGGACGCCGAGGACTGAAAATCACAACCATCTGCATGCAGGACATTCCTTCCCAACAGCGCTGTCAGAGACTTTGGTTTCAGTATTACACCGCACGCTCAAGCTTAGAGACCCTGCAGCATTGGGCTTCTCATTTGCGCCACCAACCTGCGGAAACGGACTAGGGCGGGCTGCAGCCCTTATATCCTTTTTGAGCGCTATTTTTGTTGCTAATGTAAATATTCCTATACACTTTGTGGTGGCATGATGAGCTTATCTTATTATTTCAGATATAGATCTGCTGCTTCAGGGAGCACACTCTTGTAAATCGATGGCCACCTCCCTTGTCCACCAGGGAGCTGAATGTGTCGCGATGTCCCCCCAAATGGGTATACCCCACATTGCTATGGTTACGTTTTTTTATTTGTTGGGGTACTTTTTGAGTAATGGGTATGGCTTTGGCATTTTGGGGTTGCTAAAGTGGGAGGGGGTGGGGGGTTCATATTATGTTGTTATGGGATTTGTTCAATGTGATTGTATCGATACACGAAAGGAGGCCACATCTCCTATTCAATGCACAGTGACTGTCAGCTGACCAATTTAATGTTGGAAAAAATATATGCAAGCACTAATAGGTGAGGGTTATAGATGTTTAACGTGGAATGTCCGCGGGCTGAACTCCCCCAAAAAAATCCGTCAAGTCTTTGCGTATCTAGACCGACACGCTATTCAGGTGGCTCTTTTGCAAGAGACACATCTGACCAAGGATTCCGAAACCAGAATCGCACTTAAGTGGGCGGGGTTCAAGCTAGCATCCTCATACTCCTCTTACGCCAGGGGGGTTCTTATCTTGATCAAAAGAGGCATCCCTTTTACACCAATCAAAATCTATATAGATGATGGGGGACGTTGCGCCATGGTTCATGGCAAGCTTGGAAACTCACTGATCACGTTCGTAAATATATACGGGCCTATAGCAGATGAACCTGAGGTATTTCAGCGAATGTATGGAGTGCTGAGAGATTGGCCGGACACAGCCATTTTGTGGGGAGGGGACCTCAACACACATCTAGACCCCAATCTAGATAAGTCCAGCCCGCAAGGTATCCGCACACCAAAAGTTGCCCGGAGCATAAACGATGCACTGTTGGAATTTGGGCTGGTAGACGTCTGGAGACTTCGCAACGGGGCAGCGAGGGAGGGTACGCACGCCACACCAGCGCATAACAGTTGGTCTAGATTAGACTATTGGCTCATAAGTGAAGGGGTAGCTGAATGGGTTACTGATGTTGCCACACTTCCACGCACTCTCTCCGACCACAATCCGGTACAACTGACTTTTAGCATTCCGAACACGGTGCACCGCCCGTTCACGTGGCGTTTTAGATCAGAGGCTTTACTTGACCCCATTTATGCTGACACCATTCGAAAAGCTATAGTACAATACTTTGAGATCAATACTGGCACAGTTGATAGTGTCGCTACCTTATGGGAGGCCTTTAAGGTTACAATACGAGGGGTTTGCATCAGTACCACCGCTCGAATATTAAGAGATATCAGAAGTCAACTAACTAAGATAGAGACCACACTATCGGCTCTGAAGACTGCCTATGCGATGAAGCCAAGCAACGCTCTCCCGTATCCACGAACTGGTTCTTGAATACGACACACTAGCAGAATCTGAGATTCGCTACCTTTCACGTAGACATGTAGCCAGGGCATACGGGGAGGGCGGAAGACCAAGTCGGAATCTAGCTGTAAAACTCAAAACTCGCACCGAACATCATCACATAGACAAAATAACTGATCCTCAAGGGGTAGAGCACTATTCACCTCTAGAGCTAGTGGACCAATTCCGTGACTATTATGCCACGATGTACAAATCACAAGTGAACACGCCTGATTTAGACATAGCAGAGTATCTGGCAGATATTGCCTGTGCGTGGCTAGCGGATGGTCATCGTGACTACCTGAATCAACCTATTGATGACTCAGATATCAAAGCAGCAATACGCGACTTACCTAACAAAAAGGCGCTGGGGCCGGATGGCCTCACGGCCGAATTCTATAAAGAATTTGCGGACATAGTCACACCACACTTATTAGAAATGTACGCGGAGGCACATGAGTCAGGTATTCTGCCACCGTCACTTCGACAGGCATTAATCATCACTCTGCTAAAAAAGGATAAACCATCTAACAGATGTGAATCGTATAGGCCTCTATCCCTGATCAACCTAGATGCCAAAATACTCGCAAAAATCCTAGCTACCAGGCTCCAACCCTTGATGCCCTCTTTGGTCCTTCCGGACCAATCTGGCTTCATCCCAGAAAGGTCCACCTCCCACAATCTTAGAACCATTTTTGCAATGATGCACGTTCTCGACCCGAGCCTACATGCGGTGGCAGTAATGTTGGACGCGGCCAAAGCGTTCGACTCCATAGAGTGGAGCTACATGTTCGACATCCTGCAGAGGATGGGGTTCCCACCAATATATTTGGCTGGGTGCGTCTGCTATATAATGATCCGTCGGCATGAGTGCGAGTGGGGGGTTTAACATCAGAACCATTCCCAATTAAACGAGGCACCAGACAGGGCTGCCCTTTATCGCCCCTGCTATTCGCTCTGGCACTCGAGCCCCTGGAGTGTGTGATCCGTCAAAGGCATAGGGAAACGGCACTTAATTTTATACACCGCCCGGTGGGCATATCCCTCTACGCCGACGACATGGTCTTATTCATCAGGGAGCCGGGTCGCTACCTGACACAGGTACTGAGAGAGTATATTAGGTTTGGGTTATTCTCTGGTCTTGCTATCAATTGGGACAAATCAGTGATTATACCTTTGACAGCTATCACCTCCCTGCCAACTATTGAATACCCCTTAGTATGGACCTCGGATCCTGTTAAATACCTAGGGGTCTGGATCCATCGAGACCCGGAAGTTGTCATACAAGAAAATTACGGACGAACGTGTACCACACTTGATCAGCAGATTGAAAGATGGACCGCTTTGCCGTTATCCCTAGCCGATCGCATTGCAATTATAAAAATGATCATTCTGCCGAGGTTTCTGTACCTATTCTCCAATATTCCAATAAAACTGACGCAACACTTCTTTACAACTATGCGAACAGCCTTGCCCAGGTTAGTTTGGGGAGGAAAACAGGCACGTGTGGGCTGGGCAACCCTCACACTTGACTATGCCAAAGGAGGATTCAGTGCGCCAGACCTGTATACATATTATTTAAGTGCCCAAGCACAGTATGCATACTATTGGTTTAACCCACATGCCTACACTCCACACGTAGCAGTGGAAGATGGAGATGCCCATCCGACCCCCCTATCAGGTATTATCACTCACACTCGGTGAAATACCCCAAAAACTGAAATCAACACACTAGATACAACAATCGCAGCATGGCAATCCATAGGCCAACTTGCCTCCAAACTTCCCATATATGCCCCCGCGCTGCCCCTAACACATCATGCCGCTCTATCAGTGACACAAGAAGACGGCCCGGTGAGATCACTAAGAGAGGTAGGCTTAGTTACTATGCATGACCTCTATCCAGATGGCAAGTTCGTCACAGCTGAAGATCTCCAATATATCACCAACCCCACGCCACTATTTCAATTCACTATCCATAGGCTAAGACATGCTGTTAAATCACATTATACTATGTATCCGGATGAGCCACCTGCTCTACAACCCCTACAGATATTACTAACTACTCCTACACGGAGAAAGTTGGTCACTAAACTGTACAGGGCAATACGGGCCGAAACAACCAGTGCACCGGATAAGAGTCTTGCCCGTTGGAACAATAAACTGCCTTCCCCCCTAACGCCCTCAGAGTGGGAACATATTTGCAATCTTACCAGTCAACTCACACCCAAAGGCAACCTACGAATCATACACTTTAAGTACCTCCATCAGATCTATCACACACCCCTCAGGTTACACAAATATGGCGTACGTGAGTCTAGCAGATGTAAACGCTGTAACCAACTGGATGCAGACTTCTGGCATCTCGCATGGGAGTGTGGGCTGGTGGCCAGATTCTGGGAGCACGTGGTGCAGCATATACACAAAATGTCCAGGATAGAGTTGCAATGTATGCCGCTGATATGCTTACTGTGTTATGTTCCGCATGTGAAAGGGACGCTGGGTAAATTTATACGAATTGCACTACTAATGGCTAAACGACGGGTTGCTGTAACATGGGAAGGCGGGCAGGCACCGAAGGTTGCACACTGGCTCAAAGACATGGTGTATTGTAAAGAAAAATTGGAGCTGTACGCAGAGGAGTTTCCAACGTCATCCAAACCCAAGGACATTTGGGAACCACTTCGTCAATTTCTTCAACAGCAAGCCCTACGTAGCTCTCCGGACATGGCGGTTTGACTCACTGTATAACCTCAAGGCTTCATTGTAGAGCCAACTATGGTCACTGAATGGCTATATGTAATTCACGGGCCTCTGTACTGATCAATCACATATTGTTTATGTTGGTTTTGTTATTGAGCTACCTTGCACGGTATCAGTGTTGATTATCTCTGCTTTGAAAACGCAATAAAAAGAGCTTTAAAAATTTTTTTTAAAAAGGTGTCACGGACGTAATGTCAAGGGTTTCGGGAGCGACGGTCCCTAAGGATGCCAAATGGCTTCTCCTGATGATCAAGGGCGACTTGGACTGGCTCAGGTATACGGGAATATGGCTCCCTCTTGCAGCGGTGGTTGCCAAAAGAAACATTGCAAGGAGGTGGGGAGTACCTTCGCCTCCATCCTTGAGAGAGTGGGAACGTGACCTTGATTGGTGCCAACAAGCCGAAGAAACGGTGTATAAAAGCAGGGGGTGTGTTAAAAAGTGGGAGAAAACATGGTCACCATGGCGTAAATATAGAGCAGGGCATCGAGGAATTAACACAAGATAGGTGTGATCAAGAGAGAGCAGAGACCTGCTTTACTGAAATGTCTTATCTACCAACTGTATGTATGGTCTGCCACATGTTGGGTGTTATTTGAACTGGGTAGGACCCGAGTCCTCATACCTCTCTGGGTTAAAAGTGTTGAGATATTAAGAGGTCTACTGTGTACAGATTACAGTAACTGCTGGTTTGTATGGTCATATGAGCAAAAGTTAATAAAAAGAATTTAAAAAAAAATAATAATAATATTTTGGATCAATTGGGCGAACATATAGCACCTAGGTGGAACTTGTTTGCCTTGTGAAATGAGAGTTATGAAAGGGAACTTCGAGTGTCGTAGCACGAACACCCGAGAAGTACCCCTGCACAAGTGATTTTATCCCATTCTTTTTGTGCTTTCCCCTACAGATAATCGAGAGTGAGTTACTTAGGGGCACCCTCCTCTTGCAAGTAACAGATTCCAAGGATACCGTACCCAGGTACAGAGGGTAATACGTTTTGGGATCTGAAGGGTCCTGAGGAATGCCGGTGCGACCCAACACTGTGGGCACTTAAGACACAGCAGAAACATGTCTACACTTTGGCAGTAAGGAGGGGTGAAGGAGCTCTTTAACTTCTCCTATCACCACCATCTTTCACGTTTTTAGACCTAGTCAGTGGGTCCAGGAATAAATTGTTGAGAAGAGACACCACTGAGCTAGTTTTAACCTTCACAGCACTTTTCTTCCGGTGATCCCATCGTAAATATTTTTTTATGTTTGTATTGTCTTCCCCTCGCTTTGCTCCACCCCAGGCGTTGGTCTGCGCAGGGGTGTATTGAAGCAAGCCCGATGATGAAGCATGTCACAATTCTGTGAGTGAGGGCAGTATTTTTTCACAAAGCACGTGCTACCTTTGGATTACAATTCCCTACTCCTCCGTGTGTTATATTTACATATTTCAATGCCTGTTCTCATAATGTTGAATTCAACACTCTACTGGTAGTTAGCTTTGCTAATTCTGCAAAACTATCCACTAACTTCCTTGCCCAGAAAAAGATGTTATAATGAAGGATAGTTTCCAAATGTTACTACTAGTGATTGAATTCATCTGCCCATAGATGCCCAGTAGCAAAAGCGAAAATTAGGTAAAGCCCATCCTCAATTTTAAATGGATATTTTGAGAAACGGAATTGTCCTTCTGGTTTTCTGATAACCCCATAAAAAACTATTTATTTGAGAACCCAATTTCCTAAAAAAGATATTGTTGATGACCAATAGTGTTTAGCGAAACAGATATGGAAATTAGGCAGGATTGTCATTTTTACCAGGTTGCAATGCCAATGAAACTAATGGATAATCTATGCCAGTTCTGCTTTAGTACAAGAGTCTTTGTAAAAAAAAGTCTCATAGTTGACTTGAAATATTCAGTCAGTCAGTCAAAATACTTTATTCGGCTCTGTTTGAGCCATAAAAGTTTGCACAAAATCCAATACGTTTCCATATAAAATCATAAATAAATACATGTTTAAAATACAGCCATTTAAAAAGAAAAACGTAACAAAAATCCAATATTTACTGCGTATCCTAAATGCAGTTAAAATATAATTTAAGATAGCGTATACAGTATCTACATTATCTAAGGATAATAAATAGGCCAAGGCTATCTCATGGCACCTAGTTTCCTGTACTTATAAAAGCGGACAAAGAAATTGCCTTCTCTGGGGGGTATAGAGTTTACAAAATAAAATAAAGTGCTTGGTGCTTTGATGTGTAAGGCCTTCACAGGGGCAGAGGGTTAGTACGGAAAACCACGTGTCTTGAGTTGGAAAGGCTGCCAGAAAATGTATTGTTTTGAGACGGGACCTGGTCAGCAAAAATGTTTGCCTCTCATTTAGACTTAGCTGCAAATAAAGTGCAGGCTGTGCTTGGGGTTGACGATATAACTCCATCCTCTCAGAAAAGTTTTCTCCAAAACGAAAAATCTGGGAATGTTGGTAAAAAAGTGCTTTAATTCTATTGGGAGAAACATTTATAAGGGTATCTGGGTTGGAGAATACTCTGAAGTGCCCATCCTTTCAAAGCTAGATATAAAAATCAAAGCCGAGATCTCTCTAGGGAGTTATCTAAATTCATACAGTTATGTTATGTTATGTTAAAAATGGATTTATAAAGCGCACATCTACTCAACAGAGTATCCCGGCGCTAAGATAGAAAGATACAGAGGCCAGGGGTGAAACATCGGTCCCGAGGCGGAAGGCCATTAAACTGCATGCTGGAACAGCCAGGTTTTCAATTGTTTCCTGAATGCCATTATACTTGTGGCTTGTCTCAGCGATAGAGGAAGCTTGTTCCAGAATCTAGCCACTTGCACTTGGAACGAGCGACCACCACGGCGGGCTCTGAGACACTTGGGGATGACAATTAGATGTTGATGTGCTGATCTAAGGGATCGGCCGGGTACGTAGTATGAGACTCTTCTGCGGATATAATGTGCCCTCATGCCATGCAGAGCTTTAAAAGCAAGGACCAGTGCTTTAAAGAGTACTCTGCATCGGACAGGCAGCCAATGCAGATTCTTCAGATGGTGGGAAATCCGGTCTCTAGGTCCAAGTCTCAGGACTGCTCTGGCTGCCGCGTTCTGCACGACTTGCAGTCTATTGAGTATAGACTCTGGAAGGCCCAGATAGAGCATGTTGGCATAGTCCAATCTGGAGGTGACAAGGGCCTGAACGACCGTCTTTCTGTGAGAGGTCGGTAATAGAAAAAGAAACCTATGGAGCATTTTCAAAAACCCGAAGCACATACCCGCTACCGACTGAACTTGAGGTATCATAGATAAAGTGGCGTCCATTTTCACTCCCAGATTTTTTACGATCTTAACTGCTGACTGGGGGGGGGAGACATATCCGTGGGCCACCATTGCTTCCAGGCGTCCAGAGGGGGTGTGCCAAAGAAAATAATTTCCGACTTTTCCGGATTACATTTGAGATGGTTATGTCTGAACCAAGCAAAGATTTCTCTCAGACATTTATTAATCTTTTCACCGTTAAACTCCTCCCCTTCTTGCAAGTGAACAGCAGTTGCGTGTCGTCGGCATAGGATATAATCATAGCCTCCCTGCTTCCGCCAGGGTAGCCAGGGAGCCATGTACAAATTGAAAAGTACAGGGCTCAAGATAGATCCCTGTGGCACGCCGACCTTCAAGGGCGGCACCCTGGCAGAAAACGGGGGCGACCAGACCTCTTGATTTCTATCCTCCAAAAGGAAGAGAACCACTTCAACACCGTGCCTTCAAGTCCACATTCCCGTAACCTCTGCAGGAGGAGGCCATGGGGCACGGTGTCGAAAGCCGCAGAGAGGTCTAGAAGTACCAGGACAGCTTTGCCGCCTTTATCCAGGGTCTCCTTGATGGAATCAGAGACCTCCAGCAAGGCCGTCTCTGTGCTAAGGTTCTGCCTAAAACCGGACTGACTTGGGTGGAAAAGATTATTGGCTTCAGCAAAGTCGCTGATCACCAAGTGAACATATTTCTCAATTGTCTTTGCGAAGAAGGACAGTAAGGAGATTGGTCTATAGTTAGTTAAGACCATGGGATCGGCCGTAGATTTTTTCAATAAGGGGATCATTTTTGCGCTTTTCCAACTTACTGGGACTTGACCGCTGAGAAGAGACACGTTCAAAACGCTATTCACAGTGGTGTTCAGAACCTCTGCCATTCTCTCAGTATTACTCCGCAAAAATGGGCTTCTGGGTTATTCCAAATTCTTACCCATAACAACTAGGGTTGTAATTTTATATTACCTCCTCGTAAGTCTTCCTCGCCACCAGAGTTACATAGTGAGCTTTAGCTCCACACCAGAACCCTCTAAAGCAAATTAGCATCCTATGCCTCCCATCCCTCCCCAACATGGCCAACCACTGTCACCCTTGACCCAGTATAAGGGGAGGGTCGACCCATCCCACTTCCTGTTTCTTTTGTTCTGTGCTGCAGATTCTCCAGAGTGTGTTTCAGGTAAGTGGGGGCGAGGTCCTGCTCTAGCAGGTCCCACGACCCTGGGGAGGAGGCCCTGCACAGCGGGCTCATTCACTGGGTTTTCCCCCACCTTGTGGATAGTGGCCCTCGCGCTAGTTTATTTTTGCAGCCCTGCACTAGCGGGCTTTGGTGGTAGCGGGCTCTTTGGTGTTGGTTCAGCCCTGCACTGGCGGGCTCACCTGTTTTATTTCCGCTCCGATGTCGGGACCCGGACTGCGGCAGTGTTTCTGCTCTGCGCTGTTAGAGAGGTGGGGTGCAAACGCTCTCCCACGAGTCTCTTTTTCCAATGCGATCGGAGGTTTTTGTCCTCTGGTCTTCGTGCCTGTCCTACCTCCCGGTGGGCAGCACCTCGCATGACCTGCTTCCCGCTTGGTTTGGGGTTGCCTGGTGAATTGGGCTTTCGCTGTGTCTCCCTGCTCCCTTCCGGCACTCGGTTCCACGGGCTTCTTCCCGACGCTCAGGAGGTACCTGTGGCTGTGTCGGGCTCCTCTATGAGCGCGGGCGCTGGTACGGGCTCGCCAATGGCCTCCTGGCAGCTGAGCCTGCACCACAGGGGGTGTCGCGGGCCTGTGCACAGGTCGGGCAGCAGCCGCTGCCTGGCTCTCGCGTCGGTTAGGGGTGACTGGCGTACAGTGGGCCAGGCTCTCTTCTGTGCAGAGGCAGGGCTGGGAGCTATGCTCCTGGTGGCGGCAGGCGGACCAGGCAGCAGTCGTATGGCGCCCCCATCAGGTTAACTTTTGCCGTGGATGCTATGCCGGCCGGCCTCCCTGTTTGGGGCCGGCTGGCGTTGCGGTGGCTCAGTTGCTTCCCCTTTCCCTTAGGTGCTGATTCGCTTCCGCATCCTGCACCAGCCCCTTCCTCCCTCCTCCCACTTCTCTGCCGGGGATTGGTAGCCGGAGGACCCGTGACCGGGATTCCCTCCACCCCGCTCAGAGGCCGCTGACTGGCCATGGGAGAGTTTCTAAGCCGGCCTTTAGCCCCGGGTCGCGGTGCTGGCTCGGGAATGGCATGCGCACACACAGTGTGGCTTCCCGTTGGCGCGTGCAGACTGACTGGGCGCATGTTTTTCGTTTGGCACTGTTCCTGGCTGCTTCCCTTCTGTTGAAAGTTCTCCCCGTCACACGTCTGTGATGCCGAAGGTGCCCTCCTTTCCCCTCACTGAAGCCGTGAGTACTGCACCCTACACCTGCTCCTCCATCCTTGGTGCGTGTCTGGTGGGTGCATATGGTTCTGCCCGTGGCCACCCGGTGCACTATGGGCTTCTGGTGGCAGGTTGGGAGGGGAAGACGTCGGACATTGAAGCACAGTTCCTCATTTCCGGATCACCCTACGTGATTGCGCCCCCTAGTCTTGGCTATGAGGTTGCTGTGCCCTTTTTATTTCGACTGGGCTATGGGCTACCCACTCTGTCTCTTGTGGGGTTGCTTACAATCTGGCTGGGCAGCAGACGCTATAATACTCTCAATTTGTGCGTGTATGTGTCAGGTCGAGGGATGTGGATAAGTCCCTGTGGCCTAGTGGTGGTGTCTGCCCCGGTTACGGTCTCTGACTCTTCCGCCAAGGGTTCTATATTCAAATCCTGGTGTTTCAATGGTTGACATATGTGTTCTCAGATGTCTGGTGTGTGGTTTCGGCCGTTTGCGGCTGTGGTTGTCCGCTTTTTGTTTTTCGCATGCCTTTGGTTTCCTCACACTCTCGCCCGCTAGATGCACCTTCTGGTTGCTTTTGGGTTTTCAGGTGCCTGTTGTAACTTTTTTGCCCACTGTCCAGGTTACTGGAATTGGTTTTATTCTGGACTGTAAGGCTGTACGGTTTTTGTGTTTGCCCTTTACGTTTGCATTCACCTGTGCATGACCGTGAGTGATATTTGTCAGTCAGCGTTTTGGGTGGGCGAGTGCGTTCTTTCGCTATAATCCGAGCCTAGTCTCCGGCATACCGAGGCCTCCGAGCATGTGCTTTTCTTGGCTCTGTTGGCCTCAGTGGCCTTGTGTTTGGCTCTGGCATCCTCAGCCTGGATTGTGGGTGCGTGTCTCCTCTGGGGTACCGCCTCATATCCTTTCTTTCCCAGCATTCTTTTGGTGTTTGTATTCCGAAAGTGCCAAGTGCTCGGGTGCACAGGCGGACTGGGATGTTGCCTTCTTTCCTCGTCTGTTTCATTGGCAGTTCTCGACTCAGGGGAGTGGCTCTCTACTGTGCGACATGTTCATGGACTCCTTGGCCCCAAGACGTTAGGGATCCTTTCGTCCCTGATGGTGTTTCCGTACCACGGAATGGCCGGGTGTGTTTTTCTGCATTTTGTGGGTGTTCCGTGGGTCTGGGTTGAGGACGCCTCTTGCGTGCTGCCTATGTGGCACTGGGTGCGCATTTTCTGCTGCTGTTTTTCTTGCCCCAGTCCTTCAGAGGTTGGGTGTGCAGGGGTTGTGGTCTGCAACTTTCATTGTTCTTCCCTGGGCTCGTCTTCGTCTGTGGCCTTTGGTGTACCTTCTCTTGTCCCCGTGGGCTCCTGGTCCGTGGATTACGTTTTGCCGGTGGTGGTGTCTCCGTGATTCGGTCCGCTCCGGGTTGGTGGAGTCCTTTCTCTCCATGGGTCTTCCTTTTCTAGTGTCCCCTTCACGGGTGGTTTCTTCGGATGCCGGCCTATGGCGCTGGGGCGGTGACGTTGGATTCCCGATCTGTGCTGGGTCGGTGGTGTCGCCGGCACACGGGTTACTGGATTTCCAGGTATTGTGGGCCGTTGTTTGGCTCATCTAGGATTTCGCCCCGCTCTTCTGGTTCATCATGTTCTGGTCTGGGCCGACGCTCTGGGCCTACTTCCATCCCACCCTGACAGCACCTGCTCTTGTCTGCCCTCTGCAATTCTGTGGTGTCGGACCTGGTTGGTACCTGGTTTAGGGTCTGCCTGTGATTCAATGGTGCTGTCGGCTTTTGGTGTTGGGCTATCTCGCTTTCCGAGGGAGTTTCTGGGTTCGCTCCCTTTGGCTCCTTGCACAGGTGATTTTATCCGGGTCAGGGGTGACGGTGTTGTCCCTCATGGTGGTTTATCTCCCGGGGTAGGAGAGCTGCGTTGCGGATTACCTGCGCAGGTTTTTTTCCTCTCATGGCTTACGTCTCCCTGATGGGGGCAGTGTTCCGTCTGTTGCCGGACCGGTTTGGGTGCCTCACTTCAGCGCTCTCCTCCCGTACGGCAGGGGCATGCTGGCTGGGTGCACCGTCATTCCGTTGGCCGGGCTCCCTGCTCCCGCTTTTTTCTTCGATTCCTTTGTTTCCACTAGTTCTGTGCACGATTCGCCAGGACGGGGTGTTGGTTCCATTGGTGGTTCCCCAGCTGTGGGCGCCGCCCTTGGTTTCTTCTGCTGCAGGGGGTGTCCGTCTGGGAGTGCTGGGTGTTCCTGGTTCTTCCTTACCCATTGCGGGCCCTCCGCTTCCAGTGGGGGTTCTGCGTCGTCTACTGGCTTGTATGGTTGGGCCTGCTGTCTCGGGGATCCTCCATGGGGGTGGTGGAGTTGCTTCTTGTCTCCTGTTTCCCAGCGGCTCTTCTGTCTTGTTTTCTCACCTTTGGGGGTCTTTTTATCGTTGGTGTATTTCTACGGGATTCAACTCTGTTCTGTGTTTCCCTTTTGGATGTTTGATTTACTTTCTTTTTTATTTCTGTTTATTGATTTTCTGTAATGCAATACAACAACAGTAATATCTGGCAAATGTGGACACTTTGACACATAATTACATTTAGTACTCTATCTATACAGAAGCAGTTCATAATATGAAGAGTTAGCCACCGTGTCAATGGTGTTGTCACTAAACCTTAGATCATAAAAACAGGCTTTGCAGAAACAATATGCATTGTTTGTAGTTACCTCCATGTAAGCACTGGTGAGGTGAATTATGCTAAATTGTTTAAATTCTACAACCTGGCATCCTTAAGCGGGCAGCGTATCATCCTTGCAGTATAAAAAGGGGAAGGAGGATGGTAGGATGGAGACATGGAGTGTATGTGGCGATCATCCCGTGTCCCCGTACATTCAAGACCTATGGTGTTTGTGTTGCGCCAGAGGCGGCGGGAGTTGTCGGGGCGTGAGTTAGGAGGTAGGTTTTTAGGGGGGCCCAAAAGTCTTTGGGCCGTGATGGTAAGGGGAGCAGTTCTGCGTAAGTATTCAGTTGTTCCTGACAGTATATGAGGTCAGAGAGCCAATCTTTAAATTTCGGTGCTCTGCCTCTGCCCCACCTGCATGCGACGCAGCGTTTAGCCATCAACAAAGCAGTTGCAAGGAAACGGCGGTGAGTCTTAACAATTTGTTCAGTGTAGCCCAATATAGCCACTAATGGGGTACGCTCCAGAGGCAGTGCCGTCATTTGTTCCAGGGCCTCGAAGACTTGTCCCCAATACTCGTGCACACCAGGACAGCTCCAGGCCAGATGTAGGAAGTCAGCCCCCTCGAAGCCGCATCTGTCACAGCAGTCAGAGTTTTTTAGCTTATATTTGTACATTTTGGCTGGAGTGTAATAGAGGCGGTGCAGAAACTTATAATGTGTGATGCGCAGCCTGCTACTGGCCGAGATTTGCTCTGTTTGTAGACAGCAATACGTCCATTGTTTGTCTGTTAGCTCAGAGCCTAGCTCTGTGTTCCAGTGTGCGCGAGAGGGACAGGGAGCAGCCTCCTGTTGTACAAGTACAGTGTGATATAGTGTGGAGACAACATGCCCCGGGGACGTAGCCTGTAAGATCTGGTGTAACGGAGATAAGGTAGGGGGTTCTTGAGGGAAGGCTGGAGTAATGCATCGCATGCCTTGTCGGAGCCATACATAAAGGAATATATCTAGTGGGGAGGGTTGAACATCGCGGAATAGTTGGTCACGAGATCGGAACATCCCATTATGATAAAGGTCGCCCCAGGTGGTAACTCCAGTCCGCTCAAGAAGCCTAAGAAAACCCGTCTCCTGCAGTAGTTGCATGCGGAGATGGTATGACAATGGAAGTAGTGGCAAGTAAAGCAGTGGACTCCGTAGCAGGAGCGATATGCAGTGCCAGGCAGCAACAGTGCACGTAATAGTAGTGGGTGTTTTGTCACGGGGCTGAGGAGTAGTACAGATCACACCGGCTAGGGGGATAGGGTCTGCCAACCACTGTTCCACTGCAACCTGTGGCATGTAAGTGGGAGGGTGGAACCAATAGTAAGCGTAATGCGCTTGGGCACATGTGTAGTAAAGTTCAAAATTCGGGACACCGAATCCCCCCTGAGAGTAGGGTCTAGCGAGTATGCTCCATTGTAGTTGTGGCTGTTTTGCCCCCCCCATATTAACCTGATCATTTCAGATCGCAACAACTTAAAGAAGTGTCTACCAGGGTGATACGGTATATTTAGGAACAGGTACAGAAGCTGGGGGAGAACCACCATCTTGATTAAAGAGGCACGCCCGGCCATAGAGAGTGGCAGGGAGATCCATCGAGTGACGGAGCTTGAGATGCGATCCAGCGCTGTGCCATAATTGAGGCGCATTAATTCCTCCCGATACCTGGAAACGCGTATCCCCAAATAGCGCATGTCTGAGTCGCACCACTCCAACGGAAAGTACATAGGAAATCGTGAAACGGCAGGGGTCAGAGGAAACATCTGCGACTTTCCCCAATTAATGTGAATCCCCGACAGTTTTCCAAAAACTATAAACTCTCGCAGGATTGGGTTTATGTTGTGTTGCGGATCCCTGACATATAAGGTAATGTCGTCCGCGTAGAGGGAGACAAGTATCTGGCGCATGTAGCAGCGAAGTGCTTTGTCCTGGTGGCACTGCCGTATTTTGGCCGCCTGGGGTTCGACCGCCAAGGCAAAAAGTAGAGGGGAGAGTGGACACCCCTGTCTAGTGCCCCTAGTGATGGGGAAAGCTGGGGACAGACTGCCGTTAATCAGAACTTTGGCTGTGGGTAAACGATATAACAAACCTATCCATGAGAGGAAGGGTGGGGGGGGAAGCCCATTCGCTGCAGTATCCCTAATAGGTAATCCCATTCAACTGAATCGAAAGCCTTGGTGGCGTCTAAAAAAAACGCCGCCAGTGCCAGATCGGGATCCACATTGTGTAATATGGAGAAGAATGTGCGCAGATTGTGAGTGGTCGCTCGTCCAGGAATGAAACCCGCTTGATCTGGAAGAACGAGTTTCTCCATAAGCAGGTTTAGTCTATTGGCTAGAACCTTGGCCAAGATTTTAGTATCACAATTAATGAGGGACAATGGTCTATACGAGTCGCATTGGGCCACTGGCTTCCCCGGCTTAAGGAGTGAGGTGATAAGTGCTTCTCTCATGGAGGGTGGTAGTGTGCCAGTCTCCAGGGCGTCCTCGTATACCTCCTTGAGAATGGGGACTAGTTGATCAATGTAAGCTTTGTAGAACTCTATGGGTAGCCCGTCTAGGCCAGGGGCTTTGCCAGATTTCATGTGCATAATGGCTTCCCGTATCTCGTCCAGCTCAAAGGGGGCACAAAGGAATTCCCTCTGTGAGTCACCCAACCATCCCAAGGCGACATCTTCAAGGTAGCTTTCAAGATCGAGGGGGTCTTTTCTGCCTGAGGTATATAACTGAGAGTAGTGAGTGGTGAACGTGTTAAGTATATCTAAGGTGTGTCTATAAAGCTCGGCCCCAGGGCCTGCAATCTCTAAAATATAATTAAAAAAGCGGGGCTTCCGTATCGTCTCTGCAAGTGCCCTGCCAGGGCGTTCGCCTTCGCCATATCTGCGAGCCACCCAATACCTGCCCCTGAATTTTGTCTCCCGGTCAGCAGTACTGGTGTAGTCGGAGAGCTTTTCTCTAAACTCGGGTTGAGCTTGTCTATCTGCACCTCTAGAGAGCCTAGTCTCTAGTCCCCTGAGCTCAGCTTCCAGTTTCTGTAACGTCCTTTGGATATCGCGCAGAACACCAAAGCTTTTCGAAATGCAGAACCCCCGGATTGTGACCTTAAAGGCCTCCCAAATCGTCTCAACACTATCCACAGAACCCTTGTTCCTTTGAAAAAAGTCTGCGATTTCTTGTCCTAATTCGTCGTGAAACACTGCATCAAGCAGTGTGAGGGGCGACATTCTCCAGTTACTATGTGGGATATTATATCCCGGGGGGGTAAGCGTTAGTTTTACAGGGGAGTGGTCAGAGTATGTTCTCGCCGAGTGCGTGGCGGCCACTATCGAAGGTCCTAGCCCACGAGAGAGAATACAATAGTCCAATGGGGCCCAAGATGCAGAGTGAGTGGTGAAGTGTGTACCTTCGTTAGTGTGGGGATGAACATGGCGCCAAGTGTCGAGCAGTGCGTTGTCGGCTATTATGCCCTGCAGCACTTTATGTGATTTATTGTAGTGGTGTGGTGCCGGGTTGGACCTGTCCTCTGCGGGATTAAGGGTAGCGTTAAAGTCTCCTCCCCATATGATGTGAGTAGAGCCAATTTCTATGATTTTACCCCAAAGCGTGGTGAAGAAATCTGGGGAATCGGTGTTAGGGCCGTAACAGCATGCTAGTGTGACCGAGTCTGTGCCTAGTCTACCCCACACAATGCAGTATCGCCCATGCTGGTCCAGTAGTGAACCGGCCAGGGCAAAGGGTGTTCTTTTTTTTATAAGTATGGCTGTTCCTCTAGAGCAGGGGTATTCAAACTGTGGGGCGCGACCCCCAGGGGGGCCGTGGAGTGATAGACAGGGGGTCGCGCATTCCCGGTCACACTTCTGCCCAGGCCCATAGGACTACAAGGGCTTCAGCCCCCCACCTCCCCCGTCGTGTCTCTCAGCCCGGGCTGCTGCAGTGCAGCTGGAGCTGCTGGGGGCTCCGCTGGGCAGTGTCTGGAGTCTTATCTCCGGCACGCCCGAGTTTTTCACAGGTCTTCAAAGGCCATTTGCATATTTACATACCTTTTGTAAACTGGTTACAGAGGCTTATTTTTTTTACTAGTTCCAGTACCCCCTGGGCCCCCACTCTGCCTATTCCTTACGTTTGTATTTTACAGTTACTGGGGTAGTGTGGAGAATGCATTTCACGAAAAAGAAAATATAAAGTAGGGTTGCCAAAAGATAAATGCCTGCCCTGTATTGTTTAAAGAGCCTGCAAAGACCTCGTCTTGACACTAAATAGAGTTATAAATAAAAAAAGATTATTCATTTGTTATGTGACTTTTCTTTCTTCCCTTTAATTATCAGTCATGGATCATTGAGGCAGCCCTAGAACACCATTAAAAGTGCTTTCTATTTATATTTGCTGTTCAAAGTATGCATAGATAGGTGCTGAAAATACGGCTTTAGGTTGTACCGTCTGGGACATCAAAATAATGAGCTGGCAACCCTAATCATAGGACTGGAAGTTTGTTGCAGGATCAGCACATTATTTATTTCCTCCCCCTTCGATCCCTGATTAATGTCATAATAGGAATAGTTTACCTTATATCTGAAACCCTGCGCTGCCGTCAATAACATGCTGAGTTACTTCAAGTGTCTGGGAATGCACCCTGCATTCAGACAACTCACTCCTCATTCTTGCCCTTCACTTTCACGCTCACCCTGCACTCACAGCGATCACAATGCACTCACACTGATCACCATGCACTCACACCATTCACCCGCTCACCCTGCACTCACAGTGATCACTCTGCACTCACAATGCACTTGTGCTGTTCACCCTGTACCTCACCCTGCAGTCACATGAGCACACTATTCTCCCTGCACTCATGTGACACTTCACTCACCTGTCCCACTCACTGCTCAATCTGCAACTCACTCAAACAAGCCCATCACTAATCATACATTCATTCGTCCCACTCTGTACTTACATCCGCACCCAAATTCATATGGTCACCTCACTCACCCTGCAGTCACTCTTCTTACCCTACTCTCACACTGTTGCATCGCTCACCATGCACTCACATGGGCACTCTTGTCACCCCCACAGTGCAGAGAGTTAATGTGCCTGCTACAAAGAACATGTACCATGCAGATCACAGAACTGAGTGTGAGTAAACTATGAGTAGCGCTATAAAAAAATGAAATGTTTGTCAGAAAGGTGCTATAGAGAGATGAGGTGCATTGTTGGTGAGTGGTAGTGAGGGAATTCATGGAGAAGGAGGAAACGGGGGAGGGGGCACCAAAAAAGACTGTTGCACCGTGTGCGACCTGTGCTAGGGCTGACCCTGTCTGGGAGTGTTAGCCTCCCCCCCCCTCCGAAGTTTGGGTCTAGGTGGCTCCCCTGCTTCTGCCTATTATTATTATTATTATTATTTACATTTGTAGTGCGCTACTGTTACCAAAAGGTGCCCTGGGGCTAATAGCCATCTGCTGCCTGAAGGCAAATGAGAAACACACAGAAGGGGAAGGAGAACCAGCCAAATGGGGTAACCTACAGAGCATAGAGCCAGGTTTTTATATCTTCCTGGAGGATAATAGATTCTTGGTGGAGCAAAGCAAAGGAGGGTGCATGTTCCATAACTGTGCGGCCTGCACCAAAACAGCAAGACAGACAATTTGTGCCTTCCTGAATTAGGGAACAACAAGCAGAGTGGCACAGGCCGAGAGGAGCATACGGGTCCAACCCGTGTACTCGGTGAGGAGAGATGAGAGATGAGAGGATGAGAGAGGACAGCAAGGGAGTGAGAGAATTCAATTGAAGAAGTCAGGGATGAGGAGAAATGTGAAGTGCCGAAGAGAAGTGCGGACACGCAAGAAGTGAGTTTGAGTGAAAGGTGAGGGCACAGAGGAGGGCTACTGTTAAACTGTGAGAGAAGATAGCTGAGAGATGATCTGTGACCTAAAAAGATAATTTGATGCGACATGGGTGAGGGACAGCAGCGATGGGGGAAGAGAGGGAGTACCGGGGTGGGTGCTGAGCAGTGATTAATTTGTAATAAAACATGTGCCAGGGCCCTCACCAGTAGGCCACTGCAACTTTAACCACCCACCCATTGCCTTGCCTGCGCGACCAATGACAATACCTATGCAACTACCAACCATAACACTTGTGCAAGTGTGACTATTCAGACTATTGCAAGCACCCAAAGCTATACGAATGGCATGGGTGTCAGGAGATTATCGTTTTTAATGTATATTGAATTAATAAACAGCTGTTCTGCTAATCTCTAAATTACACAGACAGAGCCACCATGTGACAGACTGTCATAGTGCCAGTGTGCACAATTAGGTGCCAGTGTGGAGCACCGGAAACCACCTGCTCAAATTAAGCACTGGTGCTGAGGTAACAGGGAGAGGGACCTTGGTTCAAGAAGGTGTGGAAGGACAAAGGAGAGATGTGAAAGATGAATGGGGGACTGGAGAGGTGTAAGATACAAATAGACAAAAATTTGAATGGATAGACTTGAGGTGAATGAGAAGTGCTGAGGTGACGGGCCAGAGAGGCCATGAGATAAATGCGAGAGACTGTTAGAGATGAGGGCAGTGAAAAGACAGAATGGCAAGAGGTGATTAAAGGTGAAGTGAGAGGTTGAATGGGGAGAGTTCAGAAATTGTAAAAAGGGTGAAAGAAAATGGCCTGCAAAGTGAGAGAGGGATCCGGGATTGGTAGAGGAGAGAGGGATGGAAGGGAGGGTTGAGAGAAAAGCGGCATGGGTAAACTGCTTAACTCTGCGCAAGACCGCCAGAGTTTTAAGGGACCCCTGCTGCTGCAGGCCAGGGCCAGGTGAGCTTCTAATGTGGCAGCACGTATTCCTGCGGAGTGGAAGGCCCATCACAAAGGTTGACTAGACATCTTTCTGATGTTAATTGCTGTATTTTGGTTATAAACTGGCACTGATGGGGTGAAATCTTTCCTCCGTGTTACTGTGTGTAAAAAATGTCAAAATAATGAAGCAATGCTATCCCAAAATACGCGGCATCACATAACATTATTTACATTTTCTTCCCACACAATTTGGTCAATCCTGTCGCGTAATTTGGTCCTCACCTGCCTCATAATTCCAGTAGCCCTGCCAACAGGTTTACAAATTTTTGTCAGGAGGGGGTCCTTACACCTGAAAATGTTGACGGGGGGGTCTCGGCATCCTAAAGTTTGAAGACCTCTGCTCTAGAGTATGAGGAGTAAGAGGAAAATATTCTATGATCCGCCCATTTGAGCGCGAAAGTGTTACTGTGACAGGGGTTAAGGTGGGTCTCCTGGAGCATTGCGACATGGATTTGGTGCCGGTCTAGATATGCGAGAACCTGACGCCTCTTCCTCGGGTCCCCCAACCCCCGGACATTCCAGGTAAGAACTTGTAGGTTCTGGAGGGGCGATGTACTAGCCATGTGACATAGTGGCGTGCAATACACACTGCAGTAGATCTGCTACTTCTGTAGAGGGTATAGAAACCAGATGGTGTGTCCGTCTGTTAGGTTGTGTCTCGTGCGGTGTGTGAACTTCCGTAAGCAACCCCCTCCCCACCCCCACCCACTGAAGCATCCCAAACATGCCAGTAGAAACATTCCCACCCCCTCCCAAAAATCCCAACAATCCCAAAAACAGTCTGCATATAGGTCTGCAGCAAGGAACAAAGGGGGAGCGCCCTCGGGGGGGAACTTCTAGGGTCATGCACGGTCACTCCCTGCCCTCTGAGTGTCAGGGCGGTGGACAGGCCAAACTCGAAGAGGGCCAGGGCGCTTGGTGCCAGGTGTAAGAGAACCCAAGTGTGTCACTTATCTGGTGCGCAGTGACATGTGTCCCAGTCTATCGGGTCCATGCATCTAGTTCTTGTGGTGCTGCGGTGGCGCGCTGCTATTAGAATCATCCATAGAGCATTGGCATGCCTCCGGATCAAGTTATTCTGTGGTTGGAGAAGTCGGTCTGGAGGAGTCGCCTGGAGGTACAGAGGTGTTGTTGTGGCGTTTCAGGAAGTCGTCCACCTGTTGAGGGTTAGTAAAGAATGACTGCTTGCCCTGGTGGGTGACGCGCAGGCGGGTCGGGTACAGAAGAGCATAATCAATTTGAGCTTGACAGAGCTTTTGTTTAGCAGGGATGAACTTGCGCCGTTCCTCCTGTACCATCGTCGTGAAGTCTGGATAAAGGGTGAACATGTTGCCCTCAAAAGTCAGTTGACGCTTCTCCCGAGCCGTCTTGAGAGCGACATCCCGGTCCCGATAGTTTAGGAGCCGGGCAATGATGGGACGGGGCGTGCTTCCAGGTGGCAGCCGGGGCCCGAGTGAGCGGTGCGCCCTTTCAACTATGAATTGGGAGGAGAAGGATTCAGCTCCGATTGTGTCTCGCAGCAGACGCTCCACGTATTCCTCCATCCTTCCTGTGTTGGCACTTTCCGGAATACCAAGAATGCGAATATTATTCCTCCTACTGCGCGCTTCAAGATCTTCGTTTTTGGCTGCTATAATTTTGAGCAGTTTGTCCATTTGCGCCACTTGCGTCTGCATGTGTGAGGTGGTATCTTCCGCGTCAGAGATGCGACGTTCCGTTTCCTTGATGCGTTCGTCGTGACCTTCCAGCTTATGCACGATGGCATTCATTCGAGTGGTCATAGTGTCCATTTTATCTGCTATATACGTTAGGCTTTGTCGCATCTCAAGTAAAAGAGTTTTCATGTCTTCATCTTGTGTGGATGTCGCACCCTGTGCAACATCGTCTCTGGCCGGCTCGGATGTCTCCTGGGAGAGGCGGCCAGCCCTCTTGGATTCAAAGGTCAGCCGGGCTTGTTTGATGTCTGCTTTCCCCATTTTGGGATGTAGTGCGCAGTAGGTGTTGTAGCAGCTTGAGCGCGCGGGGCAGTGGTGTGCTTAGTGTGAGGGATGAGAAGCGTCCAACTCGGCAGTTTCGAGCTGCAGCAGTGGGTCGTGGCAGCCGGCCTCCCCAAGGCCGCAGGACTGGGCGCGCCTGAAGCAGAAGAGAATGTCGGAGGAGTGCGATCCTATTTTGAGGAGAGATCCAGGATGTGCTCGTAGTAGTAGTGCCAGAAGTGCAGGTGTCAAGATTATTAGGTGAATCCCTTCAGGGGGAGGGCCGAGGGAGCCACCGGGTCTTGTTTGCGGAGCTCACAGCCAGAGGTGGTGGGAGGCAGCGTTAAGTGTCAAGCTGGCCGGCGCCACGGCTGTGGCTCGGTTGTGGGGTTGTTTAATACAGAAATATTGCCAGTAGTATGCCTGTGGCTTAGACCAGTCCCCCCGGGCAGAGGAAATGCAGGGCAGTGGGTCTTGTCGGCCCGGTGCGCCCGGAGACAGGAGGTATGCCTAAGGATGATGCCAGGAGAGGCGGGATGGGGGCACCTCCAGGCGCCGATCCTCCGCTCGGGCCCAGACTCAGTCAATCAGAGGAGGCGCAGGCCGGGACAAGGGCTCCCGTTGCGGCCGGTCTGGCCGAGGCTTCGCGAACTCCTCCGGGCAGAAGCTCCTGAGCGACGGGAGGGAGTACCGGCACAGCGAGGAGCACTCCCGCGGCCCCGTGAGCACCGCTCCAGTACCGCCGCAGCGGCGCAGGATCCAGGGATTTTCGTCAGGGGGGGCGTCCCCGTCTGTTCAGGCAAGGGCGCGCGAGGATCCCAGCACGGCCCAGATGTCCCCCTTCGGTCAGCGGGGGCCCGCGCGCTCGCAGCACGGCAGCCGGGTAGGATGGCGGCTCCCCGTCAGCCGCAGCCAGTTAAGCAGGAGCCTCAGCGTCGGAAGGGGGGGATCGTCTCGGCCACCACTCCTCCAGTCAGATCAGGGAGCTAGTCTTGGGGTAATTTGTCGCTCACTCACCCCCGCCGCAACCAGTCGCCAGATGCCTCAGCTAGATCCGGAGCCGGGCCCAGTCGCCACGTGGGCGCCGCGATGTTTGTGTGCCAGGCTCTGCCGCGGCACAGCTCCGTGCAGAACAGTCCTCTCCAGCGGGGCAACCTGAATGTTGTTGCAGCTGCGGGCAGCAGCGCGCCATCCGCCTCAAACTTGCAGCAGTTGTTCACTGGGTTACAGTCTTCACATCGAAGCAGCAGGATTCATGGTAAGTCCACTTGGGCAGGATATATGGCCGGATACGTTGACCGAGCTACAGGAGCCTCACATCAGTGCGGCCATCTTGCTCGTGCGCCTCCTAGCGCCCCCTTGATTTACTTTCTGATGGCTTGGCCTTGGGCCTGGCCCCTTTTGCTCTTTGGGCTCAGTGGGCGGCCTTGCGGGCATACCGCTGTCCTCTGTTGGGGGTTTGAGTCCTTGGTGGCCTGGTTGCCTCGACGTTGTTTCCTGCCGCGTCCTAGGGCATTTGCCTTCCGCCTTCCTGGGTTCTTCGGTTGGTATTGCGGGCCCTTCGGGAGGGACCGTGTGTGCCTCTGGGGTCCAGGGCCATCTTGTTCCCCACCTTGCTGGTGGTGTTTTAGTGGCCTTCGTCTCTGTTGGTCGGCTTTGGGAGCTGGGTTACTTCTGCACTCTCCTCCGTTCTTGCAGGTCCTGTCGGTCTGTATTGTGTTGCGTTGGGGTCCTGCGTTTCTGCCCAGGGTCCCCTTGGTTATCGCCGTTCCCGAGAGGTTGTGTTGCCTACTTTCCCTCCGGTCTTTGGGCCTGGGGTGGTTTCTGCTCTCGCTGTTGGATGTTCGTGGAGCGGTAATGCTGTGTTTGGAGGGGACTGCGTCTTTTTGCTGCTGTGTCGACTGGTTTGTCACTTTTGGTTCTGTCTGTTCTGGTTGTTTCAAAACCAAAGGGGATGATGGACGGAGTGTTGAACATTGCAAGCACTCACCCCCAGTCAACTGATCTGGGTTTAATCCATCATCATTCTTTAGCTCACTCCACCACCCCAGTTCAGACATGGCCATATGCAAATCAGTCTGACCCTGTGCCTCATGGGAACAGTCCAGCCCGAACTGCCAAGCCATGTCTTCCCTGGACCGGAAACAAGCATCCTGGGACCGGTTTCTGGCTTACAGCCATCATCAGCCAGGCTATCTTGAATCCAGTGGCAAAGTGAGCAAGGGACCCACGTCTGGGCATACCCTGCCAACTTAGGGCGAACATAGCAAAACCAAAGGGGATGATGGACGGAGTGTTGAACATTGCAAGCACTCACCCCCAGTCAACTGATCTGGGTTTAATCCATCATCGTTCTTTAGCTCACTCCGCCACCCCAGTTCAGACATGGCCATATGCAAATCAGTCTGACCCTGTGCCTCATGGGAACAGTCCAGCCCGAACTGCCAAGCCATGTCTTCCCTGGACCGGAAACAAGCATCCTGGTTGTTTGCCTTCTCTCTCCTCCCTGTGTTGGTGGGTTATGCGGCCTCTCTTGCTGGCATAGGTTGCGCAGGGTTCGGTGGTGTCTGCCCCGGTGTGGGTCAGTCTCCCGGGGGTCTGTCTGTCTCTTGGGCCTATTTCGAGGGGGTCTCCACTGCCGGTGTGGGTGGGGCCGCTTCCTGGTCTTCCCCGCACCTGTTCTTGGATCTCTGCCGGGTGGTGTTGGGTGGTCCTTCTGCGGGAGGCTTTGCTGGGCGGTTCTCCGGGCTGGGTCTTCCGGCACTTGTGGATCTCACCTTCTGTGCTTCCTCTTGGTTGTTGTCCGTCTGTTTCGTTTTTGGATGGCGCCTACTTGTTTTGCCTTATCCCGTTGTCTTTGGTTTCTTGTGAGTTTCCATGAAGCCGCTTGGCTTGGGTATGTGCTCAGTATGTAACTCTGGTGGCGAGGAAGACTTACAAGGAGGTAATGCCCCGGTTACTTACCGGTAATCTTCATTACTCCGAGTATTGTCTTCCTCGCCACATGAGTTCCCATCCCTCCCTCCCCGTTTGGCTTTCGGCTTCATGTGTTCTTCGGGCTTGGTAGTTTTACAGGAATTGGGATGGGTCGACCCTCCCCTTATACTGGGTCAAGGGTGACGGTGGTCGGCCATGTTGGGGAGGGATGGGAGGCATGGGATGCTAATTTGCTTTGGAGGCTTCTGGTGTGGAGCCAAAGCTCACTATGTAACTCATGTGGCGAGGAAGACAATACTCGGAGTAATGAGGATTACTGGTAAGTAACGGGGGCATGTTCTTCTAGAAAATACAACCCAACTTCCTCATGACAAAAAGATACAGAGGTACTTTGAGGCACTGCTAGCAATCTCCTTATAAATTTGTTTTCTATTACTTGCAACAGATTACAATGAATATATCCCCAGACACCTGCACCAAAAGAGACAACAGACATTCATTTACTTTTAAAAACATAGAGCAATTCTTTGATTGGCTTGTGTCCTAATCTTTTAGAAAATCTAAAAACGGCATCAATTGACCTTTGAAATTGCAGTGTTCTAACATTCAATAAAAACTTCCAATTAAAATCCACTTTAAAAGGCACGCTCAGACACGAAAAATAGGGCTTTTTCCTAACTTCATCCCTCCCAGCAAAAATGTCCTCTTCTTATTTTTTTGGGGCCACAATTCATTATGAACGATTTGGTGCAATTAGTTTTAAGTCCTAAATCATTCATAAATGAATTAAAGGCATCAAGCAAGATTTGGAGGCCATTTGTTGTTCTCGCCATGAGAACAGCATCGTCTGCATTTAGCAACACAGGGATTTGACGTGAACTGGCCCTCGAGATGTCCTTCCCGCCTTACACAGATGCTTCCCCAGCCCGTTAATATGAGGTAAAAAGAGGAATGGTGCCCACACACATCCTTGTCTAACCCCAACAATGGAGGGAAATTCTTCTGTTAGGTCACCATTCCTACTATAATGGACTCTTGCTGATGTTTGCTCGTGAAGCCTAGTAGAGCAATGTAATGATCGCTCCTTCAATCCCTAGCTGTGCCATAAGTGCCCATAATTTTGAACGGTCCACCATATCAGAGGCACATGTTAAATCCACAAAGGCTAGATGGATACAGACTTTTTGTGCCTTTGTATATTTTTGAACTATTAAGGAGAGATTGAGGGACTGTTCTACTGTTCCTAGATCTGGGCGAATTTAAATATTGTTCAGCTTCGCTGATGATTGTTATACCTAAATATGTAGCTTCACTGATGACCTTTTCACCATATAGGATGCTGCTATAATTTGAAAGTTTAAGTGTCTTTTTAGGCTCAAGATGGTAAAGAGATGCCTTTCTGAACTGCGAGGCCTCATGTTCCAGACATTGCACTATCTATCTTAGTTGCATACATGGCCATATCATCAGCACAGGCAGAGACTTTTGTTAAATGTCCATTAATTTCGGCTAGTGTGATATCAACATTATTCAGTATATGTTTTAGGTAGTGTTCTAGGTATATGGTAAGGAATAATGGGGAACCGGGCACCTTTTCCATGTCCCTCTACTAATCTTGAAGGTCGTGCATGCATTCCTACTGTTATCATCCTAGCCTTTCTAAAGTCCTGGATTGTGATAGAGTACTTTTAACAATTTAATATATATTGTATTCTGAACCCCACCCCTCACATAACAGACCATAAATTAGGTCTTGAAACCAGATCAAATACCTTTGCAGCAGCTAATAAAATCATGGTAATCTCTTTGTGCACAGTTTGTGCAAAATCGGATAAAGTTATAGGTATATTAATATGTGTTGTGGTATCATGACCAGGTACAAACACATACTATTGAGATACCAGTTGATCAATTACTATGGCTAATGGTGTTGCCAATATTTTGGAGTATATTTTTGCATACGAATTGATTGAAGAGAGATAGGTCTGTATGAAGCCCTCTCTTCTCCTAGCTTGTCTTCTTTTTTTTCTTTTGAAAAAACACTATCTTTATTGTATCCCAAGATGCCCGTGCTGGCATACTGCTACAAATACTCATGTGCAGCTTATATAATATAGGAACCAGCACACTTTCACATCTCTTACAAATTTCTATAGGCAAGACATCATCTCTTGCAGCCTTTCCGCTAAGTAGCTTTGTGATGGCACTGTAGATCATATTGATTGTAAAAGGTTCCTCCAGCTTAGTAGAAAGCATGAAATCCAGCTTTTTGCAAATTGCATTTGAGCAGTACTCATTTATATCAATTTGAGACTGCACAATTATTTCTCTATAAAACTTTTCATAGTAAGTACAAAGCAAAAGGATTATATACCCAGTACCTTTCTGTTTGATACCATTTTCAACTTTTATTTTCAGAAGTTTATTAATAGATGTTCACTTTTTTGTTTTATAAGCTAATTTATGGTCTATGGTGTTGCTGTACTTGTAATTAATCTAACAATAAAGGTTGATTTGACACATATATGTTTGCTTCCTTCTTAGCACACATTGTGGCCAGTGATAGCTTGGTTGGCAGTTATAAACCAAAAAATCCAAAACAGAAGTCAAAGAAATGCAGAAATGTTTGAAAGACAACAACAATGAAAAGTCATTTTTTCCATTTAGACTCCAGCTTTTTAAGATTAAGATCAGGCCCATGGTAATAGAGATGCATCATAGAATCCATTTAAATAAGTTCAAATTTGGCTAAAATGGTACTTATGTTTCCTTACCTTAAGGGCTTCAGGGCCACATAAATGCTAGACTTTTTATTGTTCTGGACTTTTAATTGTTGTGGTCCGGCAAACATTTTAATAGTTCTTGGACTCTAGTTTTGGATTGGGATTGCTCAACCGAGGAGAATCACCATGACCATGATCTATCTGTATCTTTAGATAACCTGAATGAGCGCCTACCTGACAATCTGCATAACTTCTTAATGACATATGGTATGAAACATGGACGGCTTTATGCAACAGAGCACCACCCAAATTCCATGGCAAACCACTTACAAGCCGTGTGACAATTGTGTGATAAAAAGCATGACAAATTGTAACGCAATTTGCATGACAAATCTCGCTGATGTTGTATCCTGTGGAATAATAGTGTACCCGTCTGCAAAGCACCTCAGCACCTCCTCCGGAACAGAAACGCTGTATAAATACCATGTTATACAAAACAATAAAATGACACAATTCCTAATGGTGTGAAGCATCTCAATAACCCAACACACACAATTTTTACCACCATTCCTTTTGATAAAGAATTGGACAATAAAGGCGTACAAATCGCATATTGCTAAAAGCATGACAATGGCAAAAAAAGTATGACAAACTGTAAAGGTTATACACGACTGAATCACTAGCACTGGACTCACATAGTAAGCTGCTTGCTGCCGTCTGGGAAGCACTTCAGCGCCTCGTTACACCACAGCAATCTTCCGGGCCCATTTCCGATGTGAAGAAGTGACAGGGACGCCAGAGGGCGTGCTCCTGATAAAGCAGAGAACTGTGGGGCAGCTCTCCGCCGATGAGGAGGATGTCCGCAGGGGGGAGGAGACGGCGGCGTAAGCGGGAGTCCTGTGTCAGCAGATCGCTTACTAACGAAGGTGCCTAGAAACCGCCACACCATCTGAGTAAAACCTAGTCCTTGTCGCGGGTCAGAAATTCATTTGACTTTAATTAGCACCGGCCAACATGGGGGGAGTGAATTTTTGGTAATTTTATTTTCAACAGTTTTTTTTTTTTTAATAGTAAGTCGATTTTGAAGCGTCGCCTTCGTTTCTCTTTATGTGTGCCAAGAAACCCCATCATGTACCCAATAGTGGAATTTATTTTGGTTTTTATCTTTCTTGCTCTTTAGACCCCTGTGACATGGAGTGTGAAACAGGCGTGGACCCTGTAGACCGGCTGGCGCGGAAATACATGGTAACAACTTTTAGCGCTGCGTGATGCGTTCATTGCGCCTCTGCGATGCGAATTCAGAAACAAACGGGATACTGTTTAATGCTTCTTGACAACAGTTGTTACCTTTGCTCCATGTCGTTAGGGAGTGCTTTTTTCGGTCTTCATCTTTTCTGTCAAGAATAATTTGCAACAAGTGCGCTTCAGTCCAACAGACGGAAATCAAGACTACAAACGCCCAGAATGCACTGTGTTGTGAAATTGACGTTTAGGACTCACGAACTGGCCAAATTGTATTTGACTGTCTTGGGGGATTTTCTTTTGAATAAAGCAGAGTCGTATTTCTTTCCTTTTAGACTACTGGAAGGAGTGTGCGTGCTTCGCTCCTCAGGCAGTTTTGGCTGTCCTATCAGCTTCGATTACGTTTGATACAACCCTTCTCACACCTGATATGAAGATTACATTTACACGGTTGTCTGCAGGGTGACATGAAGCGAAAACCCTCTAGCTGTAGCTGTACAGACCATTACAGCTTCATCTATCCTCCCAGTCCCTTACGGCATGAGGTGGCCTAGCTCAGGGGCGCAACTAGTCCCAAACTTTTTTTTTTTTTTTTTTGGGCGGGTTTCCTTTGGTGGGTTTCCTTCACAGATAAATATTTGATTTTTACTACTCGTAGGGATGTAGAATTTTTTTGTGGGGAAAGCACTTGTAAATTGTGCAACCCCCTCCCCCCCCCCCCCGATGTTTTTGAAAATTAGTGGGCAGCAGTGACATTTAGGCACACATTTTCAGTTATTTTCTATCGTTATTCCGTTTATCAGCATGCGCAGTAGTGGCTGCTATAAAACGAAAGGGGGGGGGACGAGGGGGGAATAATAATTTTTTTTAAAGTACCTTTCCTTTTGCTACCATTGCCACTGTCTCCGACACACGCCTTGGTGGTCTCCCAGCAGTCTCTGGGAAAGCAGTCTCCCTACCCAATCCAGATGCTGCTCTCATGACATGAGAGCAGCGCCTGGATTGGTCTGAGCGGCCTGCTCTGCCGCTCAGACAGTCCCTGGGAGCCTGTGGCAACACAGCTGGGTTGGAGAAATAAAAAATGTGCATATCTGTTTGGCCAGCGTAGGACGGACGGCCAAACTTACACGCGCACTTTTAAGTGCCCAACCCTTCCCTCCGGCCTAGCCCTGCACTACACGCATGCGTAAGGCAGTCACAGAAAAATAAAGTGATGCTTTATTTTCATTTTATTTTTCTGTGACTGACCAGTGGGGTGACGCTCCTCGCCATTTTGTAGGAGCATACAATATTTTACAGTATTCGTAGTTCTGTAGATTCATAGATGTTAGTACACAAGACAACAGTTTTGCTGTTGTGGCCAATATGCCCCCTGCCTAGGCTCTCAAACACGTAGGAGGTAGAAACTGTACCCCTGGCACCACATGGTAAGTTTCAGTTCCCATCAAACATTTCTTGATTTTAATATGTTTTCCATAAACCATAAATGCACTATACGTTTGGAAATATGCCGTCTGTAAAGCAATACGAAGCACAGAAACAGAGCACAATGTGTGAGTATAGTGGTGCCACCAGCGCAAAGAATAGGGGGGTCAAACCTGCAACCTGCTTATGAATGGTGGTAGCTGCAGCATATAGGACAGTTAGAGTACCCCCCCGCCCCACAGTGCATGAAGGATTACGCCTCTACAATTTAACTATTTGAAATGTTTACATATGTTTTATTGTTAGCATGGTTAGTGTACTTCATTAGAATTCTTCGGCAAGGTGGAAACCCTTATGCTGCAGGTTCAATCAATCGGGGATTTATAGAGCGCAACACTCACCCGTGAAGGGTCTCAAGGCGGTGTTAATTAAAGTGGTCCAACTTCAGCTTACCATTAGAGGAAGCGCTGGATGTACTCTTATCCTCTATTAAGTTTGGTTCCCCTCATAATCCCTGTACCCCTCCTGTGCTCAAAGCTGTAGCTCCTGTACTGACAGGGAGAACACTTAGGGGCCGATTATGATATTGTACGGAAAGCCTCTGACCGACAGTCGGATTCTCCTAGACCGTGTCGGAACCCATCCGCCCGACTCAGTTGGAATCCAATCCGCCCGACCGATTACGATGTTCGCGGTCGGAAGGGAAACCGTTCGGTCATTCCGAATCGGTTCCGGCCGGCTGTTGGAGAATCCGTGTCGGTCGGAGTCGAATTGTACAGCTATATGGACAGCGTTTCCGACCGACTGATTCCGATGTCGAATTCTAACAGCCTTTCCGAGTCGGATTGTCCGACACGAAAAGGCTGTCGGAAACTGACATTGGGGGCCCGTAGCAAGCCCCCCTTCATCCTGAGGCCTCCGGTTTAGGCCCGTGGGTGTACCAGAGGGTCCCCCCTGTAAAACCATGCACTGTATGGCAGGCACCATGGGGTGCCCGCGACAGGGCACAAGGTTTTCCGCAGACACCCATTTTCCCCATAGGAGCCTCTGTTGTCGGGCAGAACACGGGCTCCCATAGAAGTCAATGGGAGTCCCACCAAACAGTGTTCGGAAACATCGTAATCAGTCATGCCGAACCGCCAATCGCGAGTCGGTCGGAACCGATTCCAAGAAGTAGTCGGGCAGAAAGTTTCCGCACAACATCGTAATCGGCTCCTCAATTGTTTAACCTCTTCTTTCTGGTATGGTGCAGGCCCAATTAAAGCAAGATGTGATCACCCTGCTTCAAAAAAAAAAAAAATATATATATATATATATATCGGCTTTATAAAACATTTCTAGTAGACCTAGATAACATCTTTTGAAAGCTGGTCATTAAACAACTTTGTGCAGTCCCTGGGTTCAAAGGCATGGTGTGGAATTGGTTTAGATCTTAGCTGAAAGGGCTCTCTCAGTTGTTAGGGTTGGCTACTTTTCAGTCATCAAGTGACATGATTAATTGCGGTGTGCTGCGAGGCTCCTGTAGGAAAGTGACTCTATATATACTGCACCAAAGTAAGGTACAAGGTGTATAGGGTCCACAGTTCCCCAATGGCAAGGCAGAGGCTAAAGTTAGATATAACCTTACTCTCTAAAGTGGTAGCTTGGTCGAGCAGTAAGGCAGTATCAGAGGACAGTGTAAAGCATTTGTTGTACACAGTCAGTCAGCAAATGAAGCCACACACTCAAGAACTGAATTCTAGGCCAATGGTTTGTATATAAAAATATAGGCTTGTTTTATTTTATAACCAACAATAGGAATCAAAATATACTTTCTCAGAGTGAAATGCTTTGTTTAAACACTTTTCAAATATGCAATGGTCTTTTTGATGACAGTAGTCCCAGTTGTTGCAAGAGGCAACACAATTTCAAACACAATGCAACATTAAGCTCAATGGACAGTTTTGGTTAAATGCAATTAATTACTTTGTGGATTACTTTTCTAACCACAGGACTGGATCTTGGATTCAGTCCCGGGACATCTCCTGTAAACAGTTAAGTAAAAGCGTTTTGGTTATAGTAGTGATTTTTGAGGAATATTACGGTATTTCAAAAGTTGACACTTAGAAACTTTTCTGGGTAAAATTACCAATGTTATCCTATGGAAGGAAATACAGTTTGCAAGCAAAGTATGTTTACGTTACTTTTGTAATCCAGTGCTGGAGTCTCAGGTTCAGCACTGGGATATCTATCTAAAACAGGTAAGTAATTACGTTTGTATCGTTGGCACGATTTTTAAAGAATATTTGTAAGATTCAGAAATCGACACTTCAAAACGTTTTCAACAAAAAGCAGGCAATGATATCCTATGGAAGGAATTTCAAATTACGGGTAAGTACGGTTAAAATTACTTTTCAGGGTCGGTACTGGTCTGAAAGATGCAGTGCTGAGGTCTCTCCTGATAGCAGGTGAGTAAATCGGAATTCGTTACTATTGTGATTTTTAAGCAATATTTTGGCATTTCAAAAGTGGACACTTAGAAGAAATTTCACAGAAAACCAGTCAATGGATCCCTATGGAAGAAAATTGAGTTAGCGGTAAGTAACGTTGTGATTACTTTTCAGGGTCAGTGCTGGGCACCAAGATCCAGCACTGGGATCTCTCCTAATAGCAGGTGAGTATTTCTGTTTTCGTTACTCGGTTGATTTTAGGTGAATATTTTAAAGTTGGGAAACTCCACACTTAGAAGAATTTCCGAGTGAAACCAGTCAATGTTACCCTATGGAAGAAAAGTGGGTTATCAGCTTTTGGGTAAGTACTCGACTGGCAGAGTTAAGGTTCTGGGCATAGACTCAGGGGTCCCCCAGGGTCAGGTAAGTACAGTTGTTCCACCCTCAGCGGCACAGGGGCGGCCGGGTGCAGAGTGAGTAGGCCCAATGTTATCCTATGGACGGCAGGGGGGCTTTGGTTGGTGGCTGCTGGCTAGCAGGCCACTCGGCTGTGGGAGCAAAGCTCCTGGTCACTTGCTCAGGGCAAGTGGGGAAGTCGAACAGGGTAGTTGATGCACCCTCAGCGGCACTGGGGTGGCCGGGTGCATTGGGCTTTTGGGCCGTCGGGCGCCCAATGGTTTTCAATGGTAGAGCTGCGTGACGAACAAAGACTGCAAACTCGGGGACGGTGATTCTTCAGGTGCGACCACCACTTTGAGAGGTAAGTTGGGAAGCTGTGGGAAGGGTAGGCACCCCGGAGTTGGGCACATGAGGCCGTGGGGCGTCGAGTGCAGGGGTGTCTTTAGGCGTCGGAAATCTTACCCTCCGCTGGTCGCGGTTGGAGGGGTCCCTGGTTCTGAGGCTGCAGGCGTCGTCAGGAGCGTCGAGGAGGGCCCTTGGGTGCTGGATTCTGGGTCACAGTCGCCGGGGGGACGTCCTCTTGGTATTTGCCCACTCAGGCACAGGCCGGGCTCGGCAGGTGCAGAGGGTGCAGGATTCGCGGTTCCCGGTTGGCACCAGGGGTTGGTTGCTTGCTTTGAGCAGTACCACTGCTCTTGGGAGTCCCAGGGGGTTGGAGTCACTAGGCAGTCAGGTCCCCCGGGGTTTGTGAGGGTGCTGACCACTGGAGACGCCGGGGTTTAGCAGGAGCCGGTTCGAGGGTCGACAGGCCTGTAGGGCTGGGGCCAAATCAGTTGGTGTCTTCCTCTTGTGCGCAGCTGCACGCAGGTCTTCTTGTTTCTTGTTCTTCTTTCTTGTTTTTGGAATCTGGAACTGAGGAAGGAAGGTTCAGGGAGCCCCTAAATACTGAATTTAGGGGTGGTTACAGGTAGGTAAGGGCAGGGACCAATGGGTCCCGTCCCTGGGGTGGGTACACCCCCTATTCTGCCACTCTCCAGTGGGAGGGGGGCAGGAGCCTGTCCCTGGTTGGCTGGGTCCCCCCATCCTCAAGATGGCGGGGACTCGAGTTTGTGCTTCACCTCGCCTCCCCCACCTTAGGGGTGGAGTTGGCAGAGGTGGGCACAACCCATTTCCTGCCTCTGGTTTCCGCCGGTTCTCCCGCCAGAAGTGGGGGTAGAACCAGTGGGGACCAGTTTGCTGGGAGCAGCAAATGGTCTGGGGAAGCTCAAAAGGCGGCAGGCCTTTGAAGCTTCCCCTGCCCATCCTGGGGGAGGAGGCTTTGGCACCTCGCCCCAGGATGCACATTGTTTCAGGCCCCTGAGAGCAGAGGCTCTCAACCCAGGGATCCAGAAACATGTCTGGTGGTGGCAGCCTGGGCAGCCACTCAGTCCGGACACTGGAGGTCGGGTTGGTTTCAGGGGGCATCTCTAAGATGCCCTCTGGAGTGTGTTTTACATTAAATCCCACACTGGTATCAGTGTGGGTTTAATGTGCTGAGAAGTTTGATACCAAACTTCTTAGTTTTCAGTGGGGCCATTATGGTGCTGTGGAGTTCGTAATGACAGACTCCCAGCACCATATACTCTAAATGGCAGCACTGCACTTACAATGCCCAAGAATGGACTTGGGCACTGTAGGGGCACAGGGCTCATGCCTCTGTGCCCTCACCACTGGCATAGTGCACCCAGCTAGAGGGGTGGCTGACCTAGGCCAGGGCAGTGGTTTGTAGGCATGGCACACAGGGATGTGTGCCATGTCGACTCTTCACTTTTGTTCTGCACCAAGACACGCAGCCTGCAAAGGCAGTGTGTGTGTGTAAAGGTACAGGGTCCCTAAGGGTGGCACAACAAGTGCTGCAGCCCTTAGGGGCCTTCCCTGGTCACAGTGCCCTGGGTACCCATGGTACCATTTACCAGGGGCTGACCTGTGGCCAGGGATGCCAATTGGGTGTAGGCATCAATGCAGTTTTAGGGAAGGAACACAGGCCCTGGGTACCTGGTTGGCAGGAGCCCAGGGCACACTCAGTCAAAGCACATCAGCAATTCAGCAAAAAGTGGGGGCATACCATGCAAGAAAGATGGCACTTTCTCACACAACCCCCCCCAAACGAAAGATGATGAGACTAACCTTGCCCTATGGAGTCTTCATTGTCTAAGTGGAAGAACCTGGAAAGGCCATCTGCATTGGCATGGGCAGTGCCAGGTCTGTGTTCCACTTCAAAGTCCATTCCCTGTAGGGAGATGGACCACCTCAACAGTTTGGGATTTTCTCCTTTTATTTGCATTTGCCATCTGAGAGGTCTGTGGTCAGTTTGAACTAGGAAGTGAGTCCCAAACAGGTAGGGCCTCAGCTTCTTCAGGGACCAAACCACAGCAAAGGCCTCCCTCTCAATGGCACTCCAACGCTGCTCCCTGGGGAGAAGCCTTCTGCTTATAAAAGCAACAGGTTGGTCTTGGCCTTCATCATTGGAATGGGATAGGACCGCTCCTATCCCTAGCTCAGAGGCATCAGTCTGCACAATGAACTGCTTGGCATAATCTGGTGCTTTTAGAATTGGTGCTGAGCACATTGCTTCTTTCAGAGTGTCAAAAGCCTTTTGGCAACAGACTGTCCAGTTTACTTTCTTTGGCATCTTCTTGGAGGTGAGTTCTGTGAGGGGAGTCACAATGGACCCATATCCCTTCACAAACCTCCTGTAGTACCCAGTCAAGCCAAGGAATGCCCTGACTTGGGTCTGAGTTGTTGGAGCTGCCCAGTCCAGGATGGCCTGGATCTTGGGCTGTAAGGGTTGTACCTGGCCTCCACCAACCAGGTGGCCCAAGTACACCACAGTGCCCTGCCCTATCTGGCATTTGGATGCCTTGATAGTTAGGCCTGCAGTTTGCAGAGCCTTTAAAACCTTCCCAAGGTGGACCAGGTGATCCTGCCAGGTGGAACTGAAGACAGCAATATCATCAAGATAGGCTGCACTAAAGGACTCCAACCCAGCAAGGACTTGATTCACCAACCTCTGGAAGGTGGCAGGGGCATTCTTTAAACCAAAGGGCATAACAGTGAACTGAAAATGCCCATCAGGTGTGGAGAATGCGGTTTTCTCTTTGGCTCCTGGGGCCATGCCAATCTGCCAGTACCCTGCAGTTAAGTCAAAGGTACTCAGGTATTTGGCTGCACCCAATCTGTCTATCAGTTCATTAGCTCTTGGGATAGGGTGTGCATCTGTCTTGGTGACAGAGTTGAGACCTCTATAGTCCACACAAAACCTCATCTCTCTCTTTTCACCCTGTTGATGAGGTTTGGGGACCAGAACCACTGGGCTAGCCCAGGGGCTCTCAGAGGGCTCAATAACCCCTAGCTCCAGCATCTTGCTGACTTCAGCTCTGATGCTTTCCTTAACTTGGTCTGACTGACGATAGATCTTGTTTTTGACAGGTGCACTGTCACCAGTGTCCACATCATGGGTACACCAGTTTGTCAGACCAGGGGTCAAGGAAAAGAGCCCAGCATACTGCTGCAAGACTTGCTTGCAGTCAGTCTGCTGTTGGGCAGTGAGGGTGTCTGAAAAGACAACTCCATCTACTGACCCATCTTTTGGGCTGTGGGAGAGGAGATCAGGGAGAGGCTCACTCTCAGCTTCCTGTTCCTCATCTGTCACCATCAGCATGGTGATGTCAGCCCTGTCATTGTAGAGTTTTAGGCGGTTCACATGGATAACCCTTTTGGGTGTCCTGCTTGAGCCCAGGTCAACCAAGTAGGTGACCTCACTCTTTTTCTCTAGGATAGGGTAAGGGCTACTCCATCTGTCCTGGAGTGCCCTTGGTGCCACTGGCTCCAAAACCCATACCTGTTGCCCAGGTTGAAATTCAACCAGTGCAGCTTTTTGGTCATACCAGTGCTTCTGAAGCTCCTGGCTGGCCTCAAGATTCTTGGATGCCTTTCCCATGTACTCAGCCATTCTGGACCTTAGGCCAAGCACATAGTCCACAATGTCTTGTTTGGGTTCTTGGAGAGGTCTCTCCCAGCCCTCCTTCACAAGACAGAGTGGTCCCCTCACAGGATGGCCAAACAGAAGTTCAAAGGGTGAGAAACCTACTCCCTTCTGTGGCACTTCTCTGTAAGCGAAAAGCAGGCATGGTAGTAGGACATCCCATCTCCTTTTGAGTTTTTCAGGGAGTCCCATGATCATGCCTTTCAATGTCTTGTTGAATCTCTCAACAAGGCCATTGGTTTGTGGATGGTAGGGTGTAGTAAACTTGTACTGCACCCCACACTCCTTCCACATGTGGGTCAGGTAAGCAGACATGAAGTTGGAACCTCTGTCTGAAACCACCTCCTTAGGAAACCCTACCCTGGTGAAGACACCAATGAGGGCCTTGGCTACTGCAGGAGCTGTAGTAGTCCTAAGGGGAATAGCTTCAGGATACCTAGTGGCATGATCCACTACCACCAGTATGAATTTGTTCCCTGAGGCTGTGGGAGGTTCCAGTGGACCCACTATGTCCACACCTACCCTTTCAAAGGGAACCCCCACCACAGGCAGTGGTATCAGGGGGCCTTTGGATGGCCACCTGTCTTGCCACTGGCTTGACAGGTAACACAGGAGCTGACAAACTCCTTTACCTTTTGGTGCATCTGGGGCCAGTAAAAGTGGCTAACTAGCCTTTCCCAAGTTTTGGTTTGGCCCAGATGTCCAGCTAGGGGGATGTCATGAGCCAAAGTTAGGAGGAACTCCCTGTACTTCTGGGGCACTACCACTCTCCTGGTGGCTCCAGGATTGGGGTCTTTTGCCTCAGTGTACAGTAATCCCTCTTCCCAATAGACTCTGTGGGTACCACTGACATCTCCCTTGGCTTCTGAAACAGCTTGCTGCCTCAGGCTGTCAAGAGTGGGACAGTCTTGCTGTCCTTGGCACAGCTCTTCCCTAGAGGGTCCCCCTGGGCCCAAGAGTTCAACCTGGTAAGGGTCAAGCTCCAGGGGCTCAGTTCCCTCTGGGGTATCCAGGTTCTCTCCCTGAGGAGAGGGGTCCTGCTCTTGTGGCTGTGTAGAAGCTGGTCCCCCAGTCTTCTTTCCTTTTCTCTTGGTAGGTTGGGCCATCATTTCAGGCTCCAACACTATTTCTTCACCCTGCCTTTTGCTCTGTGCTCTTGTTTTTACACACACCAATTCAGGGATGCCCAGCATGGCTGCATGGGCCTTTAGCTCAACCTCTGCCCAGGCTGAGGTTTCTTGATCATTTCCTAGCAGACATGCAGCTGGTAACTTCTGAGAGACCACTACCTGCTTCAGGCCAGTAACCCCCCCCCCCCCAGCCTAATGTCACCATGGCCATGGGATGACTAGTGGTGACACTGTCAGCATTGGTGACTGGGTAAGTTTTCCCAATCAAGTATTGCTCAGGGGAAACCAGTGTGTCTCTCACCATAGTGACACTGGCACCTGTATCCCTCAGAGCTTCTACCCTAGTTCCATTCACCCAGGGGTATTGTAAATATTTCTTTAAGTTGGGTGGCCACACAGCTACAGTGGCAAACTCCACTTCCCCTAGTGAGACTAGACTCGCCTGAGTGTGTCTCTAGATTTGCTCAGGGCACTCTTCTGATCCCATCTGTAGACTTGCTGCCCCAGGAGTAGCTGTACTGGGTGCCTTAGGGGCTTTGTTGTAGGGGCAAGATTTATCTACAGTTAGGTGTCCTAACTTCTTACAGTTATTACACCAGGCCTTCAAGGGATCAAAGTTCTTCCCCCTATAGGGTTGAGGCACATAGGGAGTAGTTTGGGACCCACCCCCCAGAACAGGTTTTTGGGGCCCTTTGGAAGACTCCGACTTCTTATCTTGGGGATTCTCACCACCTTTCTCCTGGGGAGGTTTGGTGACCACCTTCTTTTGGTCACCCCCTGTGGTTGTCCTTGTCACCCTAGTCTTGACCCAGTGGTCTGCCTTCTTTCCCAATTCTTGGGGAGAAATTAGACCTAGGTCTACCAAATGCTGATGCAACTTTTCATTTGTTCAGTTACTTAATATATGTTCCTTCATGAACAAATTGTACAATCCAGTAAAATCCTGCACACCATGTCCAGCTAACCAACCATCCAGTGTCTTTACTGAGAAGTCCACGAAGTCAATCCAGGACTGGGTCTGGGTTTTTTGAGCCCCCCTGAATCTAATTCTATACTCCTCAGTAGTGAATCCAAATCCCTCAATCAGAGTCTTCCTCATGAGGTCATAGGACCCTGCATCTGGCCCAGAGAGGGTCAGAAGCCTGTCTCTGCAGTTACCAGAGAACAGTTCCCCCAGGAGTGCCCCTCAGAGAGGTTTCTTCACCCTTCTCATTTCACAAGCCCTCTCAAAGGCTGTGAACCATTTGGTAATGTCATCACCCTCCTCATATTTAGGGACAATCCCTTTGGGGATTTTAGGATCATAGGATTCCTCCTTATCCTTATTATTGGTATTGCTGCCACCATTGATGGGTGCTAAACCCATCTCTTTTCTTTCCTTCTCTAGAGCCAGGAGTCTGGTCTCTAGGTCCAGTCTTTTGGCCAACTTTGCTAAAAAGTTGTCCTCTTCCCTGAGGCTGTCCTCAGGGTCCTCTCTGAGACCTGAACCACCTATGTGGCCTCTAGGTCCCCAGAGGTTGATTCTTGGAGATAAGGGTGCAGGGACCCTATCTTCCCTAGACAGTGGTGGAGGTGGGTTACCATCCCCATTCTCCTCCCTCCTTTCCTCCTCTGCTTGGTCATCACCATGCTCAGAGGGGTGGGCCTTGGCATACTCAGCCAGGAGCTCCTGGAGCCCTTGTTTGGTTGGATGCTGGCCCATTGGTATATCTTTAAGTTTGCATAAGGACCGTATCTCTTTGAAAGACAAATGAAGATAAGGGGTGAGGTCGAGCTCCTCAACCAGGTCCTGTATATCATTATTATCTTCACTAATAGCTGGGTTCTTGTCTTGAGACATTTTAACAAAAAGTTCTAACCCCTCAACCCTTGACTATAGTGACTTTTTATTTTCTAAAATTCTAAAGGGGCTTAAGCAAGGCCCTAACAAGATTTTTAGTAATTTGAAAAAAAATACCAATTTAAAAAAATCAGACTTCTAAAGGCAATTTAAGAGTTCTGTCGTGTGATCAGATGGTAACCAAGTAGTCCAACAAATGCAAGTTTGTATCCCACCGCTGATCCACCAATGTAGGAAAGTGACTCTATATATACTGCACCAAAGTAAGGTACAGGGTGTATAGGGTCCACAGTTCCCCAATGGCAAGGCAGAGGCTAAAGTTAGATATAACCTTAGTCTCTAAAGTGGTAGCTTGGTCGAGCAGTAAGGCAGTATCAGAGGACAGTGTAAAGCATTTGTTGTACACACTCAGTCAGCAAATGAAGCCACACACTCAAGAACTGAATTCTAGGCCAATGGTTTGTATATAAAAATATAGGCTTGTTTTATTTTATAACCAACAATAGGAATCAAAATATACTTTCTCAGAGTGAAATGCTTTGTTTAAACACTTTTCAAATATGCTGGTCTTTTTGATGACAGTAGTCCCAGTTGTTGCAAGAGGCAACACAATTTCAAACACAATGCAACATTGAGCTCAATGGACAGTTTTGGTTAAATGCAATTAATTACTTTGTGGATTACTTTTCTAACCACAGGACTGGATCTTGGATTCAGTCCCGGGACATCTCCTGTAAACAGTTAAGTAAAAGCGTTTTGGTTATAGTAGTGATTTTTGAGGAATATTATGGTATTTCAAAAGTTGACACTTAGAAACTTTTCTGGGTAAAATTACCAATGTTATCCTATGGAAGGAAATACAGTTTGCAAGCAAAGTATGTTTACGTTACTTTTGTAATCCAGTGCTGGAGTCTCAGGTTCAGCACTGGGATATCTATCTAAAACAGGTAAGTAATTACGTTTGTATCGTTGGCACGATTTTTAAAGAATATTTGTAAGATTCAGAAATCGACACTTCGAAACTTTTTCAACAAAAAGCAGGCAATGATATCCTATGGAAGGAATTTCAAATTACGGGTAAGTACGGTTAAAATTACTTTTCAGGGTCGGTACTGGTCTGAAAGATGCAGTGCTGAGGTCTCTCCTGATAGCAGGTGAGTAAATCGGAATTCGTTACTGTTGTGATTTTTAAGCAATATTTTGGTATTTCAAAAGTGGACACTTAGAAGAAATTTCACAGAAAACCAGTCAATGGATCCCTATGGAAGAAAATTGAGTTAGCGGTAAGTAACGTTGTGATTACTTTTCAGGGTCAGTGCTGGGCACCAAGATCCAGCACTGGGATCTCTCCTAATAGCAGGTGAGTATTTCTGATTTCGTTACTCGGTTGATTTTAGGTGAATATTTTAAAGTTGGGAAACTCCACACTTAGAAGAATTTCCGAGTGAAACCAGTCAATGTTACCCTATGGAAGAAAAGTGGGTTATCGGCTTTTGGGTAAGTACTCGACTGGCAGAGTTAAGGTTCTGGGCATAGACTCAGGGGTCCCCCAGGGTCAGGTAAGTACAGTTGTTCCACCCTCAGCGGCACAGGGGCGGCCGGGTGCAGAGTGAGTAGGCCCAATGTTATCCTATGGACGGCAGGGGGCTTTGGTTGGTGGCTGCTGGCTAGCAGGCCACTCGGCTGTGGGAGCAAAGCTCCTGGTCACTTGCTCAGGGCAAGTGGGGAAGTCGAACAGGGTAGTTGGTGCACCCTCAGCGGCACTGGGGCGGCCGGGTGCAGTGGGCTTTTGGGCCGTCGGGCGCCCAATGGTTTTCAATGGTAGAGCTGCGTGACGAACAAAGACTGCAAACTCGGGGACGGTGATTCTTCAGGTGCGACCACCACTTTGAGAGGTAAGTTGGGAAGCTGTGGGAAGGGCAGGCACCCCGGAGTTGGGCACAGGAGGCCGTGGGGCGTCGGGTGCAGGGGTGTCTTTAGGCGTCAGAAATCTTACCCTCGGCTGGTCGCGGTTGGAGGGGTCCCTGGTTCTGAGGCTGCAGGCGTAGTCAGGAGCGTCGAGGAGGGCCCTTGGGTGCTGGATTCTGGGTCACAGTCGCCGGGGGGACGTCCTCTTGGTATTTGCCCACTCAGGCACAGGCCGGGCTCGGCGGGTGCAGAGGGTGCAGGATTCGCGGTTCCCGGTTGGCACCAGGGGTTGGTTGCTTGCTTTGAGCAGTACCACTGCTCTTGGGAGTCCCAGGGGGTTGGAGTCACTAGGCAGTCGGGTCCCCCGGGGTTTGTGAGGGTGCTGACCACTGGAGACGCCGGGGTTTAGCAGGAGCCGGTTCGAGGGTCGACAGGCCGGTAGGGCTGGGGCCAAATCAGTTGGTGTCTTCCTCTTGTGAGCAGCTGCACGCAGGTCTTCTTGTTTCTTGTTCTTCTTTCTTGTTTTTGGAATCTGGAACTGAGGAAGGAAGGTTCAGGGAGCCCCTAAATACTGAATTTAGGGGTGGTTACAGGTAGGTAAGGGCAGGGACCAATGGGTCCCGTCCCTGGGGTGGGTACACCCCCTATTCTGCCACTCTCCAGTGGGAGGGGGCAGGAGCCTGTCCCTGGTTGGCTGGGTCCCCCCATCCTCAAGATGGCGGGGACTCGAGTTTGTGCTTCACCTCGCCTCCCCCACCTTAGGGGTGGAGTTGGCAGAGGTGGGCACAACCCATTTCCTGCCTCTGGTTTTCCTGCCGGTTCTCCCGCCAGAAGTGGGGGTAGAACCAGTGGGGACCAGTTTGCTGGGAGCAGCAAATGGTCTGGGGAAGCTCAAAAGGCGGCAGGCCTTTGAAGCTTCCCCTGCCCATCCTGGGGGAGGAGGCTTTGGCACCTCGCCCCAGGATGCACATTGTTTCAGGCCCCTGAGAGCAGAGGCTCTTGACCCAGGGGTCCAGAAACATGTCTGGTGGTGGCAGCCTGGGCAGCCATTCAGTCCGGACACTGGAGGTCGGGTTGGTTTCAGGGGGCATCTCTAAGATGCCCTCTGGAGTGTGTTTTACATTAAATCCCACACTGGCATCAGTGGGGGTTTAATGTGCTGAGAAGTTTGATACCAAACTTCTTAGTTTTCAGTGGGGCCATTATGGTGCTGTGGAGTTCGTAATGACAGACTCCCAGCACCATATACTCTAAATGGCAGCACTGCACTTACAATGCCCAAGAATGGACTTGGGCACTGTAGGGGCACAGGGCTCATGCCTCTGTGCCCTCACCACTGGCATAGTGCACCCAGCTAGAGGGGTGGCTGACCTAGGCTAGGGCAGTGGTTTGTAGGCATGGCACACAGGGATGTGTGCCATGTCGACTCTTCACTTTTGTTCTGCACCAAGACACGCAGCCTGCAAAGGCAGTGTGTGTGTGTAAAGGTACAGGGTCCCTAAGGGTGGCACAACAAGTGCTGCAGCCCTTAGGGGCCTTCCCTGGTCACAGTGCCCTGGGTACCCATGGTACCATTTACCAGGGGCTGACCTGTGGCCAGGGATGCCAATTGGGTGTAGGCATCAATGCAGTTTTAGGGAAGGAACACAGGCCCTGGGTACCTGGTTGGCAGGGGCCCAGGGCACACTCAGTCAAAGCACATCAGCAATTCAGCAAAAAGTGGGGGCATACCATGCAAGAAAGATGGCACTTTCTCACAGCTCCTCCTTGTCCCAAATACCATTTAATCTCTATGTTTAACCTCAGTTGCGCCTTATCCGCTTGTTTAGATCCCAAATATTTTATGTGTGGATGACACACAGATCATGGCCTATCTGAACCAAAAAGCACTGGAGTGAGAAAACATGTATGATTGTCTGGACACTCTCCAGGAATGGATGGTCCACAAATTCCTAGAGTCTAACAACAACAAGGCAGAGTTCTTACTTCTGGGTATAGGAAGATCACTGGAGCAATTGTTAATGACTTTCATTCAAGGCACCTTCAATTCTGGAGGTCCCTCTTCAAAGCCGGCACGTGAGGTAGGTTGAGACTCCATGTAAGTCCCCAAGTATTTGAAGGATAGGCGACGTACCAGGATGCCAGATTACTGTGAGCAGATGCTGGTGTCTCCCTAACTGGGACCATCAGGGATTTAGTTTTATTCACCTAGAGTCCGGAGGCCTCCCCGTATAGCTCGAGCAGGGCCCGCCAGCGAGGGCCCGAGGTATGTGGGTTAGTAAGGAACAGCAGAACGTCGTTGGCTTATCGTGCTATCTTCTCCTCGGTTCCATCGTCCCAGGCCCACTCACTAACTTGTGCATCACATTGTATGAGTGTCGTCAGCGGCTCGATCACCAGGGCAAAGAGAAGGGGGGACAGGGTCAGCCCTGGCAGATCCCTCTTTGTATGGGGAATGGGAGAGAAAGGAATCCATTGGTTTGAACTTGTGCCGCTGGGTGAGGGTATAGAAGTTGAATGAGTTTGCGAAAGTAAGGCCCTAGGCCAGCACTTTCCAGAACACTAATTAATAAGGACCAATCGACTGTGTCAAATGCCTTCTCGAAAATCTATTAAAAGGAGACCCGCGGGTCTTTGAAGTTTACGCGCCTGGGAGAGTTCCACCTGGACCCTACAAAATGCAGTGCTGGGTACTCGGCATAAAACCGCATTGATTCGAGTAGATCAAGTATGGCAACGTTTGCCGTAGTGGGTTAGCCAGAACACTCGCAAATATCTTAATTTCGGAGTTAATTAATGAAATGTGTCTGTAAGAGGCACACTCTTCTAAGGGGCGACCAGGTTTCGAAATTACCACAGTCAAGGCCACATCAAGTTCCTGTGGAAAAATTCCTTTGGCAATCACCTTATTATAGAGGGCCAACAGGTGGGGGACCAGTATGGTACGAAATGTCTGATAGTACTCGATGGGGAACCCATCTGGGCCGGGTGTCTTACCTCCGGCCATATCCGAAAGTGCAGCTTTTATCTCATCAGCCGAGAGTGGTTGATCTAGGTCACGGGCAAACGACTGGGAAGGAAAGGCAACAGGATCTTGGCTATCAAGGGGGGTTCAGCTTCCCGCTGGTGCCTTTGTTTGGGGGCATATAAGTATTGGTAAAATTTTGCGAACACTTGTAGTATGTTGGGAGTATGCATTAATAGATTACTTCTTGTGTTTCTGATTTGGGGGATTATTCTAGAAGCAAGCTCTCTGGTGTCCAACCACTACAGGAGCTTACCGGTTTTTATCGCCATGTTCATTTATCCATTGTGTTGCCGCCCTCCAAAGCTATCTGGCCTCTTCAAGCAAGGTCTGTCTGATGGAGGGCCTCACAACCTCGAGTCGGTGGGTAATGTCGGCCAAGGGAGGATCTGAGTCTGACACCCTAAGGACAGGGCCTGGGCCTCAAGGATTGTTAATTGCGCTACTTTCTCCTTTTCCTTGCTATGGATAAATCCCTTTGCGAGGCCTCTGATGGTTGATTTCCCTGCCGCACAGAGTTTACCCGCCGAGTCAACCATACCCTTGTTTATTTCAAAGTAAGATGAGAGCTCCAGCTATTCAGAACAGTGAGGGTCAGTATTGTGCCAAGCGTTGAGACACCACATGGGCCTTCTCGCAGTTTCTGTCCGTCCTAGGCCTGGTTGGGGATGTATACTGATACATAATTATAGAGTTTATCCTTCAGGGAACCCTCTACCATGATATATCTGCCGTCCAGGTCTGTATGAGTAGTGTTGATTGCCAGTGGAAAATTCTTATGGACCAGAATAGCCAGTCCCCTTGAGCCCCTGATAAACCCCGAGTGGTAAACTCAGTCTTGAGAAAAGGGCAGTGAGCGCCCAGAAAGTGTTTTACTGGTAACAACAAATTAGCGAGTTGGTGAAGTTTGGCACATCTGAGGTCGGATGAACACTTAATGTGGTCCAGTCATCCATTAACATTCCAGGACATGGGTTTGAAATGAGTTCTGGGCAGTCCGCATGTGACGTTGGGTGAGATGTGACATTGGTTAGGATGGGGAGGAGGTGTTGCACACCTGTTAGTCCCCATTAGGTACCCTATGTTTAGGACAATACTGGGTCTGGTTGCGGCCTCTCTGAACTGTGTGTGTCTTAAGAACTGGATTCAACAAACATTCCCCCCCACCAATTCACCCACCCTATACTTCTAACCCCGAAGCATGTTACCCTGAACCTAACCCTAACATAATCCATCAAGAAACAAAAGAAAAGGGGTAAACATTGGGGCTCTCCTCCATAACAGTTTATCATGCCTAACCATCTGCTGTACTGTCTCATAGTGTGTTTCAGTTAGTGCCACTCACCCATGGAATCTGGTCGATCCTCCAGAGGAAGCCACGCCGGATTCTCAGTCTGGTGGGCCCACTGAGTCTGTTGTGCATGAGCCGTGGTCGTCTCCTCTCCCTCGCCCCGTGTCTACTTGTTCTGACCCGGAATCCGGAAATCCCTGGCTGCCATGGGTGTGGGCTCGGTGTTGACGAGATCCAGTGTGTCGCCTCCCAGTGAGCTTCAGGCCCGGCCGAGACCCCGCTGCGATCCTTCCCCATCTTCTCTAGACTCAGGGGGGCCACGGAGGTCCTTGCGTTCCACCGCCCACTCCCAGGCCTGCTCAGGTGTTTTAAAAAAGTATGTTTTAGAGTTAAAGATCACTTTCAATCTTGCTGGGAAAAGAAGCATATATTGAAGGTTGTCTGAGGTTTCGCTTGAAGTCAACGAAGGAGCACCTGCATTGCTGAAACGCTTTGGTGTAATCTGGGAAAATCATAATACGGGAGTTCTTAAAGCGGCGATCTGGGTGTTTCCGCTCCTCCGGGAGGATGGTATCCCTGTTGCGGAAGTTGAGTATGTGAGCTATCCATGGGCCTGCTGGCGCCCCAGGAAGAGGCCACTAGTCAGGGATCTGTGCACCCATCCCCCACAAAAGTACGCCATCTGGGATCCAGGATCATAACCGCGCTTCCAGAAAGCCCTCGGCATTCAGAGCTTTTGAGTCCTTCGGTAACTCAACAAATCTAAGGTTGTTTCTGCACGATCGATTTTCAGCATCTTGAGCCCACTCCTCAAGGGCAGCCGTGGTGGAGAGCAACCTATACATTTGTTTCTTAAGGATTCCCATGTTGTCCTCTACTGAGGATACCCGCTGCTCGGCCTCAGTGACACAGGCAGCAACATTCTGGAAGTCCTGGTGGAGGAGTGAGTCATCCACTTTGACTTTGCCCACTTTGGATTCCACTATCGATCTCTACTCTTAATTGCCTGCAGTTTAGTGGCGAGGTCTGAGGACTCAAGCGATCGCTGTAACACCGGTTGAGAGGAGAGGCGGTCTCCACAGCTGGAGGTTGCAACTGTATTCTGGTCTATTTTGGTTTGGGCCTGCGCAAGTGACTGGGATTTGTCCTTACCCATGGCGTATGCTGTGAACCTACCCCATTGTCAACCGTTGAAGTCCAGGCCTCCTCCAGCCCACTTACCCACGGTTGCACAAGCAGCCACTGGGTCTAGGCCACTGGGATGGGTCACGGAGAGCACCACCAGCACTAGTCACTCGTGCCAATTGGCCCTCAGGAAGTGTGGACCCACACGGCTCGAGGTTTCTCCATGAGTTGTCTGATGCACCCCGGCTTACCCACGGGCAGCTTGAGCAGCCAGTGCGGCTTCGATGGTGCAGGTTGCCACAGTCCCTTGAGCGCAGATCGACAGGGGCAGCTCCTCTGGGTGGGGGAGGTTAAGCTGGTTCTACAAAGTAATCAAGTCAGGGCCCAGTTTCCACGACATCAGGAGACTGGAGGGCCATGACCCCCAGGAAAGTGATTCTCAGGTCACTAACCCCCCACCATGTCCTTGGGGAGGCTAACTGTCACCCGCAAGCGTCGCCGCCAACTTGCACTGGAGGGAGGGGGGGATGATCCGCGATCATCAGTCCCCACACCGTCCACGTCTTCCTCAAGGGGGGGGTCTCTATGCCAGCTTCATGTTCCAATCTCTTGGCTATGGTCCGAGCCAACTCAGCAGGAAAGAAGGGGGAAACAGCACTCACCTCAGCGGCTGTTGCTCCCTCTCGAGATGCACAGTTGTCAGCACACGCCGCACAGGTTTCTCACTATCTGGCATCATGGGTCAGTCACCACCTCGTTCTTCTCTCTGCGGCACACCCCGCAGGTACAACCGCCGGCCCTCTGGTTCCCCGTTGATCCTCCAGCAGCCGCTGTCACTTGCGATGGGCCGTGGTCGCTATCTTGGTGGTGCGGTGCAACCAGACCGATTGGCTCCACCACCCTGTACCTGCAACGCCTCCACGGACAGAAGGCAACATGTTGAAGGCTGTAGAGTGGTGTCCTGGCAGATGCCCTGGCAGGATGCTGACAGCTACGGTAGGAGATCAGGAGCAGTCTCAGACTGCGTCCGCTGCCTTGGCCGCCGTGGCCACGCCCCCTTTTAGTCATTTGTTAACCCTTGATTTGGGTTACTGAATGTGCATGGAGCATTCTAAGATTCTTTCCATATATTTTCAATGCCATAGTGGTATGCTCTTTCATTCTGGCTAGGTTTGATACTCTAATGCTCTGAATTCAGGCTTGCAGATAGCCCAAATTACTAGGGTCCAGAAAATCAATAATTATGCAGTAATAGTAGTCTGTAAAGTAAAGAAATATAATTACGTGTCAGCTGCAAGGTGTGTTCTTCACTGGCTGCCCTTGGACCAAAGAATCAGGTTTAGGACCCCCTGCTTGACTCATAAAATCTATGACAGTAAAACCCCATCTGATTCTGATAACCATCTAAAACGCTACTATCCACAGAGATTCCGGAGTTCTTCATGTCATTCTCTTCTTCAGATTCCCAGGATACATAAAGCATTCAGTGGGGGACGGTCATTCTGCTTTCAGGCCCCTAAACTTTGGAATGACCTTCCAGTTTCATTAAGACAAATCAGAACTCATCTGGCCTTTCAGAAAACAAACACACATTTTCTGTTTACATAACGTAGAAGCTAGTCCTCACCCTGCTCTTTGTAAAGACTCCGAGTGGTTTATGTTTTCTCCATAAAGAAATAAAACCAAATTAAATCTGCAAAGATGAATGCTCAGTAGTGGCACAAAGTTTTTTGCAGAAGGAATGTAACTAATTAACAGGAATGACCGGGCTAAATAAGGGCAAACATACTAGGGTCTTCTGTAAAACAGCAAGCAGGGGAGTGGTACAATAGGTAGGCTCAGCAATCGTAATCTCAACTTCAGTCTTTTGTCTTCTATCAATCTTGCAAATATATTATGGAAGGAATAAAAGGACATGAATAAATCTACTTTTCCACAGATTTTTACCAAACGGTATCTATTACAAAGATTTCAGGAATAATTTCCTCCAGTGCCAAAGGTAAATTCTATTCTCTCAAGCATGAAAATCAACCTTCTGTTTGGCATCAAGTGTCATTGCTGACAGATCCAGTTGATAAAAATGTTGAGAGTTCTCCCAGATGTGCACATGCTACTTCCAACTTTACCAGAACAATTTCTTATGCAGCTCAAACATTATTAAAGATTTTCAATGTATTTGACTGTCTTCGGTAGAGTGCTGACCTAACAATCCTGTGGAACATGGAATTACTAACAAAGATCCTTTTAGCTGCAACGTTGATTTATTATAGTCCTCTGTTACTTCTAACGGTGCTTCCATGGCAGGTAGACGTTTACTTTGGCTTAAATAATGGAAGCTCAATGCTGGACAAAGATCTAGCAACTTCAACTTTTTAATAAAAAACATTTTAAGCCAGAATTAAATTACCTAATACAGAAAACCGCAGAAGAGAAGAAAATGTTGCAGCCATTCAGGTCAACTCCTGCAGGGAAATCATTCCTCCAGAAATGTGTAGTGCAGTGGTTGCAAGAAGCCCACTGTACCTTTTGAGGCTGAGCACAAAGCCAGGGAACTACACTTGTTGAAAAGTCCTGGATATAGCAAAATCTGTGGCAGCCTCCAAAGGCATAACTATCAAGGGCTAATGATAGGAAGAAGGATAATTAACTTTTTTGAGCAAGTGGAAACAGCTGATAAAGGACATGAGGCAGATGCATCAAAGGGTTTTTCCCATTCTGTGTCTATGAGGAAATGTGTTGAAACATATGGCCCATGATGGATTGTGTCCATCGCCCAAAGTGGTTATTCTATTGAGTTAAGTTCTACTTCTCTAGAACTAACTTCTAGTATCACATAAAAATCCCAGCTGAAAGGAATATTGTATCTCTTCAAAAATGTGCAATAACAAGAGTTCATTCTCCTTGGAGACACCATCTCTATCTTGTTTTTGGCACCAAAGCTTGATGGAAGATTTCACCTGGTGCTGGATTTGAAGGTTGTGAATCAGTTTGTCCGGTACACTCCATCCAAGATGACCACAACAGTCAGTGATCCCGCAAATATCGAATTGAGATTTTTTTAATGACTCTGGAATTTCGAGATGCTTATCTTCAAAATCTGTTGGATAAGGCTGTCGTTCTATCAATTTGCAGTAAGTGACCAGCACTACTAGTTCAAAGCCCTTCCATTTTGTATTTCGTGATCATCAAAGAGTGTTTATGAAGGTACTAGCCCCATTAGTGGACTTACTACATCTAGAGGGTATTCAGACGTGTCCATACTTAGATGACTGATTAGTATCTCCTCTTTCTCTGAGGTGGAAAACAATAGAAGAGTTTGTGATTGTCTTCAAAGCCTGGGATTTGTTTGGAATCTCCAGAAATCGAACTGCAACTAGCTCAAGAAACACTGTTTATAGGTGCCATGTTCAGAACCGAGAGAGGTCCAGTAGTGGAATCGAGGAGAGTGATGCTGCAGGACACACACATTAACTACCATCTCTTCCACAAAGTCCCACCTAATGTTGGTTGAGGGGTCAAGGTCTGATGTCAGCAATGAAGCTGGTTTTTCCATGGGCAGGACATCACCTGGAGCCACGTCTTTGCCATTTGGTGAACCATTGTCTTTCAGACTCTCAAGATTATGAAACAATGATATTTGTTTCAAAAGTCCAGACACCAGAATCTCCAGTGGTGGCTAATCTCAGAAAGTCTGCAAAAGGTAGATTCATTAGTTCCCCTAATCTTGAAAACAGCTGCCAGCCAGTGGGTGTGGGGAGCAACTTTGGAAGGGATGGAAATACAGGGATGTTGGTCCCAGTCAGACTCTCTTTAGTCTTCCAACATGAGATAGTTGTTAGCAATCCTAAGAGCTCTTCAGAAATGTGCTTCCTTTATAGAAGAAAAAGCAAAAGTGGTACACGTAGACTACTAAGTAACCTCAAGTAATGTCAGTCAATGGGGTAATAAAGGTAAAGACACTAGCAAAAGTAGCAAGCAACATTTGCTCAAGGGCAAGAACCCACATGATTTCCCTAAAAGCATTCTACATCCTGGAACACATAAACAGAGAAATATTAAGATTATCTGTTATGCTAGCACTAACTTCACAACCCACTTCCCCATCAAGCAGCATCACTCATCTAGTTGCTAAATTGATTTCATGTGTCCTTCACCATAAACCCTATCGCTGGAGGTAACGCCATGTGGCGGTGCGCGATCTCTGCAGCAGGCATGGCAGGGGAGGCTATGACAGGAGGCAGCGCGTCTTGCTTTGCATCTCCCACTTCTCTATCACAGGGCGTCTAGCAATGGGGAAGCATCAGGTATATCAGTGGGCAGGTCAGCCATAATGGCATCTCAGCTGCTGGCTATTGGGTGTCTGCGAAGACACAAGGCATCTTCCTTATGTAAGGCAACACTCACAGCTTGCGCCCAGTTAGTGAATGACTGCATCCAGGCTGTGAGGTGTGGAGGATCAGGTGATTTCCATCTGCGAGTGATCAGTCTTTTGGCCAATAATAAACCCAAGTCAATAAATCGGGACAGGACTTTGTGTTTCTTGCTCCTACAATATAGTCCTAGCACGCATATCTGCCATGTGTTGGAGAGAGCACTATCAGTACAATGTATTAGGCGACTCATTACTCCTCGTCAATAGCCTTGTAAGCGAGGGCAAGCCCAAAGTATATGTATAATATCCGCATTTATTAGCTCACAGCGGGGGCAGGCATCAACTGTGCAGTGAAAATATCTATTTATGTTGGCAGGAGTGAGGTAGGTCCTGTGCACATTATATATCTGAATCAAAACAAAATCAGGCCTTGCGGGGTATGTGAACAGGACCCTCTAAAAGGGTGGACCATTCCCTGTCCGTCCAGGGACAATTGAGGTCCTCCTCCCACTGCCCGTGAAGGGATGCAAGTGTTGGTGCGTGCGCCAAGACCCAGCTAGCCAGCGCACCAAATGCTTACCCTGACCTATAATATGATGGTACTGTATAGTTAGGTGCATAGGAGGTTCGCAAGTCCTATCCCCCCCATCTTTGCCCGAGGGCCCCTGTTAGAGACATGTGCCGGAGAAATTGACCAGGGGGAGGCTATCTGACTTTAATTTAACTATTAATCCAACAATGTCTCCATCTCCCTCTGCACCCATCTCCTCTGTCATCCTCGGTTAGCTCAGACGTCTCTAGCTGCTCAGTTTACGGCGTGGAAGTTGAGAAGGTTGTGCTTCAAAACATAGGCTGTTCTAGAGATGTAGTTGTTTGCATTCAAAAGTCAAGAAAGCCTTCTATCCTTACATCTTATGCTAAGTATTGAAAAAAAGTTTGACTATTGGTGTAAGGATAGGAATGTGATCAGTTCGAAATCTTAGATTCTTTTGAAAGAGCTTCCTCAAAGGTCTTGCATCTTCTGCCTCATGAGCACAACGGTAAGCTATCGGAAAGTCTCTAAACTGTGTCCTATCACTATATAGCTATTTTGAGGCACACGGCTGATAGTTGTTGGTAAATGTTTGGGAGGGTCACAGCAGGAAGCGTTCTCCTCAATGTTTCATAGGGCTGCAGAGTGAAAAGAAGGCTTGCTAAAAAAACTAATGTATGTATTGCTCTATCAGCTAAAGGTTGTTTCTTGTACCACACTTTTGAACAAAGCATATATTGTAGAAATTTTAGTTTTGTTGTGTAGGTTCCCATTTGAATGTGTTAGGTAATCGTGCTATTGATCAGAAAACACAATTGCACTTAAATAGTGTCACTTAATCGTCAACAAAATTCAGTGTGGATGAAAGCCAAATTTTGACCTGTTGACTAATAAATGTGGAACATAATGAAAGAGAATTTTGGGGAATTTACTTAGACAAATGAGTAGTAGAATTTTACAATAGTAATGAGCAGATCCTAATTTTTTTTTTAAATCTTCTTGCGTGTCAAAACCACATTTGATATCTCTCTCTTCCTTACTAGTGGAGAAGTTCCCTATTTGAAACGGATTGCTTCCTGTTTAGAAGCTATTGTCTTGAAATACTTAACTCTTCCTGCTCTCTTTAATAGACTTGTGCTTTGTTGTCTGGTCTTGTGACCCAAAGCTTGTGCAAAGGTGAATCTTGTACTTGGGCCATCTCTTCGAATAATGCGTCCATTACTACTGATAATGGCATTACTCCTAGTCCTACTCCCTCGCCTACCTTCTTAACCCATAAGGCCCTCTGCCTCCCCCCAGACCCAGATGCAAGGTCACAGAGGAGCACCTCAACTCCACCCTCAACCACAATCCCCCTGCCGCCTTGACCGACGCCAACTCTGCAGCCAAAGAACTACACGGATGGATCACCAACTGCGCAGACAAGCTCGCCCCCCTCCGCAGCCCCGACAGACAGCGCCCCATGAAGGCCACCTGGTTCACCACCGACCTCCAAGAATCGAGACGCACCTGCAGACGTCTCGAGAAGCGATGGAGGAACAGCAAAACCACTGAAGACCAGACCACCTACAAGAACGCCATGACAGAATACCACCAACTCATCAGATCCACCGAAAGGACCTTCATCCGGAACAAAATCCTCGCCAACTCCAGCAACTCATAAGAACTATTCAGCATCATCCAGGAATTCACCAAACCCCCCAGCGAAGCCACGGACGTCACACCCTCCCAGGACCTCTGCAACAAGCCCGGCTCCTACTTCCATCTGAAAATCAAGGCCCTCTACGACCACTTTAGTGAACAGACTCCAGAAACCACCCCTTCCCTCAGCGACGACAGCCAGCCTACCATCGCCGCCTGGACCCGGTCACACCGAAGATACCACCACGACCATGAAGAGCACTCACTCAGAAGCCCCCACGGACCCCTGCCCGCCGCACATCTTCCACAGAGCTGCCTGCGCCATAGCACCATCAACGCCACCTTCGAATCCGGCACATTTCCTGACGACTGGAAACGCACAGAAGTCAAGACCCTCCTCAAGAAACCCTCTGCAGACCCGACGGACCTGAAAAACGACTGACCCATCTCTCTCCTTCCCCTCGCGGCCAAAGTCACAGAGAAGATCGTCAATGCCCAGCTGACAAACTTCATTGAGGAGAACGCCATCCTCGACCCTTCCCAATCCGGATTCCGCAGCAACCACAGCACCGAGACCGCACTCCTCGCCGCCACAGACGACATCTGCATGCTCCTCGACCAAGGCCACACCGTGGCCCTCATCCTACTAGACCTCTCCATATCCTTCGACACCGTCTCCCACCGCACTCTCACAGCCAGACTCCACGACGCCGGCATACAAGGAACCGCCCTCGACTGGCTCTGCTTCTTCCTTGCCGGCAGAACCCAAAGGATCAGACTCCCGCCCTTCCTCTCCTAACCCACAGAGATCAACTGCGGAGTACCCCAAGGATCGTCGCTCAGTCCCATGCTCTTCAACGTCTACATGGCCCCCCTCGCCACCATCGCCAGATAGCATGGACTCGGCATAGTATCCTACGCCGACGATACCCAGCTCATCCTCTCCCTCATGAAGGAACCCGATGCCAGCAGACTCGGCTTCCAGGAAGGAATGAATCCGGGATGAGCAGCAGCTGTCTGAAGCTCAACCCGGAGAAGACAGATGTCCTCGGATCCACCCCAACAGCTTGGGGCAACACCTGGTGGTCCACCGCCCTCGGCAACCCCCCCCCAACCCCACGGACCATGCCCGGAACCTCGGCATCATACTCGACTCCATCATCGTGACCCACCAAATCAAAGCTGTTGCCGTCGCCTCCACCTGCTTCAACACCCTCCGCATCCTTCACAAGACCTTCAGATGAATTCCCCCCCTCCCCGAATCCAGAAAGTCCGGTACCCACGCACTCATAACAAGCAGACTGGACTACGGAAACGCCCAGTATGCTGGAATCAACAAGTCCTGCTACGCAAACTCCAGACCATCCAGAACACCGTGGCCAGACTCGTCCTCGGCATCCCATGACATGAACACATCACCCAACACCTGCGAGACCTCCACTGGCTCCCCGTCGAGAAGAGAGTAACTTTCAAGCTACTCACCCACGCCTACAAATCCCTCCACAACACCGGACCCAAATACCTCAACAAAAGAGTGTCCTTCCACGAACCCAGGAGAAACCTCTGCTCCGCCGACCTCGCAGAAACCCCGCGCATCCGCAGAACCAGAGCGGGTGGAAGAGCCTTCTCCTACATTGCGGCAAAGGCCTGGAACGAGCTCCCGATCAACATCAGACGCTCCCCCACTCTGCACACCTTCAGGAAGAGCCTCAAGACCTGGCTCTTCGGCTAAACCGGAGCTGCACCCCCCCGCCCCTCTCCCCCCCCCAGCGCCTTGAGACCCTCGCGGGTGAGTAGCGCGCTTCACAATTCCCCGATTGATTGATTGACCCCCAGCCTATAAAAAAACTCTGCCCTCCCCCACCTCCTCCTGTATGTAAACAAGCAGAGCTAGCACTCATTTGGATCGCACCAGGAGGGCGGGAGGGACCTAGAAGGAAGGCGAGGGAGTAGGACTAGGAGTAATGCCATTATCAGTAGTAATGGACGCATTACCTCCCGTCCCTCCCTCGCCTTCCTTCTCAACCTGTGAGGACATAGCAAGCAAAAAAACAGAGACGCACAACTGAGTGATAAAGAACACAAATTTTAATAATGTGCCCCAATCACAGTAAAAAAACACCTCTATTCCTCATAGAGGACAAGACCCTGTGGCCCAGATTATTAAACCAAACATTCAAGCCCAGCAATCCGATAGTGTTGGACAAAAGTGGAAGGGGAAGACCAGGTCGCAGCCCTACAGATCTCCACCACCGAGGTACCCTGCAATTCAACCACCGTAGCTGCCAGACTGCATGTAGAACAGCCCTGAACTCCCATAGGAGGATCCATCCCTTTAACCTTGTAAGTCAACAAGACCGTAGACCAAATCCAACGACTCAACGTAGCCGTGGAAGGCTTCTCACCCTTCTTAGTAGGACCAAAGTTCACAAATAAAGCGTCCCCCTTCCGGAAGGACTCCACCACCTGCAAATACCACAGCAAAGTCCGCCGCACATCAAGACAGTGCAAACGACAATCCTCAGCCGAGGAAGGATCAGGACAAAACTCAGGCAAAATCACCTCTTGACTGAGATGAAAAGCCGAATTAACCTTAGGGACAAAAGACGGCACCTGCACCAGAACCACCCGGTCCGAAAAGATCTTGCAGAAAGGATACTTGCAGGACAAAGCCCCCAACTCACCCAAGCGCCTAGCTGAAGTGATGGCGACCAGAAAACATGCCTTAAAAGTCAAGAGTTTCAACTCAAGACCCTTAAGGGGCTCAAAAGGGGGGCCCTAAAGGACATCCAAGACAAGCTGCAAATTCCAAGAAGGAAAAGAACGAACAGACCAAGGAAACGGGTTCAACAGACCCTGAAAAAATCGGGGCATCAGGCCCTCGTCATTCTGCAAATTACGCCAGGAGCCCCGAAAAGCCTGAATGGCCGCCCACTGCACCCGCAGAGAAGCCACCGACAACCCCAAATGGGCACCATCCTGCAGGAACTGCATCACCAAAAAGAGTTCAGCCACTGTGGGATCAACCTCCTTACCAGCACACCAGGCCGAAAAAGCCCGCCAATGCCTAGCATAAGAGAGAAGCGTAGAGGACCTACGAGAAGCCTGCAAAGTAACAGCCAAATGGTCAGGCACACCCAACCCAGCTAAGCCCCGCCGGTCAACCGACAGGCCGTCGAGTGTAACTTCCTCAAGGTGCCCAGGGAAAGAGCCGGAAAATTCAACGGAGATGGATCCACAGGAAGGACCCGCTCCAGGTCGCAACATAACCGAGCCAGGAGAGGAAACCAATTTGCCCGAGGCCAGCAAGGCGCAATCAACTCCGGACCTGAACCAGAAAGGCCTGGAGCAGTGGAAAAGGAGGGAAGGCATACAGAAGACCCCGAGGCCAAGGACAAGTCAAGCCGTCGACACCCAGAGCCCTGGGACACCGACCCAGAGAGCAAAACAGGCCCACCTTGGCATTCTCTGGGTCCGCAAACAGGTTCACCACTGGGAGGCCCCACTGACCCACCAATTGGTCGAACAAACTGGGAAGGAGGGAGAAATCTTTGGACGAGGGAATGTCCCTGCTTAAGCGATCGGCACAAACATTCTCCACCCCCGAATGTAGAGAGCAGACCCGGTACCCAGTCCTGAGCCCACAGGAAAATGTTGCAGTCTACCAAGGACCTGGTCCCCCCCTGTCTTTTGACATAGGACTTTGCCACCAGATTGTCTGTCTGAACCAACACCATCTGGTCCCGCAGAGAGTCCTGAAAGTGAAGCAGGGCCAGCCAAATCACCCGCAACTCTCTCCAGTTCGAAGACATCCGGGAGTCCCGCAGGGACCAGCACCCCTGAACCTGCTCCCACCCCAGCTAAGCCCCACACCTGGACAGGCTGGCATCTGAAGTCACTACAAGTGGAGCCGGGGGAGACAAGGAGATTCCGGCCTGAAGATGGCGCTGGCAAGGCCACCAGGAGAGATCCTCTCAGATCCGATCTGTCATTGGCAGGGGAGACAACAGACCCTGAGCCCCCGGAGACCAACCCATCAGGATCCAGTTGGCCAGGCGTAGAAGGTGAAAACAGGCCCAGGGCACCAGAAACACCACAGAAGCCAAATGCCCCTGTACCCTTAATCATTCCACTGCCGGAGGAGCCTCCTGCGACATCAAGGCCAGACCCTACTACTGAAGGGAGGCCAGGCGCCAGTCGGACAGAGTAACAAGGCCGACCAGAGTTTGAAAACGAGTCCCGATGAAAACCATGTCCTGAGAGGGGGTTAAAGACGACTTCTCCCAGTTCATCAAAAATCCGTGCCCCTGAAGAACCTCCAAGACCCTCCCGACCTGAGCGAGCAAAAGAGACTCCTCGGCTGCATGCAGTAAAAGGTCATCCAAATAGGGATGAATGAACACCCCTTCTTCATGAAGGAGAGCCATGAGAGGTGCCAGGACCTTTGTGAAGACCCTGGGAGAGGACTTGAGGCCGAAGGGGAGAACACAAAACTGAAAATGGGCGTCTCCTAACGCGAACCTCAGGAAAAGCTGAGAAGCGGCGGCGACGGGGATGTGGTTTGGTGAAACCCCGAAACCGGTCCTAGGATGCTTGTTTCCGGTCCAGGGAGGACCTGGCTTGGCAGTTCGGGCTGGACTGTTCCCATGAGGCACAGGGTCAAGACAGATTTGCATATGGCCAGGTCTAAACTGGCGTGGCATGGTGAGCAAAAGAATGATGGATTTAACCCAGATCTGTTGACTGGGGGTGAATGTTTTGATTTGTTCTGCATTCCGTCCATCAATTGTGTGTCTTTAAGGATGTGGAGATAGGCGTCCTCGAGATCCAAGGAGGCCAAAAACTTGCCTGGCCGCACCAGAGGAGTAATCGCTTGAATGGTCAACATCCGGAAGCGAACAGTCCGAACCCAGGAGTTGACCCATTTGAGATCCAGAACGGGCTGAAAACCGCCAGACACCTTCTTCACCAAGAACAAAATCGAGTAGGTCCCGGTGCCGATCTCTGCGTCTGGAACCCGGCAAATGGCCCATTTGGCAAACAAATTTGACACCCCCTCCATCAGAGCCACTCTGCGCCGCTCGGCAGCTAGAATAGGAGTCAGCCAAACCCCTGAATCTGGAGGAACCTACCAAAAATCTATCACGTAACCATGCTCCATAGTGTTCAGGACCCAGCAATCCGAAATGTCCAGTTGCCAAATCGGAAGGAAATGTCTGAGCCGGCCTCCCACAGGCAGCAAACCCTCCAGACAGTAATTGTCAGGGACCCTTCTTGGCAGAGCCCTTAGACGCAGAGGCTGCGTGTTTGGGGGAAAAACGCGGCTGAAAACGCCTCCTCCGGAAAGATTGACGGGACTCGCGCTTCGGGGACGACTGGGAGGACCTATTCCAAGGCTTACCAGAAGACGCAGCACCACCCTTAAAAGGCAAGGCATGCTTCCGCTCCTTGAAAGCCTTCGGAATCATGTCCGGCAACTGATCCACAAAGAGAGCCTGTCCATCAAAGGGTAATTTCAATAAAGCCGCCTTCTCCCCTGGATCCGCCTTCCACAGCCGGAGCCATAAGGAACGTCTGGCCGCCACCACAGCCCCAGTGGACATAACAGACACCCTAATAACATCAGATGAAATGTTGGCCAACAGCCTAGCCTGCTGCTCCATCGCGGCCAGCAGCTCAGAGCATTCAGATCAGAACAGCCAGAGCCAATTTCTCGAAATCCTGCAACAAGGACTGGGCAGAATAAGCAGAGAAAAGGCTAGCTCTCAGCGCCAAGTTCTCTGCCGCAAAAGCCTTCTTAAGGCCAGAGTCCACCTTTTTATTAGTAGCATTGGTCGGGGTACAATCCTCAGCTTGAATAGCCATTTTGCTAATCAGCGTGGCCAGGATCGAGTCCAACCGTATATTGTGGGGCAAGGGGGTCATCCCCCTCCAGCAAGTAGAGTTTCTGGAGGAAGCGAGGGACCTGCACCTTGTCCACCTCATGCCATTCCCTCAGCACCATCTCTTTAACTGGGCCCTGAAAAGGCATGCCCAACCGGGAGGGCTTCACGTACTGAGGAAAAAGAGTCCCATCCTCTCCCAGCTGGAAAGGAGGAAACCCTAAATTGTCCAGCACATGAGCCAGAATGTCCCACATCTCATCCCTGGAGACATACCATCCGACGGGGACAAATCAGCCACAGGATCCACTGCACGAGGATGGGAAGGACCAGATGGCAAAGAACGAGCTTGCAAAGCTCTAGTCACAGCTGCCTCAATCATGCCCTGCACCTCTTCCCTGGACATGAGAGGTACGTCATCCCCAGCATGGCCCTGGACTCTAGGCCACTTCAGGGGAATCTGAGACCCATCCTGGGAAAAAGAGGAGGAAGAGGACACCATGTTGTTCTTCTTGAACAGCCTCTTGCGACCGATGGCTGCAGCAGACTGAAGAACATCCAGCACAGCAACCGTATATATAAGGCAGAAACCAATCCTGCCGCAAACCAATGAAAAAAAAATAATAATAATTCTTCCAATCAGAAATAAACATCAATAACTGTAAAAAGAATAAAATAACGTGTTCCAACCCGTCCTACCGGGCTCCCCGACTTGTCAGCAGTGGGAGAAGCAGCCGCACCTCGACCGCAACCCGGAACCACAACCCAGCCGCACGAGGACCGCCGGACTCCGTCGCGGCGTTCAGAAGCCAGTGCCCCGCCCCTCGGAAACCAGGAGACTCCGGAGAACACCGCGCAGCCTGGAGAACGCTGCCCAGAGCACTGCCGAGGCAGAGAACAAGACCGAAGACTCCCCGGCACCACCACAGAGAGGAAGACCAAAGGTAAGTCTCACCTAGGGAGACAAAAAAGAACAGGAGGAGGTGGGGGCGGGCGGCGTTTTTTATAGGGTGGTGGTGGGTCTGGGGGGCGGCGGAGGGCTTCACTGGTTAAGAAGGAAGGCGAGGGAGGGACGGGAGGTAATCTCCATTACTCACGTTCTTCCATCTTGTCCCTGTCCTTACTGACTTGATGTGACTTAGATGTTGCCTCCCAGACCAGATTTTCCAGACAAGAAAAATAGAACAAAGGGACACTTCCCCTGGAAGCAGAGTGTTGTTTAAGTGATGTGGTCCACCATCCACACACAAAACGGTTGTCCAACAGACCAGAAGAGAAGAGGTGATACACAAATATCCTGTGTAGACAGGAACACCTTAGAAAACTGATCTGGCTTGCCCACCCTCCCAAATGTGAATTGCCCAGAGAAGAAAGAGCAAAGTCTCTATCAGGAGGCAATAGGGTCCACTAGAGGTGTAATAGGAAGGCACCTACTATCACCTAACCAATTAATAAAGGACGGAGCTGCCATGTTGTTCATTTGTACCAGCCTGGTCCCCGTAAAGCTGGAGTGAAGGAAAAGAGCACCCCATAAATGAATGTCAGCCCTTTCCACCGGGAGGTTGCAGATTATACCCTGAGCAGCTCCAGTCCAGGCACTGGACTGTGTATCTTGGTGAATGAATGACATCTGTTTTAAAATGATATCCTTTCAAGTCAGAAATTCTGATCATTCAGAACATGATTAAGCTATGGAATGAATTCCTCTGGTCTAAGTCCATTGCCTTATGTGAAAAATCTTGTGTATCTTTGTGTGCTCCAGTTTTTTCCTTGACAACACAGGCGTCAGGCACTTCTAATTCAAATTTCTTTAATCTAAGCACTCTTTGAATGAAGTTTCCTCAGCCTTAAATTATGTTGTTGGGGGCATGGCCAAGCAACATGGCCGAGAGGACATGAGCCTCTGAGTTCCCTGCCGGCCTGCCCTGGAAATCCTGTGCCATCCTGCTACATCTCTCCTGAAAACCAGCGCAATTTTATTGCGGAGGCACTGTGCATCGCTCCGTTAGCTGTGGGTTTCCCTGGCAGGGGACCCTGGTGCATGAGCCTGTTCTGTAGTCCCTTGGCGGGTTAGGCCGCGCCCGGGCCCGTCAGACAAATGGCTGCTTATAGGGCGCTCAAGTGTCACAGAGCCCTCTGCCCCGCAATGGAAGCTGTTGGAGCCTTCATTGATTATGGGAGAGGCGGATGCCGCGGACTGCAGCTGGCTGCCCCTCCCTGATTCCCGGTCGGGGGCGTGGCCCCTGGTGCTGAGGCGTTGTGGCTGGAGGGAGCCATTGCTGATCCGCCGCGCCATCACACCCCCGCTGGGGAAACTGAATCTGGGCCCCTTGCCTCCCTTGTTGTGCGGGAAGTGGGAGTGTCGCGGACCACGCCCGAGGATCGTCGCCCGAGGCGGTGAAGGCCTGTCTCGACCGCGCACCCCGGCGATTGGGCTAGGGCGCGGCCCTGGGAACAGTACTGATGAGGCTGGGGGGTGCCACTGCCACCCGAACCCAGCAGTGAGTAGGGCCCTTGGCTTCTGGTGCCCTGCCTGCGCCTCCACCTGGGCGGGCCTGCGACGTGTGCCAGCCTGGACAACGGCTACGTCAACAGCAAGGGGCACTACAGCGAGGGATTGTCTAGGCCCGATTGTGGCCTACATGAGCCTGGTGGGGAGCCCGCTCCTTGGGACTGTGCTGCAGCGATTCCCCTGCTGGTGTCGGGCAGAGGGGCACGGAACTGCACATCTCACCCTGTTGGGCTGTCTCCTCCCCGCTGGTGCTGGGCCTGCGTCCTCTGTTGGTGGTCCCACTGTTCTATCCTGGTGGGGCTGGAGATGCCAGCACCACATAAAACGGGGTATAGGCAGCGGAGGGATTGGAGCCCTGGTGACTGAGAACCGTGGCGGAGGGGTCGGCCTCCTATGGCAGTCTCCCCCATCTTGATAGCGGCTTGGATAACACTGCCCGCCCCCCTGTGAATTGGGCTGAAAGCCAGCGGTAGCCTGACCTTCAAAGGGCAAGCTAGATGTCAATAGTGCTTCGCAGAGACTGAGCGCTGCTCTGAGGACTTCCTGGTGGGGCTACTCACCAGGCTTGCACACTGCAGAACAAGGGGAGGGTGCCCTCCGTGGAGTCTCCTGCCTTTTTGGGACAGAGCTGCTGGGCCTCCCTCCCGCTCGGAGACCAAGGCGGAGGGCCAGTGCTGGTTGTCCCTGTGGATTCCCCCCATGGATTCTCCCCGAGGCTGATCTGTGGGGAGCTGCTGTGGAGCCCCACGGCGGTCAGTGTTGGCGACCGACGCAATGAGAAAGGACAGGGCTGCAAAACCATCGGGGACTAATGCAATAACCCAATATACTGCGCCCCACCATCCGCCGCGGCGTATGAGGCAGACTGGGGGTGCCGAGGAGGATGCGGGTGAGGAGCAGGGGGAGCCCTCCCATGCGGAGCTGCTGGCCATCATACAGGGATCCAGAAAGGCACTGGAGAATCAGATCGAGACTGTCTCTATTGACGTAAATCTCCTGAGGGCAAACCTCCGAAAAATTGCAGATAAGGTGACCACGGCTGAGGGCGACATTGTTGAATTCAAGGAGTAGGTGGTGACACTTAACAGGTGGCCCTGATGTCCACAAGGGCCCTGGAGCTCCACGCTGAGGATGTGGAGGGCCGCTCCAGACGCAACAACATCCACGTGCTGGGCTTTCCAGAGCGCGTGGAACAGGGATCGGCGGAACAATTACTGGAGCAGTGGATTCAAACTCAGCTGCGCCTGTGGGGACTCTCAGAGGTATTTGTCGTGGAGAGAGTGCACAGGGCTCTTGTGTTGCCCTCCCTGCCTGGCGCACAGCTGAGGGCCATCATAGCAAAAGTGTTGAATTACCGGGATAGAGACTGTATACTACGAGCGGCCAGGGAGCAGAAAGATTTATGCTACGAGAAAAACAAAATCACCATTTACCCGGACTACACCAGGCAGGTCCAGGAACTGAGAAAGTCTTTCTTGGGGGTTAAGAGTAACCTATGGGAGCTACAATTGCTATATATAAGCTGAAGGTCCTTTTGCAGGGGAGAGCACACTTTGAGACACTGGGTGAGGTCTGGGAGTGGCTGGAGGTACGTGGCTAGGCGCTCCCCCCGTCGGAACAGCAAGATCAGAGACGTATATGGGGCACCTGCTCCGGCAGGGGATCATGGCGCAGAATTGGACTGGCAGTGGCCGGGGATGGCGACGAACGGGAGCAGCCGTAGGTCATCGTGGGTGTGGACGTCACCATCCAGCTGGACACGTCTGTGATGGAGTGCCTGGGGTCACCTGCTGCGTCCACAACGCTGGATCCTGATGACCAGTCGCAGGTGCTGGGCCCCACAGTAGACATTATACCTGAGACATTGATGGAGGAGGCCCCTGGGGCCAACGGGGACTAGAGGATGGCTCACCTGAATGGTTTATGAATTGCCCGAGTACGTTGTCATTTGCTCTCTCCTGGGGGCTCATCTGGTTGGGGGCGGGAGAGTTCTGGGGGACCCCCTAGTGATGTAGCTGAGTCAAAGAGACCGGGTGAAGTGTGTAGGAGTGTATGCCACTTTCGATTGGTCCTTAAAATACGGTACTGCTGTGAGTTAATAATGTATCTACAAGTGATGGCTGATTTGAACTGGGCGGGCAGGGCGGGCAGCTCGTTGCACTGAAGTGCTTAGTTACAAGCCCCAGTTGGGCATATGGACGTCCTGGCATGAGCATTGGTTGGGCAATACGGCTAGCGTATCCGCACGTATGTTGTCCGCGAGTGGGGGGCGAGGAGTTTTGTTATACAGTTTATTCATTGTTGTGCGCACCATGCGGGTAGTCTGGGCAGAGAACATTGACGGCGGTGGGGGTGTCAGCGCGCTGTGCGAATTCCAAGATGAAACAGTATGACAGGGGAGGTTAGGTTCCTTGGTTGGAATGTCCGGGGGCTAGGTACTTGCACAAGTGTCACAGGGTATTCTTCTTAAAACGGCACCATGTCGCTATCGCCTGCTTACAGGAAACTCATTTGGACAACACTGGAGCTGCCAGAGTGGCAAAAAAGTGGCGGGGTCAGTTATTTTATTCCTCCTACTCAACATATGCTAGAGGGACCTTAGTGTGGGTGGACCCAGGGATCCCGTTCACCCCGCAGTACGTGGAGGCCGATGTGGACGGCCTGTATGTATTACTACGAGGCGTCCTTGATGGGCGTGAAATCGCAATACTGAACACTTGTGCACCAAACACGGACGAGTCTGCCTTTTATCAGACAATACTAGACCTGGTAGCCACGGATTTGAATGTGCCACAACTGTGTCTAGGGGACTTCAACTGCGTCCTAGACCCTGACTTGGATAGACACCCGCCCAGAAGCGGCACGAAACCACAAATAACGAAGAAATTGCGCACTGCAATTGAAAATTGGGATTGCGCGATGCCTGGCGGAAACGGCACCCAGCCCAGAAGTTTTTCACGTGTAACTCGCCCACACACAATACGCACAGTAGATTAGAAAGGGAACTAGTATCTGGTACGCCGGCCTTTCCGGAGTTGGAGGTGACCCACTTGGCCAGATTCCTTTCGGACCACACCCCGGTTAGCTGTGTAGCTCAGTGGAATCCCCCTATTCCTATTCCGGGTCCTCGGAGATGGAGGATGCCGCCTGACATATTGGAAGATCAGGAAGGGAGGGAGACGCTTTCCCGGGCAATAGCAGACTATATATCACACAACTGGAGGGTGACCTCTAACAGAGCCATGGAATGGGAGGCACTGAAAGCAGTGTTATGAGGAGAGGCTATGGGGTTGACTTGTGGGATCAGCCGTCTGCTACAACAGGAATTGAGAGAAGGGGAAGACAAACTAGTAGAGGCCCAGACGGGCGACCCAGTGTTCTCTAATGTTGATGGTCGCGAGCGCAAGATTCGAGAACGGATTAGTGACACATGGGACAGGCTGGACAAATATACGCTCAGCTGACATCGCTAGCGGCTTCACGCCGAAGGGGACAAATCTGGCTGCCTACTGGCCTGGATACTAAAGAGGGAGCAGGCTCCACCATTACTGACCTGTCTGCGCAACCCCACTGGGGACATGGTTTACACCAGAGTGGGCATAACGGAAGCCTTTAAACAGCACCTACCGAGGGTTTACACGGCGGATCCCACCGTTTGTGTGGACCGTTATATCCCCTTCCTGCAAGGACTGGCGCGGACCCGCCTCCCTCCGGAGGGGATGAAGGAATTGGACACTCGGTTGACGCTAGATCAAATCCTAGAAGCACTGCGGGAGCTCCCCCGGGCTAAAGCCCTGGGGGGAGACGGGTTCCCTACAAAATTTTATCAGAACTTCTCGGAGAAGCTGGCCCAGCCTCTGTTACAGGGATACAAGGAGGCGTTTGAGCAGGGAGTTTTGCCCCCAACCAAGCGGGAAGGGGAGATTTGTATGCTTTTGAAACGGGGGCGACGAACGGGACCCAGCAGCGTATCGCCCACTAACCATGATCAATGCTGATGTAAAAATCTTGTGTATAGTACTGGTTAGACGTCTGTCCCCATACATGCCCCTCTTGATACATGAAGTTCAATGTGGGTTCATCCCTGGCCGCAACACAGGCATGAACATACGACATTTAACGCATTTTATGCATGAGATTCTGGACTCACACGAGGAACTAGCACTAGTGGCCGTGGACCTCGAGAAAGATTTTGATACCGTTGACTGGGGGTACCTGCTGGAAGTATTGAGATCAGCAGGGTTTGGCCCGTGGTTTTGCAGATGGGTAAAACTCCTCTACACAGACCCGTGCGCCCAGGTGCGGGTGGGGAGGGGAGGGGAACATGCCAGGGCTGCCCGCTATCCCCACTACTTTTTGCACAGGCCATCGAACCACTCACGCTGTGGGCACGCAGGGACCTTGAGTGCTGAGGCATATGGGTGGGGGGGAGCCCTCAGGTTGTCTCGCTATATGCCGATGACGCCCTGTTCTACATCTCCTCCCCCTGCGATGCGATACCTAGGCTACTTCAGCTCCTAGAAGACTTCGGAGCGTGTTCTGGCTTACGGCTAAACAAGCGCAAATCTTTGCGCTTCCCCCTGGCTGGCTTATCTTCTTGGCCGCTGGAGCGGCTCCCGGATCCTGGGCTGAGATGGGAAACTGGCCACTTCAGATATTTGGGGTGCAGGTGACTCATGACGACCTGCAGTCCCTTCACCTCAAAGTGTCCAGGGTAGTGGAAGCACTTAAGGAATCAGTGGCATTTTGGAACTCTCTGCTGCTCTCCCTTACGGGCAGGATGGCGGTCGCTAAGATGGTGGTGTTGCCGCGGTGCCTCTACACACTCCGGAACTCGATGTGTAGCATTCCCATTGTGTTTTTAAGCAACTGAACTCAGTGTTGGTCTCCCTGCTCTGGGCGGGTCGTGGCAGCAGAGTGGCTCTGCATGTTTTGACACTGAGGTATGAGGAGGGGGGACTCGAAGCTCCCAGGTTGGACCTCTACTACTATGCCGCACAGCTGCAGCATGCTGCTGGTGGTTGGATGAGGGAGACAACTGGGAAAAAAGGCTCCTGAGGGGATGTTTTCAGCCAGATAGACTGCAAACGGCTCTGATGGAGGGTGCTGGAGTTGTAGGCGGCATGCCGTATGTGGTAAAATAGACCGCAAAAATGTGGCAATCGTTTGTAGAACGCGTATTGAAACACCCGCCATTCCACAGCGAACTCCCCATATGGATACACACCCCAGTGCGGAAATTGATGGAGGGGGATGTTGTTTCAGGCATGGAGGGAGGGGGGTTGTCGGGTGTTGGCAGACCTGTACCCAAATGAAACGTTTATCTCATATGAGCAGGCTCAAACCTGTTTCGGGCTGGCCAGGGGCCAGTTTCTTCAATATGCTGGCCTTTCTGAATTAGCTAGGGCGACGTGGCTCGCATACCCACACATCCTGCCAACAGCGCAAACATTGGACATAATGCTTACTTGCGGCTCAGGCCGTCGGCTTATTTCCCTCCTTTATAGTGCAATGAGATCGGATGTGGTGGGGCCTCACACTATGGCCCGCTCGGCCTGGGATCTGTCAGACTCCTTGCCTTAGTCAAACTGGAAGGCGATAAACACACTCACAAGCACAGTATCCAACAAGGACCGCTTCAAGCTGATACATTTTAACTACTTACATCGTACACATATGACCCCCGATTGGCCTGAGCCACATTGACCCAGCGCGCTCGGATGTATGCCCACGCTGTGGTGCCAGATTTTCTGCACCTGGCCTGGGGCTATCCCGAGGTATACTGCTTCTGGATCCGGGCAGTGGAGATGATAAGAAGGGGCTTGGCCATGTTACAAAACCTAAGAAACGGAAATTGGAGTATAAATTGCTACAACTCATCCTGATTCTAGCTAAGCACAGGGGGGCGATAACCTGGATGGGGACGTGCTTCCCCTCCCTGGATGCCTGGATGAGGGATGTGCGTGAGTGGGCCTTATGTGAGGAGATGCACATGAAGGCTAGTAGAAGGGATGAGAAGCTGGAGGAGGACCTCACGTCATGGAGGGAGTTGTGCCAAGTGTCTCTGAACTCTGTGGGGCACTTGAGTGATCAGCATGACTCGGACGCTAGTGGATGTACAACCGAGTAGGATGCCTGCTGAGGCGTCGATATTCTCGTGGTCAGGCCAATGCTGTCTAATGACTGGTAAAGTTGATTATAATCATATACTGTGTTATGATCTCGAGTTCTGACATCAATCTCTCCCAGCTGTACTCTTTTCACTGACAATCTCTGCCTCTATTGGTTGTGCTGATTATGAAAAACTAAAATAAAGGTTGTACATTTTTTTTTTTTTAAAGTTATGTTGTTGAATAATTTTATCCAGTCCTATTTGGACTTTAACAGCTTCATCGGTGTAGGGATTCTCAGTATGTCTCTTACCAGTCTTCAGCATATCCAAAACACAACTGTTAGCATGCTTTGGGCTGACAAAATACTTGATTACTAATCATCAATCAGATTTATTACTTCCTCGGAGGAGAATAATATTGAATAAATACTGTATCATGCACTGTTTATTCATCGGCCAGGGACAATTGTTTTGGGCACCAGGATGCAGTGTCACCTGCCACTTTGCAGTCTACGCTGAGCCGAGAATCTTTATTTCTCTGTACCTGTAGTCAGGTTGCCAGGTCAAGTCGTAAACATTTTCAGAACACAAGGCTCCAAACTCTGTACCTCTGTCACTATTCAGTTAAAGTATGAAAGAAACCATATGCGGATCAGAAAAAAATAATTAAGACCTTACTTTTTCTCAACCTTTTTAAAGCTTGATCACCTCCCTTTCCGTATTCAATCTTTTAGACTGCATCAAGAGAATTTCTAGGTGGATAGATGTTGCCCCCATGGTCGGAGTGAATGTGTGTCTATGGATTCACCAGCAGACACTTCCATTAGTATGTCCCAACTCGGCTGAAGCCCAAGAAAATGTGTTACGTGTGGATGTCAAGTGTGTGTGCATGTACGGTAACAAGACTCTTTGTTTGTGAGCATGTTACCATTTGAATCCATATTGGATTGCCCCAGGCCTGATATGGCACAAGGTGGAGGTTGTGAAACAGCCCCTCAGACAGTGGAAGTGTATTGCCTGCATGCCTGAATAAGGTGTAACTGTAGAAACCGAAGTGAGGAGACCGGACTGACAATACAGATTTTATGTGACATTTTTAGGTCTCACCTGCACATGTGCTGTTGCTTGCAAGACATTTTGGAACCGGCCCATTGCTTACCATTCGATGTTTCCTTTGTCTCTCTTAGTTGCTGGCTCCTGAGTGGTCAGTGTGTACCGGTTTCACTTTCTCTTCATTTTTACTTGGCCGATGATCCATGGAACGGAGTAACAGATTACTTTTTTTTTAGTTAGTGTCCTGCTGTTCATGTTTTGGCTGAGCTGCTTTATTTTTCTTCTTCCTCCTTTCGTCGTTGTCGCTTGTTCTCCAGCATCCTGCGTCATTGCTTACCTGTTGTTGCTTGACCCCCTCACGCAGCGTTGTTTGCTCCCCCCCATCCGGGTCATTGCTTGCATGTTTTTGCTTTCCCTGTACCATTTCCAGAATAGTTGCTTACCCCTTTATTGCTTGCCAGTTGTTGCTTGCTCCATTCTTGTTGCTTCACCCGCTCCACATCTCCTGTTCACCATTGTTGCTTGCCCCGTGACACCCACCACCACTCCCTCCCACTCGCTGTTGCTTTCCCCGCCCCAACCACGCCCTCCACCTCTTACCTGTTGTTGCTTGCCCCGTCACACCTGTACTCCTCCCACCACAAAAACAAGCATTGGCATAGCCAATAGGTCTCGCCTTTGGGATCTTATAAGTGTTTAGCCATGCAGCACACAAGCTGCAAGGTTACAAACATCAGAAAGTATATTCAGCAGCCGGTTACATTTCATGTATCAGCGGCAGGACCAGAATAATTCCACCCTGCACGCCCTGTGAGAAGGATTAAGCAAGAGCATTAACAACAGAGATATGGTGGGTGCGAAGCAGACATGGAAGGCAGCAAGGCAGTGTTGGACGGGTTGAAGGGTGGGTGGATGGGCGTGGGTCAGTGTTGGACAGGTTGAAGGGTGGGTGGATGGGCGTGGGCCTGAAAAAAATGTATCGACATCGGAAGGCGCAAAGGCTCTGCTGTGAGGCAAACGTGTCACACCTACAGCGCACACATTCCAGATAACTCCAGCAGCAAGCGCGTTAACCCACTGCGCTATATCAGCAACAAGTGCAAAGTGAGCCACTGATCGCACGACTGTGCGGATGGGGGCCGGTTTCAGTTGTAACCCTGAACCCAAACCTTGTGCGAACTTGGACGACCCATTATCTTCCACCTCTCCAGTTCCCTAATCTTCTCCAAATTAACTGGATGTGCTTAGAAGCGGGCTCAACGCAACATTGCGCTTTATATTTAAAAAAATTGGGATATACATAGACGCTCACCCACAAGACTCTGCCTCGTCCTCGCTACGAGCACAAGTAGTGAATCACTTTACAAGCAGCGATTGTCAGGAACTATATTAAGGGGTTGATACGAGCACTGCTGTGAGCCTGTACGAAATGAAATGAATTGCTCCAGACAAGAGCCACAAACCGAGAAAGAGATGGTAAAAATCCCTTTATCTAGTACACACACCTCCGTAACTGTAAACGCACTGCACAACTCACTTCCACAGTATAAGCGCCAGCCAAAGCAGTGACAATCAGAGGCTGCAAAACAGCACACAGGGAACTTGGTCTAGCGTTGAAAAGGTGGAATGTGGAACCCGACTAGGGTTCCGATCTTAGCTCCCTCTCATTGTGCGATCTTGGGCAAACCATTCATCTCCTTGCGCCCATGGCTCCTTAGGTGGCAGCACTGCAACGGTTCAGCAATGTATTTAACGACCTACTGATCACCTCATTAAAACGAAAACTGAGGTTTACCCAACATTTGTACACAGAATAATATGCGGAGGGCACTGCTAAACGGTAAAAGTGACGTGTTGAAAATTTTTTTACCAGATGCATACGCAATCTTTACTTTCAGAACACGAAACACACCTTTAGTTCATTGTGTAAGCGTAGCCACCGTACTGCGACCATCCACCGAAGGCGCTATATCGCAGCACTTACTGCAAGTATGTCGGCGACATTAAATCGTACACATACTACCTCGCAACCATAGGCAACATTATATTGCGCATGCTTTACAACGAAAGACTTGCCCAAATTCTGCACAGTCCTCATCACGACAGTGTCGGCGGCATCACATCGCACAGGCATTATATCAAAAAGACGCCGCTTACATAAGCGCTACAGTGTCGGCGACATTATATCGCGCGCCAGCCCACGCCGCGAGATCGCCGTTTTAGGGAGGGGACGGAGGCACAGTACCTTTGGCGAGCTTCCGCAGGATCTGGCAACGGCACTTGAAGGAGACGGCGATCATCCCTGCTGGCGGCGGCCCCGGGTCAGCGGTGCCCGCGGTACCGCTCAGGCGGATGCAGCAGGAGCATGCGAGAGCCCCCTCCGGTGCGCCCTGCCTGGGGGAGCCGGCTGCGGCGGCCGGTGGACGCGATCAGATCCCGGGCATCCCCGCGCGAGGACTGCAGTGCCTGCCCCTGGCCTGGATCGATGGCAGGAAGGGCAGTACCGGTGCCCTTCAAAATATATACCTATTGGCTTTTGACAATGCTTGTTTAGCAAGGGATTGCTAAATAGGTTTTTCCTGAGTACTACTATTTGGTTAATGGTGGGAAAAAGGAGTGAGTCAGCAGAAACAATTGCTAGGGAGTAGAGAAGTAATTTGGGAAAGCCAGGGTCCTTTGTATTCTTTTGAACGGCCCATGCTGGAAGGCTGAGAGCCAGGTGTAGAACTTCACACTTATTGTGCTCATGGTGTGGGTTCTTCTGCTTGAAGACCGCATCGCAATTACCTGCTGTGAGGAGTGATCACTTTGCATAAAGAATCTGTCTGCACTGTAGAGGAAATATGAAACATGAAAAGAAACCAGGCCAAGCCAGTTTCTAAACCCAGACAGTGGATCCACATCTTCCGTCTGAAAATTCTGTTTAAAAGTGGGTCCCAAGCGTACCCACTTTGTTCCATTTCCAGCTGCTTCCCTGCGTGAGTATAACAGCTGCGTTGTTCCAGGGCTGGTATCCTCAATGGCCAGTCTCCTTAAGGCGAGTGACAGCACCTGGTTTCTGCAAGCCTTTCTGGAAGAAGCTATGTGACCCTGAGAGCTTCCTATCTGGAGTGTACCTTGTTCCAAATGCCTTCCTGCCTTCCTGGAAAGGAGCACCAAATTGTTGTGCCCCGTGTGAGCAGCGGAGCATACAAAATGTGAGAGAGGGTCGAGTATATTGTGACTTGCACAGAGTCTCCTGGTCTTCCTGCCCTACTATTGAGCCAAGTCCCACTGCGGAGAGATGGTGTTTGACTTGCCAACTGTAAAGTAAAGAGTGCCCAGTTCGGGAGACCACCTTAGAGAAAGACGCAGACGTTCTATGCTTTGTTGCACCTTAGCAATCACAGTAGTACCCAGGACCGAAGGAGGAAGATCCTTCCACTGCAACAGGTTGAGCAGACTACTGGAGTTGTCTTCCTGGAGCTGCTGCTGGGCCACCCGGCTGGTGCAGAGAAGAGGCTGGGTTGCCTGAAGATGAGTGCAACAGTTCATCTCTGCCCTGCCCGCTGTCACACCCACGCATGGAAATCCTAAGTGCACCAGGGGTGTCATGAACCTCCACTTAGACACCTTGAGCAGAGGTGGGTGTTGCTGGGTAGTTCTGTGTAATGTAAAGCATTTAAATTAATGTTTAATGCTCCTACAACTTTAATCGAGGCTCAGGTCTTCAAATAGAAGCTCATAAATGCCATTGCAAGAGGATAGTGTGGCAGAGCATGTAGCCGGGGAACAAAAGAAATAGAGCACAAATCAAAGGGATAAAGGGATGTTGGGGTGGAGAGATTGATGGATGGGGAGAAGGATGAATGGAAAAAGAGAATATGGATGGATGGGAGAGGAAGGAATTATGGATTTAAAAATATATAAATATCTTTATTGGCATTTTTTATATTATAAACACGATATTCAACAAGTACAGGCAGTCATATGGTATACCCAATACATTGTGAGAGGTAGATGTCACTCCATTCGTATATAGTTGTAGTCCGGCCTTTCGTCTGTGGATGATGGAGTATCTAAAGAGCAATGTTTTCTTACACTTCGCATCTGTACTTTGATTTATGTGTACTCGAGGGAGTTACTCGCACCCTTCTGTGAAGATATACTTTATTTTGATTAAACTAACTATACATAACAAGCTTGGAAAAAAAACATGTTGGTGGTGTGTCTCTTGGTGTATCCCCCGGCACTGGGGCTGTCTCGTGTGAGTGTCTCGAGGGGTGTGGTAATTGTCTGGCGTGGTATTCAGTGCTCTAGAATAGTCTGATTGTTGTGCCGGGGGGGGGTCACTCCATCAACAGGGATCCCGACCCGGTTGTGGTTCCCTCGCTACATCTTGCTTTATTCCTGCCCTCCGACTGGCGTTACTGAGCTAGATCTATTCTCCCGGTGCTCTTCCACCCCTTCCCACCCTTCTTCGCTATCGGGTTCATGTCGTGCTTCCCATTCTCTCAGCACCTCCGTCCATAGGTCCACTAGAGGACGTCTACGAGTCCCCTTTGCATCTTCCTTCGGTAGTGCTCTGTTCGGCCTTGGCCCAGGTGTCAACACTATTCTCCCATGTCTCTATTCGGGGGTTAGTGTGAGCTTTCCAGTGTTGGGCTATCTGTCGCCTCGCTAATACAGTGCCAGCTCGATAAACCTGTTGCCTATTTTTCTGGCTTTCGGTCTAGGGAACCGTCCGAGAACACAGACCTCGATTGTGTTCGGGAGAGCGCGTGCTAGTGTTTTCTCAATCATATCTAGCACTTTCTCCCAGAATTCTCTCAGGTTTACAGATTGCCAGGTCATGTGAGCAAACCCCACATCTTCCAACCCGCATCTTGGGCAAGGAATTAGCCGCATGGCGCACTTTTGCGGGTGGCCCAGTTAGGCTATGACCGGGGCCGTAGCCCCTCCAGGTGCCCTTCCCTTCTGCGTCCGCCCCCCTCCCACCCCACCCCAAGGCCCCAGCCTCCCGGCCACGATCAGATCCCTGCATTCCTGTAGATGTCGCTTTTCGAATCCAACCTGGCTGGCTGCCCCTTTGTTCATACTTTCAGAATTACCCAGAGTTTATGCCCCCATCTAATGTCAGATCATAATGCCCGCCGTCTGCGGGGTCACCTCTGGGAGCCCCGGCTCGCTTCTTGCTGGGGCCCCCCCCCCCGAGTCCGATTCTGCCGCATTGCGTTCTGGCGTTTTCGCTGAGCTTTCCTTCTCTGTCTGCTGTGTTATCACCTCAGCCACCGCCTGGAGTGCCGCTTTTCTGTCTTGCGCTGTCTGCGAAGCAGAGGATTTCCGCACCTGAAACTGCCTAGTAGAGCGTCTGAGTCTCTTCCTTTGTGGCTTGACCTTGGTTGGAGTGTCTTTAACCTTCCTGTGTGTCGGAGCCCCTGTCCGATATGTCTCTAGCCAGGACCACCGGTCCTCCGGAGCATCGAAGAAGTGTGTCGCCCCATCAAGAATTACTCTTAGCTTTGCTGGATATAATAAGGAGTACATGATGCCTTCAGATCTCAATGCTTTCTTCGCTTCTAAAAAGAAGGCTCGTTGGGCCTGCACCTTCGCTGTGTAGTCAAGTCAGGGGAACTTATTAAGCGCACATATCACCAAAAGGTCTCATGGCGCTAGCGAAGACTCTATGAGGACTGATGGTCAGAGATAAAGGCATTATGAATGGTCGAATAGCCAAGTTTTTAAATCCTTACGGAAGAGTTTATGATCGGAAGTGGAAAGAAGATGAGGCGGGAGCTTGTTCCAAAGAGCTGGTGCGAGAAAGGAGAAGGATCGACCGCCGTTCCTTGCGGTACGAACTCTTCGAGGGGTGAGGAGACATTTAGTACTAGATCTGAGTGACCTACTTGGTTGATACCAGCTAAGTTTCTTGGCAAAATAGCTTGGCCCAGTTCCATACATGCTCTTGTGAGCGAGGCAGAGGATTTTGAAGCGGCCTCGCTTCTTAACAGGAAGCCAGTGAAGAGTCCTCAAACTGAGTGCTGATGGAGCTCTTGATGGAAGATTTAAAATCAGTCTAGCAGCGGTGTTCTGCAAAACTTGAAGCTTGGAGTAAAGTTCCTCATTTATGTTGGCCAGTAAGGCATTGCCATAGTCCATGCGACTTATGATAAGCCCCTGGACCAACGGTTTCCTGGATTCGATGGGAATCCATTGAAAGATTTTGCGTAGTTTACGCAAAATGCCATAACAGATGCCAATTACGTGATTTATATGGCTTTTCATTGACAACTGATTGTCAATCATTATTCCGAGGTTCCGCACCACAGGTTTGGGGGATGGACAAGGGCCTAGATTCTGAGGCCACCAATCACTGGACCAGTATTCATCCGCTTTACCAAAAAGAATGACCTCCGTCTTACTTCCATTAAGTTGTAAGTGATTGGTACACATCCAGTTGTCAATATGGATCATGCAGTTTTTAAAACGTATCATTGTGTTGGTGGGGTCAGAGCCAAAAGTAATTAACAGCGGAGTGTCATCCGCATATGACACTACATCAAAGCCGTAGGACCTGATTACCCTAGCTAAGGGTGTTACATACAGGTTGAAAAGCATAGGACTTCAGATGGAACCTTGAGGAACTCCTATGCCTACAGACCGACTACATGAGGCCAGGGTGCCTATTTGTACTGTGGTGGTTCGATTCATTAGATAGTTCCTGAACCAGTCCAGGGCTGTACCCCTGACACCCACCTCCCAGAGCCGCTGTTCTAAAGTGCTATGGGAGATGGTGTCAAAAGCTGCTGACAAATCCAACAGGACTAGTATGGCTGACTGCCCGTTGTCCAAGGCCAGCCTAATGTTGTCTACAACCTCCACCAATGATGTTTCAGTACTGTGTGCCGCCCTAAACCCCGACTGAGTGTAGTCTGGGAAGATGGTTACCTTACTATTTGCAATCTTGTTGGGCCCATTGGTCCTGGCGTTTTGTATGAGGGTATCTCAGTCTTTATAATGCAGGAGACGCGCCACTACTGGGCAGGGAGGGCAGCCCGGCGCCAACGGGTGCGAGGGCACCCTATGAGCCCTTTCCAGTGCGAAAAAGTTTGTAAGTTTCCCAGGGGCTACCGTATCCCGTAGCCATCCCTCCATGTAAGTTACCATGTCCGTACCTTCTGTACCCTCGGGTAGACCCACCACTCTTATGTTGTTGCATCTGTTGTGCCCTTCTGCGTCCTCGGCTCGCTTTTCCAGGGTAGTCACTCTGATGGTTAGGTCTTCTAGTTTGCGTGATGAAGCCGTCTGTTCGGTTTGTAGTATTTGCATTTTCTGTTCGACTTCTTTCATTCTGTCCACTAACTTGTAATGTTCGGCTTGCAATAGGCCCAGACCCACCGATACTGCTCCAATGTCTTGTTGTAGCGTTGCTTTTGTGTCCGCTATGGCGGCGAGTATTTTATCTAGATGCACATGCAGCGCCTGGTCTGTGGCCCCTAGTTCTTCTGTTCCCTGATCATTAGGTGCCTGTTGTGTCTCCCATTCCTCCGGGTGCGCATTTTCCTGTTTGGTCCGGGGTTTTCCCATGGTCCTTGATTCTTGGGCTCCGCATTTTCCGGAGAGCACTGCCACCCCTCTCAACCGTAACTACGGTGTTTTAGGTCCTACCAAGCTGCCAGCTCTTTCCTCGCTTGCCCGTGGTAAGATTGCGCACCCCACCAGCTGGGCCCCCCTCCAGAGTCCAGCTCGTGCCTTGTGCTCTTTGTAGGTCTTGCGTTGTGTAGGGGTGGCCACAACGGCACTCAATGATCGGTCGTGTTTTGGGTATTCGGAGGGGGGGGGGGCCGGACACGAGCCGCTCACCTCTTAACTTCCACTTTGCGGGCCGGTTTCCACCCTGCTGCACTGCTGTGTTTCGGTCCGACAGGCCTACCTGTCCCTCAGGCCCTCCAGCCGCAGGCCTTGTTGTTCCAGGACTCTGCCCCCCCCCCCCATGTCAGGGAGTTCAATTTCACATGGCCACTAAAGTGGTCTGTGTTAGGCTCCCAGTGAGGTCTCTGGTTGTGTCACTTATTTTCCTGCTGGCCTTATAGTCCATGTGGAGGGCTGCCTGAGTTCGTTTTGTTCGCCTGCCCTTCCCTTTCACAAAGGTGGGGGGGAGCCTTTCGTGTGTTTCTGCATTTGTGCAGCTCACCTCCGTGTGCTCCTGGTCTGATCCGGTCTCCCTCTCTCCCCCCGCCGTGTTGTGGTCGGTTCGGCCTGCGTGTCAGGCAGCAGGCCGTTAATTATCGGGCCCTGCTGTCCCGGGTCTCTGCCGCGCTGTGTCACTGGCAGCCGAACCCGCTGCTGAAGTGCTCTGTGGGTCGTATGGCCTCCGCCTTGCCTTGCCCTCAGTGTTCTCCTTCGTTGCTCCGATGCTCCGATGCTGCTCGCTCACCTTCGCAGCGCGGTCATCCCGCCTCTCAGTTCTGCGCTTCGGCTGCCATGAGGCCGGGTGCGTCACCAACGCGAGCCCGCTGCTTTCCACGAGCGTCGCTCCACCGGGCCGCCTCTCCTCCGATGTCGGCGTACTACTGCTCTGTCGGTGCCCCGCCAGTTCCTCTGCTCAGCAGGGGGACACGACGTTGTCACACGACGTTGTCGGGCACCCGCCAACTGGCCGTTAAACCAGGATTATGTTTGGGCTGGAGCGGAGCTTCTCGCTCAAACGGTTGCCATCATCCGCTTCCCAGGAAGGAATTATGGATGATGGTTGAATGGTATGATGGCGAGACTGAAGGAAGGAAAAGACAGAAGGATGGGGGTGGATAGATGGAAAGTAGGATGGAGGGATAGACTGGTAGAAAAAGAGAGAAACAATTAAGATTGTAACTAAGGAAGAAAGGAAGCATGGCATGCCAAAATGAGTGCAGGGTTCACTTGCATCACTTACTTGCTCACAACTATTTGGGATACTGTTCAAAGTGGATGGTGGGGGAGTATTTTAATTTTTCTGGCGACTCACTTTGAGTGCACACCACATCTGGTAACTCCATACACCTCAAAATCATTGACACTGACTGTTTAGCTATCCAGTTTAGTGGGACGATTTATCGAACATTACTATCCCCGTACAAGAACTGAATAGTGATTGGCTATGCACTGACCCCTGGGGTCACAGACTGCTAGCAAGATGCTCTGCCGCACTTCAGCTTTAATGGTGATTACTATCATGGTTTTCTTCTGTTGAAAATCCTTGTAGAGTTGCTTACTCTAATGTGTACCGTATTAAGTTCTTTTTGACTGAAAAGAGAAGCATTGGTCTGAGCATTACAAAATACCATCTGTTTTGTGATTTGTTTAAGTTCCGATTCTTTACCCCCACAACTACCTCTGAGATGTTGCCCTCACTAAACTTAAAGCCAAATGTGGAAAGGGTGTACTTGGCTCAGTTTTCAGACCCATAGTAGGTTCGACCTCAGTACAACAGTGGTAAGTGATCATATACACCTCGGTTGGGGCCCAGTAGCGCTTGTCTTTTCAATGGCCCTCCAAACAGAATCTAACAAATGCCCACAATTGAGAAAGCAGCATTTTCCCCTGGCAACTCTTAAAGTGGGACACAATGTACTCCGGGTCCTGAGTTAGTACTAGATGCAACTTGTCAAGAGGAATCTGTAGTTCCTCAATATCTGGCAGACAGCTTGTGTCCCTACAAATCTGTTCTTTGGAAAGAGTCTGAAATGACTGTTTGCCCAGGCACAAATGGACAGCTATGTATCTGTTGCAGAGTTTCCCTTAACAGGGGAGCTAGCGCTTGTGTGTGTATACCTGAGGCAAAGACATTTTAGCGAAGAGGGGCACTAGAAGCTGTCAGTGTGTCCCTTGAGGTGTGCAAATGCAAAGGAGCCTCTGATGGTGTGATGTAGTTGAGAAATGAAAGCATGCATTCTGAGGTCAGGAAGTGTCCCGAGCTCTCCTGGGTCAATCAACAGCAGGGTCCTCTGTTTGTACTTGGCATTTCAAGATGCTACAAACATGTTGACTCTAGGTCGATGACCAGATACAATTTTCCAGATGACGTCAGGAATACTCTGGAATAGGACCCTTGGCTCTGTTCCAGGGGAGGCACAGGCACAACTACCCACTTTATTACCACCATCACCTGGATTTCCTGGATCAATGCCAGACATCTCTCTCAACGTCAAGGTTATGACCTCTGAGCAAGGCTGGAATCTAGCAGCATGGTTGTGAATTTGATGACCATGTCCAGGATGCAGGCATCCAATCTTGACATTTGCAAAGTGCAAGAAAAAAGAAAGGTTTCCCTGCAAACCTGAAGATATTAGAAGGATCTCTTGTAAAATTTGATTCTTTAGCTATTTTCAGAGTCTAACTCAGAGGGGCAAAGGGGGAAAGTGAAGGCATTTGCACGAGCTGCTTTAACAGGAGTTTGGTTGAAACCTGGCCTTATTGGTGTAGAGGAGTTTCTCCTGACCTACAAACTGGAACTAAAGTATTTCCTCTTAGAAGCCTTAAACTTTGCCTTGAAAGAGCGAGCATTTTTATGTGATATAAATGATTCACACACAAGGCCCACCACATCATCACAAAAGCTTCTAACCCAGAAAGGGCACTACCAACATCCCATATGCAAAAGCAAAAGCCTGAATCTTCTTGAAGGTGATATCTGAGAGAGACGTTAGCTTCCGTCACCCTATCCTATAACAGATCTGTACATATCTCCCTCCCCTCTGTCCTCCTACTCCCAAACCTGGAGTTTTGAGTAGAGATCAAATCTCTTAGTCGTAAACTCCTACCTTCCTGAATAGAGCCATGCTGGAGTATGTACGATTCAAGGAAGATTCCACCCAATTATTCACTGGGACTAAGACACTCTACTATCGACAAAGAGTGTCTTGAAGGATTGTTAACCATTGTAACAAGGTGCAGTCATGGGGCCATACCAAGCTCTTTTCTTAAACAATGGGTACTAAAAATGGGGAAGATAAGTAAGGACTGGTACAAGGAAGAGGATGAGTAGGTAATATGTACCCTGGAGTCTGGCTACTTAGTAGGATGGATCCTGGGTGTTGCTGGTGGAGGTGGGTAGACTTAACGTGCACATTGAAGAAGCTTTCATTCATCTGTAGAACTAAAGCAGAGAAACAACCGTGTCTGCAATTAAAATTGAAGGTGTGGGCATTCCCCAAAGTTGGCAGCAACTGTGCATTACGACGTACATCAGTAGTGCTTTGAGCTGGTAAGTAGATTGCTGCAGTCTGGTAAAATGTAATTATGGGAAACATGTTGGTAAACAGAAGCATATGGTGAGAAAGGCTTCCTATGAGTCCTCCTCATCCTTCCCTGAGCAGAAGCAATTTTGGACATCCCAGGGGTTATTATTTAGGGTGGACATGTGTCAACCTCAAAGGATAAGGCCACCACCTGCTAGATGTCACACAAATAAAATAAAATAAACCGGTGCTCAATCCCTGGTAACGTGACACAAACCATCAGGCTTAACTCAAAGGCAATGTGTAAAGTATTTAAACAGTGCATACAGAGTAGAAAAAGTCACACAAAGCACAATGAAACTCCATAACCAATGTTTGAAAAAAGAGAAAAACAATATTAGTAATTAAAGCCCAAAATGACAAAAAGCCAATAAGGGGACTCAGAGATTTGAATTTTTAAAGATGTATGTGAAAATAGCACCAGTAAGTGCCAATGATCAGACCCCCCCACCAGGATTTTGCGGCTTTGGGTGGCAAATTTTGCGGCCAAAAAAAGCTAAATTTGCGGCCCAAACCTCAAAATTCATAGTATTTTTGCGGTGGGCAAAATATGTGCCCTCCACAAAAATACTGTAGACTTGTGCTTTCAAATGGCCTGCAGGGTCCGCAGGGGGCACACAAAGGTGTGAGGCAGCCTGCAGGCTAATTGCTCAAGAGGGGGCGAGGTGCATTTCAAAGGCAGGCAACGGAGGAATTTATCACCTCTGCTGCCTGCCTGTTGCTCACCCTCCCTTTAATGGCTCAGTGGCAGCACAGGTGCGAGTCGGAGCGGTGCGTCGCAGACGTGCGAGCGGTGCCCCAAATGCGGTGCGGTCTCGACTCTTGAGCCAGTTGCAGCGACAGTGTCGGTCTGGTCCGGCTGGCCCAGTGAAGCGATGCGATGCGAACTGCGGTGCCCACAGGTCACGGTGCAAGCAGCGGCTCGATGTTGGCGGCGTCGGACGTCGCCCACGGTGAGACCAGGGTTGCGATGCGAAGCGGGGCGATGCGGTCTGCGGTGCAAACAGGTCACCGGCCAGGGATGGATTCGGTTGACGGAGTCGGTTGCAGTTCCCTTCCTCTGTGGCGACTGAAACAGCGTTCCAGAAGCGGTACCCAGAGGCTTGTGAAGTCTTTGTAGTCCCTGAGACTTCTTAACAGGAGGCCAGCTCGGTTCCAGGCCCTTGGAGATACTCAGCACAAGTTTGTAGAAAGTTCAGTCCAGTCCTTTCACTGCCCAAGACAGAAGCAGCAACTGCAGGCCAACCCAACAAAGCAACAACACAGCAAAGGGGCAGTACTCCTCCTGGCAGCTCTTCCAGCTCTTCGTCTTGGCAGGTTCCTTGATTCCAGCGAGATCTAAATTCATGGGGTCAGGGCCCCAATATTTATATCCCAAATTCCTTTGTTCTCTGAAGGCAGAGAGGCCTTTGCCTAGTCCAAACCAGTTCTGGAGCACTTTGTTGACAAGTCTCCGTCCCTTCTTTCAGTGAGTGGGCCAGGGACATCAGACGCACCACAGGAGGTGGAGCCAGAATTGTGGAGGGAAGGCACTGTCCTATTCAGGGCCCAGGTGCGACCCCTCCCACCCATCTACAGGTCGATCTGGCTATTCAGCCCTGCGCTGACTCACCCTGTCTCCTGGCATCCCCCAGCCCCTGTCACTCACATTCCAGACAAGGAATACACAACCTCGCAGAGGCAGGCTTGGATGGTTAGACAAGAAAATACCCACTTTCTAAAAGTGGTATTTTCAAACACAGAATGTTAAAACCAACTTCACTAAAAGATGCATTTTATCATTCTGAGTCCAGGCATACTAAACTCGAATTTCTACCACGTTCCCGGGGTCAGTTAGGATTATAAACTGTAATAATCAAAACCGCCCGTTCTGGCCTAGGGGAACAGGTAGCCTTGCAATAGTGAAAAACGAACTAGGCTGTAATTCACTATCAGGACATGCCGCACACACCAGGGCATGTCCTACCTTTCGCGTACAACGCACCCTGCCCACAGGGGTACCTTGGGCCTACCTTAGGGGTGACTAACATGTAGCAAAGGGAAGGTTTAGGGACTGGCAAGTGTGTGCACTTGCCAAGTCGACTATGGCAGCCCCAGGCTGCGCACAGGCTCTGCGTTGGCAGGCCCGAGTTACACTTTACGGGCTGTTTGCGTGGGTGGCACAATCCAGTGCTGCAGCCCACCAACAGCATTTGGTCTATAGGCCCTGGCACACGTAGTGCACTTTACAAGGGACTGACACATAAACCAAATAGGCCAATCATGGAAACACCAATCCATAACACATTTTATACAGGAGCACTTGCACTTTCCCACTGGACCGCAGTGAGGAAAGTGCGCAGAATCATCACACCAGCAAAAACAGAGTCAAAACCGGGAGGTCAGAAAGCAAAAAGTCAGGGGAAACACGCCAAAAGATGCCAAGTCTAACACATGTCCCCTCCAGCTGAAAGTAGGGAGAACTACCCAACCCCATTGGAGTTCTCCTCACTAAGGCGGAAGAACCTGGACAGACCATCTGCGTTGGCGTGTTCTGTACCAGGACGGTGCTCCACCGTAAAGTCCATTCCCTGTAGGGAGATGGACAACCTCAGCAGTTTTGGATTCTCACCCCTCATTTGCATCAACCATCTGAGGGGCCTGTGGTCTGTCTGAACCCGGAAGTGAGTCCCAAACAGGTATTGTCTCAACTTCTTCAGTGCCCAGACCACAGCAAAAGCTTCCCTTTCTATGGCACTCCACCTCTGTTCCCTGGGAAGTAGTCTCCTGCTAAGGAAGACTACAGGCTGATCCAGGCCCTCTTCGTTCAGTTGTGAGAGCACCGCTCCCACCCCATGCTCTGAAGCGTCAGTCTGCACGACAAATTCTTTGGAGAAGTCAGGTGCCTTGAGCACGGGCGCCGTGCACATGGCTGCCTTCAGGGCATCAAAAGCTTTCTGGCAGGACTCAGTCCAGATCACTTTCCTGGGCTGCCTCTTAGAGGTCAGCTCTGTTAAGGGGGCAACGATGGTGCCATAGCCCTTAACAAATCTCCTATAATAGCCGGTGAGACCTAAGAAGGCTCTCACCTCTGTCTGGGTCTTGGGGGGCTCCCAAGCCAGAATGGTGTCAATCTTGGGCTGTAGGGGCGCCACCTGGCCGCTTCCTACCTGGTGTCTCAAGTACACCACAGAACCCTGCCCGATCTGGCACTTACTGGCCTTGATCGTGAGGCCTGCACCTTGCAGAGCCCTCAACACTTTCTCAAGGTGCTGTAAATGTTCTTCCCAGCTGGAACTGAACACAGCAATGTCATCCAGGTAGGCGGCACTGAAATCCTCCAGCCCAGCCAACACCTGATTGACCAACCTCTGAAAGGTGGCAGGGGCATTCTTCAACCCAAAGGGCATCACCCGGAATTGGTAATGACCTTCTGGGGTTGAGAATGCTGATCTCTCTTTGGCCCCATCGGTTAAGGCAATCTGCCAGTACCCAGACGTTAAATCAAACGTGCTGAGGAACCGGGCAGCTCCCAACCGATCAATGAGCTCATCAGCTCTGGGGATGGGGTGCGCGTCAGTCCTGGTGACGGCATTGAGCCCACGGTAGTCCACACAAAACCGGAGTTCTGGAGTGGCACCGGGCGCCGCAGCCTTTGGGACCAAGACCACTGGGCTGGCCCAAGGACTGTGGGAGGGCTCAATCACCCCTAACGCCAACATCTTAGAGACCTCCTCCTTGATGCTGGCTCTGACCCGGTCAGTCAACCTGTAAATTTTGTGCTTCACAGGATGGCTGTCACCGGTGTCCACGTCATGGGTACACCAGTGAGTAACACCAGGGGTCAGAGAGAACAGCGGGGCGAACTGTCCCAACAACTGGCGACAGTCCCCCTGCTGCTCCTGAGTCAGAGTAGGGGAGAGGATCACCCCCTCTACTGACCCATCATGCTCCTTGGCAGACAGGAGGTCAGGGAGAGGCTCGCTCTCCTCTTCCACCCCATCATCTGTCGCCAAGAGCATACTCACTTCGGACCTCTCGAAGTGGGGCTTGAGGCGGTTCACGTGAAGGACCCTCAAAGGGTTCCTTGGAGCCTGCAAATCCACCAGGTAGGTGACGTCACTTTTGCGCTCCTTTACCTCATATGGCCCAGTCCACTTGTCCTGCAAGGCACAAGGTGCTACCGGGGCCATGACCCACACTTTTTGCCCAGGTTGAAATTCGACCAGAGTGGCATTCTGGTCATACCATCTCTTCATTTCTTCCTGGCTTGCTTCTAGGTTCGCCTGAGCGAGTTTCCTGAAGCGGGCAGTTTGGTTTCTAAAGGCCAGCATGTAGCTAAATACATCCTGGGGAGTTTTCCTGGGAGCTGCCTCCCAGCCTTCCTTTACCAAACTCAGAGGTCCTCTGACAGGGTGGCCATACAGGAGCTCAAAGGGGCTGTACCCAAGAGACTTCTGAGGCACCTCCCTGTATGCAAAGAGTAGGCATGGCAAGAGGACGTCCCACTTACGCCTCATGGGTTCTGTTAGACCCTTGATCATGCCTTTCAAGGTCTGGTTGAATCTCTCCACCAGACCGTTTCCTTGTGGGTGGTAAGGAGTGGTGAACTTGTAGGTTACACCACACTCCTTCCACAGGGATGTCATATACTTCGATATGAAATTGGTCCCCCTATCAGAAACCACCTCTCTGGGGAATCCCACACGGGAAAAGATCCCCATTAACGCCCGGCCCACCACTGGCGCCGTCGTTGTCCTGAGAGGGATTGCCTCCGGGTACCGGGTGGCATGGTCCACCAAGACCAGGATGTACCTGTTGCCCATGGCTGTCTTGGGATCCAGTGGCCCACAATATCCATCCCTACCCTTTCGAAGGGTGTTCCAACTACAGGAAAAGGTTGGAGAGGAGCTTTGACCTTCCTCCCACTCTTACCACTTGCCTGGCAAGTTTGGAAAGACCTACAGTGTGCATCTGACTGCCTTCGCATTTGGGGCCAAAAGAAGTGGGTGACAAGCCTGTCAAAGGTCTTGTCCTGCCCCAAATGTCCTGCCAAAGGCACGTCATGAGCCAAACCCAGTAGGAAGGTCCTGAAGCGCTGGGGTACCACCAGCACACGGGCTGACCCAGGCTCAGCAACCTTGGGCTCACTGTATAGGAGACCACTCTCCCAGTAGATCAGATGTGACCCGGACTGATTACCAGCTGCCTGGTCTGCAGCCTGCCGCCGCAGACCCTCCAGAGTAGGGCACTCGTTCTGCTCCCTGCAGAACTCCTCCCTGGTGGGACCCCCTTCTTGCTGCCAATGGGTCAGCTCAGAGATGTCTCCCAGTTCGGCTACCTGCTCCCCTGTAGGCACCGGGGCGTCCCCCTCGAGGTCCGCCTCCTCCCGGTCCGTGGGAACTTCGGGGGCCGGTTTCCCGCGCCCCCTGCCCTTTCTCTTGGCAGGGACTTGGGCCACTGTTTCAGGCTCCAAGTCCTCTTGATCACCCTTTCTGGCCGCCATTGACCGAGTAGACACGCATGCCCACTCTGGCAACCCAAGCATCTCCAAGTGAGACCTGAGCTCAACCTCCTTCCATGAGGACTGCTCCAGGTCATTTCCTAGCAGACAATCTACAGGCATGGTAGGGCTCACAACCACCCTCAAGGGACCTGAGACGCCCCCCCATTCAAAGGGAACCTGCGCCACCATACACTGGCGCTCAGAGTTGTCGACAGCAACTACTTGGTGGAATGCTCCTGGGACTACTTGCTTCTCAGACACCAGGTGACACCGGACTGAGGTCACACTGGCTCCAGTATCTCTGAGAGCCTCTACCCTGTTCCCATTAATGGTCACCCAGGTGCTATATTTTTTTGTGTTAGGGGGCACCTGGTTTCCTGGGACCATCTCACTGTCCCCTAGTGAGACAAGGGTCATTTCTGCGGGATCCCCACCCTCCTGTGGGCACCCCTCCTCCCCAAGCGCTACACTAGCCAACACTTTGGACTGTCCACCGGTGGGCGGCTGTGTCCCCTTCGGGCACTTGGGGTCCCCCTTAAAGTGACCTACCTGGTCACATGCATAACACTTGCGGGGGCTGTCTCAACAGGCTTCCCTGTAGAGACCCCTTTCTTCTAATCACCGGGGGGCTGGGAACCTTTACCCTGGGTACTAGTTTGGGGCCCTTTAGAGAACTCCTGTGCTTTACCCTTGTCCCCCCACCTTTCTGCTGGGGACCCTGCCCACCTTTGGCTGAGTCTCCCCCAAACGCTTTCTTGTGGACCCTGGTACTCACCCAGCGGTCCGCTTCCATAGCAAGCTTCCTGGGGTCAGTTAGCTTACTATCAACTAGGTGCTGGCGCAGATCTGCAAAACATAGACTAGACAAGTGCTCCCATGCAATCAAGTTGTAGAGCCCCTGAAAATCTGTTACACTACTGCCCTTCACCCAACCATCCAGAGACCTGCAGAACACATCCACACATTCCAACCAAGTGTTGGCATCAGACTTCTTACTGGACCTGAACTGATCCCTGTACTTTTCAGGAGTAAGACCATACTTCGTGAGAAGGGCATCCTTCATGTCAGCATAGGTGAGGTGATACCCCTTACCCAAAGCTATCAGAGCATCCCTTGCTTCTTCCGGGAAAAGTGGCCACAATCCTGCTCCCCAATTCTCCTCAGGGACCCCATTCATGTGTATGGCTGCCTCATAACCCTGAAACCACCTTTGTATGTCATCCCCCTTCTTGAACTCCTTGCCTACGTTCTTGGGAATGTGCACAATCCTGTCTGCTTTTCTGGACAAATTGCTGCCACCATCTGAGCCTGACTTACTCCTAAGTTCTAGCTCCTTCAGTTCTCTCTCATGCTCTAAGAGTATCTTCCTCTCCTCTATGGCCAATCTCTTCTCCTCCCGCTCACTCTCCAGCCTGAGCTTCTGCAGCTCGAACTGCCTTGCCTCCCGCCTGTCCTCCAGCTCCTCTGGGGACAGACTGCTGCTGCCTGACCTGGCGGGTTCCCCCTACCCAAAAGCACATCCACCCTGGAAATAGGCTCCTCCGCCTCCTCACTGAGATCACCAGGCTGCCCATTGGCATGTCTGGCTGCTACCCAGGCCCTCAGCGCCTTCTGTAGCTCCTCCTTCCTTGTGAGGCCTTTAATTTGGACTTTCAAGTTTTTACAAATCGCTCGTAACTCCTTTACGGCGTAGGATTCCAACCTGTCCTCCTCAAAGATAACTTCCAGAGATGCAACGGATGATGCAATTGATTCAGGCATGACAAAAGTCGTGAGTTGAAAACTGGCAAGATCAAAAATAGGCCAAAAGAAAAAGAACCAGTATGTGGTACGTAATGGTCTGCGATATGGTAGTAGTGCACACCAATCACTGTAAGTCAAGTGCAAACACAAGTCCTATCCTCACCGCTGACAACCAATGTTAGAAATGGGATCTCTAGTTGGCAAGGGCTTGCACCTTTGTCCAAGTAGGGACCCTTCTTCCTAGTCAGGGTAAGGGTTGTTACACTCGTGAAGTAACCCCTGCTCACCCTCGTGGTAGCTTGGCACGAGCAGTCAGGCTTAATTCAGAGGCAGTGTGTAAAGCATTTGCACATAACCAACAGTAATACAGTGTAAGCACTACAAACGGACACCACACCAGTTTAGAAAAATAACCAATATTTTATATACTCAAGACAAGACCAATTACGACAAAAATCCACAATACTATACTTTACGAATGAATGCTTGATACGTTAACTTCTTCTTTGCAGGAATAGCACAAAAGCAAAGTTCGTACGAGTCGGTAGCTCCGTCCGAGCCTACCGTGATGCTGAAAACCACAGAGTCTAACAGTTCCAGCCGACCGCGTCGATACGGGCCAGCAGAGTCGTGAACAGACCCGGTCACAGTACCTTTTCTCGTTGTGGCTGGTACGGAGTGTACGAGCCGGTCGGCGTTCGTCGCGGTTGCGGTGCAAGACGGAGCGATGCAAGGTGCGGTGTCCCTCGATGCGGTGCAGGCAGCGGCTCGATGAGCGTCGTGCAGACGGAGTCGGTGAGTCAAAGGCGTGCGATGCAGGGCGAGACGATGCTCGATGCGGTGCTGACAGGTTGCGATGCAGGCGACCAAGCCGGAGTGCGGGAGCTGGCGTCGGACAGCGGTGCGAGTCGGAGCGGTGCGTCGCAGACGTGCGAGCGGTGCCCCAAATGCGGTGCGGTCTCGACTCTTGAGCCAGTTGCAGCGACAGTGTCGGTCTGGTCCGGCTGGCCCAGTGAAGCGATGCGATGCGAACTGCGGTGCCCACAGGTCACGGTGCAAGCAGCGGCTCGATGTTGGCGGCGTCGGACGTCGCCCACGGTGAGACCAGGGTTGCGATGCGAAGCGGGGCGATGCGGTCTGCGGTGCAAACAGGTCACCGGCCAGGGATGGATTCGGTTGACGGAGTCGGTTGCAGTTCCCTTCCTCTGTGGCGACTGAAACAGCGTTCCAGAAGCGGTACCCAGAGGCTTGTGAAGTCTTTGTAGTCCCTGAGACTTCTTAACAGGAGGCCAGCTCGGTTCCAGGCCCTTGGAGATACTCAGCACAAGTTTGTAGAAAGTTCAGTCCAGTCCTTTCACTGCCCAAGACAGAAGCAGCAACTGCAGGCCAACCCAACAAAGCAACAACACAGCAAAGGGGCAGTACTCCTCCTGGCAGCTCTTCCAGCTCTTCGTCTTGGCAGGTTCCTTGATTCCAGCGAGATCTAAATTCATGGGGTCAGGGCCCCAATATTTATATCCCAAATTCCTTTGTTCTCTGAAGGCAGAGAGGCCTTTGCCTAGTCCAAACCAGTTCTGGAGCACTTTGTTGACAAGTCTCCGTCCCTTCTTTCAGTGAGTGGGCCAGGGACATCAGACGCACCACAGGAGGTGGAGCCAGCATTGTGGAGGGAAGGCACTGTCCTATTCAGGGCCCAGGTGCGACCCCTCCCACCCATCTACAGGTCGATCTGGCTATTCAGCCCTGCGCTGACTCACCCTGTCTCCTGGCATCCCCCAGCCCCTGTCACTCACATTCCAGACAAGGAATACACAACCTCGCAGAGGCAGGCTTGGATGGTTAGACAAGAAAATACCCACTTTCTAAAAGTGGTATTTTCAAACACAGAATGTTAAAACCAACTTCACTAAAAGATGCATTTTATCATTCTGAGTCCAGGCATACTAAACTCGAATTTCTACCACGTTCCCGGGGTCAGTTAGGATTATAAACTGTAATAATCAAAACCGCCCGTTCTGGCCTAGGGGGAACAGGTAGCCTTGCAATAGTGAAAACGAACTAGGCTGTAATTCACTATCAGGACATGCCGCACACACCAGGGCATGTCCTACCTTTCGCGTACAACGCACCCTGCCCACAGGGGTACCTTGGGCCTACCTTAGGGGTGACTAACATGTAGCAAAGGGAAGGTTTAGGGACTGACAAGTGTGTGCACTTGCCAAGTCGACATGGCAGCCCCAGGCTGCGCACAGGCTCTGCGTTGGCAGGCCCGAGTTACACTTTACGGGCTGTTTGCGTGGGTGGCACAATCCAGTGCTGCAGCCCACCAACAGCATTTGGTCTATAGGCCCTGGCACACGTAGTGCACTTTACAAGGGACTGACACATAAACCAAATAGGCCAATCATGGAAACACCAATCCATAACACATTTTATACAGGAGCACTTGCACTTTCCCACTGGACCGCAGTGAGGAAAGTGCGCAGAATCATCACACCAGCAAAAACAGAGTCAAAACCGGGAGGTCAGAAAGCAAAAAGTCAGGGGAAACACGCCAAAAGATGCCAAGTCTAACAAATGGGTACTAAAAATGGGGAAGATAAGTAAGGACTGGTACAAGGAAGAGGATGAGTAGGTAATATGTACCCTGGAGTCTGGCTACTTAGTAGGATGGATCCTGGGTGTTGCTGGTGGAGGTGGGTAGACTTAACGTGCACATTGAAGAAGCTTTCATTCATCTGTAGAACTAAAGCAGAGAAACAACCGTGTCTGCAATTAAAATTGAAGGTGTGGGCATTCCCCAAAGTTGGCAGCAACTGTGCATTACGACGTACATCAGTAGTGCTTTGAGCTGGTAAGTAGATTGCTGCAGTCTGGTAAAATGTAATTATGGGAAACATGTTGGTAAACAGAAGCATATGGTGAGAAAGGCTTCCTATGAGTCCTCCTCATCCTTCCCTGAGCAGAAGCAATTTTGGACATCCCAGGGGTTATTATTTAGGGTGGACATGTGTCAACCTCAAAGGATAAGGCCACCACCTGCTAGATGTCACACAAATAAAATAAAATAAACCGGTGCTCAATCCCTGGTAACGTGACACAAACCATCAGGCTTAACTCAAAGGCAATGTGTAAAGTATTTAAACAGTGCATACAGAGTAGAAAAAGTCACACAAAGCACAATGAAACTCCATAACCAATGTTTGAAAAAAGAGAAAAACAATATTAGTAATTAAAGCCCAAAATGACAAAAAGCCAATAAGGGGACTCAGAGATTTGAATTTTTAAAGATGTATGTGAAAATAGCACCAGTAAGTGCCAATGATCAGACCCCCCCACCAGGATTTTGCGGCTTTGGGTGGCAAATTTTGCGGCCAAAAAAAGCTAAATTTGCGGCCCAAACCTCAAAATTCATAGTATTTTTGCGGTGGGCAAAATATGTGCCCTCCACAAAAATACTGTAGACTTGTGCTTTCAAATGGCCTGCAGGGTCCGCAGGGGGCACACAAAGGTGTGAGGCAGCCTGCAGGCTAATTGCTCAAGAGGGGGCGAGGTGCATTTCAAAGGCAGGCAACGGAGGAATTTATCACCTCTGCTGACTGCCTGTTGCTCACCCTCCCTTTAATGGCTCAGTGGCAGCACAGAGCCAGTAAAGAGAGGATAAACGCCAATTTCTTTTTTTTACATATTTTGCGGGCACTTTTGTAAAAATTGCAGCATTTTTACAAAAGTGCAGATTTCGCAATTTTTTTGCAAATCGCGAAATCCTGCGGTGTCTGAATGATAGTCTATGGAAGCTATAGACCTGACCTAGGCACGATTTGAGGCCGACCGTGATGGAGCGCTGGTTGGATACAACAAGTGGATTGGTCCAGGTGAAAGTCTGTAAATCAATGTTTGAAAATGTTTCTAAGTTACACTACGGAAAGGGACTCACTCACTTTTTGAGAAGAAAAATCCTCCCTGAGTGGGCCGCCACTGAAATTGTAGCTGCCACCATGGAACTGAAGGCCTGATACTTGAAACAGTTGGTCCCTCTGGAGTTTTGGAGATTTCTAGCGGAATTTTTTTTAAGTCCCACCACAGAATGGGACTTCGTTGTTTTTTTGGAAGTGCTGGGATCTTTGAGCGGAACGAAGCTGAAATTCAATCCAGCGTGCTGGAACTGCCAATCCGATACTTTTTCCGATACGTCCCTATGAAGCTCTGGAAGAAAAGTTTTCAAAAGTTTCCAACCTTCTTCTGGTGCCCAAACAACCACAGCGGTACACTTCTATTACCCCCAGACCCAGGGGAGGGCATGTTGAAATTCTCAGGGTTTCAAGCAGAGGACAACAGTAAAGTTCAGTCCGTATCTAGTAGCCCTTGGTCAGATGGGCACTTTGGGGAAAATGCCTCTTGCAGCTTGTTATATCCCTGTAGCCACACAGGTCAGCCACTGACCCTTGGAGTCCACTTTTTCCTGGGTATAAGAGTGAGCAGGTTCAGACCTTCCGGGCTCCTCTCAGGTCACAAACAGCAAGTCCAATCCAATTCTGATCTTCTGAAACACTTACTTCTGAAAGTCCAGTAAGTGTTTCCTCGTAGGGAAGTACCCTTCGACTTCTTCAGGGCTGTCAGGCTAGTCCAGTAAGTGTTTTGAGGATATACTGTTCACCAGCTGATGAGTGGGGTTGACTCCTAGGCACTCCGTAACTAGTAGGGTAAAGGTTCCCAAGGGCAGCCCTACCTAGTTTTTCATAATTTCCTGATTTCCCTACTGCAAACAATCCCCTGTTATCCATCACTCTCAGTTAAAGATAGGAATACATGTCTCCCTTTGTGTAGAGCTTATGCGCCCACTCCGAGATGTGGCCAGAGTAATGAGCAGTCCCCTCCTCAATCGTCATTCCAAAACCGGTTCTGGGGTTAGCTTCCCTCCCATTGGGTTGGTGCCAGATGGACCATGGTGATAAAGGCTGAGGCTTTCCACGTGTCCCCTAACATTCTGCTATTTCAGGGCAGGCCCCTTTGAAGTTAATTAGGTTCCTGGGCTCACCACACTGGTCTTCCTGCCAGGTGAAGAAAATACTTCCCCACTGTCTGTGCTCTGGGAGTAGTTTTTAAACCCCTTTCACTCCTAATTCAGGCCAAGTACAGGCTGGGCAGTTGCTAGAGAGCTAATGCAAAGAATCATACTAGTTTGCCATTCCATTTGTATTTAAGAAGGCACTTTAGTCTTTTCATAGAGACTCCGATACCTATGGTAGCCTCTGTTCATCAAGAGGGAATTTCCATCTAGCCTTACTTGAGCAATTGGGTTGTTCATGCTTCTTAACATCCTTAATGGAAAGAAACTAAAATAGTTTACAACATGCTTTATGGGGGTACAGGTTTCCTGCATGGTTTTGAAAAGCTGTGCCACCCTGCCTTTGGAAGAAAATACAGGGCTTTCCAAAATGCAAAGAGCGAGACAAATATGTGAGCCCATGGATTTTGCCAACTTAGCTGTGTTTTGAGTCACAGGTGGGCACCCAAAGTGTATCCCCTTTGGAGGGAGTAGTTATTTCTCTATGAACCCAGACTATATGGTAACTGATAATGATGCCAACAAGTTTATAGTGTTGTGGCCACAGACTATATGCATGTACTCCCATGAGGAGACTGCTTACCAGATCTCTATGCCGTCCCCATCACTGGTGTCTTTTGCAATAACTCTAACTTGGTTGTGTATGAAGGTGTGTGTGTGTGTGTGTGTGTGTGAGTGGGGGGGGGGTCTCAAAAGAAGACTGGTGAATAATGGGGTCAATTTGGACCATGTTTGTATGTGCTGCACAAAATGGTGGTCTCCTTTGTGCTGAGCTGGTGGTGTTTATTTTGAACATGCCAGCCTAGCTATCACGTAAACCTTTCCTGCCCCCCTTTCCAAAATCTGTGTGTATGGTGGTTGAGGTGATATTTCCATACCATTCACTGTATAAGTTCCCTCTGCATTTGACGAGATTCACTTTTTTACCAGTTTCTCTTGTGCGTATCTCCTTTGGTAACTGTAGCAGGTGAGGCCTCAGTTCTTAACATGTGGGTCGGTCAAAACTGATTAGCCTGTGGACATTTGCCTCAAGCCACGTATTCTAGAGATTAACAGGGACCAAATACTCCTTCCAGATCGGAGGAGACTACCTACTTTTGAATGTTGCAAGCCCTCTTTTTGGCTTTGGGATCCTGCCTATATCACTAGTGGAGCATAAGTACAGGTCCCTTCAACCAGTACTTAACCTTTGCCATCTTGTCACTGAGGAGGCCTTCATGCCATTGCAGGAGAGAAGATACCAGATCAGTCCAGTGTAGAATCTATTCTTTATTATTACTCTCTTTCGAGACAGGACCTACATCTGGGAAGGCCTGTAGGGTCCCTTTACAACTGTGATCTCAGGAGAGGAGAAGGGCATGCATGCCTAACACAGAATTTAATTGCATCTTCAGGAGGAGTTACCTGATCCCTGGGAAGATCAACACAAGTGCCAGTGAGAAAGAGACCTGCATGGGGACAGCTTAATGGCTTGAGGCAGCCCAAGAGCTATGAGGCCCCCAAAGTGTAGCTACCCAGGGAAAACCAAGGGCCTCATCTAGGTTGTGGATATGCTTCATCACCTCATCTGTTGTAGACAGGGACTAAACTTTCACCTTTCCCTAAGCAGTCCCAAGCCTTTAGGAAGTCTTTATACCGATTCCGCAGCACAGATGGACCAAGAGGGCAGCCAGTCTTTACATGCCCTGGCCTAGGGTCTGTTTACACTCTATGCTGGAGGGCATCTTGTTTCTAGAACCGCTTAAATCCTCTTTGTATGCCTTATTGTTCCAGAGATATCACTAGGTAAAGTTAGTTACTGTCTGACCCTAAAAGACCAGTTGGGTACCAGTGGGTGCCCTTGTACCATGGGTGGTTGTGCCAGCAACTAGTCAATTCTGAGATCAAGGCCCTTAAAGCATTTAAGACTCTCAATAGTGAGACCACACCCATTACTTTAATCAGTATACTTAAAAAGCAGTAGGATAAATCAGCCCCTTATCTGGTCCCTGGACTCCAGTTAACATAGAAAATATCTGTAACTAGATGCTGGTGACCAGAGATTGGCTAACCTTGACTTCACCTCTAGGTGCATTGGACGCATCAGAGGCTTGCTGAGTTGGTTCCTTGTTGTTTGGGTGGTGAAATTGGATTACTTACTTATTTCTGGGTGGGAGTTTTATTCTTGCATGGACTGTTTTATGGGTGACACTGGGTACCAAAGGACCAAGGCTTGGCCTCAGGCCCCACTTCTTTGTCCCTTACTTATTTTAAAAGCCTTTTGTGAGTGGTTAGTTTGCACTAATAAGTAGAGCTCAGAGCACATTTGAAGGTCCCCGAGTTGCCCTGAATCAAGCCCTATGGTATAACATAGGTTCAGGGTTACAGATATCTAAAGCTGTGTACTAATTAACTATAATACTGTTTGGGATTGTATCTCTCCTCCAAAATGTGCTAACACTTTGTTTTTTGTGGATATCCTAGTTGTAAATGTTCTATATCACTTGACTGTTATTGAAGTAGGATTAATCTTTCAAAGTAAAGCCTTGGGAGGAAATTGATGCTATTGAGTGTTATTTACGGAGTAATACTGAATCTGAGTTTGTAGTCCCTCCATCTCCTGGAGTAAGCTTTGACTGCTCATCCTTGCCAATCTGACATAGTCAGGTGTCTAATAGAATAGTAACATGGCTATTCAAAACAAGAGTACCAGGATTGGGTACCTGGGGCATTTTCTAAATGACAATACCCACCCAGGATACTACCCAGAAAACACTAACTGCCCCATCACCCCAAGTAAAGGCCCCATAATGCCTCATTGGTTGGCACTTCTCATCCTTCCCAAGAAATCCACTTATGCAGTTCACTTACATCTCACACCACTTACCCACAGTGCAAACTGTGGTCTTCTCCTGGAGAACAGTGTATTGAGACTCCAATCAGTAGTGCCATTCCTCCTTAAAACGAAGCATGGTTCAGCAGACATGGGAAAAGGCCATCCAGACGGAAGGATTGATTCCTGTATAGAATGACCGAGGGCTTTCATCTATGCTTTTTTGTCATTGAGCTTGACCACCTGTCTCCTGGGTGCTTGCAGTATGCCCAGATCACTGCATAAACCTCCTGGAAGAATCCACTAGGTTAACCCAAACCTACAAGTGAAAGATGGGGAGAGGAGTTGGCCTAACGGCTAGGGCGGTTGACCTCAAATCTGGGGAACCGGGTTCGAGTCTCGGCAAGGACGTGCAACATCCTGTGATTCTGGGCAAATCACTTAATCTCCCCATGCCTAACAAAAATTAATGTGTCATCATGTAACGCAACCGGTGCTCGTGGAACACGCTCTGATACCCGATACCTTCGGGTCAAGTTTGCGCTACATAAAACTCTGTTAAAATTTTTTTTAAAAAAAAGATATTCTGCATTTGGTGCATACAGAAACAAGTGGATCCGAGAGCTTGAAAAGAAATGCTGATAATGTGTTTATCTTCTCTATTTGGCCAAATCCAGCATAAAATATTCTTTTATTAACTGCGGGTTAGAGTATTATAAACTTCTTCTTAGCAGACTGGTATCCTTAAAATATTCCCCTTATTTTCTACATACAGTGATCTCATATTTCAATCCCAATGACATGATTTCCCTTTGAGCTTTTCTTTAGGACTCTTCTTCTAGCAGAAAGGGCTTTTCATACATTAGATGTTAAAATAATTCTGAGATCTCTTGGGAAAAACAAATGATTTGAAGCAAGCTAAACAGCTATTTGTTAATTATGGGTCTGCCTATGTGGGTGTGGCATCCACAAAGATGGCTATAAGTAGCACGCCCCATCCCACAGTGGGATGGGAAGACCCCAATGATGAAGCATGACATCAAGGGCCCTTTTGGTGTGTGAGGGGTATTTAAACAACCTTTGTGTATGTCCTATCATGGAGTAGGCTTACAACTTTACTATCCCCATCCATTATTGGTTCCCTTGCTCATCATTTAGATTACTGCCCATATGGTGGATCTTGATGTTTTACTGACTACTGATCTGAGGAGGACGTATCCACCGTCAGTGTCCCTCGGGACGCTACCTCTTCACTCCCTTATTTTGTTTTTCTGAAATCTCTGACTGAGACAGACTCTCACATACCCCTCTCCCTAATTAATACAAATTCTAGCCAAAGTAATAGCGAGTAGATTACAGGCGCTACTTCCCCTCTTGATTTCACCTGATCGTTTTTTTTTTCTTCCCCTGGTAGCTCCTTCTCGCATTATCTCAGAACCCTGTTTGGACTTCTACATCAAATACAGCTTGAGTGTGAAGCGGCAGTGGTCTTCCTAGATGCCACTAAGGCGTTTGAGACATTGGAGTTGCCGTACCCGTTTTACATTCTACAATGGCTGTGAAATGGTGATGAGATGCTGCAGTGGATTTACCTACTCTACGAGCTCAAAAAGTGGTATTATCTCGACCCTGTACATATAGCCCAAAGTATGAGGCTGGGCTTTCCACTCTCCCCATTGCTGTTTGCCCTGGGGATGGAGCCCCTTGCGGGCCGACTGCGACAATCTCATGCGGAAAAGGGCCTTAGCTTCACTTACAGGCATTTAATATTATCACTACACGCTGATGACAGTACCTTCTATCGGAAGAGACCATCTGCTAACGTGACGCTGATAATTGGGGAATTTCTCTGCTTTGCTTCCCTTTCTGACATAAATATCAGTTGGAGTAAATAGTTCATAATGCCCCTGACTGACTGCACCATTAGGGGAGATATGGAATACCCACTAAGATGGGAAGACGTTCCTATTGGATATCTGGGCGTTATGGTGGTAAGGAACTTGGAAGGGATGATTTGAGAAAAATATGGCAAGCTAATGATCAAAACGGAACAGAAAATTGATTGATGTATAAAATTGCACTGACAAAGATGGTGCTATTACTAGGGTACCTCTACCTGTTCAATAACATACTCATCCTTCTTAAAGCAGTTTTTCTTTTTTTACCAAACTATGATCCAAACTGTTGTGGCTGAAAGGGATGGGTGAACAGCCCGCTTGAATTGGGAGACACTGTTGTTGCCTTATAAGCAGGGTCATATGTCAGCCCCAGATTTTGAATTGTATTACTTAAGTGGACAGGCGCAATATCTTCATTATTGGGTATACCCACCCTTATTCCAACCACACATAGTGATTCAAGCTAATGCGCCGCAGTGGCTGAGCACTGCTCTATGGGCTGACAGTAAAAGGCCATCATCTGAAATTAATAAACTGAACTACACGGCTTAGGCCTGGTGCAAGCTACTGATGCGTGCAAGTCTGGAGACTATGAATGACACTAGTTTGAGGCTGGCTTTCAACCCAGGCTGCGTCTTACTTGTGATGGAGTGGTGTGCAGACAACTTGACACATTGCATCTCATCTTCCTAGGCAACTTGTAACTCGAAAATGCGTTCTTATGGCTCGAGGCCTTTTCCCATCAGGCCAACCGCATGCCTTTAGATACATTTCTATATTACAGAGGCAGGGCAGTGCGCCGTGGTTTTGGCTGTAACTTCTCTCCCTCACTGCCTACTTTTACACTGGAACAGGTTCTGGCTTCGCCTTTGGCCATGAGACTGGCGTCTCGTACATATTGCTTGAGCCAGGACGAGGCCCCGATGCCATAACTCCTGGCTTGGCAGACATGGGAGGAAGATCTGCAAGTTTGACAAACACCCAATGGGAGTATTGTTGCACTCAGACCGGGAAACTGTCCCCAAATTATAAAGTCAGGTTTATGCATTTTAAGTTCTTGCATAGAATTTATCATACGCTACACAGACTACATGCTGTAGGCCCCTAAGACACACCGAACTGTGATAGATGCAGAGCTAAATTTGGGGATTTTTTGCACTTGGCATGGCTATGTCCATAGACAGCTTTTTTTGGAGGGAAGGTGGTGGGACTATTTCTGGCATAATTGGAGAACCAATGGCGCTAATCCAACTTTTGGCGCTCCTTGCCATGTCAAAGACTTTCCCACTGTGAGCAGAACATTGGTTTCGCTGGTACTGGCAAAGCGTAGGGTGGCCATGAGATGGTGGCGAGGATTGGCTCTGAAGAGCACGGATTGGCTACAAAACATAGCATATTGTAATGAACAACTGTCCTAACACTGTTATGTTACTGGCTTAGGCCCATGTAGCGAAGCTGCTCATTTCTTACATTGTCCTATCTTTTCACAATAAAATTTCTGCAGTGAATCTTCGCACATATTTGCATACACGAAAATGTTGGATTAGTTTCTCTGAAACTACTTTGTTTACACATCTAACTTCGCACAACATTATCACGATACCTTGAACATCATGTACAAAGCCTCTTTACGCACTATATACAAATGTCGTTCTATCTTCATCCACGGGGCAACATATCTATCTAAATATCCATAACATCGCTAATCTACAACGTACATCGCAAGGCTGCTTTCTATTATAAATAATGAGCATCTCTATAGATTAGCAGAGGAGGCACTTCAGCGGACACTGAGGGTCCCTACGTGCTGAGACTTCCGGGAGGGGGTGTCCAGTTCATGACCAAGACGGGCTCCTACATTCTCTCTCACCAGGTAATGGGGTTGGCTCGTCCCTAGGGGGGATTCTTGGCATTACACCCACACACCCTCTAGGTACACTTAGAGTAGGATTTTGCATGGTAGGAGTACACCAGATTACTGTCTTGTTTATGTGCCTGCATATATACACTGTTTTAGCACCATGGTAGAACTGTATCTACTATTTACACTGTTGGTGCTTGTAATCGTATTCATCTGCTATTGTCTACTGTTTATCGCAGCACGTCTTCTATATGAGGATAACATTGGTTCAATAAATATATTGAAAATGTCCCACTGTGTTTTCTGTATATTTCGTTGAGCACGAGTAAGCACCAGTGACTGAGCGAAAGGTTCTAATCTGTTTCCACGATCCCTGAGGGGTCAGGGTTGTCATGTTCGGTGGTTGTCAGAAAGTATTCACTCCCTGATTAGGTTAGGGAGCTTACGGTGGCACTGTGAGCTAGCTGGTCTATAGGCCAACATATCCTGCAGGGGTGTCCGGAATCAGTCTAGGCACCAAGCCCCAGTTTATGTTGTCCAACAAACACGCAGATCCTATGGACTAGTAGGAACTACCCAACATGGTCTCGCCAACGTTGGTTGGGTTGTTATTAAACAGTCTATCTAAGTAGTTCAGTCGTGCTTTCTCAGAGACTCCTACATACCTCCAAACCGGAGACGTCTGTGGTGGTAGGGAAAATCCGCCTCAGCTGAGTAAGTATACCCTATGTATTGGCTGTAGGTTATTCAAGCTTGTAGGATAACATTTGCCCACATTGTGCTAACCCTAAATCCATAAAAATCAATTTTTACAAAAAAAATTCTTTCTTCACACAATGTCCGAACACAGAGATAATGACGAAGATCAAGAAGTTAGACTAAGCATGGGGCGTGGCCAGGAGCCGAAGATGGCGGACGCGTCTTGTTAACGCTCCGCGCCTCATCCCCTAATTATCCTGGACATCCCTTTTAAAACTGCAGTTTTCCTGCCTCAGCGAACATCTATTATGCCTGTCCAAGTCTGCTGTACCTGGTGAGGGTCGTCCGGATCCTGGCGACGCCTCGCAGTGGCCCTGGGCGATGCGGCCTGTCACGCTGTGGGGCCTGGACCTAGCCGCATGGACGCCCTGAGCGAGACGACCCGGCCGTCTGCCCTGCTGCGACAGTCCCCGTGGTAGTTCTGGGACTGCCGCACGCTGCTGCTCCCTGATTTGGTGGGGCCACGGAGGGCGCAGCACGTCGATGCCAATGGCCTGAGGGGCGGCGGAGGCTGCCCGTGAGGAGCGCCTGACACGAGGGCCTGGGCCGCTACTGTGGAGGTCGTTGCTGCCAATTGCCTGGAGACGCCCAGAGAGGCCTTGACCGACAAGGTAGGCCAAAGAGCTATATTCGCGGCGCCTGCTCGGTGGCGGGGGGCCACGGGGGTTGATCGGGCCTAGGGGTCCCGCCTGGGCGTGACGCGGTGGTAGCCGCGCAGCTGCTGGGGCTGAGCTCCCGAACTGGGGCTGAGCTAGCTGCTCCTGCGGTACATGGTGTGTGAGGTGGCAGTCCGGACGGGCCGGTGGGCCGTGTTGTCTCTCCTGTGGTGGGGGGCCTCGGGGTCGGTCGGGCCCAGGGTCCCCGCATGGACTTTATTGACTGATCGGGGTGCTGACATGGGGACCAACCTGCATGTGTGGGCCGCAGCATCTGCTATGACGAGGAGGGCCACGGAGGCCGGTCGGGCCTAGGGCCCCTCACCTGCGGCGACTGTGGAGGTCGCGGAGTAGTTCGACTCCCGCCGCGCCTGTGCCGGAGAGTCGCTGGGGCCGCATGCGCCCCCCCCCGGTGAACGTTCTGCTTGCTGTGCTGCCTACTGTGGTCCCTTTCCGCGACCTGGATCCTTGGCACAAGTGCCAAATGCAAACCGCAGCGCGCCTGGAAGGAGAACTGCACCACTGACGGTGATCTGAGAGGAAGCGGGGCCCGGGCACGCGCCCTTCACAACGAGCCCCCCCACTCTCCTGTTCCCGCTCCTGGCAAAGTGACGGCTGTGGCGGGGGCCACGTGGTACTGGTTGCGGGGTTTGCCCTGCTGGTGTGGGCCACGGGGGTCGGCCGGGCCTAGGGTCACCCATCTGAACGCCTTCACGGGCTATCGGCCGGGACATCGCCCGGCAGACGTGTGTGCATTGCGCGGAACCGCCCTGAGAGCGTCCCAGTGGGGGTCACTGCGGGCAGCCCTTGGTGGTCCCTTCTGCGACAGGAGCCCGCGCCGTGGTGCCGCGTGTCTGCGGGGGCAGGTGGCCTCCCTCCTCTCCCCATCTATTGCATCTGCTGTGGTCCCCGCAGGGGGCAGTCCGACGATCAGAGGGGCCCTGCAATTACTGGGGCCATGGTGGGACACATCATCGCTTGGAGTGGCACCATTTTGCGTGGGATACGGTCCTGAGTGCTGACGCGACCACCAAGTGGGGACGCCGCGAAATTTGACGTCCTGGCCTCGCTCTCCATGCGAAGCGCGCAGCAAATTGTCATGGGCCGCCTACGCACCAACACCCATCGCGAGGTGGCCCCTGAGGGCCAGACTGGGGCACCGCCCATGGCTCCCGGATCCACATCTGAGATGAGCCAACCTGATATTGCAACCAAACTTGACACTGTACTAGCAGCAGTTGAGCGGATTGGCAGCGCCTTGGACCTGACCCGCGCCTCCTTGGAGCCGGATGGACACCATCACCTCTGACTTCACGCTCCTCTGGGCCGACCAACACAAACTCTCAGACAGGGTTCGCGATGCGGAGACCGCTCTTGCAGACCTTCAACCCCGATCCCGGAATTGCTCCTCCGCGCTCCAAGATCTGCTAGACCGGGTTTGCACCCTGGAGGAGAAGGTGGATGACGCGGAAGGACGCTCACGCCGTAATAATGTCCGCGTGGTCGGTCTCCCTGAGGGGGCGGAGGGACGAGATCCGGAAATCTTCACAGAAACCTGGATGAAAGAGCTGATGCCCCCCGGATCGCTCTCCCCGCAGTTTGTAGTGGAACGGGCGCATAGAATACCTGCCCGCAGGCCGCCTCCTGGGGCTCGTCCTCGTCCCTTCTTGTTTCGAGTTATGAATTTCAGGGACCAAGATGCTATTCTACGAGAACTGGGCAAACATCCGGTACAAAACGTCACCGTCTCCCTCTTCCCAGATTACACAGCTCCGGTGCAGAGGAGGCGAGCCACCTTTAGCGTAGTAAAGAAACAGCTCCGTGACCTAGACCTCCGATATTCTTTGCTATTCCCGGCCCGCCTGTGAGTCATCAGAGATGGGAACACCAGATATTTTGATTCCCCCCACAGAGGCTTGGGACTGGCTCGAGGAACAAGGATTGGCGACGGCACCCAAATCATCGGATGAGTCCCGACCCCGCGACCACCCTCGCAGGGGCAGGCGCGGGGGAAAAAAGAACAAGGACATGAGACCAAAGGTGACCGCCCCAAACCCTGACCAAATTAGGCTGGGGCGTCAGGAGGCCCTGCAGACGATGGCAGCCCTCCAATCTACCAGATCTCCATCCCCGGTCGGCTCCGCTTACTCCCTGCCGAAATCCGGAGACTCCGGATCCACGCCTGAATGGTCCATGGATGCGGATTTCCCCCCGCTCCTGGGCGGCAGATGGTATTATTTGAGCCTTGCCTTTATCAAGTCACGATGTCACTGCAGGCCATGTCATCCGTAGTAACTCTCAGATGCTCTTATCTCCTCTCTAGGGGTATCTGAAGGGGATAGTCTGTATATCGGCTCTTCTTTACCACTGGTCTGTCCCTCCGCGGTTGTGCAACGACGCTAGTCCAGTTGCCATGACGTGGCGTGTTCGTTTGGGCAGTTCCTCATGTTGGGGATCCGCTCTTTTCCTGTTTCAAGATATCACAAAGATCTACATTATTATTTTCTTCCCCCTGCATGAGTCGCCATGCATACAGACCTGCTGCATTTTCCTTCTCCCTCCCGGGGGTGGTTCATCACACAGGGGACGCCATAGTGCAAGGGTAGGGTCCGCTGATTTCAGTTGTCCCGATGACCAATCTTAATATAATAACCTGGAATGTCAGGGGCATTCACACACCCTCCAAGCGGTACGCCATCTACGCCTATCTGCAACGTCACGCGACGAGTGTGGCGCTATTGCAGGAGACACACCTGTCGGCTGTGGAGGCTATCCGCTTACGTCGTCGCTGGCGGGGACAGGTATACAGTACCAACTATTCATCCATGGCCAGAGGGGTGGTGATATGGGTTAAGGCGGGGGTTCCATGGGAGGAGGTGGAGGTCCTGTCAGACCCCATGGGGCGCTACGTCTTAGTGAGCGGCAAGCTGAATGGCCAACCAGTCTTGTTGGGTTCCATATATGCCCCCAATGTTACGCAGGGCACCTTTCTTAGTGACCTTTCGGAGATACTGCTCCGGTGGAGGGAGATCCCGTGGCTCCTAGGGGGCGACTTTAACGCGGTACTTGATGTCTCGCTCGACGGTTCCTTTCCCCCCCTCACTCGTACTACGGCCTTCTCAAACGCGCAACTCTTAAAATCCTGGATGGACAATTGGGCACTCTCGGACATCTGGCGGGAACCCCACCCACATTCCAGAGTATACTCTTTTTTATTCCCCAGTCCATAATCTACATGTGCGCCTCGATCGCATACTCGTATCCACAGCCCTACTCGCTCTGATACAGTCTATTGACTACCTTGGTCGGACACATTCCGATTATAACCCCTTGGTGATGAACCTGGCCTGGGAGGCGCGACCCCCTCCGATTCCGGCCTGGCGCCTGCAGACGGCGGCCCTGGAAGACCCTCTCTTCCGCGGTTCACTGGAAGCTGCGATTGCTAGCTATTTCGCACTCAATACGGCTTCCACGGACTCGGTTCTCACAGAATGGGAAGCCTTTAAAGTAGTGATTAGGGGCCATTGCCTGGGACAGACTTGGAGTATTCGCAGACAAATCGACACTTCCCTATCCATCATTGGGAAGCAGCTGCTTCCACTTGAGACGCAGGCTGTCAATTGTCCGGATCGACAGCAGCGCCTGGACGCTGCCCATGTCGAGCGGGAGGCACTTCTAGACCGACTGAGGTGCCATAATTACTTGGCGCACTCGGCCCGTTCTCATTCTGCGGCAGACAAGGCCGGAAGATTGCTGGCCTACTTGATCAGGCAAGAACACCCCCAGCGCCCCATACAGTTGCTGCTCGACGATCAGGGTCAGGAGCGAAGCACTCAGAGAGACATTCACGCGCTGATGACTGAACACTACACTCGACTGTATGAGACCCGACTGGCGGGCAACGCCCACCATGTGGATTCCTCTCTGGACAAAGTGGAGTTGCCCACTCTTACAGTTGATCAGCTCCTGGAACTGGACTCCCCCCCCCCTAGCCGAGGACGAAATACGAGACGCACTACGATCCTTGTCCTCCGGTAAAACTCCGGGTCCGTATGGCCTCCCGGCCGAGTTCTTCAAAACTTACGCGGAACATTTAGTACCACAACTTAATTCGCTGTACACGGAGGCAATCTCGGATGGGGTTCTACCCCCGACCATGCGTACTGCTAACGTGGGTTCTTAGCTAAAACCTGGTAAGGACCCCACGTCCCCTGGCTCTTATCGACCGATTGCAATATTGAACACGGATTATAAGATCCTGGCGAAAGTCTTGGCCAATCGATTGGCCCCTCTTGTCCCGGACTTGGTACACTCCGATCAGAATGGCTTAGTTCCTCAGCGAAATACTGCTTTGAACATACAACGCTACTTTCGGGTGGCGGAATATGCCCCGATCGATTGGCCACGCTCTGGCTGCATGGTATTAGACCTTTAAAAGGCCTTTGATTCGCTGGCTTGGAACTTCCTCTTCGCCGTTCTGACACGTTTTGGAGTCGGTCCCTACTTCCTTAGTTTGGTGCGGCTGCTGTATCGCAATCCATCGGTCCGGATTCGGACAGGACCATATGTTTCAGACCCAATCAAGGAGAGACGTGGAACCCGGCAGGGATGCACGTTGTCCCCGCTTTTGTTTGCGCTGGCAGTGGAACCGCTGGCGGTTCATATTCGCACCCATGTTGACATGGGGATTGCCCTGGGAGATGGCACTCACACCATTTCGCTATACGCAGATGATCTGCTGCTATATGCTCGGGACCTTCATAACATCCCCTCCACACTTGATCAAGCTCTCTGCCATTTTACACGCGCCTCGGGACTGCGAGTCATTGCAGCGAAATCTATACTTTCGCCGTTTCTGGAGGAGACTCCTGATCCGGGATACGTGCTGGGGGGGACACCCATGACCTGGTGCGTGGACCCTTTTCGCTATTTGGGGGTCCGAGTTTATCGTAACAGAACGGACCTTTTCGATGGGAACGTGCATCGGGCCACTACGGCGATTCGGTCACAGATGGGTTTCTGGAAGACTCTCCCCCTAGCGATTTCTGGGAGGATTGCCCTTATCAAAATGGTAGTTCTCCCTCGCCTTCTCTACTACTTCGCCACTCTACCCTTTATCATCTCCCCCCCCTTCTTCAGGCAATGGGAAACGGTTGTGCGAGACTTTATATGGGGAACATCACGTCACAGAGTGTCCATGGGAAAACTTTATTTGCCCGCCGAGCTGGGTGGCCTAGCGCTACCCAACTTCGAGCATTACTACTTGGCTTCCCAGCTGCAATGGGTTGCCAGATGGCTGTCCTCCCGTTACTTGCCAGATACGGCTTCTTTACAGCCCCCGCTGACACAGGGCAACCTTTTACAAATTTTCCATCCTTGTTCCAAGCCCAGACCTCCCGATACACTTCTACTCAATGTAGCGTACAGGTGCTTCTATAGGTGTCTCTTTCTTACTAGAACCACCATTCCCTATGCACCTGCTATCCCATTGCTGGGAACTCCACAAGGGGACACCTACACGACGGTGACTGAATTACAACACTGGGCCTCGGAGGGAATACAGGACATGGGAGACCTCTTTCAGGATGGCACTCTCATCCCATACCAGGACCTCATAGCGGAGGGGAACCTACGCCCGGAGCAATTTTTATTACATAGAACAATTATAGCTTCGTTATCGTCTAAATGGGGTACACTCACTCAGGAACCTCCCATACACCACACTTTGCAATACCTTCACGTGATGGGGACAGGGAGACACCTCACGCGCTGGTTCGCATCTTCCCTCCGGCAACACACGGAGGTGGACCTCACTCGGCTGCGGCATCATTGGGAGGAGGCCCTGGGGAGGGCGTTTACAGATAAAGAGTGGACTGCCGTCCGGGGTGGCCCGACATACATTCCGCGTAATCAACGGTTCAAGCAAATTCAATTCTTTGTGCTGCATCGAACTTACCTTGCTCCAGCTCAAATCAATAGGAACTTCCTCCGCGCAGACGCGGCTTGCCCCCGCTGCCGGCAGTTAGATGTCGACATTCTCCATATGCTCTGGCATTGTCCGGCCTTAACAGATTACTGGAATAATGTGACAATCACCTTGACAACTTGCACCTCCCGAGCCATTCCACCTAACTGGGAAGCCCATGTCTTACACCTCTTTAGCAGAAACAAAAAATATCGAGCCGCCACACGATTTCTAGACCTGGGTCTAATAACAGCCAAACGATTGATCACTAGACGATGGAAATCCCCTCTGTCGCCTTTCCCACTTGCCTGGCGCCAGTCCCTGCTTAATTGGGCTAAAGCAGAGGGTGTGGCACTGCGTAGGGACCACCTACTTGGCATTCGTAAATTCCCCCTAGCACCTCAGTGGGACACAATGGTTTCCAAGCTCCAAGAAATAGTCACTAACACAGGGGACTCGAATACTCCATCTGGGGTCGATATCCAGGGTCCATCCCCCACCAGCAGGGGTGTTGAGTAGCACTGACTTCCAGGCTGACCTAGCTCTGCTGTTCCAGAACCTCATTGCCACTAGACCCTTGCAGCTCTGGCTCCCCCGGCTATACTAGATGCGGCAGCAGGTCTTGAGCGACTCCCTTTCCCTTCCTTGACTTATGTTGTCCTCATTTTGTTGTACCCTACGTCCCCAGTTGGGTTTGAACTACACTCTATCTGAACTGTTGCATGCAACCCGGTGGTGAGACCTGTCAGCGCTGATCCGCCCTGTTTAGGGATATTGATCCACGACTATATGTGATCGCCGCAATCTACTCACCTGTCTCTCCTTTTGCTACTGGACACTGCTCATTATGCTATTGGCAATCGCTTTTCTTCTTGATACATGAGCACTGCTCTGACTATGTTTAAAAATTGTGCAAAAATGTTAATAAAAAGATTTAAACAAAAAAAAAGTTAGACTAAGCATTTCAGAAAATTGCAGACGTGCAGTTACTATGAAATTATTACACTACGGCCTCCTGGCAGTGGGTGGGGACGTGACCTTTGTAGTTGAGGCACACAAAGCATTCAGAACAGAGGTATTCTACTCCTGGGTTAAATTCCCAGCTGTGTATGCACGTACACAATTGCACACTTACATTGAGGATGAAACACCAGAGAAATACTTTCCATACGCGGACATAGAAATTCCGTTGACTTGCCAAGAACAAATAAATTGGTTTAAAGGCGCTCTCCCCGATACCGTAGAAAATGTGAGACTCGGTTCGCTCAGTAAAGAAGGAGCGACCTGGTCGGTCTTAGCTGCTTATACTTCGCATACTAATTTCACTAATTTAAATGCAGCAGAAATAGGAAAACTATACAAAGATCTAGTAAACATTTACAGAAACCTCACGCAGTACATTATGCGAACACTCAGGCTGCACAACCATAATTAGCTGCTACGGGTATCAGCCCTCAAACACCAAGTGCCATTATGGGAAACGTTCCCACCTGTCGGGAGCAATTTCCGTTCTGGATAGCACAAAATATTGGTCAGCTTGAAGCAGTTTTTCCCGATACGGGCCCGCAGGATAATCACAGAATATTGGCAATTTGCTTGCCGATGGGGATGGCTCCCGCAGTGGAAGATTGTGCAACTTGAGGTACAGTCTTAGCTGCCGTTTATGCCAGTACACATGGTACCCCCTTCAATATCAGTTCTACCTGAAGTACTGAAACAGGTACAGAATGAGTACAGGGCTGCACAAGTCCTGGACATAGGGATGAAACTGGTAGAGAACTTTGACACAGTATCCGCTATATTGTTTGGTAACATAAAAGGGGAGGCAGCAGCGTTGGCTATACACCACCACCTAAAGGAACTCACTCCTGCACAGCAGGAGCGGAAATTACCTAAAATTATTGAAGAATCCTATGCTACGCTGGGTAGAGATAATTTAGGAGTCAAACCTGGGAAACCAACGGTTAAGGGTAATTCTGAAAAGGATAACTCCTAGCAAGCACCAGATTCTTCCAAGAAGAAGTGGGATAATGATCAAAAAATTAACAAAATAAAACACGATCACGGGGTGGGTCCCCTCAACAGGAAACCGTGATAATAATATTAGAAAGCCTGACAGGTATCTGTATACTGATACACGTTCCTTTCGTTCCTTTCAGGATTTGTCCAATACACGTTCAGAGAGAGGTGGATGGTCAGAGCGCAGATCAGAAGAGCATGTGAAGCTGAAAAGGGAAACACATCGCACTTCAGACTACATCCTTAAAGAGGATAAACCAAAGACTCAAAAACATCAATTTAAAAAGCTAAAAGTAACAGGGATTAAAATAAGACATGCGCAGACTACTGAGGACTCCGTTTCTGAATGTGGAATGGGCAGTGACGATGCTGGACAGTGCTGCAGAAGTCACAATAACTTGCTGGAACCTGATGGATTATCTGGCGGTAGTAGCTCTGAGTGAGCATATCACGGTGGAAACACCTGATACAAGGGTAAGTGTCCCTCATTGTTTATACGAAATTACACTCCAAATGGAGGGGAACATACCCAGGACAGTTAAGGGTCTTTTTTGCGAGAACCTGACTTATGGTTACGACATTCTTCTGGCTGAAAAGGATTGTCCACTTGAGTTCCTATTGAAGTGCCCAATGGGAGAAACAGTAATTTTACTGGCTTTCTCCGAACTCGTTCCAGAATCAGTTAAACATTCATACGCGCAGTCGTGGGCTCTAGCGCTAGCTCCTGCACTTTACCGAAACCATGTTGGGCGGGATGATGAGTCGCCTCATCACAAAATTCCATTCAAATTAGTCCCTCAAACCCAAAGACAATACCCAATAAAAAAGGAAGCTAAAAATCAAGTTAGGGAAATACTAGAACAACTTGAGTACCGGGGAAATTGCACCTCGCCCATGAATAATCCCATTGTTTCATGTAATGACACAGGACAATTCATACCGTCTAGTCTTAGACTACAGACATGTGAACACTTCCACAAGCACATTTGCAGTACAAAATGCGCATAGTGCCGCACTAATGAATAACATTGCGCGGAAGAAATACAAAACAACACAAGATATCTCAAATGGATTCTTTTGCCAAAATATAGCACCTGAAAGCAGATACTTGACAGCATTCTCTGCGTTAGGGTCTCAGCGACAGTATTGTCGTTTACCACAGGGGTATAATAATAGCCCCTTGCTGTTTTCATCAAGAGTTTGTGACTTCAAAATTTTGATGAGGAGGCATTGTCCTACGTAGATGATATTTATCTGACGGACGATGAATTAATAGAACACTTGGCTAGAGTGAACCACATAATTCTTGGGTTCGCTCAATTAGGTTACAAATTAAATTTAAAAAAAATCAAAAATTGCCCACCTCAGTGTCCTTTTTCTAGGATATGAGTTGTCAAGTAAAGGCAAAAGCCTGGCGGCACATTGTTTTTAGAAAATCTTGCACTGCTCCATCCTCCAACAACTCTGAAAAGACTACAATCCATTTTAAGAATTTTAAATTTTGGCAGAACATAAATTTTGGATTACGCAATCGCCCATTGGACACAGGAATATACAAACATTTTATGTTCCGTACACGCTGACATGATAGCTTCCAACCATTTGCACACACGAGTAAACTCGACTAACCTGGTAATCCGCGTAGTCGCTGGACTAACCGGGTATACCTATATCACTTTCAATGATGGTGATACGGTACCCATTGCATACAAATCAAATTTGTACACAAATGCAGAAATGCGTTGTGCACCTACTGAGAAAATTCTCACAGCAGTAGTGAGAGCAAGGGCACTGGCTCAGGGTAAGCAAATAATTGTAGTTACTCCAGTACCAACCTTAGAGGCCAGTACAAAAGCAAGCCTTCCAAACGCTAAAGCCTTGCATCCACAATGGGCTAACTCTCTCACTGCAACAGATGTAGACTACAGATTTGATTATAGCCTACAAACACAAGCATTCTTGCAGTAGAAACAAGAATATCCTCTGCCGAATGAAATAATGTCTCTAGATCGATATGAATACATCATTTATACCGATGGATTTGCTCAACCTGCCATAGGGACACTTCAACAATATTCTGCGGCGTGCGCAATCATAAAGTGGCGCATGTGTTTTCAGAAATTTCTGTCCTGAAAAAACACATACGCAGTCCCTAGGGGACTGCACAGCTCAGCTGGCAGAGTAAAAGCCCTGATTATGGCACTACAAAGTACAGATCCCGAATTCCCCACACTCATAGTGGGCGATTCATACTATTGTGTCCGGTCCTTTAACGAATATCTTCGCTATTGGGGCCAAAATGGATTTCGAGATTCAAAGGGTTGCACAATCAAGCACAAGACACTTTGTGAACAAGTGGCAAAGCTGAAAGAATGCGTGCCAAGGGCTCATGGTATCCATACATTGAGTCATCGGCATGTTGGCGTTCACGTTGAGGGGAATTCCATGTCCGATGAGACCGCAAAGGCAACAGTCCGCACTGCTGCCATCGCTGCAATCACTCGTTCTAGTAGGAGATTAGACCGAGACCTCATGGTGGCTGTCAATACGGCCCTCAATGACACTCACTTGCCGAAAGGCTTTCCACTCAAGTACTCCTAAAAGTTTTCTTTTTTTAAAACATTTTTATTAACATTTAATAATAAGGACAGTTACGCAAGTACCTATACGGCAGTCGCCCAAGGCACTTTTCCAAGTAAACATATTGTAGATAAAGTAAATGTCATCACATTCTTGGCAAATATACATGTATTGCAATTGCGAGGTATCGGGCCAGCATAACTATTACAATGCACAATACAATTTACATAGTGCGTCATATTCAGTTGTTCCATAGTGTTAAGCTTCCCTGTTATTTATCTGCTTCCCCTTTTATTTTTATTACAGAGCCTTGTAATCCACTGCAGACATTACAGCGCATGTGGGTACAGTGTGCGATTATAACATAGAGGTGGAGACAGGAATTGCACAACATAGGCGACTGTTCTCTCAATGTCTGCGGCAACCCAGGAACAATCTGGGGCTAGGCCGTTGATCACCATCATACTATACATTTCCCCGTGTCAAACTTACTGTACTATCCCATGGCTCGAACAAATGTGACAATAGCAAAAAGGAGAAAAACAAATTACAAAACCAAAGAAAAACTCCGGCAGCAATTGGCGGTGGTAATGCAACCCAGCATCTCTCCAGGCATATAGACGGACCGTTGCACATGTTAGAATCCATCTCCTCCCTGGAAGGAGTTACGACTCAATGAATTCCTAAGCAGTGGGGAAATGATATGGGAGCTTAAGTAGACAGCAGCTACCGGGTTACATAGATCTGAATTATCACAAACAGCTAGATGTAACATCAGAGGAAACTCCAACTCTTTCTCCCAGTAGACCCATGGGGGGTGGTAGGCAGTTTCGGCATGGTTCACAGCACTGAGGTTACTGCCCTTTGCGCTGACATTCAAACCACTCATCCTCTGTCAGTGGCCATCATTCAAACAGTGGGTCAGCCTCCTGTGTCTCCACCCGCAAGGAGGGGGTCCCTGCCTGGGTCGGGTCCACCTTGTCCCCATCCGGCTGGGCAGCTGCCTGCAACCAGCCTCTCCAGCATATCACCCCATATCTCCAAGTCGCGGTCAGCATTTTCATCTTTTTTTTTTTAATAACATATTTTATTGGGTTTTCATGGTACAATCCGGGCCGTGGCCCTAATTTTGCATTTTGGAGACGAGATAAATCAAAAGTACCATAATATGCATACATTTGCAACTCCTGCCGAACTTGCAGGTAAAACAACATAAACATAGCGCAGACAATCCCAGATCCCAGAAGTCTCAAAGAATTTGCCTGAATGCTGGCCCAAACAATGACATGTTGTGGTGTGGGTTGTACAATAATCATGGATGTGCGGGGCTAATTCTTATCAGGGGTCTTAGGACTGAATAGGAGGTAAGTCTATGCCCCGATATGTCGCCCAGCGGGACCATATTTTCCTGTGTTTCTGGGGGCAGCCTCAGGCCTGGAACACCGCAATCTCTGCACCCATACATCTATCCATGTCCTTTCAGCATTTTCATCTTTGCGAGTTGAACGCAAGCGACGCATCTCAGCCACCCCCCGTTCACACATGTCCACCTTCCATTTAGCTTGGCGAGGGGCCGTAGAATGCGTCTAGTACATAGCAATACGTTGCTTCGCCAATATTAGCCCCAATAGGCCAAATATATACTGCATAAGGGTCCTCGGTTTGGGGGACGGTAAAACTCCTAAAAGACAATGTTTGATCGATGCCTCAACTGGGATTCTGCGTGATATTTTTGCGTATTGTAGAAAATGGCCCTCAGGGACTTTAACATTCTCTAGTGTCAGCAAGGGAGAGGAAAGTCCTGTTGAGATTTAGGTCGCCTGATGCGACACATCCACCGTCAAACAATCCAGTCAGGTCCATCACCGCTTGTATGTGACGGAAACTGTGGAGCCATTTTAGGGGAAGTGATCGGGCGTATGGGGCCCTTCGCAGTACAAGGGTGACTGCACGTTCCCAGACCCATGCAACCTGACGGACCACAAATGGGCAATCCGGGGGGTCTGTGAGCCCAACATAAGATATCTTGGAAGGTCTGCCCCTGCACCCCAGTCGGCCAGTAGTTTCTTCTCTGCATTTGGCCCCGCAGCACACCACTGTGCTGGTTATTAAAGGAGCCTAGCAAAGTAATAAAGCGAAGGTCCGGAAGGCCTAGGCCCCCTTGGTCCATATCCAGATTTAATATCACCAGCTTCACCCTCCTGCGTTTCCCGGCCTACACTAAGGAGATGAGGAGGCTGGTTAGGGTGGCAAAGGTGGTGCTAGGGATATGGCAGAAGGAGTTCTACAGCACATAGAAGCAGCACGGCAGGAGAACCATTTTACCCAGAGCCACTCGTCCCATAACAGACAGGGGGAGGTGGTTCCAGAAACGAATCGAGGATTCCAAGCCCAAAAGCACCGGTGTTCAAGGGATACTGGGCCTCAGCCGTATGGGCGACCTTGATACCTAAGTAACGGAAATGATCACGTTCTCATGCAAACGCTGAGGCAGGGAGATCCATGATCTCCTTCCCAACCAGAGTCGCCAGTGGGAACATAACCAACTTCTGGCTATTAACAACCAACCCCGACATGTCCCCAAACTCCGACAATATGTCCAGGAGGGTGGGCACCGCTTCCTCTGGATGACGGACATAAAGCAGTGCGACATCCGCATACAAAAATATGACATGGGTACGACCATCCAAATTTATGCCCTAACGGGCCACTCCTACAAGTTAGATGCACATAACATTACATATGCTCAGATTCCAGGAATTGGGGACAGAGTAATACCAAACACTGATCGCAGATTGGGTTTAATACTAGCTGCACTCGAGGGTCTGGGGTCAGCTCTCTCTGGGATTACGGCTACAGTATCATTAGTGAAGCATCGCTATTGGTGGCCAGGTCTTACCAAACAGACCAAGGACTTTGTTCTTAAATGCAACATCTGTCATTAGATGAAAAGTTCCACCGTAGCACATCCAGCACAGACACCTCTATTGATCTCAGACAAGCCTTTGGCTCGTGTTTATTTGGACAACTGCGGCCCCTTACACTCTGATGGGGCTTACAAGTACATCTTGGTGGCAGTGGATTCATGCTCCAGACGCCTGTGGGTTTGACCACAGCACTCGGCTGATGCCCGAACTGTTATAAAAGATTTGCGAGTCTTCATAGGGACAAATGCAATGGGCACACTACATTCCGACCACGGACCGGCATTTATCTCTCGGGCTTACAAAAAAGCCATGGAAAGTTTGGGTGTGGCCTTGCGGCACTCCTCCCTCTACCATCCTGAGGGAAATTTGATAGTTGGGAGGAAAAACCGTGGCTTAAAGCAGTCCTTGACAGCAAGGGTATTAGGCTCGGGTGGCAGTTGGGTCAATCACCTATATGGGGTCCAGAGGGCACTAAATAACATGCCAAGAAAATCCCTGGGGGGTCGTACTCCATATAAAGTCCTGTTTGGGGTTAGAATGTGGGTCTCAGACCTCGATAGTGTCGACACAGTGGCAGCAGAAACACCATTTGACATCAATGAACGTTTGGCTGTTTTACAGGAAATCATGAATTCCGGGCCTTACAAAGCAACGTCCAAGTAAAACGCACCGCCACTGGGGAAGTGAAGGTAGTTCCGGCAAGACCTGCTTGGGTCCCAAATATTGGGGACCTGGTCAGTGAGAAAATTGTGGACAAGAAAGAATTTAGGCCATCTTACAGAGCACATGTACCTGTCCTGGCTGTCGAAGGTATGAGAACCTTACTTTTTCTGACCCTTTGCTGGTCGCAGAGACAAGAGGGTTGTCTCTATTGATCTGATCAAACCACACTATGTGGCCGATTCTCAACAGTAGGCCACGCAGGGTCCTGGGTAGCCGCCGTACTCCTCTCGCTAACATACAGCAAGTTCAGATGGAAGCTTTAATAGCATCTGAAGATTCCACTCTCTAAAGAGAAGCTGCAATCAACAATGAAATGATACTTCTCCCTGTTGAAACAACTACAACTGTACAATCAACAAGTACAGAAATCTCATTTCGAAAAATTGACATCTATGTGAATATGCCACAGAGCGAGTCATCTCCTGGTTCTACAAAACCTGCTGAGCTGCTAAAAATAGACCGGACGGCCTCTGTCTACTTTGTGAATTATGACGACTTCTCATCAGATTCAAGTGAACCTGAACTGCCAACATTGCCTCTCCCTTTCAAGCTACGAGTGTATGCTCTCTATCTTTGGCTGAAAAAGACATACTTTGTTGTTCCATGGATACATCTCTGGATTACATTTGGATTACTTTTCATGGTCCTCTGGATTGGTTTGGTAACTGTTTTTTTCCTACTTCGGATTGAACACTATCTTCCAGAACGCTCTGCAGTACCACTTGTGAACTTGGTTCTGAAACCACATGCATCATCGCACCGTCAACTAAGGGACTTGTCCCTGGTGAACATTACAGCAGTTCCAGTTCCTGAAGGAATAGTGTGGGACAGGATATCGAATGATGTGTATGGTCCCACTGAAATTTTACAAATTCCATATTTGTTTAAAATTTCTTTAAATGATATTATTACCTTTAGTACTTTCTCTGATGATTGGGACATTGAAACTGTGCACAATTTGTTTGCAGATCCAGAGTAATCAGCTGTGTTTTCTAATGATGAATTGTACGATGGTACATCTAATTTTGGAGCCACGTTCTGTTATCAACATTATAGTCACCATTTCTTCCACAAAGCTAACATCCCACGTGCTGTTTAAAATTATACTCAATGGGAACACTGCCCAACACCGTGGCACAATATTGGTGAAATAAAGCTAAATTGAATTAAATATGTTGGTATATGCTATTTCTAGAGTGCAGACCTCCCCAAAAGGTAGCACAGTGCTGTACATGGTCAAAGACAAGCATAACGTCAATGAATAATAGGAAAGGAAGCTCAGCTGTGGCTGGTTAATGTGTTGTAAAGTAGTGTTCTCTTAAAAAGGTGAGTCACACTCTTCTTTTCTAAGTTAGAGCGGCGTTGGGGCTGTCCCTATTGATATGGGGACGTTGTTTAGGATTTTCAGAGGATAGAAAAGGCCTGCTGTTTTCTTTTTTTCTTTTTTACATATCTTAGGGGGCAGTCTGATGGTGTCCGGGCAGCGGGTCGGCAGAGAACCACCAAAAATGGTGAACTTGCCTGCCTGCAAAATTGACAGATGGGACAGCTGTCACATTTATCACTGAGTACCGTATCTAACAAGCTGTTTTTTCCCCCTCTTTGTTCTTCAGCCTTTAATTTATCCATGTATTTTACTTCACCCTCTTTCCCTTCGGTGGTAAATCCCAGAACCCCTCTTTTACCTATCATTCTTTTTTTCAGTTGATTCCCTTATGTTTCCATTGGAGTTTTTAGTTATTTTTCTATTTTTAATTCTGTCTGCAGACAACTTTAGGTATATGGATGACCTTTCATCATCAGTTCTTCAACAAATAAAGTACAACAAGGTGTTCAGGGAAGGAGTTCTCTTTGGACCAGTCCTCTTCAGCCATTTGCTTTTATTCGCTTTGCTTGCATGGACTGTCCATCGAGGCAGTGACATTTTTGGCAGGGCACATTGTCGAGTTTGTATTCCCATTAGTTTTTGGTGATGTGACAGCACATAGTCCTTTACATGCCTTATCAGTTACACTTTGTGAGATAACTGTTGCCTAACTTCTAAGTTTTATTAAAAGCTACAATAATATAGACAGAATAGCCATAGTATCAGTTGTACTCCAAACTGCCACTAGGGCAGCAATTAACTTCATTTTTAAACTTGAATGTCTGCAAAACTCTTTTAAAGGCCACCATGGATCCTGCTATACTGCTAGATGCATCCTGGTTGGTCCAGCCCCACCAATTAGGCTCCTTCTGTACTCCTCAATTGTAGATGCATATTGGGAGTGTGGTGTGTCTTAAGACTGATTGCATATGCTATGTCATGAAGACTTTTGCCCTCTTATCCCCCTGGATGAAATCAGTTATTGCACCCTGCGATCTGTCACAGCTGGTGCTCCTGTATTTACACTGCTTGTCTAATTTACCTCTGAATAGCTGGTTTTCAGACGAAATTTCCCACACATCTGCCTTATTCTCCCCCTAGCATTATCGGTTATATTACTCAACTTTAACTTGAAAGCCGCATGAAGGAGAGTAGGAGCACACTGCCTCTCACTCCCAGCACTCACTCTGCCCATCATGGTAGATGCAGTGCATGTTAACACTTCAGTAGTAGTCTTTTTCATTTTTCGTCCTTGGTGGTACAGCCTGTGCCGTGTAACTCTAGACACATGTTTCTGGATTCATTCCTTCATCAGTAGAGAGCAACAAGTCGTTTTGGGAGTGCTGGAAATGCTGCCCAAACTATCTCAGGTCTCTGTACCGCTCACTGGGCACATTTGCATCAACCCAAGCTTGTAGGCTCTGTAGCTCAAGAGAGCCTTTTCAAACAGCAAGAGATGGGAACACGCTGCCACCCACTCTGGGCAAGCTTCGCTGCCTCCATCCAATCGCTTCCTACCTATCCAGGTATGCCTCACCACCCAGCCTCTTCTGCGCCCAGCTCGCTTCCACGCGCGCACCCGTCTTCCTGTTCCCTCCCCACTCTGATTTTTCCCTTTCCTCCCTCGTACAGCACCTTCAATATGGCAACCCAGTCCTGAAGATGATCCTAAATGATTAAGGATCGAAACGCCGTCGACATTTCAGCGCAATTTATGGCACTTTTTCAATTATGGTTCATTCAAAATGTCTTAATAACATGATCAATCACTGTAAATAATATATATGAACCATACATTCTTGTATATACCAGTCACCTTTTTCACGTTGCGCCTTCCGCTGTTCCTTTCACTTGTCACTTGCGCCGTTCACTTTCTAGTGTCACGAGCACATAAGTGCACAAAGTTTTTGGGTTGTTTTTGCAATTTTTGCCTACAGTGCTGATACAACTGTTTCTTCGTATTCCAACTATATGATGCCTTGAGCACATTTTACAACGAACTATGAGTCTCCCTAAATTCTTCTCTTAGTAATGTCTTGTACATACTGATTAAATTGCCTTTCTTAATAATACCGGTTGAGATATTGTTGTTGTTTTACGCCTCACACTCCCAGCACTCAGTTTGCCCCAATGCATCATGGTAAATGCAGTGCATGATAACAATTATTTCAGTAGTAGTCTTTAATTTTTCACCCTTGTTGGTGTATCCTGTGCTATGTAACTCTAGACATGTTTTTCTGGATTAATTCCTTAATCAGTATAGAGCAGCAACAAGTCGTTTTGGGGGTGCTGGAAATGCTGCCTGAAGTCTTCTCAGGTCTCTGTACAACTCAGTGGGCACAGATGCACTGCACTTACCATGATGCATCGGGGTGAACTGAGCATTGGGATATGAGGCAGTGTCCTCCCACCCTCTTTTTGTTTGAAAAAGCTCCCTTGAGCTGACAAGCTCTGGCTGATGCTCCTGCATCCAGTGAGTGGTACAGAGACCTGAGAAGGCTTAAAGCAGCATTTCCAGCACCCCCAAAAGAATTTGTTGTTCTCTACTGAAGAAGGACAACTATCCTGAAACACATGTCTAGAGAAACACAGCTCTGGCTCCACCACCGAGGGTGAAAAACTAAAGACTTTTACTGAAGTAAGTGTCACTGCATTTTCCATGATGCATTGGAGCGAACTGAGTGCTGGGATGTGAGGCAGTGTGCTTCCACCCTCTATTTGTTTGAAACCAGCATGACACATGTTGGTGTGTGTAACAATTTGTGTTTATTTATTTGATTATTTATTTTGCCCTCCTCACCATGCTAACTTGACTCAATCATCTCCAATAGCCGTATAGGTATTTCTGCCCTTTCTGAGACCTAGGGCTATTCATTTCGTAACGGGTCTTAGGCTGTTGCTCTAGTCGATGGTGTTATTAATCATAGGACCCATTCATGTCTAACACTCAGCCAGATTTGCTCTTTTACTTTTGCTTCCTTGAATCCATAGAGAAAACCTTTTTTATTTTTGCTAACCAGTTCTTCAGCTTAGGAGGTTCGGCATCAGTCCATTTCCTACAGATGACATGTTTCGCTATCAGTATCAGATAGAAAGTTCTGTTTCTTCCCTTTTGATTTAGTGGGCTCTTTTTCAGTCTCTTACGATATTCCAAACAAGACCAAGTGGGGAGCCTACCCTAGTTTCTTTCCTGACTATTCCCGATATGGCTGAACTTTCATTCTCCCAGAATATTTCCAGTCTGGGTCACTCCAGGAACATATGGAGATCATCCGCTCTGGGAAGTTTGCACTTCCTTAACACCTCTCAGTCCTACCAGAAATCTTCAAAAGCTTATAGAGGGTCCAGTAAGCTCTGTTTAATGTAAACAGATTGTTTCTTTTAAGCGCAGCAGATCTGACAACATTGTATAAAGTGCAAAAAGATACTTGCCATAATGTCTCCGACTGGTTGCTTAGCAAGCATTCATCCCATATTCTATGAGGCACTGACATTTTTTATTTTAAATATATTTTTATATGTAGACCAAAGAAAAGGAATACACTCACACGTAACATGCGCCGTAGTTCATGATTATATGTTGAGAGTACAGAGGCTCTGTTGTCATGAATGTTCTTCACTCATGCATCCGGGAAACCTTTAGGTTTTTTAAAAGAACCCTCACCCACCAACCTAGTTGTTGGCATGCTTCATCATTGGGTTCCCACCTAAGATGCCTAGCGCATCCTGGATGTGCTGCGATGCCTGATTACAGTGGAGCTGGATTTATTTTTATGTGGTTGTAAATTAGGGAGTGGTTTTAAAACTGCCTCAAGGTTGTCCTTTCCAATCGAAATCTTTATTAATGGGGTAGGGAAGTAAAAGCAACTGATGTAAAGTGAGAGAAGAATGGTCTCACACATCAAGGTGTATAGTCTACATGTTTCAGCCAATTGGGGGCACTATAAAGTCACAATGGCTTTCTTCAGGACCAGGTGTACTAGGAACCAGCCTAGTGTAATGTAAGTATGTACATGACCTTGACTGGTAGGTCGCTCCCCCACCACACATCTCCGTCTGTGTGCCCTGCTGCTGCCCCTGATTGTGCTCGTTTTTTCCTTTCTGTGCCCCCTTGCTGCCCCTGATTGTGATCGTTTTTTCCTTTCTGTGCCCCCTTGCTGCCCCTGATTGTGATCGTTTTTTCCTTTCTGTGCCCCCTTGCTGCCCCTGATTGTGATCGTTTTTTCCTTTCTGTGCCCCCTTGCTGCCCCTGATTGTGATCGTTTTTTCCTTTCTGTGCCCCCTTGCTGCCCCTGATTGTGATCGTTTTTCCTTTCTGTGCCTGTTTCCCGCCGCTGCGCCCTCGGCCCCGCCCCCACACAGCCCATTCGCTGCCCCATTCCCTGCTCCTCCCTCCCACCTCCCCATTTATGGCGGCCGCTGCGTGGTGAAGAGAGCGACCCCTGACCTTGACTGGTAGGTCGCTCCCCCACCACACAGCTCCGTCTGTGTGCCCTGCTGCTGCCCTTGATTGTGCTCGTTTTTTCCTTTCTGTGCCCCCTTGCTGCCCCTGATTGTGCTCGTTTTTTCCTTTCTGTGCCCCCTTGCTGCCCCTGATTGTGATCGTTTTTTTCCTTTCTGTGCCCCTTGCTGCCCCTGATTGTGATCGTTTTTCCTTTCTGTGCCCCCTTGCTGCCCCTGATTGTGATCGTTTTTCCTTTCTGTGCCCCCTTGCTGCCCCTGATTGTGATCGTTTTTTCCTTTCTGTGCCCCCTTGCTGCCCCTGATTGTGATCGTTTTTCCTTTCTGTGCCCCCTTGCTGCCCCTGATTGTGATCGTTTTTCCTTTCTGTGCCCCCTTGCTGCCCCTGATTGTGATCGTTTTTTCCTTTCTGTGCCTGTTTCCCGCCGCTGCGCCCTCGGCCCCGCCCCCTCACTGCCCATTCGCTGCCCCATTCCCTGCTCCTCCCTCCCACCTCCCCATTTATGGCGGCCGCTGCGTGGTGAAGAGAGCGACCCCTGACCTTGACTGGTAGGTCGCTCCCCCACCACACAGCTCCGTCTGTGTGCCCTGCTGCTGCCCCTGATTGTGCTCGTTTTTTCCTTTCTGTACCCCCTTGCTGCCCCTGATTGTGCTCGTTTTTTCCTTTCTGTGCCCCCTTGCTGCCCCTGATTGTGCTCGTTTTTTTCCTTTCTGTGCCCCCTTGCTGCCCCTGATTGTGATCGTTTTTTTTCCTTTCTGTGCCCCCTTGCTGCCCCTGATTGTGATCGTTTTTTCCTTTCTGTGCCCCCTTGCTGCCCCTGATTGTGATCGTTTTTTCCTTTCTGTGCCCCCTTGCTGCCCCTGATTGTGATCGTTTTTTCCTTTCTGTGCCTGTTTCCCGCCGCTGCGCCCCTGCGGCCCCGCCCCCTCACTGCCCATTCGCTGCCCCATTCCCTGCTCCTCCCTCCCACCTCCCCATTTATGGCGGCCGCTGCGCGGCCGCGCCACTGGCGCGCCGAAGGCGCGCCTAAGGCAAGCCCGTCCGTGGCCGCGCCCAGCGCCAGACCCCGTGGTCCGGGCATCCCCGCGCCCGCCACATCAACAGACGCCGATACGACGCCAGCACCCTCCACGCACTCAACCCCGGAAAAGATCACGCCTGCTACCAGGCCACCCCGAAGCGCACCCAAGGGCCCTTCACCTGCCAGAACTGCAGCTTCGCCAGCACCCGCCCCGCCAAACCACCGCCCAGGAAAGAACCCAACTACCTCAGATGCATCCTCCTCAACACCCGCTCCGCCCGCAAACACGCCATCGAACTCTGGGACCTTCTCGACTCAACCTCCCCAGACGTCGCATTCCTGACGGAGACCTGGCTGAATCCCGCTTCAGCCCCCGACATCGCCATTGCCATCCCGGACGGATACAAGATCACCCGCAGGGACCGCACCAACGGAGTCGGAGGAGGCATCGCCATCGTCCACAGGAACACCCTCAGAGTCTCAACCAACACCGACGACACCCTCAGCACCGCCGAACACATGCACTTCCAGATCCACACCGATCCCAACACCACCCTCAGAGGAACCCTCATCTACAGACCACCCGGACCCCGACCACAGTTCAGCGATTCCATCGCTGACTTCGTCAGCACACACGCCATCGCCTCCACGGACTACATCCTCCTCGGGGACCTGAACTTCTACCTCGAGAACAACAAGGACACCAACTCCACCACCCTGATCGACAACCTCGCCACCCTCGGACTCAGACAGCTCGTGACTACACCCACCCACGCCGCCGGCCACACGCTAGACTCCATCTTTTCCGCAAGCCCACACGTCTCCTTCAACCACACCTCCGAACCCCACTGGACTGACCACCACTGCATCCACTTCACCTACAGGAAGCCCACCACGCACCACCGCACCGAACAAATGCCTCGCCGCTGCTGGAGCAGAGTCACGGAAGACCAGCTAACCACAACCCTCGCCCTGAGCCCACCCGCCGAACCCTCCGACACCGCCGCCCGCAACCTCAGACAGTGGATCGACGACTGCGCCAACACCCTCGCCCCGCTCAAGAATCCGCCCAACAGCCACACCAGCAAGAAAGCCACCTGGTTCACCGAAGACCTCCAGGCCTCCAAACGAACATGCCGAAAACTGGAGAAGATCTGGCTCCACGAACGGACAGCAGACAGCTACGCCGCCCACAAGAGCGCCACCCGCAATCACCATCACCTCATCAGATCCGCCAAAAGGGCCTCACTCAAAGACCGCCTAGACAACAACGCACACAACAGCAAAGAGCTCTTCAACATCGTGAAGGAACTCTCCAACCCCAGCTCCAACACCAACGACATCCAGCCGTCGCGAGACCTGTGCGACTCACTGGCCACCTCCTTCCACCGCAAAATCGCCGACATCCACGACAGCTTCAACACCATGACCGCCCCGGCAACTACCGAGACCACTGCCCCCACAACCACCAACCGCCTGCTCTCCTGGACCAACATCAACAACGAGGACACCAGCGAGATCATGAACACCATCCACTCCGGTTCACCGCTAGACCCGTGCCCTCACCACATCTTCAACAAAGCCAGTACAGCCATCGCGCCCCATCTCCGGAAAATAATCAACATCTCCTTCGAGACAGTAACCTTCCCGGAAAGCTGGAAGCACGCCGAGATCACCGCCTTACTCAAGAAACCCAAGGCAGACCCCAAGGACCTCAAGAACTTCCGACCCATCTCTCTGCTCCCGTTCCCCGCGAAGGTCACCAAGAAAATCGTCAACAAACAACTGACCCGCTACCTCGAGGAGAACAACATCCTGGACCCTTCCCAGTCCGGCTTCCGCAGCAACCACAGCACCGAAACCGCCCTCATCGCCGCCACCGATGACATCAGGACCCTGCTAGACAATGGAGAAACAGCAGCCCTCATCCTCCTGGACCTATCAGCCGCCTTCGACACGGTCTGCCACCACACACTACGAACACGCCTTCACGACGCCGGGATCCAAGAGAAGGCCCTGGACTGGACCACATCCTTCCTTTCCGGCAGAACACAAAGCGTCCGCCTCGCCCCCTTCCGATCCAAGGCCACCAAGATCATCTGCGGCGTACCCCAAGGCTCCTCCCTCAGCCCAACGCTGTTCAACATCTACATGGCACCCCTCGCCCACGTCGCCCGACAGCACAACCTCAACATCATCTCCTACGCCGACGACACCCAGCTGATCCTCTCCCTCACCAAAGACCCTCACACCGCCAAAGCCCACCTCCACGAAGGAATGAAGGCCGTCGCCGAATGGATGAGGACCAGCCGCCTGAAGCTGAACTCTGACAAGACGGAGGTCCTCATCCTTGGTTCCAACCCTTCAGCCTGGGACGACTCCTGGTGGCCAACATCACTGGGAACAGCCCCGCCACCCACCGACCACGTACGCAACCTAGGGGTCATCCTCGACCCCACCCTCTCCATGACTAAGCAGGTCAAAGCCGTTTCCTCATCCTGCTTCAACATCCTCCGAATGCTCCGCAGGATCTTCAAGTGGATCCCCACCGAAACAAGAAAAACAGTCACCCAGGCCCTCGTCACCAGCAGGCTGGACTACGGAAACGCCCTCTACGCAGGAACGACGGCTAAGCTCCTGAGACGGCTGCAACGCATCCAGAACGCCTCTGCACGTCTTATCCTAGACATCCCCCGACGCAGCCACATCACACCCCACCTGAGAGACCTGCACTGGCTCCCTGTCAACAAGAGGATAACCTTCAAGCTCCTCACCCACGCACACAAAGCACTCCACAACTCCGGACCAGCCTACCTCAACAGACGACTCAGCTTCTACACCCCCACCCGCCAGCTCCGCTCGACCAGCCTCGCCCTCGCCACAGTCCCCCGCATCCGGAAAACGACCGCCGGCGGCAGATCCTTCTCCCACCTCGCCGCCAAGACCTGGAACACCCTCCCCACCAACCTCCGACAGACCCAAGACCTATTGGCCTTCAGAAGACTCCTCAAGACCTGGCTCTTCGATCAGTAGCAGCACCACCCCCCTCTTCCCCCAGCGCCTTGAGACCCTCGCGGGTATGTAGTGCGCTTTATAAGTGACATGATTGATTGATTGATTAAGCCATGCAGCGAAAGTATGGTGGATCGTAACTTACGGTTTTCACCGACCTCTATTACTGAAATCTGAAGTGGATAAAATGGGAGATGTGTTGATAGGCCCCTTGCCATATATTCCACCTGCGCTAGCTCTCCGATCTCTCCCTTGGGCACAAATATGTCGTCGAGACGCGAGTAAACCCAGTAGGTTTTGGAAAAATATGAATACTTCCTGTCAGAAAGATGCAAACTTCGTCAAAGGGCAGTCAAGCCCACCCTGTCAGTGAACTGCGCCAGTGCTGTTGATTGGCATGGGCGGGGAGGCGTGCCACATGAGTCCCAAAAAGGCTGAGGCCGACAGCCATAACACTGTTAAAATCCCCACCCATGAAGTGAAGTGTGGAGGTAGACCCAAGGAGAATATCTGTAACTTTGGCCAGGGTAGGTGCTTGTAATTGGGGAGGAGCGTATACTCTCAATAGTGTCATCTCAAGCCGTCCCTGGTGGCCTTACACTCCTACATAGCTGCCATTGCGATCAATCCAGATTCTATAGTATGGCAACCCCCCCTGACCCTGCCAGTGAATTTCATGTGCGCCAGTATTGTAAATGCTCCCCTCCCTAAAAATTTGCAGTGTGTCCCCTATAAGTGTGTCTCTTGGAGGAGAACAACATACGGCTGCAGCTGTTTAATGTACTGCGCCACTAAGCCCCGTTTGATTTTGTTACCCAAACCGTTGACATTCCAGGTAAGTCCCGTAAGGGGTGAGTCTTGTAACGAACTGCCAATCAACATTAATGAAAAGGAGTATGCAATTATGTAATCACTTTAGTTCAGTTCACCATATTTCAAGGACTTTTTTTTTTGTATAAGAGCGTTGTAGTACCCCCTGTTCAATCTCCTTTGTCCGAGTTCCAGTTAAGAAGATGATAGCTGTTTTGCTCGTGACTCTTAACTGGGGCTCGGATGAAGGAGGTTGACCAGGGGGTACTACACCGCCCATTATTTTGTCTTGAAGTTTTACCGGATTTATACTTCATTTAGTGCAAGTACACGACTACACCTAACCCTGAAGAAGTCCATGAGGATGAAACGCGTTGACTGGGCTAAATTGCAATTATGATAATGAATAAACTTCAATAAAGGGGATTAAAACTGATTTACAAGATTCCAGAGGAATTTGATTAAACATTAACAATTAACGAATGGGGATATAAAATCGCATGATAAAAAAAAAATTCTTAGAAAAAATGTTTTCTTTGAAATATGGTGAATTGAACCAAAGTGGTTACATAATTGCATGCTCCTTTTCATTGATGTTGGTTGGCATTTGATCGTTTGCTGACTGCAGGGCAGTATGGTCACGAAACGTTGAGCATAGATAGAACATACTGCAACATAATTTTACACTAGTGCGACGTTAGATGGCCCCCTCTGTCATTGCTTCTAATGAACTGGGCTGTGCCATCTCTTTTTTTTTAAATTCTTTTTATTAAGCAGTTGTTTGTAGTCAACAAATCATAAACAACATTTTGTAAAGGCAGTATTAGCCACATGCAGGGGGCCATGCATCGTCTATTACCCTTTGCCCCTCCCTGTCTCGTGAGGAGTCTGCTATCCTCTTGGAGGGATGGACAACTGCCTCCTAGGTCAAGTTACCCCTCCCCTCCCTGTTCATCCTACCACACCAGAACCCCTGTGCCTCCTCCATGGTCCCCAAATCTTTTCGAATTTACGGGGGCTACCTCGGGCCTGGTATGTTTCTCGCTCTGCTAACTGACACCAGTCCAGGTTGTCTGCCCACTCATTAACCGTCTGGGATCTAGTTGCCCCCCCCCCCATAGCCTGGCCAAGTTGCGTTTAGCCACCCCTGCCGCAGCGGACATCCATTCGCTGGGGTATTTGGGCCATTTCTTGTCCCCTGTAATGCCTAGGAGGAGCCATTTCGCTTCCAGTTGGATTTCCAGCCCTGTGACGTCCTTCATTACCTATATAACACTGCTCCAAAAGTGTTGAATTGAGGGGCACTCCAAGAGAGTGTGGTAGAAGGTGCCTACCTCCCCACATCCGCTAGCACACTCAGCTGATTCAGAGCGGCACATCCTGTGCACCCTGGACCTGGAGAGATACGATCTGTGTAAGACACGGAGCTGCACCAGGCAGAACAGGCTCCAATGGCTATTTCCCTAGGACTCTGAATAGCCTCCCCCCACTCTTTGTCGTCTAGTGGGCCCAAGTTTTCCGACCATGCCTTTCTCACGTGGGTGAGGGGGTCTGGTGAATTGTTCATAATTTTTTTATATATTAAAGAGACTGCCTTAGTGGGCATAGGGTCAAGAAGCAATCTGGCTTCCATAGGGGAATAGTCCGGTAGTTGTTCGCCTTCGGGTAAGTGGCCGTGCAGTGCATGCTTTAGCTGCAGATATTGGAAAATCTCCCCGTGGGTTAGGTCATACTCCGTTTGTAATTCTCCAAAGATTAGTGAGCCCCCTCTCCAGATGTCCCCCAGCTTGTCTAGGCCTATTAAGTGCCACCGTATGTGGCTATGCAACTTCTTAACTTCTCCCAAACTATCACCATCCCATAACAGGGTTTCTGCTGTAAGCTTGTTGTGCCATCCCAGGTGACGGTTGGCAGCTTTCCATGCCTGTAGTACTGCTTGCATATGGAATGGAAGCGTACCCTTCTTTGCCCCTCCATAGAGGAAGGACGGGTACCCCCACCAACCATGGCCCAGTGATCCACCCTGTAGGCCGGGTTGTCCCTTCCACCAAACACCCAATCATTCACCACTACCAACAGGGACGCCCAGTAATGGGCATGGAGGTCCGGTACCGCCAGACCTCCGTCGAAGACTCCCCGCTGTAGTTTTACCAGTGATATGCACGCTGCTCCCCCATCCCACAGCAGTGCCCTCAGTGTAGTGTTGACTTTATTAATGTAGACGTCGGGGATCTTGTACGGGGAGTTTTGAAGCACGTAAAGCATGCATGGGAGGGTCATCATTTAGAAAAGAGTGTCTCTTCCCATTAGGACAAATGGGTAGCGAGCGCCAGTGGGCCGCATCTGTTTGGAGGCGTTCTATTTGGGGGAACAAATTGTGGTGTAAGAAGTCCTTCTCACCTCTACATATGTGGACCCCAACTAACGGGATCCCTCCCTCACTAGCTGGACCGGACAACGGATGGGCAGGTCCAAATCTCCCATCGAGAGAGGATAAATTAGTGACTTGTCCCAAATGATCTGATAGCCTGAATAGGTCCCAAAGAGGTCGAAGATGTGGGAATTCTGAGTATCAAGGAACGGGCCTGGTCACATAGAGCAGGATATTGTCTGCATATAGAGAAATTTTGTCCTCCCATTCTCCTCCTCCCATAATTCCCCTGATCAAGGGATCCCCTCGTATCCAGGTTGCCAGGGGCTGCAAGGCCAGGGCGAATATCAGAGGTGACAGGGGGCATCCCTGGCGCGTGTCCCTTCCCAGCCTGAACACCCAGGAGTTGTTGCCATTTACCCGGACCCTGGAAAGTGGTTTAGTATAGAGTAAACCTCCGCCTGTGGGATCATCACCTTTGTGTAGCGGTCCATTTTATCCTTTCTGGGGGGTTTGGGATCTATGTCTTCGGCCATGATTCGAACACTGTTCAGACTCAGCAGAGAGATGAACGAGGTATTGGGTACCCCCGGGTGTAAGCCACAGTCCCCAGGTCAGATCCCCACTCCATCGCAGCCTTGGGTCCCCCTGAGTTCATGCAAGCATCAACATTCCCATCTGTCGCTCAGGGGGGCCTTTCAACAGTCAAGACGCAAGCTCCAATTCGTTAATGTCTCAATCATTGAGTGAGTGAGGTGATATTCACCAATTCTTTTAAATTATCAGGGCCAGTGCCTCGCTGCACAGATGACCAAGCGGCTGAGGCGTCTCTGGCCCGCCCCAAGGTCCGGCAATGGTATGTGGCCCACCCAGGGCGTCCAAACGTCTTCAACACAGACCCAGACTCAGCAGTGAGCCCCAAGGGGCGTCCATCACATCCACCTCCACACCAATGCAGTCCAGACGGAACACGTGGGAGAGGTCACACCCATGACATCACTCCTAGTTCATGCGGGCGTGAAGAAGCCAGGGTAGCGGGTAGCCACTGCCTTCAGGTCATCAGGCGGTCCACAGTTCTGCCTCAGCTGGCAAGCGAAAGGAGTAGGCTCCACCGGGACCACGCTCTCCTTCCAGCGTGACCTCGCCGGTGACGTGGGCACAGGCACCCTGCCCCAGAGCCAGCCCAGCACACGCCCGGGGTCCCACCCCTCAGCATAATGGCGGGTGCACCTTTAGAAGTTACTTATATTCTAATCTTACCTTCTATCGTCTAGCTAGATGCCTTAGATCCTGTGAGAAAGCTTTATTGATGGTCCCACAGGTCAGAAAAACCCACACAGGGGGTAGAACCTTTTCTTACCTAGCCCCTCTGTATTGGAACAGGCTACCCCTTCATATTGGAATGTGGACAGATCACTCTAAGTTTAGGAAATGACTTAAAACAGTGCTGTTTTTAATCCTATGCAGTTACCTCTTAGCCTATGTTTTTGCTCTGCGCTGAGATACCCCTCCTGGGATGGTTTGTGCATGATATAAATTATACTAACATAACATAACACCGCTGGGCGCCCAGCACAGTCTCTGGGCCTCCCTCCTTGATCTCGTCCGAGCCATCAGTCGTGGTGCAGCCACATTGGCGGGCGGGTTGTCAGCCCGTCGCCGCTTACCCCGTCCTCCGGCACAGTCCCAGCCTCCAGTCTCGTCCATCCCCAGCCAGTCTCTTCAGGGCCTAATAGTAGTACTCCCCTACACACGGAGCATGAGGTAACTGCAGTTTTCAGCCAGGCCAGCCATTTCACAGGGTCCGCAGCGGCCACAATCTATCTTCGGGTGGCCATTCTTACGGCCTCCCTCTTAGCCGTAGGGGTAATCCAGGCTTCAATCCCACAGCCACTCGTCCCCTAAAAGCAACCGCTTCAGGCCACGCCCGGCAGTAGGTCCTCTAAACGCAGGGTATGGGACCACCATCGCACTCCAGTAGTCTCTACGTACGCTCGGCCCCCACTGGTGCCCAGCAGACTTCCCGGGCCCCATGTCACTGCCCAAGTACGGGAAATGCCAGGGGCTTCAGTCTCTCCTCTACCTCCGAGGCAGCTCCACCCGAGTGCCACAGGCCTGTCAATGGCACCACTAGGTCCGCGGTCTCCACCCGGGGACAGCGTTATCACAACTCCGGCAGCAAGATCAGTCAAGCGGTGCAGGGGTCTACATTCGGCCGCTCCTCGCTGGGCCGCATCAGCGACGCAGGCTTCACTCTCCCGGCTGCTCCGACCTCCAGGAGGGCCCACCCCAGCCCGCACTCTGCAGATTGTTTCTTCATCTTGTCTAGGGTTCAGAGTCCCCCTGTAGCAATCAAAACGAGCATCAGCATTCGGGGATCAGTGTCAGGCAATTCAGCACTATATTCAATTTGGATGACAAGAATTGAATAGGATTACTAATGAGCTAGCACGGTGCTCGCTCAAGGAGCGGTCGATGTCAGCGCCATCTTGGCCACGCCCCAGCAATGACAGCTCTTGATCTTCAGCATGACACAACAGTCCATACTACTTCACAATTTCCTTTTTAAGCATTGGTAGCTGCAGACAAGCCTAAACATCACCTGGAGTTTGAATTTTGTCTTTAGGCACTGCTATCCATGATAATCATTGTAGGTATTTAAATTTGAACATATTTCTCCCCGTCTTTGTGTTCAGTTCTGCCCAAGATTTTATAGTGTTACCATGTAACAAATTGGCCCATTTACAAATACCTTCCACTCGCAATGGAGCTCTTAAACTGTCTTGTAAATAGGGCTCCTGTTTTTATGGTATTTATTTTTTTAACGTTTCCGTCTGAATTTATCCATATTTATTTTTTGGCCATCTCATTGGTGTTTATCCATATTTATTTTGTGTTTTGAGAATAAACGGAGCTGTGCAATGGTATATTTGCAAGTTTATTCAACTCTTGGATGTTCACTCATACATGGATGCCTGTCATGTTTTAGCAAATTAAGCAGCCACGTATAACAAAAGACTATACTCACAGGTACATATTAGCGTTATACTACAAAATATATGTTGCATATGCCTGTATTTAAAGAAATCTCATCCTGTTTTTTAACTCTCCGTGCTATCTGCTCAGCTGTTGTCTGGAATTCATGAAAGATAGCATGGAGAGTCTCTCTAAAGAAGCACCATTTTTAGTATTTTTCCACTTTAAAAAATAAATACAGACAGGAAACACATTGTTTTCTGTATGTATTTATCTGTAACAATCAGTAAAAATGGAAAAACAGAAGTCTCATTGTAAACATTCCAGGGTGCAAGGGGAATCCCATATCGGTCGATAAAAGGTGAAATATAGTATTGACCACATTCTCCGAAGGTTAACCCAAAGAGTAACAACCAAAACCCTCAGCCTTACTTTTTTGCAATATTTAGGATCACCAAACTTATACAGATAGCTTACCGCATCAGACTGGGATTCTAGCATAGCCCAAAACATCATATCTATGTCCCTATTGCCGGAGTCTACCAATGTATTTAGGAGAACCCTGAAAATCTTAAGTTGGAACGCCATGCAATAGAATTGGATATCTGACAGTTGCAGACCCCCGCCCCCTTCCTAAGCTTCTGCCTTAGCTTCTTTCTTCCATTAATTCTAGCCCCCCTCGACGCTCAAATAAAACTATTGATGTTTTCCTGAATCTTTTGAATCAGTCTCTTGGGGAATGTTAGCAGAATGCAATTAAATGGTAACATAAGCTTGGGAAGAATATTCATTTTAGCCAAGTTAGTTCTACTGTATATCGTCACAGGAAAATTCTGCCACCTTTTGAGAGTTTCATTAATCTCTGCTGAGACTTTACCCAGGCTAACCTCTACAATTTTTTACAGAGATGGTGTCAACAAAATCAGGCCTGAGCGTTTCACACTACAGTATAACTAATGCTCGTGGAACTTGAGTCTTGGAATAATGTTTCCTCTTTATTATAAAACAGCGCAGTCAAAGCATTTCATCTTACAAAGGCTTCATCAGGGCAAAAGTCGATCCACTGAAAATCACAGGGATCTTCTAAGTGTATGGTCAAGGGACAAAGAATATACAAGCACAGGCAAGTCAGTAATCCGATCCTGAATACGAAATCGAACAAGAGAGGGTTAACGTGTGAGCCTTCTTAAAATGAAATATTTGGCATATGTAAGAACAGTAAGATGAGCCTTAGTTCGTAGGTCCCAGCACAAAATCGAATCTAATTCGTTTACATTCAAGATGGACTCAGCAGCCATCTGGGACCAGTCATCAGGTATCCAACGTCACCTCACTTCAAGGTTCGTTATCATCCAAAAGGTTGCCGTGTTGGGCAGTTGACTACTTAGCGTACTCCTTGGCATCCTCTAGGTTCTTAACAGGATATGTATTAATTATGGTTTCATTGCCCTTATGTATCCATTGCAATATTTTGCACCTCTCTTGCAGTTTTTTTACTCTTTGTCATGTGTCTCACTTGCACCATTCACTCTCACATAAGCACTTTGTGTGCACTATTCAGTGGACTACACCTGCAAACAATGTAATAGTGCTGTTATAACTAATACAAATGTTACTAAAAGATTCTAATAAAGACCACATTTTCAAAAGAAAATTGTTTTCTCCCTATCTCTGTTCTTTCGTAATTGATTTTACATTTTGCCCAATTGTCTAGAAGTACTACCTGTTGAGACGTTGTTTGTTACTAAATTCACCCAGGTCTCAACTGAGTTATTGGGTTTTCTCCTGTAGTTTTTCCAGTCTAAATTTAGGGCTTCTAAAAAGAACAACCAAACTGAATACTTGAGATGCTTACCAGCTATAGTATCACAATTTACTAAAGTCTAACAAGGCCCTCTACTCTAGGAAGAATTGCGATGTGATGAAGGGGGTAATATTGTTAGGGGAATTGCAAAGTTTTTGGCTTCTTGTGAACTGATTAACAGGAGCTGACTCCTTGCTGTCAGCCTGTACTAATCCTAAAACTTCTTGGGTTCACTGTCTCTCTACCTATATAGTCAAGACATGGGGAATTCTAAAGAGGGATCTTCCTTTCAAGAGTTTGCAGTTGGTTCTGACTCACTGTTTTTGAGGAATATGGAAATAGTTGTAAAAAGATATTAATTCTATAAAATTATCTTCAGCTGCTGGTCTGCATAACATTCCAGCTAAAATCAAACTATCTTAGCTCCTTTTTATTCTTTCAATGGGTCACCCTGCCTGGCTCCTTTACTGATTCATGAAAGCGCACAACTATAAAGCTTATCTTCTCATTGAACATTGGAATCGCTCCACCTCTGAAAATTATAGGCTTATTTCTCTGTTGGATATCCTTGCCAAGGTCAATTAAAAACTATGTTAGAAAGACTCATGGAATGGGGCACTGAAATTGCTATTATACCATGGGAGAGGCTTGATTAAAATCTAACCACTAGACAATTGATTAATGTTTCATCCTGTGGATTATGGTCCAGAGGTCCATTGAATAAGCTCTATGTCTATGCTGCTACTTTGTGGCCTTTCTAAGAGGGTTGAGTGGCCTATTTTGTGGACAAACTTAAGCAGTTGGTCAATCTCCCACTGGCTGCTTAATATCCTGCAAGTTCTTCACTGTGATAATTGGACTCAAGTGTAAATTGCAATTGATGGTCAACTATTGAGAATATCCATATCAACAGTGGCTTAAGGCAGGGGTCTGTTCTGCCCCCTCTCTTTTTGCTGCCTTTCTGGACGATTTCCTGCAAGCAATTCATGTGAAACAGTTTTTCTCTTCAAAGATTGGGTCATGCATATAGCAAGTTTGTTGTTTTGGGACAGCTTTATTATCATAGACTATATTCTGCTTGGGCTCCAGCACAAACTAGTGGCTCTGCAAACCTATTGTTCTTTAAACAAATTGGTGATCAACACTGATAAGACCAGAATTCAGTTTTTTGCCCAAAGTGTATCACTCTCTAATCTTGGTGTTGTTGGTCAAAACTAGAGCAGGCCTTTTATTCTAAGTATCTGTGTTGTTCTTCCTTCCAATTTGCTATTAACAGATCATATGGCAGCTTTAAAATTCACTTTACAATATAGTATTTAGCCCTTCTTTGACCGAAATATGGCAGACTCTCTAATGACCGACTACTGAAAGCTTTAAGTGAATCCCCAGTCCCTGTATGGGGCTGAATTACATTCTACGGCTCCCTCACCTAACAGGGAAGTACTGGAAAGACAACTGTTAAAGAAGCTTTTTATACTACAGCCTAGAGCAGGTGTTACAACCAAAAGGAGTAGAATTTGGTTTAACTGCATGGAAGTGGCTAGTAAAAATCTGTTTTTAAGGTATCTTTACTCTTTGCAGTTGTCCTTCCGAGTAAGAAATATCCTCCTACTCGAAGGGAGTAGTGAATTTGCTTGCGAGTTAAAAAGGATATGTACTTAGTTGTTGGACTTATTCTCAGTAGAACATAATATGACTAGTATGTCTTTGTTTTTAATGAAAAAAGTGTTGCAGACTTCATCCGCTCCCTGCCTTGGCAGTGGACAGGGTCTATTTGCAGGGCCACCCTTTGATCCAGTTGTTGGGAAGCAAAATTTCCTACCTTTATCCAACAAAATTAGGATGTTTTTCATCTGAATGAGAGTTGCACCTCAGCATAAATGCCACAGGAAGTACTACAAAAGCGGGCAGGCTCACCCCTGCGAACTTTTTCCCTAATTGGTTAGGTAATGGCCTGGAGTTTCCCCCACCCACAAGCTGGCACTGGGCATAAATGTGGCAACCCCAGTGCCCTCCTCAAATCCCTGCTGGACCTGGGGAAGAACAGATGAGGACTGGACCTGCTGTCTGTGACCTGAGAAGAGCCTCAAAGACTGGACCTGCTCCCCCTCTTGTACCCAGAACAAAGAAGTGAACTCCAAGGGTCATAGGGTGGACCTCCTATTTGAGCTACAGGGACACAACAAGCTCTAAGAGGTATGTTTCTTGCATTCCCAGCTGACCAGTCGTAACTGGACTTGCCAGGACTGTGTTGCTGGCCTCTGCTGGAGTGGGTCTTGACTCACAAGTGCTGTCCCCAAAGCCCTGGACCCTTGGCTGTTGTCAAAGTGTACGCCTCCTGATGTTTTCTGAAACCTGGGACTTGGAAACCTTTTCCCAACTTTTTGCTCTGAGATCTGACTGAGGACTGGGACAAATCTGCCAAGCCAGTCAGACTAAGGTGCATCGCCACTAGGCCAGAGATTCAGGTTGCTCCTGCTACGTTGTTCTCTGCAGCAGCATATCTGATCTAGCGGGTACTCACAGAGAAGATGTCTGGCCTTGTGGAGCCCTCTTAGGCTACAGCCTGCAGCCTTGGCCCTCTGAAAGAAGTGCCAAAAAATTGACTGTCTGAAGGTAGAAATCTTTACCGGGCGAAGGAGTGAAAGTATCCGGCTGGCGAGAGACCTTTTCTGGGTGCAAAATTCAAATTTCTTCCGCTTGGAGCTTTACAGCCAAAAGTTAACTGCTTCACCGAGACCCCGTCCAGCGGCTATTCAGGGATGTGGAGCCCTCTTGGCAATGGTCTGCTGCCTTGCCCCACTGAGGATTTTTGACTTCCATTCCGAAGACTAAGTCCGAAGGTAAAACTTTTCACTGGGACATACCTGATCCCTGTATCCAACTAGTTCTCCCTCGCGGTCAGCCTTAAACCTTACCCTTGTCCCGGTCAAGCGCGACCAGTTGACTGCAGTTGTCGCTTAATGCTTTTTGCGCTATTTTGAACCTTAAACTTTACAAAATCCTTTGTCTGGTTCTACTTATTTGAATTTTGTTGTTTGTGGTGTCTATTTATTAAAGTTTACTCTATTTTTTAAAATTGGTTTGTGTTTTTTCTTGTGTTATGTTTTTACTTTATTACTGTTGGAGTATTGCATAACAACTTTACACATTGCTTCTAGGTTAAGCCTGACATCTTTGTACGAAGCTACCAGACGGTTAAGCTCAGGTTTATTTAGTGAATTGTGTGGCTCCTGACGAGGATTGTGATTATTACTCGGGTTCTCACCCCCCCCCCAACTAATACTCCAATTTCTTACAGTACCCTTTTTGCTTAACCAGATACTCATATGATTAATAATGGCAGAAGAAGAAACAAGTGACCTAAATGTAAAATGGTCTTGTTAACCTGTTTCTCTGGTGATTCAAATGATTTATCCATGTCATCTATCAGTAGAATGGAATGATCCATTTGGCCCCCATATAGAACTGGACTCCCAGCTTTTTCACACATCTAACAGTGTGGACTTTATTTCTCATTGTCTATCCATCATTATCATACATGTGCAGTTAACAGCAATGCAATTTGGTACTCTGCTCGTTCCTGAGAGAATATATTGTATAACTTATATCCTCATTTGGGCTCTTCTAGTAGAGTCACATGTTACTGCCACCCAAGGGTGGTCCTATTGAAAGATAGGGAACGTTGCTCTATAGGTTTTCCTCTGTCATCGACCCACTAACCCCTACCTGGTGTAGAATTTGCCATCAGATGTTTGCATACACAAAGTACCAGTTGGCAATTACCGTGATTCAGTCCTAAAGTAGTCTGGAGCCCCCTGAAACCTGCTGTTCGTACTTGTGGAGAGAATTTCTGAGATGAGGCTTATAAGCAAAGGAAAAGGGTATGGAAGGGCCCTAATAATCTAATTTTGGCACGTTTGTCATTAAAGGGCCCTACTGTCCCTTCTTTAGTCTGAAATTTTGGATGTGTTGAAATGCTTCATTGACATTGACTGGGTGGATTGAGGTCTTTTATCACTGGGGTGCAGCTCAGTATACAAGCCAATTGGGGTTGCTGTCTGAATTGGCCTGATTAGTTCTTCATGCCTGTGGTGCTGCTTAAATAGGCCTGTGATGCTACTCAAATAGACCTGTTGTGCCACAGGCCTTCTCAGGTTGCAAAGCCTGATTCAACATGCAGATAACCCTTTGGTTGTAGGTCTTAATGGAGGAGGCCTCGGGCAGCACAACTATTACTCAATTTAAAAATATCCCCAGGATGCCAATTTTCAAGCTGCTGAAGTGAAGCTTCTATTCCCATGCCAGTTACTACTGCCATCCCAAAGCACACATATTACTCATGTTTCACTTATTGACACAGTAAAACAATCCCACCACCTCTGTATCCGTTATTGTGACTCTCAGCAAATAAGGGGCCAGTTTGCCCTGTGTCCCATCAAAGTACACAATCCTGCTCATCGCAAAATTTGTGGATGAAGAAGATGCCATAGTTCCACTAGACTCCAGAATTGGTGCCACTGGTTGGTCCAACCAAACCATAGGCACAAAAGCGGTTTTAGCTGGGAGCTTATTGCCTTACAAGATCTTCATTTTCCATAGGGCTACACAAAGGGGTCAAGAGGAAGGCCATAGTTACATCGATCTACACACAGGGAATTGCTGACAGTGTTCACGCTTCTACTTCTGCTGCTTTTAAAGCAAAAACTTGATTTTAATGTCTTTGAAACGTTGTATAGTTATATCAGTTTTTGTTTACTGACTCACGGCAAACACTTAATTTTCACCACAATTTAGGCCCCTGGATATTTAGAAAATTGCTGATGCATATAACTATTTAAAAAGTCGACCTTGGGCTCTCTTGGCCAAGTAATATTTTTTGGGAAGGTAGGGTTTTTGCGTTTCAAAGATTTTTATTGTGATTTTATAGCAGAAGAATAATCGATAAGAACATATGTGAGGTTGCAATGTATCAGATACTATAGTTTGTTGTTCTAGCATATGAACAGGTAAATTATATATATATATATATATATATATATATATATACTTATTGGTGGAGAAATAAAGTAAGAGTGAGTGTTGTTAAAAGGAAGGGCATAATGTGGTGACGATAATGACAAATTGGCTTTTAGTTGGTAGTGTGTGACTCAATGCCTCAGTAGTGGTAAAAACACACAAAAGGGGGTGCCTCAAGAATCCTACAATTGTATTGTAGAGTTTGTTCTCTTTGTTTCTTCTCTCCTCCTTTCATGAAATACACATAGTTCAATGGTGTCAATATCAATGTACTCTTCTCCAATATCAAAATAACATGGGAGCCATGGTATGAAGTCTCAAAACAATTCTCTTTATTATTCTTCAATACATCAAAGAAACAGCCCAGCCAACGCGTTTCCTCCTCCGAGAGGACTTAATCAGGGTTAGTGTATTTCTTTACCGCAATGTCACATCGAAGTCTAAGTGTAAAATGGATCAGTTCTCCACAAAATTCTTGGAACACTAGTACTGCTTCTTTATTGTTGTAGGGAAATACCAGGTGACAATATATAAATATTGCAGCTTAGTATCCACACCCCATTGGGTTCTGTAAGCTCAGACCTGTATAATACGACACGACACCACCGTCACTGACCTTCTTCTTGGCCTTAGTAGTGGTGTTGGTAGTGTGTGACGACATATGATGGGTAGAACCTGGAGGTTTGAATGTAGAATGTTATAAGTCCACCTTCCCTCGACAATGAAATGCTAGAAATGCCATAGTCCTTTTTAGTCCAAGGGGAGTGATGACCTAAGTTCCTTGATTGGTGTAATGTCAAAGGAGAGAGGTTAATGATTGCTAAGAGAGTGGCGGCATGCAGGTTTGTGTAATTTCGGATACATCACAATATAAGTAAAATTGTTAATAAAATGTTTTCTATTGCCATAATATTGGTTCTTTATCAAGCTTCTCTTTTCCTTCATTGATCTCGTCTTCCCTTGTTTTTAAAATTAAGAAACTTTTTTCTTCTTTTGAAGCGAAAATGCACAGTTGATTCCAGCACAGAGTCTGAATCCGATATTAACAATGAGGTATTTATATTTCTGTATCATTTAAGTATGTGTTGTCTGAAACATCTTTGCAGTGAACATTCTCACATCTGTGCATTTGACCTTTATTTGTTGAACGAGCTTGCATATGCTAGTTAATTGTGGTATTACAGGAACGTACAAGCCAATCTCTGATTATTACAATTTATCCATAGATGACATATACTACCTCTGATATGTTGACCTAGAGTATAAAAGTCTACAATTTCCTCATTGTAAGCTGATCAATGATTCAGCAATCGTTCAGATAGATAATCAGGAAGCCAGAATACTCTGTTTATGCGTCCAGGCTTTGGAACTTCTACCCAAAACCTTAAGCATTATCTTGTTACCTTGAAGCCTGTGACGCATTCCTTGTGCTTTTAAAAAACTCTACTAACTTCTGAAGCTAGGTCCCCAGTCCACACTATATAACAACCTAATTTAATTACACCGAATTCTCCTATAAATCATTTCTGTAGTCTTGGGTATGCGAATTGGATTTGGGAATTGAGGGCGTATGCGAAGCAGTCTGTTCCCTTTTTATGGCGTTTAGCATTGCAATACCACGTATAGACACTTTTCAATTCAGTTCTCCGCATGCTGTTGATCATTTTGCCTGCAGCTCTCAAACTTGCAGCAACTTATTAGAGCTGTAAAAATTCTGCTTTTAAATAGTCTTTTTAGATCTTCTGGAAGCTGAGCTGTCAAAACCCAGATCTATTGTCTTTAATATTGTTAGAGTGGGTTTTGGGTGCTTCCAATTCAATCATTTACTGGTTTGTGACCCAATCTTTCAGCTATTGGTCTGAGACTATATCTGTCACATAGCGCTCAGCCCAGAGAACGTCTCTGTCACCTGATGCTGTTGGCTTTTAGGGTGTAAAGTATATTTTCCAACGGAGTGCTTGCATTGAATTACATTAGAGTTTATTTTAGCTGTACAGGCTTTCGTGTCGGCTGCCTGATGCCCATTTGCGGCCTATCACTTTCCCCTCTTGTGTACACTCCTCCTGGCACCCTTCCACTCCTCTGTTTCTTATGTGTCTTGCTCCTCATTTCTCGTACTAGCTACCCACTCTTTTTCCTTAGTTTTTCACTGTGTATCTCTTTACTCCCTTTGCCCCACCACCCTTTTGTTCCTCCCTCCTGCACCTCTTTCTTGCCCCTGTGTGTTGCTCCTTGTTTTCTCGTCTCTTCTCCCCTGCCTTTTACGCGCCCTGCACTGGGGATTCCTTCTTGATTCTTGGAAAGATGAACTTAGGCCCCAAGTATATACCATATGTTAAAGGTCGCCTGGGCCTGTGTTCGGGTATACAGCACCCTGTCTGCTCCATTCCCTACAGAGTTACTCAGCAGGGTTACCTTCTCTCACCCTTACTCTTTGTCATCACAATAGAACTTTTTGTGGCTTGGAAACAGAAGGATGGCCTTCTCCAGAAGTTTCAGTGATAAGGTAATATTGAGGACCAGCTATCTCTCTAAGCAAATGACATGCTTCTGTTTCTTCTTTAATCGTGATTAACAGGCCAGAGGCTAAAGGCTGTACTAGACCTTAATTGGGAGGCATCTAGTCTTAGTGTTAAAATAGGATAAATCAGGCATTGTCCTTTTATACATGGGAACTGGTGATATGCTGGGCTAACCTATGCTAGAGATTCAATTTGGCCCTGTGTTGGAAAATATACAAAATTCCTTTGAGGTTGCAACACCCTCCCTCTTGCTATTCTTGGAAGAGTTTCCTTGTTTTAAATGGTTGCTCTTCCAAGGCTTCTCTATATCCTTCAGGCCTACACTTAAGAAACTCCAGAATGGTTCTTTGATACTCGTTCATACACTTTCTTATAGCCATTATGCAGCCTAGAGTCTCCCCGGACAAATGTATCCAATTCGTTTGATTGAGAACTGGGTGTCGCAGACAGCATGTTTATTACTGGGCAGCTCCGCTCTGTGCCATAAGTGACTAACTCTTTGATTCTAGAGACATCCGCCCACCTTCCCCCAGAGCTGGACTTCTTTGAAAGCTCTGTCCTGCTTGTATGGCTCTCCAGTACCTGCCTCGTTCTCTCTGGCAACTCAAGTCGCACTCAATTTCTGGCAAAAAAAAAATCGTTGGGTTTGGGTGGGAGGGCACACTGACACGTGAGACACCCCTATGGCACTAAGCTGATTTGGAAGGTTTCAGAGCATGGGACCTTATTGTGATTTTAAAATTCAGAGATGTGTGGGATGAGGGCCACATGAAATCTTTTGAGGGTATCTGAAAAGAATATGAGCTTCACAGATTGCTGTATTATAGTTGAAACAGGCTCTTGAGCAATGCTGAACAGATTGGACAGTACTGCCTGTGTTCAACACTCTGAAGCAAAAACAATGTTTGAGCCAATGGGTAAGTGAAGAATTTCATGAGTATACTGTTCATTGGGTTTAGAATCCCGAAGAGTGCTTGACTTTGGGCCATAAGAAAAGGGAGGAATGGAGAGAAGTGAAGATGGGCCATTTGTGAGTTAGCAATCTTTGCTTGCTTATGTTTTATCCAATTGAAATACTTGCATGGAGTGTATTATAGTCTAAAGCATATTTAGAAGATGAGTAGGACGTTACCTGGCTTGCAAGAGATGCTGCTCCAATATGAGGCATTTCATTTATATTGTCTGTAGTTACCTAACAATCCAGGAATACTAGCAGAGCGTTCGTCCACCCTTACGAGTGTCTTACGTTACCCTATTGTCTCACCCCAAAGTTATTGTTCCATGGCATCTTGGAGGACTGGGAGGGTCCTGTAGTGCACGGTTTCCGTTGGGGGGGGGGGGGGAGGGGGCTCTGGGTTTCTTCTGCGCCTAGCAGGACATTGTTCGCTACTGGTGATCTGAAAAGCCCCTACTGCTTAAGGTCTCGATGGAAGGTATGTATCTCTGCTCTTAGGTTGGGGAGGCAATATATTGTGCCAAAGAATGCCCTGCAAAGCACTGTAAAATTTGGGGGGCCTTGGGTGACTACATCAGCCTTCCTGTTCCGTGATGTGCTTTTCCTAGCCTGCTTGTCGACTCTACAGTTGCCTTACTATCACCATACAGTGTAAACACTGTAATTGTCTACCCTCAATTTATATGTTGTGTTGCCATTCCCATGACTACCGGAATGGTTGCTGGAATGTGGGGTTGGAATGCACTGGGAGTTCCAGCTGAGGGTTCGGGGTCCGGCAGTTATGCGGAGACCTCTGAAGCTGGCTGATGTGTTGGGACTGTGCTGTGTGCTGTAAAGAATAAAGAAGACTCCAGCAATTTCCTTTCAGTGCGTCTTATTGACTGAAGGACCCCTCTTACATTTGGCGACGATCGGGATCTCTACAGCACTCTTCACGGCACTTCCCAAACAATTTCCTGTGATTACAGAAGGATGCACTGTCACCTGGGTGAAGAGCACCACCTTCTCAAGTCTGAAGACTTCTTGCGGCAGGTCGTATGACAATCTACTTATTTTTCTCATATCGACCTTAATCTGGGGCCTGTTTACTATTGATCTTCAACTGCCACCTCGCGAGCGCTCAGCCATACCTGGCATTCACTCTGGAACTTAGATCCTCCACAAGACTCTCTTTCTCTGCTCGCAGCTCCATTATTGCCCGGCAGCAGCGTTCTCCTACGTCACCCTGTGCATTCACGTCAGGGTCACGCAACGTGAACTTACGTGCCGCCATCTTGTCAGGCACCAACATTGTTGGCATTTTCTGCGCGGTGACGCGCACACCATTTGGAAGTCAATTTCTAGTTCCCAGCTGAGCGCACACCGTTTTTATTACACTCGGTGACACGCACATCTCCTTGCCTTCACTACATTCGCCCTTTAATATTTCAAGTTAGCGCGCACCATTTTCATTGTATTCGGTGATGCGCACACCTGTTTGTCTTCTTTACGTGCGCCCTAATATTTCAAGTATTTCCAATGCTTACTGCTTCAAGTCTCCAGCTGAGCGCATCATTATCTCATTGTACTCGGTGATGCGCACACCTTTTTATCTGCACTACATGCGCACTTTAATAATTCATTTTTACGAGATCTATTATTTCTACCGAATTGAGTGCAACTCCTTTGGGAATTTCTTTACGGTGATGCGCACACCTGTGATGCGCATAGTTTATTTATCTTGAACCCATTTCTTCTACTGCTGCATAATTTACATGGTAATGTACACACCTCATTAATAACTGCACAGCCTTTATTGAAGAATTCGTTGATTTTATAGTTTTTGCCTATTTTAATAGTCACCATGCAAAATATAACCTGCCTTCCACACTTCTTACTAGAACCTGGAGTACTCAAGACAAAATGGAAGCAATGGTTTAAAGGCTTTGCCAGCTACATAATAGCTTTGGATGGGTCAAAATTTGAGCCGGTCAGGAAATTGGCTCTTCTTTACAATAATCTTGGTTCAGAAGGCCAACGCATTTTTGACCACTTGCCAGTTGTCACTCCACCTGATGAAACCGATTGGGATGTCTATAAAGAAGCCGTATGCAGACTCTCTAACCATTTTAAAGATGACACCAGTGCGGTGGTGGAGAAACACAAGTTCTACACCAGACGACAATACGAATTTGAAACTGTTGACACCTTTCTAGCTGAATTGAGAGTTTTAATTGCCACTTGTGAATTCGATGGCAACATTGATTCCTACTTAAGAGACCAGCTAATAGTTAATTGTTTTAACAAAAAAGTTCAAGAAAGGTTACTCTGCTGTAGAAATCCTTCTCTGAATGAAACTCTCGAAATAGCTAGAGGCATCGAGAGATCAGTTGTAGCACAAAGAGAATTGAACAAGGTCAAAACTGATACTATTGCTGAACCTGTCAACGCTATTGGCACCAAACCTAGAGCTAACTTTAATAAAGCAAATGACAACAAGAAGCAAAGTGTTTGTTACAGATGTGGCTCTTACACACATTTAGCTAATGCTAAAAATTGTCCAGCCGTAGGCAAACCCTGCACTCAATGCAAAAAGATCATTTTCTCACATGTGCAAGAATCCTCACAAGATTGCCACCCTTAAAAATGTGGAAGACTCCCCTGATCCTAACATTTGCACCATCAAAAGTTTTAAAAAGATCGTGCTTTCCATTGACTCTGATGCAAAGGATGGTGGTCCTCTGTGCATTGTCACTATTGGTGATGTGGAGATTCAGGTGACTGTAGACTCTGGCTCCCCCATCACCTTTGTTACTGATAAATTATTCTACAATCATTGGAACTCTCTCCAATTATCACCACCGGACATTCGCACTATCGCTTTTGGTGGTCACAATATTGACATGTTGTTTTTTTTTCTTAACCGTATTAAATTTAAAGACCAATTAATTTTCACCAAAATTTATGTAGCAAAGAAAGGCTTCAACATCCTAGGGTGGAAAGACCAAGGTAAATTTGGGATGGTGTTAAGACCAGGCACTTCTTGTCCCATTTCCTTAGTGGACATACCTGAAGTCAATCCTACGTTGGAACAGTTGTTACTTAAGCACAATGCCTTATTTGACAACAAATTAGGTCTAGTGCATGGTTTTGAGCGCAAAATCATTTAAAAAAAGAATGCAGTACCTATCATCCACAGAGTTAGGAATGTCCCACTGTGCATCAGAGACCAATTGAAGCAGCATCTGGAGAATTTATGCACTGATAAGGTCATAGAACCGATTGATTCATCGGAGTGGATTTCTCCGATCGTCGTCGCGAAGAAGGGCACAAAAGATATCAGACTTTGCATTGACTTAAGATCTCTGAATAAGAACATTTTAGTTGATTGCTTCACTTTTCCTAAAATCCAAGAAATGCTAGCTCATCTGGGAGGCGCCAAAGTCTTCTCCTGTCTTGACTTAAAATCTGCCTACCATCAGGTGGAGCTTGCTGAAGACTCGCGCTCCCTTACTGCTTTTAACACCCCTTTTGGCGCCTTCAGATCTTTAAGAATGCCATTCGGCCTAGCATCGGCCGCTTCTGTTTTTCAGAAATTAATGTTCAAATTATTTGGAGAATGTAAAAATGTTCTTGCCTATCAGGACGACATCCTTATATTTTCCAAAAATACTGAAGAGCATCTTGCAATTTTGAGTGATGTGCTACAAATTCTGGAATCAAATGGTTTTACAGTTAAAAAAGAAAAGTGCAAATTCTTGGTTAGCAATATTGACTACTTAGGCCATCACATTTCTGAGTCTGGCATTAAGCCTAAGTCTGGCCTTGTCAAGGCAATTTTTGACAGCCCTCCTCCTGAGAATAAAGACCAGTTACGGTCTTTTCTCGGGTTATGTGAATATTATTCACGGTTTATTGACAGTTTTGCCCTCCAAACTGAACCCCTTAGGAAACTCCTCAGGAAGGGTGAACAATTCGCTTGGGAGGAGGCTGAGTCCTCAGCTTTCAGTAATTTAAAAAACCTCATTGTGAAAGCTCCTGCTTTACACCCTTTCAGAGATGATGTTCAATCCATTGTCACAGTTGATGCCAGTGGGGTTGGGTTAGGTGCTGTCCTCACACAGTTAGTGGAGGGTGCAGAACGCACTGTGGGTTTCGCCTCCAGATCCTTTTCCCAGACGGAACGCCACTACAGCACCATTGAAACGGAGGCTTTGGCCTGTGTGTGGGCCACCAAACACTTTGAAACCTTTCTATGGGGCAGAAAGTTTGTTTTAGTCACCGATCATAAGCCTCTCGTTTTTCTGTTGTCGAAAAATGATCACGACAAGGTCAGTCCTAGACTGGTAAGATTACTCTTCAGAATGTTTGAATTTAATTTTGTTATTAAGCATATTCCTGGAGGGAAAAATGCTCGTGCTGACTTTCTCTCAAGGTGTCCTCTACATGAAGCATACTCCAACTTCATTGATGATGACCTAGAATGTGTTGTTGGTTTGGTTGATGGTTTGGTTGTCCTGGAAGGGGCCATCAGCAATTCAGAATGGATGGATTGCTCAAAAAGTGATGAATCACAGGAATTGATTAAGGGTTTTATCACCAAAGGGTGGCCTGATGAAAGGAATTTGTGTGAAGGTTTCCGCCCTTTTCACAAGGTGAAAGACGATCTAACTATTGGAAATGATTGTATCATGAGAGGGAGTCTATTGATTCCTCTGGGAGCGCTCAGGTTAAGATTGATTAACTTTGCCCACCAAGGCCACCTTGGCATGACTGGCACTAAAAAACGTCTGCGACTCTACTACTGGTGGCCAGGGATGGATACCGAAGTAGAAAGCTTTGTGGGACGTTGCTTTAGCTGCTCCATGGATGACAAATCTTTGAAAGTACGCAACACTCCTCTTTATCCATTCGCCTTTCCCAATGGCCCTTGGGGAAAACTGGGGATAGATTTCATTGGTCCTATGTACAATCTCAAAGCCAACATGAGATTCACTTTAGTTACAGTTGATTATTTTTCAAAATGGGTGGAGTGTAGATTTTTGCCTGAACCTTCTACCAGTGCTGTGGTTGATATGCTCAGTGGTTTGTTTCGTCGAGAAGGAGTCCCCAACATTCTGGTCTCAGACAATGGGGTTCAATTCAAGTCTCATTCCATGCAAAATTTTCTAAAAATCATGGGAGTCAAGCATCTAACTGTGGCCCTTTATAGTCCCCAAGGTAATGGCATGGTGGAGAGGGTGAACAGGATGTTAAAAGAGACGATTCAGTTGGCTTTTATTCAGGGGGAGTCTGTTTACGAAGCTGTCCAAGAGAGATTGTGGAGTTACCACAATACTCCACACTCCGTGACTGGAATTCCTCCTTTTGTACTATTAAAAGGACGCTATAGTTCTTCCAAACTTAGTCCCAACTGGGTTTTGGAGCAAACCAAGTGCACTAACAAGATCCCTGATTTTAAACAAGTGCGCGATACTGTTGAAAAGGCCCAAGTAAAAATGAAGCAAAACTATGACACGAACAAGAAAGTGAAAGATGTCCAATTTCTTGTTGGGGATCTTGTCAAGGTGAAAAGACCAGCCGGAGTCAAAAGCCATAAATCTAAATTTTTTCCCTTGACACGTATTGTTAGAATTTCGAAACATGCAGTTTTGGTGCAGAATGGCAAGTGGTGGAGCAAAAGGAATGTGGTGTTGGTGAGAAACAACTTACGTGGGGATTCTGATCTTGAAACTCCTTTTGAGAGGCTTAGCTCTTCTGGTCTGTCCTTACCTGATATTCCTCTTCCCAGTCAACCAAATGAAATGTTAACTCACAATGCAGGTAGTGGTGATGCTATGCTTTCTCAAGACGTTCAACATTTTTCTTCATCTGAGCATGTTCAAACCGACCCCTGCTTGTCTGAAGGGGAAGGAAGAGTCTGTAATGGCGCAGCTACTGGTCCTACTCCTAGTGGTGCAGCTGTTGTGCCAAGGGAAAGCACGAGAAGAATATGTGCTCCTTATTACTTAAAGGATTATATCCTACAATAAGTTTAATTATTTTTCTCTATTGTTTCTGCCAAGTTTTTCCTTGTTTTGTATTATATCTATTTTATTATTGTTAGCTTTTGTGTAGTAGCCTAAGTCATGTATCTTTTGTTTTATTGTTTTAAGGGGGAAGATGTGTTGTGTTGCCATTCCCATGACTACCGGAATGGTTGCTGGAATGTGGGGTTGGAATGCACTGGGAGTTCCAGCTGAGGGTTCGGGGTCTGGCAGTTATGCGGAGACCTCTGAAGCTGGCTGATGTGTTGGGACTGTGCTGTGTGCTGTAAAGAATAAAGAAGACTCCAGCAATTTCCTTTCAGTGCATCTTATTGACTGAAGGACCCCTCTTACATTATACTTAACTAATAACTCTTAAACTGCTTGATGTTGTTAAGAAAAACAAAGTTGATTATAAAAAAATATTGAAAACGCTTTTCATATACCAGTGTGACATATCTGAATGTTGGAGGACCGACACTCTGAAAACCCCCTACTGCTCCCTTTTTCCTTCCAGTCTACCAGAGGCAGCCTCCCAAGGGAGGGTACTCACCTGCTGAAATATTCATGGAAGTATTAACCACCCTGTGTGCCTTGCTTAGCTTGACTGGTTGAAGCAGAATCTTGATAAATTCTACTTCAGAGCCTATAGAGGGGTAGACATTCTGTCTCGTACACCATTCCGTTAAGAATTTTGAGGCTGGCCATTGTTACCATACTGTGTCTGGAGCCCAGGAATGTGTAATAACCCCTCGCTTCTTTCAGTAGTTCTGTGAGTCTCCATCTAGACCTGCTTGAAATCTTCCAGCACCAGTGTCATAAAGTTGCTTTGAGCTACGAGGTGTCTCCTCAACAGACCAGAAGAGCAATAAGCATTGGCATAGCCAATAGGTCTCGCCTTTGGGACCTTATAAGAGTGTGCTGGTGGCCTCAGTCCGCATGGATGGACTGTAGAGTGTGCTGGGGTCCTCAGTCCGTATGGATGGACTACAGAGTGTGCTGGGGGGCCGCAGTTCATGTGGATGGACTGCAGAGTGTGCTGGGGGCATCAGTCCGTATGGATGGACTGTAGAGTGTGCTGGGGGCTGCAGTCCATATGGGTGGGCCCCAGAGTATGCTGGGGGCTGCAGTCCCCAGCCTTACACCGTACGGGGTATTATCACAGCGTGTTTTGCTGTGCTTCTGTTCTTGTTTTTTCATTCATTATTGGACGCCGTGTTTAACGACAGGTCACTGCATACGGCTGTATTTTACTGCTCTGTATTTTATTTACTTACCGTATCTAGAGTTCTGCAGCAGTTCTTTCTTCAGTACCTTTGATGTATTGTGTAGTATTCTGTGTGTTCTGTTGTATCTTCCATGTGGCCCTCCATGGTACAGCGTTCTGTTTCATGTACTGTGTGTGCCCTGTCGCACTCTCGAGCATTGCGATTTTCTGCATTGTAATGCCTTCAGCTGCGCATGTTCAGTTTTCCTGCGTGTTTTGGTACGCCATAGTGTCCCACTTTGTGTGGTTGTGCTGGTTTTAAATGAGTCCATTGAACTCTGCGTGTTGTTGCGTCTTCGGATGTTTGTCCGGTATCGAACGGGGTCTGCCTGTTCCCAAACACGGCCTTTTGGGGGGGGGCTGTTGTGTGTGATGAGGATGCAACGAAACGTCTGGGCATAATGCGGACTTGTGCCCATGCCCGCAGTGTCTTTTGTATAAATCTTTGAATCCAAAACATGACACGGGTATCTGAAGCACTCAGAAGTCCCGCCTGTCTTGAGGGTCCCCATATGACGTCATGTTGGTGTAAAGCGCCTAGGGCCTCTTTCAAGCAGATCACAAGGCCCCTTTAAAAAAAATCTGTATTGGTAAGTAGCCATGTACGTGTGTGTCTGTTTGTCTGTGTGTGTGTGTCTGTCTCTGTGTGTGTCTGTCTGTCTGTGTGTGTGTCTGTCTGTCTGTGTGTGTGTGTGTGTGTGTGTGTGTGTCTGTCTGTGTTTCTGTGTGTGTGTGTCTGTCTGTGTTTGTCTTTTGTGTGTGTATGTGTGTGTGTCTGTGTGTCTGTTTGTGTGTGTCTGTGTGTGTGTCTGTCTGTGTGTGTCTATGTGTGGCTTTGTGTTTGTCTGTCTGTGTGTCTGTGTGTGTGTGTGTCTGTCTGTGTGTGTGTGTGTGCTTGTGTCTGTGTGTGAGTGCGCACGCATGTGTGTGCGTGCGCGTGTGTGTGTGTGTGTTTTACCCCCGAGGGCCATGTCTTCCCACCAAGCTCTTCTCGGAGGAGGGGGAAGGGGGCAAACAGCCATGGACATGTTGGAGGGGAGTGGGGTGCATGAGTAGAGAAACACCCACTTAAATGCAGCAAGGGGCACCCATGCCCTCAGAACATTTAAGAATTGTGAAGACTCCGGGCCTCCCAAAACCACCTTAAATTTGACCCCATGATATACAAAAAAAATCTACTTTTTTTACCCCATCTGTTTTTAGAAGAAATAGATAGTGAGCGCAGGTCATCACAGCCAGGCGTTTTCTTACATTAAAAAACGCCTTTTTATTCACATTTACAGTGAACCTATGGTATTTCACAGCGCCCAGTTAGAACTTTAGTAAAATATGTCATTTTCTTTTTGGAGTATTGGGAGAGACTGGCGGCAGAGAGGGAAACGCAGGTTTGAAGTGCATCTTAAAATAGTTGAATAGATCGCGGTTTATCGTACCTTCCAAAACCAGCGTGAAAATCAGCCCGACTGGAAAAATAGCGTTTCTAAAAAAAACAATAATAATAACAGGCTTGTTGAAGGTGCGTACTCCCCCCCCCCGCCGCTATGAAATGTACATAAATTATAGTTATGAATGACGGCCAGCGGACGTGAAGAAAGATGAAAGGGCGCTCAAACAAGCAGAGGCAGCCAAACAACAAGGCACAGCGCGGGACCATAAAAAAAGGAGTTCGCCAAACACACACTATGTTAAGCAATGAGTATGGCGATGTGACCGGGGCAGTCGCCACCAAAGTCACAATACACCCAAAGGCGGGACAACAAGCAGCGTTTCGCCAACGAAAAGTAAGCAATTTTGACTGGCATAGGATGGAGTAAATGGAAAGTGGTGGTCGTGGTCTATGGCACCAGAGTAGATACTCCATGCCTCGCAGAGCAGCACATGCGCACTGCTAGGCTCGACCTAAAAAGGACTAACTGCAGAATTCTGAAAAGGTTTCAGAAAAACTGGAAGCCATGTTCATGCTCTCAATAGTAATGTGATTGGAATCGGGTATCAACCTTGCTGATGCACTTTAGCCAAAACTCTTGACCTCTTTGGGCAAGTTGTTTTCAAGACCCAGTTCCAGTGCTGGAGGAAAAAATCTGTGCTCACTGCTTCCAGGTCCAGCTTCTAATCGAAGATTTGGAGAACTTGTTCATACAAGAAGTCAAGGAATCCCTCAAAGGTATCTCATACCTCTTTCACTCATCTAACAATCAGCAGTTCCTCTTTCTCTAGTTGGCTAGATAATTTGTGTTGCAGGTTGTAGCTAATTTGCTGAAACCCCGTCAGTTTTGCACCTGACTGATGTTCTGATGTTCAAGCCAGTATTTTCACTTTGCCAACACAATTCACAGCAAATGACCATGCTAATTGTTCTAAGTAGGGGTGGGCGGAGTTCGCGGAGTGCCACTTCGCAAAATTCCACGGAGTCGCAAAAAAACTCTGCAGCCCTACGCATAGTTCCGCATTTGGGTGGAGTTTGCCGGCGCGCCCATTCGCGTTCCGTTGAGAACGCGGAGTGCGTCCCCGCGCTTCAAAATTGCGCGGTAACAGCACTATGCGGTCCTGAAGTGTGCTCGTGTTCTAAATCATGCACCAACAGCACCACACGTTCCGGATGAGCGTGGCCATCTTGTTTTTCAGCTCTCTGTTATGGTGCTGGGCCTAATTTTTAATCTCTTGTTAATCTTTGTCATCCTCCTCCTTTATTACTTTTCTACCCCTAATTTTTACTTTTTATAATAGTGTGCGTCTTTGTGTTTGTGTATTTTACGTTTTTGTTTACATTTTTTCGTGTTTTTTTAAAACTTTATTTTGACTTAGTTTATTTCCCCTTCTTTCCTTATTTCTTTCTTCTTTACTTTCCCTTCTTAGTTTATTTCCACACCCAGCGCCATGGCAGAGGGGCGTATTCCATGCGAGCGCCGCCGCCCAGGTGTGCAGCCCCGGGCGATCTTTGGAGAGGAGGAGGTGGCTGCACAAGATTTTTTGTGCAGCGCCACCTCCCCTCTATGCTGGCAGCAGGCGGCAGGCCTGGTAGCGGTTCCCCCCTGCGGGAGCGTTAGTGGCGCAGGGGGATGGTGCGCCAGTGTGTGCGGCACACCAGCCAGGTTTGGCGCACCGCTGGGCAGACATTCTCAACCGGGAACAGGACCTGCTCGATCTGCTAAGCGTCGAAATTCCAGGGCTCAGTGAGTATTAATTATTTGTTGTGTTTGTGTTCTACAATGCTAAAAAAAAATCCAAATAGCATGCTGCTCACACTCACAGGTAAGTTATGTTTAGTAAAGTTTATGCTGGTATATTATTTGTGTGATCCCGTTTCTAGTTTCTGCTAGGCAGGTGCCGCTACCTAATCGCATTCATCAGGCGCTTGCTTTGGCTGATCAATTAAGAAGTCATTGCAGACTGTTTCTTCTGTCACTATAGTGAATCACTGAGTAGCGCGTTCTCTCTGTGACTTTGTTTATGTAGCTCGTACAGTTACAGGTTATTTAATTGAATTCACAGTGATGATGTGAAGTATGCATTGCAAAAAGGGAGACTGAGTTGGCTCATCAAAGGTGTTGAGAAATGGGAATAGAATAAAATCAAGGATCATTAACTGCAATACATTAGTTCCAAATGTAAATTTTGTTAAGAAGATTTGGAATATGGATTTAACGACAGTCAATAGACTCGAGTCGAAATAAACTAGTAGTAGTACTATAGGTGATCTGTTTTAGCGACTGCGTTTGCTTTTCATAAAACATTCGGTGGAGATTATTAACAGACTCACTAATATATTTTTATTTATCTTCTTAATTTGTTTCATCAGCACCCAAGGGGAAGAAGAGGGACAATTCCGAGGGTCCAGGGCAAGCTGGTCAGCCGGCGCCGACCACCAGCACCGCTGCCGAGGGCTCTGCAGATCCCACTAAGTCCTTTTATGATTGTTGTGGACTTTTTAGGGTAAAACCGTAGAATCTTGGGGTATTTTTTGTCTATTAGAATGTTGGTGCTATCCATCGTGATTCGTGAAGATTCAGATAGCAGGCCCAAGTAAGCTAGTATTTTAAATTTAAAAAAATCACCATATATGTTTGTTCAGAAGGCTTTCCTTTTTCTGCTTAAGCCTAGCTCTAACACAGTTCAGTTCACGAGACGGTGGCCATGGTCATCATGGACCACCCCCTTCCCCACCACCCCCCAGTTTAGTGTGCTGCAGACCCATTCATTTATAGTTACAGTACACCACCAGTTTCCAATGACAGTGCGGCAAGGCTGGAAAAAAAAGTATGAGGTCCCACTTGCATTGCATTTGCCACCCAACACCATAGGTTTTTCATTGAGCGTTATTCCACGCCTGGCTTGTTTAGCTTTGTGAACCAAACAATCAAATGCCCAGAGTGATATTTGGAAGATACGTGCTAACTGAGCTGTAGTGCTGCATTGCTGTTATATTTGGGCTTGCGTATCTGGGATCTAAATTATGTGTAACGTTTTATATTCAAGCCACACAGAACATCAGTGATGCCGTATCCAGTGCTACTGCAGGAGGAGACGGCGACGGCTCAGTTGCAGGGGGAGAAGCAGCAGCAGGGACGGGCACTGGTAAGTCACATATTTCTTGCAATTACTATGCTCACTAGCTATTGCCATGGCATCGCTTGTTGTCGTCATCAAAAATGACTGTAAGGTGAACCCCCCCAGCTTTACCAGCCACAGTGGTGGTTGAGCTATTAAGGGCTCTTATATCTGCGATGCAGCAAAATCTCGCATAATGAGCTATGGTGGCTTGAGGGAGACCTGAAAGAACAGAAGGTAACTTAAAAGAAAGGAAATGATATATGAGTGAAAGGGTGGGTGGGCCATTCTGGCATGTGCCACATTTTTAATCATGCGATACCCATGAGAAGTGATTCTAGAACATATATCATGGTTTCCCATAACAGATTAATTTACACTTGTTCAGATTTTTCCCTTGTGAATTGAACCGTGACTGAATAAGCCAAGGATGATGAATTGATGATCAGTGTAGTGGCCCCTCTAATATATAATTATATATATATATATATCCACACAACAGGTTACCCCAAATGAGGAGGCCACCACAGAGGACACACTTCTGCCAACGAGGGTCCCAATAGACACAGCCTGCAACTGTCCATTAAAGTACGCGGCTCAACGCGTTTCGGGTCTCCCCTTGCTCACGAGCCTCACAAAATCTGGAAACATGGCAACCATTGATTTAGAACACCTGCTTTATTTAAATAGTCCCCGCCCCAATGGGCGTGTCTTTGCGCCTCACTCGGCGTATGCATGTTCGTGCATTCTGGTATTAGCAGTCAGAAATCATAAGTATTACCCCAGTGGGTGGTGCCAATGTCCAACATTTCAAAGCTCAAATCCACAGTGGGTTAATGTACAGTGGAAACCGCATCTGTAGGAATATATAGTCCCTACGTCTTAGAAACCTCTGCTCCACACTGGCACTCGGATTTCCGGTGCCTGGATCGGCAGCCGTGCGGCGGGCCCTCCTCGCGACCAAGTAGGGCCGCTACAAATCCACACAACAGGTTACCCCAAATGAGGAGGCCACCACAGAGGACACACTTCTGCCAACGAGGGTCCCAATAGACACATCCTGCAACTGTCCATTAAAGTATGCGGCTCAACGCGTTTCGGGTCTCCCCTTGCTCACGAGCCTCACAAAATCTGGAAACACGGCAACCCTTGATTTAGAACACCTGCTTTATTTAAATAGTCCCCGCCCCAATGGACGTGTCTTTGTGCCTCACTCGGCGTATGCATGTTCGTGCATTCTGGTATTAGCAGTCAGAAATCATAAGTATTACCCCAGTGGGTGGTGCCAATGTCCAACATTTCAAAGTTCAAATCCACAGTGGGTTAATGTACAGTGGAAACCGCATCTGTAGGAATATATAGCCCCTACGTTATATATATATATATATATATATATATATATATATATATATATATATATATATATATATATATATATATACTCTATCTTTCTAATCTCTGCAGTAGAGAAAATCAAGTTTCTTTTCGTTGGTTCTTGCCCAGCAAATGGATTTGTTGGAAAACGTGGTAGCGGGGGAGGCCACTGAGTAAAGTGGAAGTAAGTGCATGATTTGATATCAAGTTTGCCATATGGGATACACAGTGACAAATGTGCCAAATAAAATCCGTTCCTTTACCTGTAGTGCAGTCCATTAGATTCATTTTCCTCAACGTCTACTTCACGGCAGACAGTATAATATATTAATATCCACATTTCATACATAAGGTGTGTGACTGGCGTTGTTTCTTATTTATTATTCATCAGCCTCTTTGGAGACAGGGTAGAAAGAGAAATGCATTTGGCGCAGAGCAGGGACATTGGAATGAGTTAATTGTCAACTACAGCTGCCGCCAGTAGCAAACTAGCAGAGGCGCTGGCTAGAAATGAGCATGGCTTCATTATTTTAGCACTACACACAACTTGTACTCCATAATAGTGCATAATGCCGTACTCATCAATGAGAAGTCATTTATTTTCCAACTGTGTCTGACTTTATTTCTGACTTCTACTTGAAACTAGTTCCGACTAGTTACTTGGCAAGCCTTTAGAAGAAAGAAATAATCCAATCACTGTTTTTTAGGTCGAGCCTAGGGACAGCGCGCATGCCCTGCTCACTCTGCGAGGCATGCTGTATTGGGGTATGCTCTTGAAGCCCCACCCACTCTCCACCCATATTTGTCATTGGCTGATGTCATTGCCCTTCGTAAATGCTGGCTTCTGATTCGTACATAGGCTTGTTAGTCCCTCCTTAGTACCACCTTGTCTTCACTTGTAACCTCCCACGAGGACTGGTCCTTTTACTTCGGTTGTTACATGGTCTGCTTTATAAGTTGGTGAGCACTATTTTCTTTAATGCTCTTCCCCTATTCACCCAGGACATCGGAGCACCCGCCCACTTTTTTTTTTAAGAGTAATATATTTTTATTAAAATTACAGCATGGTTCGCTTTATAACGGCTGCGCTTATTTAATTACTTAATATACGGGCGGTCCACATTCACTTTAGCGGCCGCGCCTATTTAATTATTTAATTACCAGCACGGGCCACTTTCACTTTAGCGGCCGCGCTACAGAGCTTTTGAAATTATTATTATTATTTTTTAACTTTAGGTGAAAGCACCATACGCGCTCTCACTATAATGGTGGCCACGCCCCTTTGTTTAGACGCTGCTGAGGGTAACCTGAATATGCGAGCAGCATCTAAAAAAAGTTATAATGGTCTCGCATTTGCGAGTGTTTGAACTCTTGGCATTAAAACAACAATGCCTTTTATATATGTGTTCCTTTTGAAAACACATAAATAAAAGGCATTGCCATTTTCAAAGCCAATAGCTTAAACTCTTGCAAATGGAAGACCTATTGTATTAAAAATGCTTGTTTAATCCTGTGATGTTATTCTCTGCCAGTCTGCCTATTACGTTTCTGCCACACAGTCACTGCTTTCATATGTTTGGCAACATGTGTGGGTAAAAGGAAACATAAAATTGGCCTTGTGATTCTCCTAATCCTGATCATCACATCAAATAAATTCCAATGGCCCTAGGGGACCAGCAATGTACTGCTACTGTGCCACACTGTTATTTGAAAACAATTGTTTGCACATAGCATTATTTACAATTTGTCTTTTTTATTTTTCTCAATATAGCTGCTCCTGCTGGTCCAGCCAGACCACCTGACAGGCAGGAGAGAGCAGTCCGTTTGCGGCAGCAGAGGCTGGAGCGTATCTAGCAGGAATACCGGTGGCTGGTGGTCCTGGATGAGGAGGAGCAGGAAATCAATGCACAGCTCCCGGGCCCCAGTGCAGCCGGTCACCCTCAGCCTCCTGGCCATCCCATCGCTGGCGCCACCACCAGCCAACTGCTGTCACCCCCCTCCAGAATGGCAACAGGCCATTGCTGCGCTGCATCCTGCAGCGGCTGGACACTATCGAGGGCTGGCTCACCTCAAAGGATCAGAGCATGGACCAGATCCGGACCGACGTCCATAATGCCCTCTTCTAACCCTTTTTTCAATATTTTGTTTTGGTGGGAGGGATTTGTTGTTTGTTGGGGTTGGTTGGAGAGGGTGGGAAGGGAGTTGGGAGTGGGACTCAAGAGACTTTCTTGAACATTTTGAGTTTTGGGGCTTGGGTCAGTTTTGTTTGGGAGAGGGGTGAGCATGTTGTTTGGGTGGAGAGGGTGGGTTGCTTTTATAAATAAATAAATGGGGAAACTATTTTTTATAATCTAAATTTTTGCCTGAAGTAGTTTATTTTACTTTGCACTGCTGCCTTCGAGTAGTTTTGCGCAGCCTGTTTTTGTGCTTGTAACTTAAGACTAGCGATAGCGTAGCACTTAGTTAAAGAGTCTAGGCTTATACTTCTCTAACCATCTTGACCATTATTGGGAATGATGAGATGACCTAGTCTATATTGTGTGGAGGGTCTGAACTATCTAGATAAAAAACAGTAGCAGTTAGTTTATTTCTTACTAAGTTAAATTGCATCCATATTAGTTGTCTTACCTGAATATACGTGCATCAATAACAGGGAAGGCATCACAGCTTCACAAGCGAGGCCCCATTTCCAGTTCCACCCAGGTGAGCTCCAACTGTAGGATTGTTCTGAATGATTGATTGATGATTATCCATTGTAGGCAACTAAATTGAAGTAGAAAGTGTAAGTGGGTTATATATTTATCAAAGATTTACAAACAATTGGCACCACCTGAGTACTACGTGGTGATGATGATGATGATGACACAATGAGAATGCCTGATTGTGCTAAAATAGAAGAAATAGCAATACTAGTAAGTTTTGGCTAATGTGGAGCTAGCAGTATTATTTGTGAAATCCCCAAGTTATGAAAAATTGACTCAAAGTCTGGTTTAGGTTAGGCGTTTACGGTTAGGCAACACAAGGCCTTAATAATGATGATGCTGACGACTGATCTTCGTTCTATATCTAAAAAATTATGGATCAGTTTTAATGCACGGGTTGGTAATAGGCTGGTGTGGGCTACTGCTTCGAAGATTCTACAGTAAGTTGGTGTTGCTTTCACCACATCCGCCCCACCAAGTGTGTGATCCGTTGATGGTGTAATTTAAGCCACACCTCAATAAATCACACAGCTCGGGGGGAAGAGGGTTAGGGGTTTGATGAATGGATGGGTAATGGGATTTGGGTAAAGGTTTGACAAAGACAAACACTACAACACAAGGCCAACATTCATCTGGGCAATAAGCAGCAACACATCATTCGCCATTAATCTGTTGTTAGAAGCAAACAAAGGAATGAGTATGACAAAGTACAGATACATGCATTGCAAACAGTCCTTCTGCCCCAAGACCCAATTTACCATATATATAAATGTTCTGTCTTCTAGGTTAGGGAGTGAACCCACCCACCCACTTCTTAGTATATGATTGTTAAAATAAAAATGATACTGTATTGCAAAATAGGGTGGTGCGTCTGCATTCTCCTCGGTAATGTCCACTCTTTGCGGCCTCTGCACTGGTTTGGTAGGTAAGCAGGAGTGTTGTTGAGCTCAGCTAGCTTTCGCCTTTCGTTCAGGAAGGAGATTAGAAGAAGGCCTGCGGATTGTAAAAGAGAAACTGTATTTTAGAGTCAAGGAGAAGGACAGAAGGAAGGTAAGCTTCATGAGGAGTGTACCAAGATAAGACTCCGAGGCAGAGTAAAAAAAACAAGAGGGGAATCAGAGTTTCACTTTTGCCAGAAGTCCAACACACACAGAGCAGCATTTCACAAACGCACCTCTCTCTATTCCAAATAGCCGAGTAGTACTAGTCCTCAGACTCTTGGTTTACCTTTGAACTAAAGTCGGTACTTGCTAACGTCTTGCTAATGCTGTTGATGAGGTAGTCCTGCAGCTCCCAGTCCCGCCCTGAGTTCTTCCATGATACTCCTCCAGTCCTGAGTGACTCCGAGTAACCCTGCACCAGACCAGTCATCATCATTCATCATCATGAATCGCGAGGACCCGAGCAAGATAGACGTGGAGTGCAGTGCACTGCTGTTGAAGAACAAGTAGAGAATTAAACCGAATTGCAGTATTTTTCATTGGTTTTTGTTTGATAACTAAAGTGACTGTTCTGGTGTCTGAAGAACCTGAAAAAAGGAGAACACCCCTGCAATTAATCAAATCTGGCTAAGTGTGAAAGGGCTGATCATCACCTACAGGGTCAAAAATGAGCGCCCATCACTCAAGCCCCAAACAATGCAAATCAATAATCATCTTAAGAAATTTCCCATATTACAGTTCAACACACACCCTCCCTGAGTGTCTGCCACCACATGAATCATCAATCAACTTAAATAATCACTCACGCAATCAGTCACTCAACGTTACAATAGTTGAAGTTACCTCATCCAATCCAAGGCAAGCACGGGTAATTCAGGTATTGGGTATTCATTCATCTTTGATGTAGGCAACACTTTGGGATTTGGTATTGGCAGGCATCCTGTGCATAATAAATGATTTTATGGGGCAGCCATTCTAGTACTAAGTGATGCACAAAGGGATAGGCAATAGGCATGCGAGGGGGGCAGGCATAGACCCCAATGTCATGAAGGAATTGTGGAGGCTTCTTCAGTGCACACTGGTCCAACTGCAATCAGGCAATTTATATGTAACTAATAAAAAAATGTGCGGCAGCATAAATCTGACACAAAAATAGTAATGTTCTTCTAGCTAATTAAAAAAAAAATGTTTTGCAAAGAAGGAACTAAGTTCAACGAGAAAATTTTAAAAGTTCTATGGGGGCACTGGCATACTTACGCTGGGAAGTAGAGTTCGTCCTCAAACTCGGGTGGTTCACCCAGAAGTTGGTCACCTAACACATTTGATTCAATTTCGGAACAATCACCCTCTTCCTCCTCCTGTGCTGCTGTTTCAGCAACGGTGTAATTGTGTGGTATAAAATGTTGGTTCATTTCGATCATAGTCAATCTCTCCCCATTTTGAGGCAAGAGACTGGTCCTTCTCACTGTGATAACTGCACCAGCTGCACTGAACACACGTTCAGCAGACACTGGCGACAGGACAAGCCAGATACTTTATTGCCAGCCTGCTGAGCTCTGGCCATTGGCGCATCTTCCCATACCAATACATCAATGGATTTTGATTGAACATAGACCTCTTTTGGATCATCCAGATACTCCTGGAACATCCTGTGCCACTTGCTCTACCTGTTTTGCCATTGCCTCTGCACTGGACTTGAGCCCTGCCAATTGAAACCAATACAATTCAGAGATTGGGTCCGGTCCTTATTTTGCTGTTGTTGCCAGTGTTCTGGTTGATGGTGTTGTTGGCTGCTGTGAGACAAAACTGCCCTCTCTGGAAGTTAAAGGCGGCGCCCCAGAACTGCGGGGTGGGACTTGAAGTTCCAGCCGTTCTTCTTCCAAGTCTCAGGCTTGCTCTACAATCCACCTCTTGTATTTTAAATCCTCCCTTCCAGAAAAAGGGATGAAAGTGGGCAGAATATTTTTGTACTGTGGATCAAGTAGTGTGGCACATATGTACTCTTTGGACTCGATGATGTCCTGTTGCAGCTTCATATTAGAAGCCAAGCGCAGGACTAAACTGTCAACCAAGGCATGTGCTGCTGTGTTTTCATTCACACCTGCAGGGGCGAACCTTTCAGACGCCTTCTTTACCTGGTCTTGTAGGAGATGCAGCAATGAGATAGCTTGGCCCATCGTACTGTTATCCTTGCTAACTTCCCGTGTGAAAACCGCAAAAGGGAGTAGCATCTGTGTCAGGCATTTGACTAGGCCCCATTTGTCCGCATCCATGGTCATAGCTTTCCCAACTGCATCCCCTCCTCTTTGAATGGCATAGTCATTGATCAATTTGTACTACTCAAACAGACGTTGCAGCATGTAAAAGGTGGTGTTCCAACTTGTTGGCACCTCCTGTATCAGGCCTTTAACTGGTACTCTATTATTACACTGAATAATCCTCAGCTGCTTCCGAGCTTTAAAAGAATGGCTGAAATGTGTGCAGATTGTTCTGCAGGTGGTCAGTAAGTTGCGGACTATGTCTTCCTTTTTGAGGAAGTCTTGCACCAGCAGGTTGATGCAATGGGCCAAACACAGGACCCTGAAATAGCCTCCATCTGACATGGCCTTGACTATGTTACTGCCATTGTCCGTGGCAACAAATCCAATTCTAAGACCTCTGGGTCGCAGCCATTCAAACACCTTGCTGTTAAATTCCTCCAAGATGTTTACAGGTGGATGTGATTTCTCCATGGCGAACATGGCCACTGTTGCATGCTGCCGAATGCTCTTAAAACTTTCTTCAAGGCCAAGACCTGAAAATATCTTTTGCTTTACCCCTGCAAAAGAGATCCGGTGTGCAGTGATGCACATGTAATCAGTCGCCTGACAACTGGTCCACATGTCTGTCATCACGTGGATGATGTGAACAACACTTTGCTGCAAAGCTTGTCCAACCAACTGCAGCACATTATGATGCCACTCTGGCAAAATAGGTCCTACTTGATACCTTCCATTTTGGGCAGATGGCTGCCACAAATTCTAAAAATCCCACTCCTTCCACAAATGAAAAAGGGAGGAGGTCCAGCGCTAACATTTTTCCCAGCTTCCTATTGTACAAACGTGCGGTTGGGTGGTATCGCTCGTAGGCCCCCTCCTGCCTAAACATGCCAGTAATACTAGCCTGGATTTTCTTCTTATCTTGGGGCACTGACACAGGCATCTTTTGAGAAGTAGATGCTAGAGGTAGACTCAATGTGCGTTGTGGTGGTGGGGCAGTCGCTGTATGCTGCGGTGTCTCCATCATCTCACTCTGAGTCTTCTTGTGCCATTGTGAAGTCGCTGAGGTGGGTGATTCTGCTGGTGCACTGCTGTAGACAGGGCTGCTTTGCATGAAGATGTCACCCTCTTCTTCCTCATCCTCACCTTCCACTGTGATTGGACTTGTAGCTGATGTTCCCTGGCTCTCCCCACCACCACAACCATGTTCAGCAATTATTTTAAGGTGCTCCTCCTACTTGATTGTGTGGTGTTTTTTCATATGGGTCATCTGTCCTCCAGTACCATGATGTGTACCAGGCTTACCTCAACGAACATTTGTGTGGCAAATGGTGCATACTGCAATGTGCTCCCCCTCTTTGCTACCTGTAAAGAAGTCCCAAAATGGGGAGGAGTACTTTTTTACCGGGCCTCTGCCAATGCCTGAAGACGAACTGGAGGTAGGTGGGCATGTCATCAATTGCCTCTCTGCTTCTCCTGAGGCAGGGGTTGGTGCAGGTCTCAACTGGGGCTTTGCAAATATGGGAGCCGGTGCTACCTGTGCCACATTCCTCGAGCTGGTTGAATAGCAATGTCCGATTCCTCTGGGTCACCTTCCACCATCACTACCTCGTCATCCTTCGCTTCATCCCCTTCCGTAAGTCTAAGCCTTTCTGGAACTTTTCTTTTCCCTTGCCTCTCCTTCGTTCTCCTTGCTGGAGATGTGGGAGCCAATGATTCTAAAAGAGGAGGTTCAGCTTCTTGCTCTGAAGGAAGCTCAAACTCCTGTTCTGCTCCAACATCAGACAAATCCATTGCCGGCTGCGGCTGCTACCCACTTTGCTGTGTTTCCTGAAACGATTGTGTACTACTTTGCGAAAGGGACAAATCCAATTCAACATTGCTACTCGTTGGCATTGACATGATTGCACTGGCTGCCTCACTGACAGACATGGTCCTGGGCTTAGGTTGGGGAGGTGGTGCTGTTGATGCAGGAGTGCTGCTCTCAGCTTGCTCACCGGAGGCCGGTACGGCAGGCACAACTTTCCTGAAAAAAGTTGCGGTCGGCAGCCCAGTGGTGGAAATCTGCTTCTTCTGCTCCCAACTAGCCACTTTCTTGGCAGCACCTTTCTTTGCGGCCATTTTGAAGCTGTCAGTTGGCAGTGGCACTTTGCTTCACAACAAGCTGAAGAATGACCGTGTTGCGTAGTCAGTCACACCATGCACAGGCCTTCTGTCTGGCAGTACTGTGGGTGATGTCTCTTCTCTTGTGAACCTAAAAGCAAACAAGTAAGAAAAACATCAGTGAAACGTGGCATTGTTGTAGTTCAAGTAGTAGTACAAACAATACCATTTATTGTGGTTACTTAAGTTATTGTAAATAATTCACAATTGTATACAGTGTTCATTCGTAAAACAGAAAACTACACCAACATAAACTTTCATGGTGACTGTACACTCATGAAGGATTAGAAGGAGCAACAACAACACAATACAGCATTTACTGTTTGCTTTATGTGCAATGCATCACGTGGGATGTGGCACGCAGGGAGGTGCAGCTGACAAATGCATTGACAATCGAATAATCCCTACACAGTGATTGCTATTGTGCACCTATAGCAGACATGGGGTTGATTCATTGATGCCAGTTGTTATGAAAATGGTAAAAATAAAAAAAATGGTAAAAAAAATAAAAAATAAAAAAATGACAAAATAAAAAACAAAACTAAAATTGAAAAAAATTAAAAATATAAATAAGTGACAATATCCTCAAGCATATAATTCGTTTTAATTTATTAAACTGCTATCTCATTGCTCAACCATCCATGCAAGCATATGGCAAAGGGCCACACTGGCTGGACACAAAATGGCTGCCTGCCATTGCCACATGGTCATCAACAACAACACTGAGAAAATAGGCATTGGGAATGGGAACAAAGGGAAGAAGACATGCAGGACAAAGGCAAAAGCACATTGGCTACCTACACAAAATGGCCACCGACTGACTACATGGTGAACCAGCAAGCAAGGAGGCATGGCCGCAACATAATGATAAAAGAACAACACATGCAAGCCTATGGCAAAAGCACACTGGATGCCTGCCTACGCAAAATGGCCACCAGCCACATGGTTAAACAGCAAGCAAGGAGTCATGGGGAACAAAGAGAAGATATGCTGGCCTATGGGGAAACTGGCTGTCTACACAAAATGGCCACCAGCCTTATGGTCAGAACAACAACAACCAGCAAGGAGGCATGGCCACAAACAGAGAAGACATGCAGGCCTATGGCAAAAGCACACTGGCTGGCTACACAAAATAGCCGCCAGCCACATGGTCAAATTCAGAACAACAACAACCAGCAAGGAGGCATGGCCACAAGCAGAGAAGACATGCAGGCCTATGGGGAAAGCACACTGGCTGGCTACACAAAATGGCCACCAGCCACATGGTCAGACAACAACAACCAGCAAGAAGGCATGGTCACAGAGTAGACATGCAGGCCTATGGCAAAAGCACATTGGCTGGCTATACAAAATGGCCACCAGCCACATGGTCAGACAACAACAACCAGCAAGGAGGCATGGTCTCAAACAGAGAAGAAATGCAGGCCTATGGCAAAAGCACACTGGCTGGCTACACAAAATGGCCGCCAGTCACATGGTAACAACAACAACAACCAGCAAGGGGACATGGCCACAAACAAAGAAGAAATGCAGGCCTACGGGGAAAGCACACTGGCTGGCTACACAAAATGTCCGCCAGCCACGTGGTCAAAACAGCAACAAGCAGGAGGTCTGGAAAACAAAGAACACGTGCAGCCCTAGGGTGGACACCGACTATACAAAATGGACCCTGGTCACATGGCCTAATGATTCTTGAACAACAAAGGCAAATGGTGGCCTATGCCAAACACACATACACACATACACACACAGTGGCCAGACAAAAGAGGCATGGTAACACAGAGAACACAGAATTCAGCAATGCCAAAAATAAAAATTAACAGGGATAAAAATGTTCACAACAACACACACCCTCCAAAGGCATTACCCCACCTAAACACTGCAGGAGAAAAACGTGAAAAGCCACAAAAAACCCACATTTTGTATTTTAATCCAGTGCCATCCATGGCCTAAATGATGTTTCAATTCTACAGACACCACAGAAACAGTTGTTTCATGCACCCTTGAATAGTACAGGGCCTACTGGCTGGAAGGCCCATTGGCAAACTAGGCCACATAGTGAATTAAATCAATCAATATTGCAAACTTATTAAAAAACATGGAGAAGAAATGTCTGAACCGTGCAACATTTTTCCTTTACAAAAGAAGATAAATTTCATGCGCAAAACAAACTAGGCCCCTACTAAGACTGCAGTCCACCCACCACAATAAATTTTAAAAATCGAATAAAAGTACAAATAAATCCAGGTGCATGCCCCCAGTCAAACAAACAACACCCTTATACACCAGTTTTTAAACTTACTTGTGTTTGCTCAAAAATGAAGTCCCTAAATCCAATGGTATATATGCAGCAGACAAGGAGAGTGATACTTCCAGCTCCAAATCCCATTGAAAAGTGACCAGGAGAGGGACAAAGTGCTGGGAGGAGCCTGCTGGACAGCAACAGGAAGTTGGAGTCTCTGGGGCACTTCCTTCTGGTTTGAAAAAAACGTTTTAAAAAATGGCTTCTCGTGCAAAAAAACCAACTCCAACGGTCAATTTGAGAAGAAAATCCACTCCAAATGCCTCTCGGCTACATTCTCAAGCAGAAAAGATGCTCAACCGCTCCGTTAGCAATCAGCTCTAAGAATGCTAGATTGGTGCCGTCGTGGCCGGAAGCCGTGCGAGTGAGCGCAAAGTCTCGTGGGAGCTCTCTAGCTGTCTGAGAAGTCTTGCGTGCACTCGCAAGCGGACTGAGAGTCTTGGTGCTCGCGGTTGAGTGCCAAAAGAAAACTCGAGCTTGCGAACGGGGAAAAAAACTCCGCTGCGCACCTGAATGGCGGAATTCCGCTTTCGAGCGCGGAGTCCCGAATTCCGCAAACTCTGCGAGCGGAGCGGAGTTTACCGCCCAGGGTTAGTTCTAAGCTGTTGATTTAATGGTCTAGTCAGTATGAGGGCCGTTCACCACGAGTTAAGATCTTGCCACCCTGAGATGACCAACTGCATTAAATGGTACCTAATTTGTAGCAGGAAATCTAATGCTTGACTGAAAATGACAAAACAACTCCAGGCATCCATAAGGGCCTGCTGCCACTTAAAATTGTTCCTTGCGTCCTACATCAGGGGACTAAAATGTGTAAAACAGTCTATGCCTGCAATGTTTCTCCATTTAGAAGGCCACATAGGGTAGTGGGCCTATTAAGACAGGTTGAATAGAATAGAAAAGAATAGATGCTTTTTGGTGAGCAGATTGTGAAGAAAGAAATACTCCGTTGGCCAAGCCGGGCAGATCTTTCTTCGTGTAGCAAGTTTTCTACCTTGGAAGACTAATGGATTCTTTGATTGTATCTACATACACCCCATGAATTCAGTCACCAACAATACTACAGGCCTTATTTCCTCAATTGATAAACTTATGTAGTTTCTGTAGTTAAGTTGTCACTTCCCATACGTGTCGGACCAAAGTCTCTCTTGGTTAAGGCCTGAAAAGCGGGCCATCCAGATGTTTACTTCTGATCCATTGTGACCTCTGACCCTCAGCTATTGATTTTAGCTACTTGGTGAAAACCCAATGGACTAATGACAGTTCGAAGGACAGGTTGAAGAATTCCTGTGCTTGCCCTGCAGAAATTTAAGGAATCAGCACTATAAAAGAATGGTCAGATAGGCATCCTTCAAACCCATGCACTCCATCCACTGTCTGGGCATGAGGAGTGTGTGATCTACATTTTGAAGTGGCAATAAACCAGTTATCCATTGAAAGATCTAAGGTTTATCCCTGGTCCGAGTTCCTAGCTGCCTTTGTAGGTCGAGCCTAGGCTGCTCATGCGCTGTCTCTTCGAGACATGCTATATTCACTCTGTGGGCTTACAGCCCGCCCACTGCTTTTCATTTGTTTGTTTCAGTGTCCTTTAAAAATCCTTGCTTGCTAGTGGTCAATCCTTCCTCTTTCTCCCTCCTTTTTCTCTTTTGTTTCCTCCCACTGAGCAGGGACCAAGTACTGTATATTTATGCTTTTTTTATCTGTTCGTTTGGGGGAACTCTTCTTTTTTTTTTTTTTATTGTTTCCTGCTTGTGTCTTTGGTGCGTGTTTAGCTTTGGCACTCGTCTGTGCCGTCCCCCCTCCACCACCCACCTGTCGCTGCTTGCCACGCTAAACCCCTCCTCCCCCCAACCCTGCTTTAACTATTTAGTAAGCGCTCCGGACGGGCAGGCTTCTCGCACAACACGAGTGCTGCTGTTATCAGTCGCATGGAGCTCCAACAGCCTTGTAAATCATCCCCAGCATGCCCACGGCTGCTGCTGCAATATAGGTCAGTACAGTTTTATTGCGGTTCTTCCACTCCTGGCCACGGGTCAGTAGGTTTCACCCTTGCAAACCTCGCACTGACTGCCGTCGGCACCGAAAGCCATGCAGCCTCCCTGCATGTAAAGGTTCAGATCTGACACACATCTTCCACAAGAGCCTAGGGAAGCTACACGGGCCTCCGATCCCACCAGCAAGCCACTGCATCTACATCCCAGAGCACGGGAGAAGAACTCAGGCCGGCAAAGAGCTGCAACCAAAAAGTCCATTGCCGTCATGTTTAAATCCAAAGGCTTCGAAAAAACACTAAAGCGCCAAGGAGTTAGTTTCTTTGAATGTTTGCATGGCTAGTAATTGTAATAGTCCTATTAAGAGAATGAAGAAACTGTCTGATAACGGCATAATACTTTCTCTTTGCATGTGTAATCCATTTTCTAGCACCGATGGATGCCCAATCAAGGGGCTTCTTTCTTAGTAAACGATTGCCGTTTCTCTACGCTAAACATGTCCGCCACACGTGTGCTCTGTCTGCTCCCAACTTCCAGCAAACGATGGTTCGACGCTATCAGTCTCTACACTTAATATGGGGGCCGAACCTCACAAGCGCGCAGGGGAACTCACAGAAGCAGCACTGGCAGTGTTGGATCGGAGGGTCCCTTCTTCACAACTGGCATCATTCTGTCATTACACTTTCTCACAATCTCTGTTCTCTGGTTGACTCGAACTTTGCGTGGGTGCGTTGGGGTACTGGCTATGGGGGGTGGTAGAGGAGTTCAGGGGGTATTTTGTATATATTGAAGACCAGTGGCTGGGTCACACATAGTCCCCCCTCCCTGTTAAGCACCACAGCCTTGTGTGTGCGCAGCACTACTGCCCTCCAATACTGCTCCCTGCCCTATCCATGTTTGGCGCCTCTGACACATGCACATTCGTCCCCTGTCCTGTGCAAGCAGCAGTGCCTTCTGCCCAGTGTGTGCAGAGAAGCATAGTCCGCCCCATGCCCACGAGTGCTAAGGAGCACTGCTCTGTGTGTCTTCAGCACCACTGACCGTCCACTGCAACACCAACATGTGTACCTGTTTGTGCTCAGCACGGCTGCCCTGCTCCTGTATGTGCTCAGTACCACCACCCTGTGTGGGTTTAGCAGCACTGCTTAGGGTCCTGTGTGTGCTGGACACCACATTTCTTTGCGTGCTCTGCGACACTACCCAGTGTGCGTGTTCAGCAGCACAACCCCGTGCATGCTCAGCAGAACTTCCCACATGCCTCGCGTGTGCTCAGCACCACCGCCCTCTCTGTGCTCAGTAGCAGTGCTCCATGCCTTGTTTGTGCTCAGTAGTAATGACTCATGTCCTGTTTGTGCTCTGCGGCACTGCCCGTTTCGGTGTGTGTGTAGCAGTACTGGCCTGTGCCCTGTGTTTTCTCAACAGCACTGCCCCATACCCTGTGTTATAAGCAGCACTGCACCCTGTCCCATATGTGCTCAGCAGTGCTGCCCGTTTCTGTATGTGCTCAGCAGCCCAACTGCCCTGTGCGTGCTCAGCAGTACTGCCCGTGTGTTCTCAGCAGCACTGTCCGTTTCTGAGTGTGCACAGCCCAAAAGCCCTGTGTGTGCTCAGCAGTACTGTCCCGGCTCTGTGTCTTCTCAGCAGCATTGCCCTGTGTCTCATGTGCGGTCCAGTGTGTGCTAAGTAGCGCTATCCTGTGCCTCTTGTGTGCTCAGCGGAATCGCCTCGTGGACAGCGTGTGTTCGCAAGGTTGGTATTACATGTTGTAGTTGCACCTTCCATGCTATACCGCACTGGGCCAAGGCTAAACCAGTAGCGACCTCTGATGTGTGCAGCCCGTCTTCGGAGTTTATAACCAATTCTCCGGCGTGCCTTAAAGTTTAAATCTTAGCTTGGCAAGGCGGGTATTTGCACATCGGAACCAGATGATGAAATAACTCTGAAGTGCCATCAATACACAAGAAATCATTTTAAAAAGTGGTTAGTTCTTACTCGTATAGAATGAAAATTATAGTGCAGACAATAGACCAGACACAACAAGCCATATTCCACCAATGCAATCTCAAGCCAATTACTAATGTATCACAGGAGCTTCTTTCTAGCTCATGGTCTTGTATTTCGTCGATGCTGCTATAATCAGGATAATGTGCTGCATGGCTAAACACTTAAAAGGTCCCTAAGGCAAGACCTATTGGCTATGCCAATGCTTGTTGGAATATAATTTATTTTTTGGTGTTTAGTGAAAATGAGAACAGTGCCACATTATTACATCCATGGATACTGTTCACAACAGAAAGACCTGACACATAGTATTTGCATAATAACAGTCTAGGAAGCCAGCAAAATACAAAATGAAATCCCCCCACCCCTTGCACCCCTTCCAACTCAGACAGAGAAACTCTGCGGTTCCTAGCTGCCTTGTGTCTTTATAAATTATTAGAAATGGAGGTTTCTAGTTGGCAGTGGCTTGCAACCTATCCAAGTAGGGACCCTTGTTCTAGTCAGGGTAAGGGAGTTACACTCCCAAGATAACCCCTGCTCACCCCTTGGTAGCTTGGCACGAGCAGCCAGGCTCATCTCAGAAGCAATGTGTGAAGCATTTGTACATAAACACACAGTAACACAGTGAAAACACTACAAATGGACACTACACCAGTTTAGTAAAATCTTTATCTGAGTAAAAAAGACCAAAACGACAAAAATGCAACATACACAAGCAAAGGTATCACTTTAAGAAGGTTCAAACAGTTCAGTTCATAGAAAACAATAGATGTGTCACTTTTTAGTTCAAAGTACCTGGGATGCGTAAAAATCAAAAGACGAAAACAGGCGCAGAGGATATGAGGCGCCGAAGACAAAGCGGTGCATCAGTTCCTTACTCTCAGGGGAGGTGATGCGTTGATTCCTTGCTGCGGTGCAGAGGATGTGATGCATTGATTCCTTGTTGTCAGGGGAGGTGATGCGTCAATTCCCTTCTGTGCGTGGATGTGAAGCGTCATATTTCGGACAAGCGGCCTCGGTTACTTACTGCTAGGCAACGTCGCTGAAGATTTGGCACACAGGTGCGAAGCGTGGAAAATCCGGTCGCGTTGGGTCGATGCAGCGGTGGCAAAACTGGCGCTGTGTCGATTTCTCAGCCGCGATGCAGGTGATGAGTCGAAACTTCAGCCCCACAGCAGGGCCTGCGTCGGAGCAGGTGCCTTGGACGTCGGAGACACATTGCTCAGGTCTTGGGCTGAGGCGATCTTCTGACCGCACAGCAAGCGTCAATTCTTCTGCCGCACCGCAATGATGCCTTGGTTTTTCAACCGCACAGCAAGAATGCGGTGGGAAAAATAGGCGCTGAAGTTCAGTGCATGAATTTTCTTCTCTTTGACAGCAGAAACCACCTCCAAGGGCCCAGAACTGGAATTGGCAACACTTGGCAGGTCAGAACTCCCAGCAGAGGAGTTCAGGGGCTGCAGCTGAAGTCTTTGATAGACCTGAGACTTCTTAACAGGAGGCAAGTACACACAAGTCCTTGGATAAACTTGGCAAGCAGGATGAAGAAAGCAAAGTCCAGTCCTTTCACTGCCCAAGACAGATGCAGCAGGCCAGCCCAACACAGCAACAAGCAGAGAGGCAGGTACCCTCCTACAGCTTCTCCAGCTCTTCTCGGCAGAATGTCCTGTTAGTTCAGAAGTGTTCTAAAGTTCTGGTGTCACAGCTCCATTACTTATACAAGTTTCTGCCTTTGAAGTCGGCAAACTTCAAAGGAAAGTCTTTGTAGTGCACAAGTCTTTGTAGTGCACAAGACCCTGCCTTTCCCTGACCTGGCTCCAGACACACTACAGGGGGTGGAGACAGCTTTGTGTGAGGACAGACACAGCCCTATTCAGGTGTCAGTGACAGCGCCTCCCACCACTCTAGCTCAGGAAAGCCCATCAGCCTGGTGATGGGCCATCAGGATATACAGGGAATACCTCAGCTCCTCTTGCATGACTGTCTAGAGTGAATGCCCAAACAGCCCAACTGTCAGTCGAAACCAAACGTGGATTCCACAGCCAGGCAGAGGCACAGAATGGTAAGCAAGAAAATGCCCACTTTCTAAAAGTGGCATTTTCAAACACGCAATTTAAAAACCAACTTCACTAGAAGATGTTTTTTTAAATTCTGACTTCAGGGAGCCCAATCTCCACATCTCTATCCCTTCCCAATTGAAAGTTACACTTGTAAGATGTTACAGAGCAGCTCCAATGATAACCTATGGGAGAGATAGTCCTTGCAATAGTGAAAAACAAAACTGGCAGAATTTCACTAACAGGACATGTAAAACACACCAGTACATGTCCTACCGTTCACATACACTGCACCCTGCCCATGGGAATACCTTGGCCTACCTTAGGGGTGCCTTACATGTAGAAAAAGGGAAGGTTTGGGCCTGGCATGTGGGGGCACTTACCAGGTCGACATGGCAGTTTAAAACTGCACACACAGACACTGCAGTGGTAGGTCTGAGACATGGCAATAGGGCTACTCATGTGGGTGGTGCAATCAGTGCTGCAGGCCCACTATTTGAATATATACAAGCCCTGCATTTGAATTACAGGCCTTGGGCACACACAGTGCACTTTTCCAGTGTCTTACCAGTAAATTAAATATGCCAATCATGGATAAACAATCACAATCATAATTTACACAGGGAGCACTTGCACGTTTGAACTGATCAGCAGTGGTAAAGTGCCCAGAGTTAAAAAAACAGCAAAAACTAAATGCAGCACACGGTCAAAAACAGAAGATCAGAAGCAAAAAAGGCAGGGGAAAAACACACCAAAGATGCCAGGTTTAACACAAATGTATTGTTAACACCCTGGATCCCTGTTGCAGTAATCCTTTGCTACCTTATGAGCCAGTCAGCAGAATTACTTCTCTGTCTGAGAATGCATTCCTACTTCAAGAACCTTGTGGAACAGGAAAAGATGAATCAGGATTCAATGAACACTAGTGCAGTGGCCTAAAAGCTTGTAATCTTTAAGCATTTCCCTATACCATTGATCCGTTGGGAACAGATAGGTGTATCCAATCACTCACCAGGACAATGGGAAACATTGCTTACTTGTGGGGTATAGGTGACCTCTAGGTTGCTCACCAGCCTCTAGATCTGTGACTTCTGGTTCTCGATGAAAAGGAGCAGACTACTGATTTATATATGCTACATCCTTCTTGCAACCTATGGCAGTAGGAAACTAGGTGGCCAGCTGAGCAGCCCCAATCTATTTGGGCCTGAGTGGAAAGCATTTGAGGATAAAACCTTCTTGGAATTCTGGGCCTTATCAAGTATAGGATAGATTCCAACAAACAAATATTTCCTCAGTAAAGGGGATAGAAAAGAACCCCTTGTTTGAGTGGTCCATCCTCCGACAAAAATAATTCCCCCCACATAATGTATTTTCTGAAGCATATTGCTAAGATTCTGTGGATATTGACTACTTAGTAATCCTGGGATGTATCAAGCCAATCAGGATATCAAGAGTTCACCTAAGCCTTAGTGGCCTCAGGTAGTTTTAATATCTTGGCAAGAGAATTCACCATGTTAATAGCTTATCCCGGCGTGCCCTCTAGGACCCATCTATACCTTAATTGGGGGCCCTCTAATTGTCAGACATAAATGTCAAAATGTACAAATCCATTTTCACTCCTTGCTTCAGTTTCTATTTTTGGTTTGGAAAACTGCCTAGAGCCATTCTCTTTTTTTAAAACTGATTTTTGGTGATTTTAAAACAATGGCAAAACTAAAACAGAAGAACATTACAGGCACGTTTGTTGGCACTGAGAATTCAAAGTTCTATTATCATTCACATTTTATGGTACTATTACAGTCTCTATTTTGCTATTTCGATGTGACTGGAACGTCCATCTGTGTTTGCGGTCAATGCCCCTCTTTTAGGGGGGAGGGTCTGAGTTTCGTATCCTAGTTCATCACAACCGTAGCAGTAGCCCCCTCTGTTGTTCTCAGATGCTATCTCAATGGTCCCCAGATCTTCCTCCACTTCCTTGGGTACCCCACTCTCCTAGGTTACCTTGTCTGCTTCTATGCTGATGTCCCTACCAATCCTCTATTTTGCTCTGGTGGCCTTTTGATTTCCCCATTCTCATAGTGTACTGTTTTGCTATCATTAGTCCCACTGTGTAGAAGGTCAGCTGGTGTGTCATCAAGTCTGTGAGCCTGATTTAGAGTCTGACGGATGGGTACTCCATCGCAAATGTGACGAATATCCCGCCAGCCTTATTACAATTACATTATATTCTAATGCACTTGTAATAAAGTGGGCCGGATATCAGTCATGTTTATGATGGAGTACCTGTCCACCAGACTCTAAATCGGGCCCTATGTCTTAGATATGGAAAATTATGGTATCAGAGGTACTTTTCGCACAAGTGTCTTGTATAGTTTTTTTCCCTCTTCTGCCCAAGCGTTCCATATCTCCCTACAGTTCAAAAGAGTGTGAATGAAGGTTCCATCTGCGGTGCTACATTTGAGACAGCCCTGCTTTGGGCTACGCTCATCTTGTGTTGTCTCCTGCTGTGATATATGTAAGTAAAAAAAATGTTTTAGCTTTCAGACTGAAACTAGTCCAGATCACCACATTCCATAAAATGTTGTAGTGTGTCCTCCCATTGTGATTTATTCCAGTGCCCCGGCAGGTGTTAGGAGGAATTGTTTAAGAGTTCTGTATATATGAGAGATACCACCCCTTTCTTAGTTCTTCCATGAGGCTCCTTTCTAGGTATACCACTTCCAGTGGAGCAGTTTAGTCCTTCGCAAGAGATCTCATTGCTTGCTGAAGGAGTAAATACCTAAAGTGTTGGTGAATGCAGTTTGTATTCCTCCTGCATTTGGGCATAATCTTTCATTCCCTGCTTTTCCCCGTCGCCAAGATGTTTCTCAATGTTGATATGCCAATACGGACCAAATTTTGGAAACCTTTCAGGTTTGCCATATTTCCCGACATTTCTCCTACCCTTAATGGGCTTCTTCTGGCTCTCGTTTTTATCCATCCAAGTGCCTCAGTAGCCATATGCAATTTTTTGCGGTGTGTTAGAAGGCCTTGGACACCCTGAAGGAGGCGCTGTGTTTGGACACCCTGAAGGAGGCGCTGTGTACAGCACCTTTAGTAAAGGCATCTGATTTGAGCAAGGAGTTTGTGATACAAAACAGATGCCTCAGAACATGGAATTGGGGCAGTGTTATCACAGTTAAATGATGAGTTAGGATCAACCAGTTGCCTTTATAAGGAGTTAACTTTCCCCAGACAGCAGTGTTGGAGTGTCATACAGAGGCAGTCCTTTGCTGTGGTTTGGTCATTGAAGAAGCTGAGACCCTAATTGTTATGGACTCAATTTAGGGTTCCAATTGACCACAGGACTCTCAAATGGCGCATGCAGATGAGATGGGGTTATGCTCATTTCCCTGGGCGCACCTCTAGTGGTGGGCACAGGAGCACTGCACCGGCACATGGTCAGAAAGGTTCTGCCATCTTAGTTTAAGGTAGAGCTGCACTGTGGGAATGTTTGCAGTAGAGCACACAGGAGCTGGTGCAAAGGTGGGTAGGGTTATCCCTGGGAACTTTTTCCGTGTTGGTCAGGGAGTGGCTGTTGCTCGGATATGAATTTATCTTAAAAGACAAGAGGCGTTTGGCAAACCAGGAACAAGTTGGTTGTCTGTCTGAAGACTGTATCTATGTACAGAGGTTTTGGCCGGCATTATATACAGTTCTTGAAGTACAATAAACCGATTACACATTCTTGTAGAGCACGTAAATCTGGGCCTAGTCATGAACCATAAATTCAACTATCTGATAAGGGGGCACAAGTGGTTCTTGACTTTGAGACCCAATGTGGGCAGTATGTATGTGTTCAGATGTCATGCTTCGGGAGCGCATGATCCCTGCGTGTAGTGTGTATACTGTATTCTGATTGTCTGAGTGTTCCTAACTGCATGTAGCATCTGACTTTGTGGTATTTTGGGAAACGCGCCTTTTGCCAAATGTGTTTTATTAGCGCCAATCTCTTTGGACCTTTTGTGGTGTAGCTGCCTATCTGTGGGATCGATATTGTTTTTCTCTGTTAACGCGTCTGTCTTCGGGCTAAGTGTAACCCCACCTGTGACCTATCAATCGGTAGGCTTGGGTTGGGGTCACAGGGCCTGTCTGACCACGTATCTCTAACGGGGAGGTCATCTTGGGTGGATTCGAAAGCAATGATACGAGTTCGTTATTACGTGTACAGATAACATGGCAGTCATCGAAATCGTGGTTACGATATTAACATTATTATGAGTACATTTGTCCTGGCGTAGATCGACATTGTATTTACCAGTATTGACATTGTTATGCGTACATATATTGTATGGCGTACATTAAAATCGCATTTACCGATATTAACATTCCCCCCTCTAGTTGAATTTCCAGCGACATAATTTTTCTCATATGTCGTGACAGTCGCATTATTCGAGGCTATGTATGTTTCTGTTGTGTCTATCAATTCTCTAGCTATTTGAATACTACCTAATTTGAGGACTGCATTTTTACAGCAGGAAACCCCCACTTGCAGGAAACCACACAATAGTAGTGCAAAAATGAGAACTGGAAGCAATGACGTGCACTGTTTGGTCACCCACAGTGGAGAGCCAGGAAAAAGTACTATGACACCAGTCCTGCTCAGGGGCACCTCCCTACTTCTTCTTGTCAGCTTGTAGACAAGTGGTGCACCCTGCACTAATCCAGGCAATCCTTATGGTGATTTTAGTGGTCTTTGATAACCATAGAAAGCTCTCAAAAGGGTAGCTGTGGAAAGCAGCCTTCAGGCTTATCTTGAAGGAGTGTTAAGCAGCTTGTTTTACCAGTTTAATCAATAGTGAGAGTTAAATAAAAAAGAACCACTCAGTGTTTATATAAAAATACTTCTATTTATTACACAACACTTGTTAACACATTGGTATATCTCCTACCCGGAGATATAAACCCAATACACAAGAAATCTTCACATGTTGGCAGGTAAGTAGCACAAAATACAGTTGTCTCCAGGGGCAGACCAAACCATATACTAAAAAAGTGGAATGCGAACTGCAAGGGAGAATATGACTTGGACCGGAAGACCCAGATCTCAGTGGGCAGTTCCTTTTTGAAGATGCTGTAGAAGAATGCAACCTGGGGACCTGTGTCTGTCCAGGGCTGTCCTGTCTTTGGTCTCCATCGGTCCCTCATTCTATCTAGGAAATCAGTCACGGTCTCCCCAGGCTTCATGCTCTCTGCCATCAAACTGGAATGGCATGGTGAGCAAAAAAACGATGGATTTAGGCCCAGATCTCTGTACTGGGGTGAATGTATGACATTGTTCTGCATTCTGTCCATCAATTGTTGTTTTTGCATCAATCCTCCTACGTCTGGGCAGTCAAGGAACATCTCCCTCAGGGCCGTCCATATCTGGTGTCTAAACGAGTTAAATGTGGCCCTGTCATGCTCGGTGTTGGTCAGCGTGACTGCGGGGATGCAGGTTCGGGAAAACACTGTATTGGTCTGCTCTCCGATGAGGTTGCTGAGCAGACTTTTGACGTCACGTATAGCTAAGTTAATTCCTGCGGTGTTTTTCTCAAAGCATGAGATCCAGTTTCCTGCCCCATCCATCAGTGGGGGCAGTTTGTTCCTGAGCCCTTCATTATTCATCTATGCCCATGGCACATAGATGGTCCCCTGACGCACCCTTCTGTAGCAGCGGGCATATTTTGGCGTGGAGCGGCTCCTTCGGTTTCTCCCCAACATAGTGCTCTCATCTTCTCAGACATTCCTGCATGTAGGGGAAGTTCCACTGCGGATCTCCCCCTCTGTGCAGGATGCAGTCTTCCGCAACGGTCATGTCTTCTGGTTCGAAGGATCTCTCCTCTGGCCAGGGTTTATCATACCGGCCCTCTTTTTTGGTCCAGCAGTCTAGCAGGTGGCAAAATGGTCAAGTGAAGGCCTCGCCTTCTTTACTGGACACTGTCTCTCTAAGGATCAGTTTCTGACCAGTGCGTTTGGGGAGGAGGGGCGGACGTCCTCATCGTTGCTTTCCTCGTGCGTGCGTAAAGGTGCCATTCTGTCTCTCCTGCATCTTAATTGTGTTTCAGTTAGATTACCCTGATTATTTCTTGGTCGGCCCTCTCCTATGCGGACGTCCAGGTGGAGTTCGGATGTCTGTTAGGGGCCTCTCTTCTGACTCTTCCCCTGGCTCATCCTCATGTGGGTCCCAGGACCTGGCTCTGGCTTCCTCCGGGGAAGGGTGAGTTGTTCTTCCTTCCCATTGGGCTTCCCAGGCGAGTGGTCTTTCTCTCTCTGTTCTCAACTTGAGCCTCTCCTCTGACTCCCACCTGGGCTACATCCTTCGCTCAGTGCTGTGTGCAGTTCTTCTTGGTAGCATTTTGACCTCACGCTCACTCCTTAATGCTTCCTTTGCAGCCTGAGCATACACTAGGGGAGCATATCCTACAGCTCCCCCCCTAAATGTCGAATCTCGGAGGACTTAGTTCCAGATCCCTTTCCCTGAAAGCCACCCAGCGCATCCGCCGAGCAAACAGCGGAGGCCACTCCTTCTCCCACATGGTGACTAAGACCTGGAACACCGTCCCCTGCACTTCAGAGCCTCACCATCGATCCAGCAGTTCAGGAAGGACCTCAAGATGTTCAAACAATAGGTACAGGCAGCATTATCCAGCAGCATCATCCCACAACGCCTCAAGACCCTCACTGGTAAAGCAGCTGCGCTTTACAAATCCTGATAGATTGACTGAGTATGGGCTCGGGGATAAAAATAGCAATGATTTGCGTAGAGAAGAAGGCACAACCTGACAATTATCGGCCCTCCCTGGCTAGACACAAGCTTCACCTTATTCACCAAGGTCCGAATTTTTCCATAACGTCCAAATTACACCCTATATCACACCCAGAGGTCATGCGTACCATTTGTGTGACGCCCAGCGGTCCAAGCGAAAAATACCCTCCTCTTCACTTCTTTCAGACACTGTCAGTGTTAAGAAACTGACAGTCCCTAAGAAAACTCCTTTATACTAAAAAATAAGATCAAGGTGGTGACCCTATATCACACCCAGGGTCTATGCGTACCATCTGTGTCACGCCCTGCGGTCCAAGGGAAGAAAGGAAAAAAGCATCCCTATATCACACCTAGGGTCTATGCGTACCATCTGTGTAACGCCCAGCGGTCCAAGCAAACTAAACCATAAACTACCTTCACCTTCTCTAGCGTGCTGACTAGGGAAAAGGTGATCTACACTCTTGTCCCAGTTTGCCACACGCCATATGCTGGGACTAAGGATCAGATGTAGTCTCTTACCCTTGACAGCAGCCTCTGGACGGACCTCCGCCCCGCAGATTCAGCAGAACTTCTAATCAATTATGGCGTCTGCTCACCGGTCTTTTTGCGCAGATGTGAATCCGTTCAAGCAGGGATCCTTTTCCTTTGTCAGCAGTCGGGCTCGATAAACCAATCTCTGCTGGCTAGCTTGCCAAAATGTTGCTCAAATATGAATTTACCTTGAAAAAATAAAAGACGAGGCGTTTGGCAAAACAGGAACAAGTTCTTTATGATCATCAATTGGTATAGCAGACTTCTGAAACTGCACCTCCCACACAGTTCCTTACAATTGAAGAATGGTGCACTTCATCCAAGGTATCAGCTGTTGCTTGATACCACTGCTAAGCAGAAATACGTAAAGACCGTACACAGAATGGTGCGCCCAACCACGAAAAAGTCCAAAGTTCTTTTTTATATATTAGTTATCTCCTTTATTGAAATTTTGATGTCTTTTCATAAAAACAGCGAAGGTTACAGCCAATGTGTTTCGTTCAACAAGACTGAACTTCATCAGGGCTGTATGTAATACATAAAAAACACATGTAAGACACACAACATACACTAAATAACACCATATTGACACACAAATACTACAACTCCATATAATGAAGACAAAAACATTAAAACTGTCATGACCATCCCACTGGTCTACTAATAACAGTGCTATACATAGTGCACACACATGGAGACCCCATGGAGACGGGGATCCCCATATGACAACATAATATACCAATTGATACATGATTACCGGTCCATGATCAGCATATATACCCAAATATCTCAGAGAGGAATGTGTAGTTGAGAGCACAAAAGTGTTCCACTATTTTAAATTCCTATCACTCAATATAAAACATTTAAAGAAACTTAATAAGAAGTTTCCTGTTGGACCCGGACCTAGTTACAGGGCAGGTCAATTTTCTTTTTTTTTAACAGAATTTTTATTGATTTTAAGACAAAAGAAAACATACAGTGCAAAATATCCGTTACATACATAAACTCTATTCAATTAATTTTTTTACCTCAATGACAGTCAGGAGTGTGATACAAATCCAGGCAGCGGCCACCGTTGAGCTGCATAAATGTAAATAGATTGCAGGTCATTGCAAGAGACCGATCGATTCATGAATAACAGTTGTACAGTCTAAGGCATTGTAAATAGACATTTGGTCATCAAGAGTAATCATCAACATGGATATCCGTTCTTACAGATCACTCACTGTGTCCTAGCTGGAGTCAGAGCTCGAGTCACTATCCTCTTGAAATGTGACTAACAATTGGGCCCACAATAATAACTCATCAGCTGTTCCTTCCTCAGTACGTGACACTTTCATATGTAGTTCCTCTGCCACCCCCCATTCCATCAAGTCCCTCACCCAGAGGTCTAATGACAGCGCCCTAGCGCCTAGCCCTCCAATAGCCACCCAGCGCTTTGCCAGTAGGAGGGCCAGCTGAGCAAGCTTGTATGGGATTTTTCGCCCCCTGGACCTGACCAGCACACCCAACAGTCATACCAGCAGGGTTCTGGGAATCTTTAGACCAGTACCATTTTCTATACGGGGTAGCACCTGACCCTAATAATCCTGGACCTGAGCACACTCCTAAGCCAGGTGCAAAAAGGACGCCACTTCCTCCCCACAGCGCACACATTTAGCCCGCCTGTTGGGATCCATCTTATTCAGTTTATAGGGCGTGACATATGTACGGTGTAAAAAATGGAAATGAAGCAACTTGAATCTATTGTTGCATGACACTGTGCACACCAATTCTGCAACCTTCTGCCAGTCCGAATCAGAGATGGGCATTTCAAGGTCTCTTTCCCCGCCGCCCGAGCTACATACTGTTTGTGTGTCATGTCACCCCTGATCGCTTTATAGAAGAGTGTGACCAAGTGTCGCACATCCCCCAACGAATTAGTCTGTCAGGTACCCCAGAAAGCCAAAGCGCCGCTGGGAATTCCATCCAGAGCTCCCTCATGACTCTTTCCAACTTGGCATAATGCAAAAAATGCGCAGGACCAATCTCCAAATTGTCCTGAGCTTCATGGAAAGTAATAGATGTTTGTCCCAGGTAAATATCCCCCGCAACCTGGCATCCTCCCACTCTCCGTTGCTCCATGGGCATATCCCCATCTATGTTCCTAAAGGGAACTAAGTCCCACAACCGTAGCTCCCTACTAAAGGGGGTCCGCCGGAAAACCTTTTGCACCACCCTCTCCCAGATCCCTGCAGTGGTTGAAATTGGGTATGAAACAGGATGTTCTGACCTGTCCTTACACATCAAAACGTATGGTAGACAGACACCTTGTCCCCCAGGCCCCACTAGTCGCTTTTCCCAGTTATCTGTGTCAGTTAGCCACCTGGCAGGCTGCTGTAGGTACGCAGCATAATAATAGCACAGCATATCCAGGATAGCCAGTCCACCCTCCTCCATGTCCCTCTTGAGAGTCGCTAGCAACACCCTGATACGCATCCCGGCCCATAAGAGAGAGCTTAATATGCTTTCCAGTCTGCAGAAGAACCCCTCTCTAAGAGGGAACAACGAATTTTGGACTAGGTATAAACAGCGTGGAAGAAAGATAATTTTCGCTATGGCAGCTCTCCCCATCACTGAAAGAGAAAGCCTATTCCAGAATTGAATGGAGTTGGCGAGTCCCATTAAAACCCTGTCAACATTGGGGTGCTGGTGTTGGGTCTCATTGTGAGTCACCCAAATCCTGAGGTATTGGAATCCCTCCAATTCCCACTTAAGTCCTACGTTCGGCAACTGATCTGAACTTTTACCAATCAATCCCCTAAAGGAAAGCATTGACCCTCGGGCCCCAGACGTCTCCAAAGGAACTCAACACCCCCCCCAACAACAGTGGGACCGACTCACTGGGGGAGTGAACATACACCAATGCATTAGTAGCATATCATGAGACTATATGGGTAGCAGCGCCCACCCTGATCTCCCAAGGTTCTTTCTCGTTGCGTAACAGTAGAGCAAGAAGCTCAATGGGCAGTGTGCTGAGAAGGGGCAAAGAGGCATCGCTGACCTGTTCTCCTGCCCACCATCACGGATTCCGAGAGCTCATTCCCTACCCTTATATGAATAGAGGGCTCAGTATTTTGAAGTCAAATCCATGAGCAGAAATTGGGTCCGAACCCTCTGCCCCACAACACTGACATCAAATAGCCCCACATCAAACACTTTTTCGAGATCGAGGGAGACCAGAGCCATCTTCCTCTCTCCGTCAAAGGCAGCATGTAATACATGTGTCAGCCTACATAAGTTGTGAGTGGTGCTGCGTGCTGGCATGAAACTGCATTGGTCCTCATGGACCAACGCCCGGATCACCCCCTGCAACCTGGTTGTAAGTATTTTACATAATTTTTTAAGATCAGTATTGAGCATGGTGAGTGGTCTACAAGAGGAAGGGTCTGCCTAGTCACCCCCAGGTTTGAGAATCAAGCACACTATCCCCTCACCCATGGTCTGTGCAAGAAGTCCCTTTCCCCATGCCTCCTGAAAGACATCTAGTAATTTCTCCTTGAGAATAGCGGAGTATGTCTGGTAAAATTGAGCCGGGAACCCATCCCCACCCGGGGACTTGGACCTGTTGAGCGCCTTTATAGCAGCACCCACCTCCTCCATGGAGAGATCCTCTTCCAGTTCTTCCTTGAAATCATCATGCAGTTGAGTAAGCCCCACTCTGGCCAAGAACCTATCTATCTCACCGTCAGAATCCAATGGTCCAGCCCAGTACACTAACTTAAAATGCTCTAACAGAGTCGACAGAATGTTCTTCTGCGTAGTCTGGAATCGCCCCTGCGAGTAACGAATATGTAAAATGGGAGGTATCTCTGTTTCTCCCCTCAGAATCCCGGCAAAAAGCTTGCCAGACTTGTTACCCTCCCAATGTCGTAACCGGCGATAGGACCTCAGAGTAGTTCTATCTAACGAATTCCTAAGTGTGTGCAGTTCTCTGTGTACCTCAAGAGTTGTGCGTATCACCTCGGAAAGCATTTTGCGTTTCTGCAAATCTGCCAAGCGCACCTCTTGTGCTTTGAGCTCCGTCATAGGTCGCCTCCGAACTCCGCTGACAGTCCCGATGCAAGTCCTCCTGACTACTGCCTTGAGTGTCTCCCATTCAATCGCCCTAGTAACCATAGACCCCATTTAGTCCTCGAGAGCCCTCTTCATGTCCTCTCTGCACATCTGGTCCATGAGAAGGTCCGGCAGCATAAGCCAGGATCTACACCCACTCGGTTTCTCCCCCCATGCCAAGGACAGCAGTGTTGGGGCATGATCAATCAATCAATCAATCAATCATGTCACTTATAAAGCGCACTACATACCCGCGAGGGTCTCAAGGCGCTGGGGGAAGAGGGGGGTGGTGCTGCTACTGATCGAAGAGCCAGGTCTTGAGGAGTCTTCTGAAGGCCAGTAGGTCTTGGGTCTGCCGAAGGTTGGTGGGGAGGGTGTTCCAGGTCTTGGCGGCAAGGTGGGAGAAGGATCTGCCGCCGGCGGTCGTTTTCCGGATGCGGGGGACTGTGGCGAGGGCGAGGCTGGTGGAGCGGAGCTGGAGGGTGGGGGTGTAGAAGCTGAGTCGTCTGTTGAGGTAGGCTGGTCCGGAGTTGTGGAGTGCTTTGTGTGCGTGGGTGAGGAGCTTGAAGGTTATCCTCTTGTTGACAGGGAGCCAGTGCAGGTCTCTCAGGTGGGGTGTGATGTGGCTGCGTCGGGGGATGTCGAGGATAAGACGTGCAGAGGCGTTCTGGATGCGTTGCAGCCGTCTCAGGAGCTTAGCCCTCGTAACCTCCCCAAATGTGTCACTGCAGCCAGTCGAGAATAATCCAGTCCCCCTATGAGAAAGCTATCCAATTGGCTAGAAGTATTGTGGGTCTGAGAATGACAAGTATATTCTCTTTCCACAGGGTGTAGTGAATGCCATACGTCCAGCAGCCCTAAATTATTCATTATCCTCCGCAGCAAAGCTGCCATTAGCGGCTTAGTGCCTTCCTTTGGTGGATAGCGATCTAGCGCCCCGTCCAATTTACAGTTAAAGTCAGCTGCTCAGATCGTGGGGGCATCCAAGCTACTCTCGAACACAGAGGTCTTCAATCTGTGGGGCGCGACCCCCAGGGGGGCCGCGGAGGCCAGGGAAGAGGGTCGCACATTCCCCAGCTTCACTTGTGCCTGCAGTCCAAAACGTTTGCTTTCGTTTTGGATAAAGACAGCAGTCCTGGGAAGGCTAATTTAGATCTTTATCAGCTGAAGTTCCATCAATTGAGTCTCTTGTGCTGTGAAAAGTTTTGGTGCAGGGTGTGGGCTTGGCTAAGTGAAATGCAAATGTGCCTAAGTTAATCTGCAAGTGTAAAGGGTGCTTGGGGGCTGATTCTCGCTTTATTTGATCAAATCACTCCAAGTTTTGTGATGACAAAGATTTGTTTTTTTTAGTGGTAGTGCAAAGAGTTAATAACTGAGCTGTGAAGTGTGTGCTTTTAATTTTAACTGCATTTACAGAGCCCTTAGTACCTCCAAAAGTGTGTTGAACGGACAGTTGTGTAAAAAAGAAAATTGCATTACATACGCTCTGGTATCACTAAAATCTACATTTTGGAAGCACCATTTTACTGAAAAACTATTTGCATGTTTTGCAGCACTCTATCTTACACTGTGATGTCCTACAGTGCCTTTCCCACTGAGTAACAATTTTTAAAATTTATTTTTCATTTACGCTGCCCATTATTTTATATGTAGATACCTGATAATGAAAAACCTAAAAAACGTACAGAATATTTTGGGGCTTATTTATGAGAGGCTTTCATCACCAGAGCATCTCTTTTTTTTTATGCTCCGGTGGCGCAAGCATCTCAACCATACCTATGAGGCTGTGCAAAGTCACCCTGCATGGCTTTGCATGGCCTCATAGATATGGAGTAAGACATAGCAGCGCAAGTCACTGCGTTGCCTTACTCTGCGTCAAGGTGGTGTTCTTTGGGCTTTGCGTGGGGTTCCCACGCAACACTCATGGATTTCGATGCTGCTCCATATTTACAAAATCACGTAAACCTGGGGCAGCTCCAAAAACAGGCGCCTCCCCAGCGGAGGTGTAACGAGTTGAAATGTTTTCATTTCTACTCATTTTTTCCTTATTCCATGTGTGCTGCATTCTGCAGCTCATATCGAAAGAGGAAAACACCTCTCGGGATTGTTTTCTTGAAGGAAGGTGCCCCTTCCTGTACAAAAACAATCCTGTCTATGTTGGTGCTAGGCAGCAATTTATGCGCCAACGCAAAGGAAAAGGACAAGAATGCACCGAATTTCATAAATACTGTGCATTCCTGCCCTTTCACATCAGCATAGGGCAACGCAGCAAGAAGACTTGCGGCGCTGCCCTTCTCCAATTCCTCATAAATAAGGCCCTTTGTTTTTAGCTACACCTTTGAATACACCCCCACGCTCACTGACCTTTTGTTTGCTAAACAGTGTTTAATATTATTTCCCCACCGTAAAAATTATTTGCTGTGGAAATTGGGGGTGTTTATGGTTGTCGATAGTTGTCTATGATGAGGAGTACCAGGTTCTAGAAATTTTCATCAGAAGGGGGTCCTTACGCCTAAAAACGTTTGACAAGGGGGTCTCGGCATCAAAAAGTTTGAAGACCTCTGCTCTAACATGTCCTGTACCCCCTTAAATAAAAAGTGCCGATCATCAACATTAGGGGTGTATGAATTCAGTAGTGTGAGCTCCTTAACATCCAGAGAGCCCTGCACGTCCACTTCACTATACATGTGCTTAAAAGGGACACCCGGTGCCACCCAGATAGCCACACCCCTAGCATAGGAGGAATATGGCAGAGTACAATTTTACCCTGCATTTCTTGTTTAGTGCCCCCTCCCCCCCGACTCCGGACTCTCCCCAGCACAGTAGCTGGGGCCATCTGCAACGGACAAGCCCCACGCCCCGGTCCTCCAGGATCCAGTGCGGTCCTTGGGTACCCTGTCCCGGACCTCTAACCAGCACGACACATCATTTGTGCTGTCAAAAAAGTGTGATTTTCCATCAGACTCTCAGCCTGGACTGATACAACAACATATAGCATATGCCCATGGCGCATATTTTTGCCTTTACTTCCAAGAAAGTTTTACGAGCGCCTTGCACATTATTTGTATATTCCGGATAAATGGATATCTTTTGATTTTCAAATCTGGCTGTGTCAGTGTCGCTGAAGGATACAGGTTATAGTTCAGTATGCGAGCAATGATAGCTCGCGGCAGGACACGGAGGCGAGGTGGGGGCACCAACGCCCAATGCGCTCTCTTAATGATAAACTCGAGGAATGAACCGAGTGGCTTCACTGAATCACGATTCCACTGTTCCACAAATTGCTCAGTGGCTGACCCATCATCCCACTCCTGGAGCCCCAGCAGGCACACATTATTGCAGAGTTATCTCCCTTCCGCATCCTCCACTCTGGCCTCCTGAGTCCCAGATCTGGAAGCGGCCTCGGCTACCTATTTCTGTAAAGTGGCTACTTCTGCCTGCATTTCTTCTAGCGAACCCTCGGCCACTCAGACTTTTTCTGCAAGACCTTGCAGAAGTCCGTGCGCAGCAAGTTAACCTCAAGGGTCACCGTCTCAGTTTTGCTTTCCAGTGCCACCCTAGATTCTTGAATGGCCGCCAGAAGCTCAGCCCTCGAGGGCTCCCTCTGTCTGCTCCGGGTCTTGATCTTTACCATATGCATGGTGCATGCTGAGCTGCAAAGTAGACCCCATGGTTGTGTAGTGTTCCATGGTGTTCCCCTAGGGGGCACCCAACTGTTTATTTCTCCCCATGTGGGGTCAGAGAGGGACACCAACCTGTGTGTTTCTACAGGCCTCAGGAACCCTTGCCATGCCGCGCCACAGAGACCAAACAACACGCCCCCCTAGAGAGGCCAGGCGTTACTCCATATCCTGGATCCCAGGCAGGGACCACCTGGTGCAGCCCCCCTCAATGGTGAGAGAGCAACTTTGACCTCAGTCCAATACTATAGGAGATGTCCCTCTGGTAGGAGAAGTGGTGCCCAGCAAGTAGATGGGTGGGGAACCCATGGGGAGGCACCCCGCAGTGAGGCACAAGGACAGGTCCCAAAGGCGGCCGATGCCTCCGGCCACATGGCTTTCAGTGCTGTTCACCTGCAGGACTATGAGGCCTCCCGTGCTCACATCTCGCTCAGTCTTGCCCCCACAGTGATCCAGGCATCCTGCTTATTAAATTAGGGCAGGAGCAGGCCCAGGAGACACATCCAGGCAATGCCACAGTAAGCAGTCCCCTAGCAGCCCAGCACTAGGACCCAAGCACTACCGGGGGTATATTCAGGTAGGCCCCACGCCAGGGACTCACTCGCCGAGCCTACGCAAATGCCTCTGCTGTCCCACCACCGACTATACCCAGACCACTGGTCTCCACCCGGGCCCTGCAGGCGTCAGCAGCCAGAAGCAGGTCTGGGCAGCGCCGTCACCTCGCCGCCCATTCTGGCACCATGGGCCCATAGCAATCACCAGGTCGACCATCCTCCACCTGGCTTTAAGGCCTCTGGGCAAGGGGAAATGGCGGCCAGCCATCACAGGCCTCCGCAGCGCCGCTCCGATCGAGCTGCCCTCCTCTGGTCACAGCTGCACTCAGCCCCCACGGAGCTGCCGGGCCACACAGTTCCCAGGGGGCGCAGCTCCCTCGCTGTGGTTGGGTCACTCATCCAGGGGAGGGGCCCAGCAGATGCCGGCTTCCTCTGAACCACCTCACCAGTGGCATCCAGTCACAATTAGGCCCACATTGCCCTTTCCTGGTCAGCCGTTCTCACAGAGGGCCCAGCGCCTCACCAGGACACCCAACAGGCAGCAGGGGCCCGCACTTATGCCAGCAGTAGGAAACCACACGAAAATGGGAGAATGCTGCAGGATTAGCTGGGGATAATCAGGAGCCTCCTAAGCACGCGTCCTGTCTGCCATCTAGCGTGGCCTCGCCCCCGAGTTCTTATCTAATTTGGTGGCCATATTGTCAATGCAATGATTAAAGCATCCATTTTTCCTATCAATCGACTGCACGCTTTGTTGTACAGCTTGTAAGATTGTTTTCATCTCCGAGTCACCGTTGGCATTACTAACTGTAGGGCTATCTGCCCTATTGTCTGAGTTCCTGGCTCTGTGTCTTAGCCATCCACTGGGACTCAAACATGAGCCGAGACTGTCTATTGTCCGTCTTCCCCATATTCACCAATGCCAGAGGGCACAAGTCCTGCAGTGACTTTGTATGACATGCATTTCACTGGAAGAGGCTGCTGCCTTTTGTTGGGATTATATAGTCCTCTTGTAGTTGCTGTTTGTAGGAAAGGGCCCCTTTTTGCATGATTACCCCCCACTTTTTGCCTGACATCTGATGCAAACTGATTTGATGTGCCCTCGGTCCCTGCCAATCAGGTTCCCATGGCCTGTGTTCTTTCCCAAACCTGTACCTTTGTACCCACAATTTGCACATCTCTGACCACAGGTAAGCCCCTTTTAAAAGGTACCATGAGTACCACGGGCACTGTGACCAGGGAAGGCCCCTAAGGGCTGCAGCACCTATTGTCCCACCCTTAGAGGCCCTGAACCTTAACACCCACCCACTGCCATTGCAGGCTCCGTGTTTTGGTGCAGAGTAGAGTGAAGAGTCGACATGGCACACATCCCTGTGTGCCATGCCTACAACCCACTGCCTGATGCCTAGGTAAGTCACCCCTCTAGCAGGGTGCACTAGCCCTCAGGTGAGGGTACAGTGGCATGAGCCCTGTACCCCTTCAATGTCTAAGCCCCTTCTTAGACATTGTAAGTGTAGTAAAGCCATAAAGAGTATATGGTCTGGGAGTTGGTCATTATGAACTCCACTGCTCCCTAATGGCTTTACTAAAACCTGGGAAGTTTCGTAGCAAACTTCTCACCACATAACACCCACACTGATGCCAATATGGGATTTAATGTGAAATGTACTCAGAGGGCATCTTAGAGATGCCCCCTGAAAAACGACCAGCCCTGGTGTGGTTCCTGAATGGCTGCCCACCATTTGCCCCCACCAGACAGGTTTCTGAACCCCTGGGTAGAGAGCCTCCGCTCTCTGGGTCCAGAGACAAAGCCTATTCTGGGCTGAGGTGTCATGCCTACTCCCCCAGGATGGGTTGGGTCCACGAAGGGGAAGCTTCAAAGGCCTGCCGCCTTTGGAAGCTGTCCCTGCCTTTTGCTGACTCAGCAACTGGCTCCCACCGATTCTGCCCCCCACTTTGGGCGGGAGAATCAGTGGGAAAACCAAGCTAGGAAGAGAGGTGTGCCCACCTTTGCCAACCCCACCCCTCAGGTGGGGAGGCAAGGTGAAGCACACATCTCAGTCCCCTCCATCTTGAAGATGAGGGGGCTCAGCCAATTAGGGAGAGGCTCATCCCCCCCCCCTCTAGAGGGTGGCATAATAGGGGGTGTACCCACCCCAAGGAAGGTACCAATTGGTCCTAACCTACACACCCCTTTAAATGCCCCTAAATCTAGTATTTAGGGGCAACTCTGAACCTTGCCTCGTCAGATTCGAGGAAGAACGAAGAAGGAGGAAGAGCTGTGCTGACCCAGGAAGAAGAGGACAACTACTGTTCTGGCTCCAGCCCTACCGGCCTGTCTGCCTCTGACCTGCCAACAGCGGAAAACAACGGTGTAGCCAGCAGCCCCCCAGAGCCCGGAGGACCTGCCCTGCACTCACCTTACAGACTCTGTCTCTCATGAGCACCGGATTTGCTCAACAAAGACTCCAAGACCAGAATTCGGATCCCGACCTCCCTGAAGCTTCACGACGATGCCTGCAGCCTCAACCTGAAGGGTGACAGCGACCGGAGCTGGTAAGAAAACCCTACGCCAGAAGACACCCATGCACCCGACGCCCCACGGCCTTAGATGGCCCAACCAACGGTGTCTAGGCATCCCCCAAAATCCCAACTTACCTCTCCAGCCGATGGTCGCCTTCAGGAAGCCTCCCTGCCTTAGCCTGCAGCAACTTCTCTGAACCGAAGGTCTCCTTTAGAAAGCACAGGGTCCCCGACGTCATTTTGGCACCATGCACCCGGCCGCCCCGGTGCCGCTGGTGGTGCAGCTCCTTTGCTGGTCGTTGGCCCCTGCAGTGCTGACCTTAACCCTAGGAGATCTGCTCCCACACCCGAATGGCCTGCTCGTCAGCAGACCCTAACCAAAGGCCCTCTTAACCCCATTGGCTAACATGGTGCCCCTGCACTCTGCACCCGGCCGCCTGAGTGCCGCTGGTGGTGCAACTCGAGTTCCCATCTAGACCTTGGGGAACCTTGGTTCACACTATACCTTACTTTGGTATAGTATATACAGAGCCAGATTCCTACACTGTTCTAGTTTATTCTGATCGGGCTTAAGTTACAAAGAGTCATACGCCCTGCATTTCTCAGTCACAAGTAAGAACACATTTAATCCAGATATCCTATGACCCCTCCTAACATCCACAGTGTAGGAGTACAAGCAGGCCATTTGTGCTTCGGTGCCTGAAGATCTGATGGCTGCCTTTTTATTCCTTGCGGAGTTGTCTTGCAGCCCTACAATACTCGTTAAATCATCTCCAGTGTCAAGTATGCATGTAATTAACACTAGCTCGCCCAGTACTATTGTCCCCCCAGTAGTTTAACTCAGTTTAGGTTGGCTGTGGAATGCTTACAAGCACTGCTGCCATCTTAAGCCATCTTGCGATCTTCACTCCTAGCTTCTGGATGCCTCCCCTGCCGCTATAGCTGCCTTACCTTTATGGGGAGTGCTCACAGTAAACTTTCAATATTTCTTGCTCAGTCTGACCATTGGGTCACCAACCGTAGCATGGCACCACGCCTCCTCCAGTCTCACCGCCAGCAGGGCAATAGAGTTTGGCCAACCTCCTCGCTCTCAACTCAAAACTGAGTCTCCCAGACACGCCTGCCGGGATGGAACACACGCTTACTCCTGACACAAAGCAGGCATCAGTCGCAGCCAGACCATGCCAAACTGTGCCTGATGGGACCGATCTTAATTCCCAGTGTCTATTACTGCCATGGGCCTCCTCTTTCCGGATATTTCATACATATCAGCACTTCTGCCCGCAGAGCTACACTAAGGTGGGGCCATCTTGCAGCTGGCGCTTTTGCACTCCCCCCAGTTCTCCTTCCTTGAGCATAGTCTGGAGGACCAATCCAGTCTAGTGGCAGGGGTTAGTTACACCAGTGGGTAGAGTCAGCCTCATCCACTCGGTCTCCCAGTTAACTAAACCGAGCCTGATATTGGATGCTCCTCCTCACCATGGCTTTAGTCTCTTGTTATAATTCGAGAGCTTGGTATAGGGAGGCAGCCAAGTTATTGATGCGATAAAGTTCTACCAAGTCTACAGCACCAACCTACAGTTCTTTGGTGCAGAGAAAGAACAGTAAGAATTGTACACTCCTGGAATCTACTCCCTTATCCAGACACAGCAGTCCTTGTGGGTGATTACTGTGCTCTTTAACTGATTCTGTCAGGCTCAAGAGTGCATGATATCACCTGCCTCTCTTCGACTTGATATCCCAAACTGTTAAGGCTTTCCTAATGTTGACTCAGAGCAGAACATCTAGTAACCCTGTAGTTCTGCTGGTTTACCTACACTGTGTTTCCTCAGACTAGGTCTCCATCAGCTGGTCTTTCAGGAATAGTGAAACTATGCGCCTCTAATTATAATAAGCACTACTCAAGCACAAGACTAAGTGGGAAATGAAAGATCAGTTGTTTAGGTTGTGGTTATGCCATCTTATCATTTTCCCACTGTTGTTGGATTCTGGGCTGTCTTGTTAAACCTGGGGATGCAGAGTTGAGTGGATCCCTAGCATTCCATTGTGAAATGGGGAATTCATTCACCAGATATGTGAGGAAATGGGGTGTATTATACAGTCGCGGTCCGTGTAGGAGTGCCGGCCGGCGGTGACGTGGGGCGGGGAGGGGCAGGGTGGGGGCATGGATTACGGACCAATACAGGTAAGTAAACATTTAAATCAATAAAACGAGTTTCGTTGTGAGCGCTGCATCGCCAAATGCGATGCAGTGCGCACAACGAAATTCGTTTCATTGATTTAAATGTTTACTTACCTGTATTGGTCCGTAATCCGTACTTTGCTACCCCCCACCCTGCCCCTCCCCCGCCCCATGTCACCGCCCGGCCGGCACTCCTACACGGACCGCGACTGGTATTATATGGTGTGGTTGTGCAACCTCACTGTGTAATGCACTTACCAACCCCTCCAGGTCCAGTGCATTTCATCTGTAAAACCCTCAGCTCAACCCTGAGTAGCTGTGGCATTAAGCATCAAAGCTTACACAGAGGAACAAGTGTAAAGCATTTAAACAGCACCAAAACAATCAACACTAGAACAAAAAATATCCACAGAAGGGTTTCAGAGATATTGATTTTACAAGCAATAATAAATCAAAGCAATTTCACTCAACCTCGAACAAGCCTTGGCAAAGTCAACAAATTGGTCACTTAAAACGTTTTTCTTGAAAACTTGGGTAAATGTCAATGAGTTTGGTTAGAAGTACTTGGGGCGACCAACTCTGGCAGGGAGCTAGTCAGGTGGACCAGCAAGGTCCTCAAGAATAGTTACTTTCAAAGAAGAAGTAGCCCTTCAGCAGTTCCAGGCACCTTATCGGCGTCCAAGGAAATGCCTCTTTCCTCATCAGAAGAACGTAGAAGGTCCGCCTACCTCCATTCACCTCTGAACTCAAGGACTTCATCTATGGTGTCCTTCAGGGGTCCTCCCTCAGCCTCATCCTCTTCAACACGTACTTGACCCCTTTGGCCAACATCGTCAGATCCCACGGACTAAACATATCCTACGCAGATGACACCCATCTCATCCTCTCACTCTCAGAAGATCCAGCCAACACAAGAACCAACTTTGACAGGTGCATGACGAGCGTCGCCAACTGGATGAAGGACAACTGTCTGAAGCTGAACACAGACAAAATGGAAGTGCTAATCTTCGGCAACAGCACCACCCTTTAAAACGACGCCTGGTGGCCCTTGGAACTAGGACCATCACCCAAACCGACCAACCATGCCAGAAACCTCGGCATAATCCTGGACAGCAAACTGACCATGAAGTCCCAGACCAACGCCATCGCCTCTGCCTTCTTTCGCACACTCCGCATGTTACCTAAAGTCTTTAAATGGCTCCCTTCTGAACACCAGCCATACCATTACTCAGGCCCTAATCACCAGCCGATTAGACTACGGCAATGCACTCTACGCTGGGATCAATGCACACCTTCTGTAGAGACTCCAGACCATACAGAACTGTGCTGCCAGACTCATCCTTGACCTCCCCAGATGGATCCACATCACCCCCCATCTCAGAAAACTCCACTGGCTCCCCATACAGAAGAGATGCCAATTCAAGCTGATGAACCATGCCTACAAAGCCCTATACAACCAAGGATCAGCGTACATCAACCATCGCCTGAATTTCCACCAGACTATTACATTCTGCTTCCCTCTCACTGGCCTATACCCCCCGCATCCACCAAAGCAACAGCAGAGGAGGCTCCTTCTCCTACCTTGCACCAAAAACTTGGAATGACCTACCTATGCAGCTACAGACCTCCACCTCTACTGGAATTCCAGCGAGCACTCAAGACCTGGCCGTTCAATTGAGTCACCTGAACTATCATGACCCTCAAGTGCCTGGATACCCTCTTGAATGATGGTTGCGCTATATAAATCCACTTCATTGATTTTTTGGCAGTGCACGATTCACAAACCTCTGGAAGGTGTCGGGGGCATTCTTCAGCCCAAAGGGCATCAATTTAAATTGAAAGTGGTCCTCAGATGTGAAGAAAGCAGACCTCTCCTTGGCTCCTGAAGTGAGGGTGATCTGCCAGTAACCTGATGTCAGGTCAAATGTACTCAGATACTTAACTGCTCCTAACTTGTCACTGAGCTCATGTCAGGCCTGCCTGGGCCGTCCTTCGTGTGCAGCAGGGGACGGTGCACGTGCCCCATTTAAGCAGCACTATGCGGCAGGAAGTTGCTTTCCATTCTAGATGTTCTGGCTTGTATCTTCCTGCTGTCGCGTCACGTACCTGCTCTTCCGGGTTTCTCCTCACGTCTCTCGGCATCCTGACAGCAGTTCCCTCGTCGGGTTCACGGGATGCTGGGACTCCGCTCACTGCATCGGTAGGGGATCCAGTTCTGCGCCTTCCTGCAGCTTTACCTTGGTGCAGCACCTGGAATAAAATAAAAGAAACCGAGAACAAGGACTAAGCTATATACTGGTTGGGGTAACGCGCTAGTCGCGCACTTTCTCTTACCTTACTGACATTACTTATACTTACCTCATTTTGTTTTGGGACTACCTCTTTGCTTCTGATCTCAATGGTTATATCTATGGGGTCACAAGAGGATCAGTCATTCTTATGTTAATGTAAAAATACTGGGTTACAGGATATCTTATACTGCTCTAAGCATTAATGTGAATCGATGAAGGCTAATCATTTCAACCTTTATTCCTTTTGACTTTTCTGAGGTGACACATGACAGTGTGCATGAAGTAATACAGTTATTTTGTATGGTGTTATCACTTTCACTATTACAGCCCCTCAATACTAGCCTTGTGTTAAGATGCTGTTATGAATGCTAAAGGTATGCTACGTTAAAATTGCTTCATTGTTTAGGAGGTTCAATAACTTTCCCTGAGTATCCTGTATCAGTATTCTACTCTCGCTCATCTTAGATGCATAGGATTTACCAGTTGACCCTACAACACTACTACAGCGGAAGAGGGGACACACACGGGTATTAGGACATTATATATTCCATGAAGTTATGTAAGAGATAGGAACGCACTTGGAGAAGAATCACCACTGATATATTGTTACTTCTTTTGCAACAGGGAGAGCCATAGACTAGTGCCAACAGCCACACCTCCTGTTCAGTCAACATTTCTTTCTCTTCCCCACCACTTGGATCTGACTTTGACTATGTTGGGTTGTTCTAGGCAGTAGGGAGGTTGGGACCTTGCATCCTGTTCGCCTCTTGCTCCTGTGGAAAATCCAGGTGAGGATTCTGACAGCTCATCAGCTCTTGGAATGGGGTAGATATCAGTCTTGGTGACTGCATTGAGGCCCTTGTATTCCCCACAGAACCTAATCTCTGGTTTGCCCCCTTTGGAGTTGGGTTTGGGCACCAGTACCATAGATTGATTACTGGAGGGCACAATCACCCCCAGCTCCAACATCTTGTCAACCTCAGTCTTGATGCTGGCCTTGACATGGTCAGACAACCGTTAAATCTTACTTTTGACAGGCAAGCTGTCACCGGTGTCCATATCATGGGTATTTCATGTTGTCAGACCTGGCGTCAGAGAAAACAATCCAGCAAACCGCTTCAGCAGGTGATAGTCTCTCTGCTGCCGGTAAGTGAGTGTGGGAGAGAGAACTACTCCTTCCACAGTTCCATCTTGGGCATTAGTAAATAAGAGGTCTGGGGGAGGGTCACTTTCTTCTTCCTCGTTCCCTATCTGTTACCATCAACATGGTGATGTCTGCCCTCTTGTAGTGTAGCTTAAGCCTGTTTACATGGATTACCATGTGAGGGTTCCTGGTAGTACCCAATTCCACCAAGTAGGTGACTTCCCCCTTCTTCTCTTAGATGGGATAGGGCCCAGCCCGCTTGTCCTGTAAGGCCCTGGATGCTACAGGCTCTAAGACCCACACCAACTGTCCTGGCTGGTATTTCACTTGTGAGGAATGTTGATCCTACCACTGCTTGATAAGCTCATGGCTGGCCACCAAATTCTTGTTTGCCTTCTTCAGGTACTCAGCCTTTCTTGAGCAAAGGCCAAGCACATAGTCCACCATTTCCTGCTTAGGTTCTTTGAGGGGTCTCTCCCACCCCTTTCCTTGACCAAGCTTAGTGAACCTCTCACAGGGTGTTCATAGAGTAGCTCAAAGGGACTGAAGCCAACTCCTTTTTGAGGGACCTCCCTGTAGGCGAACAATAGGCATAGGAGGAGAATGACTGATCTCCTCCTGAGTTTTTCAAGTAAACCCATGATCATGCCTTATATGGTTTTGTTGAACCTCTCAACTAAACTATTTCCTTGGCGTTGATATGGGGTGGTGAACTTGTAAGTCTCCCTACATTCTTCCCACATTTCATTAAGACAGGCGGACATGAAATTTGTGCCCCTATCTGAGATGACTTCTTTAGGGAATCTAACCCTGGTGAAGATTCCAAGGAGGGCTCTAGCGACTGCAGGAGTGACTTCCCTAAGTGGAATTGACTAAGGGTATCTAGTGGCATGGTCCACTACCACCAGGATGAACCTGAAGCTGTGGGTGGGTCTAGGGGACCGAAAATATCATTCCCCGCACTGTCAAAGTGGGTCCCCACCATTGGTAGTGGTATCAGGGGAGCCTTTGGTTAGCCTCTTGTGTTGCCAGTGGCTTGGCAGGTCACACAGGAGAGACAAAACTCCTTGACCTTCTCAGACATCTGGGGCCAGTAGAAGTGATAGACCAGCCTTTCCCCAGTCTTGGACTGCCCCAGGTGCCCAGCCAAGGGGATATCGTGGGCTAGATTAAGGAGGAGCTCCCTGTACTGTTGAAGGACCACCAGTCCCCTGGATGCCCCTGGTTTGGGGTCCCCTGACTCACTGTACAGGAGTACCTCCTCCCAGTATACCTTATGGGTACCACTGGTATCACTTGTGCCTGTTTGACAGTCAACTGTTGCAGGTCTCCTAGAGTGGGACAGGTCCTTTGTCCATTGCTCAGGTCCTCCCTAGTGGGAACCCCTTTCCTTGGAGATCTGCCAGGTCTGGCAAGTTTACAGGAGTCAGTTTCTCCAAATGCACCAGACCTTCCCCCTGGATGTTGGGCTCCTTCTGGGCCTGTGACCTATGGAGGCTGGGCTTTCCTGCCCCTCTTCTTGGCTTTATGGACCTAGTCCATAGTTTCAGGCTCCAGGATCCCTTGACTTTCTCTCAGGGTCTTCTGTGCTCTGGCAGTAACACACACCCATCAGGGAGACTCGACATTGCTGCATTGGGTCCTCTTCTTACTTCTGACCAGACAGGTGTTTCTAAGTCATTGCCCAACAGACACTCTACTGGGATAGTAGGAGGGCACAGCTACCTTCTTTGGGCCAGTAACTCCTCCCCACTCAGAGTCAGCCATAGGGTGTGGCATTGTCAGCATTGTCGATCTTGTGCATCTCTTCAGATAGTATCTGGTCTGGGGGAACCAGTTTAGCCATAACCGTGGTTATACTGATACTGTATCCTTCAGAGCCTTCACCTCCACCCCATTGATCTTTGGCCACTGCCTATACTTCTCCATGTAGGAGGCCAGTGGGCCAAAGGTTCAATGGTCTTCCCACCCAGGGACACTAAGGTGGCCTCTGTGTACCCATTGGGATCTCTAGGGGCAACTTCCCATCCAATCGAAATACACTAGGCTGCCCTTTGGACTGGTCACCAGTGGGTGCCTTTTTGATATACACTGCATGTCACCTCTTGTACCCTGTCTGGTTACAGTTAAAGCACACCCCTGCCTTCAAGGGGTCAAACTTCTTTCCCTGGTACCACTTCCCCTTCAAATGGGATGTTGTTCAGGACTCCCCCATCCTTCCTTGGGCTATTTTTTTTAGACTATTTGGGGCTTTGTTTCTTTTTATCCTTTACCCCTCTTTTCTCTGAGAGGGGGCCTGACCACATTTCTTCTGCTCACCAATGAGGGACTTTTTAGGGACCCTGGTTCTTACCCACTCATCATCTTGCCCAGTTCCCTGGAGCTAGACAACTTATAGTTCACCAAATGCTGGTGCAACTTCTCTGAGTGACAATTTGTTAAAATGTGCTCCTTAACCAACAGATTGTAGAGCCCTTCAAATGTGCCCACTTTGTTGCCTTTAATCCAACCATCCAGTGCCTTAACTGAGGTGTCAATGAAGTCTACCCATGTTTGTGTAGTGTCTTTCTGAAGGGATCTAAGCTTCTGCCTAAATTCTTCAGGTGTTAACCCCAAAAGTTCAACAAGGACTGCCTTCATGTTTGTGTAAGACTCAGCCACCTCATCCTCTAGTGTGAATAGCTTCTGTACCAACCCCTGGTACTAACTGGCACAGAAGTGTTCACCAGTGTTGTGTACCCACCTTCCTCATCTTGAGAGCTCTCTGATATGAGGCCAGCACTTGTCAATGTCATCCCCTGAAACATAACTAGGGAGAACCCATTTGGGCAACCTTACAGCAGGGCACCCCCATCAGCACCTCCAGTGCTGCTGGCACCATCTTCTCTGGACTCCAAGCCCAGCCTGGCAATCCTTTCCCTTAGGGTCAATCTTCTTTCAGCCAGAGCTAGGACCCTCTCTTCCGAGTCCAGGGCTGTCATGCTCTCCTGTATGGACCTCTAGCTGTGTTCAGAGCCAGCCAGTCTGTGGGCCCTGGGGACCGTTCTGGGCCTTCCAGGGGGCAGGGGGTAGGGTTCTTCCTGCCCCACTGGCTCCACTCAACAGGCTGGGATTGTCCTCCCAAGCTTGCAGGGCCTTAATCAAAGCAGGTTTCTTGGCTTTAGCTCCCATTATGATTTTTTTTTCTGCACAAAATGCCCTCAGATCACCCCTCTTATATGAGGACAGATTTGTCAAGCCGAGCTCCTTGTCAAAAAGTGTCTCCTGGGCAGTGCTCAAAACGTTTACTTGAACTTTGTAGGAACTTTCCAAACTTTTTTCTACACCTTGGGAAAGTTTTTGCACTCTTTGGCGACAGTACACTGGAGTTCAGCAATGTACACAGAAAATACTTTTTAAGAGCAAGAACTTCTTTTCTAGGTGTCTACCTATGCAGATTCTCAGAGGTCTTAACTTCAGCAACTGTATGGGACTGCTAAACACAAGTTCTGGATCCCACCGCTAGGCACCAATGTGAGGAAATGGGTGTATTACATGGCGTGGTTATGCAACCTCACCATGCAATACAATTACCAACCCCTTTAAGTCAAGTAGATTGTGTCTGTAAAACCCTCAGCTCAACCCTGGGTGGTTGTGGCACTGAGCAGCAAGGCTTACACAGAGGAACAAATGTAAAGCATTTAAACCGCACCAAAACAATTGACGAAATCGACACAAACACCTAAGAAATCTGACACCAATGAATAAAAATAGACTATATTTTTATAAGAATTTAAACACTAGAATGAAAAAGATTCACCAGAGGGTTCCGTAGATATAGATTTTACGGCAATAATCAAAACAATTTAACTCAACCATGAACAAGCCTTGGCAAAGTCAACGAATTGGTCACTTAGAAAGTTTTTCTTGAAAAACCTAGGTAAGTGTCAATGCGGTTGGTTAGAAATACTTGGGATGACCAACTCCGGCAGAGGGCTAGTCAGGGGGACCAGCAAGGTCCTCAAGAACAGTTACCTTCACAGAAGAAATTGCTCTTTAGCAGTTCGAGGCACTTATCCGTGTTGCAATACATTCCTATGGAGTGGGCCTAATGCAAGGGATGAAGAATGCTGAATATGTTCTAAGGATGCTGTTGATGGAACACGGTCAATGGGGGGTCTTCCGACAGGGATCCCTCAGTCCATGAAGATGGTGAGGGGGTCCTGGTTGCCGGGTCGGTGTTCCTCAAAGTCCTCTCTGGTCTGGCTAAAGTCCAGTCGCATGTTGTCGCGGTCACAGGCCAATCCTTCCTCAGCTGATCACTCTCCTTCTGAGGGTCCCAGCAACTCTCCAACAACACCCATGGACGAACTTGAGTGCAACTCTATGCTTCGGGTCTTGGTCCTCAGTGGTGCATGGCGGCGGTGGTAGCGGCTTGAAGACTTTGGGCTACCAACTTGACCAAGCAGGCTTCTTCAGGTGTTGTGTCCCCTTGCTGTGAACAGGAGGCCAGTCAGCTGGCCCTTGGAGTTCTCTTGGCTTGACTGGGCTCTGGTGACCACGTCCTCTTGAGTAGGACACAGCAGACACTCCCTGTCTTCGCTAGCCACCAGGTGCCGCAGGTGCAGTCTTCGATAGTGCAGCCTCTCTTTGCTGGACCCTCGGTGCAGCAAGGCAGTCCTTCTTCCAAGTCGGTCAAAATCTGAGGTCTGGGTGCCAAGGGTGCCTCTTTTATGCTCAGAAATGCCCCCAGGACAGGATGTGGTGAGTAGCCAATGGGCTACCAGGTTCCCTCCCACCTGGTGACCACTTCCTGTGGAGTGTGGCATCTGGCTATCCCAGAATGCACCATTCTACCCACTCCCAACATGACGAGAGCCCTCTCTCGGTGTTCAGACCTCTCTAGCCCACCCTGGGGTGTGGCTACCTCAGGGCTACATTCCTTTTTAGAAACTGGTTTGGCATCGGTTTTTCCCTCTCTGCTCCCCTTTCCAGTCTATCTGCCTAAACAATTGGGCATCCCTCCTCCCTAGTGTAACACATCTGCCCTTCAAAGGCTGCTCTCCTTTGAAGCCGGCCTTTTGGGGCTAACATCTAAGTGGCTTCCAGCAGGAGGGAGATGGCACCTCCCTAGCCTGCAGTCCCTCATTGTTCTCCATCCTGAGAGTCGTAGGCATGTCTCTCCAAGAGGGCAAAAAGCTGTCTCGTGGAACAGGCTCCATGTGTGCCCGGGAAGGCACAGAAGTTTTAAAGGCAACAAAGTGGCAGCTTTGTAAAAGCTGCACACTGCAACAAGTTATATTCATCTCAACTTGAGATACCAATTGGGCTTAATGTAACAAGTTGTTTAATACCTTGGAGTGCCCACTTTGGTCCCATCGTTCACGATTTAGCACAGCTGAGGAGTCGGCGTGTAATCCTGGACTCGCCAATTGGGCAACCAAATCCTTCCACAAAAAAACGGTGGTTTCGAGTGTTTAGTGTCAGGATATGTAAAATACCTATCCTACCCATGTCATATGCTGCATCCTGCCATAGGACTCGGTAGGCCTGCCAGAGGGGTGACTTACACAGATGTACAGGGGAAATAGTGGCTTTGCCATTGCTTTCAATGGCGAAGTCGGGCTAGCAGTACAGGACTGCTCTACCAGTCTGCAGTGGAGGACTGGGGGACTCGTTTTACTTGGGGGACCCCCCATAGCGGCACAACCAGTGATGCAAGCTCTGGGGTACCCCTCTAACGTACATGCCCTGGGTAGCAGGGTACCATATACTTGGGACTTCGCTACTTAGCCATTTCTATTTGGGTACAGCTGTTAATTCTACACACACTTTAGGGTCAGGACACTGGCACTGAGGTCTGGTTAGCAGGCCTCAGTGCACTCTGAGTTGAAAAACCAGTAGCATCATTTGAAAAACTTGGGGGTGACCACAAACAAAGTAAATTCCCTACTCTCCCCACAGTTTCCCACGTAACTTGTATTATCTCGTTTTAAGTGAGGGTTGATCAAATTCTAAATGAATTGCTTCAAGAAAAGAACACTGCTGTACAGCTAGAGTAGATCTCGAAAGGACTCCCTCTGTCTTATCTAAGATGACTTATTCTTTTATTAAACCATACCACTACTCCATAAGCCAGAGCTGTAATTAATTCAATTCAATTTCATTGTATTTTGAGTTCACATTATAGAGCCTCTGGAAACCCCCCTCTCCTCCAAGAAACAGCAACAAGAGCAGGATTGTAATTTGCACACCTATTATTTAAGCAGGCGCTAAGTGACATTTCAATGTTAAGAACATTAGATCTTGAAAGAGTTGCAAAGTATTTGGAATTCTTTAGACCAAGAGTGCCTTCTTGAAGTAACTACTGCTTTGACAAAATGCAGCGTAAACCAGAATTTTCCTAAATAAAGATAAAGAACCTTTTCAGGACAAAGAAGGACTCTTTCTTTATAATCCAATTTTCTTAAATATGCAAGGTTTCGCCCAAGCAATTGCTCGGAACTAACAGACTTCCTTACGGCTATGGGACTGGTTGATGTGTGGAGAACACATAATCCACAATTGCTACAGTACACATTCCACTCAGTGGCCCACAATAGTCAGTCAAGGATAGACTACATACTGGCTCTGACTGACCAAGGACCCAATTGTAGGGACATGCGCCATTTTGCAAGGGGTATATCGGACTATTCCCCTATATGGGCAAGTTACGTTCAGACTACAACACCAGTCAGGAAAACGATTTCCCTAGACCCCTGGTGCTTAAAAAATCCCACACATACGAACGAACTTACTTCAGGCCCCAGACCACTATTTCAAGGAAAACAAGGGAACAGTAGAATCACCACAGATCCTCTGGGAAGCATTCAAGACCGTAATTAAAGGTCAGGCATCCCCATTGACAGTAGGCCACAGAAAAGTCAAGAGGGCAGCGGTGACGGAGTTAGAGAGAGGCATACTGGAAAGGGAAACACAAATCACTACTACTGACGGTAATGCTGCGAGGCACGCCCTAGACATAAGGCGTCAAGAATACAGAATCCTCGTCACAGAGGCTGCTAAGACTAAACAAGCCGCAATACAACACAAACTATATGAGACCGGTGACAAGGCTGGCAAGTTATTGGCCTGGCTTGAACAATGCGAGCAGGTAGACCAATGGGTGGCATCAATTAGAACAAGCAAGGGGTGATAACGGAGGCCTTTGCGGCCCACTTCACACACCTGAACTCTCCCACGACGTCCACTACAATAGATGACTTTAGAGAACTACTGACGGACATCCCTATCCTCTCCCAGGAAGACAGATCCTTACTGAAAAACAATATAACTGAGGAAGAAATAATTGCAGCGATCCATAGCATCTAATCCGGGAAGGCGATGAGGCCTAGTGGCCTTCCCATTGAATTATTCGAACTGACAGCCTCAAAAATAACGCCCTATCTACCACAGATGTATGAGGACAGTGGTAGGAGGGGTACGTTACCCAATGATCAAAGACTAGCCTCCAAGGTGGTGATCCACAAACAGGGAAAACCAGCAGAAAGCTGCAGCTCCTACCAACCTATCTCCCTGCTCAATGCAGAAACAAAAAAATCCTGGCCAAGCTGCTGGCGTATCGACTCCTCCCCATTGTCACCAACCTGTTTCATCAGGACCAATCTGGCTACATGCCAGGGTGCAATACTGCATTGAATTTGCATCATCTTAATGGGGTGTTGGGACTCATGGACACAGCCAAAGAAGACGCAGTTATAATGTCATTAGACGCCAGCATGGCATTTGATACCATTGAGTGGCCCTACCTCTTCGCGGTCTTGAAGCGGTTAGGATTCGGCCCAAATACCTGGCTTGGCTCCTATTACTATACGCGGAGCCCTTAGCACAAGTGGTGGTCAATGGCCACACGTCCCAAACATTTCCTCTCCGCCGTGGCACTCGGCAAGGCTGTCCCCTGTCACCACTGATCTTTGCTTTCATGCTGGAGCCTTTGGCGACCTGGATCAGGGGAGACGAATTTCGGGGGCTACGCTGGACTGAGAACTGGGAGGATAGAATCTCCCTGTATGCTGATGATATCCTCTTATATCTAGCATCGCTTTACCCCTCCATTAATCAAGTCCTGCAAATCTTTACAAATTTTCAAAAATACTCAGGCTATACCATAAACTGGTCCAAATCCGTAACCTTTATTCTACACAGCCCAGTCCAGAGGCTACCCCTGGGCTGCGAGGAGGTAGTGATGAAAGATGGCCTCCATTACCCAGGGATCTTTGCCACTCGGACCCAGACCTTTTTTATAGGCAAAACATGCTGGGCCCCCTCACACGATTTAAAAAAGATATCCAACATTGGAGATCGCTACCATTGTCCCTACTAGGCCGTTCAGCCCTTTTCAAAATGATGGCGCTGCCGCGATTCTTATATGCCCTACAAAACACACCATTCAGAGTTCTCAACACCTATTTTCGCACTATAGAGAGCGAGATAAGAGCTCTACTATGGGATGGAAAGCCACAGCGAATAGTTATGAAGAAACTTACAAAGGGATGGTATGAAGGTGGGATTGCATTACCTGACATTCAAGCGTACTATTGGGCAGCACAACTAGTGGTAATTAACCAATGGATGCACACACCGCATGTTACGGCTTACTGTATGGACAGGTGGCTCATGGGTCCGGGAAGTTACAAAGGAGTGTTATACACAAGCCCCAAAAGTCACTGACTGACAGGCCCAACACAACAAACCATCACTCTATGGCATCGAGTGACCAGGAGGATGGGATGGCAAAATAAAGTGACCCAATTCACAACCCTATGGGTGGCAGACAAATTCTACAAATGGGATATCATCAGTATCTCAAGAGTTGGAGACCTGTAGCCAAAAGGAAGAGTAATCCCATTTTCAGACCTACAAAAAGACTATGACATGGCGGCCACCGAAACGTACAGATATCTACAAATAAGGCATGCCCTTATGGCAGTCATTCCGCCAGGCACAGAACTTCCAGAGGCGTTCCCGCTGGAGGATAGGCTCCTGACCGATTATATGGACTGTAAAGTGATATCTACGACATATCAAAAGCTACTCCATAATCTACCTAGCCCCTTCCTGCACTTGCGAGAGCTCTGGCAGCCAGACTTAGGAGACCTAGAAGACGAGGAATGACAGTAAGAATTATCCTCCCCAAGGGAGGTTGCCATTTCGTGACGACTAAAACTAGTCCAACTTAAAATACTCCATAAGTCATACTTCTCGTGTTGTGCCCTATCAAAAATGGGTTTTTTGAGAAGACAGGGGTACCCCAATATGTGAACCTGGGGTGGCGAGATATTTAGGAAACAGTGGTTCAGGTGTGGCCTAAATGGTCCAAAGCGAGAAAGTGACCCAACAGGGAACACTTGGTACTAAGATTTAGAAATTAATTCATGAGGGAGCAAAGGAAAGATCAAAAGAAAGGTCATGTAGGTCAGATAAATGATAAACATTTATTTTACAATTTTTTGTATAGTATTCAGGTGCTCACATATATTTAAGTGAAAGGAAGCGTGACATGCAGGGTGATAGTGAGGTTTAAAAAGGCATCGCATTGACAACAGTATAATGAGCTCCACAGTTATTTTACAAAGAGTAATAGGAGTTCATGTTGTATGGTGGTCGACGGCGTTTCGAACCCAATAAGTGGGGTTCATCTTCAGGACAAGGGTGAGCAAGCTGAATTAAAGGAAAATCATCCTAGGCCCATTCGTCTGTTAATGATGTGGACGGCTGGTACTGATTTTTAAAAATGGCTGCGGGCGTGAATTATAGCGCCAAGGAACTGAGTGGGAATGTCTGCCCGGGACTCGTGTTTGCTTATTTTGGAGGGAACCCGGGATGGGAAGGCAGCTGGCCGGGATGATTGGTTTTGTTTTTTATGGAAAACGAACAGCAGGGCCTTTAATTGGGGGCCTGGAGCTGTGCAGACAAGAGCGTCCTGCTTCTGCCTTCGCTGGCGTGACTACTAAAACTAGTCCAACTTAAAATACTCCATAAGTCATACTTCTCGTGTTGTGCCCTATCAAAAATGGGCAGGAAAGAGGATGCTACATGTAGAAGATCTTGCACTCAGGAGGGTACATTCTATCACATACTATGGGACTGCCCAGTCATTAAACGGTATTGGGAATCTATTACGACCCAACTTCAACTGGTGTGTGGTAAAGACATCCCACTTATGCCTAAAATGTGTCTCCTCAATATATGTGACCAGACTGACCTGAAGAGCAAAGAACAACTAAATGGAATATACATAGGGGTAATATATGTGTTCCCCCACTATCCAGAAGGGTTGAATGAAGGATAGAAGATCTGCCTATGAGGAAAGTGACGATGGGTTGTAATGAGATACTTGCTGCTTTGACTAAACTTCGATTGAGTAATTGTATTTTTTGTATTGCTGTAACACCTGATGTAGTGATTTGTCACAGTTGTATACTCTCGCAAAGTTTCAATAAAAAGAGTTTAAAAATAAATAAATAAATATGTAAGGTTTCAATTTCCTGCTGTAGACAAAACACCCTTCCAACATTCTATTAAATGTGCATATTAATACCCTCTGGTGTAGGTTCTTATCTCCTTTATACCTCTGTACAACAATCAGCATATGGATCTTGACCATTTACATGTTTCAAAGCATTGGCAGCTGTGTTGTGTTCCATGCACAATATTTTTACCAACTGTTGATCCACTTGAAATAGAAACAATATTTATTGTTTGTCTGCAAATTATGCAGCAGATGGTGCTTGTGAGAGTACATACGTACCTTATTGGGATTCACAGCACTCCCTACTGCCCCAGCAGTAGAAAAAGCAAGATAAGAATGACTTAAGGATAAATTAATGCAGAATGAGAAATGACTAGGAAAACAAAGACCTAACAACAAGGAGGAAGACAGGGAGAAGAAAGAAAAATACTGTAAAGTCAGACTTGGCTCTCGACAGGACTAAGCACCCCAAGGTTTCAGAGAGGACGCATAGATGGGAGAAGAGCATGGCATGGAAACTGCAACTGGACTCCATGCAGGAAAGCTGCATACAATAGACTGTTTGAGTCTGAAGCAAGGCGAGGATAGCCAAGACCCCCAAGAATCCAGATGACTTGTGGACCTGAGGAAGAGGCAGATGAGTTCTGGGGTGTGGAGTGGTGGTTCCATATGTCTCCCACCAGCTAAAATGCTCCAGCCTCTCCTCTCCTGACCTGAGGATGGGACGTGGCATGCCTAGACAAGTTGGAGAGGCCTGTAGACTAAACAGGGAAGTCATGCGGGAGAAAGGTTAAAGCCAGGTACTATTTTTTTATTAGCGAGAACCACAGAAAAGTAAAACCCTACGAGCAGGTGTTTTAATTTTTGTTGCTGTTTGTTACACATCAACTGATTGAAAAAAAAGGACAGAAAGGAGAAAGTAGAGCAAAAGCCAGACAATGGTAAAGAAGTGAAAGTACAAAAGTTAGTTAGTCAAAAATTGGAAAATGAACGACTGTCACAAAGCAAAGAAAATAATGTAGAAAGAGAAAGGTCCTAGAACAAGACTGCAAGATGAACAAACAAAGCAACAGCTAGAATAGGAGGCAGAAGAAGGGCATACAAATGTTGTTCTTTTGTCTTCCTTCATTGTTCTTTCTCATACCTACCTCTACATATGGTTCTTTGATTTTGTTGACAAAGCTGGTGGGAGAAATGCAGTCCTGAAGGACTACTTGAGAAGACCTTAAGAGGCCAGGAAAATAGGACTTAAACAGTTCTGTGAAACTTTTTTTTCTTTGAATGATCAAGACTGGAACAAGAGCCACACCATGAAAACTAAGCTTGGTTTTGAGAGTAAGATAAAAATACAATTTCAGTTTATTCTGCAAAGCCCTACTGAGTGTAGTGGTAACTTGCAACCCACTCAGTAACAAGTAGTATCAGAAGTGGGAAAAAGTAAGCCTTGATGAAACAATTGGCAAAGGGCTTAACAAAATTAGAATGGACTTTAGAGAGGTATACTCCCTCCTATTCACTTGTCACAACAAGAGAGAAACCGTATGGAATGAACTCTTCATGCCTACCCTGAACATATAGCTCTGGTGTTGGTTTCTCAAGACACAACCCTGCGGTAACTTGCCTATATATTGACCCAATAATGTGGAAGCCCTAATGTTCTTTCTGTTGTGCTACAATATTATACATCTGGAAAGGACCTGCTTTTTTTCATCAACTTTTAAAGTCTTGTTGAAAAGAAAACTGACCACTGTTAGAAATGGAGTCTCTAGTTGGCAGAGGTATGCACCCTGTCCAAGTAGGGACCACCAGTCTTGTCAGGGTAAGTCATATACACACCCTAAATTAACCTGTGCTCTCCCTCTGGCTGCTTGGCATAGAGCAGGCAGGTTTAACTTCAGAGGCAATGTGTAAAGTATTTGTGCAACACTTAAAACAGTAAAACGGTGAAAACACCACACAAAAATAATCCACACCAGGTTAGAAAAATAGAGCGTAATTTAATGAACAAAACCAGAACAAAACGACAAAAACCCAATAAGTAGAACCGGAATTATGGATTTTTAAAGATTTAATTGAAACAATGGGCTTAAAAGCATAAGGCACCAACCGGGGACATCTGGTCACGCTGGACCGGGTCAAATCTGAAAAGTCACGCCGATCACAATGGAGCATGGGCCGGATACAGAAGCCACGCAGGCCCCGCTAAAAAAAAAAGTTCCTTTCCGGAAGATTCATTGACGTCGAGGAGCAACTGCGTAGGTTCCGAGTCACGCAGTTGGGTCCCGCATCGTTGTCGAACTCCTTTACGATGCAGGCACTGCGTCGTCGATGGAGCCTCATAGCCGGGTCCCGCGTTGTCATTGAACCCCATTACGATGAAGGTGCTGCGTCGGTGTCGAGCTGCGCTGTCGAGTCTCCGAAGCGGCACCTCTTGGCAGGGCTCACAGTTGGCAGAGTCCAGCAGCTGAAGCATAGTTGAAGGAAATCCTGAGTGTCCTCAGGTCCAGAGTGTACTGAGTTGTTGGTGTCAGGGGCCAAGTTGTGCCTTTCAAGTGGGAGAGACTTCAAAGAGGCCTTTGAAGTACACAAGGTCCCTGCCCCAGCTCCATACTCACTACAGGGGAGTACGCAGCTCTTTGTGTGGAGACAGGCACAGCCCTATTCAGGTGCAAGTGTCAAATCCTCCCTCCCACCTAGCCCAGGATGACCCTGGTGATGGGCCGTCAGGGTGCGATTGTCACCCCTCGGCTCCCTTTGTGTGCGACTGTCTATAGGGAATTCACAAAGGCCAGCTGTCACCCACCCCAGATGTGTATTCAGAGACAGACAGAGGCACAGAATGGTTAAAGTAAGAAAATTACGGGGGCGTGGCTTGGTCGGCCAACATGGCGGACGCAGCTTGAATAGCTCCGTGCGTCCACCTCCTTAATCCGCCTTAAATCCTGCCTTAATCATCTTCGGTGTAGCCCATCCGAAACTCGAAGGACGAACAACCCGTTTGCTGTGCCTGGTGCAGAGCCGGAGACCGGTGGATGATGCGGGACCGAGTGAGGACACTGGAGCTGCGTGGTGCGCATCGAGGTCTGGGCCCAGTGCCTCTCGCCCGATCCTTGCTGAGCATAGCGGAGACCCGTGCTGGGGCCGGAGTCAGACCTTGAGATGAGGAGCACGGGGACGCGGGGGGGCCAAAGCGGACACGGCCGGTCTCCCTGTTCCCTCGCCCTTACCGGGGCTTGTGTTGGGCGGCGGTCTCGGCCTCCGGCCGCGGTCCTGGTTGCGGGGGAGCCTCGTTGGCCCAGCCGGGTTCTGCTGTGGTCGCGGGACTCGTCTGGGCCCGGGTTCCGGCCGGTGGGGGGTTTGCTGTTCGGGGCCTTTGGGGGCGGGGGGGAGTGGCACCGCGCGCCGTGCCTGCGGGGCCTTGTCGGCGCCCTTTAGAGTGGAGCTCTCCCTTGGGCGAGTCACCCCGAGACCTGGCATAAAGACGTGGCCGTCCCGGCCTGCGGCGGCGGCACGCCGTGTTTCCAGGAGAGCCAAGGTGCTGCACATTGCCTATCGGCCTGATCGAGCTGGGCGGTCCCGGGGCCGTGATTCAAGCTAAGGGCCTCGACGCTTGCGGCGCCGTTTGGGTCTTGCCCTGTGGACTTCCGTGGATTGATTTGGCCCCCTCCTCGCCCTATTACACAAACATCGCCGCCGGTCCGGGCTGCCCCGCAGGAGCCAAGGTGTTGTGGACTACCCCCGTGCCGCATGCTAAGGGGATGTGGTGTTTCTTCATGCTTTGCCTCACAGACCTCGGGGTCACGCAAATGACACTGCTCCCTGCGCGGATTTAGGGAGACAGTCCTGCAGTGCGGAGGTGATCGGGGGTGTGTTGTGTGCTGGTGGTCCGGCGAGCTAGGTCCCGATAGAGGGGCCTGCTTGGCTGTCTGCTGCGGGCTGCAGAGGCGGCTGGGCTAGGCCCGGTGCGGCTTGTGGCCTGGCAGTGGATGGATTCCGTGAGGACCGGCTAGCGACGCGCTCCCTGGCGAGCCCCCCAGAGTGGTGAATTTGGCATTGTCGTGCCTCCGGGTGTCACACCAGACCTGCACCTGTGCCCCCCGCAATCACTGGAGTGAATAATTAGCGGTGCCACGATGGGGAGGGATAAGCCTGGCGGCACGGGCCCGAAACAAAGCACCCTAGACCAATATGCCACGACGGCGAGCGGGGGCTCCACATCTGGCCCCGTACCGGATAATGCAGCTCTCTTAGCGGCCATTACAGAAGCACGTGACACGCCAAAATCGGTGCAGTGGGCACCAAAGTTTCATTCCTACGACAAGATTTGAGGAAAGCTGTTGACCGTATCACAGAAGCGGAGACACGGGTGTCTTCCATGGAAGATAATGTGACGACCCTACATCAGTGTGTCAACAAATTAATTGTGATTTCCCAGGAGCTTGCTTCTCGAGCAGAAGAAGCTGAAGGTCTTGCAAGGCGCAACAACCTCCATTTCGTTGGCTTTCCGGAGGGCTGCGAGGGCAATTCCATGAATCGCTTCCTTACCTCGTGGCTCAGGGACCTGCTGCCTGCATATATGATTTCCACGTGCTTTGTGGTCGAGAGGGCCCACCGGGCACTTACGAGGAAGCCGCCCCCGGGGAAAATTCACGGCCGGTCATTGCCAAGCTGCTAAACTATGCTGACAGAGACGCAGTGTTACAGTTTGCTAGGTCGAATAAAGATAAACTTGTCTTTGACTCTAGGCCCATAATGGTCTTTCCAGATTACACCCGTCTTGTGCAACAACAAAGACAGTCTTTCACTGCAGCGAAGCGGCGACTACGAGACCTTAACATTTCATACATGCTGCTTTATCCTGCCAGGCTTCGTGTAATATATAACTCTAAGACCTATTTTTTTGACACGCCTGAAGCAGTTTTTGCCAGGTCTGATGAGAGAGCCCATTTGAAGCCTCACTCCCCGCCGCCATTGGAATCCGACTCCTCCAGGGGCTCACAACGAAACAGACCACGCAGGACGAAATCAAAACGGCGGCACCGCTCCGGCTCCGACTGGCACTCCTCCAGTCCCGAGCGAGCGTCTTGATCACTCCACAGTCTGGGATGTTTCCACTAGATTATGACGGTACGTCCATAGCTTGGAATTACCCCGACCACCCTGCACCAAATGGAGGTGGACACTGTGCACCGAGGCTGACCTGACCCGGACACTTGTACCCCAAGTTTAAAGTTCTATGGGAAGGGTGGGATCCATTGGAGGGGGGGCCCTGAGATCTCAGGTTGGGGTCCTGGGGTGCTCCTCACCGCGACTGATGCTCCTAGTTCTTGGCAGTATCGGGGGGAGGGGGGGATACTGAGGAGGGGGGTTTTGGGGTTCAAAGTTATGTTATTTCCTGTTTCTTACACGCGCAGACACACATCCCATTCTCCATTAGGCAGGCCATTGCAATTAGACCCAGGATAGACATATGGCCACTCAGGCGGCGGTCTCCTATGTAGGTGACCTGATAGTCGTAACGTGGAACGTCCGAGGGCTGCTCAACAAAATCAAGCGGGGAGCTGTCCTTAGGTAAGCTAAACAGTATGGAGCAGATATTCTTCTCCTACAAGAGACTCATCTCTTGGGCAATAAGGCTCCTTGCCTAGCGAAGGTTTGGGTATCAACAGGTGTATCATGCGGGTTTCACTAGGGGTTCCCGTGGAACAGCTATCCTTATTCACCGTCGCGTTCCCTTCATTCACATTAAACACTGGGTAGATCCCAGAGGTAGATTTGTTTTCCTGTCAGGAACGCTCTATGGTGAACCAATTAATTTAGGCAGTTTGTACGCACCCCCTCCTCTGGGTACCACGTTTGTAGAGGGTATCACTCGTCTGTGGGGCGAACTCCTAGAGGGTCTGTCTCTCCTTGGAGGTGATTGGAATGACACTATGACACCGCTTGATAGGAGGCGGGGATCGGGGGCTGTCCTCCTGTCACTGCCTCTAAATTATCCATACTTGCCGGTGCACTGGGATGGTCTGATGTATGGCAAGAATATCATCCAGCCGAGATAGGCTGCACATATCTGTCCACGGTGCATGGTTCCATGTCCCGTTTAGATTACATATTCACACCACGGAGCTATATTCACAGATTGGCCCATGTCTCCCATCTCCCAAGAGGGCTGTCCGATCATTCCCCGGTTATGGTGACACTTCTCTTGCACTTTCAAAAGCCCCCCTTTAGATGGCGGATGTCTCCATGGCATCTTCGAGATCCTGATTATCAGGAGTGTCTGCACACAGCGATCCAAGAGTATTTCACCTTAAATACTGACTCGGCACCATCAAAAGAAACCCTATGGGAGGCCCTGAAACCCACAATCAGAGGGGTGGACATCAGCTACAGGGCAAACGATAAACGTAAACGCTCTGCTCAGCGGGCGGAGTTGGAGACCCAGTGCACATCATTAGAGGTACAATACACGCAGGATCCATGCCCAACCCTTCAGAGAAACTTGTCCCTCACACAACAACAGCTACAACATTACCTCACAGAGGAGGCGAAAGAAATTTGGTTGGCGTCTCAACACCGAATATACCAGTGGGGGGACAAATCAAGTAAAATGTTACACAGACTTTGTCAAGCCGGGCAGGCCCCAGCCACAGTCCCATCTATCAGGGGTAGCGACGGTGCCTTACACACATCCCCCGCAGAAGTGGTGGCAGAATTTGCCCATCATTTCTCCACATTATACACCCGGAGAGAAGAGCTCTCAGGGGATTTCATATCAGAGTTCCTTCGGGATATTCCCCCCCAGAGGTTAACAGACCAGATGAGGGACCAATTGGATACCCCCATTACAGTAGATGATTTAACGGCTGCACTGCGATCGATCTGGTCGGGCTCCTGGTCCCAATGGGTTCCCCATGGAATTTCTTCGTTCCCATATGTCCACGTTGGGCCCACATCTATTGGCAACAATACATGAGGCCCTCGAGAAGCAATTATTGCCCCGGGACTGGCGCCAGGCCGAAATCGTCCTCTTTTTAAAGCCTGGCCGTCCACCAGAAGACCCATCCTCGTATCGTCCTATCTCCCTAATTAACTTTGAATCCAAATTACTGGGGAAAGTTCTTGCGGATCGCCTGCGAACCTGCATCCACGATCTGATACACCTGGATCAATCCGGCTTCATGCCACACCGGGCCACCCGCCATAATATCCGCCGGGTCCATAATGCCATGGCACTGGCCCCGGAGCTGGGTCGCCCCGCAGCCATACTTCTCGCAGACATAGACAAGGCCTTCGACTTCCTGAGTTGGGAGTATTTATTTCAACTTTTGGAGGCGACCAATTTTGGTCCTCGCTTTCTGGCATATGTGCGTCTACTTTATACGGAATCTATGGCTTCGGTGCGTTTTGCTGGTCATCGCTCTCCCTTCTTTCCCATCAGTCGTGGCACGCGGCAGGGCTGTCCTTTGTCCCTGCTTCTATTTGCCTTGGCGGTGGAACCCTTGGCGATTTGGGTCCGTCGGGATCCGGTGCTCAGAGGCTTCGACTGGCCACACTCACAACCAGACCGTATTGCATTATATGCAGACGATGTCTTGTTCTTCATGACTGACCCATGGATCTCGGGCCCCCGTATTCTACAGATCCTCCGAGTTTTTGGCCAGACCACCGGGCTCCATACTAACCCGTCCAAATCTGTACTGTTCCCAGTATGCGGTCAGCAGGGCAGAAATACATGGGCATCGCAGTTAAAACACGTCACAGAAGGTTTCCAATACCTGGGTATATTTATGTCTCCTTGTCCTAAGACCTCCTGGGCGCACAACATTAACCCACTTCTTGCCAGCCTCCGTGATGAGACCTCCATATGGTCATCCCTACCTCTCTCGCTATATGGACGTTCGGCAATTTTTAAAATGGTCTCCCTACCCAGAGTGCTCTATCGGCTTCAAAATTTTCCGTATCATATACCGCGTGCGTGGTTCGCGCACATAAATGCTATTCATAATAAATTCTTATGGGGTGGAGGAGCAGTTAGAGTGGCGCTACAGACCTGCGCGCAGTCTACCTATTGCGGTGGCATTGCCGCTGCGGATGTGTACTTGTATTATGTGGCCGCTCACCTTTTGGTCATCAATGACTGGTGGTATAATTCACCTGCCGACCCGGCGTTCACTCTAGAACACACAGCAATGGAAGGTTACTGTATAATGCGCAGAATCTCGACTTTCTACCCCATGCCAGCAGAAAAACGATTCGGCTATGGCGGTACACGTTCCGGCGATTGGGGTGGCATGGGCGGCTGACTCAGACAACGCCCCTGTGGCATGGTAATTATTTACGCCAGGTGGCAGCATTAAAGGGGTTCCGCCAATGGGACCTGATCGGCATCTCCACATTAGGGGACGTTATGCGGGGCACTACTATTAGATCCTTCCAGCAATTACAGGAGGAGTTTCATCTTTATAAAACCCAGTTTTATAAGTACCTCCAATTACGCCATGCTCTAACCCCATTACTTACAAACCTAACGGACCTCCCTGAATTTCATCTATTAGAGGGTCGCCTCCTTATGGGTGATTTGGGCGCACACAAAATTCGGCAGATATACCAAACACTAACAACACACTCCACCACGACCCTTCATAAAACTAGGAAGGCGTGGCAAGATGACATCCCAGAACTGACAGATGATGACTGGGCGGAGGCAATAGCTAGTCCCCGGGGTGCTGCGGTGTCTTCAAGATACCGACTTATTCAATTTAAATATGTTCATCGGGTGTATTACACACGTCTTCGTCTTGGGAGGATGGGAGTCATTGCATCCCCTCAGTGCCTACGCTGCGACAGGGAGGAGGGCACATTTCTCCATACGGTATGGAGCTGCACAGCCATACCGCCCTTCTGGTGTAGAGTATCGAACTGCCTTAAAGAGGTGCTGTCCTGGGACCTCCCGCATGACCCTAGACTGTTTCTACTTCATAGCACAGAGGACATAGGAGGGAATCGATACAAACAACACTTACTCTTCCTTGCTCTTACAATCGCCAAACGCGATATTGCTCAGCTATGGAAGGGAACCTCCCCACCGACAATAGGGAAATGGCGAAAGGAACTAGACACATGCATGGGTGCAGAGATAACAGTATTTCTGGCGCGGGGTTGCCCTCAAAAACACAGGAAAAATATGGTCTTGATGGGCAACATACCGGGGCATAGACCTTCCTCCTCTTCCTTCGCAAACCCCATGAAAAACAGTTTCCATTGGATGTCATGGGCCATAATGTATGATATATTGTTTTCTTTCTTTGAATATGCATTTGTATCTAAATTTGCTTGCCAATGTGGGTGGGGTGGGAAAGTCTGCATAAAGTTCTGGGTTTCATTTTCGTTATATATACAAACTGTACCAGATGATATTACCATGTTTGGTAACTTGTCAGTATCTTGTCTCGAATTGGATTATGTTGGGCAATCGGCCCAGTGGTACTATAAAAACTCAATAAAATATGTTTTTTTTTTAAAAGTAAGAAAATTACAACTTTCTAAAAGTGCCATTTTCAGACTTACAATTTAAAATCCGACTTCACCATAAGTTGTGATTTTAAATTGTGAGTCCATAGACACCAAACTCGAAATTTCTATCTTGTCCCAATTGGAAATTACAATTATAAAATGGAATAAGGTAATCCCAATGTTAATCTATGGTCAAGATAGGCCTTGCAGTAGTGAAAAACTAAATCTGAAAGAGACACGTTAGTGACAGATTCCTTACCTTAGAATATCCCCAGGCGTCAGGCTGGATCCGGAAAGTTTTTTGCGTAGCAGTACCCTTGCGCGTCGGTAGGCGGCGTCGTGCGGCTCCGCGTCCGTCGTCGGCGTCGTGATCGCCGGGATGACGTCGCGGGCAGTACTTAGACGCCGCCCCTGCGCGTTGACGTCAGTTCTTCTTTTTCCGCGCCAGTAAGCGCAGATCCGGGAAGAGCAGTGCCCTAGTCACTTTTTGACTACCTTTTTTGTGAATTTTTCACTGTTTTCTTCTACGAGTCTTCACGACTCCTAAGGTGTCGTAGGGATGCCCGGCTTTAAGCCCTGCGAGGTCTGTGCCCGTATGATGTCCATCACGGACCCGCACCTCGAGTGTCTCTTCTGTCTCGGCCGAGACCACGACATGAAGTCGTGCCCTGACTGCCGGAAACTTCATCCGAAGGCTTTGCGAGAGCGGTCTCGAAAGCTGCTCGAGGTCCGGCAGTCGGCTCCGCGCCGCACCAAGCCCCGGTCACGGGAGAGGTCGAGGGGCCGGTCGCGGAGCCCCCATCGTTCGTCGGAATCCAAGTCTTCGCGCTCCTCCGGTAAGTCGAAGCACAAGAAGTCTAAGTGGCGTCATCGCTCTAAGACTTCGCCTCGCCAGTCTCGCGACTCGGCTGAGGCCCCTGTCGGCACCGTTCCCGCCCCCGCGGCCCCGGACGTGCCTGTCGAGTCACCCCCGCATTACCCGTCCTTCCCGGGTTCGGGGGCGACTCCGGCCCAAGTACAGGAGTTCCTGTCGGCCATGGCCCGCCTCTTCGGGCCTCAAGGTCCCTCCGGTGCGCTTTCGGGCCCCGCGGGCCCTGATGGGGTTGCTCCGGCGTCGCCGTCGACTCCGGTCCCAGCGTCGCCTGTCCCACCAGCCTTCATCCCGGCCTCGGCTCCGGCCTCGATCCCGGCTCCGGTGGTGCCGCAACCCCCATCGACGCCGGTTGACCTAACCACGCCTCCGCCGACGCCGATGTCCCCGGTGCCGTTCCTGACGCCGTCCGGGGCTCCGGACGGCGTCGTTCCCCGGCTCTCTCCGGCTCCGGACATGGAGCCGGACCGACGTCGCCCGACGCCGGTTCCGGCGCCGATGAGACCTTGGGTACCATATTATGAACCTGAGGAGGACCAGGAGAGCTGGGAGGGGTCTGAGGACCCTCTCACACAACAGTGCGAGTTTGACCCGGACTGGGTTGTGGAACTTGGGGATGCCAGTGGTCTGGACACCTCCCCTGACTCTGGCATGCTGTCTCCTCCCGTGGCTACGGAGGAGGGGGCTAATTTTGCAACGGTGTTGCGTAGAGCTGCTGGAGCCTTGAATCTCCAGTTGCCTACTGTGGCCGTCAGGACTAACCTCCTGACTGAAGTGCTTCAGCCGGCGGCCTCCTCTTCGGAGACTGTGTTGCCGTTCAATGATGCACTCACTGACGTTCTTTTGGGTGCCTGGTCCAAGCCCACCACAGGGGCTCCTGTGGATAGGAACGTGCCCCGACGCCATCGCCCTGCTCCGGGCGACCCCCTGTTTCTCTCCCAACACCCCACCCCTGAGAGCTTGGTTGTCCAAGCCTCTGCCTCCCAAACCGCCTTCCCTACCGCCCCTCCGGATAGGGAATCCAAGCGCCTGGACCACTTTGGGAAGAAGGCTTTCTCTTCCTCCAGTGCTGGCTTGCGGTCTGTCAACACCGCTTGCCTCATGGGCCGATATACCCACTCCCTGTGGGATTCGGTGGCGACTGTTTTGCCGCAGTGTTCTGAGGAGGTCCAGACACTGCTTACCCGCGCCATTGCGGAAGGGCGTGATGCGGCTAAATACACCATCGCTGGGCAGATCGCTTGCAACGACGGTGGTGCTGCGTCGCCACGCCTGGCTGAGGACCACTGGTTTTTCGGGGGATGTCCAGAATACACTCATGGACATGCCCTTTGATGGAGTCGGTCTTTTTGGTTCAAAGGCAGACCATGCGCTGGAGCGTTTCAAGGACTCGCGGGCTACTGCCAAGTCCCTGGGCCTTGCTGTTGTGCGCCCTCCGCTCACGTCTGCTTTTCGCCCCTTTCGTGGCCACGGGAGGGGCGCCCAGTCACGTCAACAGCCCGGCCAACGGCCCGCGTAGCAAGCGCCTTCGCGTGGCCGAGGACGTGGATACCGCCGTGGCGGTTCGGGCAACCAGCGTGCGGGTCAGGCCACCACCTCCAACCCGTCCGCGGCCTCCAAACCCTCCTAGTCCCTCCTTTCAGGTGCACAGGACGCCAGTAGGGGGCAGGGTCCGCCATCACCTTCACCACTGGCGTCCCATAACCTCGGACAGGTGGGTCTTGGACATTGTCCGAAGGGGCTACTCCCTCCCCTTCGAGACCACCCCCAGCCATGCCACCTCAATTCCACCGCATGTCAGGGGATCACTTGGTGCTTCTACAGAAGGAAGTCACGGCCCTCTTGGCCAAGAGGGCCATCGAGCATGTTCCGACCCCAGAAGTAGGGCGTGGTTGCTACTCCCACTACTTTCTGGTGCCTAAAAAGGACAAGGAGGACATGCGTCCTATCTTGGACCTCCGGAACGTCAATCGCTTCCTCCGGAAGGAGAAGTTCAAGATGCTCACCCTAGCTCAGGTCTTGACTGCCCTCGACCCTGGAGACTGGCTGGTAGCGTTGGACTTGCAGGACGCTTATTTCCACATCCCCGTCCTGCCGGCCCACCGGCGTTACCTACGGTTCACGGTAGGCCTCGAGCACTTTCAGTTCACCGTGCTCCCCTTTGGCCTTACCAGTGCCCCTCGGGTGTTCACGAAAGTGATGGCGGTGGTCGCAGCTCATCTGCACCGGGCAGGGGTTTCAGTCTTCCCCTACCTCGACGACTGGCTGCTGAAGGCGGGCTCGTCCCAGGCAGTCGTCTCCCACCTCCAGACTACGGCCGAACTCCTGCACTCGCTGGGGTTCTCCAGCAATGTGCCGAAGTCGCATCTGGTTCCTTCTCCACAGCTCCTTTTCATCGGAGCAGTTCTGGACACGACGCAGTTTCGGGCCTATCCTCCCGAACGGCGAGTCCGGGATATTCAGGCTATGATTCCGATCTTTCAGCCTTTATCCTGGGTTTCGGTACGGATGACCCTGAGGCTGCTGGGCCTCATGGCCTCCTGCATCCTGCTGGTCGATCATGCCAGATGGCATATGCGGGCTCTGCAGTGGGACCTGAAGTTCCAGTGGGCGCAGCACCAGGGCAACCTGTCCGATCACGTCCAGATCTCGGTGGGGACTGCAAAACAGTTGCAGTGGTGGCTCTCGAACCGGCAATGGGTCATGGGCAGATCCCTCTCCCTTCCCCAGCCAGAGCACACAGTTGTGACGGACGCGTCCCTTCTGGGATGGGGCGGTCACATGGGAGAGGCGGAGATCAGAGGCCTCTGGTCTCCGGCGGAGTCCCGGCTCCATATCAACCTTCTGGAGCTCCGGTCGATCCGACTTGCACTCAAGGCATTCCTTCCCTCTGTCAAAGGGAAGGTAGTGCAGGTGTTCACAGACAACACCACCGCCATGTGGTACTGCAACAAACAGGGCGGGGTGGGGTCGTGGACCCTCTGTCAGGAGGCTCTGCGCCTCTGGACTTGGCTGGAACATCAGGACATGTTCCTGATGGTTCAACACCTGGCAGGTTCCCTGAACGCCAGGGCGGACGAACTCAGCCGCAGGTGCATGATGGATCACGAATGGCGTCTTCACTCGGAAGTGGCGCAAGGACTCTTTCAACAATGGGGAGAGCCTTGGTTAGATCTATTCACCACCGAAGAGAACGCGCAATGTCATCAGTTCTGCGCGATGGAATTTCCAAGGCGGCACTCACTCGGCGACGCTTTTCGTCGCGAGTGGAGTTGCGGTCTGTTGTACGCCTTTCCGCCTATACCACTTCTACCCTGAGTGTTGAAGAAGATTCGGCACGACCGGGCCCAAGTCATCCTTGTGGCTCCGGACTGGGCTCGAAGAGGTTGGTATCCCGAGCTACTCAGTATGAGCGTAGATCCCCCGATCCGTCTGCCTCTTCGGGAGGATCTTCTGTCGCAGCAGCAGGGGACGGTCCTCCACCCGAACCTGTCCAGTCTACACCTGCTTGCGTGGAGATTGAGCGGCGGCAGTTGATTCCTTTCGACTTGCCTCCCGAAGTTTGTGATGTGATTCTGCCAGCCAGGCGTCCCTCCACTAAGGTGGTATACGCCTGCAGGTGGAACAAATTTGTGGCATGGTGCACAGCAAAGGCTGTGAATCCCCTTTCTGCCCCTCTTTCTGAGGTCCTTCTGTTCCTTCTTTCTCTGACCCAACAGGGTTCTGCCCTGGGTACCATCAAGCGTTATCTTTGTGCTATCTCGGCCTTCCTCAGGCTCCCTGATCAGCCCTCCTTTTCAAGTCCCCTGTTGTTAACAGGTTCTTAAAAGGCATTACACACCTCTTCCCTCCTGTTCCGTTTGTGATGCCTCAGTGGGACTTGAACTTGGTTCTTACCTTTTTAATGTGCGCTCCCTTTGAGCCTCTCCATAACTGTCCTCTTCGTCTTCTGACTCTGAAGACAGCCTTTCTGGTGGCCATCACCTCCACTCGGCGGGTGAGTGAGCTCCAGGCTCTATCATGCAAACCTCCCTTTCTGTCTGTCCATCCAGACAAGGTTGTTCTTAGGACGCGTCCGTCCTTCTTGCCAAAGGTGGTTACTGCCTTCCACATTGGGCAGACCATCACTTTGCCTACCTTCTTTCCGCCTCCGCATCCTTCCAGAGAGGAAGAGAGGCTCCACCGTCTGGACCCAAAACGTGCGCTCTCCTTCTATATCGACCGCACGAAACACTTCCGGGTGGATGACCAGCTCTTTGTTGGCTACGTGGGCGCCAAAAAGGTCGGGCGGTGCACAAGCGAACCATCTCCCGCTGGGTTACCTTGTGCATCAAGGCCTGCTATTCTTTGGCTAAGAAGGAGCCTCCTGTTGGGCTGCGTGCCCATTCCACCAGGGCAACGGCTGCTACCACGGCTTTGGGCCGCGGTGTTCCGCTGCAGGTTATCTGTCAGGCAGCTACGTGGGCCTCGCTGCACACGTTTACAAAGCATTACTGCCTTGACAGTCAGGTCCGGAGGGACGGCTTCTTTGGCCGTTCTGTCCTCCAGGACTTCCTTGTCTGATCTTTGTTCGCAGACCCACCACCGGGGTTGGTATTGCTGGGGTATCTATTCTAAGGTAAGGAATCTGTCACTAACGTGTCTCTTTCAGATGCACAAGTTACTAACTTGTGTAACGATATATCTGTAAGAGACAGTAGTTAGTGACAGATTCTCACCCCACCCATCCTCCCCGTTCTGCAAACTGATTTCTAGGGTTAAGGACATCCCTTTCAGGGCCCTAGTATTTTTCAGACACCTATGTCAGCTTCTTGCATGGCCCTGCGTTCCTGGCGCGGAAAGTCGTGTACAGAACTGACGTCAGCGCGCAGGGGCGGCGTCTAAGTACTGCCCGCGACGTCATCCCGGCGATCACGACGCCCGACGACGGACGCGGAGCCGCACGACGCCGCCTACCGACGCGCAAGGGTACTGCTACGCAAAAACTTTCCGGATCCAGCCTGACGCCTGGGGATATTCTAAGGTAAGAATCTGTCACTAACTACTGTCTCTTACAGATATATCGTTACACAAGTTAGTAACTTGTGCTTTAAGAGTTTTTCACTAACTGGGCATATACATTTTAAAAGGACAAATCCAACTTTTTAAATACACGGCACCCTACCCTTGGGGCTGCCCAGGGCGTACCTTTGGAGTGACTTATATGTATTAAAAAGGAAGGTTTAGGCCTGGCAAGTGGGTTATCTTGCCAGGTCAACATGGCAGTTTAAGACTGCACACATAGGCTCTGCAATGGCAGGCCTGAGACATGTTTAAAGGGCTACTGGAGTGGGTGGCACAATCAGTGCTGCAGGCACAGTAGTAGCATTTAATGTACAGGCCCAGGGCACATGTAGTGCACTTTACTAGGGTCTTATTAGTACATTAAATGTGCCACTTGTGGATAAGTTAGAAATGCCCAGAAAAACATGGAAGGAGTAACCCAGTGCTGGTAAACATTTTTATTAGAGTATGTTTCCCAATTAAAAAAATGGTAAACGAAGATACAAGAATTGGTTAAGGAAATCTAGGAAAATTCTGTCAAAAGCAATATTTTAACCAAGGGAGTACATTAAAGTAATTTCAGTCAGGAGACTGGGTACTGCTTTTATTGCTATCTAGTTTAAAAAACAAGATGCTTGTCAAATGGAAGGGTCCTTCCAGGGTCATACAAAAATTGAAAATTTAACTTTATCATGTAGTTCAATCAGCATTTGTAGAGCGCGGCACTGTCACCCCTGGGGGGATTTGAGGTATGAGGTCTCCATCGAAAAGCCAGGTCTTGAGGAAACAGAGGGAAGAAACAAGCAAAAAAAAGGCAAAACAGAGGGAAGAAAAATGAGCTAGCAGAAAAAGCAAAACAGAGGGCAGAAATGTGAGCAGAAAAGGAAAAACGGAGCGGAAGAGGACAAAACAGAAGGCAGAAAAACGCGCAGAAAAGGCCAAACGGAGGGCAGAAAAACGAGCAGAAAAGGCAAAACAGCTGAAGAGGGCAAAACAGGGGGCATAAAAATGAGCAGAAAAGGCAAAACGTATGGCAGGAAAGGCATAACGGGGCAGAAAAACGAACAGAAAAGCAAAACGGAGGGCAGAAAAACGAGCAGAAAAAGGCAAAACAGGGCAGAAAAACAAGCAGAAAGGCAAAACAGAAGGCAGAAAAATGAGCAGTAAAGGGAAAACAGAGCAAGAAACGAGCAGAGGAGGCATAAACAGAGGGCAGCAGGTAGAAAGGCAGCAGAGGGTAGCGGGCTGCGGGCAAGCTGGGCAGGAGAGCTGTCGCAGAGGGCACTGTCATGAGGACTTGTTGTCTTTGAAAAGAAACTCCAGTATTTCATGTTAATCTTCTGAACAAACGGGAAGGACCTATGCCTCCTTAGCCTATTTATTTTGTTGAGGGGGTTGCCAACCTGGAAAAAGACATTTATGTTGGACCCGAGTTAAACAAGTCAGAGAAGGAAGTGTTGAAATTGTAGTAGAATCCTTTTGAGGACTATTTTCCACTGAAAAGGGCAGAACTCATGTAATGAAACATTATATCAAGACAGGACAAAAATATAAAAGCTATGAAATAAGAAATAAAAATGATGGAGATCGAGATAGACCTAAGAAATATAGAGCGTTAAAAGCAACTAGAATTTACCTAATGTGGTAGTTCCTAAGCCTGAAAATTCCATCCAGTCTTGTATTGACTGCTGAGAACTAAATGAAACTTCTAAGTTTAATACTTATCTGAATGACTGTGAGAGGGTGGGTGCGGAAAGTGGGGTGGATCAGGAGGAATGTTTTGACTGATACTGCAAAATTGTAGCATTCAGAAGTCCAGGGCTTTTGTGTTCCTTATTGTGTATATCATACCTTCGTCGTAGTCGCTATCTGTATCTTACCCGTGAATGAACAGCATTGCATTAACACCTGTATCCATTGTTTTATGCATTATTTTTGGCTTGTACTCAAAATAAAAAGATTCCCCCCAAAAAAAGTTTAATACTTATCCGTTACCCTAGAAAGATGAAATGGTTGAACAGTTGGGTGAGGCTCAAAGCAGAATAAAGCTAGTCCTTACCAAAGGTAATTGAAAGATCTCTGTTAACTCAGATGAAAAAGAAAAAACTGCTTTTTCTGCCCTTGATTTATATCCATTCACTTCCTCTTTCTGCTTGCAGGGTGCTCCTGCGACCTTTCAGAGTTTAATGAATTCTTTATTGCAATCTAATCAAAGTTATGCCTGTGCCTACCTTGATATTATATTATACAGTAAAGTTTGGGGAAAACACCTTGAGGATTTAAAGGCTGTCTTTTCTATTTCAAAAGAAGCAAACTTGGAGATCAAATCAAAGAAAAGCAAATTAGCTACTGCTTAAGTCAGATATGTTATTTGTTGGGAGTGGGATACAGATAAGACCAGAAGATCAGGTAACCGATATTAAAGAAATACATTTCCCAGAAACTAAGAAAACATTCAGAGATTTCTTAGGCCTCATAGAGTACTATAGAAGGTTTATTCCAAACGTCTTTCTCCTATAGCTGCCCCTCCTTAACCGCCTTGCTAAAGAGAGAAAAACTATAAACTTCTAGAAATCTAGGAAGGCTGCTATATTAGTATTCAAACAGGTCAAAGAAATGATTTCCTCTCAACCACTTTTGCAGCCCCCAGACTTCACTAAAGTATTTTTGTTGCAAACTGATGCTTCTGGGGTAACCCTTAGGCCAGTCAGTCTGATGACGCTGCTAATGGAGAAGAGAAACCTACTCTTTATCTCAGTCAGAGGTTATTTCCTGCAGAGGGAAATTACTTGACCATTGAGAAAGAATGTCTAACAATAAAGTGGGATATAGAAACTATCAGGTGGTATGTAGTAAGGAGATAATTTATATTATACACTGATCATGCTCCATTGACTTGGCTTTCTCATAATAAAAGTAAAAACCCTGTAATTGTAAGATACTTTTTGTCACAACAACCCTTTCAATTTCAAGTTACACACAGATTTCAATCACAATTTCTTCCTCAGAAGAATTCAAGGAAGTAGGATTGTGACTTACCTTATCAGGATTTACAGTGCTGACCCCACAGCAAAACCTAGAAAAAGAAAGAGAAGAATGAACTGAAGAATAAGTTAATTGAAGAAACTTTAAGTAATTATGCCTAGTCACTTTGGGAAGTCTTGTGGCATAACCCCTACTCAGAAAAAGGCTCTGTCATTCACTAATACTGGGAAATCTATGCATGGGTTGGGAGAATACAATGTTTGTAGAATGTATGCTGTTTAATGTGCAGCATCTGCAGTACAGGTCCCAGGATCCAGGGTATAGGCAAGCAGCCCATATCTTTGTTGTAGATGTGCAGTCTAGGCCATGCCCTTGGATACTGCCTTTGTTTAAATGTTTCCTTCCTCTAACCCAAGGCTGCTGGTACCGCTTTGTCCAAGTCAAGTAGCACAAAGGATCCCTTCTATCTTATTCAAAAGATTTGAATAGAATTGCTTGGGACCGCCATCTGCTGCAGAACACCCTGGTAGGAAGTGTCTTATATCTAAATTAGAGGAACAATTTCCACGCCCTAGCTGGGACAATCTCATCAATAGTGTGTTCTTATTGGGGATAGGGTTTAAAATCTATGAATGCTATAGTGAGCTGTCCCACAGCTTTGGTCACACTTCCCAGTAGATTTATCTGGAAATCAGGACCATCTTCTCCGGGTCTGTCCAATATATTTCCCACCCTAATTTCCTCAGGAGTACCCTAAGAGAACATAACCAGGGAATCTTGCTAACATATGGGGACTGGATGAGATCCATGAGGCCCACACGATAGGAATCTAGTGCTTCAGTAGACCATACCCGATGCCAAAACATTAAGAGTCTACACTCTATTTTGTGGACCATCTTCCTTTGAGCCAAATCTAAGAAAGCTGGGGTTAATGGGGTACTTGCCGGAAGATTGAGTAAGGATCTTATAAAACAATTCTCAATCTGAAAGGCTGTCAGTATTCCCACAATTCTGCTCCGTACAAGATTGAGCCTAGCGCCTTGGTGTTGTAAATTTCGAGTGCTGGGGGCCACTTTTCTTGACACAGTTCTTCTGTGTGCCTTGATATTGTGTGAAGTTTCTGAATGAGTGAAAGGTGTGCTTTCTCAAGGAGGGGAGCCCAACGTAATTTGGGGTGAGCCGGATACCTAAATAATCAAATGTGGGGACCAGTTCAATGGGGCAGCCCCAAACTACCGTACACTTCTTAAATGAGTTCAGAACACCATTGGAGAAAACCATATACTTTGTCTTTGTATCATTTAGTTCCAGCCCTCGCTCGTCACAAAAGGAGTTAAAATCATTCAGTAGCTGTTGGAGCCCTTGGGGAGATTTTGATATCAATAGAGTGTCGTCGGCGAAGAGAAGGACGGTAGCACTTCTGCCCCCGACTTTTGGGGTGTCGCACCCATCTCTGTCAAGATAACCCACTACTACGGGCCTTCGCCTATTCTGCCTCTGCTCCTCCCGCTCACCTCGTGGATCGAGCACCTGAGGTGTGCAAGGCGTGCAGCACCTCCTCCGCCTTAGACGAGTCGATGCTGTGTTCACCTGCTCGACGATCGCCGGAAATCCGACGTGACTCGCCGCACGGCCCGCGCCGTCCACCTCCAGAATCAAGCTCTCCGAGTGTGCCTGGCGTGCAGAGCCTCATCCGCCTCCGACAAATCGGTGCTGTTTGCGCCACAGAACACGCTTCTCTCCTGCTGAACTGATCCTCCCTGGGGTAAGCGCACCTCGCTTCGTCTTCCTTCCTCAATGGCGTCGTTGAGTGGGCCCAAAATGGCGAATCCCTGGCTCCCCTGTTTGGCTATTGATGGTCGTGGTCTGGCCGTGTGGGGCTCCCCCCCCTGTTTTTGAGCTGCGTCCGGATCTCCGATATTGGTCTGCGCCTTGCCGCCGCGCAGCCCGATGCTCACTCAGGTCCTTTTGGTTGCCTCTTTGCTGCTGCCGATGTTCCTCCCGCTGAGTGCGCCCCAAAATGGCGATGCCCTGATCTTCCCAGAGAGGCTTCTAACCAGCGTGTGCCTGGCCGTGTTGGGCTCACGCTGTTGGAGCGGCAGCCCGATCTTGGGACCTAGGGTCTGCACCTGGCCTCAACACAGCCCACAGCCTTACCTGGTTTCTCTGGCTGCCGCTGTGCCCTGCCGACATCCTCCCGCTGAGTGCGCCTCTCAATGGCGCAGCCCTGAGGTAAGGCTACTGTCTCCCGCTTGTCTGGCCATGTGGGGCCCCCTCTTTTTCGATCATTTTTTCCCTGACTCGGGCCGAGACTGAGCCATGGATCGGCGGACTGTCCTGGAGGCCTGCCCTGCTAGGAAGACTCACGGGCACAATAAAATGACAATCTCGAGACGCCCTGCTCTGGCAGCCAGTAGCACTCAGGGCGATTCCCAAAGCGCTAATCACAGGTAGCAGTGGAAGGAAGCACAGGGTTAGAAATTTTATACGAACCCCTAAGCGCAAAGTGAGTTGCAAAATTACAGACAAAAAGAAAGCCTTATCTTATCATAATAATCTAAAAACGAAACAATACAAACACTTATCCATGTATGTATGAGACCGAGCAACATGGCCGATGCCCGGTGGAGCTGCCTAGACAGCTATAGAGGAGATCGGCTCTGGTTCACCCCATCGGCCGTCACCTACCCAGCCGGACATTGGACACAGTTCTCCTCGTCTCTCCACTGTGTTTCTGTCCTCCCCCGCCTTCCGACGAATTACCGATGATCTGCTGACAACGGAGCCAATCTCAGCCCTGAACCTTTGCACATAGACAACCCGATTGTGATCAGAGATCTCCTGCTCTCCTCCCTCCTTGATCCTGTGGCTGCCTCCCATCCCAGCTGTTCTCCCCTTGTGGTCTGCATGACCCGAGCTGCATTCCTTATCCCTTTTTCTTCCCCCCTTACCTTCTATGCCACAAAGGACATGTGTCTCTGTTATGTTATGCTCTATTTACTCATGTGACCGTGTAACATTGTTTTCTATGTTTGTTGTTGTTCTTGCTCTAGTAACACACGTTTTGCTGTGTAACTCTGTTTTTCTTTTCCCATGTTTTAATATGCTTTTGTAACTGATGTAATCTGTAACTTGTATCTCACTGATCCTCATGTAAAGCGCTCTGATGCCTCCGGGTCTAGCCAGCGCTATATAAAACTCTTCAAATAAATAAGTAAATACTACGTTAATGAATAACGAAAACAGAGTGAGTGCCAAAATGCACCCCTGCCTGACTCCACACCTGATCTTGAAGGGCTCTGTTAGCTGCCCCTCCTCCCCCAACCTGACCTGGGCCATATTATCTACATGTAGTCTCCTCAGAATATCCAGTAGATTATCTGGGATCCCCATCGCAGCCAACACCTTCCAAAGTTTGCCCCTTGGTACCAGGTCAAAGGCTGTCCGCAGATCCACAAATGCTACTGTTTGCCCCCTTTTATTACCACTTCTCTCCAAAAAATGTAGATAAAACAGAAAACCTGGTCCAGGGTACTAATATTGGCACGAACCTCCGCCTGAAAATCAGACAAAATATTTCTGTCTGTGATCCACTCCTGGAGGCGCGCCAATATTTGTTTACAGAATATCCTCGGGAGAGAATCTATTAAGCTGATAACTACCAGGGTTGGCCCTGTCCCCCTTTTTAGGTCTCGCCTGAGCCAGCGCATGCGCTGCTCTGGCGAGAGTTTTAGTAAGCGGGTTTTGGAAGTGCAAACAGCAGTTTGCTGGCGACCAGCTTGCGTTCACGCGAGCGTGCACGCGCGATCAGGCGCCATATGGCTTCCCTCGCTGATGGCTTCCCTCGCGATTACTTTCACTTTCGCGGCCGTGTCAGTTTCACGGCCGCGCGGCCATTGCTTGTTATTTTAGTGCCCGAGCACCGCTGATACGGGACATTGAGGAACCATTCTTAGCCCGGCCACATCCTTAGAATCCGAAGGATTAAAACGCAAGCAGAGATGGCAGCAAAGATAGAAATGAGGTCCCAGTGAACTTGTGCCAGTGGAAACAGGATTCATTCTTGTTCTTTTTCCCCACCAGTACTCAAGCTGGATGTTTTAATGTTATGGAACTCATTTGTCTGTAATGGCAATCCTCTCTATTCTTCAAGCTGAGCTTTTGGTGTGACTCGTGACAGACAGGAAGTAGATTCTTTCTAGGGTACCTCAAGCCTGGCTCTCTGCTCTGGTGGATGAAGTACCGGGCACGGGGGAATTTCCAATGACGTAGGCTAGCTATGGAGATGTAGGCTAATTATGGAGATACAAGCAACACCCATGGTATTGATTCGGGGCTAGAGGACTTATTGTGAATGTGTCTTTGCTCTTCCATTAAACAAAATGTCTAATTATAAGTCACAAGAATTTGATATCTAACAGTCAGTGTATGCATGACTTTACACATGTGCCACAACAGTGTTACATGTAGTTTCAAATAAAATCAGACGAGTGAATGGAAAACATGTTTCTTTCTAATAAAATGTTGGTCGAAATTTTCAAAAATAATATTCAAATACTATTATGTTCACATTCCTCAGCTAGACCGACACCTGCTACATATGGTTAGGAATGTCATCTAGGATAATAACAAAATTTTAGTTGCACGTTTGGCAAATAAACAAAGACAAAAGGACAAACTCAGGAAGAAAAAAGCGTACTACAATGACCCAATTTAATTAGTGGCCAGAATAACACGGCACCCAGGTACCCTGAACATTCAATCTGCTCTACAATTCTATGTTTTGGAAACAGTAAAACACATTTCGGTTTTAGAAGAGTCGTTTAATTTCTTGACATCATGAACTCCTCAATGTATAAGCTATGGGCTGAATAAATAATGAAAGTATAAGGAAGCTGGGAAATATGGAGTCAACACAGTCGAACCATGAGACGAGGCTGCAACCTCGCACAGTAATCACAGTGAGTTGGATTCTGCAGAGATAAGTATGTGCATGACCAGGAGTCCAAACTCACAAGTCTCCCGAGAGTCACCAACCCGGGCAGAGATGAGCTCTCTGAGCAGAGTGTCGAACCACAGGCTCCTCACTCCGCTGTGACCGTGCTTGCAATGCTACTGTCTAGGAGCTAGAAACCTGCATGCTGAATGGGAGATCCCCCCAGAAAAGAGAAAGCTTATTATGCTTTCATTTACAACAGATAACCCACTTCAATAACTTCACTGTGCCAACATTCAATAAACGTCGGGAAGACCGAAATGGAAGGAAGAGAAGGAACACAAGAGCTAGTGAGGATGGGTGTTATAAATGGAATTTGCAAAGCTCAAAAGCTTATACCTAATAATGAAAGATGTGCACTTTTAATCTTTCTTTTCCAGAATACCTGCACTCATGATACAGATTATCCTACCACAGGTTGCTCTTTGTTACCAACCTCACAAGCTGTTTCTGGGCTATGCTTTTTAAGAAGAATGCAAGGCACCTTCCAGGTTCCTAAAGCCTTGGAACAGTAGAAGAAGCTTCTGGTGTGGAAGGATGCACTACAGATGTGCGATGTGTATGCTGCTGTATGATGTACAGACTCTGATCTCTGAGTCCTAATATGTTATGTTAAAGGATTATTAAGCGCATAGCTGCCTTAAACAAGCATTGGCATAGCTAATAGGTCTCGCCTTTGGGACCTTATAAGTGTTTAGCCATGATGCAACAGTTGATGTTGTTGCACCAAGGATATTGTGCTGCATAACTAAATACTTATAAGGTCCCAAAAGCGAGACCTATTGGCTATGCCAATGCTTGTTGAAAATTGGTATAATCTCCAGTAGCTTCCACAAAGCGGCAATCTCCATACCTGAAGTGATGGCATTAGACAGGAGGTTAATATAGACACCCCACACTTCTGGATCTTCCCTATATAGATCATTCGGGATCCTGTCAGGACCTGGAGCTCTGGCTAAACCTTATAAACCACACCACAACTCTAGTGGCTGCACCCAAACTACGATAGAGTGGTAGTGGAGGAGGGAGGGCAACAAGGGTACCAGCCTCTTATACCGAAGAACTCTTATGCACACCACACACAGTCAAGGCGAGGCATGGGGCTCAGACCGAATGCCCCACAGGATTTACACAGGATAAATCTGTGCTATGGATTTTTTGTGCATTACTATTTTTGTGCATTTTTGACAATGTGCAGAATGTGGTGTTACACTGGAGTACACACTAATATAGTACTGTTGTACTTTAAACACATTTTCTATGATGTATGGAAGCATTTTCCTGACCCTTGTTAACTGGGCCTCAATTTGGGCCTAGCCCCCATATTTTTTAAAACTAGATGTCACATTTCACTCTTTATTTCTGTAGCACGCAGCCAAGTAAAATCGTATTTATTTTCATTGTAATTGTTCATTCTGTTCTCACTGATTCTTCCCCAGCTCAGTCACAAAACTGTATCCGTGTCCAAGGTCCTTCCTTTAGTTCACTATACCCTATTCATTCGTTTATTGTTCACTGTTGTTCATGTATATAGTTTGTTCCACCATCTCTGGGTGGCATCAGCATAGAGTGGGCAGAATAATTATTCATGTAGTGGGATAGTGCTTATGTGCTAAGACAATATGACGCTGAATAGAATGGTGCTCTGATTTGCTATGAATGTAACATATTTGATCATACCACAAGGATGCTACAGTTTTGCTAATTTCATATGTGAAAATAATGTATAAAAACCCTATATTTTGGGGGTGAGCCAGATATATTTCCTATGCTGCTAGGAATGCTGTCAAATTCTCTCTTGATTTTGCAGCCTACTTGGGACTTAGAATATTTTTGATTTTGCACTTTTCTGTAATGCCCTATTTGCTGAGAGCCTTCATATGTTGGGACGTTCCTTACTTCAGGTACATGTTGCCTCATTAAAATTGAGGTTTAACACAGTCTTATCAAATTGTGGGCGTTCTTTTGAGGTAAATTTTAGTGTGTCAAAATTGTGATGTCCCCTGTGCCTACAATGGTAGATTGTTTTACCACTGTGATACAGGTAAAAAAAGCCTGTACCGGATGAATAGTAATTGGAATATCGTGCCCAATTGCCACATTATCAGTTCTTCAGGGTATGCTGACCTGAAGATTTCACCAGCGTATAGCTGGTCAAATATATGTGTGTGGCAGGGCGAGGAGGGTTGACCGAGAATGTAGTATACCTACATTCCTTGTAAATCTCAGTTTGACTGGAAACTGTAACTGTTTGCCACAGCAGAAAACCTAAAGGGTCGGGCAGAAGGGGAATTAATTGAGGTACGTTATTACCCTGATTATGTGACATAGGAAAAGTGTCAATGTTTTTAACCTTACAAAAGCCTGCAAAAAAACAACATTTGAGATCTCTTTCTAAGAGTATGTACCTTTAATTTATTTTTTATGTAGTCAAGCATATTCAAGAAAATCCACTACTTTAGAGCCCCAAATGTGAGTCTGGCTTGAAATAATACCATGAGACACTTTTCTTTTATTGGTTTTTTCAGCTACCCTCATCCTGATAAGAGCTTGCTGCAGCTGTCACTTGTTCATTTGTCCTTTGCTAAGAAGGAATACTGCTAATCAAAATATATAGTTGCCAAGGACATATCTTGAAACTGCAACATATGTAATTGTTTTAAAAAAAATATATATATTCCATATATTTACTCTGACAGTTCGTGTCTGGTTTGCCAAGCTGGTCAATTTTTTTTTTTAGGTCGAGCCTGGGCAGCACATGCGCTGCGAGGCATGCTGTATTGAGGTAGGGACTTGAAGCCCCGCCCACTCTCCGCCTACATTTTTAATTGCCGTTTGTCATTGTCCACTGTAAACTGTGGCTGTTCATTGGTCAAAAGGCTTAGTAGTCCCTCCTTAGTATCGCCTTGTCTCATTTTGTAACCTCCCATGGGGACACCCCCTGTTACGTGTGTTATTGCTCGGTAGGCTTTAATTACAGCCTCGGAGTACTATTTTCTCAAATAGCGTTGTCCTGCCTGCTGGACACGCTCTCTCCTAATGCTTTTTTAAAATTTTTATAGCACGCATTTGCAATGCAATAGGTCTCGCATTTGCGAGGAGTTTAAGCTATTTGCATTGTGATCAATGCCTTGTATTTATCTGTTTTAAAAACAAATAAATAAATGGCATTGTCATTTACTATGCCAATAGCTCAAACTCTCTTAAATGCGAGACCTTTTGCATTGCAAATGCTTGTTCTAGTACTGCATACAGCCTGGAGCTTTTGAAAGGCCAGTAAGGATGAGATCCGGTTTCACAGATAGGACGTCCTAGCATGTGCCTGACCCTTCTTCAGCCACACTGCATTCTATGTTGAAAACTAACTGTGCACTAATCTTAACAAATGAAAACCACCATGTTTAGAAATAACAAATGTATTAAGTACCTAAAATATAGTTTGCTCCTACTCTTAACAAAACATTAAGTGGAGAGCTCATTTGCTACATTTATTTACACGATCTGGGGACCTGGGCACTTTGCTGAATTTTAAGCCCTGAATATGATATGGTAAGAATTATTTGCTTCTTCTACCAGGTTCCCCTTAATACAACACTCTCAAGACTGATCGTGAATACAGCTAAGATGTTCCTTAATTGGTGTGTATTTCAGTGTCTTGCAGAAAATTTAGCTGTGCATTTTGCTACAGTGCTCCAAAGAGCATTGGAAGCTTCAATTTGCAATACTCTTTCATGGGTGTAAGTATATCTAGAAAAAGAATACCTTGAATGAGAAAAACAAGTAGCCTTAATTGAATTCTGCAGAACGCCTTTTTTTTTTTTTTTTTTTTTTTACAAGTATGTTACTCAAGGTGCTCTGTGACTTGAAAAAGATGGCCTTGTTTCTTACAGGCCGATTCCTGTGTAGATATGTTCTCCTATTCACGTTATTTATTATTTTTTCTAGAGTTCCACTTGTCTGCCAACCACAACATTTTCGAGGAATGTGAATGACCTGAAAGCTCAGGTAGGTTTGCCTTCTTATGGCATGTCTTTGTCAAGGTTTTCAATTTACATTGTCAATGTCTGAGTTCTGCTGCAGTGTATTAGCAAGTTTTATTTCAGGGGACAGTGGAAAGACTTCTGCAATTTCATTTACTCTCTGTTGAATGCATTTTATATTCGCGTATGTTATGCAGTTTGTTGGACATGTTCTGTTGGGAAAAACAATGTTGTAAATCGTTTGCATCTCCAACAGGAGTAGAAGTGCTTCAAACTTGGTTAATTTTTGTTTAGCATGAATGGTAAGGTGGAACAATATGGCTGTAATAGTGTAATAATATATGTTTAGGAGTATCCTGCCAATGTAATTTAATGGGCATTTTCTAGTTAATTATAACAGGCATACGTAATTTATATTGCATCCATTTCAGTTCCTGTGTTGTCCTAAAAATCGTAAGTCGTGTCTTATTTTGAAACCTTAACTTTATAATTTACTAGTGAGAAATCGTGCTTGCTTTCAAAGTAAAATACTTGTGGCGTCTGTAGATTCCTGAAACCCATGTCCCCTCATCTGACAATATTGATCTTTCATTACAGTTTTTGGAAAGAAGTACTTTTTGAGACTAATTGTAGAATGGCAAAATGATTAAACCGTGATATTTACAGGTCAATTCCAGGCAATTTACAACACACTAGTGCACTTGACCACCTTTTGTTTGTTGCCTTTTGTACTCTCCCAAAGTATTTCATTTTGTGGTTATCTGTGCTTACCATAATTGGGCTGTGAATTACGAACCTTATTTTTAATTTGGATTTCCCAATAGTTAATGTTTTGTGGCCGTCTTCAGTGTATATGCAGAAAAAGTACCAAATCTAGCAACATACACTGGGAAGCACGTGTCGAGGTTTGTGCTGATCCAGGATATCTGTTTGGGGATTCCTAATGTTGTGACACCACATATTTGGAAATTTCCTTTAATCTCTGGTTGAATTTCACAGGAGGATAGGTTGGAGCAGTGCTTCTTTTAGTTTTCTGGGGACTAGAACCTAACTGATCACAACATAATGTTGGATATTACTGGGCAAATGGTTTTCATATGTTCTTAAACTAAGGGTTGTGTACATGAGCCCGATGATGAGGGTGATGCTTTGAGTCCCATAACTCAAGGTACAACATTTAGGAGGACTCAATTCCTTTGAGTGGATTTTCTAATGGATGCATCTTCCCACTGATTCCTCACTTTATGAATGCTTCTTCCAGGCTTTAGAGTGGTACAAAAAACTTTTTCCCCAAACAATGACTTTTCAGAGCGACCCAGTGGCGCCATTCCGCTCCAGTCACAACTCCAACTTTAGACGGGATGCCACCAGAGTCCTATAGGTGCTTTGATGTCAGTTCTGGTTTTTTGTACCTCCTCAACGTAGTTTGGAGCTCTCTCTTGTGTCTCACTCACAAATTCTTCAGGTTTATAATGGGACTACGTCAGATGTCTCCCCCCCCCCCAAAGGGCCTACGGTTTTAACCCTTGCAGACCGTGCCAGAGGAATTTGTCAAAGGGGGTCCAAAAGGGATGACTGTATGTGGTGTCTGGAGGGGGCTTGACACCAAGGCCTGTGACTCTTGCACCTCCCTGCAACTGAAGGCCATCAGGGAGCCGGAGTCCAAGTTATTTTTGACTAACACCCACAGGGAGACTCACAAGTTGACTCCCTCTTCAAAAGGCAAGTCATCTTCGGGGAACATTCAAGATATCTTCAGAAACACAAAAATGCAGATGAAAGAAGAAATCATCTTTTCCCAAAGAAGCAGTCGAGTTCCTGAGACTGTTCAGCATTTTGATGGCGCTCTCTTATTGCAGACTCTTTCTTCATGTCAGGTGACCTAGTGCCCAAAGTATAAAACCAGAGTTACCGGGTTCTTCAGCTGACCCGGCAAAGATCAGGTCTTTCTAGGTAGCAATGCTGGATCTTTTCAGGACTGCTCCGCAACCCTCTGGACTACTACGGATGGTCGGTCTGTTCCTGTGGGCTTGGCTACTCTAATGGTCCCAATACCAACACTGCCGAGCACAGCCCCTCCATGGGCTTTGGCCCCAGCACCTAAGGCAAAGTTAAAAATAGCTTAGATACTATCCCCTGTTCATTTGGGCCCTTCTACAGTGCCACTTTTGAAGACAGTAACAGCACCGCCCAAAGAGTTGACTTCAGCTCTTGCCAAAGAGCCAATAGGGGAGTTTATTATCTGAGAGACAAAGGAGAAAAACAGAGCTAATTTTCAAAATAACCCTATTGTGAGCATCTTCCCAGGGCCCAAAGGTTTGCCCGCTCAAAGATTTTTGGTTCAAATTCAGATACATTGGCTTGGGAGGACAAGGACAATGGCTGGATGGAGGAGGATGGCACAGAAGCTGATCAACTCCTGTCACCTTCCACTATTGATACTGATCTCTACCTGAACTTACCGCATTGCCAGTTGGTTAGGTACTTCACAGGAATGTGACAATTTCTACTCCTGCTTCGGAGAAGGTTTCATCTATAACTACAGTTGTATGAAAGAAGCCATGAAATTGATTTTATATTCTGCTGAAGTAGAATCTAACATTTTGATGGAAATTTTGCAACATTGTCAGTGGCAGAACCCTTGCTTCCATTTAATGAGGTCCTCTTGGACCCTTTAATGGCTACAAGAGTCATGGTTGCAAGGGACAGTCCACAGGCAGGTTGCGAGGTGACATAGTCCTGCTACGGGTGACCTGTACTTCTTGAGCTGTCACCCATAGTGTTTGGTTGTTGAAACATCATCATGAAACCAGAATGCCAGTGCCTTTTCTGTGGCTCTCCTTGACAGGGAATTCAAGAAGCATGACTCCTTGGGTAATAAAACCTTTCTCCCCAACAGTTTGTCCCTTTTCAGTGTTAATGTCCCTTGTCTTTTAGATTGATACCTGCAGGAAGCTGGATTACTTTGCAGATGTCCCTCCACTTTTTGCCCTCATTGGAACTGCTAGATGCTGGTTATTCGACTCTGACAGTGCACTGAAGCCTGCTAACCAGGCTCCAGTGCCAGTGTTCTTTCCCTTAACAATGAAATGTCTAATTGTAACCCAATTGGCAAGTACTTTAGCATCCTTGTAATTACCTGGTAAATGGTACCTATAGTACCCAGAGCATGGGTACTAAATAGGGTCCCTATGGGCTGCAGCATGTCTTATGCTACCCAAAGTGACCCCCACAGAAATTACATGCAAACTGCCAATACAGGACGCATGAAAGGGTGCAGGCCGTTCTGAAAACACAACATTGCACACTGCCTGTGTTCTGTGCCAAAGTACACTGCAGGTACTATATGTAAGTCACCCCTACAAGAGGCTTTAAGCACCCTAAGGCAGGGTGCATTATAGCGCATGTGAGTACATATCTGCAGTAGCAGATATGCCCCTGTGCTGTCTAGTTCAATTACTAGTTGGTTCAAGTGAACAGGGAAGCCATCTTAAGTATATGTACTGGGCACTGGTCATTACGAGTTCCTCAGCTACATGATGGCTTCACTGAAAATACTAGTGTTTGGTATCAAACACCTTGTCTTAATAAATCTGTACTGATGCCAGTACTAGATTTACATGCACCCAGAGGGCACTTTAGAGGTGCCCCCTGTAACCTTACTAGTCTTCTAGTGTACTGGCTGACTGGATCCTTCCAGCCTGCCACCACAGACGCGTTTCTGGCCCCCTGCAGTTGAGAGTCCATGATCTCCGAGGCCAGAAACAATGGCTGCTCCAAAGGAAGGCGTTCACACCTCCTCCAGCAGACTGGCTAGTGATTTAGCATATCAAAGTCAGGAGCTTCAAAGCCCCTGCTGCCTTTGATATGTGACTCCGGCTTCCCCCAGACCTGGGCGATGCCACCCCCTGCCCTGAGACCCATTTGCCACCAGGACAGGCAGGAAATTAGCTATGCAAGGAGGCGTTGCGCACTAACAGGCCAGTCACACCTCTAAGGTGGGCTGCATGATGTGCTCCATGAAAGAAGGATTTCACCATCTTGATTCTGGTGGAATTAGTAACTCTGGGACAGGGTTATGCCCACTCCCCCCTGGAAGTGGTCATATAGGGGACGTAGTGACCACAAGGATAAGTAGCCCATTGGCTACAACCCTTCTCCCCTTAACACCCCTAAATTCAGTATTTAGGTGGTCTCCTGACACCAGGAACACATTCATATGACTAAAAAGAGGATAAAGAGGAGCCGAAGATGCAAGAACTGCAGACTGCTGGTGTACTTGGCGCCAAACTCTGCCTGCTCCTGTCCCGACAATCACAACAACCCAGCTTGTCCTGCAGCTGAGCATCCTCCAAAACCCTTGAAGGAGCCCCAGCACTTCACCAAGCCATCAGCATTTCCCTTGAAGTGGAGGAGCCACTTGCCTGCAGGCACCAACCACAGGGTCTGGTTCACCGTTCTGCTGTTCACCGGGTCCACCGACGCAGCAGCCGACTAGGAGAGGGTCACCATGCTCTAGGAAGTCAGATCAGTCTCCCCACCAAGTGTGAAGAGGCCAGGACCAAACCGAGCCACCCTGCACCAATACCCGGGGTACCGGACCCCTTGCAGCAATCAAAGCTTGTTTGAGTCCAATCTAGACTACAACACCGAAACAACCCACCAGCCGATAAGGGACATCAGCATCGCAGAGGCCAGCACCGAGAGTGGGCCAACTTTCCTGTTTTGACCCCCTCTGCAGGTCTAACTGAGAACCGTGAGTGTGTTTGACTCATGGGCCCAGCCAACCAAAACCCTTTGCACCTGAGCTACCTGGCCCAGGTCCACAGCAACCAACTGTGCTCCCCAGCTCTCAGGACCCTCATGAACTGAGCCCCCTGCTGGAAGCTTCCGGACTTGTCGCCAAATCCTCCTCTGCAGCCTGTTTCTAGGTGGCCCCCCTCTTTGCCTACGGTGTAGCTCACAAGGCTACTAACCCGTCCAGCACCTCTGCACCTGGACACTCCAAGGCAGGTAAACTGGAACTGCTGGTGGTACTTTGGACCTTACCCACCCCATGTAATTTAACTCCTAAAGGGGAATACAATTGCAAGTAACTGTATGCAGCATATGCCTTTTTTTCTCCGTAGGAAAACATTACAGCGTAAAAAACGCATTTGTGCTACATTTTGCTTCTCTGTAAAAATTGATATCCTGAAAAGTACTTACCCAATTACGAAGTTCTTGGTGGTAAAATGTATATAAAAATACCTGTTATGTTATAATATATATAAAAATACCCTAAATTGGGGTTCTGAGGGGTAGTGTCATGTCTGTGCTTGTTTGATTATGTAATACTAGCATCATCGAGACTTGTTGCATTTATGTATATGCATTCATGCAAGGGGCGGTCAGGCCTTGATGTACCTAAATTGGTCTCGAGTTTCTTCTCTAGTGTGTGTCTCATTTATTGACTCTGTGTGTTCAACAAATGCTTGGCACTACCCTCTGATAAGCCTAAACTGCTCGCCCACATTTCCACAAAAGAGAGCATTTGGGATTATTAACTTAAACCCTGTAAGTTAATAAGGGTCGGCTGGACTTTCTACATAGTGTACCTCTTTTTGGTACACTACATAAAAAGCCAGCTTCCTACAATACCTTAAAATTTATGAGAACAGGGAACCTTTAGTTATCAACTTGCCAGACTATAGGAACAAAACATTTTCTGAATGGTGAATGATGACCTGGATCAAAACTGATCCTAAAGCGTGGCGTTGATTCTGCAGACATTGTTGCTCAGTCTATGGGTGTCTTGCTGCATTTGCATGCCTGGATGCATTCCACTAGAATTTAGCAAGGTGTCCGGGCTATTATTAGGGACATGACGGAGGACAGCTATTCGGAAGGCTGACTCCTCCTTGGGATGCCTTAAGAATAGTAGGGTTTTGGGTCACACTAGGACTCAGGCCTCCCATGCATGGCAATTCCACCAACAGTAGCGGACGTTATGTGGTTATTCTTAGGTTGTGCAGCCTTCAAAAAGGCAGCCATCTTAACCCCTTCAAACACCACTGTATTGCTCTTTTCATGGCATGGGTGGATGTATGGGTGTTGCCGAGCAATAGCAGCAGATCCAGTCCCTACTATCCTGTGCAGGATCTGCCACTTCAAACCCATCTGACTTTTGCCCCTGCTACATCACCTTCTGGTGGGAGGAAGGGTCTCTCATTTTGACACCTTTTGGAGGAAATCACAACTGACTGCTGGGTTGCTCAGCAGATTGGCCAGGGCTATGCCCTTCCATTCCTATTCTCCTCTCGAGACCACCCCGTCCCTGCTCATAGACTCAAACCCCGATCCAATAGGCAGGAGTCTTTGCCTTGCTGGACAAGGGTGTCATAGAGGGGTTATATGTGGATTTTACTCTCTTTACTTTGTGGTCCCCAAGAAGCCCTAGCTCAGATCTCTGCCTCCTGAACCTAGTCATCTGGCAGGACAAATTCTAGATGCTGTTCCTGAGCCAGGTCCTTTTGTCTCTGAACATGGGAGATCAGTTAACATCCCTGGACCTCCAGGACGCCTACATTTAACTTCTGATTTTTCTCACCAACAGACCCTAATTGAGGTTCAAGGTGGGGGCCAAACACTGTCAGCTGGTGGTCCTCCCTTTCAGACCTGTTGATAGTCTCAAGGGTCTTTAGGAAGGGTGGAGGCAGTATTGACCGCCTTGCTGCAGTGGATGAGAGTACACTTATTGTGCTTGGATGACTGGCTGGTGAAGATGGAGTGCCTGGGACTGGTGCTGGAACATCTCCAGCATACGATGATTCTGGGCTTTACTATCAGTGTGAAGGAGTCTCTCCTCCATTGAGCACACAGATTTTATTGGGGCGGTGCTCAACACAATCCTTATGAAAGCATTCTTCTTTTTTTTTTTTGAAAATACATTTTAAAAATGTATTGAAAAGAAAAACAAAACATATAAATACAGTGATACATTTACAACTCGCAGTGTACACTCATCACGTATTATTACAGCTGAATATCGCCTCATATGATGCAAATATATAGCAAGTCCTCCTCGGATGAGGGAGCATTACCAGCCAGGGATCCGCTTCTATCGACCCACTCCCAACATGACATTAACCATCATTAGCGTTGCATAACATAGCGGTTCATCAGATAGAAAAGGCCTCATGTTTTCTTGCAAGACATCCTCCAATTTGTCAAATTTAAGTAGGGTCTGCCCCCTCAGTCTCTCCCGTTTCTTTGCTGACTAAATACTGCTGGTATAGGCCCCAAAAACTCTTAGGGCAATTCTGGGGTGGGAACAAATCATTATACAATTCAGATTGTGTGTTGCAATACACCATATCTTTAGACCAGTCAGTAACCTTAGGCGCAGGCCCCCGCGCCCATCGCATAGCAATCCTGCGTTTGGCTAGCAATAATCCCATGCCTAGGAGCTTTCGCATCTCTTTCTGCAACTTCCCAGTATACCCCAGTAGTGCCAGCAGTGGGTCTGGCGTCAGCGAAAGACCGGTGATTTCACTCAGTGTTTGAAAGATCTGTTCCCAGAACCTCGCTAACGCTGGGCACATCCAAGCAATATGTAGAAATCCAGCCGAGGCAGCCCCACATCTCTCACAGTCTGCAGAATCCCTAAGGCTGTAGCTAATTAGTCGCACCGGTGTATGATAAACTCTATTGAGGATTTTAAAATGGATGAGGCGATGCCTGCCATTCAGGGACACATGTTGTGTTGCCTCGCAGCAATAACGCCAGACAGTGTCCTTGAGTGCCACCCCCAAGTCAGTCTGCCATTCCAATCTGGCCTTAGTGTAGTGATTCCTCCTATAATCCTGCGTTATATCATAGACAATAGAAACAATACTTCTGGGGGAAGTGGAGCGCAATAGGTGAGAGAGCGCCACCAGCTCAGGTGGCTCCAACATGTCTTCACCCAGCACCTCGCGCAGTGCAGGCCTCGCCCTATGGAAGTGAAATCGGGCTAGTGGTGTGTATTCGTGCCCCTCCATATCAAGCTCAGTCCATCCACAAGCCTTGCCCTCAGAGAAAAGTCGCCTATCTTAGTGATATCGAGCATCGCTAGAGCCTGCACTACTCCCCTTTCTCCACTTATCGGTAGCCAGTGACACCATTCAATCGCAGTCAGGGGAGAGTACAAAATCCTGCCTGCCTGCCACGTCAACAAATTTTGCCACGCATGCACCACAGAATTGACAGAGTCAAGAACACTAGTCCTTCTGAGGGGAACCTGGAACGGCAATAGTGGAAGTGCATCAGGCTTCGCAGTCATCTTTTCGATCAATAGATGAGGAGGACACATTTTCTCATGAACCCAGTGAAAGGCGTGTGAGCCCTGCGCCACTCTATAATATAACTCCAGGTCTGGGGCCCCCAGTCCCCCCATAGAATACGGCAGAGTGAGGACGTCCCACTTGACTCACGGCTGTTTCCCGGCCCAGGCCAACCTCACTAATTGGGAGCGAATTATCTTAAAGATGTGTCCAGGGAGCACAATAAAAATAAGAATCTGGGAAGTACCACCATCTTCATTAAGGATATGCGTCCTAATAAGGACAGGGGGAGGCGGATCCATCTGTTCACATCCTCCTCTAGTCTGGTGATCGCTTTACCGTAGTTTTCACTGAGAACCAGGCCCGAGCCCGTATGCTCTTGTATACCTAGATAGCGGACCGGATCTGAGGTCCACTGTAGGGGATAGTCTAGACCAACGGGCACCATGGGCGGAGATAAGGGGAAAATTGTCAGCTTAGTCCAATTGATCTTAAGCCCAGACAATTCTCCGTAGCGCACCACCTCGTCTAGGATTGGGGTCAGGTTAGTCTCCGGATCTCTGACATACAAGAGTGTGTCGTCCGCGTATGCCAACACGATAAGGTTATATTTGGGGAATCTAATCCCCCTATGGCTGTGATATTCTCTTAAAGCGCATGCGAGGGGCTCAGCCACTAAGGCGTAAAGCAATTGGGACAGCGGGCAACCCCGCTGGGTCCCTCTTCATATTTTAATAGGGGTCGTGACTATGTCACCAACTCGTATCCGAGCAGCAGGAGAAATGTACAGCACTTCCACCAATCTGAGGAAAACTTCCCCTACCCCACATGCGTCTCAGTGCAGCATACATAAATTGCCATTCTACGGAATCAAAGGCCTTTTCTGCATCCAGAAAGACCGCTGCCGCTTTAACCTCGGGTTTAATGTGTTGTATTGCACCAAATACCGTTCTCAAATTATAATACAGGTTGCGCTCCGGGACAAAACCCCGACTGCTCCCGGCCCACCAGAGACGGCACCAGCGGGGCCAGGCGAATAGCCAAAATTTTAGCAAAGAGTTTAGTGTCGACATTCAGAAGTGATAAGGGTCTAAAAGACGAACATTCGTCCGGTGGTTTACCTGGTTTTAATATTGTGATGAAGAGTGCTTCTCTCATCGAGGGGAGCATCATTCCATCTTCACCCATCTCCTCAAATAGAGTGATTGGGTGCGGGATAAGTAGCTCCTTGAACTCTTTATAAAATGCTACGGTAAGGCCGTCCAGTCCGGAAGCGCTCCCCACTCTCATTGCATTGAGTGCAGTGAGTCCAATGGTTTCATTAAATGCTCCCTATGCTCATTAGACAACCACAACACCTGAATGTGCTCTAGATACTCTAAAATCGCGTCCGTGTCTGACCCCGCTCTAGTGCGGTACAATTCTGAATAATATTGACTAAATCTACCTGCTATCTCTGCAGGGTCGCTCAGCCATTCCCCATCTGCAGCGCGCAGCTCCGTCACGTTCCCAGCCTCCCTCCTGCCGCGCAGTAGGGCAGCCAACACCACGCCTCGCCGCTCCCCTTCCCCGTATGTCCTAGCAACTGCATACTTCCCCAAGTGTTTAATCTAGCTATCTGCGACCTCATGATACTCTTCTAGTACTTCCTTCAAATGATCAAAGGCCATAGTAGAGCCATCCTCTAGGACCTCCTTCTCTAACACTGCCAATCACTTTTCGAAAGCAGTCAATCGATGTCGAATAGATCGAAGGACCCCAGAATGCTTAGACATGGCCACACCCCTGATGAACACTTTGAACGTTTCCCAAACAGTGGAAACCGCCGGACAGATCCAATATTCGTAACGAAGAAGCTTTCTATGGCCTCAGCTAATTCCGACTTGAAAACACTATCCATAAGAGACTATGGGGGAAATCTCCATGTGAAGGGAGCAGGCCTCTTCCTCGAGCTCTCAATATCTAGCATTATTGGCGAATGATCAGAAAAAGAGCGGGGGAGTATCGTGCAAGCTCGTACCTGTGGAAACAGAGATCTCGAGATGAACCAAAATATCAATTCTTGTGCGTAGGTCATGCGGGGCTGAGTAATGGGTGAATACCCCTACTCCCGGGGAGCGCTCTCGCCAAACATCTAAGAGATCCAGTTGAATAGCTATGTTGCATATAACCCTGGCCGCGGCCAATGGGTGTCGCGTCGGGCCCCCAGATCGATCTAACGATGGCTCCAAGACACAGTTCAAATCCCCCCCACAGTATCGGCAAACCAACCTTTGTGCGCATATGTTCAAGCAACTCCTGATAAAACTTTGGGGAGTCATAGTTTGGTCCGTATACGTTAACTATATATAAATCAACTCCCTTCTCGGTGCACCTCGAGATCACATACCTGCCACCAGGGTCAGCTTCAAGCGCCACAAGCGCAATCCCTGATTTCGGGTTGACCCAGGTAAGTACTCCCCTGGCGTGGGTTGTAAACCCCGCTGCATAAAAGTGTCCGTGCAGGCTTCTGCGCGTGATCATATTACTGCCTACCGGCAAATGGGACTCTTGCAATAGTGCAATATCAATCTCGTGTCTCACTAAGTATGCAGCTACCTTACGTAACTTTCTACAATCATTTAGGCCCCTAATATTCTAGGTTAGCAGACAAACTCTGCTGTCTCTACTCTGCATCATGGCGATGTACCCTGGTCATAGCTGTACTATCTGCATAAATCCTTCGTCTTTGGATCCCTCCCAGTCGATCGATCGCCAAATTCTTGAGAGACAAATACACACTGCACGTTCACTGCATAATCCAAAGTAGTAACAAATCCCCCGACCTCCCACGCCATGCAGGCCCCAACTTGGAATGGACGTTACCACTCCTCCCTCCCCAAATCCCATTGTACTCTAGTGTAGATTACATAATCAAAATAACAATCACAGTCTAACACCATGTAGCGGGTAACACACAGGGGCGCATGTTACCGGCAATGAACTTAGAGACGTCCTTCCAAAGTGAAAAGCCATAGCCATCTGCGTATATAGTTAGCACTTCCAAGCAGGATCAATTTGTTGGATGCCACAATAGCAAAATTATATTATCTCCAACAGTCATATAAGTCCACCAGCAGAGTCGAGATGAGCTTGCAGCAATAAACAACGGAGACCATGTCCCAGTTAGTATTTCAACATCTCTAATTACTACCCCACATAGTCACTGCTGACACGCCATGTAGTACACGGCCTCCGAACAGCTTCAGCCTTCTCTTAGGCATCTCAGTCAAAGTATTATGTGCAACGTACCTGTTATATCCAACAAAAGCAGACCAGTTCTCAAACCAATCTGGCTACTCCTCCAAGTCGCCTCCCGTTGCTTCTGGCTGTTCCTCTGCCGTTCGTTTTCTGGCCTCCGGTTTAGCACATTCTTTAAGGGCCTTCTGTAGGGACTTAGGGTCCGTGTAAATACTTGATTTCCTGCTCATCATGACCCTAAGTCTGGCTGGGTACAGCATAGCGTACTCAAACCCATGTTCCCTGCAGCCGTCGCTTCAGGGGCGGAAACTGCCGCCTCGCCCCCTGCACTTTCATGGTGAGGTCGGGGAATAGTGAGAGGGAAGATCCCTCATACTGCAGATCTCGCAAGTCACTTGCCCGTTTCAGTGCAGCGTCCCTGTAAACGCAGGGCAGGGAGGGCCACCAGGTGGAGGCCTGGGGCCCAGGGAGCGGTGGGCGCGCTCAACAATGAACATATCAGAGAATGTGTCTCGGCCCAAAAGAGTCACCAGAAGCTGTTTGACAAAGATCTCCATATTGCCCATTGCCGTTGTTTCAGGAAGGCCTGTAATTCGGATGCGCCTGGACCTTGCCTCCAAATCTTCCGCCTTGTCCTGTAAGGCCGCAAATAGCTTCCCCATCTGTTTTTGCGCATTATCGGTCTCCATATGGGCAGCAGCTTTGTCTACTTCATCCTCTCTGTGTCGCGACTTACGCTGCTCAAACTGCAGCTTAGGTTGGGATTTATCAACCTTGCCCATAGTTACCTCTGGCTCACGAAGCTCAATACTATCCACCGGCTCCTTCCGGGCCCAATGGTAGGTCCTCGCGTAGTCTGAGGGGAGAAAGGTCGCACTCCACCTTCAGAGCAGCTCTCTCCAATGTGCAATCGTGGTCTGCTAGTAGCATGCCAGAGGCTCAAAGCTATACTGCAGCAGGCCTACAGCGTCTCCTCCCACCGCTGGCCATGATACCATCCATGTACCCCGCAGGCTCGCAGGTGAACAAGTGCGCTGTTATTCAGTCCTCCCTCGCACTGACTACAGTTGGCATCCACCTTTCACATTGTTTTCGTGCGGCGCTGCCTCGCTTTCAGTTAGCCGACGCTGTGCAGCTTCCGCCTGCAGCCTTCTTTGTGGCCAGGCTCCAAGTCCCAAAGCGTTAGATTCACAGGGCCCCAGTCGCCTCCTCGCTCCCCGGAGACAGTAGCACTAGCTTCAAGCGCGGTCTCAGATCTCCCTCGAGCGGCCCATCACATCGGGCCGCAGCCAGGGCCTAGGCCTCTCTTCTCAGTGGGCCCCTGACCGCAACCCTCTATAGGCCCGACCGCGCGCCCTGCGGCTCGTTCCAGGCCGGGATGCACCGTACCCAGCAGCTCCGGCAGGAGCGAATTCTCGCACTCATCGTGGCCGCGCAACGACTAGTGGCAGGCTGCGGACTCCACAGGACCTCCGTAACCACAGGCCCCGTCGCACGCTTTCAGTAGGCCTCCAGCGCTCTCGCTGCGATGCCGCACTACCACTTCACGGCGCACAGCGATACATCCATCAGCCGGGAGCGCACACTTAGTGCCTCAGGCGGCGACAATATTCCGGTGTTTTAGCTTCGGAACTGCCAGGACTCTTGCAGGATAGTCTGGATGGCTCACGCAGCTCGCTCAAGCAGCGGCCATATTCGAGCCAGGCAAGCTCCGCCCCCTTATGAAAGCATTCTTACTTCTTTGGGATTGGGGATTTCCTGGTGATTATTCTGATGTCTTATTCAAGCTTGGATCCAGGTCCTGCCGTTTTTGCACCTGCTAAAGCCTATGCATCTCACTGGTGCTTTATCCCAGGTGCTGGGTGAGAGACCTCCAAAGCTGTATGAGGAGGAGTTGGCTGCAACACAGGGGCAGGCTCTCTGATTGAGTGCAGATCTTCTGGCTAATGCCCTGGAATCTGCACTGGTGGATGGACCTGTCCAACCATTACAAACGTTGCCTGTTCACCCCCTGCAGGCTCAGGCTACTGTGATGGTGGATGCATTCTTGGTGCTCCTCTGGGGAACATGATGGTGCGGGGTCTTTGGTCTGGGTTGGATCAGCACCTGCTAATAAATGGTGGGTGATTCGTCTTGCCCGAAAGGCCTTTCTTCCTTCCTTGGCGTGGGGGAACATCCAGATTCTGTCACACAACACCACTACTGTCCATCATATTTGACAAACAGAGCAGTTGGAGTCACGGACCCTATATTGGGAGATGATTCTCCTGTGGACATGGGCACAGCAACAGGGAGGGAGGGGCTGCTATCAATGGCCCACTTGCAGGCTACCTCAGTCTGAAAGCGTATGGCCTTAGTCATTTCTTACTGGAAGACCACGAGTGGGACCTACACAGTAACGCAGGTGATCATTTTTACAATCAAGGTTTCATTTTAGTGGATCTCTTTCCCATGACTTGGAACAGTAGGTGTCCTCACTTTTGTGCCATACATGCCTTCAGGTTCATCTGGCCTCGGGTTCTACTATACGTGTGCCTGCCAATACCCGTTCTGTCCAAAGTACTGAAGAAAGTGTGGGAGGATCAGACGTAGCTGGTTTTGATCATTCTAAATGATGTGTGAAGGATCTGATACTCTGATCTGTTCACACTCCGCATTCAGCCATCTCTTTCCCTCCCACACATATTGGACTTGGTCTTGCAGCAGGATGGCCAGGTCTTCCACCCCATTCCCCAGACTCATACTGCACAAATGAAGATTGAGTTGTGCCGGCTAGAACCCTTTCAGTTCAAATGCCCTTCAGATTTGTAGCAGGTTAAATTGTTCCTTTGCACCGGTCTATCCCTTTTTACCGAAGGTAGTTTCTTCATCCCATTCGGGTAAGTCTTTCTTTCTTTCTTTCTTACTTTCTTTCTTACTTTCTTTCTTCCCCCCTGTGCCTCCAACAAAGGAGGAGGATTATCTGCACAAACTGGTGCCCAGGAGAGCTCTGTGGTACAACACAGATCACACAAAACAGGACAGAGTTGATGACCAGCTCTTAGTGGATTTCGCTTCAGCTAAAAAGGGCAATGCAGTTACCGTTTGTGCCAGTTTGCAGTGGACCATCCTCTATATCATGATCTGCTATGCCCTGTCCAAAAAAGATCCTCTGGAGGACATTGGTGCTCATTCTACCAGGCCATGAGTGCGTATCATTTGCTCTGTCCCAGCTAGATGGGAGGTACACATATTGCACCTATTCAGCAGGAATAAGAAACACAGGGCTACCACCCGTTTTCTTGATCTGGGACTAGTAGTAGCAAAACGCTTGATCACCATGCGATGGAAATCCCCTCTGGCACCTCACACATTAGCCTGGCACTGGTCCCTACTTAACTGTGCTAGGGCGGAGGGAGTGGCTCTGCGCAGAGAGGACCTACTTGGTATCCGTAGGTTCCCCCTAGCGTCTCAATGGGATACTATGGTGTCGAATTTACAGGACATAGTTACTAACACTGGGGAGCCTCGAGACGGTAACCAGGTCTGACACCCAGCACTCACCCTTCCTGGGCACATAGGTAGAGTAGTGCCGACTTCCAGGGATGTATGACCCCGCTTCATAATGTCACCGTCATTGAGCCCTGTTAGGGCTGGTCCACTCTGTTATACCACATACGGCAGCAGATCTCAAGCGACTCCCTTACCCCTCCTTTGCTTAAGTTGTCCTCATTTTGTTGTACCCTATGTCCAAAGTTCTGGCCTATGATACACCAGGTCTGAAACGCCTAAAGACTGTTCAGTGGTAAGACTCTCTGGCATTGATACGCCCTCTATACAGATACTGTCAAGAGTCTTCTCTCAGTATCCTGTTGAATAACTCACCTGTTTACACAGTACTGTACTTGACATCGCATCATTTGAAAGTACCTGTACATGGTGTCTATACATTGTTCATGTTGTATGATTAAAACGAGAAAATGTTAATAAAAAAAAGATTTAAACAAAAAAGAGTGCGTATCATTTGCTGGCGTCTGTTCGGCTGCTACGTGGTCGTCCTTGCATAATTTCAAAACATCACTGCTTCTTTCCTCAGGTTCTTTGCCTGCGGACTTGGTGTTTAATGGTATGATGTGGAAATGGTTCAATTTCATTTTGGAAAAGCTCTATTAGGCATTTAGGTAAACAGCTTTTTGGTTGATAAGTGTCCTAGTGATTGCAGGGTGCCAAAGTGTTTCTCCTTGTCCCTGGTGTTGTTTAACCTATATGTTCAGCCCTTGCTGAACCTCATCTGCTCATTTTAATGATACACAGATTGTGGTCCAGTTGGCCCAATAAGAGCCTGCTGGGTTCTGCTTCCAGTTTGCGTGATTTTGTGTATGCCTTCCATCAGCGGATGGGCCACAATTAAAGCATAATGCTGATAAGATACGAAGCTGTTACTGGAAAGGGAGAAGCATCGCTGGAACAACAGTATGCTGCCTTCCTACCATGGCAACCCACCAATTCGGCAGCCTAAATAGATAGGCTACATCACATTCAAAACTATGTTGTGAGATTGATCTGCTAGGAGTCTTCATTGGTTGTCTATGGAATATAAGACTAGTTTTAAGACCCTGTGCATGACTCATAAATGTTTTTACAATTTAACCCTCATAACTTAGGTAAGCATCTGAAGCGCTATTGTCCACAAAGATCCCCGAGATCCTCTGCACAGTCTCTTCTACACGTTCTGGGAATAAACAAAGCTAGTTGTCAAGGGCTGTTATTTCATTTTCTGGCACCTGAACTATGGAATGACCTAATTTCCTTAAGACAACTAATTGATAATTTGTATGTATTTGCTAATGTATTAAAGTCTATAACGGAATCATTAATTGATTTAGCAATCCACATTTTTATTTATAATGCCATTCGTTCCAAAGATAGATTGTTTTTTTAACTTCATTTAACTATCATTAATTATACTCACTATAGTATAATTATTAAACCAAATAACTGAAAAATAAGAAAGATCAATAGGGTATTACTTGCAAATTAGTACTTTGTTTAGTCTGTTTAGTATTACTTGCAAATTAGTACTTTGTTTAGTATGTTTTGAGCATCTAATTAATTAGACTTTTGAGAGCATACAAACTCTACACATAGATCACATCTTTGAAGGAAATGTTTTTAAGGAGATTTTGCATGCCTACCTGCCTAGAAGGAATATTTAATTTGTAATTCCTTAAGCGTGAACAACTGTCTAAAAGAGAAATTATAATAATATAATCAAAAATCATTGAAATAAAATCATTAAATAGTAGCCCTCTGACAACTTATGTCTCTTTAAATTGGATAAAACTAACTAAGGGCATTTTTTAGTCCACTAAAAGTAATTAAAATATTCTCCATCGTGTTGAACGCATATTTAGGAATTTTGAAGGGCGGCACTCTAAAATAAAGCTAATTTCAATGTTTTATTTTGATCACCTAGAGTCTTCCTCACTGTGATAGAGATAGATATTAGTTGAGGATTGATTGTAAATATTTTCGGAAAACCATTCCATTCAATAACTTTATTTCGGTCTCGAGGACCATAAAAGTACAGTTCATGGCAATATAAAAAGGACAGAATATACATTTAAATCATGGGTAATACACCATCATAAAACTACTACTTATGCCAATATATGGAAAGAAAACTGTACATTTGAAAACGAATGAACCTGATTTGGAATACATGAAATAACATGATTCGTTATTAAAGTGCAAGTGCCAGAAAAAAGGTCCGTTAACAATTAAAACCGTTAAGATTTGGCGACTATCCCAAGTTAAAACAGTAGAAATATGTACAAAATAGTAAAGGCATAATTACTAGTTTAAGAAGGTCCGCCGAGCGTGCCACATGGAATTTAAAAAGCGGGAAACAGCAAAAACAGTGGGTGCGTGAGTATCATATTTTAAAACTCTATATGCCACAGCGCATTGTGTAAAACCTAAATTCTTGCATAGTTGGATAAGCCAGCGTTTGCGTATTGATCTGTAGGCGGGGCAGAAGAAGAGGACATGCAAATCTGTCTCCTCCTTGTGACTGCAAGCAGGGCATCCGTCATAATCAAATTTGGACCATTTATTAGTGAAACCACGGAGCGGCAGAATCCCCATTCTAAACTGCATATACAGTTTTCTAGCCGAGCTAGGTTGGATGTCATCCAAAAAGGACTCCATTGAATATTCTTCTTTAATTTGGAAAAAATCGGCCATCAAACGGCCACAGGACGAACTGTGGATAACTGATAATTTGTGCATTCTATAAGATCTTATCAGTTCCAGCCGTGAGGTTGATGGGCATGATTCTTCTGGTGATTTCCAAAGTTCTGCTTTACCCAGGTTACTACAAAGAACCCTAATATGTTTGAACCAGGGTACCTTTGCAGAGCCTGGGTTATTCAATATCTCTTTAAGCTCAGCTCGATATGTGGCCAGATCCGGGGTCACCCATAGCCGACGCCAGTAGGTTAAGGGTCTAAGGGCTATCTCTTCACAGATAGGCCTAATGCCCAAGTCCAAGCGTAGGGGAATGAGGGGTGTGCTGAGGGGGAGACCTAAAACCTGTCTCATAAAGTTGTTCTCAACTTTATTCAAGCTGGTAGTAGAGCAATGACCCCACAGTTTCCGCCCCATACATTGTGGCACCCCTAGCCTGGGTTTTGTAGATTTCAACCACTGGCCCTGCAGGTTTAAATGTAGAGGATCTGTAAAGTTTCATAAGCCCTCCCACTGTCTGCGCTAGCTTATGGCTTGCCTTGGTCATCTGGGGACCCCATTTCAGATGCTCTGTAAGAGTAACACCCAGGTAATCAAAGACCGACACTCTTTCCAGTGGAGTACCGCGTAAAGATGGATTGGAGCGAGACTTGTTGGCAGGGTTGAAGACCATATATTTGGTCTTTGATGTATTAATCTCCAACCCCCGGATCTTACAAAAAGCGTCGAAGCTGTCAAGAATACGCTGGATACCCATGGGCGACTTTGAGAGTAGGAGGGTATCATCGGCGAACATCATCGCTGGGACCCTACCAGAAGCTAGCCTAGGGGCATCATTGTCCTTCACCTCCCTGAGTCCTCCCTGAGTCCGTTGATGAAAAGGCAGAACAGGGTAGGAGCGAGCACGCAGCCTTGCCGTACTCCCTTACCAACAAGAAAGCGAGGTGTTAATTCGCCGTGTTTCCCAAACCTTACTTGGGCAAAGTTGTTTTCATGAAGCCTTACTAAGCTACTGAGGAGGTAAGGTGGGATCATCAAGTCTCTAAGCACATCCCAGAGTTTGCTCCTGGGAACAAGATCAAAAGCCGACTTCAGATCTACAAATATTAAATAGAGGCTGCCACCCTCTATAGCCACCGTTTTCCAGTACAGGAGTTGAAGCCTGAATAACTGGTCAACAGTGGAAGTGTTCTTTCTGAAGCCGGCTTGATATGGACTCAGGATCTCTTCTTCTTCTATCCACGCCTGTAGGCGGTCAAGAAGTACTCGGGCAAAAAGTTTCTGGGATACGTCAATTAGGCTAATCGGCCTATAGTTAGTAGGTAGGACGGGACAGCCTTTTTTAAAGACCGGGACAATTTCTGCCCCACGCCAGGTGTCAGGGGGATCCATCCCATTCATAATTGCATTAAATAGGGACCATAAATATGGTCCCCATACCTTCGGTTCCTCCCGAAAAAGATCCCCTGGTATTTTGTCTAGGCCAGGTGCTTTATTGCAAGAGAGCTTGTTAATGGCATTTAGGACTTCACACAGGGTGATCTTTAGGGCAACCTCCTCAGAATACATGGAGGATGCTGGCAAGGGATCATCATTTATGGTTGTAGGTGCCTTGCTATTATACAGAGAGCGGAAATGATTCTCCCAAGCTTCGGACGATATATTTGGTTCAATGGCTGGCCTCCCTTGGTTGTTGCCTGCACTAACTATTGCCCAAAAGGTCTTCAGATCTTTGTTAGTTAGCGCAATTTTAAGGGTTTCCCACCTTTTCAGTTCCCAGTTCTTTTTTTCCAATTGGATGGTCTCTTTGTACAGTGCCCGTTTTAGTTTGGTTCCATTCCTGTCCTTTGCCTTAACAGCGTCCAATAGGGCCTGTTTGGCATTACGACATTTTACATTGAACCATTTGCATTTATGCTGGGCTTTGGCCCTCCTTGGAGCCACTGGGTGGAATATATCGTCCAGTTTTGTTGTTAATTCTAGATATATTTTTGCAACTTCCTCAGTGGCTACAGGGTAGCCCTTTGCACCTGAAAGTTCGCCCATTTTTACAAGTATGGGGGTTACCAACTGATAGACCTTGGCCATCTTATCAGGTGTTTGTTTAATTTGCGACCACCTAGCTCTCCTTCTGTTGTTAGTTAGTATTAATCCACTATTCCTTGGTATGGTCTTAAAATTGGTAGTAGTGTATCCCAGATTTAGCATCTTCAATTCCAAGGCCAGGGCATTATGATCACTATCCTGCCTCATTATGACACCAAAATCATAGACCTTTTGCCACAGTCTAATTTCTACCAGAATATAGTCCAACAGAGACTCTTGGCCTACTCTATTAAAAGTTAGCTGCCCCGGAATATCTGATATTGTTCTACCATTGCACGCTCTTAATGAATGGGCTAGTGTAATTGAGCTAATCTGTAATGCCAGCGGCGACCAAGCTTTAATGGGTTGAATTTGTGGGTCGGGGATTTGCCAGTACGAGTCTTCTTCACTAGGGGTGGTGTTGCTAAGGTCAATGAGCGGTTCAAATTGACAGTTAAAGTCACCCCCTATGATCAGCGATACCGTTGGATTCAGGGTGGAGATAAAGAGGCCCAAGTGGTCCATGGTGGTAGATTCTGCACTGATGGCGACTGGTCGGGAGTAGACATTGATAAAAGCCATTTTTGTCTTTGTAGGGAAGGTAAGTAGGACACACTGAATGTCGTTTGTGGGGGTGGATATCTGCTCAGCTCTACATTTACCTAAATATATATTTTTGTCTTGGGCTCTATTGAAAGTCTTTTGAAAATCTGATCTTCAAACGTGTTTCATACATGGGGCCACAATTTTATTAGAAATTAACTTGTATTTGAGAAATTAGAATAAAGCTGTATCACCCTCCATGAAGGTGGAGAGTTGGGAGTCTGGAGTCAGGATGTTCTGGCAATGATATTTTTATTGAGCATATAAAATGCAATTTTATAACGTCTAACATATTATAAGCTGCAAATTAAATAAAGGTAGCAAGGACCATTAGTAAAAACACTAACCGTTCAGTTAGAACATAAGATGGTGAGTAGTTAATGCATTTATGTCCAAAACCAAACCAAAATAAATGTTTAAATAAAAATGACAAATTCTGTCAAATGCTTTCTAAAGAGACACAAGCTAAGGAGATGTTAGTGCAAGAAGCTTTAATAATTCTATTTACAAGGGGGGGTGCTAAATGTCTGACTACCGACATGGCTGTACCTTTGTGTGGCTCACGTTTTGGAGGGCATCTGCCGCCAGAATCTTCTGCTCCAGTATGTCTCGCCATACCAAAATTGTAATGATTGCCCCTCCCCCATTGGATGATTAGGAGCATTGGACCTTTTGAACCCAGGATGCTGCTGAAACTGTATTGCCTGTCCTCAGCTCAATCAGCATTGTCCCGCGGGGCCTAGATAGGCTTGTGAGCCAGACCTTTGGACGGATGTGCTGGTGGTCTGGGCGACCATGGTATGAGGATTGGACCCTGCTGTCGAGGATTGCTGAGCCTGCTCCTAACCTTCGAGAGTGTGGGGTCTGCTTCTGGCTCAACAGCAGATTGGGTCTCCACGCCAGGTGAGGAGGCCTGGATACAGGATCGCTGCTGCAGCCCTGCGAAAGGAAGATGCTATTGGGGGCTACACTCTTCCCCCCCTCCGTAGAGCAGATTATTTTTGGCTTGGCTGCCATGAGCCCTGCACCTGATGACTACATTGTGTTGTGCGCCCATGCTCACTCAGACAGGGTCTCAGACATGAGGCCCTGTGTTGTACTAGCTCCCACTGTTGAGGTCGCGGGAGGACTCATTGGGACCATGTGTCCTCCACTTGGGCTCTGAGGGTCAATGCATCAACCAGGGGTAGATGTGAATACTCGCCTTCCTCAATCGTAGACTGCATCCCCAGGATGGACTAAGCTCCGTACCTCCCCTGAACTAAAACAACGGGGTTTGCACTTTGACTTTGAACTGTGCACTCCAGGTCTGCTCGTGCCACCCCAATTGGCCTGGATATGGGAATGGTAGTGGGACTATCTGCGCTGTTGGGCAGTTGATGGAGCAGCGCATCGGTTATCGTTTGAACCTGCCTGTTTGACACTGTGTTCCCGCCGTTCAGTGTCAATTACATTTTTATTATGATATGGAATCCCAATGGAGGTCCACATAATGCAATATCAAAAATACAAACCACAACAATACTAAACACATTATAAAGTACACTATAATTAGATACAACTCATCAATAGAATGAAAACTTTAAATAAATAATATACAGCAGATGTTATATGATTGACATTTTGCATGTATTTTGTATGTACGAGCAACCAGATTCATTAATACAAATTTTAAAAAATCTAAAAAATTGAAAAATCTTATCACAAGCCATTTTATTAGGTGGAAACATTAAGCACTTGCGGGCCTCCGATACAGAATGGATTTTATATTTAAAGAACAGTAGCCCTAGAAAGTGTCGACGTGCATTGTACAACACAGGACATGCAAATATTACATGATTAAGATCTATAATATGCAACTGGCATACCGCACAGATTCTCTCCTTTTTTAAGACTTTATCCCAAATGCAGTGATAACACATGGGGGGAGCAAATTCTTTCTCATCATGAGGATCAATGTTCATATCCCATGAGGAAGATTCCAGGTTAAATAAGGCTGAGTTTTATTCCCATGATTGCTCTCCTGTGCCACCAGATTTCCCTGATTTAACTGACACAAAGCAATGTCTATATCCTGACTTATTTTACAGAGAGTATTTTTATATGACTCTTTAAAAGGGATTTAGGCATAAAAGAGCCTACTACATCAGGTCAAGTCCAAATGTTTCTTTAGCAAACTCAAAAGACCTGTAAAAGGCACTCCTATCTTTTTGAAGGAGAAAAATTTCACACTTCAGAGCTCCATGAAGTGTTCTCTCCTCTCTGCCCAAAAGCAGGTTTTCCCATCTGAAAGCAGCGGCCAAATCAAAGGTGAACGATGACAATAAACCAAACTCCTGCCAAAGAACATAAGGGGCTGCTAGAGTATTTAAATCACAAATCTGGCCGAAAATCCGTCCTTCTATTCCCTCAAAGAAGCGCCAAAGACTCATGTCCAACACCGCACAGGCATAACATAGTGATAGAGGTATTCTAACCCTGTAGACCGACAAAACTTGACCAAAATAACGTCTCCCACACATTTTATATAAACTGTTCAGGGTATTTGCCTGAGAAAGAGTCCCATCAGAACAAAGATTTACGTGATCATCATCCACTACTGGAGAAAATCTTATCCAGATAAAGATACAAGTCCGCTTTTTCTAATTTATCTTCCCCTAGATACCAATTGAACTTCCCCCTTTTTCTTGTACCTTTCTCATGGAAAGTCGAAATTTTACTTTTAGAGATGTTTATTTTCAGAAAGTGGGCTTCTGCATACTTCATCAATGCAGTGATGCGACGTTATAAACCAATGGGGGGTAGATCAATTATAGCCACGTCATCAGGGTGTTAATAGTCATATTACCAATTTTTAGAGGGTCCCCCTGCACCTGACTTAAGATACCTGGGCGATCATATATAGAGAGAGAAAACAACAGGGGAGCCAACAAGCAGCCTTGTTTTAAGCCGTTTTGAGTTTTAACATTTCGGGATAGACCCTGCGCCCCTCCCATAAGAATTTGACAACTGGTATCAGAGTAAAATTCAGTAATGTGCATCAGAAGAAGGTGAGGCACATTCAAACAAAGAAACTTTATCCACAGCTTTTGAAGATCTACTCTATCAAATGAAGTGGAGAAGCGGAGAAGTTAATGAAGACCTTATACACTGGCATACCCCGGAAAAAAATTGCTTGGACGACAGCAGTGTTATCGATAGTACTATGATTCCTCCTAAAACCAGTCTGTTTGGGGGGAATGATGTTATTTACTTGAGCCCATTGTTGTAAGTGGGAAAGTAGATTCCTAGCAAAGAGTTTGCCAGTTGCATCCAGCAGTGTTATCTGTCTAAAACTTGCTGGAGGGGATTTGGGACCCTTTTATACAGCGGTACGATGACACTACCCTTCCAAGATGAAGGGATTTTTCCAGTTCAATAACAATATTCAAAAAGCGGTCTGAGAAAGGTACTCCAAGCTTCAGCCTCTTTTTTAATAGCTGCAAAAGGAATCTCATTGGACTCCATAGCTCCAGATGTTCTTGCATTTTTTATAAACACCAACAATCTTGCCTACGAAAGGAGCACCATACACTACAAACATCTCTTCATCAATACTGAGTGCAACAGGATCAGTTTCTTCAGCATTGCTAAAATACAGTTTAGAAATATAATCCACCCAGACATTTTCAGGGGTAGGAATTGCTAGCACTGTCACCCTAGAATCACAATATTCAGCGACCATACGCCAATATTTCCTAGAGTCCCTAGAGTTCACGCCCTCCCTTAGATTAATCAATGTGGCATCACTTTCCCTCCTACGCTTTTGGAGTTTTAATCTAGATCTTATACGTTTGAGACAATAATTTCATGCTGTCTTGATAACAACAGATTCTGTCTCCTTATCAGGTAGTTTATTTCCTGGTTTAACACCTTCATAATTGGATTACACTTTTTTGGCTGCCGAGGACCTTCATACATAGAAACTAGTTTACGAAACTCATCCATGTGGGATTCATAAAAGGATAGAGGGTTGTTCCATGAAGACTCATTAGAACTGATACAAACACCATTGATTTTGGAACTTAAGATCTCAGTATTCCTAGCTGTCCATGAGGTATACCCATACGACTTACTAAAGCTGACCTTGCCAATTGATGGATTCCCAGGTACAAATTCCTGGAGGATAAAGGTCACAGTTGTACCTACTAAGCTGTGATCACTCATTTTAGTTGTAGACACAGTCAATTTATCACAAGCCTCAAACATTTGAAAGGATGCTATCACATAATCAAGTAAGCTCTGCGTGGAAGTTGAATGGAAGGTATAGGAGGCTGACTCTCCAGCTGGAGATCTTCCATTCAAAATGACCGAATCATACTTCCTAAGGGTTTCCGATAAAAGAAATCTACGCTTATCTGTTCAAATGTTTTCTCGGTAAAGAAATCTCCAACAGACCACACTTCTTCTTTTTCAACATTAGCAAAGCTTGAGGAAGCAGAATTAGAAACCTTTGATTTTAAATCACCCATGATTATTACCAAGGAACAGTCTTCAACCATACTAATATCATGGAAAAAAAGCAAAAAATTAACTCACCAAGTTGTCAGAAGATTTCCCTGGAGAAATATACATATTTACTAAAAAGAAAAAAAAGACAGCCTCTCACATCTTGGAATACCAATTTCAAAGAAAGACATAGATTGCCCTAGTGAGACAGCTTTATCCTTGGGATTACCCTGTCGTATATCAGGCTCAACTGCAGCTGCCGCCATTAACTTTCCTACTTTTAGTGTATTCTTTTGTTGTAGCGCGATCTCTAGGCACAACATCAATCCCCCTTTCTAGAAAATAATCATTTATGCAAGACCAGATTTGCAATAACCAATGAACCAAAAGTGATTTTAGAGCATGGAGTCGGCACAGTTGAGTGAATAAACACATTTTTGATGTTACTACTTTTTACCAACCTTAGTGCTTCTATCTCTGAACATGAATTTAGAACAGAACTTCTATTCACAGGAAGAGACTCATTATCAAATAATAAGAGAAAAATATCTGTGTAGGTTGACTCGAAGTTCTGCTCCAGTGACTCCCCTTGAAAGTAACAAACCACGCGCTCCATTACAGGTTATTACAGGCTCCATGGTCCTCGGAACAAAACCTCTTACTCCATGAATGAGCACAAGCCGGAATTTATTATCAGGAGCTGTTATGGTTCCTTGTTCCTCATTTCGGATACTCAATTGTTGATTAACATGGCTACCCGGATTTGCCTTTACTACTAGAGTACTACCCTCTTTATGCAATTCGACAGAATTAGTATGGGCCACAGTGCACTTCAGCTCCTCATCATCAAGAGTGGCGGGGCTGTACTTTGTTACCCCCTGCCACCCTGACTGATCATATGACGAACTCAGTATGATATTTGGAACACACTGATGTCGTGGGAAAACCACGGGAATGATGTGAGGTTTGACTAAATTTTCCCCAGCTCTCTTCCATCTTGGGATTGCAATGGTCCGAATGAGTATTAATTGGAGGAAGAGGAAGAGACAAAGCACTACCCCCCGGTGTCATTAACATCACCTCATTAGAGACCTTCATTTCAGGACAGCTGGGGAAACTCAGTTTTTTATTTTACGTTTTGTAATTCTCCTAATCTTTGCATTTTTACGTTTCTTTATAGCGCCCATCAGAACCATCGAAGAGGGCTCTGTTTTGGACTCCCTCTTTGAACAACTTGTAACAGGAACATTAGCCCTTGCACCTATCTGTGACACTCACCCATTCTCCTCACCGGATTTCTTGCCGCCTTTTTTGGAACCTTTTATAAACATGGAGAAAATCTCATCCATAGATTACATACATGGGATTTTCTGACTATGGTCCCCAAACAACAAACTTAAGCAAAGGTCCTCATCAAGGTCCTCTTCAACATGTGTACAACAATTTTTAGGGGCACCTCATTGGTTTGCCTACTTGGGCAAAAGTCTTCCTAACCCCTCCAGGGTGCTCAGATATTGATGACTTCGACAAAGACTTTACATTATCATTAATAAAATGTGCATTAGTATTAATAAAACCACACTTAGTAATATTCTGTACCTCTAGCAAAATTAATGACAGTGTTTCCAATACATGCTCAGAACTTGACACAGATTTCTGTAATAAGTACAATTTAGAATATAAAATGTTTTCAATACAAAACAAAATATCTGATGAAACGCCACTTCCTTCTCCTCCATTATTGGATTGATTTATATTCCACTGTGTACTTGGTATTCGAAAAAAGGAACGTGTTCTGGTTTGGTGGGGGACACCCCTAGGGGTGACGAACTGCAATATATTGTCGGTAGAGACGGGTGAGAAGGGCTGGTAGATGGATTTTTATTAGATTGCCCCACATCACCATATGGGTTCACTGGGGAGCTGCAAGCAGAAGTCACAGCCTCCTCCCCACTTGGAAGTCAAGATCAATGTCTGGCAGGGTAAAATCCTCCACAAAAGGAACCTCGTCCTTAACACAATTAGCTCTTACGGGGATGACTTCCGAATCTACAAGTGAACCCCCCTCCTGAAGAGATTTGGGGATGAAATAAAACAATCTCCATTTCCCTTATCAGAGATTTGACCCCCAGATGACTGAATTGAAGGAACAGAGGCAGACATCTCCTCCAAAGGCTTGTTGTCCAGGCCCTCAGGTACGCCAGCATCCATCGATAGCCAAGGGGGTTTAATATTCTCCTCCAATCCTATTTTAGCGAGTCCTAGAAACTCGTTTACAGATGAAGAGGAAAACGTACGCTTACAATCATTTGTACTTAATTGAGCCAAAGGCAAGGAAAATGCAACCAAAGAAGAGCTAAAAACCACCTCCGCTTCTTTGGACGTAACTATATCTATTTTTCTAATAAAAAAAAATGGAACTAGATGAATGAGATTTATAAAATTGCTGTTGAGAGCCTCTTTTTCTGTTAGTGGTTTTCTTTGTTTTTAGAGTTAAGTTAGAGGAGATTACACATCCAGAGTGTAACTTCTTCAGTGTCATCCCCACTGGAAGACTCCAAGGCCCCCCACCCCTGCGGCTATTAAATGCAAGTGCAGACACAGATGCGGTCAACTCTCAGCACACTAACTCTGACGCACTAAGAGATGCACTGGAGGCGAAGACGCCCAATTCAAGAGGGAGGAAACCAATCCAAGCAAACGATCAGTGCTGAAGCCTGCTAAGAGCCGCTGGCGCCCACTACAAAACTTCCACGAGCGAAAAAAATCTAAATGACCTGGGAGTGTGCTGGCATACTGTCACCGCAAGCCGCACCCAGTCCCAGCTGGGCCACTTCCGTGGATACAGGAGCCCGCTAAATGCTACGGACGCTAAGCCGCAGATCTCACAGGTTGCAAGGCCCCTCTTATCGGGCAATCCCGGCAGACCTTGGTCAGAGCAGCTGCTGAAGAAGTACTTCTTACACCTATCGCCTCCTACCAACCGATCTGCCTCAACAAAACTCAACACTGATACAAGAGGGTGCTTCCCTCGATCCACGGAGCATTCCAGGCGCCCAGGTGACTTCTCTCTCGGCGGGAGGTGGTGGGGGAATACGGTTGAAAGCAATCTGCCTCTTTGCTCCCTGCTCTCCGCTGCCCCGATGCATCTGCTGCGTTACTGGCAGCCCTACCGCTTACGGTGACCATGGGCTCTTGATGACCGCTTCTGCGTGAGGCCTGGAGGCTTGTGGGTTTCCTGCAGATATAAATCTCCCATTAGTGGTCTTCCTATCACCGTTGCTACTGTCCTTTGCAGATTCTAAGTGAAAAATGGACCATAAGCTGCTCAAACTTCAATTTGAACCTAGGGATAGCCCCAGTTGGGTTCAAATTGAAGTTTGAGCTGCTTGCGAATTTGTCCTCTCACTCGTCACTGGAAAGTCTGGTTGTCCAAATGTTCCCTTGAAGCAGAACCCAAATGCCTTCCCTCTTTCGTCTCATGATATAGGCAGACTCTGTGGGCTAAAAAGTCCATGGGCCAGATGCATCAAAGGGTTTTGCCCATTCTGTGTCTATGGGAAAATGTGTTCATGCATATGGCCCCATGTTTCTGGCACCCTGGCGATCAGTACTGCTGATGTCACCTGCCTCCTTGGTGAATATGTTCATGCCTTGTGGGAATTGGACACTTACAGTGATCAGCTTTCCAAACTTCATAAAAAATATATATGTACCTGGTCAATGACTGATTAGATAAGCCAAACAGATCTTAAAGTACAGACTGGACTCTGTGGACACTGTTTCTCGATCAGTGGACTGAACTGTTGTGCTGTGTTGGGACATTTAGATATGTTTCACTGGCTTCTTTGGAGATGTCCAAGCGATGCTCATGGACATGCCCATTGATGGAGAATGGCTGCACAGGGAAAAATCAGACATTTTTTAGAGCGCTTCAAAAACAATAGGGCTACAGCTTGCATGTTTGGACTAGACTTCCCAGTGCAACAGTTCTACTAACAGTATAGAAAGTTACGTGACTACTCGAGGGGAGTGCAGTACCAGCAGAGACAAATTTCCTAGCCTGTCCAGACACCTCAGTAGCTATACCACCCCTTTTTACCTCCTTTTAAGGTTGGAATAGATCTAGGGAGCTCCAACAACAGCTGTAGATACAGTCCTGCCATTCTCTCCAGCTCTGTGCCTCTACACCTCTCTGACTCTCATAGGGCTGGAGAGGTTCATGTTTATTTTACTAATTGACAGGTAATCCCGATGGATCTCCGAGCCATCCAGCTAATCTGTAAATTCTACACCTTCCCCATTCTGTCTATTCCTCTAGATCACTTTCCTTCCAACAGGAGGTGCTCTCCACCAAACCCCTCGACTTTGGCAGTGGAAGTCCTAGCTCTGCTGTATAAAGAGGCCATAGATTAGTTATAATGGGAAAGAACAGGCATGGGCTTCTTTTCTCTTTACTTTTTAGCTTCCAAGAAGGACGGAGGGCTGAGGCCGTCCATGATTTTTGTCTTCTGAATTTATTCATTTGGCAGGACAAGTTCACAATGCTGTTCCTGAGCCTAGTCTTACTAGCCATGAACAAGGGAGTCTGATTGATATTTCTGGATCTTCCAAATACCTATTTCCATCTTCCAATTCTTTCTGCCCAAAGACATTACTTGAGGTTCACGATGGTATCAGTTTCCAGTTCTAAAATTTGAACCGACTTCTCCACGTGTCTTTACGAAAGTGCTGGCAGTGGTGGAGGCTTCACTGCAGTCATCAGAAATCCATGTATTTGGATACTTGGAAGACTGGCTTATGAAAGTGGAGTCCCCTGCGCTTGTTGATGACTCTTCTCCATGGTTTTGGATTTACCATCAACATCCATATTCCCATCAATGTCCTACGCACAGGTTGATCTTCATAGGGGAGGTTCTGGAAACAACCTACATGAAGGTCTTTCTTTCTCTTCAGAGCTTTTTAAATCTGTGACCTTTTTAGCTAAACCGCAGCAGGTGAACTCGTTTAAACCTGATCAGGCTTTCTGTAGCCAGTTGGCCGCCTTCTTCCAGAACAAGGTGCAAGTGATATATGACAGCCTTGCTAATTCATTAAATGTTCAGGCTGCCAACTACCAATCTCCCTCCACGGTAGAGACAACGCAGTCTAAGTTAACTTGTTTTAGACCCCTTCTTGCTGAGGATGTAACTAACCTTTTAAAATCGATTAAATCCGGATCTCCGAATGATCCCTGCCCTCCTGCTATTATTCATCTGGCCTCCGAGAGGATCAGTGAGACTCTCACCCCCCTGATCAACCAAGTCCTGGCATCAGGGATCTACCCCACGGCCTGGAAGACCGCATGTATTAGGCCAATTTTGAAGAAGATCACATTAGAGCCTACTGAACTTAAAAACTATCGTCCGATCTCGGGTCTAACATTTGTAGCTAAAGTCCTTGAAAAATCTGTCAACAAGACACTGACAGAATATTTAGAGAGCAACAGGCTATTGGATCCCACTCAACACGGTTTTCGGCCAAGACACTCTACTGAGTCCGCCCTGATTGTGGTCTCTGAGGGGATTCGGAGAGTGGTGGATGGTGGGGGCAGGGCAATTATCGTTCTCCTCGATTTGTCGGCCGCATTCGACACCGTGAATCACACGGTGTTGGTGCGGCGACTACGGGAGGTAGGAATTGAGGATTCGGCTCTGGCCCTCCTTTCCTCCTTTTTACAGGACAGGAAACAGAGTTTGAGGTGGGACGGCTTAGAATCGGACAGTTTTAACCTGCCCTGTGGTGTTCCGCAGGGGTCAGCTCTGTCCCCGACGTTGTTTAACGTCTATGTGAAACCACTAGCAACACTGGTTAGGAAACATGGTTTCACATTTGTGTCGTATGCCGACGACTCTCAATTGGTGATATCCCTGTCAGATAGGCCTGAGATAACAGCTGCCAGTTTTCACTCCTGCCTAAAGGACATCATGAATTGGATGAGTCTGAGTTTTTTTAAGATAAACACAGGAAAGACTGAAGTGATCGAGTTCGCAAACGGGACGTCATCCTTATGGAACAAGTCCTGGTGGCTGCCAGAGGCTGGGGAGAGCCCGCATCCTGTCAGGAAGGTCAGGAATCTCGGAATTATTTTCGATGATAAACTTAACATGTCGGCACAGGTCAACAGTTTAACGTCTGCCAGTTTTTTCCTGCTAATGACCCTTTGCAAAATCTTTCCTTTCATCCCCCCCAAACTACAAAAGACGGTAATGGTGGCCCTTTTTCTGTCCAAATTGGACTATTGCAATGCGATGTTTTTGGGTATTGATAAACATCAGATCAGCAAATTGCAATCGTTGCAGAATGCGGCGGCACGATTAATTCTAAAGCTCCCTAAGGGTCACCCTACGTCACATGGAATAAGAGCACTACATTGGCTCCCCGTGAGGCAGAGAATTGAATTTAAGGCACTCTGCCTGGTCCACAAGGCACAATACGGGGGGGGCTCAGATGATTGTCAGGAAATGTTCAGGCCCTATATTCCTTCTCGAAACCTACGATCGGCCAGTCTTGGCCTGATCTGTACTCCCAAGTTCGAAGGGCTAGATGGGGTGGTCGATCCCTGTCCAGCTGTGCGGCAAAACTGTGGAATAAGCTGCCAGCGGCACTGAGACTACAACCCAACCTTTTATTTTTTAGGAAAGCCTTGAAAACCCGGCTGTTTACTCCCGAGTAGATCTAGCTCAGCCCCTGCTTCTGCCTACACTCATCAGCGCCAAGACGCCTCGGCATTCGAGCGCTTAATAAGCTCCATATCATCATCATCATCATCATCATCATCAGAGAATCGTTGATTTTCAAATGATTTCAACGTTTTCGATACGAGGTAAGATCTTGGTTCCGCAGGTCTTGCATAAGAGTAGGAGGCCAAGAAGACTCATCCTGTTGGTGCCACCTGCCAGATGAAGGTGAGGGCTCTTCAATGGAGTCTAAGGTCCCAGATACTCGAGCATTATGAGAGTCGGACCAATTCCATCTCTGGAAGCAACATTCAGATTTTGCCGGGCAATACTACCATCATCTATTATATTAACAGACTGCACAGTGTGTGGTCATAGACCCTATGTTGGGAGGCAATTTCCCCTTAGAAATGGGATCAGTAACGGTGTGGGACTGGGGGGGGCTCTGGTAGTGGCTCACCCAGCAGGCTTCCTTAGTTTGAAGGCAGACGCTCAGTCTCCTCTCATTAGAGCTTCCAGTCATGGGACTGGAAGCTACACCTCAAAGTTTATAGCGGTGTGGTCATCTCCACATTGGTGCTTCCATCTGTGGATCTCTTCATCATGGGCCGGAAAAGGAAGTGTTCTCAGTTTTGTGCCATATAGTTACATCTCAGTGGTTCCATAGCAAATGCCTTCTGGTTTAACTGGACATCCTATACACGTTTCTGCCAAATCTGCATCTGTCAAAAGTACTGTGTAAGGGCATCGACACAGATGATTCTGATTACCCAGACTTGGGTGTAGGGGATCTGATACACCGATCTGTTGACATCTAAAGCTCAACCACCCCATCCTCTCTTGTACAAAGCACAGCCGCTGTACAGGAGGATGCTCAGATCCTCCACCCCAATCTTTAAATGCTGCGGCTGCGCAGGTTGAGTTTGAGGGGTGCTAGGTAGAGTACCTGCTGCCTCCCTGATGAGCTTGCCAGTGTCATCTTGGTAGTCAAGATACCAAATCCATATACTCAGGTTGCTGGACTTTATTCAGTGGTATGAGTTGGAAGACATCAACACTGTTAAATCTCACCTTTCCGTGGACCTTTGATATGGACCTTTGATATCATGATGGTATGGTGATTGCTACATTTGATGGCTGTCGGCTTGGTCTCTCTTTATTTGTCTGCCTGATCAACCTTCCCTGTTTAGTGGTGAGGCGTGCTTTACTTGTTTCCTCCCACTTTGTTGTTTCCTAATGAGATTGTAATCTTGATGGCACCCCCTTTTGAGCTGATTTACAGTTACCCATTGTGATTTCAACCCAGAATGCAGTTTTGTGGCAATAACTTCAGCTCATAGGGTCCGAGAACTTCTGTCCCTATCAGTTTGGCCATCATTCACAGTTTTCTACCTGGATAAGTTAGTTCTTCGCACCTGCCCATCCTTTGTACCCATTGTGGTCTCTGTATTTTGTATGGCCCAGTCTATTACCCTTCCTTCCTCCTCCACACTCGATCAAGTACAAGGAGCGACTGTGTAGACTGGACCCCATATGTTTGGTGTCCTGCTAGATCAATCCCACTTATCAGGACAGAGTGGATACAGTGTTGGACTGACCTTTCAGGCAGTCTGGCAGCATGGCACTGCCAGATGGGTCAGTGTGTGGCCCATTTTGCTTTTGCCTCTGTGGCCTGATGGGATAAAAAAAAATCCATACACTGGTCCTTTCAAGCTGGCCCATCTGGCAATGCCAGACTATCTTAAAGCCAAGAAAAAGACGACGCGGTGCACTCCTGTTTCATCAATATTCTTTTCCTGCTTTCACTAGCTTTAGTATTCTCACTTTGATAGCGTGCTACCTGGAAACGTGGTCAGCCCGAGCCACGCTGTTTATGAATGTCACAAAAAGATGGAATGGAATACCACCCCAAACCAGATGCACTGCATTTTTAGTTGCGTATAACAACATTCCACAAAGTTCTTTGTAACTCATTTGTATTTATTTTTTCTCCAACGTAATCCAATTTTTAGTGATCTTCATAATTTTCACATGTCACAAGAGAAACGCTTATGTCTTCACTAAACTCTTAAAGTTACAGAAATGCCCATCCGGGCCTTATCCTGCACCACGACTGTGTACATAAGTTAATCCACGATCATTGGTCATATGTTACCCAATGCATTTCGGGCCCATTCTCTGGCCCTTCATCAGGGGTTTTCTACAAATAAAAAACATATCAATTAGATTCCGTGTTTTACCCCAGTGTCACTTGTTTACTCATTCACATAATAGTTCTCTCTTTAAGCGTTACCCATAAATCAACGTTCTATCCCGCTAACAGTTGTAGCCCAACCCTACTATATCCTGGATACCCATTGTAACCCCCTTATCCCATTTAAATTGCCCATCGAGTCCCATCTATAATTCATGACCCTACCATTCCACATTTGTATGCGAGCTGTCTTTCTTCCAAATATATCTGATGTCCCTCAAGATAGTGTAACTCTACCAGTCCATACCTCTCAAGCGGTCGTGTAATCGTCCTTCTTACTCCTTTGCTACCACTCCCAAATAAACAAACTATACACCTCTCTCGCATCTGCGCTTTTACCCTTGTTAGTCTCCATCCCTCCGCTACACCTGTTACCAGTTAAACTACCTCCCATACTACGACCAACTTCCGCTTTTTCTTCCTGCTCTTGATCATTGCCTCCAACTCCCACAATGCCCCACGATCATCAGTCCGTTTAAGAGTTTAGTGAAGACATAAGCGTTTCTCTTGTGACATGTGAAAATTATGAAGATCACTAAAAATTGGATTACGTTGGAGAAAAAATAAATACAAATGAGTTACAAAGAACTTTGTGGAATGTTGTTATACGCAACTAAAAATGCAGTGCATCTGGTTTGGGGTGGTATTCCATTCCATCTTTTTGAGACTATCTTAAAGGCCAGTCTTACAGTGATTGGTTAGGCAGCTCTTTGTGGGCTTTGCGGGAACTAAGAAGTACAATTTGTTGACCAAGAGCGCCATTTTGCACTGGGTCATTCTCTGTATCAAAATCTGTTCCTCCTTGACCAAGAAAGACCCCCCAAAGGGCATTCATAGCTGCCTCAACAGCTTTCTCCAGAGGTATCCAGGCTGCCTCCTTATACTGAACATGGATGCTGGGAGGTCAACGTTGCATACTTTTACCAAGCACTACTGCCTCACAACGTAAGTATACAGTGTACAGGTACTTTGCCTTATGAATGTTGCATGAATCTTGGTTGACCAGCAGTACTCCATCCCACCTCGCAGGGTGATATTGCCTTGGAACTCATTCATAAGGTGAGGAATCTGCAGGAAGATGTATCAACAGAAGAAGTCAGTTACCGTTGGTACCAATATTTCTGGTGAATACATAATCTTCCTGCACATTCCTCACTGCCCTCCCTCCCTTCCTGAGTCGTTGGTGCCATGACTAATAAGATCTTAAGGTATGCAGATATGTTATATGCTGCATTTGTCGCTATCTTTGCACTTTTGGTTCCTCTTCCTATGCTTGGATTGGGTATGAAAAAGGTTTAGCTGCCGATGCCATTGTGCTGGTTGGCGCATAACCTGTTATGTCTGGAGGTGGAGTCACAACTGGAGCCACATTGTGCTACCTGGCAGTGCTAGAGATCTATTGCTGGAGAACAGTTTAGCGGATCAGTCCGAAGTCTTGAAGGATGATTCATCAGGTGAGGAATCTGTGGGAATATATGTACCTACCAGCAATATTGTTAACACAGGCAAGTAACTTTCTTTCTCTCTTTTTCCATGCACCTATGTTTTAGATATAATTTTTTAAAGGGCCATCATTTTTCTTTAGTATCTTTAATGTTGTTTTCCAAGGTTCTTTTTCTCCATGTCTGAGGAATTGCTTGATGACTGGGGTTCTGCCTGTCTGTTGTAGTGTTTAGGGAAAAGGGTTTCTTCTCTATGGACACATTTTGGAACAAATATCCCAAGTCAGATTGATTTCATGTTCCGGAAGGCTCCTCCTTCTGATGTAGTCGGGAGCTGGCATTTTTAATTTGTAATCGAAAGGAAAAATGTTGAATGAAGTTGATGTAGTCTATCCAAAATGGAGGAATTATGCTGAGGATAGTGATCAGGTTGCTTGTGCAAATTGTAAATGGTATTTCTCTAGCTGGGTGTGAGAGTGCATTTGTTGATTGAAAGTGACTTTGTGTGGACTAGAACTCTTAGATTTGAGAAGTTGTTTAGTTCATGCTGCTTAGGAGTAATGTTCACTCTGACAGGATAAGCAGTTAGAGGGTGAGATTTGTTAGTTCTTTTTGTTCATTTTAGAAATTGATTTTGGAGGTGTAGTGCCTTCGCATCGCCATATTATTAACATATTTGTATTTAGCGATTGGTACAGTGGTCAATGCAATGAGGCTTCTGCTATAGCTACCCATTTGTTTAGGCTGTCCTGGAAGATGACTTTCTTTTTATTACTGACAACTTGGCATTTATTCTGTCTGTTCATCTTGCATTGTTATATTGTTTTCTGGAAGCCCGGTATCCTGATGCAATACCTGTCTGCAGAAGTAAAGACAAACACACACTTTGGTTCTCCAAATAGTCACAGACAAGCTGAATTTAAGCAATGCTTGAATTGATACTGTTTCATATTTAACCCCCCTGGTACAAATTGTTTGTATGTGGGAGGTGGTAGAACGGCAGTATACTCACATTTCGCTGCCTCTAAATATTGCTGTCTCTCTCAAGCAAATGCATGCTAATCCCCTGGTCCATGTGATCCTTTCCACTTCTTCCCATTGGATCACCTAAACTCTCACCCAGTACTTCACTCTATAAGTTCTCTGTGCCGTTTAAAGCTTATTCGAGCAGCCGAGCTTGTTGTGAAGCATTTGTGTTCCTTCGCGCAAATGGCTGAATACTTCCTCCGTCAGTCACCCTTTTTCAGCGATATGGAAGTTAACTTCCAGATTCCCCATTTGCCTCTCTGCCATCATTCATTATAATGCTGTCTCCAATTGCAAACGACACTGTGACAAGGTAGATTTGCCGCATTTCCACCCGAGACAGCATGTCTAGTACCACTTTTCACAGATGCCCCGCTTTCTTACTTTAATATTCTATTTTTTTGTTTGATTCAAACTCGTTTTCCTGATGGTTCCAGTGATAATGGGATTATTTTCTTTAAAACTAACTTTATTGGTAGGTGGATGCACCTTTTTTATGTACTTTCACATCACTCCTACCAAAGCACCATTGCGGATGTTTTGCAGTTTGATGGTTGCGTTTAATGACCTGTATTTTTCTGTGGTGTGGCTTGCAATAATGCAGCAGTACTTTTCACGGATTTCTTTTCTCAGTTTCTAGATCCCTATGATGGAGACTCGGAGGAAACGTCAACCCATTCAGATTGTAGTTTGACTGGTATAAAGCCACAACAAACATACAGTGAGGTTCGTTCTTGGGCTTACAAAACACAGATGTGCTCAGCATTAGCAGATCTCGCTTCTATGGAACATCCACAATGCTGTCTCAGTCACACTGTGTCCACAGTACTTGTAGCTAATGATGTGTTTATGCAGCCTCTGGATTTAGAAATGCCTTTAGCAAACCCATGTGAGGAAGTGTGGAGCTCAACTGGAGTTGCCCAACCCTCTGAACAGTCCATGGACTCGGGTGTCATCAGTGATGTGGCCCGCTTTCATTCAGGACAGTTTGTGTTGATAGGAATACATCCTGAAAGATCCACCGAACTCCTTGAAGGCACAGTGAAGGCAGCTTTGTATCAGCCTCACCTGACATCCGGAAGCAGCTGTGAAAGTAGAGTGTCCAAGCCTCCTACAGAGAAAAGAAAGCAAGGATTTACTGCTCTCGAGTGTGCTGGAGAAAAAATGAAAAGAAAAAAGCAACGAGTTGCAGAAATGAAGGTACACACGTTAAAGTTTCAAGATGTATTTTTCCTGATACTGTGTTACTGCTACGTTTAAAGTAATGAAACTATAATTAATAATTTGACAGATTTCTAGAATCCCCACTACATCCTAATCAACTCCTATTTATAACATATTTACATGGATTTTGTGCAGCATATAATTTCGATGTATCTCGTTTTTTTGTAAAATGATTTGGGCTTAAGATGGTGTTAATGTTGGCATTTGTATGGAAATTCTTGTCATCTATGTGCTTCGTTTTATGTTTTACCTGTTAAGTTGTGTATATTTGCTGTTGATATTTGTTTCACCTGTAAAACACTGAGCATTCCAAATGCTCATGCATTTTGCAGAAATGGATTGTATTAAAGCAAATTAAGCTGATATCCAACATGTATGAAAATTGAGGCTGAGTCAGCACTCTGAAAACGGTAGTGGGCCATTTGGTCGTTCGAAAGTAAAACGGCCAAAGGTTTGTTGGAAAGCCACTGGATTTACTATGAAGATCTAAACCGGTCAAATTCAGTTACCTCGGATGTGGTTATAGGTTATATCAATCATAGTGGTTCTCTTAGCAACTTCATTGGTTTAAATATGCAAACATATTGGATGTGTCTGTGTGTATTGCGCTGGTTCGCACAAGTTTTATCGGTTGTAAGTGTTGGTGTCAGAACTCCTTTCAGAGGGACACGGGCCCCAGTAGCCCCTGCATACCCCAACTGTGGTGGTTGAGGCCATTTACTCCTGATGTCCTTGGGCCGGATCTACTATGGATCCTGAGCAACTGGGGCAAGTACCCCTTCTGCACTTGACTCTCAGTGGTAGCTGTGGACGAGCAGTGAAAGGCTCCCTCTTGGGAGAGTAGACACAGGTCAGTGAACATGACTCATAACTTAAAGTGCACTCCGTAATGTCAATAAATCAATGTCCAGACAAATACTTACTTGCTTTTATATGAAAAATAAGTATTTTGTTTCTAACTCTATTCATTCAAAGAAATAACATTTGTAAGCAACAACACAATCCCCTTGAAGTCAGGGCTCTAGTACTTATCTGGCAAATCCCTGTCCCAACCTCTTCCTTGCCATGTCGTCTGAGTTATTCCCTATTTACAGGTCGCCACATCGAGAGAACTCTCAGTTGTAGGCCTTACTCAAGAGTCCACTTTGACTGTTAGGAAATAAGTGTCTATGGTGCCACAGCATCTTCAGCAGCGAGCCCCCCTGGGCCCTTTAGATCCATGTCAAGTTTAACCTGCTCCAGTGTTCAGCATTTCAGCGGGTGCCCTGACCACGGGCACTTGTAAGCTCTGGTTCTGTTCATAGGAGTCCGGCTGCTCGCGGTACACATGGCAGCACTTGGCAATCACAGGCTCTCTCCAGTGCGGCGCTGCCGGCCTCAATGGCGATTGGAGGTGCTCCCAGCTTCTGTTGGCACAGTAAGTTCAGTTTTTCCACACATGGGGGTAAGGGGTTTATCTTCGTGCTCCAGTCCGGATCCCAGCAGCGGAACGAAGTCCTCTCTGCATCCCCTGGAATCCATGGGTTGGGCAAAACTCAGTAGCGGCAGCCTGGCATACGGGTTGATGCGGTACCTGCTGGCAAGGTGTAGACTTCTCCTGTGCAATCACAGATACCACGACGGCCCCTCCTAACATATGGGGTCGCCGTTAAGGCTCACACAATTTTTGCCATTTTGTCGCCACAGTCACTTTTAAGATGGCTCCCTCTGGCATAAGGGGGCACTGCAAATAGGGGGTTCTGGGCTTGGTACTCCCCTGAAAAGCTCAGTCCATAGTGACCCTCTCCTGGCATACAAGACTTAGTGAATTACACTTTCACACGGGCAACAACCAAATTAGAGCACAGCCGTTCTCTCAATACAGCTCCCCACAGGACCTTGCTCACTACACCACTCTTCTCTTCCTCACAGGGCACACTAGTCTTGGCTAGCAGGCAGGTGCTGGTGCTGGTGCTCCAGAATCCAGGGCAGGTGGTCTTGGTTTCCCTGGGTGATGTAGCCCTCACCCAGCAGGGAGACTGGCAGGCCTTGGCCCCCACTTCTGGTCACAGGCAGAAGTCTTGTAGAGCGTCCATTTCTCACACAGCCCGTCTAGCTGCTTGGCAGATGACGGTTTTGGGTCTCAGGCTTCCCTTTTTATAGTCCATTTCCTGACATCAAATGTGATTTAAAGTCTGGATCTTTGAAGTTTCATGTTAGGGTTCTGCTTCTTTTGAAGTTTATACTTTTGTCTCTCTCTTCTTCCTCTTGAAAGGCTATCACAGTGGGAGAGTCTCCTAAACCGATAGTCCCACAACACAGGCCATGGGAGTGACAAGCATTCACACTGGGATGTCTGCCACAGTGATGTGTGCATCAAAAGGTAAATCCTGGGCTCCCAGCCCTACTCTTTACGACTCCCTTATCGGCTCAATCTCTTTCCTTAGATGTGTCCAGGCCCCGTCCTTTGAGATCTATCACTGAATCAAAGAGCACCTTTTTGAAGTGTACAGGACGTGTGTGTGTGTGTGTGTGTGTGTGTGTGTGTGTGTGTGTGTGTGTGTGTGTGTGTGCGTGCGTGCGTGCGTGCGCGTGTGTGTGTGTGTGTGTGTACCCACCCGTCCTGTACACTATATATATATATTCACTGAAAAAACCATAGGTTTCAGGGACGTTATAGTTAGTTGGGCATTTCACTCGTACAAAACCATAGAAATTCCCCCGTTATAGTTAGTTCAGCTAACGATAATTCGCGCCCCCGCAATGCACTGCTGATGACGTCACATATTACATCATTCATGACATGGTCAGTGACATCACTGATGACATCTCAAATGACATCACTGATGACATCATCCAGTGACTGTGTGTTTCTGTAAAGTTTAAATATGTTTTATATATATATGCCAAGGTGTATTGAAGAATGAGAGGGTGTATAAGTGTCTGGATGAAGGATTTAGTAGGTGCGTGACTGACTGTATAAGTGAGTGATTAAATGTGTCTTACTGAATGCATGGGTTAGTGACTAAACTGTCTGAATGTGTGTATCAGTATGTCTGTGGTTGTGTAAGCTGCTGCATGTGTTGGTCAGTAGCTACATGAGTGTCTATATGGGTTATTGATTGATTGCCTGAGTATTTGTATGGGAGACTGAGTGTGTGTGTGTGTGGGTGGGTGGGAGGTGTGTGACTCTGTGCATAGATGTGTGAGTGGTTGATTCACTGGGTGTATGGGTTCAAGAGTTCATGTGGAAACAGCTGTATGGGCGGGTGAGTGTGTGTATGGGTGTGTTGGTGAGAGATTGGATGTCTCAGTGTACATGTCCAAGTAACTACATATGTAAAAGGCAGTGTATGTGAGAGTTGGAGTATATAAATGACTATACATGAGAGTCAGTGATTGTGAGAGTGGCTGTATGGATGAGTGTGTACTTGTATCAGTGATTGTATAAGAGAGTAAGTATGTGTTAGTATATGTTTGAATAAGTGAGGTGCTGTGTGTATAACTGTATAGGTGAGGAAATGGGAGTGTGATTGATTCTTTGCATGACGGACTAGGTGTGTGAGTAACTCCATGGATGAGTGGCGGTGTGTGAGTGTCTGTATAGGTGTATGAGTGCATATGATAGTGTTGTATTGATGAGTGACTGTATGTATGAGTGATTGTATGGGTGAATGAGTGGATGTGTGTGTAGACCTAGGAATCAGTGAGTTCGTATGTAGTAACTGGTATTGGTGTGTCGATGGTTTCGAGAATGGTAGTCTGTATTTTACAGTGGGTGTATCAAAGGTTATATTAGAGTGTGAGGAGGTGCATCAGATTTTGACGTGGATGATGTCATCAGTGATGTCATCAGTGATGTCATTTGAGATGTCATCAGTGATGTCACTGACCATGTCATGAATGATGTAATATGTGACGTCATCAGCAGTGCATTGCGGGGGCGCGAGTTATAGTTAGCTGAACTAACTATAACGGGGAATTTCAATGGTTTTGTACGAGTGAAATGTCCAACTAACTAGAACGTCCCTGAAACCTATGGTTTTTCAGTGAATTCCTAAGGTTTTTAAATGCTAATTTCTAACTATAACGTGCCTGAAACCTATGGTTTTTTCAGTGAATTTCAATGGTTTTTTAAATGCTAATTTCTAACTATAACGTGCCTGAAACCAATGGTTTTTCAGTGAATTGCAATGGTTTTTAAATGCTAATTTCTAACTATGCCTACAAAGTTAGGACATGTGAAGAAAGAGGAAGAAAAGCGCAGAAAGAAGCAAGACAAATGCAGAAAGAGGCAACAGAAGTCCAGAAAGACGTAGAAAAGTGCAGGAAGAAGCAAGAGATGTGCAGAAAGAACCAACAGAGGAGCAGAAAGTCCTCCTGTGCCCCCAACTTTTTACTGACGGGTACTGGTGGTAACTGACTCTGAATAACCAGGACCGGAGCCAGTGCTATGCTAAAAGACACTTAGAATACAGTGAAAACACCTACATACACTAGGGAACACTATGCGTTGGGGTACCCCTGTAATTAGCATGACCTCCTCTGTATTTGCCATGAGTTAGTGCCTGGGTCATTGCATGAGTACATGAAAAGTGACTGGATGATTAGAGTACTGCAAGGACAGTGCATGGTGAATTTATAAGTGCCTGGGTTTTGGCGGAGTGATTGGAGGAGTGCATGGGTAGTGACAGGGCGATGGCGGGACTGCATGGGTACTGCTCAGGGTATTGTAGCAGTGCATGAGTTAGTGCACGGGTCATTGCATGAGTGCATGGGTAGTGACTGGATGATTAGAGTGCTGCAAGGAGAGTGCATGGTGAATTTATAAGTGCTTGGGTTTTGGCGGAGTGATTGCATAAGTACACACATGTCACATCAGGCCCCGCCCCCTCCCTTCACCACTGTGCAAACGCGCCCCCTGGTGGGTTTTAAGTTGGGGATTAATTCCCCTTGAATCCTGAGGTCCCTGAGGGCCAACTAGCCCACCAGGTACCTCCAGTAAGCGCCACAGAGCTGCGTTGCAGAGAGGTGGTCAGAGGCCACGCCCCTTTTTACACCTCTCTGCAACACAACTCTGTGGCGCTTACTGGACGTACCTGGTGGGCTAGTTGGCCCCAGGGACCCTCAGGATTCAAGGGACTTAATTCCCCAACTTAAAACGCGCCACAGGGCGCGTTTGCACACTTGTCACATCAGGCCACGCCCCCTCCCTGCACCACTGTGCAAACGCACCCCCTGGTGCGTTGTAAATTGGGGATTAAGTCCCCTTGAGTCCTGAGGGTCCCTGGGGGCCAACTAGCCCACCAGCTACCTCCAGTAAGCGCCACAGAGCTGCGTTGCAGAGTGGTGTAAAAAGGGGGCGTGGCCTTGGACCACCTCTCTGCAACGCAGCTCCTGGCGCTTACTGGAGGTACCTGGTGGGCTAGTTGGCCCCAGGGACCCTCAGGATTCAAGGGACTTAATCCCCAACTTAAAACGCGCCATAGGGCGCGTTTGCACACTTGTCACATCAGGCCACGCCCCTCCCTGCACCACTGTGCAAACGCGCCCCCTGGTGCGTTGTAAATTGGGGATTAAGTCCCCTTGAGTCCTGAGGGTCCCTGGGGGCCAACTAGCCCACCAGCTACCTCCAGTAAGCGCCACAGAGCTGCGTTGCAGAGAGGTGTAAAAGGGGCGTGGCCTCTGGACACCTCTCTGCAATGCAGCTCCCTGGCGCATACTGGAGGTACCTGGTGGGCTAGTTTGCCCCCAGGGACCCTCAGGATTGAAGGGGACTTAATCCCCCAATTTACAGGGGGTGCGTTTGCACACTTGCTATGTCAGGCCCCGCCCCCTCCCTGCACCACTGTGCAAATGCGCCCCTGGCGCGTTGTAAGTTGGGGATTAATTCCCCTTGAGTCCTGAGGGTCCCTGAGGGCCAACTAGCCCACCAGGTACCTCCAGTAGCGCCAGAGAGCTGCGTTGCAGAGAGGTGTAAAGGGGCGTGGCCTCTGAACACCTCTCTGCAACGCAGCTCCTAGCGCATACTGGAGGTACCTGGTGGGCTAGTTGGCCCCAGAGACCCTCAGTATTCAAGGAATTAATTCCCCAACTACAACGCGCCAGGAGCGCGTTGCTGAGTGCTGCAGGGAGGGGCGGGGCCTAGCCGCTGATGCCGGCTTTTAAAAAAAAAAAAAAATTTAAGAAGGGGGGCTGTGTGGCCCCCCTTCTCTTGTCTTTATTGGGCCCTGGGGACCCCATCCCCCAGGGCCTGACCCCCTTTTTTTTTTTTTTTTAAATGTAAACGGGGAGGGCCGCGTGGGCCCCCTCCCGTGGCCAATCCGGCCCGGGGACCCCATCCCCGGGACATGGACAAATATATTTTTTTAAAGGAGGCTGCGTGGCCCCCCTCCTGAGGCCTCTATTGGCCCGGGGACCCCATCCCCGGGGCCGGCCTTTATTTATTAATTTTTTATTTGGGGAGGGGGGCTGCGTGGCCCCCCTCCCGGGCCACTTCTGGCCCCGGGGACCCCATCCCCCGGGGCCTGGCCATCCTTTTGTTTTTATTTTTGGGAGGGGTGCCGCGTGGCCAATTATGGCCCGCGGCCAATTATGGCCCCGGGGCCCCATCCCCCGGGGCCTGGCCTCTCTTTTTTTAATTTTTTTAATTAATATTCACAGGGGAGGGGGGCCGCGTGGCCCCCATCCCGGGCCACTTCTGGCCCCGGGGACCCCATCCCCCGGCCTCACCGTTGGGGACCGTGGGGGGAGTCCCAATGCCCCCACGATCCCACCGGCTCCCCGCCTCCTGCGGGAGCCGACATTGCTTTTCCACATGGGGAGCTGCTGACATGCAGCTCCCCGTGTGGAAAAGCAATCAGCTTTGGATTTTGGAAGCGAGAGCAGGTTTCCCTGCTCTCGCTTCCAAAATCCAAAGTAAGTTTGCTATGACAGGGCGGGAGCCGCACGGCTCCCGCCCTGTCATAGCAAACAGCAGTTTTCCGGGGGTGGGCACCCCGGGATACTGCAGGAGCCGGCCCTGGGGGGTGGCGGTCCCCAGGGCCATCAAGGGCTCCAGGAGGGGGGCCGCGCGGCCCCCCTCCCTGCATTTCAAAGCCCCGGGGAGGTGGTGGTCCCCGGGGGTCCGCTACGGACCCCCAAATCTCAATATTAAGTGCCCCGGGGAGGTGGTGGTCCCCGGGGCAGTGTGGGGGGGCACTGTTTTCTTGTGACTCGGTTCTACCGAGTCACAAGATGGCTGCCAACACTTCCTGGTTTGGAGTGTTGGCAGCCAATCACAGTGAAGCTCGTGGTCGGGAGGGTTCGCGAATCCACCGCGGCCATAGATATCGAAACTTTTATTTTTTGAATTTCTCACAAACTACTGAACGGATTTACACCATTTAAAAAAGGACGCTTTCTGAACTAAGCACTACCTTTTGCCAAATTTGGTGTAATTCCGTTCAGCAGTTCGAGCTGTAGCCGTGTCTAAAGTTTCCTATGGGAAATTGATTTTCCGACCCCTATATTTTAAATTTCTCAGGAACTACTGAACGCATTTACACCATTTAACAACAAGCATTTGCAATGCAATAGGTCTCGCATTTTCGAAACTTTAACCTATTGGTATTGTAAACGACAATGCCTTTTATTACTGCAGGTTTTTTAAACATAAATTAAAGGCATTGTCATTTACAATGCCAATAGCTCAATATCTCGCAATTGCGAGACCTATTGCATTCCAAATGCTTTTTGAAAGATGCCGTTGAGGGGTTCATCCTGATTTCAGTGGGCAGAAAATTCCAAGTTCTCGGGGCGATACCCGAAAAAACTCGATTGTAAGTTTTCTTTTTATTGAACTATGAAGTCTTGAATTCTATACACATTGGAGGGCGGAATTATCTGTCCTGTACGTACATTTGTCTCCCATAAATGATGGAATATGGTAAACCGAATGGCTCGGTGGCTGAAACTGCCCTTAAGTCAGCATAGGCGGCCAACCCTTTCTTTCTGGAGGCCTTTTTCCTCCAGGGAGATGGTCCCTCTACCCTTAGAAACATTTGATAGTTGAGGAAGATGAGTCCTTCACTGATGGAAACATCACTCGAGCTATTCAACAATAAAGATGCGTTTCTTTTTTAAGTGTTTGGCCTTTTGAAATCTGTACTGCTATCCCCTAATACCCCTCCCCAGCCCCCCCATAGCTGTGGACTAGTAGTGTAAATCCTTGATTCTCAGACACTGGTCCCGGCTGATGAAGCCAAACCCACACTTCTTGGAACCATCGCCGCAGGTTCGGTGATGAATCCCTAACAATGCACGTCATTTGGGACATCAGGAGGCTGGTGGTCATGTTCAGGAGACACTTCAGTCTGATACGAAACAATTTGTTTTCATCCTCGCTCCGAGACACTTGTAACCCGGGTCTGCTGAACCTTTAAATGCTTTATTGTAAAATGATTCCTTGTTTCTTGATAAGAGACTCACGCTTGAATCGGCCCCGGCTGGGATGAATCAGTCTCCTGGGAGCGGAGACGAGGCCTGCTTGTGGGAAGACAATGTCCGTACAACACCACAACAAACCACAGACACAGAGCACATGCGCCAGAGTGAGTCCGGTTCCAGGCCCCGCAGCCCCCTGGAGGGGCACTCACTTCGCGCGTTATGGTTTCCATCAGAGATGCTGCTGTCAGAAATATGGTTTTACTGAGCGACTCCTGCCCCCGCCGTCTGATGCGCCTGCGGTGTTATGAACGCAGAGATACGCATGCACGCACAGACACAACAGGTAAAGGGAAGGAGACGCAGACACACAAACAGCCATGCACACTCGCGAACACACATACACACACGCACAGACACAACATATTGAGGGAAAGAGACGCAGACACACAAACAGGCATGCACACTCACGAACACACATAAAGACACATACATGCACATAGACGCATATACGTAAACAGACACCCACATAAACCACAGACAGACAGAAACACCCCGAGACAAACAGGCACATAGTGAAACAAACGCACAGACACACACGTACACAAAAACAAACACACACAATCAGGCAAACACACAGACACATTGGCCCACACACAAAGATAAGCACACCACTACACATAAACACACAAAGACCCTCACAAATTCGGAACACAAATAGAACTGTCTTAATATCTACCCTGGAAAACAGCCTTTAAAAGCTAACCCTGCATATGATGTGTTTAACGAGCGGGACACGCAAACACACAGCATGCCCACACAACATGCAGCATACACATTGGGTGCGCTTGGACAACCGTATATAAAATAGGCATGCACGCCGACTGTACAGCGCTTAGACTCGGCAAGCAGACCTACATAAAAACAAGATCCTTTTATTTTAACGCGCACACACAACTTGCGTCCACAAACTGATATGCAGGTCTGCCAACGCAGAAAGCTAACACAGCACCCAAGAGGGCGATGGCAGGGGACTGGCTATGCATAGCCTGCTGTATAGCGGCTGAAGGTACCCGCACGAGAAACACACAGCGCTAGAAACTTACAGGAACAGAACCGTACAAACAGAGAGAGTTCCACGAGGACTGCTCAAGGGTCAACAGCGAATACTAACTATGAGGCACGAATAATAATAAATATATTGAACGCATTGTAGTATTACAGACTATCTAAATTCCCTGTCTGTGAGGACATCGGCACAACATTGTAAAAAAACAAGCGCGGTCCCGAAAGCGAAAGAGTATCGCGCCGGAGCATGGGGATCTCTTATCTTTATGGGGCCATGTGTTTAAACACGTGGCCCCATAAAGATAAGAAAGTGCTCCACGACAGCCGTGAAGCAGGCCACCGAGTCCAGATCGCAAGCCAAAGGGAGGCAATCAAAACACCTCATTTCCAATGGCAGGCCACCGTTTAACATAAACGGTGACTCCGGCCAATGGGAATGAGGGGCGGGCCTACAAAATCTCTCGCGGAGGCGGAGCAGGGCTCTGCCCTGCAACGCACGCGAGACCTAAAAGGACTCTTTCTGAACCAAGGGCTACCTTTTTGCCAAATTTGGTGTAATTCCGTTCAGCAGTTCGGGCTGTAGCCGTGTCTAAAGTTTCCTATGGAAATTAACATGGAGAAAACATGTTTTGGGACCCCCCTTTTTCTCGGCCCCCGCTGGCGAATCACCCGAAACTTTCAAGACAGGAGCTGACCGGAGCGCCCACTAGTTTTGAAAATTTCGCGAAGATTTGTCAAACGACGCTAAAGTTATTGGGAAAACAAAAAATGCTTTTCCTATGGAAAATAGGTCCTAACTATAACTACCTACTGGCGACCGCCAGTAGGTAATATATATATCTCTCTCTCTCTCTCTTTCTCTCTCTCTTTCTCTCTCTCTCTCTCTCTTTCTCTCTCTCTCTATTCCTTCCTTCAGTGTGCCAAACCTAGCTCACAGTAATGCAGCAATACACAAATCTGTCTGCAGAGATTCCTATACTCCTCAGGTCTTCACCTGGCAGGCCTGGGTTGCCAAAAATGGAACCCAAGGCCCTCCATGTAATGTACTATTGCAGGCACACTTGCACTCAGTGTACATACACAGCACACATACTGTCTTGTATTATCACATCTATGCATTGTGCCATCCCAAACGCACATACATTCAGCACACACAATCACTCTGTGCGCACTGCTCAGTACAGTATCCTTTCTGTATTGTGCCATGGTGTGCTTTTTGCAAACCCACACATTGCCAGTACACACACACTCACCATGCGCGTGCTGCGCAACACTTTATCCTTCATGTATGGTACTTCTCGCGAGCACACATACACCCACTACCTGCTTTCATTGCGCATGCACTGCACAGCACTACATCTCTCATGTACTGTATTCTTCGCAGGCATACATAAACTCAGTACATGCACTAACCATGCATGTACTGCACAGCACTGCTCTATGCCTGTATTGTACCCTTCCCAGGCACACATACATCCAGTGTAGGGAGTCATCACTCATGTGCCACACTGCACTGTACATCTACCTGATGTAGGACAAGGGTGAGTTAAGCATACTGCAGCAGAACTTTTAAAAGGTGAGTGAGCCTTTAGCCTTAACTCCAGTGACACAGGGTAAAAAGTGCCTGTTCCCTTCTACTGATCACTACACAGTATGCTGCTACCACCGCACTCGTGCTGCTTAACTCTTGGTAAAGCAGTAGCCTTCCACCACTTAGAAGGTAGCACTGTGGGCCCCCCTCCTGGTCCAACAAGCTTGCAGTCCATGAGATAGGACTATGACATGGCACACATGCATGATCCATGTTTGCCCATGACAACAAAAATCTGCATTATGGATCCAGACAATATACAGTTGGGCATTCGGTGAAGGGGTACACATCTTTTACCATGGAGAGGTCTTTTCGGTACCAACAGTTGGTATACAGTAACATTGGTTTAAGGGATCAATTTTTTTTTCCAAAGTGTTTTATTTTAACAATTTGAAAGTGTGTGCAGCAGTTACAACAGGGCAGGTGCCTGATTCAAAGTAAATGAAATCACATTGTGTCTGCCAATAAATTATCAATTACATTTATGTCAATCATTGGAAATAATCCCACTATTTGCCCCACAAATTATGGTACTCCTGGAAACACACCTTGATTTATACACATATTCTTTCTATTTAGCACAATAGTCCATACCTTGGGTCCATACCTTGATGAATGGGGCCATGTTTCAGCCGCCAGTGGGGAGGCCTACATCTCATTTAGCTACTAGCAGTCCCAAGTCCCAGTCTTGTGGCTCTGCAGCCTCCCCACTAATCCATCAAGCCTAAGAGCACCATCCTGGAATCAGGTACACCATGCTTACCTGCGATCTGAGTCTGTCTGTCGTGTATGCAGGAACCAGCATCATTATATAACTGAGCAGCCTCCAACCGTGAGATAAAGTGTGCCCAGTTTCACTCCACATCTCAAATAGTGGGGATCCATACCTTCATCCTTCTTCTCAGCCAAGTTGAGCTGTAGTGTACCCAGGGCATATATTTCAATTGAACAAGTCTTAACCACTAGGACACTGCTAGGACCCTGAAGGGCCATCTTTCCTACGACCCAACTGGCATGGTCTAGTGGCCTGACCTCTTGTGCCCATATATTTCAGAATTGTGAGAAGTGATCTGGGGTGTTATTCACCAGTGTACAATATCGTTTGGAGATGCCCTTCACACCCAGATATGCTACTATAATCTTGTATTCTAATGGTTTACATTTGGGTAGGTCGGCAAGATGAGGTGCGTGCGCTTCAAGGGTGTGACGCAGTTGCAAATAATGATAAGATTGTGTCTTATGCATGCTGTATGTGTTTGTCGGGTATGCAAATGATTGAATGCAGTCTTCCTCCAATCTCCTAATTTGGATATCCCAATTAGATCCCAGGGATAAAATCCCTGCAATGCCTCAGTACACTTAAGCCTGGTACCACACCATAACAGAGTTTCAGCTGTTAAGACTCCTTCCCAGTTAATTCATCTAAGGGCAGAGCACCAGCAAGATAGTGCTGTTTTTGTTGCGGGAGGAAGGTCCTGACATTTAGCTAGGTTATATAGCAGGTTAAGCATGTCGTGGGCATCAATACACCCTTAATTTGGAGCAGATACATGGGTTGGCACGATCAGCAAATAGCCAGTAGTTGATGGGTACTATTTAAGTAGCCCAATAATAAAGTTTTATATCCGCCATCCCAAGTCCACTTTCTTATGGAGTTAATAGACCTTTCCTAAACTCAATTTCGGGTTGCTTCGAGGGATCAAAATGTTGGTTAATGTAAAGGTAAACTGTTGGAGCAACAATAAAGCATATAAAGTGTATGATTTAAGGTGGTTTTTAAACAAAATAAAAACAAATTTGTTCCCAATATACTGGTTTGTATCAACAGATTACTGCTGTGCAAATTAAATACTGCTGTGTGTAGAATACTGGTGTGCTTTCAGAATGTATTGATTTGTAGTCATATTCCATAGGTTTATCCTCCTAAAGAATTGGTTTATGCATACTATTGTGATTTGCATGCATACTACCCTACTGCTGTGCCAGAGTGACTCTTCCTGCAAGCTGGAGAACTACCAAAGCCTTGGGTAGCCTACCAGCACTTTGAAAATCGCCTGCAGTCTCCCTTGGAGTAGAGGAGCTACTCCCCTGCAGTGCGCAGGCATCAACAGGCGGAGTCCAGACCACCGCCTTCCAGATCCCCGGCACGACCGACAATGAGCAGGAGAAGGTACTCGTGCCCTGGAAGGTCAGATGTGTCTCAAATGCAAAACCTCTAATCAGACCTATATTACTTTTAAATAGACGTATTCAGGTTCTGACCTACCACCAAACTTATCATAAATCACTGGCACATCAAAATTATACAAATTACAAAATATTCATTTTTATTATTTATTATCTTCAAGTATTCGAAAAAGACATTTTTATCATTTGATATTTTTTGAATAATTCTAATCAAAATTTGTCTACATAAATACAATTTGTTTATAAAATATACAGACAATTTAACACGAGCATAACTGACAGACAGTGCATTAATGTACACATTGAAGTTAATAACCCCACAGCAACCAGCAATCATTCATTCACACCACACAACTGATTCATGCATCCTACAATCATCCTAATACAAATAAAAACCACATGAGATTCAATCCTATGAGGGTGTAAGAAAGTGGCTCTGTATATACTGAACCAAAGTAAGGTTCAGTGTGCACAGGGTCCACAGTCCCCAGAGGTTTGGCAGAGGCTAAAGTTAGATATAACCTTACTCTCTAAAGTGGTAGCTTGGTCGAGCAGTAAGGCAGTATCAGAGGACAGTGTAAAGCATTTGTTGTACACACTCAGTCAGCAAATGAAGCCACACACTCAAGAACTGAACTCTAGGCCAATGGTTTGTATATAAAAATATATGCTTGTTTTATTTTAGAACCAACAACAGGTATCAAAATATACTTTCTCAGAATGAGATGCTTTAGGTAAATACTTTCAATAGGCACTAGACTTTTGAATGCAATCGTTACAGTTGTTGCAATAGGCAACACAATTTTAAACAATTATACATTGAGCTCAATGGGAATTTCTAGTTAAATACAATAGATTACTTTTTGGATTACTTTTCTAACCACAGGACTGGATCCTAGATTCAGTCCTGGGACGTCTCCTGTAAACAGTTGAGTAAAAACGTTTTGGTTACAGGTGTGATTTTTAAGGAATATTATTGTATTTTAAAAGTTGGCACTTGGAAACTTTTTCACATAGAATCACCAATGTTATCCTATGGTAGGAAATTCACTTAGCAGGTAAGTAGTGTTATCGTTACTTTTTCTTACTCAGTGTTGGATCCTGGATCCAGCACTGGTGCATCTCCTGTAAACAGTTGAAAGAATGTGTTTTTGTTATACAGGCGATTTTTAACGAATATTTGTAAGTTTGCAAAATCGACACTTAGAAACTTTTTCAGCAAAAACCAGGCAATGTTATCCTATGGAAGGAAATTCAAGTTACCGGTAAGTACAGTTGTGATTACTTTTTGGGTCAGTGCTGGGCACCAAGATCCAGCACTGGGATCTCTCCTGCTAGCAGGTGAGTAAATTCGTTTTCGTAATTCGGCTGATTTTAGGTGAATATTTTAAAGTCTCAAAACTCGACACTTAGAAGAATTTCCAAGTGAAACCAGTCAATGTTACCCTATGGAAGGAAATTCAATTCGCCGGTAAGTTACTTTAACGTTACTTTTGTAATCCAGTGCTGGACTCCTAGATTCAGCACTGGGACATTTACTTAAAACAGGTAAGTAATTACGTTTTTGTAGTTTGTACGATTTTTAAAGAATATTCTTGTATTTCAAAAGTTGACAGAAACTTTTTCACAAAGAACCACCAATGTTATCCTATGGAAGGAAATTCAATTCACAGGTAAGTTACTTTTTAATGATTTTTGTTACTTAGAGCTGGACACCTAGGTTCGGCACTGGGACCTTTCCTGCAAACAGTTGAGAAAATACGGTTAGGTTATTTGTGCGATTTTTAAGGAATATTCTTAGTTTTCAAAAGTCGACACTTAGAAACTTTTTGGAAGAAAAAGTGTCCATGTTATCCTATGAGGAAAAATGAGTTATCGGTTTTGAGGTAAGTAATCGGTCTTTTGAGTTAGGGTTCTGGGGTTAGACTCAGGGGTCTCCCAGGGTCAGTGATGCACTGTTGTTGCACCCTCAGCGGCACTAGGGCGGCCGGGTGCAGAGTGTTGAGGCCCAATGTTATCCTATGGAGGATAGGGGGACTCCGGTTGGTGGCGGCTGGCAAGCAGGCCACGGGGTTGTGGGAGCAAAGCTCCTAGGGTTAAGCTCAGGGCACGTTGGGGACCAAGTTAGCACCAAAGGGGCACCCTCAGCGGCACTAGGGCGGCCGGGTGCAGAGTGCTGTTTTGAGGTCGGGTGCCCTGTTGATTTCAATGGAGATTCTCCGGGACAAAGAAACACTGCAGGCTCGGGAAGAGGACCTTCCAGGAGCAACCACCACTTCGAGGGGTAAGTTGGGATGTAGAGGGTTGGTTGGGCACCGTTGGTTTGGGCACACAAGGCCGTGGGGCGTCGGGTGCAGGGGTGCCTTGGGACGTCGGATTTTCTTACCCGCTCTGGTCGCGGTAGGGGGGTCCTCTGGATTGAGGCTGCAGGCGTCGTCAGGAGGCTTGAGGCAGGTCAGGGGTCGCCGGATCTCGGGTCAGGATCGCCGGGGGACCTCCTCTGGGTATTTGTCCACTCGAGCTCGGGCCGGATTCGGCGGGTGCAGAGTGTGCGGGATTCGCGGTTCCTGGCTGGCACCAGAAGCTGCAGTTCAAACACGTCCGGTGTTCACGGGAGAAACAGCTTGGAAAGTGAAGGCAGGCAGGTCCTCCGGGGTTTTTGAGGTTGCTGGCCGCTGGACACGCCGGGGTTTTGCAGGAGCAGGTTCGAGGGGAGACAGGCCTGTAGGGCTGGGGCCAAGTCAGTGGGCGTCGTCCTCTTGTTAGCTCTGCACGGCTTCTCGTCCTTCTTCTTCTTCCTTTTCTTGTTGTTGCTGAATCTAAAGAAGGAAGGTTCAGGGTGCCCCTAAATACTAGATTTAGGGGCGTTACAGGTAGGTAAAGGGCAGGGACCAATGGGTCCCTGCCCTGGGGTGGGTACACCCCCTATCCTGCCACTCTCCTGTGGGAGGGGGGCAGGAGCCTAGTCCTGTTTGGGCAGGGCTCCCCATCTTCAAGATGGCGAGAGCCCGGAGATGTGCTTCACCTCGCCTCCCCCACCTGAGGGGTGGGGTTGGCAGAGGGTGGCACACCCCCTTTCCTCCCTTGGTGTTTCCCGCCAGTCTTCCCGCCAGGATGGGGGGAAGAACCAGTGGGGACCAGTTGCTGAGTACAGCAAGTGGTCTGGGGAAGCTCACAAAGGCGGAATGCCTTTGAAGCTTCCCCCTGCCCATCCTGGGGGAGGAGGCCTAGCACCTCGCCCAGGCCGTGCATTGTTGCAGGCCCGGGAGAGCGGATGGCTCTCTACCCAGGGGTCCAGCAACATGTCTGCTGTGTGGCTGCCTAGGCAGCCCCTCAGACAAGACGTGGATTGTAGGTTAGGTTCAGGGGGCAACTCTAAGTTGCCCTCTGTTGTGCATTTTACAGTAAATCCCACACTGGCATCAGTGTGGGTTTACTGTGCTGAGAAGTTTGATACCAAACTTCTCAGTCTTCAGTGCAGCCATCATGGTGCTGTGGAGTTCGTGCTGACGACCTCCCAGCACCATATACTTGAAATGGCAGCACTGCACTTACAGTGCCCAGGAATGGACCTGGGTACTGTAGGGGCACAGGGCTCATGCACCTGTACCCTCACCACTGGCATAGGGCACCAAGCTAGAGGGGTGACTGAGGTATGCCAGGGCAGTGTGTTTATGGGCATGGCACACAGGGATGTGTGCCATGTCGACTCTCTGTTTTGTTCTGCACCAAGACACTCAGCCTGCAAGGGCAGTGTGTGGGTGTCAGGAGTACAGGGCCTCCAAGGGTGGCACAATAAGTGCTGCAGCTCTTAGAGGCCTTCTCTGGTCACAGTGCCCTGGGTACCTAGGGTACCATTTACCAGGGGCTTACCTGTGGCCAGAGAGGCCAATTGGGTTTAGGCTGTAATGCAGTTTTAGGGAATAAACACAGGCCCTGGGTACCTGATTGGCAGGGACCCAGGGCACACCAAGGAAAAGTGCATCAGTTATCAGGCAAAAAGTGGGGGGGTTACTGCAACAGAAACCCACTTTCCTACAGAGGGGTCCAAAAAGATGAATGGAGGAGAAACAGAGTTTGCTGAAAGCAATTTCTGATGGAACTGTTTCTCCAGCGACGACTCCTCTAAAATAAACTTGGTCTTGGTCTACGCGCGTTTCAGTGGACAAACCACCTTCTTCAGGACCAGATAAAAGGGAGAGGAATCTCAAACCCAAAAGTAGCCAGGGGTTATCTGTGGAGTGTCAAAAAAGACATTAATTTTAGTAAAGATAAGAAGGCGGCAGGGGAAATATATAATTTAAATACAAAGTTGAGACTGAATCAAACTTCCTTTATAACCGTCCCGTAGTTCCTGTGGTCTTTAAATGAATTTAATAGAAGTGGTAGTTCCCAGTGTGATTTAGATGCAGGCATAGAGAACAAGTTTTAGCATAAGGAAAGCCAACGTGAGAATAGCCTGCACCAATAAAAAAGGAAGAAGGAAAAACTCCATTCATCCGTGCGCTTTAGTAGAAAAGATGTGAATAAGAATAAAGTAGATATGTGATCCAAAGGATAACTGATGCATACACGCCAATTTGATAATATGAAATTAATCTACTTTTACGGCCACGCGGCCAATGCTTGTTCAGTTCACTATGGGCTCTAGCTATTGCTATGCTTTAAGGTTTTGCAATAAAATGGCAAAGGGCATTGCATATAAGTCCCCAAAAACTGGTTGCATTGCTGCCTGACATTTCTCCGCTCGCCAGTTGAATAGACTTGTCTGTCACGATAGCGTATTCTCTATGTGTAAGGAAGGGGGTACTTTAAATTCCAAGTCAAAATAGTCCTTATTTTTAGAATAATCCAAATTGATATCAAGGTCGTGGTACCCATCGCATGCATCCCTTGTTATCCAGTTTGCAGTTTGATGGCAGTTTGTCTAATGCCCCTTTTGTGTGCTTGGTACATTCAGTCAAAGTAAGTAGAAGAAAGCGTCCACTGCCTGGCTTGTTTGTAATGATTCAGCCCTTTCTTCCACTCACATCAGCTGCCATGGGAATAAATTAGTACATCGGCCAGGGCTAGCACTTCTGTTTGCTTATGTTGATGGCTTTTCTGTTAATTAGCTAGCATTAACCCAGCGAGTGAGCCGGAGGGGCAGAGAGAGTGCAAGGAAAAAACAAGCATTGGCATAGCCAATAGGTCTGCCTTTGGGACCTTATAAGTGTTTAGCCATGCAACAGTTGATGTTGTTGCACCAAGGATATTGTGCTGCATAACTAAATACTTATAAGGTCCCAAAGGCGAGACCTATTGGCTATGCCAATGCTTGTTAAAAGCTCTTGTCACGCCTGTAGGCACTCAGCCCTCTCCCCTGAGCCAGAAGACCCATTCAAGGCTTTGTGGTGTTCTGGGACATCCGTGTTTGTGACCCCTCGCAGCCCAGCCTCACCCTCTTCTCTCCTCTATGGCATCAGCTGCTCAGCTCCACGAGCGAGCTCCCGCTGTTTACAGGGTCTCCCCACTCACTTGTGATAAGCTATATCGGCGTGGGCGAGATAAAGCATATCTCACTTTGCTCTACAGAGACTCCAGCCCCTGCCATCGTGCCGATTATTCTCATGTCTGGCAGCCGCAGCAATCCTCCGGCATACACTCAACTTTAAAGTACATTTCTCTTTCCTTGGCATCCGGGGTATGTGTTTAATACTCCCGTCAGTTTTTAATTATTTAACAGTATTAGGGTTGCTTTCTTCAGTAAATCTCCTTCAGAGCTGCAGGCTGGAGCTGTTACTCTGCTGGGGAACCAGGTTCGAGTCTGGGCGTCGGCTCAACATCCTGTGATTCTGGGCGAATCACTTAATCTCCCCGTGCCTACCAGAAATGAATGTGTCCTTGTGTAATGTAACTGGTGCTCATGTAAAGTGCTCAAATACCTTCGGGTCGAGTCCGCGCTATATAAACCTGCAACAACAACAAAATCAGTAACTAAATCACTGACAGGAGAAACCTTAACGTTTTTATATAAACTGATCGATGTTATTAGCCATTAGAGTTAAGAACATCAATGTAAGGTCCGATTGGGACCCATTTCAATATTCGTCTTTATTTACTAGTGGGCCTGAGCACTGGGAACCCCCGGCTCAAATTAAGCACGGGTCCTGCCATCATTTTGCATCCCGCTGCTGAGAGAGGTACCAGGCAGTGCCGCCTGGACCCTGGGCCTTTCCAGCCGGCGCCAGCGGAGCCCAGGGAGGCAGCAGGCAGACTGCTTCTGCCTCGGTGGTTCTCGCAGTCCCCCGGGCCATGTCGGGAGCAGCCGCTTGTTATGTTCGCAGAGTGGGGGAGGAGTAAATAAAATTGGATTCCTCGTTGAAGAGCAGCCTCTGAGTCCCAGGGCTTCGGGGGGAGCTCGGCATCAGGAAGAAAACCAAGAAAGCGTTTTTAATTTAACTGAAATTGGAAATATAGCTTCACTGGCTGAGCTCTCTCTCCCCCTCTAATGAGAACAAGCAGACGCTGTGTACACAACACAAGAGGGGGAAACGGTGTGCAGGCCTTGGTGGGGGGACTAGGGGTCTACTGAAGAAACCGAGCGCAGCGCCGCTTCAAGGACACCGCGCTCGGTTTCTTTTTTTTTTTTACTTTAACACTGAGCGCGGTGTCCTTGAAGCGGGCGCTGCGCTCAGTGTTAAAGTTAAAAAATATATAAAGAAACCGAGCGTGGTGTCCTTGAAGCGGCGCCGCGCTCAGTTTTAAAGTAAAAAAAAACAAAACATAGCGCGGTGTCCCTGAAGTGGACGCCGCGCTCAACATAAATGTCAAATATAAATAAAGTGAGCGCGGTGTCCCAAGCGGGCGCCACGCTCATTAAAGTAATAAAAAATATACACTTTAGAGCGCATAGCGCTGCAGCCGCCGTGGTGCACATTAGTGTCCATTTCCCAAATAGTGCGTGCTTACCGACTAATGAAGGAGACTGTGTAACGCCGCAAGTAAAAAATCCAGTTCGGATGGGCCGTTCCAAAAGGAGACAGGGCGGTAACAAGGAGGGACTAAGAAGCCTCCTTTTCAATCGGAAGCCAGCGTTTAGCATGGACGATGACGCCAGCCAATCAAAAAGATGGGCGGGGCTTAAACTCCACTTCTGAAATATCCCGATTACAAGAAGCCTTGCAGAGCGAGCAGCGCATGCGCGCTGCAACGCAGGTCTGCGAGACCTAATAAGGGCATTGGTCCTTTGTATTGCAAAGCGATTACGCACAAAATACCTTTTTAACACAAAAGTTTGATGCAGCCTTTTGTGCCACAAAGGAATAGTAAATCTGCGCCTACAGGCATTTGAAACCAGAAAAGTAAGAGAAAGTTGATTTTTAAAGTGAATAATGTAGTCAGAACACAGAAAAAAGTGTAATGTATTTTAGAATATGAATATCTCATTGAAATGTTGAGAAGTGTTATTTTGGATGTGAAAGTGATGCATAGTTTTATTCACCAATTGAAAAGCATTGAGGATGTATTTGGCAGAGTAATACAAATGAAAAGCGCATTAATATTTTCTGTTTCTAGGCTTTCAAGAGATGACTGAGGTGATATTGCCAGCACATGTCCTAAGGAAACAAGTGGCCATATTTTTATTTTTTTTGTGTCCTCATTTAGCAATATTTTGGAGTTGGAGGTATCAGGGGCCCCTTGTCCCTTCTGTTCCATCTATAAGGGGTTTCTCCTGGGTAAACGCTTTGTATGCGTGGAGAGTATCCTTTTTCCCCTTTTTCTTCGGGCCCCTTTTTGTCTGCTTCCAGCGCAAATTGAGCCTGGGTGGAGCTAGTCACTCTGACTACTCCTTCAAGTTCCCACTTGAGAACTTTATTGCATTGCCTAATCATTGGACAGTGCAGCAAATGTCCCTTTCTTTAGCTTATTCGGTTATAGTTTTCCCAAATGCTCCAAAATTTGTGTCTTTTACCTGTATTCCCTTTTCTATCTAGTTTATTTGTTCTCTGTATAGAGGCCAGCCACTCTCTATGTGTTGGAGGTACATTTTTCACCCATTTAATACATATTTCCCTTCTTGCTAGGAGTATCAGTATGAAAAGGATATTCTCTTGATCTTTACTCAACTTAGGTTTATTTAGAATATGTTGACTAATCCCAAAAATAACCAAGTCAATACTCACCTCCACCTGTTGTCCCAACAGCTTAGATAAGGTCTTACCCGTTTCCTTCCAAAATTCCTCGAGATGGGGGCACTGCCGAAACATGTGGAGGTCGTCTGCATCAAGTTTCCCGCACTTGGGGCAGCTTCTCCCCTTTTGGCTGTTGATCTTAGATAGCCTCTTTGGGGTCCAGTAAGCTCTGTGAGTAGTGAATAAATGATTTTTTTCTCAGGGGGCAGATTTCACAATTTGCCAACAAGTAGCCATTGATACTTGCCATTCATGTTGAATATCCAGCTCCGGCAGTTCTCCCCCAGATCTCGCTTGGAATTTTGTAGTTATCCTCCCCTTCTTGGATTAGGGCCCAGTACCAGTATGATATTTCTTTTTATTGATCGTATTTCCCTGCATCATTTCCTCTACATTCCCATTTCCAGCTCGGCTGTCTTTCTGACTCTTAATCCAACTGGTAAGTTGATAATACTTAAACCTTGAGAGTGTACCCGTAGTCAATTCATTTAGTACTTCCCACTCTACAATAGAGTTTTGGTCGATTAGCTCAACCCATTTTGTGATGTTATTTTCCCTCAGGGGGCTTGCTAGCTTATCTCTGAGACATTCTGGTGTTCTCGGGGAGTCCCAGATTGGTGCAAACTTGCTGTAATACGGAATTTTTAGAGTTCTTCTCATTTGGTACCAGAGTTTTGCTGCCGCCATAAGGGTCTTCAGTTTTATCTTTTTGAAATATTTGGGGTGTCCAAATTTGTAGAGGTAGTGACTTCCTTCCTTATTGACTACTGCATGCAAGTATACGGGATACAAGTCAAAGCTGTCCAACAGTTTTCCTGATATTTTTAAATTGGAAAGCCCTACAGTATTGTGGGATATCCGGGCTTGCAATGCCTCCTTGCGCCTTATTTCTCCTGATCTTCCTCCAGGCAATTCTTGCCCCTTTAGAAGCCCAGATGAAACTGCTTAGTTCCCCTTGCAGTTTTTTTATCCGGTCTATTTTGAATTCCAGCGGAATGGTGCTAAACAGGTATGTAAACTTTGGGAGTATTACCATTTTGATTATGTTTGATCTCCCCATAAAAGTCAGAGGTAACCCCTCCCATACTTTTAATAGCTTCTTCACTTCTTTGTAAATCCTGTCGAAGTTTAGGCTTGCTATTTCATCTCTGTTGTGAGGTCTAATCTGAGGTACCTTATTTTTTCCTTAACCATTTGATTTTCAGATCTATTGTTCCATTCTAAGATTTCGGACTTTAATTGATTTACTAGATATCCCGAGACTTTTCCATAATGTTCCAAAATACCTTCGATTTTTGGGAGTGAAGCCGTTAGGTTACTGGTGAACACCATCAGGTCATCTGCGAATAGCGCTACCTTTTTCTCCCAGCCCTGGTATTCGAATGGTATTATTCCCTTCTCTTTCCTTAATAGGGATGCTAAGGTCTCGATATAAAGATTAAAAAGTAATGGGGATAACGGACAACCCTGTCTTGTACCCCTCCTTATCGTTATCTTTTCCGTTAGACTAGAACCTTGGCTGAGGGGCCCTTGTAGATCTGCTTTATCGCGCTCTGGAAGGTATCTCCAAGATTGAATTTCGCAAGGGTTGCATTTAAAAAAGGCCAGCTAACCCTGTCGAACGCTTTCGCAGCGTCGAGGGTTATGATTGACAGGGGAACTGAGTGCTGAATTGCTACAGCTTATGAGTTCATGCGTAAGTTCCTGAATTTGCCTTCCTTTAATGAAACCTTTTTGGTTTGCTGAACCTGCTACTTTTCCTAATCTTTTGGTAATATTTGCATATAGACCTTATAATCAGCGTTTAAGAGTGAGATCGGTCTGTAGGACTCGCATTTAGCAGGGTCCTTCTCTGGTTTTAATAAAACACTAATAATTGCATCGTTCCAGGAAGGTCGAAGTTCTCCTTTCCTTATAAAAAACTTTGTTTAGGAGTTCTGTCAGAGGGGTGGCCAGTGCTTCTCGTAGATTTATGTAAAGCTCATTTGGGAGTGCGTCAGGGCCAGCCGCCTTTCCTTTTTTTAATCTTTTCATAGCTTCCAAAACTTCCTCCCTGGTGATTTCTTGATTGAGCTCTATTCTTTGTTCCTGGGATGCAGAGGGTATTGTTATCTCATCCAAAACTGAGTTTATCTGTTCTGTTGTAACTACGGTTCCTTCGGAATACAAATTATCGAAGAATTTTACAAATTCTTTTCTAATCTCGCTATATTTTTGGTCTTCTTTTTGTATTTTAACAACCCTATTGCGTGTTAAGTCCGTTTTCAATTTCCATGCTAACAGTTTTCCGCATCCTTCACCAAATTCATGATGCGAAAGCTTACTAGCTTCCCATCTATCCCTAACTATTGTTTCGAGAATATCTGCCAGCTCCTCCTTTTTCATTTTCCTCCTTTCTTCAATACTAGATCTCTCCTGTGTAGTGATGTTTTTGCCTAGCTCCACTTCCAAAGTTATTTCTTTCTCCAGCTCCCAAATATTTTTCCTTTTATTTTTGTTCTTATGTGTCGCAAGGCTGATTATTCTTCCCCTGATAAAGGCCTTGTATGCTTCCCAAGCAATTTGTTTCGTGGTCCCCTCTTTGTTTAATTGAAAAAACACCTCCGTGTCCTTTGTTAATGATTCTACATGAGTTCTATCTAGAAAAATAACTATCTACTGTCCATCTTGGGCGGGGCGAGATGCTTTTTAACTTGAGACGCAAATCACTGCCGAATGGTCCGACAAGTGCGCTGGTATATGTTATACGCCTTGAGTGTAATTTAGTAGGCTTCTGTCTATTAAGAAATAGTCGATCCTGGAAGAGTGTCCCAGTCTTTTGTTTTGCAGAGTGAATTTTTGAGTCTTGTCTCCTTTTTCTCTCCATATATCCATAATCCCTAGGTCTTTGATACACAAGCTCACCCACTCCCTCCTTTTTGGTAGGTTGGGGTAGTTTTTAGCCGGGAATCTATCCTCTTTGGGGTCTAGTATTATGCTAAAATTGCCCCCCAATATTATAGGTGCTTGTGACGACAAGAGTTGGGAGTATATTTTTTGGAGAGGCTCCGGGTCGTCCGTATTGGGGCCGTAATACCCCACTATTGTGTAAGGATTGTTGTGTATCCTTACTTTCACCATTGCCCACCTTCCTTTCCTGTCTACCTCTGCACATTCAATCCTTGCTTTCAATAATTTTTTGAACAGGATTGCTACCCCTTTTACACAGCACTCCTGGTTTGTACAAACATATGCGTCCACCCATTTCTGATTTTTGAGGATTCTCGCCCATTCTTCTTTTAGTAGGTGTGTCTCTTGAAGTATCATTATTTCGCAGCCTACTATTTTCAAGTACTCCAGGATTTTTGCCCTTCGTTTTCTTATCCTGAGACCATTCACGTTCCATGACATGATGTTAACCGCCATTCAGATACTTTCCTTTAGTTGGAATTGGATTAGAGATAGTCTGTCCTTTGTCTCTTTCGGGACTTTTCTGGGCCCCTTCCTCCCTTATATTGCTTGTTTTGGACTTTTTTCCCCCCATTTTGCTCCCCACCTCGTGCAATTTTTTGCCTTTTGAATTTTTTTCAAGTGATTTTCTTTCCTCCACCCCCCTTCCTGGAGAAGCCTCCTCTTTTCTTCTTTTGGGCATTTTTCTGCCCTTTTTGAGCTCCTTACCCTCTTGGTGCTCTATATTCTTGCAATTAATTCCATTTTATGCGTGTTCCTTTTGTTGTTCTTTGATACGTTCTATGAAGCACTCCACCTCCTTGGGGTCTCTTATTTTGTGCATCCTATTTTCCCACATTATTCTCAGTGAGGCAGGAAAACGCATCTGCACTGTTGCCCCTAGCGATTTCAATTGTTGCATGAACTGGCTCAGTTCCCATTGCCTATCTTGCGTTGTTCTGGAGATGTTGGATCTGATTCTGCAAGACCAGTCGCTTTTTGAGAATGATCCCACTTTCAGGCCCTCACTTAGAATCCGCTCTTTAAGCGTGTATGTTTTAAAGTTTATCAGTATTTTCCTTGGGTTTTTCCTTGTTTTCCCTTTCCCGGATGGGTCTCGATGGATTCTCTGGATGTCTTCTGAGAGGTCGACTGTCTTTGTCCAGGGGATTATCTCTTCCAATAGATTAATTGTAAAATTCTTGATATCTTCCCCTTCTGGGACAGTAAGGATTCTGCGGTTACTCCTCCTAGCTTGATTTTCCAAAGACTCCATTTTGTCTCTGATCTCGTTCTCTTTGGTTTTCAGCAGGTTAATCTCTTTTTTGTTTATCTCGACTTTTTTGTTTAATGCCCCTACTTCCAGTTCCACCGAAGCAACTCTATCCATAAGCATGTTTATCTTATGATCTAGCGCCTCGCATGCTTCCTGTATTTTCACCTGATTTTTCTCAGAGGTTGCGAAGTTAGACCTCATCTCCTTCATCATTGTTTCCATCATTATCTCCGTGCTAGTTGGTTGTCAATTACTCTGCTGGTTATCTGATTTGTCTTGGGGCTGCGATCTGGCCTCAGTATCTGCCAACTTTTCCTTAGCCTATTCTGTGTCTGGCTCTTGCTGGTCCGCCGTCGTTAATACCCTATACCTGCTGCCTTCCATTGTTGTTTTATTTACTTCCATCTCTTCAAAATCCTCTGCCTCACCCTTTTTCTGGTCTGCGCTGTCAGTCTTTTGTTTTTCTTGGACTTTAAAGAAAGACCTTAGAGAAGGAGTTATCTTTTGTTTGGTTAGGCCAAGTGTCTTTAGTTTAGCTTGACTTGCTCTGGACAGTGGGGGTTGTGATTTCCCTGCTGCGGGAGGCTTCTTCTTTTTCCTTGTGCTTTTAGGGGTTACAGTGATTTTACTCGTTTTCTCCTTTGAAGAGGTTTGCGCCTCTTTGACTAACTGATGTTTACTCCTTAGACAATAGCCTCTTTCCTCCTCTCCTATTTGCCATACGACAGCCTTTGGGTTCTCCCCCTCTACAATGCTTATTGCCTCAGCCAACACTCTAACCTGCACTGGGTGTTTTAAGCTTTCAATGTCTTTAGCAGTTTTGACCCCCGTCCTCCCCTCACCGTATTCCAAGATCCTCTCCCCCTTTCACTTACCCGCTCTTGCGGATCTTGGGACTCTCGTTGCCTTTCACTAAGTTCAGCCGCACTCTCCGCTGGAACACCTTCCTCAACACTGGGCTGGCAGCAGGGATCCTTTCTTCCCCCAGGCAAGACCGATGTTTTCCTCATGTATGGCACCCTCGCGGTGGCCCTCCTGTTGTTGCGGCACGCCGTGACCGCTTCCGCCCACACTCCAACAGACAAATACGCGCTACAGCGCGCCCCCTCCTCAGGCTCCACTTTCTTGTTTTCGCGTCTCCGCGGTGCTGCGAGTTCCGGCGCAGGCTGTGAGCCTCCGATCTCCGACGTGGGTGAGCAAGCTTCCCGCGGGGTTCCGCCCCTTCACGCTCGGCTCCGAAGGTAATTTCTTTCTGCCTCACCTTCTTCGTTTATTTTCAGCGTTTTCCTTTTCCGAAATGCTCCAAGGTGCTCCGTATTGCTTTACATTCAGGAATCTCCACTTATTGCCTGTTTATCTGCTCATTTTCCTACGTATTTTCACAAGGGCTCGGAGCTCGCGACCGGGCTCCTTAGCCGGCCGCCATCTTCTCCTGTGCTACCTGATGATTCTCAACAAGTGGCCATATTACAGCTGTGTCACATTGTCCCATTCTGCCCCCTTAAGTGTGTGTAACAGGAGCAGATTGGGACCGTGTCCGAGACGCGATCTGACGCCCGCCACTCTCCATGGTCGAGGACATAGGCACCCCCTCAAGTTTTGCGCCGAGGTGCAGGTGTCTGTGGCTACCTGACATAGCAGGTAACACACTCACTGGTGGGACTTTGACTGAGTGGCGATCCACTCCAACCACTGGTTTAGTATACCTTTTTATGGCTGTGTATGTCTCTGCTAAGTATTAAGAGGCATACCTCACACATTTGGTCCTCAGGAAAGGCGCTACACCTTTAAGAAGGGTATTAGGCTGAAAACATGTCTACCATCACCACACTATGACAGGTTTAATCCACTCCTGCTATAGGTCTCACTCTTAATCCTAACCCTGGGATGCCCCAATAAAGTCTTTGGTGTCCTTCGGAGTTAGTTTTAACTCACATTCACTTTCACCAACCTTTGCACAACTTCTACCACACCCTGCTCAGCTACAGGTTTTAGCGTACCTCTCATCTTATACTTAAAACATCCCTGAGCTCCTCCCTCTCAGTGAGGGGGTTGTAGCCCGCTTTGTGACCAGGTTCACATTGTGACGAGGTTACCCTATGATGAAGCATGCCACCTTCGGTGAGTGAGGGTAACTGTCCTATAATAGGGACACCCCTGTACTCCTCTGCTATCTCCCACCAGACCTAGGGGCCTTTTTGTGTTATATGACTTTTTCAAAGGGGAGTCCTCCCTTGCTGGTCTTTAAATCTCCTCAGGCCCTTTTTGTGTGGTTGCAGATTGGGACCGTGGCAGATTACAGTAAAAGCCTTGTTTACAGTGAATGTATGAACTTGCACCAGAACTGGGAACTGCCCATTAGTGAAATGCAGACCAGTTATTTGAAGCCATTTGTTAGATCTTTACAGAAGACGACAACCTGACCTGCATTTCGAACAGGCATCCAGGAATGATCTCTGCGATTTTAGTGCCCGCTTCCCGGGGTCTCCCAGCAGGGCCGCAATGAATGTGCACCATCTCTGTGTGGCACACAGTGCGCCTCCTGAAGTCCTCTTACCCTCTGATCCAAAAATGTAATATGAGTTGGGTGGCATGGCAACCGATTTCCCTGTTTGCCAGAAGCCACACTCCATGCAAATGAGGGAATGCACCGTTGATATTGTGTTGACACATGTTTAATGCCAGCACAATCTGTTTTACAGAAGGGACCCCGCAACCACTTGTGTAATAGCAGAGTGCCGCCATGGTGCAAAAAGTTGACGCATGTCTGCTTCTCCCTGGGTTCTTTATGTAATACAGCCGCAGGTGAACTGTAAATAGTTACTTTTTTTCTAAAATAACATTAACAATCATTGATGTGTGTTACCCAGGCCCTTTTCAGACAGCCAGGGACAGTTTCATGCAATTTGATTTCTGTATATTAATTTGACACTATAGTCTGCCTGTTCGCTCCGCCACTGCTCTATATCATGCACAAAAATTAGTAATTGATGTTTACAAAACCAAATGTTTTACATACAAACACATATTGTGTCTGTGTAAACCATTGTTTTTCATGGGATCATACAATTGATCATTTTTACCAGTACTTTTTGCATGCAGATCAGTATGTGCAAACCAGCAGGCTATGAGTGAGAACAAGTACATGTTGTATTCAAATCAACAAATAATGTTTTCAAACCAATGGGTTGTACAGTTAAACCAATATATTACACATGCAAACAAGTACATTACAAAAATGAAGCAATACAATATGTTCTTGAACCATACAATTATGTATTTTAACCAGTACAGTATACATACAAATGAGTATGGTATTCTGGCAAACTACTCGGATATGCATGTGAACTTGTGTATCAAACATGCAAAGCAGCATGCAATGCTTTCATACCAATAGTCTGCATGTTACAACCAATATATTACACATCCAAACCAGTACATTAAAAGAGTGAATCAATACATTATGTATCCAAACAAGGCAATGATGCATTTCCACCAGCACATTATGGATGCACATAAGCATATAATCAAACCAATAGGTTGCACATTTCAACCAATTTATTGCACACATACCAGTATATTTCAAGAGTGAGCCAAAATAATATGTATATGAATCAGTATGTTAAACATCTGAACCCATGAATTTCTCTACTAAAGCAGAATTATATGCATGTGAATCAGTGTACTCTGCATACAATCAGTACATTATGAGGGCAAACCAATACATGCAGCTCAACCAATATGTTATGTCTTGACGGGTGTGTTATGCATGCACAGCAGTAAGGTATGCATGCAAACCACACCATTATGCATAACAACTAATTCTTTAATGAGGGCATACTAATCGAGTATACCTACAAACCAATACATTATGGAAGCACACCACTGTGGTATACAAAAGCCAGCATTTACTCTACATACTCCAATTCAGTTAACAGAGACAGCAATGTTCTGTTGATATAAACTAGTATACTGAAATATAAACCAATAGGTTGTGTTTAATAACTACACACCTTTAACCTGTATGCTTTCTCACGTAAAACATCGTATTTAATTTGTGTTCAAAATTTTTACCTTTGCATTAACCAACATACTGATCCTGGAAAGCAATGTTAGTGTATACCAACCGGTATAGGACATGCAAACCAATAAAAGTTGTGTGGACCAGTGCAGTAAGCTCAAAGATGAACCTAATATGTTTCATATTTAAACCAATGTAGTTGCAACGTGAACCACTATGATTGGAAAGAACAGTATGTGTAACATGCAAGCTAATTCAATACATATTCTAATCATGAGTAAGGGATCTGCAATTCAGAAGGCAGGAGATGGCGATTATCAATGTTATGCGTCATTTATCTGACACAAGGCACACAGAGAAATAGTCCCTACGGTCCTGATAGAATCCAAGAGCATTTTGGACTTTCAGTAAATGTTAATTTCTTCAACGAACTTTTTTATTTACTCACCCACCTCCCCTCCTTTTAGCAGTTTCTTAATTCTTCAGCATTTTTTCATTGAACTCATTTAGAAATCTGCGGTGAACATTCTAACTGTTCTTTTGAAGTTACCATGGTGACTGTTTTCAAACCTCGTGCTGAGTGACAAGAAGATTGTCAAGGCAGATGGGCATTCGAAGTGCAGCCTTACTTTGGTGAACGCTGCAATGTGAAAGAGTGCTGGCACTGTAAGAATGATGCCTTTCAGAACTTTACGGAAAATGGCAGGTTGATGCTCACAGTTTAAAAGGGCATTGCTGTGTTTTAGACAGAACTCTTCTGACAGATGCTGCCAGTTTCATGCATGGGCACACACACGGATGGGCATCTTGGAATGGTTAAAAAACATTTAAGATGTCCGTCTGCTAATACAGCCGCCGGTGGTAATCAGAGAATAGATGGTCTTAGGGGAGAGAGGGGCTGCGCGCAAGGACTGGATGGTGAAATTGTATAAAAGTTGTAGGGGGAGCCATATTTGACAGGGGCAGAAAATTGTCAGTGGCATAACTGTGGTATGACACTGCCTGCAGAGAAATGTAAACAACCAATGTAGGAGTGTGTTAAATTGAAAGATGTCTCGTAGACAGGTCGTGTAGAAAACAAGTTATTGGTTTATTCATCAGGTTACAGGTTCAAATATAAGTTACAGGATGATAGTAAGATCCATAGTATGCCCCAACAGGAGCAGCCTCCTTGCTGCTCAGCCCATTCGCTCCAACTGAATTCTCCTCAAGCACAAACACTCTGAACATTCCAATGACATCACCATTGGCTGAGCAGCAAGGCAGAGGACAAGAATAGGGAGGATGCATTAACCAACAAGTAGATTATAACATATCTCCCCCCTTATAATGATTAAAGAAAATCAAATGTATGCGAGATAAGAGACACATACCAAGAAAAGACAAAAGCAAAAGTTCCATACTTAAAAACAGTGGATCTATAACACCACTTCGCCAGGCACAACAACATACAAACAGGGATATTCACAAACCCAAAACAGTATATTACATGTAATATACATAAGAAAAGCTGGTATGAACATCTCAAAATATGCATACATGAACACGACACTAATAGGGGAAAAATCCTCCCTATGAAACTGCACAACCGTAATAGGGGAACACACCTCCCTATAGAGGAACACACCTCCCAATAAAACTGAAGGAAACCGTAATAGGGGAACACACCTCCCTATGAAACAGAACAAGCACACCGTAATAGGGGAACACACCTCCCTATAGGGGAAACACCTCCCTAAGAAACACCGTAATAGGGAACACACCTCCCTATGAAACTGAACACCGTAATAGGGGAACACACCTCCCTATGAAACAGAACAAGCACACTGTAATAGGAGAACACACCTCCCTATAGGGCATAGGTCTTCAATCTATGGGGCGCGACCCCCAGGGGGGGCGTGGAGTCATTGGAAGGGGGTCGCGCATTTACCTGCCTCACTGCTGCCTCGAATCCAAAACGTTTACGTTTCATTTTGGATTGGAAATAATTACATCTCAGGAGCCTCTCTGATTGGAGGACAGGGCAAAATAAGCCAATCATAATGTGGCAACGTCATCAATGCCTGTCCTCCAATCAGAGAGACTGCAGCATGCACACCAGGAAATGCCCGCGAACTTTGTCCATAAAGATGGACCAGCACCTTCGTAATGCAGGCTGTATTTCCACGGAGTTCTGCGCCGTCACTGCTGCCTTTAACTGGATCCAGTTGTCTTTCTTGGCCGTCGCTGCTTTCACCTCGTGTTCCTTTTTGCAACTCATCTTCGTGGCTCATTGCTGACTCTGCATTAGGATCTCCTTCCCGGCTGGTTTCCAAGACAACCCGAAACTTCCGGGAATAATTAGGTAAGCCCCTCTCATCCCCCATGCCCTGGCTTTTCAGCTGCAGACAACATACACTGAAACTATCTTGCACGCACGCAAAGACACACACACAGATTCTTATCTGTTTCTTTGATTGAGCCATGTGGGTGGGAGGGGACAGGAAAAATGCTCCGGTTAATTTTTATGACTGTGGAATGGTGTTTATTTTCGGTGTACTTTCTGTTTTTGTAGCAGCAGTTTCATATTCATTTTTGTGACATTGAAATGTTTATTTTCCATGTTCTTTCCGTTTTTATTCTTGACGCAGCAGATTAATATGATGCCTTTGTCCAACTACAGTTGCCACACTTTCCAAAAAAAAGCGATGGTTATTTGTTCATGTGTAAACATCCATGATTGCACCTTACTTGATGTGGGGGTTTTTGTAGTACAAAAAACTTTATCACGCGGAGGAATCATTTAAAACCGGTCTGGGAGAGTTCATCTGAGGACATAATTTTTTGTCAAAAAGTTCTAAATAGATTGGTGAATATGTGCTCATGGAAACCTAAATAGCCTTCTGAATTTCAGCTGTGGTTAGAAACAGATAATTATGTCCTGCAAAGAAAGATATTGGTGCTATACACATTAGAAAAATGACGACATTTGTAATTACAAAATTATGTTTAGTCATGTGTTTTGCAAAGAAACAAGATTCCAAAACATGGAGTATTTTAAATTTTGTAGTTCAAATGTATTCAGAAAGCTTCTATAAATGACGAGCAATGGAAGTACTATTTGCGGTAATACAGCAAAACATAAGAATATGCCAGAACATTTAGTCAACCATGTCGATACAACTACAGTTTCAATGCATAAGTATCTTCTCATGAGTAAAATCATAGCATTAGTCAGCAAACGTGGCCAAGCACTAACTCTAGAAATGTCCATTTAGTTAATTCTTAACTTTTTCATACCTCTTTTACTATTCTAACCCCCCAACAAGCCTTTCTAAACCCCTTCCTCTGACTCTTCCCCTCCGTCTCCCTTTTACTCATCCCAAGCCTCCTACTACTGCTGTGAGCTCCAAAACATCCCTCCACTATCCTTCTCAATCCAAATAACATAATACCATAACCACCATTGTAATTACTTTCCTTTTTCACTATACTAATTCACCACTAATCCTTTATGGATTCTGGAGAAGCGTGCTACTCGCTGAAAAAGCGCTCCGACTCTTCGTCAGGGGTAATAAGCGCTATATAAATGCAATTACAATAAAATACAATATCTTTGACACACTGGAGCAGTGAATGCTTTGTGGGTCTTCAGTTCATATAGATCACATCCCGCTATTTTGTTTGCAATGAGATTTTGTGTCCTAAACTAAGCACATGTGACTCAACGCTGAATGGTGTCTCCGCATATATGCTGTTGTCATTGTGGAATTGAATACCAATGTGTGCCAAAACTTCTCTCGTGGCATCATTTTCCATGACCAGCTCTATCATAGGTGAAAACCATTGAGTGCCCGCCCACCCCGTTTGCAATTAAGAGAGGTATATAGACCAGTCCACACTGAGGGACATTACCATCCCGGTTGCAGCGGAGCGGGGTAGGTCAACCACTGTTCTTCTTCTTGGAGCAGGTGAGTATCTAAGACGCTTTCTGGATTCGCCCCACGTCTCCTACCAGCATCGGAGGTAAGCGGGTGTGGCGAACAGTGCCATGGGGTAACTATCTTAGTCCTGACTAATATTAATTCCTCCCGCTTACTCATACGGGCTCAAGAGGGCCCTCTGTTACATTGCAGTACCGGGACCTCACCTTGCTGAGACGCCCCCTGCTGCAGTGCTTTCTGAGCTACCGCCTGAAGCCCCAGAATAAGTTATACAGGGCCCTTTTCACGAGTAGGACGGGCGGTCTACTTTGCACACTGCCTTGCCCCCTATCGCCGCTGCATGGCATGACTGGCGACCCAATGGGGCCCCTAGAATTGATGGTTAGCAGTTTTTATGCTTACCTGCTAATCACTACTTTTAAACTTTTCCTTGTTTAGACACAACATTATGTGTGTCTTTTTCCTGCTGCAACTGATGAAGCACGATCTTACAAAGTTGAGGTGAGGTTTAGACTAATCTCACCACTGCAGCCTTTTCATCATTTTTGCTGGTTTTAGTATATTTTAAGTCACGGTCGTGCTACTATCGCACCTTTTTACTCTCCACATGTTGATAAATTAGAAGTATCAAGCCATATTGATCACACCGTATATGACTGATAATGAGGTCATGGACACATTTAATGAATTGTTGCCTGATGTATGATGATTTATGCACAAATACTACATAAGGTATTTTTCCCTATGTTTCCTTCAAAGGTTGGCTTCTCACCTGCGGATAATACTCCCGTAGAACCACTGTATGGTATGTAGTTGCCCACATTACCATTAATTTGTAGATAGTTCTTCACACACGGTCCTGAGGAATCGCCACAGATCATTCGTGACTACCAGGCGAGAAACATGTCGACCACCTAGGAGTAGAGCGCATTTCCGACACATTGTAGCCAGATTGTCGCCTCTCCTATATTCTTTTTAATCAGGCTAGGGTCCTCCCTGAATAAAGTCATTTAGAGGAATCCCACCCCTGTTTTAATCTGCACACTTTACTTTGACATCTACACATACTAGGCCCCTTACACCCACGGCACCTATACGGCAAGGAACAAAAGATCTCCGCCAAAGAGCCCCTTTATGGGTGCCCGTCGGGTATTGCAGCGCCGACCCGACGAGGAGCAGGCCCATATGATGAAGCATGACACCTAGCTTGCCGGGTGTGTGAGGGCCCTAGTTCTGAAAGGAGGAATTCCCCTCCACATAGTATTTCGGTCCAACCTTTCACTATACATCACCTTCATTTGTGTTCTATGACCCACTGAGGAACTCCGTACTCTAATTTTCACACTATAAGTTTGTCAGCAATAAATCGGCATAAATCACCCAGGTACCGGGAGGGGAGAAGGAGGAGACAATGGCATGCGGTAAACAGCTGTCTGTCTCATGTCAAGGCCAGGCTCTCACAGAATCGCCGTGTGTGCTAATTTGGAGGCTACTCAGCTCCTCGCCGACTGCCTGTGTGATCTTGAATGATCTAGTTTACCTGTCTGTTAGATTACCGGCCTCTGGGTACAATGAACTTCACCCACAAAAAGAAACAACTGGTGTCTTTTGGCTTCCATCTCTAGATGAGTGTGTTTTGCTACCTTTCACAACCCCTCTTCTGAACCTCACCCTGCGAAGGCCTTTCCAAGACGAAGGCTCAGTTGAGCCAGTCTGACCGTGCAACATGTTGTCCTCCACCTGCACCAAATGCATGGGAACACGTGTTCACAATGGGTGCCATTCTCCTTCCAGACACTAAGCCTCCCACTGTACTGAATGTCCAGTAGCTAGGATACATCCACAGATTGACCGTCTCTCTGGAGAAAAACAGGCACACCCATCACACTGATTCAGAAAGGTGTTATCATCCAATTGAGTCAAATTATGTTTTGTTTGTTGAAAAATAAAGTACAGTACCATTTGTGCATTTTTGGGCAATTCGTTTTGGAGATTTTGTATTTGAGCTGTGTAGTAAGCCTCTGACACAGAACCACAGTCACCCACAAACCTTTGATTTGCTAAACACTGTTTAATACTATTTCCCCACCGTGAAATAATTTGCTGTGGTAATTGGGGGCGCTTTTGGTTGTTGATGATGATGAGTACCAAGTTCTAGAATTTTTTTGTCAGAGGGGGTCCTTACGCCTAACATTTTTTGACAGGGGGGTCTCGGCATCAAAAAGTTTGAAGACCTCTGCTATAGGGGAAACACCTGCCTAAGAAACACCGTAATAGGGAAACACACCTCCCTATGAAACAGAACACCGTAATAGGGGAACACTCCTCCCTATGAAACAGAACAAACACACTGTAATAGGGAAACACCTCCCTAAGAAACACCGTAATAGGGAAACACACCTCCCTATGAAACAGAACAAACACACCGTAATAGGGGAACACACCTCCCTATGAAACAGAACAAGCACACTGTAATCATGTACAATAAAGAATCAGCACAAGCAAAGCACACTCAAACAAAGAAGCGTTGAACTTTAGGAGACATGAATCAATAATAAGGCATTAGAACATTATACAACAAAGGCAACATTGAGGATGCTAAAATTTCCCTCTGGTGAGAGACCTCACACACGAAGTATGGCACTGTCCCAAGAAAACAATAAAATAAAACAAATAAAGTAGTCACCGTGGTCTGCAGTAAAACAAAAACTGTGGTCTAAACGAAACCAAACCTGTGATGTAGCGCCGCTTTCAGAGAGACATAGTGCTTAGAGTCACTTGCAAACGTTTCCGGATGAATACTGGTCCATGAAGCCAGCAAATGTCACTCAGGAAGAATTGCCAAGATGCTAGATGAATCGAGGATGCAGCTATAAAAGCACAGCGCCGCAGGGGCTGACGGAGAAATTGACGGAAAAAAAAACCAAGTGAAGGCTTGGTGCTGCAAGAAGATGACGGTCGAATTAACTTTATTGTCATGCAAAGACACTGTAGATACGCGCTTGGAGACTCAAACCACAAAAATGGCGGCACGTTATCAGCGTCGCGCCAGGTGGCTCCGGGCGCGTTGGTGAAGAAGGGTGTCACTCTGTAGGCTAGAGTGCGAACTGGAAGAAACGTCACACACGCTGAAGGCAGGCTCGCGCTGGAGGCAGGCTCGCGCTGGCAACAACGAGCGTTGTAGGTAAGTGATGTTTTTTTTTTTTTTAAATATAATGCTCAGCGATAAGGTCAGAAACAAATAGTAAATACCTCCAACTGGTGATTCTTCTTCAAAAATAGGAGAAGTGAACTCCTCAGTGCACAAACAAGAACAGCGGGTACTCTCCCTCTCGACAGTCAAACACACTCTAACAAGTATGTAGGCGGTATCACCGCAACTGCAACTGCTCACTCTAGACGAAGCACAGGGGCAAAATCGAAGCACAGAGAAGAGACAGCTCCAGTCTAGTTACACAGTACACACAGGCACACCTGGAATGAAATCACACCAGGTAAAAACCGTACAAAGCAACTCCAGTTGATGGACACCTCTTCAGGGTCACAGGAGTGAGGAACAAAGAAAATTTAGCATAAACTGGTAGGCAGCAGGGCAGGAAAACAAGGAACAGCTCTCCAACGGCAGCAGGATTTGCTGAACAGTTGACAAAACAGATCAGTCAGCACTTGTTGACGAAAACGAGGAAACAACATCTAGTATGTACTCTTGAACCTCAGGTCTTGTCACTGGCTCTGCTCAAAGGATTTTAGTACAGACCCACGAAGTGAGAGAAGGACAATCCTGTTCCAATGCAGCAAGGTAGAGAAAGGGAAAGTCCAACAGGAACTGGCACTTACGTGGTAGGGCGACCGATGGAGTGGTCACTGGTGGGGCTCAGGGGTGCCAGCTTCCTTAAATACACAGCTTGTAAGTTCGCATTAAGTTCTTTTTCCTTGAAGTTTCTTTAGGCTTCATAGACCATTATCCATTGAAGTAGCACACGCTGGTTCTTCTCAAATCGTCGCCAGTGTTAAGTTGAATGATGTCTCGTAGACAGGTTGTGTAGAAAACAAGTTATTGGTTTATTCATCAGGTTACAGGTTCAAATATAAGTTACAGGATGATAGTAAGATCCATAGTATGCCCCACCAGGAGCTGCCTCCTTGCTGCTCAGCCCATCCGCTCCAACTGAATTCTTCTCAAGCACAAACACTCTGAACATTCCAATGACATCACCATTGGCTGAGCAGCAAGGCAGAGGACAAGAATAGCGAGGATGCATTAACCAACAAGTAGATTATAACAGAGTGGTATGAAGAATGGAAATTTAGCACTTGAGAAGGTAAGAAAAGAATAGAACGAGTATTAGGCACTAACAAGCAGAACCAATGTAAGAGGGGAAAGATTTGTACATCTTTTATCAGGTGTGATGGCAGCATTGGGAAGAAAGTAAGAATGGGATACATCTTAGCTCCCACCTGTCTAAAATAGTGTATTGGACTAGCCTTGATAGCGACGACGGAGAGCGATCATGAAAGAAGACTTTCACCATGCTTTAACATGTAAGTAAAGTAGTATTTATTATTTAAGGTAAAATGGAAACAAGGGCTCCCAGGCAGCTGCAGTCACCACTCACTCCAACTGTCTTAACGTTCAGTTTAAATCCCTAACCATAGCAACCACAGCATGCATGGGAACAAACATGTGCTACAACCATAGGACAGCTCGAGAGATGGAACACAATGAAAACACCAACAGAAAGGAACTTTAAAGGTTTCAAAGTTAAAGGCATACAAATGTGAATACTTTAGTTATGTTTAAGCAGAATTCAAGACCTCTGCCTTTTTTTTAAACAAACAAGAATGAACCTTAGTACTTTTCGTAATCCTTAATCTGTTTGAGCGTTTTAGAAACCGTGCCACTGTTTCCTACCTTGCAAGAACCTTCATTATCCCTTTTTTCACTCTTCCAACGAACATGGTCTTGCTGCACTGACTCACTTCTTGAACTGAACAGTCTGGACAGATTTCCTCAATCACACAATCAGACTTTTCCCTTTCAACAGAATTATCAGCAAGTAAATCAAAATTTGATCTCTTATCAACACTCACATCCATAAGTGTGGACTTGTCCATATCATTTGTTTGACACACAACTCCACTACACCTAATGCCAGTTTATTTCCAGCTTCCCAACTAAAAGAAACACCACAATCCTCCAGATCACCAAAAACAACTAAATTGCACTTCATTACTCACAACTAAATTACACTTCAACCTCCCTCTGGCATCTTGCAACGAGACAGCACTCCTAGAAACTTTGATACCAAAACAGGTCCTCATAATTTAGCTTACCTTTAGATCTCTTAAAACCTCTTTTCTTTAGTGAGGCCCAATGACCAAGCTTCACACTGAAGGCTTTAATCCTAAATTGTTTGCTGTAATACTTGGTCATGATAAGACAAAACGTTTTCTCTCACTTGACTCTCGTCACCTTTGTCCACATTCCACACCTGCGACTTCGTACAACCAACTAGGCACCAATTTAGAATTACAATCCCTATACCTCAACAACCAAAAGGTATTTTCACTCCGGATGGAATGAGGAGTATTATGATAACTCTCCCTTGGACTCTTTGATGTGTTAAACTAAAGCATTATACAGCAGCGGCTGGCATTTAGGAAGAGTGGGGGGGGGGGTGAGGCGGGCAAATGGGTGGTGGGTGGGTGCTTGCATGCAAGGTGAGTCTAAATAAAAAGAAAAAATAACTACTTACCTTGCTTGCTGCACGACTCCGACATCCTCCTCTGTCTCCTCAGTTCTCCTAACCAATTCTGATGCTGCTCTCTTACTGGTACCCAGCATGAGAGCAGCGCTAGGTTTGGATGGAGCGGGCTGGCTGGATGCTCCTTCAGGCCCTGGAGGCCTGTACTTGGTCTTCACCCAGCTGTCTAAAAGAGCTGGGGTCTCCACCCAGCTTTCCAACACAGCTGTGTGGAGCAGTTCAAAGTGCGCATGTCACTTTGGCCGGCACAAGACATCCGGCCAAAGTGACATGCGCACTTTGGAGCATCCAGCCAGCCACTGCTCCTGTCCTCTGCTGCCAATCCCTCTTAAAATTATCTTAGTGTTCCTATAATATGAGCTTAAGAATAATTAATATCTGGAATACACTAGCTCTAGATGTCAATCCACAAGGCAAGCCTAAATATTTATAGGTGTCAGAACAGGTAACAAATGTGAATATTAATTACAAATCAGGCTCTATAGCTGCTTAACGGCAGGGAGCATAAAGTAATTTGTGGTGAAATATTTCCACACAGGCTGCCTCAGCTGAAAGGCAAAAGAGACATGCACATGTGAACTCCACACCACAGTGTGCACTACACACAGAACACTAGAACATTCAAATGTGTACACATTATGCTCTTACTGCCCCATCAAATAATTATGTGGCACACAGAAGGTTTATTATCCCAATACATAACTATTCACCATTTTTTTCTTGCATACTTTCCCACTACATGAGACATGCATACGATTTGGTAGAAATTGACGGCATTAACAATTTGCCTACATGCTCTTGTACGACAATGGCACTCTAGACATGTTAGGTGCATTGCAACTAAACATGTATGGTTCTGTGCAGCCAACAATATTCACTTTCTGCATGCATGCTACTTTGTGACAGTTACAACAGAGATATGCTAAGGCATGTTGCAAACCATAATCCAGACCACACACAACAGTATAATCAAATTCTGTCACACACACCGCATGAAAAGGTACAAGGTATATGTAAGGTATACTGCAACACAACCATGCAAGGGCTACACCCTCCCACCTGCCAGGTAAATAAGGGCACACTGAATGTGCTATGCAGTAGAGCAGTGTTACCATGATCTTGTACAGAAAGACATATTAAAAGTGTCTTACAATAGAATGTAAACATAATGACATTAAACTCTTGGATACTCAACCTCCATATATGTGGACAATTCCACATTCCAACTCTTAACCAAACAATTTTTGGATAACCAAAATTCTTTGTATACAATTCCCACTTCATTTAGACTGTGGGGCCATTCAGCAGTGGAATTTGACCAGACAGCCAACTGACTGCAGTTTTAATGTACCAGATCACTCTTTTCTAAAAGAGTTCCAACATTTGTCCTGGACACTTCCATAATGTGATGATGCAAAGAGAAAGAGGAAATGTGTAGTAAAGAAACACAGGGACCTAATTTCTCAGTTGTGCAAAGGGTGGCCTCACCTCCTATGGACACCTACTCAACATTGTCAGGTCCACCCTCGGATGGTAACATATATCATCACTGGCAGCTTAGCTTGGAGCAGTTCCTGTTTTCAAATAAATATTGTGTCTGAAATAGACCTGCATGTAAGAGCACATGTCCTTATGACTTGCATGTCTTCTTCGCCACTTTTTCATGCTTTCAAAAAATCCTCCTACACCTGGTAGTCCATAATTCAATTTTACAACTGGGCAAGAACCAGAAAACAAGGACAGCTGGTACTCCCTCCAAATAGAAGGTCCCCTACCCACTTTCAGCGAAACACCTAATTCTTCAGTGAGTCATGCACCTCTGCTTCATTCCAACATTTATGTTGACATGAGACTTCGCCAAATGCTGGGGGACACTCCCCACCAGTATGTAACATCAGTAAGCACCCAGTCTCTTGGCACAGAAACTCTGGAAGACCCGACCCATTCGATGATCTCAAATATAAAAGATGAACCCAATTAATGAATATGGGTTGGTGTCAGTATAGTTAGGCTAATTTGAGAGAAATGGAACTACGCTGTAGTACACCTTTTTTGTTTTTAAAGTAAATTATAAGAACAACTCCTGATACACTGAAGTATAGTCTGTATTTCCAAAGGGACAGGAAGAAAACTATTCCAGCCAATCTAGAATCATTGTTAAACATAATTGACACTGGCTTGTCACAATGAGAACTATTTTGCGAATTTGTTAAAGCCAGCTATCTGTGGCCATCCCTTTGCTGATGCATATTCGTATTGGAAACAGATTAAACAGCTTTTTAAAATTTTTCTGAGGGTAAAGATAAAAGCAGTTACAGTTTGAGTATGCTATTCATGCCTGCTACTCTTGGTGAGTTCAGTCTTCCAAACTAAAACTATATAATGAGATGAACGATTTATGGTAGACTGTTAAATTGGTACACGTAAGAACTAAAGATACGCCCTTCTGATTAGAAACGTAGGGAGAGATGGTGAAAAATATGTATCTAGTGTTTTATTTAAGGTGTCTCCCAGCTGTGAGAAAATTCTTCTGTCTGTTGTTCAATATGCTAGATTGGCATGAAAATATTCTGCTTTATGGTAATTCTTATTTAAAGCTTGCAGAAAGGCTTAAGCAATGGATGCTTAATCGGATCACTCAAGCTCTTTCTTTTATGTGAACATTGGTCCTTGGAGGGTTTGAACTTTTTGAGGAAATGCAAACCCAATTTTAACTTCCTGAGAAAAAGGGGAGGATTAGCATGCAGAACTGATTATTTATCTTTATGGTATAACCAGTGAAAATGGAAGGGATGATTTTCTTTCATAAAAAAACAACTGGGCTTATCAACACATTCTGAATTACTCCACTCATGCTTATTTTGACCCCAGTCGACTAATTGTGGGGGCTTTCTAACAAGTTCAGGCTCAGCCAATATTAAAAAATAGACAGTGGTTTACTATCAATTATTGTGATTGTTTTATTAAGACACATGAATTGTAATATGTTATGTATTGTGTTTTAAATGGCTTTTTAAGCTGAAGATAAACTAAATATTAGTAATGACTAAGATACTCTAGAGGCATACAAATCGTGTTGATGGAGCATCTCACAAGACTTTTTGACATAGAAATATTCACAAACGTGAATTGAAAAATCACAATCCAGTTTGAAATTGCGCAAGAATGTCGGGACTCTAACTCTTTCTGCCTTTGTCTGAAAATTGTGGAGGCAGATGTGCCAAAAGTTTTGTTTAACCTGTGGGCGTGATTTTAAAATTGATTCATGCTTTATTATAATTTGTTCTGTTTAAAATATTGGTTTGGAGGTATGTCAGGTGCACTACATTGGAGATTTTATAGCACTAAGGAAGTCGACCAAGAAACCCTCTGATTGATTAGTTGGATGACTTTTATTAGGTCTGGAAAAGGCAACTTACATTGTAGATAATGGAGATATGTGTTGGATTACTGAGTTACATGCTTAATATCTCAATACCTTTATGGGCAGATCATCACTAATACCTAGATTTATGGGCACATTCTCATGAATAGCCTCTTCCTCCCCTCACCTCCCACAGCCCTTGTTTGCCTTATCTGTTTTTTCCTACCCCTTTTCCTGAACTTTCTTGAATATTTTGTCATTAACGTGAGTGTTGCATACATCTATCTCTATTGACATCCCCCTTACCCTTTAGTGCTTTTGGTACATTATTCCTAAACTCATTTTACATGTTATTTGGCTCTGTACAATGGTTATCTTTGTATTTAATATCGTTTTGCTTCAGTCTCTAATACCATATTCTGCACCACTGTGTGTGTGTATCAAATTCCCTAATGAAAATAATTTTAAAACATGCAGAATTAAATAAAGTATTGGAGATGAATGTTTTAAATTTTTACAAAATGGCAATATGTATTTTTCCTAATATTTTTCTGCAGTGATGGATACTCGTTACTTGTTGGAACCATGAGATTCAGGACTCTTCACTGATTGAATGGTGGATCACTGTAAAACAAGGTCAATGAACCACTGCCACACATTGAATGAATTAAAGGACATCCTGATTTGACATTCATGAATGAAATGGGTTGCTGCAATTAATTGAGAACTTGTTACTCTGAGGTATGGATAACGATGACTACTTGTGCTCTTTGAACTGACTACATAGATTAAAACAACAAGCATTGGGAAAGCCAATAGATCTCTCCTATTGGCTTTGCAATACCTTTTACCCATGCATCCCTGATGCTGTGCAGCATGGCAAAATAAGAAGAAAATGCCTATTGAGTCATTGCATAGGCACGTGCACCACACATGCGTGTGCCTTTAAAATGACTCACTTTTATTTATTTTTTATATATATGGGCCAATCCAAGCCATTTGCAAAAAAAGGGAAACGTCTTTTTTAATTGGGTGGGGGAATTAACATGTGTGATGGGGAGTGGAAGTCAAATGGAGGGACTAGAAGCAACAGGGAGGGTGTGGATGGGGGAAGCAACATGGAGCGGATGGGGGTAAGCAAACGGACAAAAGGGAGAGTAGAGCACATAGGGTGGGGAGAGAAAAGCAAACGAACGAGAGGGCGCGACACAGAGCTGGGGCAAAATATGACACAGAGAGGGGAAGAGAAGCACACACAGCTGGAAAACATGCAGTCTTATTAAGTGTTTAAACAAAAAGAAAAAAGTGCTTGAAAAGGCAAGCAGTGTAAGGGCACAGTAATGCATCCATGTTCCTGGATAGGACCAGGGGCGGCTGGCATGGCTCGCAGGTAGTGGGGTGGGGGGGGAGGCGGGTTGGGCGCGGGCTGCAATAAAAAATAAATAACACTTACCTTGCCGCCACCGCCGGGTACCGTGTCTCTGCTCCCTCTCTCCTGTGTTCGACTCCAGGTCGGAACAGGAAGCAGGCAGCCAGGCTCCCACCGCTAAGCCAATCACAACGCTGCAGTGCAGTGTTGTGATTGGTCTGAGCGCTTGTAGGGGCGGGCATGTTCTCCATGCAGGCTGTAATGCAGCCTGCATGGAGAACAGGGAAGTGCGCATGACTGTTTTTGGCGGCCCGAGAGGGCTGACCAAACAGTTGTTGCACACTTAGGAGGGTTGTACCCTCCTCCCGTGCTCTTCAGCCCCGATCTGCCCCCTCACGCAAGCTGCTGCAGCAGGAGGAAAAAATAAAATGATAATAACATTACGTTATTATCATTTTATTTTTTCCTTTCTTTGCCTGCTTGAAGGCAGTGGGGCGACCCTCCTCCGCCTTAGCGGAGGAGCCGCCACTGGATGGGACAAAGACAAAAAGAGTAAGGAAAGAGCACACACGTTGTCTAATAAGAAGTAAGCAAATGAGTGACAATAGAGCCATCTAATGGTAAGCAATAAGCAGGATCTTAGCCCACTGCAAACTAACAATAGGTCTTGCAACAGAAAGCGTGTGCGCTATCTAGTAGGTGGCATCTATAATCCTGCCTTGGAAGAGCTAATCATGCATTGCATGGAAAGAAGGATGCCTGGATAAAACTGAGATCTTGACATGCCTCGTGTTAGTTGTGAGTTATTCAGTAATCCTTTACGTGCTCATTCCGGTATTCAAAGCCCTGCCTTTACAAAGAAAAGGAACACAGCTACAAATATCAGAATGAAAAGGGATCCACTTACTGTGTAACCGACATACAAAAGAGGAGTAAACTAAAAACCCATGAACTTGGCTGTGCAAAGTATCCAAACTTGTAAGTTTACCAGATTATTCTATGTGACCAAGGATGCAGTGTTCTAGCCCCTCGATTTGTGTAACAACCTAGTGCATTCTGGGAGAGGTAGCCCTGAGTCATGTCAGTTGATCCAATTGAACAAATACTTCTGAAAGCACTGATTTCTAAAACAAATTGCCAGGGATCTATACATTTGGTATTTTTTCCTCATTAACAAGTACACTAACTATATATTTCTTTACTTTTCTGAAATTGTATACTGTTTGATTTTCATATTGTTTTCTATTGTACGAAACCTGCTACAAATGAAGCTACCAAGCCCACCCACACTTTGTCCTCCGCCTTTATTATTCTAAGCCCTGACCCCTCCCGCTGTACACATACTACTGGCTCATTTGAAGCATGTGAAGACTTTCTTGTGCATAAGGGCATGACGTTTACTATACTTAATCCCAAATTACTGAGGCTCCAGACCGCGTTCAGCCTGCACTCCCCAATCTGGTTTTCATGTCCACCCTCATCCTTCCAGCCAGGAGGGAGGCTCTGTGACAGCATGGCACTGCCCTGGCTGCAAACTGACTAATTCCAACTGGATTCCAATAGGCTTGGAGTCTCCTGCAGATGAGGCTTCTGTCCTTAGCAGGACAGCCCAGACTGGAATAAAAAACACATAGGAAAGGAGATAATGAAACTGACTGTTGCAGTTTACAAAAAAAAGGAGCAAAGAGCGCAGGCGGGTGATCCTACTTATTAAGCAAACTTATTACAGAACATTACAGCAAGACAGAAAGGCATCAATAAAGTTGCATCTACACAATCAAGGAGGGTTAACCATATCTTCTACGAACCCTCTGCTACAAAAGATTGTTAGTGGGATCCTGGCGTGTCTTAGATATTTTAGTAGGATCCTCACCCACAGGTACCCCTTGTGGCATGCTTCATCATCGGATCCTCACCCACTGCACCTAGTGTGCATGGGTGGACTCGATGCAATTTGTTCATGGAGCACTTTTCCAAGAGTAAGGGATTGTGTCAATGTTAAAATTAAAATTGACTTCTGGATCCTCTCGTAGCCAGTAAGATCTTGCCGGCAGTCCTATAAGATCGTGGGGCCTCTTTGGCCTGGACGATTCATGGTGGACAGGACGTGGCCAAATAGGTCATCTGCGCAGGTCTGGATACTTTGTAGAGCCCGCGGAGGGCAATCGGTACTAATGTTGTACTTGGTCAACATGCGTGGCTGCATTCCACAGGATTTTCTGGAGATGTATAGGCCTCCCTCATGGCTATGCTCTTTGATGGGTGTTGCATTTTTGGTGAGAAGACTAATGCTGCGATAGAGCTCCTTTAAGGATAGTAGACCTACGGCACACTCTTTGGGGCTGTTGGCACCTGCCAAGCAGTTTCCACATCAGTTGAGAAAGATTAGAGGTTATTCTAAGGGGCTGGCTTACAGACAGATAGCCTTCCCAACCTATGCAGCCGTCACCCCTGTCCTTTCAAGGCAATGAATCTGGCTGTATGCGAGACAGCAGGAGCATTAATCTTGCAACTCCTCGTCCCCTGCTACAAAAGCCACCAACCACTTTAGTTTGTCCAACAGGTGCAAGTAGGATTCAACATTTCCTTCCAGGTTTGAGATCCATCACGCCTGAGAACTTGGCCTTACAAATTGTTCAAAATGTTTGTGCCCTGCCTCTTTTTTCTGCTCCGCCCACTATAACTCCCACATTAAAGGGAATCTCAGAGAATCTCAGAGGAGAACCAATCCAGTCTGTTCCAGAAGGTGTGGTTATTGCTCTCCAAAGGTGCCATCGAGAGGTTTCCAGACTTCAAAAGAGGAGGGGGTTGCTAGTACTTCGTTTCAAATAAAGACTGGGGCCTCAGGCCTATTTTGGATCTCTGACTTTTGAATGCCTTTCTGCGAAAGAACAATTTCAAAATGCTCATACTGGCCCAGATTCTGTCTGCTGTGGTCGGACAACTGAGTGATGTCCTTGGACCTGTACGACGCATGTTTTCATATACCCGTCCTGCAGTTGTACAGACGTGATCTGCGGTTCAAGGTAGGCCAGGAGCATTTTCGGCCTCACCAGCGCCACTCAGGTATACACAAAATTGATGGTGGTGGTACCAATTTCACCCTACCTCGATGATGGGTATTTAAGGCGGGCTTGCCAGAGTCAGTCAAGGACAACCTCTGGATTATGGCGAGCCTCTTGACTGTGTTGGTGTTCTCTATCAATGAGCCGAAGTCCCATCTTACGCCTTCACACAGGGTTCCATTGATTGGAGCAATTCTGGTTACAATTGAATTTAGGGTTTTCTCTCCACCACAACAAGTCCAGGAGATAGCTATGATCCTGATGTTTCAGGGTTCGATACTGGATCACAGTGAGAGTAGTCTCTTAGCCTCCTGCATTCTCATCATCTGATGTGCCAGGTGGGACATGTGGGTTCTGCAGTGGAATTTAAAATTCCAATGGGCCCATCACAAAGGTAATCTGACTGATGCCACCTAGTTCTCAGAGATGGCTCAAGATATGCAGTGGTGTCTGCTCGAACCAAATTGATCCACCGTCTGGCCCCTCTCCCTTTCCCCACCCAGAGCTGATGGTGGTGACAGAACCAACCCTGCTGGGCTAGGGGGGGCAGCTGGAGGAGTGGAGAATAGGGGACTCTGGTCTCAAGCGCAGAGCAAGCTCCACATCTGTCTGCCGGAGTAGTGACCATCCATCTGGCTCTGAAGGCCTTCCTGCCATCCATCACCACTTCCATGTGGCACTATAATAAGCAGGGTGGAGTGGGGTCCTGGGTCCAGTATTCTGAGGCTCTGCGCAATTGGAGGTTGTTAAAATAAAGAGGAGAAAATAGAAAACCCTGCAAGACTTTCTCGCTCAAATGACATTTCAAATTAGAGAGCAGGTACCTAAAGATTCTCTGCAAAGAGTATACCCTGGCAACACTAAAACAAGCATTGGCAAACCATTAGGTTTGGCCTTTTATTATTTTACATTTCCTAATGAAAGCATATGCCACAGAAAAGAAAAGAGAACACCACATAAATACATTAGGAATGTTATATGTTAAATATTAAGAAACTTCATTGATTGGCTGTTTTGCTAGTGATTTTTTTTTAAACAACAAGCCTTTCAGTTGTGACATGCATTATACCTTACCTTGTATGAAGGTAAGAAGAAGAAATCATCACCCAATTAAGCATTCAAATTCCGAGCAGCTGCGTTGTCTGGTAACTCTTTAAAAAAGGAGACCAGAAATAAAATCACCATCTAACTGGGAACCTAAAGTGCAATCAAAATAAATAGCCCTTTTTAAAAGACAATAACCCAAAAATAAAGTTTATAAAATTTCAATAGTTTTGTTATTGAAGAAAAGGGAACTAACAGATGTGAACAATGTGCATATGCTTTGTGCTGTCACTCAAAGTAAAGGGAGCCAGTGGTACAGTGGGATAACCAATTACCCCAAACTGTATGCTGTAGTGGGTGTAGGCAAAATGTAAATAACAATTGAACAGACCAATGAATGAAGTAGATTATGTATGATTGTTTTGTAAAACAATAGTCTGACAAGACAGCTAAAGTTTACTGAAAGAATAAACAAAAATGTGTGGCACCAGTGATTAATCTTGCACGTCTGGCAACTGTGTTATAGTGCTATATGGATTAAATCCAGACAGCTATTTGTCTGCATTTAAACTTAGATTCTAACAATACTATAAGTATGCAGCTTATACAGAAAGAGGGCAGCAGAGGTTTGATTGGCTGAGCAGCCTGGGGTTGATCATTTGCTTTTGATGCTTGCAATCAGGCTGATTCTTAGTTCAAATAAAAATGTGTACAATTTGTTCTGGTTTTTCTTGGGTTGACTGTTCTCCTTGCCACCCCCTTAGTACTATTAGTGGACTGGAGAAGCAAAAGGGCTAATTATACTTTAAAGGATTTGCTTTCAAGTTTTTAATTTTTGGCTTTCAGGTTTTGGAATAATATTAGGCTGATATCCAAAGATTTGACTTTACAAACCAGTTAAAAAGTGATCTTTCTGGTCACAGAGCTCAAGCAAGGGTTTTATGTTTTTTCCAAAAATATCTTTTTCTTTTTTTTTCAGCGTTTCATAAAACGATACAGCAATCTTTCCTTTAGCAGGCAGAATGTGCACCAAACAAATACTAAACAATAAAGGAGTCACGTGCACACCCACACCCACCCGGACAAGGGGCAATTGCATGACATTTCCATATACAGAAAAAGTAAAATCATAATGATGAATACAGCCACGCTCCCACTCAAAACACGATAGTACGATTATGTCAAGGAATCCTCCGCTCCAGGTAAAAGATGGATATTGTAGTGTTTCAACCTCCCTCCCCACACCTTGTGAAGTTTGCACTGACACCCCCTGCTTTTGTACGTGACCCTTTCAGCCGCCATATACAAGTCAATTCCTCTCTTCCATTCCAGCAATGTCGGGGCTTCAGGTCGCCCCCAGTGCCGTGCCACATCACGCTTGGTGACTACCAACCCTACATTTAAAAAAAAGAGTTGTACCCTGGGGATGTCCACATCTCCCGGTATTCCTAGCAGGGTATACTTTGGGTCAAGAGGGATAGTTTTCAACCACCACCCTGCTCAGTTCTCTCATCACCCATGTCCAATATGTCTGAATAGCAGCTCCAGAGCGGAACTCCGCTCATCCCCACATCAAAGACAGTCCGGGGAGTCCGCTCTTCCCATATGGTGTAGCCGGTCCCTGTCATAATAAACCCTGTGAAGGATTTTTAGTTGTATCGGGTGTAGACGAGATTTTATTGACACTTCCCTCGGTACCACCATTCCCGCAATCTGGTCAGCCTATCCGGCATATTATTTTTGATTGTTTTATATGTGAGGGATATAGCCTTGGAAGATAGTTCTTCTTGCAGCAGCCGACCCTCCAGTTGGATGAATTCAGATATGTCCAGCGTCTCTATGCCCTCTGCTCACCAGGCATGCCAAGGCTGAGCGTATTTAAAAAATTGATTACTTTGCAAAGGATATTTTTGCAGGAATTTGCAGATGACTCCAGCTCACCCCCTCAAGAAGATCCCCTACCCATGAGATCCCAGGCTGCAAACCCCCTCAGTTTTCCGATCTCTTTCAACCACGCACCCTCCTGGAGCGGCGCCTCACGTGTCAACTTAACTGCCCAACCCATATGGCTGGTGGCCTCCGCCAGGCCTCTATTGCCCTGTGGGTGGCCAGTAGCAACGAGCGAAGGCCTGCTTCTCTGTACAGGAAATGAAGGTAGGAGCGGCTAGTGAATTGGTTGAGTTCCAGCCTATAAGTGGAATGTTCCTGAGGGGCAAACGCCCAGTCGTTCACTGCCACAAGTTGCACTGCCCAGTAGTAAGCCCTGACATCCGGGAGTGTGATACCCCCATTGTAGGGGTTGCATTGGAGCCTGGAGAGGACTCTTCTAAGGTGCTTCCCACATTAAAGCAGGGAGCGTAGATCACTGTCCAATTTAACAAAGACTGCCTCGGGGAACGGGCAGTAGATATTTTGCATGGCATATAGTAGTTTCGGGAGCGTAATCATTTTAAAAATGGCAGCTCTTCCCAACAACGTGAGGGGGAGAGCGTGCCACCGCTCAATGTCCTGGAAAGCGCAAATCACTCTCCCGAAGTTCCGGGGGAAACATTGTTCCTGGTGTGGCGTCCCATATATGCCCAGATATTGAAAACCCTTGGTCGCTACCTGTAGCACCCGAGGAAGACCGATGAGGTGCAAAGGGGTGGAGGGATGGCAGAGCTCCAACTTATTACAATTGCTATGGTAGACCGAATGAGCACCGTAGGACTCAAAGGTTTTAAGGATCATAGGTATGGTAGTCTTGGGTTTGGTGACAATTAGCAGAATGTCGTCGGCATATAGTGTTTTTTGAGCCTGAGCAAGGCTATACACAGGTGATTAAAATACTGAATATATATATACAATATATACATACTATCACAATCACACAGTGGAACACAATTTAAGGCAAAGTGACTATGTTTTTACTAATTTCATGTCCCATAGGAAACTTTGGTCACATGTACAGCCTAAATCACTTAACGGATTTACAGCAAACTTTGCATGGAAGCAGAACTTTACTCAGAGAGCATTCTTTTGTGGTTTATTGTAAATTTATTTATTAATGTTTGAGATATAAGCATTTAAAAAAGTTGCAGAGCAGGCTTTAAGGGGTTAACACTTTTGGACATCTTCATCCTCGAATCCTCTGCGAAACCAAAAAATCCAAGATTAATGGAATCCATTGGACAAGGGAGTGTTTTCTTCTATTGTCCTTTTCGGATCTGCGGTTCCAGGGTTAAAACCACAGATCGAAGTGATCTGATTGACTGACCATAAGAGAAAAATTTCAGAATGCAAAGTACACTCCCTGTGTCATGCAGAAAAATTAAAAAGGCAGTGTACTGTCATGTCCTTTAGGATGGTCCTGTCCTGTATACCCCATTTTACATACATTGTCCCATCCACACGACAATAACAATTCTAAACAGGTGACCTTTTACCTAGTAGTTTGATCTTGTCTCTTTGACACCAGGCTCTTGGTACTCTATCATAATCCCTGTACCTGACGTACATAAACATGTCCTCCGTCACGGCAAAATTATTCTGTATAAGGGTCACCACTTTTTTTCATCCTTGCCCAATAGCCAGCTGTGCATGATCGCACTTGTTTAGAAAAGCATTGGTGATTGTTTTCCAAACATTTATGATTGTTTTCAAAACATCCATGATTGTTTTCAAAACATATCGATTCTAGAAATAACCCTGAAGTGACCACTTTAGTATAAAAGACCATCACTCCCCCCTGCAAATTAGAGGAGAATTCCTTCCAAGCTGAGACGGGGTCCTGCATGCTGAATCTTCGACACGCAGGGGTCTGACATTCCTGCGCGCTGTCATCCTCGAAGCAGAGACGGGGTCCTTCATTCCCAACCATCAGGTGAGGGGGCTCGTTCATCCATAGGGGTTTCTTGGCTACAGATACACATAGCTATACGCATATACACCTACACATCCAGGTTAGGCTAGGTACATTTAGGCGAATTACTTAGGGCGCACATTTAGGAATATGCAAGTGCTACTGTTTATATCTGAACTGCTTATGTTCATCTTATTAGCACTATGGTAGAAATGTATCTACTATTTACTATATTGGTACTAGCAATCTCTTTCGTATGCTTCTGTCTCCTGATTGTCGCAGCACATTAGTTTTACACAAGGCTGTCGCTGGACCAATAAATACTTATTGAAACGTCCTAATCGCCATCCTGTGTATTTCCTGAGAGAAAGTAAGCACGAGTGTCTGAGCGAAATGTACTGTACTGTTTTCCACGATCCCTGAGGAATCAGGGTTGTCATGTTCAGTGGTTGCCAGAAACTACCTACACCACTGTAGAATACAGGGGGGGTGGTAGTGGCACTGTAGAGCTAGCTGGTCTAACGGGTGACATATCCTGTGGGGGTGTCCGGAAGTGGTTGGGACACCAAGCCCTCAGTTTAGGTCAACAAAAACGCGCAGGTCCTGGGGGGACTCCTAGGAACTACACGACATGGCGCCACCAACTTTGGTTTGGTTCTTATATTAAGAGTGAAAATCTGAGTAGTTCAGTCGTGCTTTCTCAGAAAAGCCCTACTCACACCTTTTCAGAGACGTCTGAAGTGGGAAGAGGAATCCGCCTCAGCTGAGCAGATATACTCTGTGTATTGGCTGAAGGTTTAGCAAGCTTGTAAGGATAAACGGTTCCCCACATTTTGCAAAACCCTACCTCTTAACTTCTCTTCTAAAAATGACTGACTCCACGAGTAGCTCAGGGGAAGAAGAATTGGCTAACGCTCTCATCATCATAGAGAACTGCAGACATCAGTAACTAGGAAATTATTAGAACACAGCGTACCCTTAACAGGTGGCTGTGTTACCTTCGTGATTGAGGCACACGAGGTGTTCGGATCAGAGGTATTCTATTTTTGGGTTCAGTTCCTACCTGCAGATCCGGTGACTAAATTGTTCCACACATACATTATAGCTGAACCACCGGAAGAATACATTCCATACGACATTTTTTGTCGTTTTTTTGTTGTTTGCATCAACGGCATCAGAACAGCCTGGGGCTATTCTCGGCAAGAGTGTCGGAAATATTACAAACATGTGACTAGGAGGCAGTGTCCTACTTAGATGACATCTATCTGACGGACGATGAGTTACTTGAACACTTGAGCAAGGTGCACAACATAATAGTGGGATTCTCCAATTTGGGCTACAAATTTAATTTTAAGAAATCTAAAATTGTCCATCTCAATGTCCTATTTTTGGGATATGAGCTATCAAGTGAAGGCAAGAGCCTGGCAGCCAACTTTTTAGAAAAGTGCGCGCTGCTCCAACCTCCTAAGACTCTCAAAGGTTTGCAATCCATTTTAGGATTTCAAAATTTTGGCAGAACATACATTCTAGATTATGCAGAAAGAGTGAAACCTTTCTACGATTTAATCAGACCTGATTTCACACCACATCAGTGGACACAGCAACACACAGATACACTCCGTTCAGTTCATGCTGACATGATAGCATCTAAACATTTGCACACACGTGTAAATACCACTAACTTGGTGATCCGGGTCGTCCCCGGATTATCAGGATATACTTACCTCACTTTCAATGAAGGTGAGACAGTTCCAATTGCATACAAATCACATTTATACACAAATGCTGAAATGCGATTTGCGGCAACAGAAAAAATATTGACCGCAGTACAGACTGCTGTAGTGAGAGAAAAAGCACTGGCACAGGGGAAACGCATAATCGTTGTTACCCCGGTGCCAACTTTAGAAGGTGTTCCCATAGCAAGCATTCCAAATGCGAAAGCACTACATCCGTGATGGATACAATGGGCTAATTCTCTCACTGCAATAGATTTAGATTACAGATATGATTCTACATTAAAAACACAGGCATTCCTGCAGTACGAACAAGAGTACCCTCTGCCAAATGAAATCATGCCTCTAGAAAAATATGATTACATCATTTACACTGATGGATCTGCTCAGCCTGCCATAGGAAATAAACAGCAATATAGCACAGCATGTGCGATAGTGAAGGGACGTATGCGGGACGGTAAGTTCCATCCCAGCATTACAACTACGCAATCTCTAGGAGATTGTACAGCACAATTGGCAGACCCAAAAACCCTGATACTGGCACTACAGTATACGGATCGGGAATTCCCCACACTGATAGTGTGCGATTCATTTTACTGTGTGCAGTCTTACAATGAATATCTTCATCACTGGGGCCAGAATGGGTTTAGAGATTCCAAGGATTGCACAATTAAACATAAATTGTCATGGGAACAAGTGGCAAAGCTGAAAGCATGCCTGTCACTGGCTCAAGTTATTCACACATTGAGTCATCAACATGTTGGCGTACACGTTGAAGGGAATTCACTGGCTGGTGAAGCCGCCAAGGCGACAGTGCGAACTGCTGTCGTTGCTGCAATCTCTTGTTCTAGCACGAGGCCAGACGGAGACATACTGATAGCTGTCAACGCCTCAAAGAACGGCTCTGCCATCCCGAAAGGCTTTCCACTCAACTATTCCTATAAATTAGATGCGCAAAACACACCGTATGCTCAAATTCCAGGAGAGGGAGATAGTTATACCAAACACTGATCGCAGATTAGGTTTAATACTAGCTGCACACAAGGGTCTGGGCTCTGCACACACAGGAGTCACTGCTACAGTTTCGTTACTGAAGCGGCGATTCTGGTGGCCAAGTTTGTCTAAGCAAACAAAGGCTTATGTCTTAAAGTGCGACATCTGTCAGCAGATGAAAGGTTCCACCGTAGCACGGCCACCACAAACACCACTACTCATTTCAGACAGACCTCTCGCATGTGTCTATTTGGATCACTGCGGACCCTTAAATTCAGACGGGGCTTACAAGTACATCTTGGTGGCAGTGGATTCATGCTTTAGATTTCTATGGGTTTGGCCTCAGCGCTCGGCTGACCCTCAAACTGTTATAAAGGATTTGCGAGTCTTCATCGGGACATACGCAATTGGCACGTTACATTCCGACCATGGCCCTGCGTTTAGCTTTCGGGCTTACAAGGAAGCCATGGCAAGTATGGCGTGGCCTTGCGGTACTCCTTCCCCTACCATCCCGAGGGAAATTCGGTGGTGGAGAGGAAAAACCGGGACCTAAAGCAATTCTTAACAGCAATGGTATTAGGTGCGGGTGATAGTTGGGTCAATCACCTATACGGGGTCCAGAGGGCATTGAATAATATGCCAAGAAAATCCTTGGGACGACGTACCCCCTATGAGATCCTGTTTGGGGAAAGAATGTGGGTACCTGACCTCGATTGTGCCAGCACAGTGGCGGGTGCAAAACCATTTGAATTGAATGATCGGTTGGCTGTTTTACAGGAACTCAATGAATTCTGGGCATTACAAAGCAACGTCAAAGTAAAACGCACCGCCACTGTGGAAGTGAAAATGGTTCCGGCAAGACCTGTCTGGGTCCCAAACTTTGGGGACCTGGTCAGAGAAAAGATCATGGACCAGGAGGAGTTTGGGCCATCCTACAGAACACCTGTACCTGTCCTGGCGATTCAAGGAACAAGAACAGTACTTCTTCCGCCTCTTGCCGGCAAAAAAGAAAAAAGATTTGTCTCCATTGATCTGATCAAACCACACTATGTGGCCGATTCTCAACAGCAGGCTGCGTGGAGTCCTGAGTAGCCGGCGATCTCCTCTCGCTACTATACAGGAAGTTCAGATGGAAAGACTAATAACGTTCCAAGACTCCTCTGCGCAAGATGCTGGAGTAGCCAATAACGGAGTACGAATTACACCTGTTGAAATTGAACAACATCCAAATGAAAATGAAACGCGAATTGCAATTCGGCCCAATAATGAACTTTACATCAATGTGTCTTCACAAGAAGAAACTGCCAGTTCTACAAACACTGCTGAGCTCCCAAAGATAGATAGAACTGCGTCTGGCTACTTCATCAACTTCGATGAATTTTCTTCAGATCCAAGTGAACCTGAGCAAACGCCACCCATTTCCAAGAAAGAACAATTTCGACAATTCTATCTCTGGCTGAAAAAGACTTACTTTGTGTTCCCTTGGCTACATCTTTGGCTTGCATTAGGGATCATGTTCCTGTTAATTTGGATTGGCATACAAAGTGCACCCAAGAGTTTAGTTGGGTTCTCATGGGGTACTGAGGTGGAGTCCGGCCTAGCCAGATCCCCTACATTGGCCATCTTAGTATGTGATGGTGGCACGGGTTTTGCCACTTTTACTGCAAGTCCCAATACTTTGGGTAAGTATATAGAGGAGCCTCTGATCAATGGTCAGAAAGCTGTAGCCTGTAGGGACACAGGGGCTAGAGTCACCATGGTGACAGGAGAACTTGTGTCCCCCCTTCAGCTTCCACTTGTATACATGTACCAGCTGACCAACACTGATGGTGTTAGAACAGATCACCCCATGGCAATAGTCAATCTCAGCTGGGGAGGGGTAACTGGCCCTAAAAGGGTGGCAGTATCCCCCAACCTGCCTGTAGAGTGCCTGCTGGGCAATGATCTAGACATTTCAGACTGGGCTGAAGTAGAACTCAGGACCCATCTAGAGATGATAGGCCTCCCTGAGCAGGTTGGTGTGACCCCTAGGGCACAAGCCAACCACCGAGAAACCCTGAAGCAGTGGAGCCTGAAAGAATGGCCCACCCAGCTCCGGCAGAGAGCACAAGGGACGAAGAAAAGTCTTCTTCCCCCCAGACCTTAGGTGAGGGCCAGCCTCCTCAGGGAAATGATTCTGCCCCTTGTGTAGAAACTGCCCAAGAGGAGGTCAGGCCTGTCCTGACAGAGCCCCTGAGGGCAGGGGAGCCTTCCAAGGAGGTACCTAGTCTGGAGCACGTATCCTGCCCCTCTCTGCCAGGTCTCAGTCAGCCTGGTGCTGCAGAGGCCAGGGATGTCAAAGGACCCCTAAGGGCCCACTGCCAAGAGGAATCCCCTCCTCCACAGATTAGGGGCCTCCAGCCTAGTAGTACTAGCCAGGTGGATAGACCTCAGCAAGCTGAGGGATCTCTCTTACCCTTAGCAAGTGACATCCCCCAAAGGGACTTTGTTGGGCAAAGCAAGACCTGGGACAAGACCGTCCCACACCTTTACTGGCACCATATTGTTCCAGCCAGACAGGATCAACCAAAAGCTGTAATCAGTAAAAGGTTGACTCCTAGGGATAAGCACAGGTCAGTCATAGAGAGCAAAGCCTTTGTTGTGGTCAGTGCTCTGAGGAAGTTGATACCAACCCTGTTAGGGCCTCACTTCCCTAGTCAGCCACACCACAAGCCCCTCTCTTGGCTCAATAAGTTGACAGGTAGACACCCCAAACATTTGAGAGGATCCAAGCCCCCACAGAGGAGGAACTTCTCAGTGGACCATAGCACAGGGAGTATCCATGCCAGTGCAGGACCTTCCTTATATGACCACTTAGGAAATAAAGACTCAACTGGGCAAGGTTAGCCATATCTCCTTTTGTTTGGGGGTGGGGGTGTTATGTAGGAAGGTAGGATCCTTCTAGCATGGTTACTCCCACTTTTTGCCTGTTGTCAGTGTGTTTTGGACTAGTCTGACTGGGATCCCGCTAATCAGGACCTCAGTCACTGTGCTTTCTCCCTAAATTTGATAATGGTAAGTACTTTGGTACCTTCCTAATTGGCTACTGGTGTACCCTTCTAAGCCCCTAGTATATTGTACTAAGGTACCCAGGGGTCTCCCATGGGCTGCAGCATGTATTATACCACCCAGAAGAGACCACTCAAACTGTGACTACAGGCCTGCCATTGCAGCCTGTGTGGGTTGGTGCTAGCATCACTCACAACAGATATAAATTTACTTATATCTGGGGTCACTGCACTTAAAACCTTCAGGTCAGCCCTAAGGTAGGCCTTTCAATCCTGGAGGCAGGGTGCTAGGTTAGAAGTGTGAGGGTGCCCTGCATGAGCAGGACACCCCCTACAAACCCAGGAGTCGATTCTCCAGGTTTTGTAATTGCGGTCAGCCATTTTATACATATAGTGGATATCAAGTCAATTACGAGATGTCTAACTATATTTTGGCTGCACCAAAACTGGTCATGTTTGGTATCAAACATGTTTGAATCCTACCCAAACACTGATTCCAGTGTTGGATGTAGGATCCCATTTACTGGGAGCCCCCCTGTATTCCTGGTACCAGCCTTTCAGGGTCTAACAGCAAGCTAGTGATGCTGCTGACCACAGACACGACTCTGCCCTCCTGTTGCTGAGTCAGGCTCGAGCAGGGGAAGGTAGAATAATAGGTTTCCCGTCACAGGGAGGTGTGACCACCTCCCAGACCAGACTTAGTGTATTGGGCTGGGGTTGAGGTGCTTTCCAGCACCACCAGTCTGCTTTGATGGGCACATTTGGTTCCCTCCTTGCATGCTCCAGTTGAAACTAGTTCAGGGAGCCGTTGGCTTCCGCTCGGGCACAAAACTGGGCAAAGGACATGGCAGTATTCTCCCCTCTGTCCAGCCCCTCCTCTGGGAGGGACCTCTGAATCATCTAAACTCTTTCCTTTGGGTACTTAAGGGCTTACCTGTGGGTGGCTCTTCAGATTCGTCTTGGGACAAGATTCAGATCCGAAATCACTTCTACTTCTACCATCTGGGCACTTTGGACTTCGTTGGACTTCGCTTTGGGAACCGAGACTGCATCTGGGAAGACTCCTGCTGCTCCTGGTCTCGTCGTCCTGCCAGTCCTCTGAGTCGTCTTTGCCTGTGCTTCATCCAGGTTCTTCTCCAGGCCTGTGGGCATCAAAGAACCCTGAAGGAATCTCCCTTGCAGTGAAGGAGTCACTCCCCTGCATCTGAAGGCACCGCAACTAAGCTGACCAGTCTGGTGCTCCTGATGTCCCACAGACTTAAAAAGGCTCAGCAACACAGGTGGTGGTTCTGCAACTCCCTCGAGGCCTGCACTGTCTTCTCAGCAAGTTTGAGGTCAGTATCCCTTGTCGGAACCACTGGAATAGAACCCCTGTGCACCGCGTCGACTTGACGTTGCCAAGGCTTGTTGACTCTCTTCTCCAGAGATCTTCGGGCTTCAAGAAGCTCTAGCCTCCAGCATTTCTTCCTGCCTCGATCTTTGTCCTCACCGCATCCTCTGCACCGTGGGCCTGCATCTTTGGTGAGCTGCTTGAGGTCCTCTTGCAACTCCTGTGCCTTCGGCCTGTAGGTCCTTTTGAGGGTCTTCCTTGTCCTCAGTGGGCTCCCCTGCTTGCTCGGGGCCTGCTATGACTCTCTTGCACTTGGTGAGTCCCTTGGATCTTGCTGGTCCCGACACTGGACCTTCTTCGGTTTCCACGTCTGTTGCTGCTGCCAAGACTTGTTAGTGCTTCCGCGGGACACCGACCCCCTGGTTCTCGACTTCCAATGTGGGACAGCTCGTGAACGGCTCCTGGTCTTCCACAGATTGGCCTGGTCCTCACAGCTGCAACGGCAAGGTCACCATCAACTCTCCTGCATCTTCCGTCATCGATGGTCATTGGTCTTCTGTGCCTCCTGGTCACTCCCGAGTGGCATAGACTCTGTCCGCTCTGCTTGCAGGTACTCCTCTTCAAGAATCTACCCTTGGATTCCACCAGACTCTTTCACCTTCTTCGCCAGTGGCATATTCACTGAAGTCCTTCATTGTGGCCTACGGCGGTTTCCAACGTCACTTCGCACCTATGCACCAGGCTTCCCTGGTGTAGGTATCCTGGGGTATCCACGGGTGGGGTGACTCTCCAACCTTCCATCTTCCACAGAGTTTCTGCAGGCTCCACTGGGAAGGGTTCTTCTTTAAAACTGCAACAGTGAATTCCCCATTGACTTGCATTGAGTATGTGGCTGTGTTTCCACTCTGCACACAGCCTCCGTGAGGTTCCTGAGTACTTACCTCGGGTGGTTCCTTGGGTCCCCAGCTCTTCTTAGTCTTCTGGGTCAAGTCTAGACTTCGGTCGCAGTTCGCATTCCACATTATTAGTATATGATTTGGTCTCCCCCTGGAGACCACTGTATTTGTACTACTTACCTGTTCTCTTGAAATATTGTGTGTATTGTGTTTATATCTCCGGGTAGGAGATATACCAATGTGTTAGTGGGTGTGTATAATAAATATAACTATTTTTATAACCACACTGTGTGGTTCTTTTTTTATTTAACCTACACTACATGATTAGTTCTGGTAATACAAGCTGCTTAACACTCCTCCTGGACTAAGCCTGAAGGCTGCTCTCCACAGCTACCACTTAGAGAGCTTTCTATGGTTGTCTAAGACCACTAAAATCACCATAAGGGTTGTCTGGATTAGTGCAGGGTGCTTCACGTAAATAAGTGTGCACCATATACTAAGCCAGTCTCCTACAGGGTTGGTCCCTTTAAAAGGATGCTCTATACCAATGAACTCTATGACCCTGTTGAAGGCTATGGCCGAAACGCGTTGGTCTCTTTTATCCTGCACTGTTTTTAACTTTAATCAATAAAGGGTCGCTAAACTGATAGAACTGTGCCACTTGCTTCCTTCCTGCGCCCGATTCCAAGGACATGTGGAGTGAGGAGCAGACACTGCAATATAAATATAGGGCACAAAGACTATTTAAGGAAGAACACAAGAAACTTACAAAAAAGTGACAAGGTATATATTCTCATTTCCTTCCTATTTAACCAATTTACAAAACCCTAAGGATTATAGATGTTTACATTAAACTATAGAGAGAGTCTTCCCCACTGAGAATAAAGGGTATCGATAAACACATATGGGTGTAGTTTAAGAAGTGGGGATTAGAGGCAAGAAGTAGAAGAACTGTAGTGCAATAAATTGTTGCATGTTCTTGTATTTTGGTGACAGGTGCAGCAAGATACTTCTCACGCTCGCTCCTTAAAAGAAAAGAAACAAGTTACAAGTTAAAAGGCATATAGAGAAGAAGTAGTGTGCCGTCCAGAGGCAGTCTCACTTGTTTTTCCCACTCCCCTTTCCCTCTCTGGTGCGCAGCAGCAAATCTTATTGGTTTATTGCTTGCAGTGGTGGCAGTTCACTGGGAAAAATCTTCTGCTCCTGTGGAATTCTTGGCACAGGTATGTTTTCTGACAATGTCTCAGTGAGGCCTTTACTTGGTCCTCACATATTTGATGTGCACTCCCTTTGAGCCACTTCACAGCTATAGCTTGTGGCTCATAACCCTCAGGATGGTGTTCCTCATTTTCATCCCCCCGGCGCAGACAGTGAGTGAGGTTCAGGGTCCCTGTGATAGCCTGTCATATACCACCTTCTTCCCAGATAAATTGGTTCGGCGGATGCAAGCTTTCTTTTTACCAAAAGTTCAACAGCGGCCAAACCATCAACCTCCTGCTATTCTATGCTGTACCTCACACCTCTAAGGAGGAAGGAAGACTCCATCGCTTGGACCCAAAAAAAAGTGCTGAGCTTTTACATCAATCGTACCAAAGAACACCGGGTGAACAATCAGCTCTTAGTGAGATTCACTGGGGTGAAAAAAGGCAAGGCCATGAGGAAGAGGACCATCTCCCTTTAGATCGTACTCTTCATGAATATGAGCAAGACTGAGCAAATGGCAGCCTCCAGAAGGTCTGTGAGTCCATTCTACCTGGGCCAAAGCTGTTACCTCTGCGCTGGCATGAGGAGTTCCTGTCCTGGACATTGCCAGGCAGCTAAGTGGGTATCTCTCAATATGTTCACGAAGCACTACTGTCTGGCCAACCAGGTTCGCTGAGAAGGGTAGGTCACCCTCTTGGTTCTACAGAACTTCTGGGTTTGAGCTAATTCACAGACCCACTTCCTATTTATTCAAAAGGTGAGGTGTCTGCAGTTGGAAGTCTCTATCAGAAGAACAAGTTACTTACCTTTGGTACCTTTGGTAATGCTCTTTCTGGTAGAGACTCTATTTAACTGCAGATTCCTCAACCATACTCCCAGTTCTGTGAACTGGGCTCCATTCTTTAATTGGATCTCAAGTCTAGAAATCTGCACGCTGGTCAAATCCAATTTGCTGTTGGGGCTCTGCATCTGGGGGCGCGGACTGCCCCGTAAGCAACCCACATCCATTTGTGGTAGTACGCAGGTCATTTCTGGAGCAGAACAGTGTCAGTGCGGAGCCACGTGGCGCCTTTTAGCCACGTACACAGATAATGCTCAAAAGTTTCCGGATTCAGTCTGACACCTGGGGAATATTCAAAAGGTGAGGAATCTGCAGTTAGATAGTCTCTACCATAAAGAGCATTACTGAAGGTAAGTAATGTGTTCTTTTAATAGCAATCCAACAAACTCTGGGGAAAGTATGCACACTGGAGGGGGTGGTCAAATTTACTACTCTAACTCCAGTCTAACATTGCAAGTGCGCATATTTTGGCGTGGGTTGGGGAAAGGAGGAGGCGGGAGGAGACATTGACTACACTCATAACAACCCATTAAAAAAATAAGAAAACTGAAAAACAGTGTTTCCCAAACTGTCTCGAGCTGATATTTGGTGGGTCGCGAAAGTTCAAGCAGTAAATAAACATGTCTTTAAATTCTGTATTTATCTTGTCACATTTGCTGCACTTCCAAGACCGTGGTCAAATGTCAGGCTATGTCAATGTCAGGCTAATCAAGATACTCTACTTGATGGTGTACGAATGATAAATATTCACTGAAACCTGATTCCCACACATCATTTGCGTGCAATATAGTTTTATCAGTAAAACTGTGCAAATTTAGTGGCCAATTCAATAGAAAATATGTTGTCTGCAAATGACTGTGTGTTACCACATAATGCTTAAGTTACATCAAAAAGTTGCCTCCCTCATGTCAATTAAAGCTAGGTGGGCCGCAAAAGTTTGTTCTAAAAATTGCATTGTGGGTCTAAACAGTTTGAGACCCTCTGTCCTAGAGAATACCAATCTTTAGGGGCCAATGACCTATATAACAGCCAGTTGCAGATTTTAGTTGGAAGGGGTACTTGTGGGACCAGTACAGCCACTGTTCATGGTTTCCATACTGCAAATAATATCAGGGCTTTTATCATGTGATTTTATTTTACTGAACTCACTGCTCAACCAGAACAGGCTAGGAGTCAGACACAGAAGTAAACTTGTACTTTAAGATCAAACTCCAGAATTAAGAAGTCTAGAGAACCTATTCAAACCATTTTGGAAACGATGCATACAACTACAGCCAACGGAACACAAGACACTACCTCACAACTTGGGGTAAAGTGAAAAAACATCTGTATCATCTCTTGAGTAGGAAATAGGCAGCTACTGGGACTCCAAGGGTGAGGGAGTGTGCTGGGTGGAAAGGTAATTTACTCCTCTGTGGTGTTTACAGACTTTGGCCAGTTAAGCAGTAGGGTCTTCTTTGCACCTGGGAGGCACAGTTCCTCAAGATGTCTTTCAAAACAGGCTTCAGTCATATGGCTCTTGCTCTGATCTTCTGGGGTAGGAGATGAGCTCATCTTCTCTTACTTGGCAGTGTAGTTTCCACCTCTCCAGGGCATAGCAAAAGTACAGTTGCAGAGCCTCTGTTTTAGTAATAAGATTTAAAAGAGGAGAATCACAATAGGATCCTGTCTCTTGTAGACACTTTTCTCAGCTGGTGCACAGAGTCTGCTGTGGTCCACATGAAGTACACTAATGAGAGCTCTTTTTGGTGAACGCTTTATCCAACTGTAGATTGCTCACCTTGTGAATCTCCACATGCACCAGACTGGATCTGGAAGCCCTTGCAAGACCTCCTGTGCACTGGCAGATGGTACCAACAGCCTCCGTCATGACTATGTCCTGCCTCTTGACATGATGACACAGAGCTGCAAATCGCTTCAACCGCTGCATGTTGACATCAGTCCATAGCGATAATGTCTGTTTTTGAACTACCTTTTGCATTTTTTGCACCGGTGAATTCAACAAAGAGCTGATCATTCACTGTGTACTCCTTAGTCCAACCAGTGTAGAAGCTAAGCGCCTACCATAGCTTCAACTGTTGAAATCTCTTCTCCTTCTTAGAGGGATGGGAAGGACTGCCTGCATGAAAGGAAGACACCACTTTCAGAAGAAAGGACTCAAAAGTCCTAAGCACCACCTTACCAAGGAAGAAGGTACGATATGAAGGAGGACTGATAATGCTTACAGCTTGCTGATGTGATTAAAATGAAAAACAAGGGGCAGATGTACTAACACTTTGCACCAGGTTTGTGTCACAAAAGTGACACAAATGAGCACAAAGTATAGAAGTGGGATTTGCTTAGCTTTGTGGTGGAAAGTAGTCCTAAAATAACACTGTTTGAAATTGGGTTGGTGGTTAACTGGAGTATGAACCCCAGTCAAGCAACAACCACAATCTTAGTCAGGGTAAGAGGCAGGCAAACCCTAAATTAACCTGTACTCACCCTCTTGTAGCTTGGCACAGAGCAGTCAGGTTTAAATTTAGAAGTAATGTGTAATGTATTTGTGCAACACTTCAAACAGTAAATCAGTGAAAAATCACACAGAAATATTCCACACCAGGTTAGATGAATAGAGCTTGATTTCATAAATAAAATAAGACCAAAACAACAAAAATCCAAAAAGTAGAACTTGAAATATTGAATTTCAAAGGTTACAGTGAAAAATAGCACCTAGAAGCAAAAAGTGCTATTGAAGGACCAGGCCAAAGTCATAAGTTCAGGCCGACCCCAATGGAGTGGGGGCCGGCTACAATGACCCAATTAGACCCACTGAAGCAATGTACCTTAATCCTGGTTGCGGATTGATGTATGGATCTGCGTCAAAGATGTGTTGTGCAGCAAAGGCAATGCGTCTGTTCCGAGATGCGATGAGGCTGCCGTACAAGGTCCTGATGCGTCAAGAGTCGAGATTCCTTTTGATGGGACTTGTAATGCAAAGGCCAGTGCAGGAGGTTGCAAGGCACAGTGGAGACAATGCGTAAGTGAAGCTGCGATGCAGAGGTTCGGCATCGTCGTCGAGGCTGCTGTCGATGAGGGATGCAAGGAGCTTTCGCCGGGAAAAAGCATTGCGCAGTGGCGGTTCCGAAGGCGATGCGTCAGTCCTAGGATGGGGGATGCAAAACTTTTGCAATGGGTTTAATCCAGGCAACAGCAGTGATATATCGGTTCTGCCCGAAGATGCGCCGCTCAGCTGAGTAGATGCGTTGGTTCTGCTTGGGGATGTGTCGCTTAGCAGAGGATGCGTCGGTTCCACTGGAGAAACACCTTAGGCCTACTTCCAAGGATCCAGGACTGGGGTGGCACCACTTGGCAGGGTAGACTCAGATGGCAGAGTCTAGGTGCAGAAGCATGTTGGTTGGAAGTCTTTTATGTCCCTCAAACTTCAGATCAGGCGCCAGCCAGCTAGTGGTGAAGGCCCAGTCCCCTCATCCAGGCAAGAGGGCAGCAGGCCAGCACAACAAGGCATGAGAGCAGCAAAACAGAAGTCCAGAAGAGTGGCAGTCTTTTCAGCAGCACAGCAGTCCTTCTTCCTGGCAGTGTCTTAACAGGTCCAGAAATGTACTGAAGTGGTGGTGTCGGAGGTCCAATACTTATACCCAGTGGTGCCTTTGAAGTGGGGGAGACTTTAAATATATGCCTTTGAAGTGAACAGATGTCCTCCCTTCCTGCCCTGGCTCCAGACTCACTGCAGGGGGGGGTATGCAGCCCTTTGTATGTGGGCAGGACACAGCCTATTCAGGTGTAAGTGAGGCTGTGCCCAGCTTCTCCCTCCCATCCTGCTGGGATGGCCCATCAAGTCACACCCAAGCTCCCACAATGTGGCTACCTAGTAGGAATACACAAAGCCCAACTGTCAACCCCCCCAGACATCTGATCAGAGACAGGCAGCAGGCACCAAACGGCTAAAGTAAGAAAATGCCAACTTTCTAAAAGTTGCATTTTTGGAATTGTAATTTAAAATCCGATTTTGACCATAAGTTGTGATTTTAAATTGTGATTCCAGAGGGGCGTGGCCAAGATGGCGGCAGGGTAAGACGTCTTTCCTCGTCTCTCCGTGCCCGTCGATGGCCCAGCACACTAGCACAGACCTGCCTGACACGCGGGAGCTGCACCAGCCGTGGACCTTCACCTACAAACCAGAGACACCGGGGCCAAGTCGAGAGCGGTCCTGGCAGCGGACCAGGCGACCACGCACTGGAGCCCTGATGACCGGCGGTCCGGAGAACACGATCGGCTGCCCTGGCTGGGCATGTGGTGAGGCTTGCAGTGGTCGGCCCGGCCGGGAATCAAGGCTGGGAGAGGCGTGCTGGGAGCTACCGGTCAACGCAAAGAGACGGTGAAGGAGGGGAGTCCTTCACGGGGGCTGGCGGCCCTGTCCTGGGCAGCCTAGATGAGTTCATGCATCGACGCCCATACGGGCCTGGCTGACCTACACTCTGAGGCTCTGAGGTCGGCCACTCTTTGCCTGCGGGTGGGCCCCTGTGGCGTAGAACCTCTAGCATTATGAGGTTAGTCACGTCACTAAGAATGTGATAAGCGGGGTTTGGTCAGAGCGGCAGTTGGACTTTCGAGGCCGTTGGATGAGGTGTTGATCATAAACCACTACTTACCTGTTTACGTGATGCCTGCATGTCTTCTTTGAACATCCCAATCTGGCGACGCAGGCTGGGATCGAGTGGTGTATGTTGGTGAACTAACACCTCAACAAGGCCAGATGCTTTTTACACGAAGAGACACGAGAGGAGTCGGACGGTTGAGGCAAAGAGTCAACTGTGCACTGTAGTCCGGAGATGTCGTTGTCTCATCTTCTGATTCGACGTGTTTGCAGAGATCGGTGCGGATCTCATTACTGTCATCAATTCTGCCTGTCGAGGTATGTGCTCCCTTTCCTGTTACGGAGCTCAGAGGAACGTCAGTTTCGCCCTCTAGCTCCAGGTGCATCTACCGCTTTTCTCTTGAGCGCAGAAAAGCGTTTTCTTCGCTTGTAGCCTCACAGGTGTCAGGTTTATTTTTTTATCGGAGCTCAGAGGAATGGCAGATTCGCCTTCTAGCTCCGATCACAACTTCCGCTTCTCTTCAGCGTTTAGTGTGCAGAGGAACGTTAATTAGAAAGGACTCAAGGGAACGTCCTTTGGCCCTGCAGTTTGTTTGCGGTACTGCGCATGTGTCTCATGCGTGATGAAGTGTTGATTCAAGTGTGTTTTTTAAAAAAAAGAGAGGAAAAGAACATCTAGAACGCGCATCTGATGAGATCTTGACAAAGAGAGCACGGAGGAACGTCTGTTCGCCCTCTAGCTTCTCCTGTGGTGAACAAGGAGCAAACGTTCTGCTCTTTCTTTGTTCTAGCCTTCTCATCTGCATGTTATTTTTGGAAAAGAGAGAGTGATTTCTAGTGACTGTCTTCCTTTAATTTTGCACTGACATTGTAGAATACCGTTTTCTATATACACTGTTTCCCTGCACAATTGAAATTGCATATTAGGGTACTTGGTGTACATCCATTTTCATTTTCACTGACACACTCAGTTTTTTATTTTTTTTTAAAAAAGGGAAAAGGTAGTGTGTCCAGCCCTTACTTGCAATATGCAAAACGTAACTGCGCCACCTTTCTTTCTATTGTCACATGGTGAGCCTGTAATTAAATGGGCGAAATGGAAAACAGTGTTTTTAAATTATGCATGAGTGTGTGGGACCAATCTAAGTGCTGAAAGAAAGCAGGCGTTGCTGTTACATTGCTTGGGAGCTGAAGGTCAGGACGTTTTGGAGGATCTTCCCGAGTTACCTCAAGTAGAAGCTCGTGATTTGAATGAATTTGAAATAGCTATATCTAGGTTAGATCGTCATTATCTGCCAAAAGTTAGTACAATTTTAGAAAGGTATCATTTTGGGTTACGAAGTCAAGGTCATGATGAGTCTGTTGAAGAATTTGTCACAAGTCTGAGGAAGCTTGCTTCCAATTGCAAATTTGGGGCGGCATTAGAAGATAGAATAAGAGATCAATTTTTACTTGGATGTAACAGTGAGAAAGTACGTGAAGAGCTTTGGATGAAAGACGAACCACCATTAGAGGAAGTTCTTATTGTTGCTAAACGTGTAGAACACATGTTGAAGTATGTGGGTGAGCTCAAGACTGACAAAACGCAGAATGTCACAAGAAAGGAGGAGGTTACTGAAGTGTGTGAAGTTAGGTTACAGAAAGGTAGGAAGAAGGTAGAATTTGAAGCTCAAAGTCAAAAGAAAGCAGATCCTGAGTTCAAAGTTACTTGTTTCAGGTGTGGCATGGAAGGGCACAAGGCCAATGATAAATCTTGTCCTGCCTGGTCACAGAACGGCAATTTTTGTGGTATAAAGGGTCATTTTAGCAGGTGTTGTCGCAACAAGAATAAAAGAAGGTTTAGAACTAAGACTCAGGAAATTTGTCAGGAAGTAGTGTCACAGGTGGGGAATAAATTATTTCCCTCTGAAGTAGTTGTATTAGAGGGAAGTGGGTTTCAATGAAGTTTGATTCTTGTTCTCACATTACCATCATTTCAAATATGACCTTTCAAGAAATATTTGCAGGTGGAAAAGAATTATTACCCTTAGATATCCAGCCAGGAGGTTATGGTGGAGCGAAGATTGAGATGCTTGGATATTTTGTATCTGACATAAAGTTAGGTAGCGAAAGATACTGTGGGTAAGATTTATGTATCCTGTTCAAGGTGACAATTTGTTGGGGTGGGTTCATCAGAGTGAGTTAGGGGTGAGTTTACATCCCAACAAAATTCCTCAGGTCCAAGTGGATGAAGTATGTGTTGGTAAAGACAAATTTGTAAAAGAGTTTAAGACTCTCTTTCAATCCAAACTGGGAAAGTTACTAGGATACAAGCATAAAATTAAGTTCAGAGTGAATGCTTGACCAACTGTGGCCAAGGTCCGTAGAATACCTCTGCATATGCAGGCAGCGGTAGAGATTGAATTAGGCAGATTTTGTGATTGTGGGGTGATTGAAGCAGTGGAAGCCACTGAGTGGTTGGCCCCCATAGTCTTGGCACGCAAAGGGAATGGGGATATCCGTCTTTGTATGGATTTGCGTTCCCTCAATAAGGAAGTCATTGTGGACAAATTTCCGTTACCAAATATCGAGGAGATGGTATCAACTTTTGATGTTGCCAGGATTTTCACCACTTTAGATTTGGTATCAGCCTATCACCAAATTGAACTTCATGAAGAGTCACAAGATCTCACAGCCTTCGTAACTCCTTTTGGCACGTATCGATTTAAAAGAATGCCATTTGGTTTGGTTTCGGTGGCGGCTGTTTTTCAGAGGATTATGGGAAGGATTTTGAAGGGGTTACCTGGTGTGAAATGTTACCAAGACGATATTCTCATTTTTGGTGCATCTCTTGTTGAACATGATCAAAGAGTAAGGAATGTTCTCAAGAGGTTGCAACATGCTGGTTTGACGCTCAAGGCAGAAAAGTGCAAATTCGGCGTCTCAGAGGTCAGTTACCTGGGGTACAAAATTTCAGAAATGGGAATCAGACCACGTCTGGATCTTGTTGAAACTATCAAATCTTTGGAAGCTCCTAAGAGAAGAGTTAGCATCCTTCATTGGTATGGTGGAGTACTATAGCAAGTTCATTAGAGACAAAACCTTTTCAATGAGAAAACTGTTGAAGAAAAATGTGGAATTTGCATGGGACGCACAATGTAGCAATGAGTTTGAGGCAGTGAAACAAGAGTTGAATGATGCGCCTTGCCTGAGGCTTATGATCCTTTGTGTGACACCAGAGTTGTTTGTGATGCCAGCTCAAAAGGTTTGGGGGCTCTTTTGATTCAGATCAAGAATGGGAAGGAGAATTTGATAGCTTGTATGTCACGTACTTTGAGGAATGCGGAATGTAATTATTCTGTTATAGAGAGAGAATCTCTTGCCGTACATTGGGCAATCAACAGGTTTAGGCAGTTTTTATGGGGAATCAAATTTACTGTGCATACAGATCACAAACCATTAGTTGAAATTTTTTATAAGAAATGTCTTGACTCAATTTCTTCCCGCATCAGGAGATGGTGGTGAGTTTACAAGAGTTTAGTTTCAATGTTCAGTATGTCCCTGGTGTCAGCAATCACTCTGCTGATTGTTTATCAAGGTTGGTAAATGTCTCTGAAACTGTAATGTTGGATAGTGAAGATTTGGATGAAGATGAGGTTGTGAGTGTGTGTGAAGTCACTGATGGAACCATTTCTGAGAAGGAATGGCTGGATGAGTTACAACTTGATGAGGAAATCGCTCATGTCATTCACGTTGTGAATTCTGGCAAACTTAACTCTACTGCGTTAGGTTGTCATAAAGGGAAGTGGAGCAAAATTCTGGAGGAACTGGCAGTAGACAGAGGATTTTTGTTGCGTGGGACAAGATTGATTCCACCAGCTAAAGTGAGACAAAGAGTATTACAACTTGCTCATGAGGGTCACATGGGGATTGTGAAAACTAAAGGTAGACTTCGGAGAGATTTTTGGTGGCCCTCTCTTGATCATGATGTTGAGTGTATGATTAGAGATTGTGTGGAGTGCTTGTCCTGTGAGAAAGGTCTCAAAACAAATCAGTTACCTATGGTATGCAGAGCCCTTCCCAAATATCCCTGGGAGGAGGTTGCAATGGATATTCTTGGACCAATAAAAGGAGAACATGGTACTCCTTATATCTTTGTTTTGATGGATCTGTATTCCAGGTGGGTGGAAGTGTCTTGTATTCAGGACATTTCTTCTTCTGCAGTGATCAGGTTTCTTGAGGGTGTGTTTAAAAGAGAGAGCTTTCCCAGGTTTTTGCTAACAGACAATGGTGTGCAAGTTTGCTCTAAAGAAACGGAATCCTACCTGGAGAATTGTGGGATTGAACACAAGACATCTGCTTTGTATCACCCTGAGCCTAATGGTGCCATCGAAAGGGTGATCAAGACATTAAAGGAGGGTATACAATTAGCAAGGGCTAATCATTTGGATTGGAAGAAAGAGTTATTTAACAGGTTGGCAGGTTATCGCTTCTCTCCGCATGGTTCCACAGGAAGATCTCCTTTTGAATTATTCAAGGGAAGATCTCCTTCAACTAGTGTATGTCCTGGTTGGATGTTTTGGAACAAGGGTTGTGTTGATAATACTCCTGGAGAATGGAGAGAGAAAGAGTTTAATGCCCAACTCAAGCGAAAAGAAAATTTTGACTCTAGCAAGCATGTGAGGAATGTGGAAGTTAAGGTGGGTGATTTTGTAAAAGTTAGAGCGCCAAAAGGGTGTGCGGAATGGTCAAAATTTACCAGGAAGTTACAAATTATTAAATGTTTCAAGAATGCTGTGAAGACTCATGATGGACGTATATGGAATAAGAGCAGGATTGTGGTTCTTAGACAGCCTCATGTTACTTTACCTCTTACGTCATCTGTTCCTCAACAGAATAGGTTTAGAATAGGAAATGACAGTTTGCAAGATGTTCGCACGAGTTTTCCTACTACTCACAGGAGGAGTGTAAGGGAAATCAGGAAACCTGCATATCTCAAAGATTTCGTAGTGTGATACTTTGTAAAGAAGTTTTTATTTGCTTTGTATATGTATAACTTGTGAGGTATGTTTTTTTTTTTTTTTAGGTTGCTGTTTTTCTTGTTTAGCTTATTTCCAAGGGTAGTATTGGGTGTTCTTTAAATTTTTTCTATTTCATTGTTGTATGGGAGGGAGAAGTGTGGCGTAGAACCTCTAGCATTATGAGGTTAGTCACGTCACTAAGAATGTGATAAGCGGGGTTTGGTCAGAGCGGCAGTTGGACTTCCTAGGCCGTTGGATGAGGTGTTGATAATAAACCACTACTTACCTGTTTACGTGATGCCTGCATGTCTTCTTTGAACATCACAGCCCTCCCTCGTTGGTGACTCAGGACTACCCGCCTGGGCTCGAAGGACCGGTGGGCCAGAGCATACAATTGGCGCCCCAAGCTGGTGTAGCGCAGCCTTCAGCGACAGACCTGGCTGGGAGCTGAGATATGGAGAGGCCTACCAGGAGTCACCAGGCGACGGCGGGAAGCGTCGCCTGATGACACCCTAAGCCTTCACCAGGGCCGGGTCCATGCTTGGACTCACTCGGGCCTTATTGGACGGCACCCTGAAGCTGTCAATCAATCAATCAGGGAATTGTATGCGCGCTACTCACCCGTGAGGGTCTCAAGGCGCTGAGGGGGGAGGGGGGAGGTGCGCAGATCCGTTCAGCCGAAGAGCCAGGTCTTGAGGGTCTTCCTGAAGGTGTTCAGGTTGGGGGCGAGTCTGATGTCTGCCGGTAGCTCATTCCAGGCTCTGGCTGCAATGTGGGAGAACGATCTTCCGCCTGCTCTGGCTCTGTGGATGCGAGGGGTTTCAGCCAGTGCGAGGTTGGCAGATCAGAGGTTTCTTTTGGGTATGTGGAAGTTTATTCTGTCGTTGAGGTATTTGGGTCGGTTGTTGTGTAGGCATTTGTAGGCATGAGTGAGGATTTTGAAGGTGATTCTCTTCTCCACGGGGAGCCAGTGGAGTCTCCGCAGGTGTCGGCTGATGTGTTCATTCCGGGGGATGCCGAGGACGAGTCTGGCTGCGGTGTTCTGTATTGTCTGAAGTTTGCGGAGAAGGGACTTGTTGATGCCGGCGTAGAGAGCGTTTCCATAGTCCAGTCTGCTGGTGATGAGTGAGTGGGTGACTGTCTTCCTTGACTCCGGGGGGATCCATTTGAAGGTCTTTCGAAGGATGCGGAGGGTGTTGAAACAGCTGGAGGAGACGGCGTTGACCTGTCGGTTCATGGTGAGTGATGAGTCGAGTACGATGCCGAGGTTTTTGGCGTGGTCTGAGGGAGTAGGTGGGCTTCCGAGGGCGGAGGGCTGTCCGTCCTTCACCTGCATGCGGTGCTGTTCCCAGCATGGATGGCCCGCCGACCCTGGTAAGTCAGTATGGAGTGGGGTGGCGGGCGCTAAGAAAGATCGAGAGCGGCAGCCTGGGCTCTCCCGCGTGCCTGAGACTTACCTTGGTTAAATGAGACTGTGGCAATGCCTGAAGCAGGAACACAGATTGGCTACTGAATACGGAGAGGCTAAGGGAGAGATCCGCTCATAGCGCCAAGCCGACATAGCCGCAGTTGCCAGATTGCGTACGGTGGCGCGACGGATATGGTTTTTGCCAGTGGCCTATGGATGGTCTTGTCCCTCATTTTGAATCCACGGGACCCAGGGGACACTTGAGCAATGAAGGGGAGTGCGAATTGTGCCTGGGGCCCACACCATGAGGTCGATTCTGAGAGACACTGGATGCTGAAGAGAGCGTTAGGAACCCTCCTTGCCTGGTGTGGACACTGACTTAACCAGCAGGTGCTTACTCGGGGACGCATGCGGAGAAGGGGCCCGTCTGGAGCCTTCACTCCCATTTCACCTCGAATATCCTTTTCTGGAGCTCCCTGAGCGGCGACGAGTTGGTTCAGGCACACGGAGTGAAAGCGCTGGAGAGGGCCCATAATGCCAGTTGCTGACAATAGCGACCAGCCGCGCCAAGAAGAACCGCACCCTAACGGAGATGCTCTTCTATCCATCCGGGGGTCCTCCTGGCAAACCCCTCTCCCCCCCCCCGGACTCTCTGCAGAGCCAGGATGAAGGCACAGTGGTAGAGCCGGTGACACGCTCCTTCTTGGAATCCCTGTTCATGTCATTTAGAGACGACCTACAAGCAGTCGGAAGAGGCCATCAAAGAAATCAGGAGAGATGTGGACTCGTTGTGGGACCGCGAGGAACAGGGAGATGGCCGGGAGGAAGAGTTTGAGTCCCTTCAGCAGGAGATTATCCGCCTTCACGAGCAACATAATCGACTTGCAGGCTCATGCGGAGGATCTCGAGAACAGATCCCGCCAGAATAATGTCCGATTACAAGGCATAACTACTAAAGCGGAGGTGGAGGACCTCTTTGGCTACGTCAGGGACCTCTTCTGTCTTATGTTGGGGGCATCTGCGGAAACTGAAATAAAGATCGACCAAGCACACCGTGTTGGACTGCCACGCTCTAACACAGCCCCACCAGCAGACATTCTAGCATGCATTTAGGACTTCCAAGTCAAAGAAGAAATATTGCTTAAAGCCCGGGAGAAGCACTCCATCAGCTTTAGAGACCAGACCCCGACACTCTAACAGGACTTGGTAGCAATCACACTGCAGAAACGGAGAGAGTTCTAACCTGTCACCATGCACCTACGAAGCAAGGGGGTGCCCTACTCCTGGGGGCACCCCTTCCGCATTGTATTCTGCCTGGCAGGGAAACTTTTCCAATTGAGATCCTTGGCAGAGGCCTACCAGGTCCTGGGTCTGGACATACCCACGGAACGGCGAGCGTCGGATTCCTCCTCCCCTCGCCCGAGGGAACGATGATCACGCTGGTGCAGATGCCGGGCGAGGGGGGGAGATGGCCCGCCCGGACCCCACGGAGATAGCCAAGGGCAGCTGACGGCGCTGGAGGCAATCCCCACGGTGATGGCCAAGACTGACGATGCATGGGATGGCCGGTCACATAGCAGACTCACTACTGGCTGGCTGGCTGGCCGGGTGGTGGTCAAATACGCAGAATTGCAAGACTGTGGGACTGAAAGTAAGTTGATGTTCCAGTTGTCAAGTAGTCTTTTCTTCTTTTTTTTTGGGTGTTTTAGCTGGGGCCCACACACACTTTCACAGCAGACACAAGATAAACACACGACACTTACAAGGATTACAACATTAGCTAGCGGCCTCCCTAGACTCGCCAGATTGCCATATTCTATAGCCTCTATCACTCTAGATGGACCCAATGCCGGCGACGACACTTAAGGTTCTTACTCTCAATGTGTGGGGGCTTAACAACCAGGTAAAATGCAGGGCATGGTTATCGTACTTAGAAAACTCGGTGGCTGACATATGCTTCCTTCAGGAGACTCACTTTCTCTCCAAGGACTGTCACCGCCTCAGATCACGTACCTTCCCCCACTAGTTTTTCTCCTCTGCCTCAACGAAGTAGCCTTACTGGTGGCACGCTCCTTCAGGGGGAGGGTGGGACAAAGAAGGGCAGAAATGAGGGGCAGACTTCTCACTTACCATTTCACGCTAGGGGGCCAGTCTTTAGTGGTGGGCTCTACTTACGCTCCAAAAGAGGGGCAGGAGGCCTTCATACACACTGCGCTGGCGGAGGCGCTGTCTACTGCCGAGAGTAGGGTCCTGCTGGGGGCAGACCTCAACCTGGTATTCAACAACATCCTAGACAGGTCAACACAGAGACACGGCCAGACGGGGGCGCTATCAGAGGAAGGATATGGGTGGTTGAGAGACCCAGGACTCTGGGATTTATGGAGGGCCTTCCACCCACATATGCTAGGTTGGACTATCTACTAGGCACGACAGACACACTCACCACAGAGACGGAGATACTCACGGCAGAGCTTTCAGACCACGCTGTGGTGACACTCTCACTGTCTCTTCCTCTGCTGGAGCCTTCCACTTGATTGTGGAGAATGAGAGAAACTATGTTACAACGTCCTGAGGTAGTGACACAGGTCCAACGAGCTATAACTGAATATCTTGCCCATAACGACACCCCTGACATTCCCATCGCTCCATTGTAGGAGGCCCTCAAAACAGTGGTTTGGGGGAACTCTGCGATTTCAGCAGCCGACAATAAAGCGCGCAAAGAAAAGAGGAAGACCCTCACCAACCAAGTCAAAGAGCTAGAACGCATACACCAGCGCACAGGCGCCCCGAGGGTCTGGCGCCAGTTGTCAGCTCTCCGCTCCGAGCTGGCAGGCATTGATTTAGACCAGGCGGAATACGCTGCCCTTCGCTTGCGCCACTCTTTTTATGTTGGTGGAGACAAATGTGGCTGACTTCTAGCTAATAAGCTACGTGCTCAGCGACAAGCTCTAGGGGTATCCTCCATATATACACCAGGCGGGGACCTAGTTACCGAGGACAAAACCATCGCAGACATCTTTAGAGACTTCTACGCACACCTATATTCTAGCCAACACCTTGACCCCGCAGACAGTGCTCGGTATCTTCAGTCCGCTCACACGACCCTTCTTCCTTCAGATCAGTTGTTAGAAAGAGTAATACATCTAAGACCTTTGACACAACCGGATCGCATTTCAAGAGAATCCTTTTTAGAATCTCCAATTTGGCACAACTCCATTATTACTATTAATAACAGATCCATCTTTTGGAAATCTTGGAGATCAAAAGGTATAATTTGGGTTAAACATCTTTTTGATGGCTCGTCTCCGTGCTCTTTTCCCCAATTTCAAGCTTCATTTCATTGTCCTCGCTCCTTCCTACAGAAATTCACCCCTCTGATGTCGGTCATTCTTGACACTTTCTATTCTCTCCCCTCTTCCCCTCCTCCTTCTACTTTAAACTCTCTTCATACGATCCTTCTATCCCTACCTAAAGCTTCTCTCATTTATAAATATTATTCAGCTCCTAATCCAGAACGTACTAAAACTAAATTGGAACTTTCGTGGGAATCTGACCTGGGATGTGAATGGTCTATCATCTTCTGGGACAAACTTTGGTCCCGCTCTCTCAAAATCTCTCGCTCTGCTTCTCTCACTCAATCTATGTTTTTCCTATATCACAGACTCTATTTTACCCCTATATCTATTGCTAAATTTTCCCACTCCACTGATACTAACTGCTGGACCTGTGGTGCTTCTACTGCTGATCTTTTACATCTTCTCTTTCTTTGCCCTTCGGTCTCTCTTTTTGGGAAAAAGTCTGGTCCTATATTTCCCGTATTTTCACCATTACCACCCCTTATTCTCTCCCTCTTCTTTTCTCTGGTAGTCTATATGACTCCTTAAATCTTCCCCCTTACACACATGGTCTTTTCGACCTTATGCTTGCACTAGCCTTTCAACACATCACTCTTAACTGGAAAACCCTTACAAAGCTTTCTCTTCAGCACTGGTGGAATAGTCTCTGCCACTTTCATCGTCTTGATATTGCTTTCGCTTCCTCCTGCAGACCAAAAGTTAATGGAGACCTTTTTTGGTTACCCCTGACTCAATACTTAGATAATCTAGTTTAAGCAGATAATTCTCGTTCCCATTCTGAAAATTTTAAACCTCCTTGAACGTACATTTTCTCTGATTATTGTTCCTTACCTTTCTTGGTTTATTGTATTTATTAAGTATACTAGTAATACTACTTACATTCCTATGTAAATATGCATTATTTTATTTAATTTTGTCAAGTTGCAAAAATATTCTCTTCCCCCACCTCTCTCCTTCTCCCTCCCCCTCCCTTTCCTTTATTCCTTGTAAAACCAAAAAATAGCTTTCTCCTTTGGTTCTTAATCTAGCCACTTTTTTGATATTCTTCTTTCAGTATGTTTATTCTGTATTGCTGATCTATGCATTTCTTATAATTCTTTAATAAAGCTTTTAAACATAAAAAAAAGAAAGAGTAATACATATAAAGGAAGTTATTACAGCAATTTCCTGTCTGAAACTTGGGAAATCCCCAGGCCCAGATGGTTATCCGTTGGTTTTCTACAAGAATTTCTGTCCCCTAATTGCTCAGGTTCTTACGTGGTTATTTAACTCCTTTGCTGCTCCTGGAGTGATACAGGCCTCAGTGATGACCACCTCTGTTGCTATCATCCGCAAACCAGGCAAAGATAAGTTCCAGTGCAGTTCATACCGGACATTTCTCTTTTAAATGAGGGACCTGAAACTGTTTACAGGTATCTTGGCTGGCAGGCTTAGCTCATACATGCCTTCCATTATTGATCCAGATCAAGCAGGCTTCATCCCCCAGAGACAAACGAGCAACAATATCAAGCATATTCTGCATATCGTAGAGAAAGCTTCGCGCACGCCGGGTGAACTCATGCTCCTGGCAATAGACGCTGAAAAGGCCTTCATTAGATTACACTGGCCTTTTCTGGAGCAGGTTTTAACACACTCTGGGCTGGGGGAGAAATTCAGTACAGAGGTTCTGAACTGCTGTCACTCGCCTACGGCGACAGACCGGATTATTGGCCACACCTCTACTCATTTCCTGATTGGCAGGGGCCCACTGTCGCTCCTGTTGTTTGCCCTGTACATGGAGCCCTTGGCTCAGAGGGTCTGGGACAACCCCAGGATCACCAGTGCAGTTTTTGGGGGACAGCAACACACTATAAGCCTCTGCGATGACGATGTGTTAGTAACACTAGACAGGCCCATCATGGCCCTACCAGCCTTCCTGAAAGAACTGGAGACCTTCGGTGGAGCTTAGGGCTTCCGGGTCAACGTGGAGAAATCACAGACGCTTAGCCTCTCTCTACCCCCCAACTGGTGGACCAGCTGGCAATGCAATACCCTGCCCAATGGGCGACAGAGGGGATCCCCTACTTAGGGATCAAATTAGCAACTTCCTCTCTTAACTACCAGTCTTTATACCAGCAAGTCTGAAGCGACTTAGCCCGCTGGAAACATCACCAGATTTCCTGGCAGGGAAGGATAGCGATTGTCAAGATGTCCGTGCTGCCAAAGATATTATACTTTTTTCAAACACTCCCACTAACACCGCCGAAGGGTATGATCCCTAAACTCCAGGCAGAATTGCTTCAGTTCATTTGGCTTGGAAAAAAACCACGCATGAAGAAGGAACTGAGCTTCCTCCCCCTCAGGGCTGGAGAATTAGGCATTACAGATCTCCAATTATACTATCAGGCGCCACAACTGCGCTACCTAGTGGAGTGGAATCAGTCTGAATCCAAGAAGCATTGGCTGTTTCAGGATAGAGCAATGGCGGGTATGTCACTTTGGAAGGTTCCCTTCCTAAAGAAGATGCATAGACCTCGGAATATATATCTATCCCCCATCACAAAGGTGACAATGGAGGCCTGGGACCGGACTAGCATTTGGTGCGTAGTGACGTCTTTCCTCTCAACCATATCACCACTGTTGGATAACCCCGGGTCTGGGCCCCAGGACATTCGCGAAGTGGCGGCAGTCTGACTGCTGCTCTATGGGACACATGTTTGACAAGGAGGGAGTGATCCCCTTTACTCTAGTGGGCACAGACTTCGGGCTCCCCGGAACTGAACCCCTCCCTTATATGCAACTCCGCCATTGGTTACTACACCTGCACAACAGGTCTAATACACAGTGACATCTCACCCCATACGAGAGATGGCTGATCACTATAACTCTAGATAAAAAACTTATATCCGAGTTATATGCTTTCTTGAAGCAACGTAATAAACTTATGTAAAACGCCAGTCAAAATCGATGGGAAAGGGACCTGGGGAGGCAGCTCAACGTCTGGGAATGGGAGGAGCTATACTACAGAGCCAGGCATACAGCTGGTAACACAGTGCTCACTGAAACATTCACCACGTACTGGTATTGTACCCCTGTCCATCTTCATAAAGCCAACCCGGCTCGGATTGCAGATTGCTGGAGGGGCTGTGGGGCACAGGGGAAGCTGGTCCACCTACTCTGGGATTGCCTGTGGCTACTCCTTTACTGGACGTAAGTGATTGACATTGACTTGCATCTTAACACATAACTGCCAAGATTCTCCGCCTATCCAATCTTAGGCCTACCTAATCCTCTAACCTACCCCCTAAAATCCAGGCAGGGGAAACAGATCGGCTTGGCACTAGGAGCAGCTATACAGAATATTATGTCACATTGGGGAACATCGCAGATACCCACCCATATTGGATGGCTGCACCGACTATGGCACATCCTAGGCAAGGAAAAGATCTCATTAACACTTGCTAACCAGGGTGCCTCTTTCGGAGACTAATCGCGCCCCTATTTGTCTTTGCTCTCACAGGACTTCCAGGAATTGACTTGCCCTAAATATCTCTGCCTCCTACGACTGCCGGAGACAGGCCTGGAACCCTAACTGAATCACCTATTAGCTATGAAATGTTGTTGTTGTCTTACACTTGGCAGAGGATAAGAAGTGAGTGGGGGGGGATGGGATTTGTTTGTTAAGATACTTGAATGCCAAGACATGCATGCTTTGATGAGCGTCCTCGAGAGGCTTCGAGATGTCTGTATTATTGAATTGGCACTGTTTTGAAAGATAATAAAAAGAAATGAACCATAAATTGTGATTCCAGAGACAAACTTGATCCAGTGATATTTTCCCATTTGGAAATCATGCTTATAAAACGTAATCCCAATGTTGTCCTATGGAAGATATAAGCCTTGCAGTAGTGAAAAAAGACTTTGAGAGTTTTTCCCTACCAGGACATTTAAAACTTAAAGGTACATGTCCTGCCTTTTAAATGCAGTGCAAGCTGCCCTCTGGGCTGTCCAGAGCCTACCTTAGGGGTGACATATGTATAATAAGGGTAGGTGTGGGTGTGGCAAAAGGTTTATTTTGCCAGGTCGACATGGCAGTGTAAACTGCACACACATGCTCTGCAATGGCATGCCTGAGACATTGTTAAAGGGCTACTTAAGAGGGTGGCACAATCAGTGATGCAGGCCCACTAGTAGCATTTAATTTACAGGCCCTGGGTACAGGGGTACCACTTAACTAGGGACTTATAAGTAAATTAAATATGCCAATGGGGGATGAATCAATGTTACCATGTTTAGGGGAGAGGGCACAAGCACTTTAGCACTGGTTAGCAGTGGTAAAGTGCACAGAGTGCTAAGACCAACAAAAACGAGTTCAAAAAAAGTGGAGGAGGAAGGCAAAAAGTTTGGGGGTGACCCTTCAAAAATGGCCATTTTCCAACAAATGCAAATAGCGAAATGTGCTACTTTGCATCAAGGAGGTGTACTGTGGGTGGTTCATGGGCATTCCCATAGAACCATGCATGGATTTGCTCCAAAGCCACATCTACTACAAAAAGGTAGACAAGGCTCTACACCAAAAATGTACACCTCCTTGAGGCAGGCGCAACATTTGAGAATTGTTTTTTTTCTCCAAACTTTTCCAAGTTTTCATGTGTGCTGTACAGTACAGCACACTAGTAAAGTTGGAAATGTTTTAAACTATTTGCAGGAAAAGTATTTTGTGCTGTACAAAAACCTCTACTAGATATCACACTCACACCTTTACACTATGGTGCAAGGGTTTGTCCGTGGTGAAAGGCCAGTGCAGGGGGGGAGAAACAGTGCCACATCATAGTAGATACTGGTACTGTTCTACTCTCTGCATTTGATGCAACACAGGGCAGCAACTTTGGTTGTTGTGCAGCTTTGTCACTTCTTTGTAAACTTGCCCTTTAGAGTTAGAAGTTTTATGGTATAACTAGGCTTTACAGAAGTATACTTCAAGCGTATCAGAACTATATTGAGGTTCCTGGTGCATAATAAGGGGTACTGGGAAAAACTGGTGCAAAAGCTCTTTTTAGGAACACATCACAACAAGTGATTTGAATAAAGAGGGCAGATGAGGCATACAAATAAAGGCTGAAAGAGCTTGTAAGTAATAGTGCTCACAGGAAAGCCGTGATGGGTGAAAGATAAGAACAACAGCACATCAGACAGCTTAACTTGCAGAGGATCAAGCTGCTTTTCCTTGCACCAGGTGACAAACTTCGACCAATGGCCTAAATAGATTACATTTCTGGAAGGGTGGTGAGCAGCAAGGTTGACATCTATCACCTCCGAAGGAAGATCAAAGGCTCTCATCTGGTTCCACTCAGTCACTGAATATGGAGATGTAGATTGTGGAGGTTTAGATGCAACACACTGCCTTGCTGCTCTGATGATAGATCCTCTCAAAGAGGCAGGCAAATGCTGTTCTAAGTACCAAACTCTCCTGGCCCAGTCGGGGCCACCAGAATCAGCTGTGCTCAGTCCTGCTTTACTTTGTTCAGGACTTGCAGGATCAGTGGCAGTGGTAGAAATGCATCTAGGAGACTGGAATACAAGTGAAGGTCAAAGGTTCCTCTAGAGTCCCTCGAGTAGGGAATTCAAGAGCAGAAATAGCAGAACATTGAGTATTTTCAGAGGAAGCAAAAAGATCTACAGAGGTCACACTCCAGCTGTTGAAGGTATCCTGTGCTACCTCCGGGATTTAGGTGGCATTCATTATATGCAAGATAATGTCTGATGAGCTGGTGTGCCCTCACATTGAGGGACCCTACCAGGTGAATTATTGTCAGGGAGACATTGTGAAGGTCTAACTTTCACCAAAGCCTCACACCTTCCACACAGAGCATGGAACACTGCTCTGCCCAGCGTGTTGAAATATCACATGGCGCTCATTTTGTCTGTCAGGCCCTGCACCTGACGGAAGGAAGAAATTCTTTGAGGGCCAGGCGGATATATTTACAAAAGGTTGATTTAATAGCACTACTTCTACAGAGAAAAAAAACCCTCTGACTTTCATGTTGTCCAGGTTACCTCTCCATCCTAGAGAGGACACTGCCATCACCACCAAGGGGTACCAGAAGGATGCAAGACGTTAGGAGATCAAGCAGTCTCAAAAATGTCAAGGCTCTGTCAGTAGCTGTCGCCTGAAAGTTTGCCCTTGTGATCTTATCCATAACATCCCTGAGGAAAGGAAGCTTTTGAGAAGGTCACAGATAGAACTTGGACTTGTTCATAGAAAATCCCAGAGAGGAAAGTAACAAAGCCATTGTCCGAAGGTGGTTAAAGGCTAGCTGGGGAGAGCCCACCTTCAACAGCCAGTCATCAGGGTATGGGAATACATTGATCCCCGGCCTGTGAAGATGGGCAGCAACCCCCGAAATTACCTTTGTAAAGCCCCAAGGTTCCAAAGTCAGGCCGAAGGGTAGGATAGTGAATTGGAAGTGGTAAGACTTCACATGAAAGCAGAAACACTTCCTGATTGCCTGAAAGATTGGCACATGACAATAGGCCTCCTGCAAACCTAGGGATACCATCCAGTCCTTGGGATCCAAGGCTAAAGAAAACTGAGCCAGTGTCATCATTTTTAGCTTATCCTTTCTAAGGAACAAGTTCACCACTCTAAGGCCCAACACCGGTCTTAGGTCCTGTTGGGGACAAGGAAGTAACCAGAATAGCAGCCTATGTCCCCCTCTGCCTCGGGTAGAATTTTGATGGTTCCCTTAGCAAGCAACATTATCACCCCTTGGAACAAAATGATGTTATGGTTCGAAAAGGCATGAATAAAAAACAGAAGCAACATGAGTCAGAGTGCGCAAAAAGGGGAGGGCGTACCCTTGCCGAATAATTTGAAGTACCTATTGATACAATGTGACCGTGCCAAAGGGGCCTTCTCGACGCCATCCAGTCCAGCTTCCGTTCCAACCACAGCAATGAGACCACCTTAATAGTAGCAACCAATGACATCAGATTTATCCTCGACTGTGGCGAGACTGCAGCCCTGATCCTCCTTGACCTCTCAGTGGCTTTCGACACAGTTTCCCACCACACCCTCATCGCCAGACTCCACCAAATCGGCATCAGAGGAAATGCCCTCAAGTGGATCACCTCCTTAGTCACAGGACGCACACAGAAAATCAGCCTACCGCCCTTCGCCTCCGAACCCAAGAGCATCATCTGCGGAGTCCCCCAAAGATTCTCCCTCAGCCCCACCCTTTTCAACGCTACATGGCTCCACTGGCCGACATCGCCTGTACCCACGGACTCAACATAATCTCATACGCTGGCGACACCCAACTAATCCCATCTCTCATGGAAGACACCGCCACAACCAGAGTCAACTTCCAGAACGCCATGACCAATGTCGCCAACTGGATGAGATCCAACTGCCTGAAGCTGAACACAGACAAGACGAAGTGCTCATCTTCGGAAAGAACATCTCCCCATGTGACGAAACGTGGTGGCCCACTGTACTCGGACCCTCACCTACCCCTACCAGCCATGGCTGCAAACGGCATCATCCTGGACCGCGATCTCTCAATGAAGCGCCAGGTCAATGCAGTAGCCTCCTCCTGCTTCCACATCCTCCACATGCTTTGTAAGATTTTCAGATGGATCCCTGTCAACACCAGGGAAAAAAAAACAGCCGACTAGACTATGGAAACACTTTATACGCCGGAACATCCTCCCATCTCCTCAAACGACTACAGACTACAGACTGTACAGAACACCGCAACCAGACACATCCTCTACCTCCCCAAATGAACCAGCATCACCCTCTATCTCAGAAACCTCCACTGGCTCCTCGTCCAGAAGAGATGCCAGCTCAAGCTGCTGACCCATGCCTACAAGGCCCTCCCCTTGGTTCAAGTGTGACAGACCACTGAAATTCATCAGTTATTGTTAGTGACACACACTGTAACGTGCGCCACAATTCTTTGCACTGCATTTAACATCACACATTACCAAGGCGCAGTGGGGTTTGGCCACCCACAGTGAGTTGGGTACAAGGCCTGAAAACAGGCAGACCCCATGCCCAACCCCCAGTGAGCACAGCTGAAGGCGATGCACAGCAAGAACTGTCTGCTGCGATTTGGGCTCAGGGCCTCTTGCCATATCCTGTTCCTAACACTAGTTGTGCACAGCCATAGGCCTTGCACAACAGGGTTTTGCCACCCACTGTGGGTTGGGCAGTGGACCTGGTAGCCAAATGCTGTGTGCAAACTGGGTTGGTAATTATGTGCTTATTTTAAAAAAAATGCAGCTAACCCCTTCTGCATATAACCAGTGACTCCCAGTGGATGGTTTGATTCAGGGCATCGCCCGGGGCCAGGCCCTATGACCTCCCCAATGTGCAGTGCTGAAGGGTGTGCATAACGGAAATTAGCACCCAAACAAACTTGGGCATAGGGCCTGCCCGGAGCAATGACCTATGGCATACCCTCCATGGATGGCCAACCACTGCTGCTCATGGCCCTGAGCCCAACCATCCGCTGACATAGACTTCCTCTGCTCACATCCCAGAGCCCAACCCTCTGTATGCGGCCTTCAGTAGATATGGTCATTAATGGATGTTTGGGCTTAAGGCCATGCACAGTGCAGTGGTGTGCAGCAACTGGCTTATATTAAAAAAAAAAAAAAGTCTGTTAAAGAACCAAACAAGAGGGCTAGGTCCTGTGCCCCACCGTGAGCTGCTTGAGCGCCTTCATGAGCTAGGGATCAGACATTCAGCCTTAAACTGGCTATCATCATTCTTGGACAAACGGACTGAGGAAGTCTGGCTGCCGCCCCACACCGCACAAGCCAGACCCCTGACTGTGGGCGTTCCGCAGGGCTCTGCCCTCACTCCCACCCTGTTCAATGTATATCTGACGCCACTAGCAATTCCTGCGAAGTCCTTAGGAGCAAAAGTCATCTCTTATGCTGATGACACGCAGCTTCTGTTTGCTTGCGGGAAGGGTAAGGACTTAAACGGGAAGCTGATCACACGATGTTTTACAGAGGTGTTTCGCTGGCTGGATTTGCACCACCTAAGGTGCAACCCGGACAAAACAGAGATCGTGACCTTTGGAAACCTCCCCCATAATTTTGTGGAAACCTGCTGGCAGAGCAACGTGCCACACCCTGGCTCTCCACAAAACTGCGTAAAGAACTTACGGATCAAAATAGACAGTTCCCTCTCCTTCCAACCCCAGATTCAAGCCCTGGTTGGGTCCTGCTTCAGCATGCTCTGCATGTTGAAAATATTTCTACCTCTTCTATCTGAGTTTGCTGGTAGAAAGGTAGTGCAGGCCCTGATTACGTCGAGGCTTGACTATGGTAACGCTCTATACCTCTGTCTCCCAGACTAGACTATCTCCTGAATAAACTGCAGGTGGTGCAGAACTCGGCCGCGAGACTGCTACTCAGACTCTCACCTAGGTCCCACATGACCCCGCACTTGAGGGCCCTTCATTGGCTACCGGTGAAAAAGAGGGTGGTCTTTAAGGCTGTGGTCTTATGCACAAGGCATTACACGAGACGGGCGTGTGAAATCTCAGTGAGAGGATCAGAGCATACATTCCTACACGCACCCTTCGCTCTTCCTCAGCGTACCTCTCAAGAGTGCCCCGCTTTATTCGTCTCAGAATAGGTGGGAGATCCTTTTCCTATATGGGACCACTGTACTGGAACAGACTCCCACCAGACCTACGGCTTGCTCACAGCCTGGATATATTCGAGAGGAAATGAAAAATCTGCCTTTTTAACAGCTAATCCAGTTGCCCGTTCGATTTCCCACTGCCTAGTGCCGGGACACTCTGCTGAGTAGCTGTGCGCTTTACAAAACAATATAACATATAACATTATCCCATCTGCACAATGTCTTTGGCTATGCGCAGTGGGGTCAAGCTGCATGTCCTGGCTGTAGGCCAGCCCTTCCTCCTAGCTCACTTAGACCATACAGCTTGCCCTTTGCCTAGGGTGACATTTTTTTTGTGCGATTCACAGACCTAAATTTGGTATCGCAAAGCCAGGTCAAACTTTATGCTTGGGTACCACAAGCCCAGGGCAAGCTTCTGAGACCTATGCAGGGTTCAAAGTTCTAAATCCATATATATGAAACCTTTAATAGGTGATGTGTGGGTTGGTGAAGCTTGAGATAAAAAGGCGGCCAGGTTCTGCAGAGCACGTCTCAGCTCAGGCCGCTATTTTAGGTATCTGGGATCCCTGGCGGCTCTAACTGTTTAAATTTGTTTTACTTGAAACAAGGGGGAGCCCTTTGATTGTTCCCCCTACTATGGCCTGGGTGTCAGGTTGTGCCCACCCTGTCTCCGTACTGTTGTGTAGTTCCTAGGAGTCCCCCAGGACCTGCGTGTTTTGGATGACCTAAGCTGAGGGCTTGGTGTCCCAACCACTCCCGGACACCCCCACAGGATATGTCACCCGTAAGACCAGCTAGCTCTAAAGTGCCACTACCACCCCCCTGTATTCTACAGTGGTGCAGGTAGTTTCTGGCAACCAATGAACATGACAACCCTGATTCCTCAGGGATCGTGGAAAACAGTACAGTACGTTTCACTCAGACACTCGTGCTTACTTTCTCTCAGAAAATACACAGGATGGCGATTAGGACGTTTCAATAAGTATTTATTGGTCCAGCGACAGCCTTGTGTAAAACATATGTGCTGCGACAATCAGGAGACCGAAAAAGACACACAATTGATGGACGGAATGCAGAACAAATCAAAACATTCACCCCCAGTCAAGACATCTGGGTTAAATCCATCCTTCTTTTGCTCACCATGCCACCCCAGTTTAGAACTGGCCATATGCAAATCAGTCTTGACCCTGTGCCTCATGGTAACAGTCCAGTCCTAACTGCCAAGCCAGGTCCTCCCTGGACTGGAAACAAGCATCCTAGGACCGGTTTCGGGGTTTCACCCCTCATCAGCCAGGATAGCTTGAATCCAGTGGCACAGTGAGCCCGGGACCCACGTCGGGACATACCCGGCGCACTTAGGGCCTGGCAGTTCGGGCTGGACTGTTCCCATTGGGCACGGGGTCAAGACTGATTTGCATATGGCTGGGTTCAAACTGGAATGGCATGGTGAGCAAAAAAACAATTGATTTAGGCCCAGATCTCTGTACTGGGGTGAATGTATGACATTGTCCTGCATTTTGTCCATCAATTGATCTTTTTGCATTTGTCACCCCGAGTGGGACGGGCATGCCCAGACGTGGGTGCCGTGCTCTCCATGCCACTGGAGTCAAGCTATCCTGGCTGATAAGGGGTGAAACCCCGAAACCGGGCCTAGGATGCTTGGTTCCAGTCCAGGGAGGACCTGGCCTGGCAGTTCGGGCTGGACTGTTCCCATTGGGCACAGGGTCAAGACTGATTTGCATATGGCTGGGTTCAAACTGGAATGGCATGGTGAGCAAAAAAACGATGGATTTAGGCCCAGATCTCTGTACTGGGGTGAATGTATGACATTGTCCTGCATTTTGTCCATCAATTGTTCTTTTTGCATTAATCAGGAGACAGAAGCATACGAAAGCTGGCTGTTGGCCAAGGATGAAAAAAAGTGGTGACCCTTATACAGAATCATTCTGCCATGCCGGAGGACATGTTTATGTACGTCAGGTACAGTGATTATGATAGAGTACCAAGAGCCTGGTGTTGAAGAGACAGGAGCAAGCTACTAGGTATAAAAGGTTACCTGTTTAGAATCATTATTGTCGTGTGGATGGGACAATGTATGTAAAATAGGGTACACAGGACAGGACCATCCTAAGGAACATGACACCCACTCCGCATCAAAAGGGCAACAAGGTCAGCTAGGTAATGATAAAGCTAACGCTATTAAAAAGGCATAAAAATCATTTACAATAAAACACACTAAAAGCACTTTAAAAGCCTGAAAAAATATTCATAAAAGTAAAGTCACTCTTTCCCTAAAAAGCGTTCAAAAAGGTCCTCTAAACGTGTATATGTTGGTAATATTACACTGAGCACCTTGAAAGCCATTACGCTCAGTCAGAGCAGAGAAGGAAAAAATAAAAGAGTCAGTTTTTACCTTCAATTTAGTAAATGTTTAAAAAGTTGCCAAACAGTTCCCAGCACAGGAGAGGCGAAATTGTTTTAAGAACCCTGTGCTGAAGACTCAACATCGCTGAACATTGTATCTGCAGGTGGCAGTCCCTCCAGAACTTCCAGTATCATGTCGATGAGCAAAGATGTTCATCTCTGGTTCCCACGGCAGCCGCCGGGGAAGAATTAGATGCCTGCACGCCTGATGCCGATGCCTGTACTTCTGGAGTAGAGCCAATGTCCCTTCCAACAGGAGCGGAAGCATCCCGTGGAGGCTCCAAGAATGCCGTCATCAACATGGGAATACGCTGGGGACAACTGCACACGTGGGCCTGCAAAGGCGCCAGTAGCGCTTTTATGTCCAGCGGTGCAACCAATCGAAGTGTCACACAGGTCCAACACGCAGCCAAATCCGCAGAAGAGGCAACGGAACACAGGCAGGACACAGTCTAGCCAGACCAGTCTTAAAGACAGGAACCAATGCGTAATCAGGTAGAACACCATGCCCTCACGACAACATCCTTCCAGCAGTGTTCTCTCCATTTCTTGAGGGATTGCGACGTCCATTGCAAAGCAAGAGTATTAAAATCAGGATGCCCGCTACCGAAAACAGGACCAAAGGAAGCCCTCCAAAAAGGCTTCCAAGTACGGTGTGTGAAGGCTGGAATTACTTCGAAGATGGTCTGAACGGTGGTTAAGAGACCTGATCCAAGTCGCTTAAATAAGTGTACGATCCCACTCGTATCAGACATGTTAAAGTTACAATGAACCATTTCTCCCAAATGGATTGGGAAGTTCGTACGGATCGGGCCTGTATCTCTGCTGAAGACCTTGCAACCTGGAGATCAAAAGTCTCTCGGGCTGAAGTTAAGGCCATATTTTGTTGAAACAACATGGCTTTCAGTCTGCTCAGCGAATCAAACCTTATACTGGAAACATGCAATGAAGGACACAGTGGTGCCTCCCTTACTGTGCGAGCAGGGGGGAACAATACTTGCTTACAGCAAACCACCCTGACGTTTACTGTGACTAGATGTGCGATGCCTGGCGCCATTCCACAACAGCCTTGATCATTCAGCACTAAATAACTTCCATTTGAAAGTAACTAAAAAACCGGATGAATCACGGCAGCTGGGGAGCCCTTCAAGTTGCAAGATAAGTTGACTTTTGACGCATTACACGTTCCATGAAGCGACACTTCTTTGCACACTGAAGACCCACTTAAAGCCTTCCCGCAGTCAGTACCACTTAAGAAAACTTCAGTGTCCTTATTTCTGCACCTATATCTATATGGTAACTCCCAGGTTTCCTGTATATACCCTTCACCTAACGCTTCATACCTGCCCGCTTGGATGTATCTGAGGCAGTATTGGAACTGAAATGTCGTGATTGGCAGTGTGATATAGCCATGAATTAACCATTCAGCAGCCGGTGACTCAGCTACTGTGAAAGGTAACTTCTCTAATTTTTCAATGAGCAGCAGGGTGTACTTTGCGTCTGTTGATCTGATTGTAAACCGAGAACAAACTTGTGCTGTTAATGTATCGCCATGGCACGTGGCCTGAACGCAATGATTGCAGCGTCCAGCTTAAAAGCATAATGGAGTGCAATTGAGATTGCCCATGTTGTAGAATAGACAAATCTTATTCCATTATGTTGACTGCCGAGGACACAATGTTGCCCAGTGAATAAATACGTGAAGAAAGTGTGGTCATACCATTGTCTACCACAGCCAGGGCCTTTTCTAGGTTAATCCTATCGATTTCACATAATCTCTCAGCAGCATCCTGTTGTGAGACTTTCCACAGTTCATTGTAGATGGCATACAAGAAGCGTTTTGTACGCGGTTTCTTGGGACCTAACAAGAAATCCCTAAGATCCATGTTGTCAGCTAGAAGGGACAAGTGCTGTTTCACCTGTTGTAGTGTTGAGGTTTTTAGCCATTCTAGGCACAACTTCCCAACACTATAAGAAGTCACTACCCCTGGGTCGTCAGTGTGTACATAGCGTGGGTCAGGCATGTGGATACTAAACCCTCTGGTCGTACCCTTGAATCTTGCTTGACACCTATTTGTGTCGATAGGCCAAACCAACCATCCCTTCCAATCGGGAGCTGAAGAATTGCATGTACCATTCTGTATCATTAAACCCAGTACCTCCTCACTAATCAGTGTGTCATTTGAAATACCTACAATAGGTATGGGTAAGGGGATGCCTGGTGTTTTCAGGTCTTTAATTTTTGCAAACCCGTGGTTTGTTGCACTGTTCCGTTCAGGAATATCATCTGTAACGGTATGAGGCAAGCTCTAAATAAAGCCTCTGTTCCCTGAACCTGCCAATCTTTCGTCCCCCAGATCGATTTTGTATCTATTGTGTCCCTCCAATAGTCAAAACCTTGTATAGACAGTTGGGAGATAAAAGGTGCTGAATATATGAGCTTGGTGTTTACAGCATCATTTTCTTCGCAGTTGCATTAGTCTGTACTAATTTATAGTAATATGACATTGGGTCTGATGTATTGAACCCTGAAAAGAATGCAAATTTCTGTGCGAATGTGGCAGAACTACCTTTTGATGGTGTCGGGCAATGTTCCCATTGATGGTAAGTATTTATAGTGCGTGGAACACTAGCTCTGTGCAGAAAGTGATGACCATAGTGCTGGTAACAATACATACTGTCGAAGTTAGGTGTATCTTCATACAATTCCCTGTAAGAAAATGCAGCAGATTGTTCTAAATCTGAGAGCATAGTATTTACAGTCTCAATGTCCCAATCGTCAGAGAATGTACTCGGGGTAATGAAATCATTCATTGAAATTTTAAACATGTGTGGAATTTTCAAATGTTCAGTAGGACCAAATACATCATATGAAACCCTATCCCAAACTATACCATCCGGCACTGTAACTGCTGAAATGTTCACTAGGGACAAGTCTCTTTGCTAGTATATGGTACTGAGGTACCCAGGGCATTCGTACACCAGGGGTCTCCTATGGGCTGCAGCATGTATTATGCCACCCATAGGAGCCCATGCAAACTGTTCTGCAGAGCTGCCATTCCAGTTTGCGTGAAATGGTGCCTGCACCTTTCACTTTAGATATAAGGTTTCCCTTATATCCCGGTCACTGCACTTTTAACCTATAAGTCACCCCTAAGGTAGGCCCTTCAGTCCAAGGGCAGGGTGCATGGCTCTAGGTGTGTGGGTACCCCTGCACAAGCAGAGGTACCCCAACAAACCCTAGACTACATTCTCTGGGCTTTGTAAGTGCGGGACAGCCATTATAAGGTATGTAGTGGACACTGGCAATTCGAGATGTCCAACTACATACTGGCTGCACCGAACCTGGTCATGTTTGGTGTAGGAGGCTGGCTTAGTATATAACGTACACCTATAGTGAGGCACCAAGTCCAGGCAACCCTTTGTGAAAGTGTTTAGGTCCTTGAAAACCAAAGCTCTCAAGGGGTAGCTGTGGAGAGCCGCTAAGGCTTATCCAGGAGGGGTGTAAAGCAGTTGTATGTACCACTATTGTCAGTAAGCTTTTCACACAAGAAAGAACCACACCAGGTGAGTAGAAAAATACTTTATATTTATTACTACACACTAGACACTAACTTGGTATACCTCCTACCCTGAGGTATCAATTACACACAAGAAATATTTAGAAAAGAGGTAGGTAGCATAGAAAAACACATAGGACCTCACCGGGGGTAAAGCCATATACTAAAATAGTGGAATGCAGAATGGTTTTCACAACAGGACTAGTACCCAAAGTTGGAGGACCCCAGGGGAGACAAGGAGCCACCCAAGATTAGTAGCCAGGGACCCCAAGGCGCCCGGGTGCAGAGTGATTACACCGGGTCAGACTTCCATCGGACAACACAGGGTAAGTCGCAGTTGGAAAATTAGAGTTCTAGGACCGTCTCAAAGGATCCAGAAGGAACCACTTGGATCAAGGAAGGATGGAGTGTCACCCCACCCATGGATACCCAGAAGATACAGATACCTGTACCAGGGAACCCGGGAGCATAGGGGTGAAGTGGTGTCAGAAACCACCGTAGACGCCAATGGAGGATCGTGGAAGTACAGCAGCTACAACATCTCGTGGACCAGGCCGGTGGAACCAGGATAAAGAATCAAGACGAGGAGAATCTGAAAGCAGAGGGGACAGAGTGCAAACCACATGGAGGTGACCAGGAGGCACAGGAGCACAATACCAGCCCTGGATGAAGGTGCTTGGTGTGGCACGGAGTAGAAGAAACAGCAGCTGTGGAGACCAGGTGATATTCTAGGAGCCCAGGAGCCTTTCATGAGCTGTCCCATGCCGGTTGACGAGTGCAGGAAGGTCAGTGGCTGGCAGGACCTCCAACAAGCCTTGGCAACCACAAGCAACGGTTCGTGGGAGGAGATGCTTGATTGCAGACCAGCAAGGTCTGTGGGACTAACCCAGCAAGGGTACATCAGGGCTGGCCCCCAGCACACAAGTGAGCCAGCAGGAATCAGTGGAGCCCCCTTGAGGACCCTCTGGCAGCAGGCACAGGAGGAGGCAAGGAAGCCCCAGCAGCACGCAGGAGATAAAGACCCACGATGCAGAGGATGCAGCCAGGACGACGTGCTTGGAGATGTGCTGTGCTGAAGGCAGGGGCTACTTGGAGCGTGAAGATCTTTGGTGAAGAGAGCCAACAAGCCTTGGTGACGACAAACAGATGCAGTGCACAGGGAGACAGTCTACATTGGCTGGAGAGGGATTACAGCCACACAACTTGCAGTGAAGACTGGTCAGGCCTCTGGTGAACCAACAACCCACTACCTGTGTTGCAGAGCCGGGCGATGTCCATGGGACAACAAGATCAGCAAACCGGTCGTCTAGGTTCCTGCAAATGCAGGTAAGTGACTCCTTTACTTCAAGGGCGATTCCTTCAGGCTGGGATGCAGACTGAGTCCTTGGTGACTCAGAGAATGTACGGCCATGGAGTTGCAGATCTTTGGAAAAGGACAGGGACGAAGATGCAACAGGATTCTTCCTACCAGGAGCAGTCTTGTTGTGGGTCCTGGCTTGAAGAAAGAGCAGAGTTCTAGTGTCCACCAGCAGAAGAGTCTTTGAACAATCTTCAGCGGCAGGCACTCGGTTCCAGAAGTTGTTGTCGGGACGAATCTATGAACCCACCCTCAGGGGAGCCCTTAAGTAACCCTAAAAAGGAGAAGGATCTCTTCTCTGGTGACTCACCAATCAGAGGGGGTCAGGGATGCTACTCAGCTGTCCTAGCCAGTCAGATGCTCCCAGGGGACAAGATTCAACATGGCAGAATCAAGGGGCCATGTGGAGGAGCTCTGGGCACCTTCCTAGGGAGGAGCTGGACAGGGGGTGGTCACTCCCCTGTCCTTTGTGTAGTTTCATGCCAGAGCAGGAGCCAAGGGCTCCTGAACTGGGCAAAACTGGTTTATGCATGGAGGGCACCAAATGTGCCCTTCAATACAGTCTGGTGGCGCTCGGAAGCACCCTCATCATACCTAATTCTAAAGGAGAGGTGGTCACACCTCTCCTTTACAGGAAATCCTTTGTTCAGCTTCCCCTGCCGGAGTTAAGTTCATCAGCAGGGGGGGCAGAACACTGTCTAGGGTCAGTAGCAGTGCGGGCTGGCAGCCAGACCCTGTAAGGCTACACAGGTAATTGGGGGGTCCTCTAAGGAGCTCCCCAGTACAGTATCATGCAACTGGAATCGGTGTAGTTGCATGATTCCAACATGTTTGATACCAAACATGACCAGGTTCAGGGCAGCCATTATGTAGTTAGACATCTCGACTTGTCAGTGTCCACTACATACCTTATAATGGCTGTCCCACACTTACAAAGCCCAGAAAAAGGAGTCCGGGGTTTGTAGTGGTATCTCTGCTCATGCAGGGTACCCACACACTTAGAACCATGCACCCTGCCCTTGGACTGAAGGGCCTATCTTAGTAGTGACTTATAGGTTTTAAGTGCAGTGACCGGGATATAAGGGAACCCTTATAGCTGAAGTGAAGGGTGCATGCACCCTGTCACGCAGACTGCAAAGGCAGCTCTTCAGACACAGTTTGCATGGGCACCTTTGGGTGGCCCAATACATGCTGCAGCCCATAGGAGACCCCTGCTGTACCAATGCCCTGGGTACCTCACTACCAGGTACTAGGGACTTATAATGGTACTCCAGTATGCCAATTGTGGGGTGTACAAAGTACATACCAAACAAATTTTGAGGAGAGTGCATGGTCCCTGGGGTCCGGATTAGCAGGATCCCAGTGAACTACAGTGAAAACATACTGAGACCAGGCAAAAAGTGGGGGGTATCTATGCCAGAAAGATCCTACTTTCCTACATACCCCCCTCCCAAACGAAAAAAAGATAACACTAACGTTGCCCACTTGAGTCCTCATTTTCTAAGTGGAAATTTCTGGAAAGTCCATCTGCATTGGCATGGTTACTCCCAGGTCTATGTTCCACTGAAAAGTCCATCCCCCTGTAGGGAATGGACCACCTCAAAAGTTTGGGGTTTTCACCCTTAATCTGTTTTAGCCATAAAAAGGACTTATGGTCTGTCTGAACACTGAAGTGAGTGCCAAACAGGTATGGCCTCAACTTCTTCAAGGCCAAGACAATGAATTGTTTGGAATAGTCAGGACGGGAGTTGAGTACATGGCCTTCTTTTTTAATTTATTTATTGACATTTTTAACAACAATACACATTCAGCTTGCTTTATCAAGACTGAATAATCAAAAAGCATCTTTGACCCAAATGTGCGAACAATCAAACAAAAAACAAAAAAAGGGGAAAAATTTCGAAAACAGACAGGAGGCTTAATACATATCACACATCACCGAGTTGAAGACGGTAGGCAGTGGGCCAGTGCTCATGGAGGGCACACCATATCAATATTCTTATCAGCTACTCATTTTGAACCTGCTGTGAGCGGCCTACAAATGTCAAGTTTCGACAACCATTTAATAGAGTTGACCTAATCTGGGTGCGCATCTGCATGTGGTTCTGGTGATTGTGAAGTGCGAGATGTAACTCGGATAGGAGAGGCAGGAATATCTTCCTGAAGTGTTTTTAGCCAGTCTAGGAAGGGGCCCCATATAACTTTTGGCCTGGAGGCTACGGGCATTAGCTCCCAGAAAGTCGAAAGTTGAGTGTGGCTGAAAGTGACGTCTTGAATCCAGGCCTTTAATGCGGGTGCTTTTTTGTCCCCCCAATGTATGGATACTCTGCGTTTAGCCATCAGGAGTAACAAAGTATGTAATTTGCGGTACTCGGCCTTAGTGTTTTTTACATAACCCAAAAGCCCAATGTCCGGCTGAGGATCGCTGGGCACCCCTAATATTTCATGAATTTTACTAAAAATGGCAGTCCAGAAGGAGGCAATGAGTGGGCAGTACCAGGACATATGTAAAAAGGTGGCAGGGGCATGGCCACATCTCCAGCATCTCTCATCTGGCCTCAACCCCATGCGGTATAACTGGGTGGGGGTTCTGTAGAACCTGTGCAAGAATTTAAAATGTATTAATCTCAGTTTATAATTGGGTGAGAGTAGCTGGAGTTGGCCGCATCTTTCGTCCGTCACCTGACCATCAAGCTCTTCATTCCAGCTCTGCTGGGCTTTAGGTATAGCCAGAGGTGCTGTGGCTTGCATCTAGCAGTACATTCTCGTTATTAGTCTGCGGGAACCTGTAGTACTTATCAACTGCTCTAGTACTGGTAATTGTTTGGGGGGTTTTGGAAAGGTGGCAAGTAATTGCCTGCAAGTGACTTTAATCTTAAAATAGAGAAATAGCTCCGAAAATTTCTTTGAGCCCTCGGCCATAGATTCCGGAGGAGCACAGAAAGTGTCTTCAGGGTACAGATCCGCGAAAGTTTCAAGTCCTATTCATTTTGCCAATGCCACGTTTCCATCATCAGCCATGGCTGGAAGCTGTGGGTTACGAGATAAAGGGGCGGAGGGGGCATATAGTATATTTCCAAGCCAGCTCTGATGCGTAGTCTGTCCCAGGCCCACCTTAGGGTTTCGACTGTATCTATCCCGTCCCTCGGCCTTCTGTATTTTTGATAAATGGCCATCGGAAGGGGAATAGGGGCTGCTATGTCCGTCTCGACAGCCACATGGGGCTGGAACGGGGCTGGATGTAACCAGAAATGCAAAAACTGCGCTGGTGCGCAGTACGCATATAATGGCATGTCCGGGGCCCCCAACCCACCCTGCGTGAGGGGGAGAGTAAGTATTTCCCAGGTAAAGCGTGCTTGCTTCTCTGCCCATACCAAGAAAATCATGAGAGACCGCAGAGTGTTAAAAAAGGCTTGGGTGAGTGGAAGTGGAATATTGATGAATAAATATAAAAATTTGGGCAAGACGACCATTTTCGCGATGGCTATTCTGCTGGCGAGAGAGATCGGCAGTCTAGCCCACACCTTAATTTTCCCTTCCAGCCAGGAGATCGCACAACCAAAATTTAGATTCCATATCTCTTGCTCATCCCGGCTTAACCAAATGCCTAGATATTTTACCGGGCCATCCGCCCATTTCAGCTGGTATTCCAGGTCGAAAGGTTTAGTAGCCGTAGTGAGGGGAAACAGGGTAGATTTGGACCAATTTATATATATGCCTGAGAGGCCACCAAATTTTGTGAGATCCCCGAGTAGTGGATCTAGGTTGACCTCTGGGTCAGTTATATACAGCGTCATGTCATCTGCATACAACGAGATCAGTAGCCCCCTGGTGCTGAACCCCAACCCTCTTGCTGCATGATGTTGGCGAATCCTGGCCGCGATCGGTTCCATTGCTATGGCAAACAGGAGCGGAGAGAGAGGGCAACCCTGCCGTGTACCGCAGGATATATAGAAGGGGTTTGAGATTACGCCGTTCATGCGCAGTCTCGCCGAGGGTGTTGTGTATAGCAGTCTGATTTGTGCTATGAAGTTTGGACTGAATCCGATCCTCCCCAATATGGCGAACAGATAATGCCACTCCAATGCGTCAAACGCTTTCGTAGCGTCCAAGAACGCCAATAGCGCCTTGGCTTCAGGGTTCAAGTAGTGCAGCACTGCGAAGAAGGTGCGGAGGTTATGGGCTGTGGATCTGCCGGGAATAAACCCGGATTGATCGGGTCTCGCTATCATAGGGAGTAGAGGCTGTAACCTGTTGGCTAGTAACTTGGCATAAATTTTGACATCTATGTTAATTAAGGAGAGTGGCCTATCAGAGTCCATCTCCTGGCCGGGTTTCCCGGGTTTCAATAGAGTCAGGATAATCGCTTCTCGCATTGAAGGGGGAAGCTCGCCTGTAGCTTGCGCTTCCTCAAATACCGCCAGCAGGCGAGGCGCAAATAGGTCTGCGTAGGCCTTATAGAACTCAGTAGGTAACACGTCTGACCCGGGGGCTTTGTCCGCAGGCAGACTGCCAATTACCTGCAGTATATCATTGGAAGTGAAGGGCTCATCCAGATATTCCCTATGTGCCCTTCCTAGCCATAGCAGCTCTATAGACTCAAGAAAGGGTTGGAACTCCCCTGGCACTGTCTGGTGCGTGGCTGTGTACAACGTGGTGTAGAACTTAATGAATTCACCTAGAACCTCCCCAGGGCCTCTTATTATAGTGGAGTCTTCTCCTATAATTTTGGATATGTACGTAACAGTGCGTGGCGTCCTCAGCATATTTGCTAGGGTTTTTCCAGGTCTGTCGCCCTCCCCATATCGCCGAGCTTGTGTTTTCCCATAAAATTTACCTCGCGCTGTGCCTCTTCCTCAAATTCGGTGACGAGCTCCCTAATAGTTGGTAATAGTTTAGGGTCTGCAGCGATAAAATAGTTAGTCTCAAGCTCCTTGATACAAGCCTCGAGGGAGGTCAGCGTGCCTCTGATGGCTTTGAGCACCCCGGCATGGCGTGATATGCATTTCCCCCGTCTAACCACCTTGAATGCCTCCCAAAGTGTTGCGTGTGTGGACACAGAACCAGCATTCGTTTCAGAGGAGTTGGCCTAACGGCTAGGGCGGTCGACCTCGAATCTGGGGAACTGGGTTCGAGTCTCGGCAATGACGCTGAACATCCTGTGATTCTGGGCAAATCACAATCTCCCCGTGCCTAACAAAAATGAATGTGTCCTCATGTAATGCAACTGGTGCTATGTAAAGCGCTCTGATACCCGATTCGGGTCAAGTTCGCGCTATATAAAACTCTGTAAAAAAAAAAAAAAAAAAAAAGTATTCCTCAATGTCCTTGATCTCCTCTCTAAAAGCGGAATCAAGAAGGGATTCGGGGCCAATTTCCAATTAAACATCTGTAGTGGGGTGTCCGGGATCGTCACTTGTAACATGCAAGGGGCGTGATCGGACAGTGTTCGGGGGAAATGTGTGCTATCAGAGGTCCAGGCTGCAATGTCTTGCGAGACTAGCAAAAAGTCCAACCGGGACCACGCCCCATGATACGCTGATACACACGTACCTTCCATTACCCCTGGGTGTCTCGTCCTCCAGATGTCTGTCAACCCTTCGTCTCGCATTAATGCGTTTAGGGCCTCACATGAGCTAGGATGCATACTGCGGGAGGTGCCTTTCCTGTCCAGTGTGTCATTGAGCACAGCGTTAAAATCACCTCCCCATATTATTGTGTCGCACCCCAAAATTTGAACTTTTGCCCTCACATTTCGAAAGAATTCAGGACAGTCCGTATTTGGACCATAAACTGCCACGAGTGTCATCTTCACTCCTCCCAACAGGCCATAAAGTGTCACAAATCTGCCGTCAGGGTCTAACTGTGATTCTATCGTTTGCCAATTTAGTCCTTGTCGGATCAGTATTGCTACTCCTCTCCCATAATTAGAATAAATAGAGGAGAAGGTGTGCCCCCAACGCTTGTCTTGCTGTTGAAACGCTGTACCGTCAGTTGCCACCGGAGGGCTATCCTTAGACAGTAGAGTTTCTCGTCCGTCGGTCTGTCCGCTGCCACCAGACAGGCTGTCTTCCCTCCCGGGCTCACAAGCATCTCCCGACTCTACAGTCACGCTGGTTTCAGCGACAAGAGCGTCCACATTCCGTGTGGCATCCACCAGAGATGTGGGGGGGTCTACAATACCAGGTAATGGCGAACCAGTTGTCGTAACGGGCACCCTTCCTCCAACCGCCGGGTCCCGCAGCGACCTGCTCTTCACGCTTTGAGATTTAAAGAGAGCAGGGACCGTCTGCCGCCCTCGAACAGAAACACTATTTTTCCTGCTTTGAGCCCCTGCCCCCGATACTCCGGCCGGTGTTCCCACGGCAGATCGGGATGCTGCAGTCTCTTCCATCCTTCCATCGCCGTCCACGGTGGGCTTCCCTGGACTTCCTGAGCTTATTGGGGGCCACCGAGCCTTGCTGCCCCTGGTAGACGCTTTCGGCGGCATCGGGAGAAGCGAGAAGGTGAGTGGAGCAGGAGGAGGAATCCGAATAGATGTGCTTCCCAACGCCAGTCTAGAGGGCAATGGAATCCCCCACAGCCAAAGCCATGAGCGCCAAATCATTTAGTGGCGCAAGAAAATGTCAACTTGACTGCCGTGCAGCATAATTCTTAATCAGCAGCCAGAAGGGAAGATTAGCGGTGAAGAGGTTGCCTGGTCAGCTCACTCGGCCAGCAGTGCGGCCGCCATCTTGCCTCTAGCAAAACGCCCCCAACGCTTGTGGTGTAGTTTTACATGCGATGTGCTGTTTAAGTGGGTCTCCTGAATCATACATATGTCTATGTGATGTCTACTTAGATAAGCATGGACAAGTCTGGTCTTTCTACAATCATTCAACCCGCAGATATTCCAAGTTAAAAATCTAAAGTTTGTCATGTCCTCTCAATAGCTATATACCCTCCGAATAACCCTATCATACTAAGCTGTAGTTGTGTGCATGGTGTCTCCTGTACCCCAACTGGAGCACCGGCCCCCCTGGCTGGTCTCGACTAGGGCTGTCCGGTGTGCGGTGAATAACAGCATTGCGTGTAGAAGTACATAGTGCTCTCCTGTCTAACTTTCCAACTGTAACATTCCCTCCCCACCCCCCACCCACACCAACTCCCCAATTAGGTTGTGCAATGAATCCCCCCTTACAAAACAGATTCAACAATATACCCCAGGTCAGGTCCTGGTAGCAGAACTTGGGAGCTCTCCCCGGAGGCGTGGGGTCACTGACACACAGCCCTGCCCGAAGGCAGGGTGGCCGAGAGATATGTAGGGCACCCGCAGCGCGTGATTAACATCAGTGCTCAATGTCCATGACGTGCATATTTTACGTAATTCTAGCCTTAGCAGACACCTGGGTTTACTGTGCCTATGTGCACACAAATTCGTGAAAATTAGAAACGGGGAATAGGCGCCAACAACAACAAGCATTGGCATAGCCAATAGGTCTCGCCTTTGGGACCTTATAAGTGTTTAGCCATGCAACAGTTGATGTCCTTGGTGCAACAACATCAACTGTTGCATGGATAAACACTTATAAGGTCCCAAAGGCGAGACCTATCGGCTATGCCAATGCTTGTTTTATAGTTGATATAGCATTTCAATGTCTACGTTCTTACAAGCACCTTAACACTGAAAATGTTTCACATTTCTTTTAATATTAGTGTGGAAGCTCCAGACAGCAAATTGTGTCTTGAATTTCAGGAAATGTTGTCTCTGGTGTTAATTCAAGTTCCTGCAACATTCAAAATATTGGTATAGGAAATGTTTATTACAACTATATTATCGAAACTGGAGCATGAGCTCAAAAGGACATTATTATGCCTGATTGTATGCTGAAGGCAGCCACTGTTATTACAGAAGGGGCCACAATTGATTGCGGATACCCTTCGGCACCAATGAATGCACATGCACAAAGTTTACATGTGTGCATTCTGGTGTAGAAAGTACCACTTTCGCATGCAGATAATCACCACACAAATGAAGAAACCCCCTTGGCGATCATGCATGCGCCCATTGCTGGGTAGGGGAATGGGGGCACTGAAGGGGGGAGGGAATTTATGTTCCGTAAGTAATTCTGTGCTTTTTACAGTTACTTTTCTGCATCCCCTGCCATGAACATTTTCATTTTTCTCCTCGATTCTGGTTTACTCTGCCTCTCCCCTTTCCTAATCAGTGCATTGGGATCCCACCGTGACCTGCCCCTGCATTAAAAAAAACTGACTGTAATTAAGTATAACAAGTCATGCCACAGATCCTGTGTACATTCATGCCCCTTGTGACCCCTGGCGTTGCCTTTGCGGCCCCTAGCGCCAGCAGTGGCAAAATCAGTGGCAGGAACAGAAGCAGCTGGTCCTTATGGATGTCGGTGAGGGCTTCACTCGCCTCGTTTTTTGTCAATTTTTATTATACTAATAGCAAATAATCTTAGGTTATTTAAAAAATGGAGTACAAATTGCTGGAATGTGACTTTCCCTGGCAGCTGCAGTAAGAAAATAAATGCTTTTAAATGTATGTATGTATGTATGTATGTTGTGTGCGTGCTTGCAGTTTTGAGTGTGTTTATGTGTGAGAGTGTATGTGTGAATGTGTGTGCATGTCTAGGCGGAGTGTGTTTGTATGTGTGAGAGTGTATGTGTGTATGTGTGAATGCATGTGTATTGGTCAGACTCAGACTATCAGTATACTCAAATGTATGAGTGAGTGTAAGTGAAGTTCAAGGGGCATGTGAAGTCACTTCCACTACCCCTGGCATTTTGATGAAATGACGTCCATGCCTGTGTTCCCAGTGCCTTGTTTTTTTTTTCCGCAGTAACTTGATTCTTTCACTCACATCTCCTGCAGAATGAACACTGAAGTCCTGAATTATATTTTAACCCTGCTTGCTGCCATAATATTACCTTGTTACACGCGATGTACGCTGTTTCTTCTCTGAGTCACAAAAGCTGACCAGCTATACTGTACTGTGCCATAAATCCACCGATAAGGGGAAGCTAGTGAACCCGATACTGTCAGGAATAAAGCAATCAATTAAAAAAAGGTCAAAAATGCCAAGAAATGTTCAAAATGGTATCAAATTGTGTGCCTATTGAAATTGTCTTGATAGAAGGTCGTGGCAATGTGAAGACTTCGAGGACCCATTTAGTCAAAGCCTCCGGGAATTCCCAGTAAATAAGCACTGTTTCCTCATGCACTGTTGTGCCCTGCCTACAATGGTGCATCCAGAAATGGCTCCGCGCGGTCACAGTTGGAAATGAAACTAGCAAGTGGACACGAACGGATTTAATTGCTAAGTGTGACATGTTTGCCATTGGTTCGCAGACACTGCAGTTCTTGGGGGCCCATGACCGTGGAGCTTGGTTGCACTGTACGTCCATTATTGTGACGTCACGGCTTCAGAGCGTCGTGACTTTACTGTGACTATCAGAAACCATGTCTGCCCTGCCAGCAACTGCCACGCTGAGTGTAGAGCCCAGGAGAGAGCAGCGCGCGGCTCTTCCGGTTTAAACCCTGGCCACCAAGAAACACTTGTAAGTCTTAGAGCTCTTACGCATTAAGTTAACAGGCACGTTTAAGAAGAAGACGGGTGTGATTACTGATCCCTACTTAACACGAAGATAAAGAAAATATAGAGCAACTGTGGGGCTTTTTCACCCAGTTTATTGCTTCCATGCCGATTACCGGTTCATCTTGAACGCCTCCAATTGAAATTGTAACTGAAACAAGAGAGGAGCGGGGAAGAGAGGAGCGGGGGAAGAGAGGAGCGGGGGCGAGCGCGGCAGCCTGCTGAGCTGACCACACGCTCGTGCACCATGGCCTTTTGCTTGCGGTTACCCGCACGGCCGCCATGTGTTTTCAATTATCGCGCCCGCGTCTGGGCACGATGATTGGAAACAGATGGCGGCCGTGCGGCTAACCGCAAGGAAAGGCCATGACTGCACGGCGTCTGGTCAACTTTTGAAGCTCCTACATAAAGTCTTCGCCAGAGCAGCGCTTGCGCGCTACTCTAGGCTCGACCTAAAAAGCATTCAGTCATTATCGCTGAGGTTCTTTTCAGGGCTCGGGTGACCTTTGGTGCCAGCAGTGCGTCTCTTCCCCCCCACATGTTTAGCAAACTTCATCGCTGACTTAGCATGGATGAAAAAATGGGTGGTGCCGTCGTGTGTAATTTTCAATTTCGCGGGGTACAGTAGAGCATACGGGATCTACGCCTGTAGGAGCAGGCGTTTAACTGGCACAAATTCCCGCCTCGCCGCCTGGACCGTGGGAGTTAAGTCAGGAAAAAATGAGACGGTGTTGCCTTTATATTGTATGGACCCACGCTCCCTGGCCAGGCGCAGCACCACATCTCGGTCCCGGTAATTCAGTTGCCGGGCCAGTATCGGTCGAGGAGTGGAGCCCACAGGGGGTCTAGGGCCCAGGGTGCGGTGCGCACGCTCGACAATAGAAACTGACGATAGGTCAGGCCCAAACAAGTCACACAGTAGTTCATCCACATATGACTCCACTTTGGAAATGGCTGTCGTCTCGGGAATTCCCATTATGCGAACGTTGTTGCGCCTTGACCTGGCTTCTAAGTCGTCATTTTTGGCTCTGATTAGAGTTAGGAGTTTGTCCATTTGTAACAGCTGTTCTTTGGCTTCAACCTGGAAGTCATGGGCATCCGAGGTGCGATTTTCAAGTTGGTCCAGCCTTGATTCGTGCGTATCAACCCGTTTCCGGACCTGGTCCAGTTGTGAGGTAAGCACGTCTAGTTTGGTGTCAATGGTCTTAAGACTGGACCTCATTTCCAGCAAGAGTGCACGAAGGTCCTCGCCACGGTCCTCCGTCGGCTCTGTGGGGCGGTTATCCCCTTCCCCTTCAGCCCCAGAGTTTGTGTGCCGTGTAAGTTGTTTATTGTCAAAGGATAGCTTTGACTGCTTAGTATCTGTCTTCCCCATCTCTATGTTTTCTGCAGTCCTGACACTTAAGATTAGCAAGAGTTCTCCTCACTTGATCTGCACGGTGCAGGGCGTAGGGCATGGGGCGATCAGTTGTTGCACCACCAGGTAGAACACACAATGGCAGCAGCAGTCTCTTGCATACGGTGTTGTGTCCACCCAGGCATCGCCATTCCGTTTGTAGTTGGGTGCAGGAGAAGCATTTGTTATGCTTGCAGGCTATAGAACATTTGTTCCTCATAATTAGATATCAATTGTGACTATTGTCTGTTATAGAATTATTGCTTTTACTGTATTTTGATTGTGTTCATGGTTTGAATGCGGATATGAATGGATTAGTATGATTGGGTCTTTTTTAGTATTTATATCGAATTAATAAAACATAAGTTTTGATACTCTATTCAGTATATTAGTATCTGTCGGTTCTTATATCAATGTCTTGTTTGTTTTATTAATTGTATTATGTAATTTTTGTATTTGTGTTGCCTTAAGTCTTTACATTGCAATATTTAGCCCTGCTTTAAGGAACCGCACCCTGATGCAGGGGGCCTCTGTCTTTACGCTATATAGTATCAAATCCTTTCCATAACAATCAAGTTCTGATGCTGCCGGACAAGAGCCCATCACCTTTGCCGCAGAGCCCTCAAGTTGGGAGTGATTTAATTGCTCCAGCTGACCCAGTTGACCCAGAGCTGGACCCTGCGCCACTCATACTGGCCTCAAAACATCCTAAGCTCAATTCTCAATCATCCCACTCCCTTAGCAAGAGAGAAAGGAAACGTCAGCGTAAGCAAAGAAACAAGTTAACAATAAAAACTACAGCCGAATCTCTTAAACTGTACCCATTGTTTAAATTACCAGACAATAAACAAGCTTCAAGTCCCCGTTTACAGAAACACGAACAGCAAACTACTACTGTGAACCCAACATTAAATGTTCAACAGCCCACTCCCGTACACCACCAGGTTCATCATGCTCCCCCTCCTTGCTCAAGGAGACCTTCATTAAACCCCCACGACACGGTAGTCATTGAAGAACCAAAAGAGCCTTTAATTGGCACGGAAAAGCAAACGGTCAACTACAAGTAGAGAAAACAAATTCGACAACCGAATTGACCACTCTGATTAAATTTTTTACTCACCATCGACCTCAGACTCTCCGATCTATTGCTGGAGACAACCACCTAAAAGTAACCATCAAGAACGCACCATGGTCATTTGGAGAACCCCCGACTAGTCAGCTAGACGCTCGAGAAAATTGTTTGCACAAACCAGGAACAGCCTCTGGTTCACTAACAGAAAACTATGATCTATTCGACTAAGGCACTCGCCAAGAGGGAGCTGCCTGTGACCCTAGGTCCACCAAAATTCTTTTCGTACCTGAATACAAATCAAAAGGACAGAATGATGTCCTTAATAGAACTAACATCATTAAATTATTAAAAGGAGCACCGGGGTTTGATACACTGGCAGCTGAAGACATCAAGTATATTGAATTTCTCCCTCCAAGAGGGCTACAACTCTCAGAAGTAACATTGGCAACGTTTAAATCTTCCATCTGGGTTCAAGCCCTCTTAGCCAGAAAAGACATCTTCCGGTCATGGGGAATTAAAATCTACTCATATTATAAACCAGGCTATCCAACTGTGCTGGCTAAGTTACCAGTTACTCAGCCAAGTTCTCATCGGACTCCGAACGGTTATAGAATCAAGCCGTACTCAATCCTAAAAAATGCTGTAGGTCATGCAGTCACAAAAGACAGATCATGGATCACACACCCTAATTCTAATAAAGATCAAGATTGGGGATGGTTGCCAGCAGCCCTGTCCTGCAAAAGCTCAGTTTGACCAGGCGGGCAATGCTCACAAAATTAAAGTAAAAGGAAGCTGTTAAACATAGTGAACTTCACCCTCAACCTGTAACTCTTACCAACTTGCAGTCGCAGTCTTCCTCATCTCTATGCTCCTGGAACATTAGTGGCCTTCAACACAAAATGGCTTCATTAGAGACTCAAATCTTTATTTTTAGATATGACCTCCTTGCCTTTCAGGAAACATGGGCCACTCAAAATTGCCCCTTAATTGGATACATCGAACACTGGAAACCAGCTGTCATGCATTGAAACTATGGACGGCCTAAGAGGGGGCCTGTCCATTTATATCTCTTGCAGCCTAAAAGGCCCTATTGAGCCATTACACCTCGATGAGGATTGGCTGCTTGGAGTTAAAATTAACTCGTGGAGACAACAGCGTCCTCTGCTGCTTCTCAATGTCTACATTAATCAGAGTGCTCGAACAAAAAGGTCTGACTTAAATCGGCTGCTCACAGTTCTGTGTGATCTGGCTGGGGATTTTCCTCACGCAGATGGTCTGCTTACCGGGGACTTTAACACCAACCTTTTTCAGGGAACCCCAGTGGATTTAGAAAGTCTCCTTCCATTTCCTCCGCCGTTATTGAAGGATCAAGTTAAACCCAAACTCCAACCGTACTGTGGCCTAGGGGAACACTGTGTGTTGCAAACTTACAGCGCCGGTTTCATTGTAATGAATGGCAGATTTTCACAGGATATTCCACCAAATTGGACGTGGACAAATGGCCGAAAGCATTCTTACTTAGACTATACCATCTGTAATTCAGACCTGCTTCCAAACCTAGAAAATTACAGTATCATTGCAATATCCGAGAGTGATCACCGCCCACAAGTTGTTACTGTCACCCTAAACTCAGTCTATCATGATCCTGCCACAATTACACACAGGGGAATTCATTCAGAAAACCTAAAACGCTTAAGATGGAATGACGACATCAATATAAACATTATGAAGGAATGCCTGCTACTCACTTCAGGTTGTTTCCTGTTGGAAGCCTCCCCAACAGCTGATTGGATAAATATTTGTTCCCAACTTTTAAGTCAATTTCAAACACCTCCACAATCCTATACCTATTTTCGCAGTATACAGACTCTCACTTCAAACCAAACTATGGCGTTAAAGAAGACCAGAAATATTGCCCTCAGGGCAGCTAGGAAGCATCCTGATTCTGAAGAACTATTGAACGAGTATAAAATCGCACAAAAAAACTATAGATGGGCATACCAAAAGGATAAACAACACCACCTTGAACAATTTTGGTGTACGCGCTCTATTGAGAAAGTAAAAACCGGAACTCAAGAAAATTCTGGGCGCTAGTGAACAGGCAATCCAACGGAAACACCAGCCAGGGGAGTGCAAACATCTCAGAGGTAGAATGGGTAACATTTCTGACTGGTTATTTCGGGGCCAATGAAGGAATAGAATCTATACCAATCAACAACGCCATACTGATTAAAGATGCCCCTAAGGAGTGCCAGGATTGCTCACAAGAGACGCGGCAACATCTAAGCGAGAAAATCTCTATCACCCAAACAAGGCTGGCTAAAATACTAAGCAAAGCAAGATCAGATGGAGCACCAGGCCCAAATGGCCTGCCATAGGCCTTGTTTAAATCAAACATCTCTCTCTGGTCAAAACAGCTAGCAATCCTTTTCGATTACTCACTAAGGAGCTCAATTATACCCGACTCTTGGCGAGGGGCAATAATTCATCCAATTTACAAGTCTGGCTCTCATTCATCCCCAAACAACTACAGGCTGATAGCCTTACTGGACAACGAGGCGAAGCACTTTGCGAGCATTCTACTTGAAGAACTGAGCTCTTGGGCTGACTTGGAAGGACTGATCGCAAAAAAACCAAACAGGCTTCACTGCAAACTCGGGCACCATGTCCAATTTACTGGCCCTATCAATACTTATCGATAAAGCGATAGTTTCATCCAAGGTGGTTTATTGCTGTTTTGTTGACTTCAAAGCTGCCTTTGACCGGGTTCCAAGGGAGGCACTTTGGGCCAAGCTAACGAAATGGGGAATCCATAAACTCCTGGATGCAAAAGTCCAACTACATACTAACACCTGGATACAAGTCAAGCTTGGTACCGGCTCACACCTATCTCAAAAAATCACGACGTCAAGGTGAGTCAAACAGGGATGCGAGCTAGCTCCGCTGCTCTTTAATCCGTTTATTGCTGACCTCTCAGCGAAACTAGACGCAATAAATAGTCATCCCCCCAAGATTGGTGGTGTTCAGTTAAGCAATCTTCTGTATGCCGACGACCTCGTCCTATTCAGCCTTACGCGAGTTGGGCTGCAATGACTGCTAAATAAATTATACAGTTACACTGCCATGAACAACCTGGAGGTAAACTTAAAGAAGACTCAAGTGGTCATATTTGGCAGGAAGCACCATAGAGGTGGTGGTTGGTCATATAATAACTCTGAACTTTCAGTAGGAAAATCATATAAATACTTGGGGATCAACATCGACTCTAGGGGCACTTTTGTCAAGTATCGCAGCGACATCGCTATGAAAGCTATGGCTCTTCAAGTTAACCTTTCAAAACTTTCTAAAAAACCGACAGGTCTGAGCCTGGCTCCAATGTTGGAAGTCATGAGAGCTAAAATAGGCCCCACATTGTCGTACGGCTTCGAAATCTCCCTAGGTAAACTCAGTACTACACTAAACCAACATGTGACCAAGATCTATAAAAAAGGTCCTTCAGCTGCCAAAAACTGCATCTGCCGCTCAGATTCGATTAGAGCTAGGCTAGGTATGTTAAGCGCAGGTGCTTATTTAAAAATGTGCCATAAGTTGAGGCAGGCCGGAGCTGGTTCCCTCGAGTCATTGTTATGGTTAGATATCAGCTCTAGCAATCCTGGCGGGTCACACAGTCGGTTTTTTCATGAATGCGTACAGCAATTATCAGCAAGTGACATCTGGAACCATAAGTAATGCAGCTTTTAAAATAAGTATCAAGAAGCGCACCCAATTGTGTTCCTACTCTTCTGACAAAGTGACCCTTGCCAAACGCAAGCAGGCATGGGTAGTAATCAACTCTTATCAGTTGGCTTCTCTTCCATCATATCTGGCCTGTACATACCCCCGTATCTAAAACAGAGGTTAATGGCACTTAGACTGGGGGAGTGGCACTTTTTGAAACATCTACCCCTTTGCGGCGCCCATCAGATGAGCTTCTGTGCAGGGGTTGCGGGGAATCGGTCGAGTCTTTGGAGCATGTTGTATGCCTCTGCCCAGCATTGTTGTCCTTGCGCAGATCAAAACTGAGGCCTGAGTGGAACAGATTGGGAGTCCGGTCTTGTAGGCAGGGCATTATCGCGGCATTGAACCCGGAGAACACAGCTTTAAACATTAGCCTTACACTCTTTATCTATCTTGCATATCGCAAGCTTAATCAGAAAATCCCAGGCCCTGTGTCAAAACTAGGAAATAAACACAGGTGGTCATAACAATGGTACATCTTTGAAGCTGCTCTCCAGTAAAACCAGTGCACCCAGCCCCAGCCTCACAACATGGAACTTGAATCCATCTTTTTTTCTTTCGCCTGTGCCCCCCTGACAACAGCAGAATCTTGTTAAAGGGCAATTGGAATTTTTAAGCTGTGCAGCTGAGGAAAGGACGCGGCATCAACGACTTATCATTGACTATTAACTGTTGTTACTCTGAATTTTACATTAACTTTGGGAGGCCATAACACGGATCAGGCTAAACTTGACTCAGATAACATTCAGCAAATTATGGCTGAATTGTTGAATTATACATCTCCAAGTCCGCCAGTTGTTTAACACTCCCTAACTCCTTATTGGCCCATGATCATGTTTCTTCCCTTTTGCGCTACGATGCTCTTTCTCAAGTTTGATGGCCTACCTGTTGCTTTTAGAAGTAACCTCTATTTTTATTAACTGTATTCATTGATACTAAGCCGCCATGTGGTTGTATTTAAGCGAAGGTTACCCTGTCCTAGAAGAAAACTTTTATATGAATAATTTTACTGCCTCATTTTTATTGAGAATGATGGGAGGAGCCTAGTGAAAAATATTTTCTAATGTTTTTAAGTTTTGACTCTTATATGTGGATTGTAATGATTTAATTAATCAAACAATAAAGTACTAATAACTGAATGGTGATGGTGGCTCCGTGGCCGGTCCCGAGACCTTCCTCTCGACCGGGACCTCGAGCGACGCAGAGCCGACTGCCACGGCTCCAAGAGCTTTCGGGACCGCTCCTGCAAAGACTTTGGATTCATGGCCCGGCAGTCGGAGTACGACTTCGGTCGTGGTCGGCCTCCAGGCTCCAAAGGCACACGAGGTGGGGGTCCGTAACCGACATCAGGCGGGTACAGGCCTCGCACGGTTTAAACTCGGTCCGACGATGGGGCATCCCTCGTACACCAGGAGTCGATAGACTCAAAAAGAAGTCAACAAAAAGTCAAGGAAAAGTTAAACAAAAAGTGACTAAGGGGTAGCTCTCTCTGGATTTGCGCTAGGCTGGCGCGGAAAAAGAAAGAACTGACATCAGCGCCCAGGAGCGGCATCTAAGTAGACATCGCGAAGTCATCCCGGCGACCATGACGCCGACGACGGACGTGGAGTCGACCGACGCCACCTACCGACGCGTAGGGGTACTGCTAAGAGAAAAATTCTCCGGATCCAGTCTGACGCCTTGGGGTAATTCTAAGGTAAGGGATCTATAACTAATGGTCTCTTTCAGATACTAAAATTAATAACTCATTTGTTGCAAAGTCAGGATGACCAATATAAGTATCAAGGTAGATGAACATCATAGTCAAGCCAAATTGACCATCCGAGGGTCCACATAATGGATAGTGCCCGTAGAAACGGAAAGATGGCAATTAACAGATATGAATCTGTCATAAAAATTGAACAATTATGTCCAGATCTATATCACCATGTTCCACGCATGCATATAGACCCTAATCCAAAATTAGAGAAGAGAGATGCAAATCACATCTCGCACAGAATTCTTTTTTAAATGAATATACCTGTTAATTACACATAGCAGAATGGTAACTCAGCATATGTAAACCCATATGCAACGCCCTCATATATACTCTGTGTACACACATGGATAAACTGAACGGAAAAACCATCCCACCAGAATACCATACAATATAGTATCAAGAGAGATATTGCACCCTCAAAGAAACACCTGGAGTGACTTAGCAACAAGATAATGTTGCTTGCAAAAATTATCCTAACAGGCTGGTATTACGTAATGAAAATCTACATGAAGATTACACCTTGCATTTAGCAAGCACTTACGACAACACTTGTCCTAGAAGGTCAAAATGAATAAAAATAAGCCAAGTCCCTGAAAATTACCCAAAAAGAAAACCCAGATGGAACAATTGTTCACAAGACGTATGAGCCAAAATCTAATCAGACCGTAAGGCAGACAATGGCCCATATTGATATATTTAGTTTTCTAAGAACAATAAAGCACCAGATCAGAATCTCACTGTATGATCCCTTTAAAAGGCTGCAAGGTACTGAAATTAACAACTGCCTAAGAGAAAGGGAATTGTACCCAAGGAGACAGAGAACATCGAACCTCCAGACAAGAAATGGACAACTATCAAGAGAGATGGAAAAATCCAGAGGGTCCTTTAAACGAAGAAGGATCAACAACGAACCTTTCCCTCTGAAAAAACAGAAATCTGTCCAACCATGTAAGACATGGCCGTAAACAACCCTAAGGTAACTATTCAGACACTGCATCTCAGATCTCAGAAGCAGAACCATCATCCCGAAAAATTGAGGCAACAAAGACTATAAGTATTCAGAAGAATACACATCAGACACTCCAACGCAAAAGCAATCCGTGTACCACCTGAATTCCAAGGAAAGGGCTCTCCACTAAGTAGTGAAAAGATCTGCGTTGGTCAAACCAGACTCCAAATTACCCTTAAGTGGAAATTTAGAGTATTCGCAAAAACAAGTATAACTCTGTATACAAGGTCTGACATTTGGCAAAAGTAATATGTCTCTATAGGAAATACTGCCAGTCAACAGTAATGCATACCTGCATACCAAAGTGCTTCGAAAGAAGAATGTGAAAAGGTAAACTTCCTAACCGGAAGATGCATCACCTGCACATGTTCTCTTGAGCATGAAGCCCATTATTAGTGTGAAAAAGAATATACCTTAGGTATCTTTATACCACTTAAACTGTTACAGACAGTATTAAAACAATAACATCTGCACTCCGCAGAAACACCAACCAGGTGGAATCAAAAGAAGGATATGTCAATGCCTAACAAATTAGGCTTGAGCTTGCCAAACGAAAGTCCTCCGCCAAGGAGGAGCGTATTTCCATGGAACAAATGCCCATGTGCAGGAGAAGAATTCAGCACACATCAAAACTGGCATGATCCCTTCACCAGGAATCATAACCCAAAAAATCACCACATAAAACGGAGAAAGAGTAATTAATACTTTGCATCACTTCTTCAATCACGGAAGCGTCTCAATGCTGAATCGGCCTGAGACCTAAAAAGATGGGCATCATCAAAAGGCATATTGACTAAAGTGACCTCCACAGCTTCTGAAAAGCCTGAAGTTCTTAATCATGCATGGCACCGGAGCGCCACCGAAGATGCCATGGCCCTGCTTACCGAATCAGTAGTATCCATGCCACATATGATTATTAGCACAACACAAGATATGTTGGTAGACCTTAACACAGAACTAGCAGAAGGAAAGATGTGCTTGCCACATGCATCTTGACTCTTAGAGTCCCTGTTTAATGGAGTCTTAGGTGAAGAATCCATATCTCGAGAGGCTGTAGCCGCCTAAACTACCAGGCTACGAGTGGTAGGATGTCTGAGGAGGCAAACAGGATCTCCTGAAGCAGGCAGAAGCCTGCGAGAGATATCACGGTCCACCGAGACCCCTGCGTCAGGTTTGGCCCAAGTACCCAACAATATGTTGAACAGGGCCTCACTGTATGGAAGAACAGGCTCTTCCCCCGACTGTCCTTGATAAAGGACATCAATCAGTGGGTCGGTGGACTTCTCCACCGTAGGCAGTGACAATTCCAGAACTGCAGTCAGTCTCCTCAACACATCTGCAAAGGAGGAACTTGCCTCAGTTGCGAGACTAGGAGGTGAAAGTAGCCCCGAGGCTGGGGAAGACTCAAGCCCACTAGCCTCACAAAGAGCAGATATCCAACTTTCTTCCACTTGCGATGGAATAGTTTCAGAAATGGGCTGAAAAGGGCCAAACTCCCTTGCATCAGCTGCTACAAGGCAGCTCCCAATATTCTCACCTTGAGAAGGAAGTGAAAATGCCACATTCCCCCCAATTTGCTCTACATACTCTGTACCCGACACCAACTGACGTTGAGAAGGTGACGATTCAATGTTGATAGGAGAAGGAGGAGAGACTTTGATTGGTGCAGCTGACGTCAATGTCGGAGTCGGCTGATCGATAACTGACACCAAAGGTGGAGTTCCCGAAGGACTTCGCACCTGCAGTGTAGTGGAGTCGGCCAACCCAAAGACTCCGATGGCCCAACTGACACCGAGGACAAACCTGCCGGCATGGCTCCCCTCACCTCTTTGGGGCCCGTGGGTGCTCCAGTGGAAGGTGGGGCCCCAAAGATGAGATGTAGAGAGTTATAATACTCTCATCTGGGCCATCGATGCCCCGGCTCCCGGAAAGACGGGGAGATGCGAGGCGGAGCCGCAAATGGCCTCCTCAGCCGGCGAGAGGGAGGAGCCATGGGAGACAGAGTCTCCACGCTGTGAAGGGGGTGCTGTGACTCCAAACGCCTGTGCTTACCCTTGGACGTTTCTGAAATATGATGTCCTGGAGAACGGCTATGGCTCCTGGAACGGCCTCGCAAACTGACCTCCGCATGAGAAGACAACCGAGGCCATAAAGTCTCAGAGGACTGCGACAGACATGCCACCAGCAACTTCATATGGCATTCTTTGAGCGCCTTCGGCTTCAGTTTCTGGCAGGAGCTGCAACCCTGTGAGTCGTGGTGCTCTCCCAAACACTGACATTTGTCGAATAGAGGACGCACAAGGCTTAAAGCCGGACGACATCGGAGAAAGGCATACTGCTCCAACCGACAAAACTGTCAAAATAGGCCAGAAAAAACGGCCGGAGCAACCGCTTATCCGGATCCGTGTTACAGCGCAGAAAAGAAGAAACTGACGTCCACGCGCCCGAGGGGACTTATATGACTCCACTGACGTCCCAATCGGAGTTGACGTCATCACAGTCATAAGGCACCGTCCCCCGGCGCGCAGAGGGACTGCTGAAAAATGTCTGGATCCAGTCTGACACCTGGGGAGCATTCACAAGTCAAGGAATTTGCGGTTAAATGTCTCTATCAGATAAGAAGAATTCTGTAAAGTTCAAAAGCATATCTGTACAGCTAATGGGTCATTCAGGAATGTCATATTTCTCTGACTCAGCTCAGGATCAGAGCCCAGGCATTTTGTCACCCTGCTGGGCTGGGTTAATTACTTTTCTTTCCAGCTGTAGGAACGAAGGCCTTGTAGGAAAGTAGGATCTTTCCGACATGGTTGCCCCCACTTTTTTCTTGTCAGTGTGTTCAGACTGTAGCACACTGGGATCCTGCTAACCAGGTCCCCAGTGTTGGTGCTCTCTCCCCTAAAATTACTTTGCAAGTACTATGTACACCCCACAATTGTATCCCTGTAAGTCCCTAGTATATGGTCCTAAGGTACTCAGGGCATTGGTACACCAAGGAGCTCCCATGGGCTGCAGCATGTTTTATGCCATCCATGGGAGCCCATGCCCACTGTCTCTGCAGGTCTACCATTGCAGCCTGCGCGAAATGGTGCATGCACCTTTCACTCCAGATATAAGGTTTACCTTATATCCCAGTCACTACACTTAGGACCTAAAAGTCACCCCTAAGGTAGGCCCTGCAGCCCAAGGGCAGGGTGCATTGTTCTAAGTGTAAGTGTGTCCCTGCATGAGCAGAGGCATCCCTGCAAACCCCAGACTCCATTCTCTGGGCTTTGTAAGTGCGTGGAAGTCATTTTAAGGTATGTAGTGCACACTGGCAAACTCGAGATGTCTAACTACATAATGGCTTCACTGAACCTGGTCATGTTTGGTATCAAACATGTTGGAATCATGCAACTACACCGATTCCAGTTGCATGTACTGGCGGGGGGGCTCCTTAGAAGACCTCCCATGTCTACCTGTGCAGCCTTGCAGGATCTGCGTGCAAGCCAGTGCTGCCGCCGACCCAGTTCTGCCCTCCTGCTGGTGAGCCTAACTCAGGCAGGGGGAGGCAGAACAAAGGATTTCCTGTAGAGAAGAGGAGTAGCCACCTCTCCTTTACAAATAGGTGTTGCCAGGGTGGGGGTGCTCTGCACGCCTCCAGACTGTTATGAAGGGCACATTTGGTGCCCTCCTTGCATAAACCGGTTTGCCCCAGTCCAGGAGCCCTTGGCTCCCGCTCATGCGCAAAACCACACAAAGGACAGGGGAGTGACCACCCCCCTGTCCAGCTCCTCCCCCAGGGAGGTTCCCAGAGCTCATCCAGGTGGCCACTTGATTCTGACAACTCACTTAACAGAGAAGGACTATAACCAAAACCCCTCCTTATGCTACAACTGTGGGAGCGGCGGTATAAACAGCGTTTTTACTATCAATATTACAAAATAACAACCAGAGGATGAAATACATAAGAAGGAAAACAAACAGGGAAAGACAACACTTGTCTTAAAACTGCCCTCACACACTTTGCAGTGTCATGCTTCATCATAGGGCCGCATCTGACGTCTTGGTGCAGACCAACACCAAAGACGGAGCGCAATTATTTTAAATGTCTACGAGAAGACAAAAGTGGTGAGGGTACAGAAAAGGTGACAAAACAATACACCTAAATAAACCCACAATAAAGGGATATAAAGGAAAAAGTGTTCCCTTTAGAAGGGACCAAAGAGTGCAGACACACACAATTAAAACAACCTAGGGGAAACTGCCACCAGTCTTTATTCAAGTAACCCCTTGGTAGTATTAAAAACCACACGGCGGGATATTAGGGGAGGTAAAGACCCCTGTCTCCCTACTGCATTAACCAACATGTTTCTGCCATTGATTCTCGCCCAACAGGGTCGTACTGGCATTCATCAGGGTGTAGGTCCCACGTTACCAGGTCTTCACCCCCAATTCGGAGTTGTTACCTTACTTCCACAGGTTACAAAATCCTGTCAGATAAACCCCAGAGGAATCCCTTTTTGTTTTTTACGAACACTATGACTAATACCTCACTTCCTTTTTGGATCTGAACATAACAGCAGAGAATGGAGCTCTAGTCAGTAGTGTATATCATAAACCTACTGATAGGAATAATTTGCTATCGTTTCAGAGCTTTCACCCCCGTTCACTTAGGGAAAATCTTCCCTATGGACAGTTTCTGCGATTGCGTAGGAACTGTTCTTCAATTGTGGATTACAAGCAAGAGGCTAAAAATCTGTGTGACAAACTGAGACATAGAGATTATCCTGAATGTGTTATCCAAAAGGCCCAGAAGAGAGCACGTAACTGCAATAGAGAGACCTTACTTGAAACGAATGAAAAGGAGACAGTCGGGAGTAGTATTTGTGTTACAACATTCAGTACGGCATCAAATCATCTCAAAAAGATTATACAGAAGAACTGGCGAATTTTGAATTCGAATGGATTAGATCAACCTTTTCCGCTTTTTTCTTTCAAAAAAGTGCCAGTATCAAAGATATGGTTGTTAACACACGCCCTAGAACGCTGGTCAGCCATCCTGTGGAACAAAATCGAGACCATTTTTTAACTCCTGTTTTTGGACATTATGCGTGTGGTTACTGTAAAGCGTGTCCTTTATCACTGAATGGCAAATCAGTGGATATAGGTACTAATCGACGCTGGGAACAGAGGAAACACACAACATGTAACACAGAGAATGTCATCTACCTCATAAGGTGTCCTTGTGATAAACTATATGTAGGGATGACTACTCGTCGGAGTAAAAACCCGTATCCTGGAACACATGAGCACTATAAGGTGTGGAAAAACCAATACAAAACTCACGACTCACTTTCATGAGATGAGACATAGTGAGTCAGATTTGAGGTGGACAGTATTAGATAAACCTTTTATCCCACCTAATACTGTTGATGTAGCCAGTTTCTTGTTGGTTAGGGAACAACGGTGGGTGGACAGGTTAAAAAGTAGTATTCACGGCCTGAATGATTCTATACCCTGGTTCCAATTGTATGGACTAAGCACCAAGTAAAGAAATTAGATTATGGAAGAATAATGTGCTGAGTGGTGTCCTCGTACCTTCGTTTTGAATTCATAACACACATAAAGCTAACTATGTCAGTTGAGCAATACCCTTGGATACATTGCCTCTTAAATTAAAGGGGAGTATAGATCGAATGGTTAGTAAGCCCTTACCTTTATTAGAGCGATCCATTTATTGATATGAATGGACAATAGAAGTAGCAGGCTTATGTAGGTGATGGTGTCCATGAGATGACTCTAATTGTATTAAGGTAGAGACATAGATGGTCTTTGCGGGATAACATCACAAGAGAAGATGCAATTAAAGGATTCTCTATACTAACATATAAGAACGAAGGAAAATCCTGTGCTGTTTTTGTTATGGTAAATGTCTCGTAGACATTTAAAATAATTGCGCTCCGTCTTTGGTGTTGGTCTGCACCAAGACGTCAGATGCGGCCCTATGATGAAGCATGACACTGCAAAGTGTGTGAGGGCAGTATTAAGACAAGTGTTGTCTTTCCCTGTTTGTTTTCCTTCTTATGTATTTCATCCTCTGGTTGTTATTTTGTAATATTGATAGTAAAAACGCTGTTTATACCGCCGCTCCCACAGTTGTAGCATAAGGAGGGGTTTTGGTTATAGTCCTTCTCTGTTAAGTGAGTTGTCATTGATGGTAGGGGAGTCAGAGGAGGTTTTTCTTTCCCTAGTCTCTCTTTTTGTGATTTTGTGGCCACTTGATTCTGCCATCTTGTAAGCATGCTAAGCAGAGGCCCCTGGGAGCATCTGACTGGTCAGTCCACCAGTGTAGATTCCCTGACCCCCCTGATAGGTGGGTCACCGCAGAAGCTGTCCAACCCCCTTCCTGTGTTACTGAAGGGCTCTTCTGAGGGTGGGACCCTAGATTTGTCTGGACAAGGATTCCACTGCATGACTCGCCTTCTGGATCCTCCACAAGACTCTACTGCTGCTGGACACTGGACTCTGCTTTTGGGCTGGGCCGGACTTAAGACGAGACAGTTTCTGGTAGCAAGGTTCCTACTGCAACTTTGTCTCCGTGCTTTGCAACCATCCTGCAACATCCGTGGGCGCGCATTCTCCAAAGTCACAAGGACTCACTTGGAGTGAAGGAGTCACTTCCGCATCACCTTGATGACCGGCTTGTGGATCATGCTGTCCCACACTCTTTAAGGCTCTACAACACAGGTCATGGTTTGGTGACCCTCCCGAGGCCTGACCGGGTTCTGTGCAATTTGGAAGACTGCAATCCCTTGTGGAGCTGCTGTAACCAAACCCCTGTGCACCATGTCTGTTTGCCGTTGCCAAGGATTGTTGGCTCTACAGTCTGGAAGTGTCTGAGCTCCAAGAAGCCCCAGCCTCAAGATTCACTCTGCTGCAAAAGTGATGTCCTCACTGCATCTCCTACGACATGGGCCTCCATCTTCATGGTGTTGCTGAGGCCTTCCTGCGACTCCCTGTGCCTGCTGCAAGTAAGTCCCTCCGGGTCCTTCCATCGATTTCCTGCTAGTTGAGGGCCGGCCCTAACTTACCTGTAGTGGGTGAGTTCCCTGGACCTTGACTTGTCCTCCTTTCTGCAACTCTTCCTGCAACACGTCTGCTGCAATTGCCAAGGCTTTTTGGTGGTTCTGCTGACCACTGACCCTCCTGCATTTCATAGACCATTGTGGGACTGCTTGTGGACTGCTCCTGTGATCCTACATCATCACCTGGTCTCCACAGCTGCAACTCCAAGACCTCCATCATACTGCGAAGCACCCGAGAAGGGTGGGCATTGTGCTCCTGCACCTCCTGGACGACTCTGGGTGGCTTGGACTCGGACTCCTCTCTCCACAGGTGCTCCTCATCCGGAATCCATGCCTGGGTTCCAGCGACCTGGTCCACAGGTCATGGTAGCAGGTGGACATCCGATGATCCCCATTGAATTCTACAGGTGGTTCCAACTCCACTTTAGACCTATACACTCGGGCTCCCTGCTGTAGGTATCCTGCTTCTCTGGGTATCCACGGGTTGGAGTGTTCTCCAACCTCCCTGGTTCCAAAGAGTTTCCTTGGGGTCCTCTTATAAGGGTCCTGAATCCTGAAAATCCTAACAGTGACTTCCCCATGTTATTCTATGGACACTGACCCTGTGTATCGCCTCTGCACCTGGACGCCTAGGGACTCCTAGTTACTTACCTGTTGTGGTTCCGTTCTTCCCCTGGCTTACAGATCCTGGGGTGGTATTCTTCGTTAGGTACCCCTTTCACATTCCACTTACTTAGTATATGGTTTGGCCCCCCCCCAGGGGCACATGTGTTTTTATGTGCTTACTTAACTGTTTTGCTGATGTATTTGTTGTGTATGCATACCTCTGGGTAGGAGATATACCAAAGTAGTTTAGTAACTGGTGTTGTAATAAATAGCACCTATTTTCTAACACTGGTGTGGTTCTTTTCTGTGTGACTCACTGACTGACTTGTGTGGTAAATGCACCCACTTTACACCCTCCTGGATAAGCCTTAGCTGCTCTCCATAGCTACCCCTTGAGAGCTTTGGTTATCAGGGACCTTTTACACTATTACTAAGGTTGCCTGGACTCACTGCAGGGCGCATCACAAATAAGTGTACACCATATACTGAGCCAGCCTCCTACAGGCCCAGAAGCTGCCGGCACAGGTAAATGCGGTGGGGCGTAGTGGGGGGGGGGCGACAGACGATGGAATAGGTATAATTAAATAAATGAATAATACCTATTCCGTTGTCTGTTGGCTTCCCCCCTCCCGTGCCCTGCCCTGCTCCACCATGCTTACTTGTGCCGGACTCCGCTGTACAGGCCTCACCCCTCAAAGGAATCAATTAACAGTGCTTAAGCCAGCCCTGAAGGTGGGCGGGGCTTGGTGAACTACTCTGCATCAATCAGCCAGCTGTCATCCTGTGCCAGGAAGAGGGCCTGCCCCAGGCCACTCCACAAAGGAGGTAGTCCAGACCTCTGGAGGCAAACCAGAGGGGGGGCTCCTTTGAAGATTTGCCTGGGGAAGGCCCTGGCAGTGATGTCAGTGAGGGGTGTAGCTGATACCACCAGACCCCATGCGGCAAGTGACACCTGGGTGATGCCATTTTGAGCTATCCCAGAACACTGGAGGTTGGAGCACGGGCGGAGAAATGATGTGGACCATTAGGATAATCCGGTATTTTTGTAAAGCGCAAACTAATCACCTCTAAGGTTCTCAAGGCGCTGGGGGCCATCGAGGAGATTAAGTGAGCTATTGCCCAGAGTCACAGGACGATGAGCTGAGCTGCCACCAGCGATCGAACTGTGAGCCCCGTGCTCCGGAGTCACCCGCCCTGGCCGCTGTGCCATACCTCTCCCACATAGGTAATCGACACAGCCCTGCTGGATACGCCTGCCCCCACGTAAAAAAGGGAGGGAAGAAAGTGCTCTTGGTTGTGTTTTTCTGCTGGACATTGGTCTCGGAGGCGGCCGCCATGGACAATTGGAAGGAGAAACCCATCAGGCCCCAGGACTCAGACTCTGATTGACCCTGAGACCAGTGGGGTACTCCCCTTACAGTTGGGGGAAAGACTGGGTTCTGTGCAAGAAGAGCGACTAACCCTAAATTTCTACCAGTGGGGTCTCGAACGACGAGTGTCCTCCGCCTCATCGCGAGACGGGCAGGGCGAAGTCAAAGCCGCTTTGACTTCTTGTGTTTTTTGTGGTGCCTCTTACCTGACTTCCACAACTTCGATGAAGAGGACTTAGATACATCAGAGCGGTGCTCGGACCTTCCTCTCGACTAAGACCTGGACTTGGATCGACGAGGCGACCTCCGTGGTGTGGGCGCCAGGCCGCTATCAGCTTTAGGGACCACTCCCTCAAAGCCTTCAGTGCCATGGTCCGGCAATCGGAGCACGACTGTGTCGTGGTCGGGCTCCAGAGACACACTAAGTGGGGGTCCGTGATCGACATGGCGCGGTGACAGGCCCCGCACGATTTGAACCCAGAGGTCTTCTTACTAGACATCTTACACACCAAAAGGAGTCAACAAAAAGTCGAAAAAAAAGTCTGTCAAAAAATAACAGGGTGTAAGCTCTCTTCGGATCTGCGCTTGCTGGCGCGGAAAGAAAAGAACTGACAGCAGCGCGCCAGAGTGGCGGTTATATTGAGGACGTGACTCAGACGACGTCACCGGAGTCCACCGATGCCACCTACCGGTGTGCAGGGGTACTGCTAAGAAAAATCTTCCGGATCCAGCCTGACACCTGGAAGTGTAAAGGTAAGGAATCTGTGGCTAGATGTCTCTATCAAATGCCCTTTTTACATCTAAAGTGCGTAATGCTCTTTCTGAAACTGTGTCAGGTTGTGGGAAAAACACAGGTAAATCAATGGATCGATTAAAATGAAAACTGGAAACTACTTTTGGTAGAAATTTAGGGTTAGTTCTAAGCACTACCCTATCCTTGTGTAGTTGAAAGAAAGGCACTTCTAGGGTTAATGCCTGAATTTCACTAACTCTTCTAAGAGAAGTAATAGGAATTAAAAAAGCAAGTTTCCATGAAAGATATTGCAACTAACTAGAATGTAATGGTTCAAAAGGAGGACCCATTAATCTTGTTAGGACAATGTTTAAATTCCATGCTGGGGCAGGTGGAAGTCTAGGGGTAATTATTATTTTAAGTCCCTCCATGAAAGCTTTTATAACAGGAATTTTAAACACTGATATGTGTTGTCTATTCTGGAGATATGCGGCAATAGCTGCAAGATGTAATCTTATAGAAGTATATGCTAATCCAGCAGTTTGTAAATGCAGTAGGTATATAATAAGTGTTTGTACCTTTGCTTGAAGAGGATTAACGTTTTGTTTGTGACAGAATAGAACAAAACGTTTCCATTTTGCTGCATAACATTGCCTTGTAGTTGGTTTACGAGCTTCTTTATGAATGTTCATACAGTCATGAGGCAAATTTAAATATCTAAACTCTAAGACTTCAGGAGCTGAATTGCAAGATTAATTTCTTTGGGATTGGGATGTCGTAATGTTTCATGGTTCTGCGTGAGCAGGTCCGGGTTGAGGTGAAGCTTCTCGTGTGGGACTAGAGATAATTCTATGAGTGTTGAAAACCACGGTTGTCAAGCTTATGTGGGTGCTATTAGTATCATGGTGAGCGATGTTTGCATGAGTTTCCTGACCACTAATGGAAGTAGTGGGAGAGGTGGAAAAGCGTATGCAAATATCCCTGGCCAGTTCATCCATAGAGCATTGCCATTGGACTGATGGTGGTGATATCTGCTTGCGAAGTGTGGGCATTTCGTGTTTTCTTTTGTTGCAAACAGGTCTATCTCTGGAAATACCCATTGTGCTCCCCATCCTGTTAGAGATGCATCTGTTGTTAGAGTAATTTGTGGGACTGGGTCTTGAAACGGCCGACCTTTGGATAGTTTTTGTGGATTCCATCATTGCAGAGTGATGCATGCGGCTGTTTACCAACACTAGATCGTGAAGTTGACCCAGTGACTGAGTCCATTGCTTTGGGAGACATTGTTGTAGAGGTCTCATGTTGAGTCTGGCTTGTGGGACTATGTAAATACAAGAAGCCATCATGCCCAATAGTCTGAGAAATATTTTGGCTGGAATGTGAGTTTGTTTGAAATTGTTGAATTAACGTTAGTATATTGCATATTCTGTCTGTTTGGAGATGCGAACGCTAGATTTGTGTTGAGCGTGGCCCCTAGAAATGCTTGAGTAGTAGCTGGCTGGAGATGGGAGTTTTGTAGGTTGACAGTGAACCCTAGTTGATGTAGTAAATCTAGGGTTTTTTGAGTGTTTTGTTTGCAAAGTATGAATGTATTTGCTTTGATTAGCCAGTCGTCTAGATAAGGAAAGACATGAATGTTTTCCCTGCGCAGATGTGCTGCCACAACTGCTAAGCACTTTGTGAATACTCTTGGTGCTGTAGTGATTCCAAAGGGAATTACTTTGAACTGATAATGATTTCCCTGAAATAGAAATCGGAGGTATTTTCTGTGTGCAGGATGAATTGGTATATGAAAATAGGCGTCCTTTAGATCTAAGGTTGCCATGAAGTCTCCATTTTGTAATAAGGGGATGATCTCTTGAAGAGTGACCATATAGAAATGTTCTGATATTATGTAATGATTTAGTGGTCTGAGATCTAGAATGGGCCCGAGAGATTCATCCTTTTTGGGAAAAAGGAAGCATAGTGAATACACTCCTGTCCTGTGAAATTGTGGTGAAACTGGTTCTGTTGCTACTTTCAGCAACAGAGCTGTTATTTCTTGTTGCAGAAGGATTTGGTATTGCATGGATAGGTTGTGTTTGCGAGGTGGAATATTTGGAGGAGTTATGAGTTCCAGACAATAACCATGTTGGATAATGTCTAAGACCCATTGATCTGTTATAATTGACTTCCAGTTTTGGAGAAATTGTTGAAGACAACCCCCAACTGGTGTTTGGTGTTATGGGGAAAGGTAAAGGAGTCATTGTTGATTGTTGGTATTTGAGGAACGTGTATTGTTCCCTCTGCCTCTTCCTTTAAAATTGTTACCTCTGTAGAAGGTCTTAGTTGTTGAGGTTTGTCCTCGAGTGTTATATTGTGAACCAGAGGTATCTGTGAAAGCTGCCCTTGCCCCTTGTTTAAAATTGGGCCTACGAAAGGAACCTCTTTAGGTGTTTGTTTGTAGAGCTCCCATTGATTTTGCTACCTCCGAGTCCTTTATAATTTTCTCAAGGACTGTGTCCACCTGGGGGCCAAAGAGATGTTCCTTGTCAAATGTGAGGTTCAATATATCTGTTGTACCTCAGATTTGAAACCGGACACCCTTAACCATGCATGCCTTCTTATTAGAACACTAGTATTTATACTCCTAGCAGCAATGTCGGCTGCATCTAATGCACACTTAATAGAGTTGGTGGTGATAAGTTTGCTTTCATTAACAATCTCTTGACCTCAATTCTGTGCTCCTCTGGGAGATGTTGGAGAAGGCTGTCCATTTCGTCCCAGTGGGCCCTGTCATACCTTGCTAGTAATGCTTGGCTATTAGCTATACACCAATGATTAGCTGCTTGTGCTGCAACTCTTTTACCAGAAGCATCCATAAGTTTAGATTCTTTTTCTGGTGGTGGTGCTTCTCCAGTTGTTTGGGAGTTAGCCCTTTTCTTAGCATTGCATATTACTAGAGTCAGGAGTTAATTGACCTCTAATAAAAATGGGGTCTGAAGGTGGTGGTTTGTATTTTTTATCAACGCGAGGAGTAATTATTCTTGCTGTTTGAAAATTTTATCTGCATGAAGTGTCATACCTTTTAAAAGTGGTAAGTAGTGTGCCGCTCTTTGTGTATTAGATAAAGTTTCAAAGAATCCTCCTCTTTTGAATCCTTATATAAAGGTACCTGATGGAAAGTGCCTGCTCTGGCTATAAGATCCTGATGAGCAGATGGCTCATAAGGTGGCGATGGACGGCTAGGGTTTAAATCAGGATCAGTGTCAAGATGAGGATCAATATTCTAATCCTTGCAAGGATCCCCTGGTTGTGTGTTATCTGGGATATCTTGATCCTCATCTATTGTTGACTGAGGAGACATATTACCAGCCTCAGACAGTTATGGGGAGTGAGGTGGTGGAGGTGTTTATTGTGGTATAGGTGAAGAAGGAATGGGAATGTGAAATGGACTAGTTGCAGCATCCTTTCCTTTCTTCTTTAGGGGTTGAACAGGAACGTCCAAAGCCTCCTCAAAACTCAACTGCTTTTTAGGAGTTTGTTGTTTTTGTGGCTGAACCATAATTTTCTTTGTCCCAGGCTGAATTTTAAGTGTTTTTGTTTCGGATCGAGCTTATGGTGAAATTGCTTGAGGATTGGCTCAGGGGGAGATTTCGGACCGAAAACAAAGCATTTGGGTGGAGGAAGCTTTGTCTTTGATGGAGTAAGGTTCGATTCTGAAAAACAAGTCTTTATTTCAATGCTGAGACTGAAGAGTGAGATGTTTTGGTCTCAGATGGGAGGGATGCAGAGGCCGCTGCTGTAGGCCAAACTTTCGGAGCCAAGCCGGAGGGCGAGGGTTCCGAGTCATGTTTTCGGTGAACGCCATGGCTTGTGTGATGTGGCGGCCCATGAGCAGTTTTCTCAGTGGAGACTGAGGATTTGGATTTCGGAACAGGGATAGAAGTAATCACAGTACATTATTTTTGTGCTGGCTGAATAGTGGCTGAGTCCTCTTCGGATTGAGACTCTGAATTCTTGTGCCGCTGAAGCCTCTTCCTCCTCCTCTTGTCGACCGAAGATGTCGGGGACATCAACCATTTGCTTGCACTGCATCTCTTGTCGTCTAGCCCTTCGATCTCAAAGAGTCTCGAAGTTCGGGCAAGAGGCATAAGTTGCAAACGGGATATTGGTCAGTGTGAGGGTATTTGGAGTGACACTTCAGACAGAAACGGAACGGAGTGCATTACATTAGCAGGTCATTCTCGATGTCATTCGAAATGGAGAAGTGTTGCCCAGCCGGGCGTGCCCCGTAGACTACGAAATCTAGTATGAGATATATACTATAGAGATTGAAACAATACTGTCGAGATATATATTCCAGACCGAAGGAGACTCAAACCGGAGCGTGAGATACTACATCCGAGCCTGTAGGCGGAAAAAACAATCTGAAGATGGTGTTGATGACCATGCGCAGTATACCTAAGAGAAGGAGGAGTCACACAGCCTCGTGACTCGAAGAAAACTTCTTGAAACAAAAACAACTTGTAATCATCTGAGCCCAACACTAGATGGCGGACTTATGGAAAGCATATGTATCTGCAGCACACATGCCTCAAACATAGTGTTATGCATTAGCAGGTAAGTGTTCGACTTACAATCCCAGTCTTTGAGGGGATTTAACCAACAGTGGGCACGGCTCAGTTTTAGGTAAGTATTGCACCACCAGTGACACTGGGGCAGCCGGGTGCAGAGGTCACTGGGCCCAATGTAAATCAATGGAGGCTGGGGGTACCTCGAAGAGGCACGGTTTGTGGGTAAGTATCCATGGTTTCGGGGCACAGGCCCCGGGGGTTAAAATCAGCACAGGGGGGGGCACAAAGCAGCACCAAAGCTACACCACCAGCGGCACAGGGGCGGCCGGGTGCAAAATCAGCGTCAGGCGCCCAATATGTTTCTATGGAGGTTGTTGGTCGCACTCAATCAGTGCAGCCTTTTGGTCATACCAGAGTTTCTGGAGCTCTTGGCTGGCCCTCAAGGTTTTGGAAGTGTTTTCCATGTACTCTGCCATTCTGGAACGTACGCCTAGTACATAGTCCACAATATCCACCTTAGGTTCTTGGAGAGGTCTTTCTCAGCCTTGCTTCACAAGACAAAGTGTTCCCCTAACAGGATGGCCAAACAGAAGTTCAAAGGGGGAAAACCTTACTCGTTTCAGAGGCACCTCTCTGTAGGCAAAAAGCAGGCATGGTAACAGGACATCCCATCTCCTTTTGAGCTTTTCAGGGAGTCCCATGATCATGCCTTTCACCGTCTTGTTGAATCTTTCAACAAGGCCATTGGTTTGTGGGTGATAAGGTGTAGTGAATTTGTAGTTCACTCCACACTCATTCCACATTATTTTCAGGTATGCAGACATTAAGTTGGTACCTCTGTCCGACACCACCTCCTTAGGGAACCCTGACCTGGTAAATATACCAATGGGGGCCTTGGCTACTGCAGGGGCTGTAGTAGTCCTAAGGGGAATCGCCTCAGGATACCTGGTAGCATGATCCACTACTACCAGTAAGTATTTGTTACCTGATGCTGTAGGGGGCTCAAGTGGACCCACTATGTTCACACCCACCCTTTCAAAGTGAACCCCAACCACTGGTAGTGGAAATAAGGGGGCCAGTGGTTGTCGACCTGTTTTGTCACTGTCGTGACAGGTGACACAGGAGCTGACAAACCCCTTTACTTTCTGGGACATCTGTGGCCTGTAGAAATCGCTGACAAGCCTTTTCCAGGTTTTAGTCTGGCCAAGATGCCCAGCTAGGGGGATGTCATAGGCCAATGTGAGTAGGAACTCTATATAACTGAGGCACTACCACCGTCCTAGTGGTACCAGGTTTGGGGACTCTGGCCTCAGTATACAGGAGTCCCTCCTCCCAATAGGTCCTGTGGGAGACACGGACATCTCCCTTTTCCTGTGCAGCAGCTTGCTGTCACAGGCTTTCAAGAGTTGGACAGACCTGCTGTCCAAGGCACAGCTGTTCCCTAGAGGGCCCCCCTGGGCCCAGGAACTCCACCTGGTAAGGTTCAAGTTCCATATGCACAGTTCACCTTGGGTGGACAAGTCCACTCCCGGAGGAGAGGGGTCCTGTGCTTTTTGCTGTTCAGAAGCTGGCCCCCCAGCCTTCTTACCTTTCCTCTTGGAAGGTTGGGCCATCCTTCCAGTCTCCAACACTTCTTTTTCACCTTATGCTCTTGTTTTCACACACATACTGTCTAAGGGATTTCCAGCATGGCTGCATGGGTTTTTAGCTCTACCTCAGCCCATGCGGAGGTCTCTTGATAATTTCCAAGCAGACAGGCCACTGAAAGCCTTGGACACACCACTACCTGTTTCAGGCTAGTAACCCCTCCCCAATCTAATATTACCATAACCATAGAATGGTCTGTGGTGATGCTATCAGTGTTAGTGACTGGATATGTTTTTCCAGTTAGGTATTGTCCTGGGGAAACCAGTGCATCTCTCACCATGGTGACACTGGCACATGTATCCCTCAGGGCTTCTACTCTAGTCCCATTAATCAAGGGGAACTGCTGGTACTTTTTAAAGTTAGTGGGTCAGACAGCTAAAGTGACAAAATCTACTCCACCCTCAGAGACTAAAGTTGCTTCAGTGTGGATCCTGATTTGCTCTGGGAACACTATGGATCCAATCTGGAGATTTGCCACACCAGTGCTAACTGGAGGTGGACTAGGGGCATTCTTTCTGGGACAGGCAGAATCTCCAGTTTGGTGTCCTACCTTCTTTTTTCTTTTGATACTCAACTTTATTGGGTTTTAACAAGCCAATAGATCATGACATCCTTTCCATACATCTTAGCATTTACAGTGTAAATATTCGAAGCGTCCCATACCTCAGACCAATGCACATCTCTTTTGCGTATTGGCACAACAAGCCCTGCATTTGCCCCATACACTCTTATGTTTAGTTGGGCATCCCCGGGCTTCATATACCGGTAGTTCTTGTGCGGCACACCAGTCCAGTCCCCTGAGCCACTGGGAAATCGTGGGCTGGAGTTTTTTTTTCACCTGGCCGCAGTGTCCCATTTGGCCACCATGATGGCCGTGCCCAAGAAGGCCTTGTCCGCTCTCGCACCTCCCATGCCCTCCATCATTAACAAGAACAAGATTCGGGGCTCAAGGGGGACCTCCCAGCTCAGAACCCCGGTCAACTCTTCAGCCACCTGTGTCCAGTATTTCGCTATGACCTTGCAGGACCATGTCATGTGATAAAAGTCTGCCGGTGTGCCTGTGCACCGCGGGTAGCTGGGGCTCTGTATGTATCCTGCCCGGTGAAGCCTAGCAGGAGTAAGATATGCACAGTGAAGGTAGTAGAACTGGATCAACCTCAATCTTGCTGAGATAGTGATCACTCGGGGGGGCCATAGGGGTGTCCCGCCAATCCTCCTCCAGGGGATCCAACCAAGCCTCCCACCGGGACCGTAACTGGTCTAATGTACTGGGCGAGTTATTAACCAGTGACCGGTAAATCTGAGAAACTCCCCCTCTCCCCAGGGCTCCTATGAGGAGCTTGGCTTCTAAGGGTCTGAATTCTGGGAGTGTGGTACCCGTGGGGATGAGCGGAGAAATGGCGTGTCGGAGCTATGTAGGTATTTATAAAACTGAGTGGCATTGAGGGAATATAGACCCTGTAGGTCTTGAAAGGTACGGATCTGTCCCCCCCGTCCACACATCTCCGATCTGGGAAATGCCAATAAGGTCCCACTTTTGGAACCCTTCCAGAGCCCCCACTTATGTACCCTGCCACAACGGTGTCTGGAGTTTAAGTTTGGTGTCCCATCGAGTGTACTGCAATGCTGACGCCAAGCTAGGAGGACCGTTCTAGTTACAGACGTAATAGTATGTGGGATTGGTGACCAGTAGAGCATCGATTGAATCCACGAGAACCCCAGGTCCTCCAGCTCTAATTGGTAGGCCGGGTCCGACCAGCCCCGACCATTCCCCAGAGAACCAGTCGTTGATTATCAGGAGCCGCGTCGCGACGTAGTAAAGGAAGAGGTTCGTCATTCCCATTCCACTTTCATATTGAGCCTTCTGACAGTGCCACCCTCAGTCTAGAGTTTCCCCAGAGGAACGATGTCATTAGTTCGTCCAAGTAGCGAAACCAATGGTGCTGGAGATGAAGCGGGAGGTTCTGCAGCACGTAGAGGAAGCGCTTGAGTATCATTTTATACAAGGCCGTTTTGCCCATCGGTCGGGTTCAGTGGCAGGGTCTGCCACTTCCGCAGGTCATTTTTGGACTTCTTTCCTAAAGGGGTCAGATTGAGGGACCAGGTCAATTCCGGATGGATCGCTACCCAGATCCTCAGGTATCTGAAACTGAGGCGTCTAATAGGAATGTTTGACTGCCAATTCATACATTCCCTTCAGTTGTGAAGGGGAACCAGAACCGATTTGGCCGGGTTGAGCCTCAGACCGACGAGTTTCCTAAAAGTTCTAGGAGCCTAAGACATCAGGGGCCAGTACGGGCTGGATCCGTCATAAATAAGAGGACGTTGTTCGCATATAGAGCGATACGCTCTTTGTGAGAGGTGTTCCAACACCAGCTCTGGATCTGGGCAGCGCATCGGATGATTCGGGCTAGTAGATCTATCGCCAAAGCGAAAAGCAGGAGGTACAGGGGGCAACCCTGTCTCGTCCCCTGCCGAATCGGAAAGTCCTTCGAGAGGACCCCGTTGATTAATACTCGGTCCGACGGATTAGAGTATAGTACTCGTACCAGTTCCCTGAAGTATGGGCCTATGCCTGCCTGGATCAGCACCCCCTCCAAGTAGCACAAATCCACCGTTTCAAAGGCCTTCTATCAAGAGCATGGCCTGATAGGGTGGCAGGAGGTGTTGATGTGCCAATGCCACATGTAGGCGCCTTAGACAGTGCCTCGTACTGTGCCGAGGCATGGATCCACATTGATCGTGGTGTATTAAGGCAGCAGGTACATGTTTAAGGCAGGCGGCGAGGATTGTGACGTAAATTTTAACTTCTGTGTTAATAAGGGAGATCGGTTGGTAGTTTGAACAGTAAGTGGACGGTGGGCTCGCTTTGGGTATGACCACGATCGTGGCCACATCAATGTCTCGTGGGAAACTTCCTTGTTCTATCGCTTCCTCGTAAAGGGTCTGTAGGTGTGGTGCCAGAATCTTTCTAAATGTCGAGTAGTACTCTGCCGGGTAACCATCCGGTCCCGGGGTTTTACCAGGAACTATTGCTGATATAGTTTGATCTATTTCCTCTCGTGTGATGGGCTGATCCAGTATCTGGGTCGATCTCCGACAGCCACGAGGGCGGGGCGCTTCGCAAGAAGGCAGAGACTTCTCCTGTGTCAGGGGCCTGGGCGTTGGAGTAGAGGCGTTTGTTGTACATCACGAATGTCTGGGCTATTGCCTCTGATTTCTGCTGGGTATACCAGTCAGTGTCCACAATCTCGGAATTATCTAAGTAGCTAAGCGGTGGGATGCCAGCCAATACAAGAGCTTACCGTTTTTATCCCCCCATCTGTAGACTCCAGCCTGGAAGATCTCCACATTTGCTTGGCCGATTCTAGGGAGACATGGCAAATTTCCTCGCGTATGAGCTAGAGTTGGCGAGACTCCGTGTCTCCATTCATTACGCTCATGGCGTGCTCCAAGCGTAGCACATGGGTTTCTAGGTGGGAGAGGTGTTCCTCCAGGGATCGGTGCATCGCTTTGACATATCCCTTTGCAAAGCCTCTGATAGTGGCTTTACCGGCCTCCCATAGTGTATTGGGTGATCCCACCATACCCTCGTTACGTTGGAAGTATTGCCTAAGTTCTTCTCTCAGGGCCTTTTTGCAATCTTTGTGTTGGAGAAACCAGGCGTTAAGCCACCAGATAGGGTGGAGTGCGTCAGTGGGTCCGGACATGCAGAGGACTAGGGGCGAGTGGTCGGAGATCCCCCGGACGAGTTTGGACATGTGTCACCAGGCGGCAATCGGGGGCGGGCATAAACACCATGTCAATGCGGGAGTGGGTGCGGTGGGCAGCAGATGTGTGAGTGTATTGGTGGAGCTGGGGATTCCATATTCTCCAGACATCACCGAGCCCAAGCTGGGAGGCCCAGTCCAAGAGTCGCCGGGCACCTGAGCACCTACCATGGGAAGGGACTCCAGTAGTATCTTTGGTAGGGTCCATGACTGCATTGAAGTCTCTCCCAATCAGTGTCAGTCCCTGAGAAGGAGACGTCAGCAAGGTTGTGAGGTCCCGGAGGGATGTCTCTAGCAGTGCTGGGGGCATACAGACCGTAATCAGATTTAGGGTGCGTCCTCCCATCTTCCCCGTGAGGGCTAAGAAGCATCCTTGGGGATTTAGGATGTCCCAGGTAACTGTGAAAGGAAGAGAGTGGCGAAGGAGAATAGCTACTCCCCTGGATCCTCGAGTGAACCCTGCATGGCAACCCCCATCATGTCCCTGCCAGGCTAGGAACGAACAGTGATTGCCCAGCAGGTAGGTTTCTTGCAGCATGAGGATCCTGGGGGCTGAGCATTGCGCAAACTTCAGGACCCCGGCATGTTTCACCTTGTACAAGAGTCCATTGATGTTCCAGGAGAGGCCGTGCAAGGACTCCATGTCAGTGTAGGACGGTGTCATTCGTGGTGCTGCTATGAGGGCAATGACTGCTGGGTTCGGGTGCTCGTGGGTGTGTGTGCATTAGGACTGTAAGTGGAGAGTATGGGCTCTTCGCTGTTGTGCGGTCAACAAATGTGGAATACGGGCCATGTGTGCCTGGTGTAGTAACAAACTGAACAGCATGTAGAAACATGAAAAAAGTTCCCTGAACAAACCCTTCCAACCATCCTCCCCATACTTCTTTCCCTGAAGCATCTGTCGCCCTAACAATAACAGTTCGAACAGGTGTAACCATTATGGTTGGAGGACGAAGTGGTGGACCCCTCCATGTTGTAGGATTTAAGGATATTAATGTTCCTTTAGGCTGTCAAAGGGTTTTGACTAAGTCTGTGAGCCTTGCCCTATATCGCTGGACTGCAGAAGAGGTCTGTGTGTCCGATTCATTTAGTGGTGCGGTTCGAGACTCCCTCCGAGACGCCTCTCCGCCCGGCTTGAGTTCCTGTGACAGTTCGCACTGTCTTCTTTCGACAGGGGACGCAGATGTGCTTCTCCCCGTCAGTCCCTGTGATACTGATGGCTTTCGTCCAGTGTTGTGACCCCTCCGAGATCAAGTGCACTGCCGCTGCGGCTTTGGTACTTCACTCCGCGTGTTGCCTCTTGTCGGGGACACAGCAGTCATGTTCTGTAGGGCCATGGGTGGGTCTTCAGTGGCCCACGTCCAGGATACTTCCGGGGTGTCGAAAAAGTGAATTTTATTGTTGAGGATTACCCTGAGGCGGGCAGGGAACAGGAGTTGGTAGGATAGGTTAAGCGCACTTAGTTTTTGTTTGACCACAGTAAAAGATCGCCTCTGTGTCTGCACTTCTTTTGTATAGTCCGGGAAGATCATCACTGTTCCCTTGGCAGGAGAGGTGGGGGTGAGAGCACGCCAAAATGGCATCTCTGTCCTTGAAATTGAGGACGCGTGCTATGATCGGTCTGTGAGGGGCCCCAGTCGGCTGTTTGGGCGCCCGGGCGCTGTGGGCTGGCTCCACCACGAACCATGCAGAGAGGGGATCTGGGGGCATCCATGTCTTAATCCAGTTCTCTATGAATGGGGCGGCCTGGGCAGGGTCCGTCCCTTCCGGGATGCCCACAAAGCGAAGATTGTTCTACGAGAACTATTCTCAGCATCTTCCACTCTTCTGTGGAGCTCAGCCGTGTAGGACAATAGCAGCGATGAACAAGTTACTTACCTTCGGTAACGATGTATCTGTAAGAGACAGATTAGTAATAGATTCTTTACCTTAGAATTACCCTAGGTGTCAGACTGGATCCAGAGAATTTTTCGCTTAGCAGTACCCCTGCGCGTCGGTAGGTGGCGTCTTTCGACTGCATCTGTCGTCGGCGTCATGGTCGCCGGGATGACGTCGCAATGCCTACTTAGACGCCGCCCCTGCGTGCTGACATCAGTTCTGACACGACTTTCCACGCCAGAAGTGCAGAGCCATGCAAGATATTGACCACTGGTGCACATAACTAGGGCCCTGAAAGGGAGTCCCTATCCCTAGAAGTCAGTTCACAGAACGGGGAGGATAAGTGGGGCAGTAAGGAATCTATAACTTATATATGTCTCTTACAGATACATCATTATCGAAGGTAAGTAACTTGTTCATCTGAAAGACACCATTAGTAGAGATTCCTTACCTTAGAATAGATACCCCAGCAATGCCAACCCCGGAGGTGGGTCTGCGAACTAAGTTCACACCAGAAAGTGATGGTGAACAGAACGGTCAAAAAAGCCGTCTCTCCGGACTTGGCTATCCAGGCAATAATGTTTGGTGAACGTGTGCAAGGATGCTCACGTGGCTGCCTGGCAGATGTCAATGAGCGGAACTCCACGTCCCAGAGCAGTAGAGGCTTCAGTCGTCCTGGTAGAGTGGGCGCGCAGTCCCACTGGAGGTTCCTTTTTCGCCAATGAATAGCAGATTTTAATGCATAGAACAACCCATCGAGAGATGGTGCATTTTTGTATGGCCTGACCTTTCTTGGCGCCCACATAACCAACGGAGAGTTGATCGTCCACCCGGAAACCTTTAGTGCAGTCAAGGTAGAAGGACAGCGCACGTTTTAGGTCCAGATGGTGGAGTCTCTCCTCCTCTATGGAAGGGTGCGGAGTGGGAAGAAGGTGGGCAAAGTGATGGTCTGACCTATGTGGAAAGAGGTAAACACTTTGGGTAGAAAAGAGGGCCTAGTGCGAAGGACCATTTTGTCCGGATGGACTGCAATAAAAGGAGGCTTTGAGGATAGAGCCTGAAGCTCACTCACCCTGCGAGCAGGGGTGATTGCGAGCAGGAAGGCAGTCTTCAAAGTAAGAAGTCGAAGAGGACAGTTATGTAGTGGCTCGAAGGGAGCACACATAAGGACAAGATTCAAGTCCCATTGGGGCATTACGAAAGGAGAAGGGGGAAAGAGATGAGTAATGCCCTTTAGGAATCTATTTACAATAGGGGACTTGAAAAGAGAAGGCTGATCAGGAAGGCGAAGAAGGGCAGATATGGCCGAGAGGTAGCCTTTAAGAGTGCCCAAGGCAGAGCCCTGCTGGGCTAAAGAAAGGATGAACGAGAGGACCTCAGAAAGAGGGGCAGAGAGGGGAACCACAGCCTTTGCTGTGCACCATGCCACAAACTTGTTCCATCTACAGGCATACACCGTTTTAGAGGAGGGACGCCTGGCTGCCAAGATGTCATTACAGACTTCGGGAGGAAGGTCAAAAGCCGTCAACTGTCGCCGCTCAATCTCCACGCAAGGAGGTAGAGGCTGGACAGGTTCGGGTGGAGGACTGTCCCCTGCTGCTATGACAGAAGATTCTCCCGAAGAGGCAGTCTGATTGATGACCATGCTCAAGAGCTCGGGGTACCAGACTCTTTGTGCCTAGTCTGGAGCCACAAGAATGACTTGGGCCCAGTCGCGCTTGATCTTCTTCAGCACTCTGGGCAGAAGAGGTACAGGTGGAAAGGCGTACAGGAAGCCACAATTCCACTCGCATCAAAGCGTCGCAGAGCGAGTGCCGCCCTGGAAATTCCAACGCACAGAACTGCTGACACTGCACATTCTCTTCGGTGGCAAACACATCTAACCAAGGCTCTCCCCACTGCTGAAAGAGACCCTGCACCACCTCCGAGTGAAGACGCCATTCATGATCCATCATGCACCGATGGCCGAGTTCGTCCACCCTGGCGTTCAGAGAACCTGCCAGGTGTTGAATCAAGGGGATATGCCCTGATGTTCCAGCCATGTCCAAAGGTGAATTGTTTCTTGACATAGGGTCCACGACCCCACCCTGCCCTGTTTGTTGCAGTACCACATGGCGGTAGTGTTGTCTGTGAACACCTGCACTACTCTTCCTTTGACAGAAGGAAGGAATGCCTTCAGTGCAAGACGGATTGCCCGGAGCTCCAAAAGGTTGATGCGGAGACCGGAGACCAGAGACCTCTGATCTCCGCCTCTCCCAGGTGACTGCCCCATCCCAGGAGAGACGCGTCCATCACTACTGTCAACTCTAGTTGGGGAAGGGAGAGAGAGATCTGCCGCTGACCCAATCCTGGTTCTTGAGCCACCACTGCAATTGACGTGCAGTCCCCTCCGAGATCTGGACATCGGAAAGATTGCCCTGATGCTGCGCCCACTGGAACTTCAGGTCCCACTGCAGAGCCCGCATATGCCACCTGGCATGATCCACCAGCAGGATGCAGGAGGCAGGAGGCAGGAGGCCATGAGGCCCAGCAGCCTCAGAGTCAATCTTACCGAAATCCGGTACAGAGGCTGAAACATTGGTATCATAGCCCGAATATCTCGGACTCGCTGCTCGGGAGGATAAGGCCGAAACTGTGCTGTATCCAGAACTGCTCCGATGAAAAGGAGCTTCTGAGAGGGAGTCAGGTGTGACTTCGGCACATTGATAGTGAACCCAAACGAGTGCAGGAGGTCCGCTCTAGTCTGGAGGTGGGAGACGACAGCCTGGGGCGAGCATGCCTTCAACAGCCAGTCGTCGAGATAGGGGAAGACCGATACCCCTGATCTGCGCAGATGAGCTGCGACCACCGCCATCACTTTCGTGAACACCCGAGGGGCGCTGGTAAGGCCAAAGGGGACCACGGTAAACTAAAAATGCTCGTGGCCTACCGTGAACCGTAGGTAACGCCTGTGGGCTGGCAGGACGGGGATATGGAAATCGGCGTCCTGCAAGTCCAAAGCTACCATCCAGTCTCCGGGGTCGAGGGCAGACAGGACCTGAGCCAACGTGAGCATCTTGAACTTCTTCCATGGAAGCTGTTGAGGGCCCTGAGGTCTAAAATAGAACGCAGGCCTTTGTCCTTCTTGGGTACCAGAAAGTAGTGAGAGCAGCAACCACAACCTACTTCTGGCACAGGGAGCCTTTCAATAGGTCCCTTGGCCAAGAGAACTGCAACTTCCTGACGGAGAAGGGCCAAGTGATCCTCCGACATGCGATAGAAGGATGGTGGCATGGAGGGAAGGGTAGTCTCGAAAGGGAGGGAGTAGCCCCTGCGGACTATCTGCAAAACCCATCTGTCCGACGTGATGTTTTGCCAGTGGGGGAGGTGATGGCGAATCCTGCCGCCCACTGGCCTCTGGTGGCCCTGAAAGGTCAGATTAGGAGGGTTTGGAGGCTGCTGCAGGGAGGTTATGGGTGCACTGGCCCGCCTGCTGGCCCCCAGACCCACGTCACTGGATCGCACGTCCGCGGCCACGCACATGCTGGGCAGCTTGCGTGATCCGGTGGCTAGACTGGGTTGAACGTGGTGGGGCACCCCTTCCGTAGCCACGAAAGGGGCGAAAGGCAGACTGCATGGGGCCAGAGGTTGCTACAAGGCCCAAGAATCTGGCCGTAGCCCTAGAATCCTTGAAGCGCTCTAGCTCCGAGTCTGCCTTGTCACCGAAAAGGCAACGGCCATCAAAGGGCATGTCCAGTAAGGTGGAGTGGACATCCCCAGAAAAACCAGACTTCCTCAACCAGGCGTAGCGCCTTAGGGCTACTGATGTTGAAACCGTTCTGCCAAGTGAGTCGGCGGTATCCAGCCCACAACTGATGGTGAATTTAGCTGCATCTCGACCCTCTGCCACTGCGCGGGTGAGAACGGCCCGGGCCTCCTCCGGGCATTGTGGCAGCACTTGCGCAACCGAATCCCACACTGTATGTGTAGAACGGCCCAAGAGGCATGCAGTATTCACCAACAGCAATGCTAAGCTGACCGAAGAAAACATCTTCTTCCCAAGTTGTTCCAGCTTCCTGGATTCCCTATATGGGGGAGCAGTAGGGAATGTGCCCTTGAAGGACGAGGCTTGGACCACCAAGCTCTCGGGGGTCGTGTGTTGGGAGAGGAAAAGTGGGTCACTCAGGTCCAGGCAGTGGCGTCGGTCAATCATCCTGTCCACAGGAGCCCCTGTGCTGTAATTGGACCAAGTGCCCAGAAGGACGTCGGTGAGGGCTTCATTGAAAGGCAGAAGGGGCTCCGAAGAGGCTGCTGCCGGTTGAAGCACCTCCATCAGGAGGTTAGTCCTGACCACCACCGTAGGAAGCTCCAGGTCCAAGGCTTCAGCCGCCCTACGCAACACCACTGCGTATGAGGCTCCCTCCTCCGTAGCCACGGTAGGGGGGAGAGCATGCCAAGGTCTGAAGAGTTATCCAGACCACTGGCTTCACCCAGATCCTCTCGCCAGTCCGGCTCCTCAAGTTGATCAGCCAAAGGGTCCACAGACCCCTCCCAGTCCTCCTCACCTTCCTCTGGTTGCCATTCAGGCCTGAAAGGAACACCAGGAATGAACAGAGGCACAAACTTACCTTCCGGCGCCAGTACAGACGTCGAGCGATGTCCGGTGCTGTGTCCAAGTCGGGGGTGAGGCTGGGGTCGGCGCCGGTCGGAGGCACTACCGGCGCTGGGGGATTAATTACCGGGAAAGGTAGCGCAAGGTTGACCGGCGTCGATCCGGATCCAGGTCAGGATCCTCGGAGGCCCTCTGGCGCCAGGGCTGGAACCGCCGGCATTGAAGGCCCAGGGCCCCCAGCGGAGTCCGCGGGGCCCGAAGGCGCGCCGGCTGAGTTGGGCTGCCCAAAGATGCTCTGAAGCGCTTCGTAGAAAGCTCGAAGCTGGGCAGGGGATGCTCTGGCATCGGGAAAAGGGGGAAAACTCAGAGCCTTCCCTGGAGCAGGCTCCGAAGGTAGAGCTGGTGAGCGACAACACTCCGGGTCCGGCGTTGCGTCGGCCGACGGATGGGGAGAAGGCAAAGAGCGACGCTGCTTCTTCTTGTGCTTCAACTTACCCGAAGACCTCGCAGACTTTGATGACGAATGGTGGTGGTGGCGCCGCGACTGGTCCCGCGACCTCTCTCTCGACCGAGACCTCTACCGGCGGGGAGCCGACTGCCGGGCCTCCAAGAGCTTTCGTGACCGCTCCCGCAAAGACTTTGGAATCATGGCCCGACAGTCGGAGCACGACTTCGGGTCGTGGTCGCGCTACAGGCACCAGAGGCACACGAGGTGGGGTCTGTAACCGATATCAGGCGGTTACAGGCCTCGCATGGCTTGAATCCGGTCCGGCGGAGTGACATCCCTCGTGCACCAGGAGTCAAAAGACTCAAAAAGATGTTGACAAAAGTCCCCAAAAAGTTAGTCAAAAAGTGACTACGGGGCAAGCTCTCTCCGGATCTGCGCACTGGTGCGGAAAAAGAAAGAACTGAAGTCAGCGCGCAGGGGCAGCGTCTAAGTACGCATCGCGACGTCATCCCGGCAACGGAGTCGACTGACGCCACCTACAGACGCGCAGGGGTACTGCTAAGAGAAGAATTCTCCGGATCCAGTCTGACGCCTGGGGGTAATTCTAAGGTAAGGAATCTATAACTAGTGTATGTCTCTTACAGATACATCGTTACAGAAGGTAAGTAACTTGTTCATCGCGGCTATTGTCCCACACGGCTGAGCTCCAAAGAAGAGTGGAAGATGCTGAGAATAGTTCTCGTAGAACAATCTTCGCTTTGTGGGCATCCCGGAATGGACAGACCCTGCCCAGGCCGCCCATTCATAGAGAACCTGATTAAGACATGGATGCCCCCAGAGCCCATCTGCATGGTTCGTGGTGGAGGGAGCCAGTCTGACGCCTGGGGTTAATTCAAAGGTAAGGAATCTATAACTAATGGTCTCTTTCAGATACCAGAGTCTTCACCATCACATCCTCAATGGTGGAAAGTCGGGACTCGGCCTAGGAGATCCTGGCCGTCGCATTACGGAGGTCCTGTCTAATGAGCGATACGTCCACGCGCACCTCCCCAATCTTATTCTCCACTGAGTCCTGTGAGGTGCGTATGGCCTGAAGGATGGTGGCCAGATCCCTTTCTGGCAGAGGCTTTTTGGCCCGGGTTAAACTACTGCTACCGGGATTACCCGTGGTGTATTGCTCCATGCGGGTTTGGGAGGGAGGTGGCTTCTTCACTTTGTCTTTACCCAAGGTCGTGCACTCAGACTCCTCACCCGTCCTCAGCGACGGGAGGGGGGCGATCTCCCCAGGGTCAGCAACTCACCGACCGCCGGAGTGGCAGGATTCTTGCCCGCTCTAGTTCTCACGTCTCACGGGGCATGCCAGTCGACTGTTTCCTCATGCACTTGGTCGGCTGGGGGTCCTCTCCAGGGGAATCGGGACCAGACTCTGGTCTCCAGTTCCGTGTTTCGCTCCTCAACAGGAGCTGAGATACCTTGCTTCTATCCCACCGCCCCCCCTCGAGGCTCGGGGTGTTGCGTCATGCAGGCCTCTGCCTTGAGCCGTTGTTGATACTGAGTCTTTCTTTACTTCAGGGCCTGCACGTCATTTTGCGTTGGGATGTCCCGCGCGCTCAGTTTAGGGCAATCTCTCCGGTGTTGGATTCCAGGATTGCTGCAGATTTTCTGTTGGCAGATGCGGCAGCTAGCGATCGTGTCTAGATGTCCTGAGAATAGCGGCGATTCGAGCGGATGACGGAGGGGTCCTGAGCACTCTCAGAGTGCAACCGCCATCTTGATGCTCGTAGCCACGCCCGCGGTGTCCTACCTTCTTACAGATGCGACACCAGGCCTTCAGGGGATCAAAGTGTTTTCCCTTGTATCCGCCATTGGGCTGGGAAGGGTTCTGGGGCCCACCCTCCTGAACAGGTTTTTGGGGGCCTTTAGAAGACTTTTGGTTTTATCTTTAGGGGGGGGATCACCCCCTCTCCCACGGGGAGGTTTTGTAACACCTTTCTTTTGGTCACCCCCAGTGGTAGTTTTGGTCACCCTAGTCTTGACCCAGTGGTCTGCCTTCTTTCCCAATTCTTGGGGTGAAATTGAACCTAGGTCCACCAGATACCGATGCAACTTTTCATTACAGCAATTACTTAACGTGTTCGTCCATGAAAAGATTATAAAGCCTAGCATAGTCATGCACATCACTTCCAGTCAACCAACCATCTATTGTTTTTACTGAGTAGACTATGAAGTCAACCCAGGACTGACTTGAGGATTTGTGAGCCCCCCTGAATCTAATTCTATACTCCTCAGTTGTGAGTCCAAAGCCCTCAGTCAGGGTGGCCTGCATGAGGTCATAGGACTCTGCATCTGCCCCAGTAAGGGTCAGGAGTCTGTCCCTGCAGTTACCAGTGAACAGTTCCCAAAGCAATGCTCCCCAGTGTGACTTCTTCACTTTTCTCATTCCACAGGCCCTCTCAAAGGCTGTGAACCATTTTGTGATATCATCACCTTCCTCATATTTGGGGACAATCCATTTGGGGATTTTAGTGTCATATGAATTCTCTCTGTCCCTCTGTATTAAATTGCTGCCACCATTGATGGGTGCTAGACCCATCTCTGCTCTCGTTTTTTCTAGTTCTAGGAGTTCAACCTCTAGGGCTAGTCTCAGTCAACCTGGCTAGCAGGATGTTTTCCTCATTAAGGCACTCCTCGAGGGTGTGAGGGGTGCCTGTCCCACCTATGTGGGATCTAGGTCCTCTTGCACTACTTTAGGGTAGAGGGGTACACGGACCCTCTCTTCTGGGTCCAGATGAGGAGGCTGGGAAAGGTCCTCCTCATCTCTGGTTTCTTCTTCTGGGAGGATGTCGTCTTCAGAAGGGTGTTTCTGTGCATGACCTAACAGCTCCTGTAGCTCAATATTGGTAGGGTTTGAATCAGTTTTGATTTTTTTTTATTTACTGAGAGGCCTTAGCTCTCCCATCTTGAGATGGAGGTAAGGGGTTAGGTCGAGCTCCACAACCATATTCTTGTCATCAATTATTTTACTAATAGTTGTGAACTTTATGAGGCCTAAAAAAAAAGCCTCTAAGTACCTTTACCCTTAACTAAAGTTGTTAAAGTTTTAAAACTATTACAGGACTTAACCAAGGCCCTATCAAGACTTTTAAAAATTTGGAAAAATGATTGTTAATTCAAAAATGAGTTGAACCTAAAGGCAATTTTGGATTGTAGTTGTATGATCAGGTCTTGACTACGTAGTCCAACAAATGCAAAGTCGTAGACCCCACTGCTGATCCACCAATGTAGGAAGCTGGCTCAGTATATACTATTCCAAAATAAGGTACAGTGTTCACAGAGTCCAGTGAATCCCCAGAGGCTTACAAAGGCTTAAGTAGATAATACTAAAAGCTCTATTTGTGGTAGTGTGGTCAAGCAGTTAGGCTTATCAGAGGGATGTGTTAAGCATTTGTTGTACACACGCAGACAAGAAATGCTAGCATACACTCAAAGACTGAATCCAGACCAACTGTTTTGTATAAGACGTTATTATTTTGTTATTTTATTTCTAGAACCAAGAGGAACTCAATTGCAGGTAAGTAACAGTTTCAATCAATCAATAAATCTTTATTCGGTAGATAAAATCACCATAAAAGAATATAGATCCATAATGACAAATTTCATGAATAACAATAAAAACACAATAAAATTACTTATAGACAAGGAACACATAAAACAAGTAATCCGATCTCGTTTTCCTAGACGTCCAGACAGCTTGTAAAAAGGATAAAACAGTAAAAGTCACATGCTCTGTGGATAGCATCTGTAAATACAACAAGGCGGGCCTGACTTGTTTAAAGTGCAATGATTTCAGCAAAGGGATTAAAAAACGCTTCCTCGGCCAACTGAAGTAAGAGCACAACATTATAAAATGGAGCAAATTCTACGGAGGCACATTGTCGCAGCCGCAGGGTGCCCTTTCCTCAGGCCGAACCCATCCACGCGGGGAAGCCAAAAAATGATCGTTGATTAAACCTGAACCTGACCAGTAAAGGCTGTCATGCTGTGAGCGAACCAAGCCCAGGTACGGCCCAAACCCCAGTACAGATTTTAGAAGCATATAGCGACTAGCTTCTGGAGTTCTAAACTTGGTCTCTCCAGACGGGAGCGTTCCAGAAACAATCTTTGGACACTCCCCAACTCGTGGGCGGAAAGAGCAGTTGGGTGTATAAAAATATCAGGCTTGACTAGAGAGAAAAAGGATGCCTTAACATGAACAAACCATGGTATATTAGTGACCCGGTCCAGAGACAGACAATCCTCAAGAATCAACCGACAACTTCAGCTCCTCCGTGCTCCAAATCTTAATTCAACACAGGAGCAGGCTTAGGGCGATTAGGTCCGAGACATAATCAAGCCCTAATTCTGCGTGCACAGAAAATGCCGGGGTGGACTGGGGGACCTGGGCCAAACTGCGCAGAAAGTTGTGATCCATAGTCTGAATCCGATCCACCTTAACGCACCCCCAAACCTCACTGCCACAGCGCAGCTGTGCAATACACATTGCTTGATACATTTTTAAAAGATCCTTTGGTTCCCTGGACCCAAGCCTATGTGCAAAACTAAAAACCACTCCACAGCTTTTACGGACTCTAATCGTTTGGCCTCCACCAGGGGTTTACAACTATTTTTACCATCAAATAAAACTCCCAGAAAAGGTAAGGCCTTGACTTTGGACAAAGTAAAATTGGATACCTTGAAGGTCTTACTACTTGTAGATTTGGGGCCCACTACCATTACATAAAACTTCGAGAAATTAACCGAGAGGTCCAGGAGAAGCATAAAAGACACATACTTGGCCAGCAACAACTCCAACCCCTGTGCGGTCCCAACCATCAGGACCGCATCATCTGCATATAGCAAAACGAGGAGAAATCTGTTCCCAATCTTAAGGCAGTCGCTGACACAGACAGGAGCGCTGACTCGAACCCGTTGACATACAAAGTGAACAAAAAAGGTGCAGGTATGCACCCCATGCGAACTCCACAGCTTGTTGAAAATGATCGAGTGCACGCTGCTCCTTGAGAAAAACACACCGGGCTGAGGTCGATGAGTGCAGATCAGCTAATAATGCCACAATGCTAACAGCAACCCCCAACTCGCTGAGCAAAGCCCACAATTTCGCTTGATTCACCGTCAAAAGCAGACGTCAGGTCCATAAATGTGAGATGTAGGGATTCAGACCGAGCCACCATATATTTGTTGATAATTAAACGGCGGTTGAGGCATTGGTCTGCAGTCGACCTCCCCGCCCTAAGTCCATACTGGACGTCACTCAAAATGTTATTTTCTTCTGCCCAGTCACACAGCCTATTTAAAATCGCCCTCCCCAGGACCTCAATCGTAGCGTCCAATAAAGAAATTGGCCAGTAACATTGTGGATTCTCTTTGTCCCCCTTCTTAAATATGGGGGCGATCACAGCGGTGGACCAGGAGGGTAGCAACCCCTCCTGTGCAGCCGCATTCAAGACCTGCGTTAATAGAGGGGCCCAAACCTCTATACTAGCTTTAAACAGATCTGGCGGTATACTGTCTGGGCCCGGGGCCTTGTTTCTGGACAGGGCAAGAAGCACAAGTTACTAACTTGTGTAACGATATATCTGTAAGAGACAGTAGTTAGTGACAGATTCCTTACCTTAGAATAGATACCCCAGCAATACCAACCCCGGTGGTGGGTCTGCGAACAAAGATCAGACAAGGAAGTCCTGGAGGACAGAACGGCCAAAGAAGCCGTCCCTCCGGACCTGACGCACAAGTTACTAACTTGTGTAACGATATATCTGTAAGAGACAGTAGTTCGTGACAGATTCCCTACCTTAGAATATCCCCAGGTGTCAGGCTGGATCCGGAAAGTTTTTGCGTAGCAGTACCCTTGCGCGTCGGTGGCGTGCGTCGTGCGGCTCCGCGTCCGTCGTCGGCGTCGTGATCGCCGGGATGACGTCGCGGGCAGTACTTAGACGCCGCCCCTGCGCGCTGACGTCAGTTCTGTACACGACTTTCCGCGCCAGGAACGCAGAGCCATGCAAGAAGCTGACATAGGTGTCTGAAAAATACTACGGCCCTGAAAGGGATGTCCTTAACCCTAGAAATCAGTTTGCAGAACGGGGAGGATGGGTGGGGCGGTAAGGAATCTGTCACTAACTACTGTCTCTTACAGATATATCGTTACACAAGTTAGTAACTTGTGCATCTGAAAGAGACACGTTAGTGACAGATTCCCTACCTTAGAATAGATACCCCAGCAATACCAACCCCGGTGGTGGGTCTGCGAACAAAGATCAGACAAGGAAGTCCTGGAGGACAGAACGGCCAAAGAAGCCGTCCCTCCGGACCTGACTGTCAAGGCAGTAATACTTTGTAAACGTGTGCAGCGAGGCCCACGTAGCTGCCTGACAAATAACCGGCAGCGGAACACCGCGGCCCAAGGCCGTGGTAGCAGCCGTTGCCCTTGTGGAATGGGCACGCAGCCCAACAGGAGGCTCCTTCTTCGCCAAAGAATAGCAGGTCTTGATGCACAAGGTAACCCAGCGGGAGATGGTCCTCTTGTGCACCGCCCGACCTTTTTGGCGCCCACGTAGCCAACAAAGAGCTGGTCATCCACCCGGAAGTGTTTTGTGCGGTCAATATAGAAGGAGAGCGCACGTTTTGGGTCCAGACGGTGGAGCCTCTCTTCCTCTCTGGAAGGATGCGGAGGCGGAAAGAAGGTGGGCAAAGTGATGGTCTGCCCAATATGGAAAGCAGTAACCACCTTTGGCAAGAAGGACGGACGCGTCCGAAGAACAACCTTGTCTGGATGAACAGACAGAAAGGGAGGTTTGCAAGATAGAGCCTGGAGCTCACTCACCCGCCGAGCGGAGGTGATGGCCACCAGAAAGCCTGTCTTCAGAGTCAGAAGACGAAGAGGACAGTTATGTAGAGGCTCAAAGGGAGCGCACATTAAAAGGTAAGAACCAAGTTCAAGTCCCACTGAGGCATCACAAACGGAACAGGAGGAAAGAGGTGAGTAATGCCTTTTAAGAACCTGTTAACAACAGGGGACTTGAAAAGGGAGGGCTGATCAGGGAGCCTGAGGAAGGCCGAGATAGCACAAAGATAACCCTTGATGGTACCCAGGGCAGAACCCTGTTGGGCCAGAGAGAGAAGGAACAGAAGGACCTCAGAAAGAGGGGCAGAAAGGGATTCACAGCCTTTGCTGTGCACCATGCCACAAATTTGTTCCACCTGCAGGCGTATACCACCTTAGTGGAGGGACGCCTGGCTGCCAGAATCACATCACAAACTTCGGGAGGCAAGTCGAAAGGAATCAACTGCCGCCGCTCAATCTCCCACGCAAGCAGGTGTAGACTGGACAGGTTCGGGTGAAGGACCGTCCCCTGCTGCTGCGACAGAAGATCCTCCCGAAGAGGCAGACGGATCGGGGGATCTACGCTCATATTGAGTAGCTCGGGATACCAAACTCTTCGAGCCCAGTCCGGAGCCACAAGAATGACTTGGGCCCGGTCGTGCCGAATCTTCTTCAACACTCTGGGTAGAAGTGGTATAGGCGGAAAGGCGTACAACAGACCGCAACTCCACTCGTGACGAAAAGCGTCTCCGAGCGAGTGCCGCCTTGGAAATTCCAACGCGCAGAACTGATGACATTGCGCGTTCTCTTCGGTGGCGAATAGATCTAACCAAGGCTCTCCCCATTGTAGAAAGAGTCCTTGCGCCACTTCCGAGTGAAGACGCCATTCGTGATCCATCATGCACCTGCGGCTGAGGTTCGTCCGCCCTGGCGTTCAGGGAACCTGCCAGGTGTTGAACCATCAGGAACATGCCCTGATGTTCCAGCCATGTCCAGAGGCGCAGAGCCTCCTGACAAAGGGTCCAAGACCCCACCCCGCCCTGTTTGTTGCAGGACCACATGGCGGTGGTGTTGTCTGTGAACACCTGCACTACCTTCCCTTTGACAGAGGAAGGAATGCCTTGAGTGCAAGTCGGATCGCCCGGAGCTCCAGAAGGTTGATATGGAGCCGGGACTCCGCCGGAGACCAGAGGCCTCTGATCTCCGCCTCTCCCATGTGACCGCCCCATCCCAGAAGGGACGCGTCCGTCACAACTGTGTGCTCTGGCTGGGGAAGGGAGAGGGATCTGCCCATGACCCATTGCCGGTTCGAGAGCCACCACTGCAACTGTCTTGCAGTCCCCTCCGAGATCTGGACGTGATCGGACAGGTTGCCCTGGTGCTGCGCCCACTGGAACTTCAGGTCCCACTGCAGAGCCCGCATATGCCATCTGGCATGATTGACCAGCAGGATGCAGGAGGCCATGAGGCCCAGCAGCCTCAGGGTCATCCGTACCGAAACCCAGGATAAGGGCTGAAAGATCGGAATCATAGCCTGAATATCCCGGACTCGCCGTTCGGGAGGATAGGCCCGAAACTGCGTCGTGTCCAGAACCGCTCCGATGAAAAGGAGCTGTGGAGAAGGAATCAGATGCGACTTCGGCACATTGATGGAGAACCCCAGCGAGTGCAGGAGTTCGGCCGTAGTCTGGAGGTGGGAGACGACTGCCTGGGACGAGCCCGCCTTCAGCAGCCAGTCGTCGAGGTAGGGGAAGACTGAAACCCCTGCCCGGCGCAGATGAGCTGCGACCACCGCCATCACTTTCGTGAACACCCGAGGGGCACTGGTAAGGCCAAAGGGAGCACGGTGAACTGAAAATGCTCGGGGCCTACCGTGAACCGAAGGTAACGCCGGTGGGCCGGCAGGACGGGGATGTGGAAATATGCGTCCTGCAAGTCCAACGCTACCAACCAGTCTCCAGGGTCGAGGGCAGTCAAGACCTGAGCCAGGGTGAGCATCTTGAACTTCTCCTTCCGGAGGAAGCGATTGACGTTCTGGAGGTCCAAGATAGGACGCATGTCCTCCTTGTCCTTTTTGGGCACCAGAAAGTAGTGGGAGTAGCAACCACGCCCTACTTCTGGGGTCGGAACACGCTCGATGGCCCTCTTGGTCAAGAGGGCCGCGACTTCCTTCTGTAGAAGCACCAAGTGATCCCCTGACATGCGGTGGGATTGAGGTGGCATGGCTGGGGGGTGGTCTCGAAGGGGAGGGAGTAGCCCCCTTCGGACAATGTCCAAGACCCACCTGTCCGAGGTGATGGTACGCCAGTGGGGAAGGTGATGGCGGACCCTGCCCCCTACTGGCGTGCTGTGTACCTGAAAGGAGGGACTAGGAGGGTTTGGAGGCCGCGGACGGGTTGGAGGTGGTGGCCTGACCCGCACGCTGGTTGCCCGATCCGCCACGGCGGAATCCACGTCCTCGGCCACGCGAAGACGCCTGCTGCGCGGGCCGGTGGCTGGGCTGCTGACGTGAAGGGGCGCCCCTACCGTGGCCACGATAGGGGCGAAAAGCAGAAGTCAGCGGAGGGCGTGTAGCAGAAAGGCCCAGGGACTTGGCAGTAGCCCGTGAGTCCTTAAAGCGCTCCAACGCATGGTCTGCTTTGGACCCAAAAGACCGACTCCATCAAAGGGCATGTCCATGAGAGTATTCTGGACATCCCCTGAAAAACCAGTGGTTCTCAGCCAGGCGTGGCGTCGGAGCGCCACCGTCGTTGCAATCGACCTGCCCAGCGAGTCCGCGGTGTCAAGGCCACAACGTATGGTGTATTTAGCCGCATCCCTTCCTTCCGCAATGGCGCGGGAAAGCAGTGTCTGGACCTCCTCAGGACACTGGGGCAAAACATCCGCCACCGAATCCCACAGGGAGTGGGTATATCGGCCCAAAAGACAAGCGGTGTTAACGGACCGCAAGCCAGCACTGGAGGAAGAAAAACCCTTCTTCCCAAACTGATCCAGGCGTTTGGATTCCTATCCGGAGGAGCGGTAGGGAAGGCGGTTTGGGAAGCGGAGGCTTGGACAACCAAGCTCTCAGGAGTGGGGTGGACAGAGAGAAACGGGGGTCGCCCGGAGCTGGGCGATGGCGTCGTGACACGTTCCGATCCACAGGAGCCCCTGTGTTGGGCTTGGACCAGGCGCCCAAAAGAACGTCAGTGAGGGCGTCGTTAAACGGCAGCACAGTCTCCGCAGAGGAGGCTACCGGCTGAAGCACCTCTGTCAAGATGTTAGGCTTGACCGTCAAAGTAGGAAGTTGGAGACGTAAGGCCCCAGCTGCCCTACGCAACACCGTACCAAAATTGGCTCCCTCCTCCGTAGCCACGGGAGGAGACAGCATGCCAGTGTCAGGGGAAGTATCCAGACCACTGGCCTCCCCTAGACTCTCTGTCCAGTCCTGATCGTACTGACAGTGTCGTGTCAGAGGGTCATCAGACCCCTCCCAGTCCAACTGGTCCTCCTCTGGTTCAAAATAAGGAGGAGGAGGGACAGTTGGGACCCAGGTCCCATCGGCGCCGGAGCCGGCGTCGAGCGGCGTCGGTCCGGATCCATGTCCGGAGCCGGAAGGAACAGGGGGACGACGCCGCCCGGAGCCCAGGGCGGCGCCGAGAGCGGCACCGGAGACATCGGCGCCGGCGGAGGTGTCGTTAGGTCGACCGGCGTCGATGGGGGTTGTGGAGCCGGGATCGAGGCCGGGGCCGGAGCCGGGATCGAGGCTGGAGGCACGGGCGACGCCGGGGCCGGAGCCGTCGGCGGCGCCGGAGCAACCCCATCAGGGCCCGCGGGGCCCGAAGGCGCACCGGAGGGGCCTGAAGGCCCGAAGAGGCGGGCCATGGCCGACAGGAATTCCTGTACCTTGGCCGGATCCGCCCCGAACCCGGGAAGGGCGGGTGAGGCGGGGGCGACTCCACAGGCATGTCCGGGGCCGCGGGGGCGGGGACGGTGCCGGGAGGGGCCTCAGCCGAGTCGCGAGACCGGCGGCGAAGTCCTAGAGCGATGATGCTTTTGGACTTTTTGTGCTTCGACTTACCGGACGAAGAAGACTTCGACGCCGACGACCGGTGTGGACTCCGCGATCGACCCCTGGACCTCTCACGCGACCGGGGCTTCCGCGGAGCCGAGATGCCGGGCCTCGAGGAGCTTTCGAGACCGCTCTCGCAAAGCTTTCGGGTGGAGGGCCTGGCAGTCGGTACAAGACTCTGTGTCGTGGCCTCGGCCGAGGCAGAAGAGACACTCCCAATGCGGGTCGGTGACGGACATCATCCGCGCACAGGCGCCGCATCGCTTGAAGCCGGGCATCCCTACGACACCTTGAAAGATGGAAAAACAGTGAAAAAATTCACCAAAAAGTATGGTCAAAAAATGACCAGGGCACTGCTCTTCCCGGATCTGCGCTTGCTGGCGCGGAAAAAGAAGAACTGACGTCAGCGCGCAGGGCGGCGTCTAAGTACTGCCCGCGACGTCATCCCGGCGATCACGACGCCGACGACGGACGCGGAGCCACACGACGCCGCCTACCGACGCGCAAGGGTACTGCTACGCAAAAACTTTCCGGATCCAGCCTGACGCCTGGGGATATTCTAAGGTAGGGAATCTGTCACTAACGTGTCTCTTTCAGATTGTCAAGGCAGTAATGCTTTGTAAACGTGTGCAGCGAGGCCCACGTAGCTGCCTGACATATAACCGGCAGCGGAACACCGCGGCCCAAGGCCGTGGTAGCAGCCGTTGCCCTGGTGGAATGGGCACGCAGCCCAACAGGAGGCTCCTTCTTAGCCAAAGAATAGCAGGTCTTGATGCACAAGGTAACCCAGCGGGAGATGGTCCTCTTGTGCACCGCCCGACCTTTTTTGGCGCCCACGTAGCCAACAAAGAGCTGGTCATCCACCCGGGAGTGTTGTGTGCGGTTGATATAAAAGGAAAGCGCACGTTTTGGGTCCAGACGGTGGAGCCTCTCTTCCTCTCTAGAAGGATGCGGAGGCGGAAAGAAGGTGGGCAAAGTGATGGTCTGCCCAATGTGGAAGGCAGTAACCACCTTTGGCAAGAAGGACGGACGCGTCCTAAGAACAACCTTGTCTGGATGAACAGACAGTTCCACCTGCAGGCGTATACCACCTTAGTGGAGGGACGCCTGGCTGCCAGAATCACATCACAAACTTCGGGAGGCAAGTCGAAGGAATCAACTGCCGCCGCTCAATCTCCACGCAAGCAGGTGGAGGCTGGACAGGTTCGGGTGGAGGACCGTCCCCTGCTGCTGCGACAGAAGATCCTCCCGAAGAGGCAGACGGATCGGGGGATCGACGCTCATACTGAGTAGCTCGGGATACCAAACTCTTCGAGCCCAGTCCGGAGCCACAAGAATGACTTGGGCCCGGTCGCGCCGAATCTTCTTCAACACTCTGGGTAGAAGTGGTATGAGGCGGAAATCCGTACAACAGACCGCAACTCCACTCGCGGCGAAAGCGTCGCCGAGCGAGTGCCGCCTTGGAAATTCCAACGCGCAGAACCGATGACATTGCGCGTTCTCTTAGGTGGCAAATAGATCTAACCAAGGCTCTCCCCACTGTAGAAAGAGTCCTTGCGCCACTTCCGAGTGAAGACGCCATTCGTGATCCATCATGCACCTGCGGCTGCAGGTTCTTCCGCCCTGGCGTTCAGGGAACCTGCCAGGTGTTGTACCATCAGGAACATGCCCTGATGTTCCAGCCATGTCCAGAGGCGCAGAGCCTCCTGACAGAGGGTCCACGACCCCACCCCGCCTTGTTTGTTGCAGTACCACATGGCGGTGGTGTTGTCTGTGAACACCTGCACTACCTTCCCTTTGACAGAGGAAGGAATGCCTTGAGTGCAAGTCGGATCGCCCTGAGCTCCAGAAGGTTGATATGGAGCCGGGACTCCGCCGGAGACCAGAGGCCTCTGATCTCCGCCTCTCCCATGTGACCGCCCCATCCCAGAAGGGACGCGTCCGTCACAACTGTGTGCTCTGGCTGGGGAATGGAGAGGGATCTGCCCATGACCCATTGCTGGTTCGAGAGCCACCACTGCAACGGTTTTGCAGTCCCCTCCGCGATCTGGACGTGATCGGACAGGTTGCCCTGGTACTGCGCCCACTGGAACTTCAGGTCCCACTGCAGAGCCCGCATATGCCATCTGGCATGATCGACCAGCAGGATGCAGGAGGCCATGAGGCCCAGCAGCCTCAGGGTCATCCGTACCGAAACCCAGGATAAAGGCTGAAAGATCGGAATCATAGCCTGAATATCCCGGACTCGCCGTTCGGGAGGATAGGCCCGAAACTGCGTAGTTTCCAGAACCGCTCCGATGAAAAGGATCTGTGGAGAAGGAATCAGATGCGACTTCGGCACATTGATGGAGAACCCCAGCGAGTGCAGGAGTTCGGCCGTAGTCTGGAGGTGGGAGACGACTGCCTGGGACGAGCCCGCATTCAGCAGCCAGTCGTCGAGGTAGGGGAATACTGGAACCCCTGCCCGGCGCAGATGAGCTGCGACCACCGCCATCACTTTCGTGAACACCCGAGGGGCACTTGTAAGGCCAAAGGGGAGCACGGTGAATTGAAAATGCTCGAGGCCTACCGTGAACCGCAGGTAACGCCGGTGGGCCGGCAGGACGGAGGATATGGAAATAAGCGTCCTGCAAGTCCAGCGCTACCAACCAGTCTCCAGGGTCGAGGGCAGTCAAGACCTGAGCTAGGGTGAGCATCTTGAACTTCTCCTTCCGGAGGAAGCGATTGGCGTTCCGGAGGTCCAAGATAGGAGGCATGTCCTCCTTGTCCTTTTGGGCACCAGAAAGTAGTGGGAGTAGCAACCACGTCCTACTTCTGGGGTTGGAACATGCTCGATGGCCCTCTTGGCCAAGAGGGCCGTGACTTCCTTCTGCAGAAGCATCAAGTGATCCCCTGACATGCGGTGGAATTGAGGTGGCATGGCTGGGGGGTGGTCTCGAAGGGGAGGGAGTAGCCCCTTCGGACAATGTCCAAGACCCACCTGTCCGAGGTGATGGTACGCCAGTGGTGAAGGTGATGGCGGACCCTGCCCCCTACTGGCGTGCTGTGCACCGGAAAGGAGGGACTAGGAGGGCTTGGAGGCCGCGGACGGGTTGGAGGTGGTGGCCTGACCCGCACGCTGGTTGCCCGAACCGCCACGGCGGTATCCACGTCCTCGGCCACGCGAAGACGCTTGCTGCGCGGGCCGGTGGCTGGGCAGCTGGCGTGACTGGGCGCCCCTTCCGTGGCCACGAAAGGGGCGAAAAGCAGAGGTTAGCGGAGGGCGCACAACAGAAAGGCCCAGGGACTTGGCAGTAGCCTGTGAGTCCTTAAAACGCTCCAGCGCATGGTCTGCTTTGGAACCAAAAAGACCGACCCCATCAAAGGGCATGTCCATGAGTGTATTCTGGACATCACCCGAGAAACCAGTTGTTCTCAGCCAGGCGTGGCGACGCAGTGCCACCGTCGTTGCAAGCGATCTGCCCAGCGAGTCGGCGGTATCAAGGCCACAACGTATGGTGTACTTTGCCGCATCCCTACCTTCCGCAATGGTGCGGGTAAGCAGTGTCTGGACCTCCTCAGAACACTGGGGCAAAACAGTCGCCATCGAATCCCACAGGGAGTGGGTATATCGGCCCAAAAGGCAAGCGGTGTTGACGGACCGCAAGCCAGCACTGGAGGAAGAAAAAGCCTTCTTCCCAAATTGGTCCAGGCGTTTGGATTCCCTATCCGGAGGGCGGTAGGGAAGGCGGTTTGGGAGGCAGAGGCTTGGACAACCAAGCTCTCGGGGGTGGGATGTTGAGAGAGAAACAAGGGGTCGCCCGGAGCAGGGCGATGGCGTCGGGCCACGTTCCTATCCACAGGAGCCCCTGTGGTGGGCTTGGACCAGGCGCCCAAAAGAACGTCAGTCAGTGCATCATTAAACGGCAGCACAGTCTCCGAGGAGGTAGCTGCCGGCTGAGCTACTTCCGTCAGGAGATTAGTCCTGACAGCCACAGTAGGCAATTGGAGGTGCAAGGCTCCAGCTGCTCTACGCAACACCGTTGCGAAATTCGCTCCCTCCTCCGTAGCCACGGGAGGAGACAGCATGCCAGTGTCAGGGGAAGTGTCTAGACCACTGGCATCCCCAAGTTCCTCAGCCCAGTCCTGATCATACTCACACTGTTGTGTGAGAGGGTCTTCCGACCCCTCCCAGCTCTCCTGGTCCTCCTCTGGTTCAAAATATGGAGGAGGAGGGACATTTGGGACCCAAGGTCTCATCGGCACCGGAGCCGGCGTCGAGCGACGTCGGTCCGGCTCCATGTCCGGAGCCGGAGATAACCGGGGCTCCGGACGGCGTCAGGAACGGCACCGGGGACATCGGCGTCGGCGGAGGCGTGGTTAGGTCAACCGGCGTCGATGGGGGTTGCGGTACCACCGGAGCCGGGATCGAGGCCGAGGCCGGGATGAAGGCTGGCGGGACAGGCGACGCCGGGACCGGAGCCGTCGGCAATGCCGGAGCAACCCCATCAGGGCCCGCGGGGCCCGAAGGCGCACCGGAGGGACCTTGAGGCCCGAAGAGGCGGGCCATGGCCGACAGGAATTCCTGTATTTCGGCCGGAGTCGCCCCCGAACCCGGAAAGGACGGGTAATGCGGGGGCGGCTCCACAGGCACGTCCGGGGCCGCGGGGACGGTGCCGACAGGGGCCTCAGCCGAGTCGAGAGACCGGCGAGGCGAAGTCTTAGAGCGATGATGCTTCTTAGACTTTTTGTGCTTCGACTTACCAGAGGAGCGCGAAGACTTCGACTCCGACGACCGGCGGGGGCTCCGCGACCGGCCCCTCGACCTCTCACGGGACCGGGGCTTGGTGCGGCGCGGAGCCGACTGCCGGACCTCGAGTAGCTTTCGAGACCGCTCTCGCAAAGCCTTCGGGTGAAGTTTCCGGCAGTCAGGGCACGACTTCGTGTCGTGGTCTCGGCCGAGACAGTAGAGACACTCTAAATGCGGGTCTGTGATCGACATCATTCGACCACAGACATCGCATGGCTTGAAGCCGGGCATCCCTATCGACACCTAGGAGTTGAGAAGACTCGAAAAGGAACAGTGAAAAATTCACCAAAAATGTAGTCAAAAATTGACTAGGGCACTGCTCTTCCCGGATCTGCGCTTACTGGCGCGGAAAAAGAAGAACAGAACTGACGTCAGCGCGCAGGGGCGGCGTCTAAGTACTGCCCGCGACGTCATCCCGGCGATCACAACGCCGACGACGGACGCAGAGCCGCACGACGCCGCCTACCGACGCGCAAGGTTACTGCTACGCAAAAACTTTCCGGATCCAGCCTGACGCCTGGGGATATTCTAAGGTAAGGAATCTGTCACTAACGTGTCTCTTTCAGATTTACTTGTTGGATTTCATCTAGTGTGAAAACCACTCAGTTGCCAGTTTTGACAGGTGCCCCAGGGGTTTTATCGGCCCCTCCAACCTCCTGGTTATAGATACCCTCAAAATGAGCCACCCACTGTTGCTCCCCGGGATGTGATGACATAAAAGCAAACCAGAGCCCTAAGAAAAACAATGCCCGTTATTAATGGTCCTAAAAAAGGGACCTATCCCCTGTTTCACATGGTTGACAGAGCTCCACCCAGGCTGACTCCTGTAAGTTATGTCTGCACTCCTTTTGAGCCAACTTGTAAGCCTGCCTACAATTTCTAATCAATTGCCCTTCCCTCGGGGACTGCTTCAGAGCTGCCTTCAAATGGTGCAGAGTTCTCAAACAGTCCCTGTCAAACCATTTTGGGTTTTGTGACTCCAGAGTACTAGTAGTTGTAACCGTCAAAAGTTTGCAAACCCCCCGAGCTATGCCTTTGTAAGCTTCCAATAACGCCCCCCCCACCCCTCGCATCACTATCCAGACAGATAACAAAATCATGCAGGCAGGAAGAAAAAAGAGAAGTTTGTAGACGCCGAGGGTCCACCTGAGCCCAATTCAGCCTTCTCCCCTTGTCAACAACAGACAAGCTCATGAGGGCATCCCTTGACTGTAGTTTTGGGCCCAAGGCAATGTCCAGGGTTAGGGATAATGGATTGTGGTCGCTAATAGGGCTGAAAATGATATTAAAATGAGAAATTCGCAGATATAATGGTGCTGTGATAAATATAAAATCAATAAGCGAACCACTGCCCCTCCCTTTATAAGATGGGCAAATTGCGGGTATCGGGGAATTCGCCAATTTCTCCATAGTGTAGACCAGGTTGTGAGTGTCTAAGAACTCATTTAACTCCTGCCCCTCCTGTGAGTGAACAAAATGTAATATTTATTCACACTAGGAGGGACGGGGGTGTTAAGAAGGTCCTGCATACATGCCGCAAAGCAAAGAGGTCAGACAAGAGGTATGCAGTTCCTATGGAGAAGGGCAAGGGGGCCAATGGGCGTGTCAGGAGGCTCCAGGTATGGGAAGGAAGACGGGGAGGGGATAGCTCCTATAGGTAGTAAGGACCCTCACACACCCGAGAGGTGTCATGCTTCATCATAGGGCAGCTCCTCGTTGGGCAGGGGCGCTGTCTGAACAAAATGTAAACCTTCGTTGAGCCAACAACTACCAGTGGAGGCACCACCCTCTGGGGAAAGAATACATAAGTGACAATTAAAATCGGCAACAATTACGATTTGCGGTTGGCCATTTCCCATCGCTGATATAGAGCTCAAGGCGCGATTCAGGTGAGGGATTCCAGCGGGCTCAGAACGTCCTCCCTTGCTATTGTAGAAATTAATTAAAACCATCTGAGAATATCCGGGCAATGAGTCGTACACCCTGCAATGTGCAAACTTGCCAATTAAGGTCCAAGGTATACCCACTCAACTCAATTTTAACAAACGTAAATAAGCCTTCCCTTGGACCTACCGGCTATTGAAGGCACTGCAGGTACAAAATAAGTCATGAGTCCCTCCAGGAAAAAGCTATTATCAATTGCCCAGGTTTCTTGAAGACAGAATATGTTGGAAGGGTTTAACATAAGACACCCACCTAGGGTCACTAAACTTAGAAGCAAGACCTGCAATATTCAGGACAGCAATATAAAACCCTTTAGTTGCGGAGATGGAACTTTCGGAATGGCGCCATGGATTCCTTGAGACTGGGAAAATTCAGATTGGTCCAGTCAGTCGCAGGACTGCAATCCACTCAAGAGGCGAAATCTAAAGGCGATAGATATTGTTGGGGCGGGGGGCATGGAGGGAGAGGCCTAATAGCAAGATGGTCATCAACTGGGAAGGACCTCCTACCAGAGGAGTGAGAGCGTGAAGCACTAACTAAATTGCCTGGTCTGTAGAAAAATTCCAGGATCGGGGCCTACTGTTGGTCGAGGGGAGGCGTCAAGTAGTTCGCCAGCTAGCCAGGAATTATTAAAATTAACCACCACGCAGTCTCCTGGCCACGGTTTCCTATCCTTGCCTATCCAGCTTATTCTTCATGCCTTAGTAATAGAATCTGCAAGCTCCCTCCTGTAAGAGATGTGAGCTGATCCAGTGCATCACCTTGTTTTTAAGTTCTTGGTAAGATTCCCCATTAGGGCTGGAACGGGGGGGTGGGGGGACTTTCCCCAGGAACATGACATTAGGTGTTGCTTCTGGGGGCAAATTTAGCACACATTCCGGGTTTACGGGAGATGCTGGGTGCCGTCTCCCCCCTGATTCATCCAGAGGGAAGGGGGATCAATACTGCGTGAGCTATAAATTACTTCCACAGGCCCTTGCTTTGGACCCAGTTGGGAGGACCTTGACGCTGCACTATCAGGTTCAAGGGTTGCCATAGGGCCCCTCCCAGGGATTAGTTCACCTATCTCCTGTAGCTCTTCTGATGTACCCTGCCCCTGGACAAGCCCAACCGTCCACTTATTCATCAAGGAAAATAATTCAGAGACCCTGTCTTTAATGTAAGTGAGTCTCAACAGGATTGGGTCCAGCTTATTTAGCAATGTCTCGATGTCCCTAATTTTTTAAAATTTATTTTTATTGCATGTCAAGATACATCCAGCAGCGTGCCAAGAGGCCCACCCTGCATAACAGGAGATTTACAAAAAAGAATGCAAAAATGTTATTTTAGTTAAACAATTCCCCATCCATCCCAGAACGCCCAACAGGCAGAGCATATGTAACAATCACACTTATGGAATAAAGAGCAGCTCCCAGTAGCTCAGTAGGTCTTACATCTAAGTCCTTCAGCACATAAAAACAATTATTCCTAAGCAATTATAGGAAGTCTGGATTTCCCAACAGGTATGCGGTCAGTGGCGGCCAAAAATCTTTAGACCTGGAAGTTGCAGGTAGCTCCTCGGCATATATCTCCATTTGCTCTTTGCAGTACACAAGATCTCGAATCCACTTCAACAAAGAAGGGCCCGACTTGGAACTCAAATGCATTGCGACAGCACATTTTGCAAACAGTAGATATGGCAACAATACGTCTATTGCATGGTTTAATCTTTTTTTACCAGCCCAAGCAGACACAGTTCGGGTGTACATTCAATCCTTTCAAATGTCATTTCAGTAAGCACCTTCTAACAACACGCTGCCAAAAGAACAAGTTACTTACCTTCGGTAACGATATATCTGCAAGAAACATAGGTTAGTTATACATTCCTTACCTTAGAATTACCCCCAGGCGTCAGACTGGATCCGGAAAGTTTTTCGTCAGCAGTACCCCTGCGCGTCGGTCGACTTCGCGTTCGTCGTCGGCGTCGTGGTGGTCGCCGGGATGACGTTGCGGTAGCTACATAGACGCCGCCCTCGCGCGCTGACGTCAGTTCTGTACACGACTTTCCACGCCAGAAGCGCAGAGCCATGCAAGACACTGACCACTGGTGCACAAAACTAGGGCCCTGAAAGGAAGTCCTGAACCCTAGAAGTCAGTTCGCAGAACGGGGAGGATAGGTGGGGCGGTAAGGAATCTATAACTAACCTATGTTTCTTACAGATATATCGTTACCGAAGGTAAGTAACTTGTTCATCAGAAACAAACAGTTAGTTATAGATTACTTACCTTAGAATAGATACCCCAGCAATACCAACCCTGGTGGTTGGTCTGCGAACTAAGTTCACACCAGAAAATCCTGGAGAACAGAACGGCAAAGAAGCCGTCTCTCCGGACTTGGCTGTCCAGGCAGTAGTGTTTAGTGAACGTGTGCAACGATGCCCACATAGCTGCCTGACAGATGTCATTTAGGGGGACTCCTCGTCCCAAAGCAGTGGTAGCTGCCGTCGCCCTGGTGGAATGGACGCGCAGTCCCACTGGAGGCTCCTTTTTTGCCAAAGAATAGCAGGCTTTGATGCACAGAACGACCCACCTGGAGATTGTCCGTTTGTGCATGGCCCGACCTTTCTTAGTGCCCACGTAACCAACAAAGAGCTGGTCGTCCACCCGGAATTGTTTGGTGCGATCCAAGTAGAAGGAAAGCGCACGTTTTGGATCCAGACGGTGGAGCCTCTCCTCTTCTTTTGAAGGATGGGGAGGCGGAAAGAAGGTGGGCAACGTGGTGGTTTGGCCAATGTGGAAAGAAGTAACCACCTTTGGAAGAAAGGAAGGTCTAGTTCGTAGGACGACCTTGTCTGGATGGACAGCCAGAAAAGGAGGCAGAGGTGATTGCCACCAGAAAAGCAGTTTTCAAAGTGAGAAGCCGGAGAGGACAGTTAAGTAGTGGCACAAAGTGAGCGCATATAAGATATGTAAGAACCAAGTTCAAGTCCCACTGGGGCATTACGAAGGGAACAGGAGGAAAAAGATGAGTAATGCCCTTAAGGAATCTATTTACAACAGGGGACTTGAGAAGAGAAGGCTGATTAGGAAGCCTAAGGAAGGCTGAAATGGCCGAAAGGTAGCCCTTTAGAGTGCCCAGAGCAGAGCCCTGCTGGGCCAAAGAAAGGAGGAACAAGAGAATGAGGGGCGGAAAGGGGATCCACAGCCTTTGCTGTGCACCATGCCTTAAATTTATTCCATCGGCAGGCGTATACCGTCTTAGTGGAGGAACGCCTGGCTGCAAGATAACATCGCAGACTTCGGGAGGCAGGTCAAAAGACGTCAACTGCCGCCGCTCAATCACGCAAGGAGGTGGAGGCTGGACAGGTTCGGGTGGAGGACCATCCCCTGCTGCTGCGACAGAAGATCCTCCCGAAGAGGCAGTCGGATCGGAGGATCGATGGCCATGTTGAGCAGCTCTGGATACCAGACTCTTCTCGCCCAATCCGGAGCCACAAGAATGACTTGGGCCCGGTCGCGCTTGATCTTCTTCAGCACTCTGGGCAGAAGTGGTATAGGCAGAAAGGCATATAGAAGACTGCAACTCCACTTGCGACAAAAACCGTTGCCTAGCGAGTGCCGCCTTGGAAATTCCAACGCGCAGAACTGATGACATTGCGCGTTCTCTTCGGTGGCGAATAGATCTAACGAAGGCTCTCCCCACTGCTGAAAGAGACCTTGCACCACCTCCGAGTGAAGACGCCATTCGTGATCCATCATGCACCTGCGGCTGAGTTTATCCACCCTGGCGTTCAGAGAACCTGCCAGGTGTTGAACCACCAGGGATATGCCCTGATGTTCCAGCCATGTCCAGAGGCGGAGGGCCTCCTGACATAGGGTCCACGACCCCACCTCGCCTTGTTTGTTGCAGTACCACATGGCGGTGGTGTTGTCCATGAACACCTGCACTACTCTTCCCCGGACAGAGGGAAGGAATGCCTTGAGTGAAAGACGAATCGCCCGAAGCTCCAGAAGGTTGATGTGGAGCCCGGACTCCGCCGGAGACCAGAGGCCTCTGATCTCCGCCTCCCCCATGTGGCCACCCCATCCCAGAAGTGATGCATCGGTCACCACTGTGAACTCTGGCTGAGGAAGGGAGAGGGATCTGCCTTCGACCCAATCCTGGTTTGTAAGCCACCACTGCAATTGGTGTGCAGTGCCCTCCGAGATCTGGACGCAATCGGACAGATTCCCCTGATGTTGCGCCCACTGGAACTTCAGGTCCCACTGCAGAGCCCGCATATGTCATCTGGCATGATCCATCAGCAGGATGCAGGAGGCCATCAGACCCAGCAGCCTGAGGGTCATCCTGACCGAAACCCGGGATAGAGGCTGAAAGATCGTAATCATAGCCCAAATATCCCGGACTCGCTGTTCGGGAGGATAAATCCGAAACTGCGTCATGTCCAGAACCGCTCCGATGAAGAGGAGCTTCTGAGAGGGGGTCAGGTGTGACTTCGGCACGTTGATGGAGAACCCCAGCGAATGCAGGAGGTCGGCCGTAGTCTGGAGGTGGGAGACGACAGCCTGGGGCGAGCCCGCCTTCAACAGCCAGTCGTCGAGATAGGGGAAGACTGGAACCCCTGATCTGTGCAGATGAGCTGCGACCACCGCCATCACTTTCGTGAACACCCGAGGGGCGCTGGTAAGGCCAAAGGGGAGCACGGTAAACTGAAAATGCTTGTGGCCTACCGTGAACCGTAGGTAACGCCTGTGGGTCGGCAGGACGTGGATGTGGAAATAGGCGTCCTGCAAGTCCAACGCTACCATCCAGTCTCCGGGGTCGAGGGCAGAAAAGACCTGAGCGAGCGTCAACATTTTGAACTTCTCCTTCCGGAGGAAGCGGTTGACGTTCCTGAGATCCAAGATAGGATGCAGGCCTTTTGACCTTCTTGGGCACCAGAAAGTAGTGGGAATAGCAACCACAACCTACTTCTGGGGCAGAAACGCACTCGATGGCTCCCTTGGCCAAGAGTGCCGAAACTTCCTGTTGGAGAAGGGCCAGGTGATCCTCCGACATGCAATGGTACTGAGGTGGCATGCATGGAGGGGTAGTCTCGAAGGGGAGGGACTAGCCCCTTCAGACTATTTGCAAAACCCACCTGTCCGACGTGATGGTGCGCCAGTGGTGGAGGTGATGGCGGATCCTGCCGCCCAGTGGCGTTTGGTGGCCCTGAAAGGTCGGACTAGGACGGTTTGGAGGCTGCTGCAGGTTCCCACGTCCCCGGCCGCGCTGGGGCTGAACAGCTTGCGCCGGCCTGTGGCTCTGGGCGGGACGTAGCGGGGCACCCCTTCCATAGCCGCGAAAGGCAGACTGCGCAGGGCGGTGGTGGAGAGGCCCAAGGACCTCGCCATAGCCCGAGAGTCTTTAAAGTGCTTTAGCGCGTTGTCTGCCTTGTCGCCGAAAAGGCAGTCGAACGCAACCAGGCGTAGCGTCGAACGGCTACTGACGTGGAAATCATCCTGCCAAGTGCGTCGGCGGTATCCAGCCCACAGCGGATGGTAAACTTCGCTGCATCTCTCCCTTCAGCAACCGCTCGAGAGAGCACGGCCCGGGCCTCCTCCGGGCACTGAGGCAGCACTTGCGCAACCATGTCCCACACGGAGTGGGTCTAACGGCCCAATAGACATGCGGTGTTTACCGACCGCAGTCCCAAGCTGGAGGAAGAAAACATCTTCTTCCCAAGATGATCCAGCTTTTTGGATTCCCTGTCCGGGGGAGCGGTAGGGAATGCGCCCTTGGACGTGGAGGCTTGGACTACCAAGCTCTCAGGGGTGGGGTGTTGGGAGAGGAAAGTGGGGTGGGCCGGGCGATGGCGTCGGGCAATCATCCTGTCCACAGGAGCCCCTGTGTTGGGCCTGGACCAGGTGCCCAAAAGGATGTCTGTAAGGGCTTCATTAAACGGCAACAGGGGCTCCGAAGAGCTCGCTGCCAGATGAAGCACCTCTGTCGGGAGGTTAGTCCTGACTGCCACCGTAGGTAGGCCGAGGTGGAGAGCCTCGGCCGCCCTACGCAACACCACTGCGTATGACGCTCCCTCCTCCGTAGCCACGGTAGGAGGAGACAACATGCTAAGGTCTGGTGAGGTATCCAAACCACTGGATTCCCCCAGTTACTCTCTCCGGTCCTGCTCATACACCAGCTGGTCTGTTAAAGGGTCCCCAGACCCATCCCAGTTCTCCTCACCCTCCTCTGGCTGCCAATCTGGTCTCAAAGAGCCAGGGTAGAGGCAAAAAAGTACCCATCGGATCCGTCGTCGGTCGACGCCGGTCCGACTCAGTGTTTACCTCGAGGTGGAGGTTGGGGTCGACGTCGGCTGGGGACACGGCCGACGCTGGTGGCGGACGTGGTGCCGGTGGAATCGGCGCCGGGGGAGGCGTAACGAGGTTGACCGGCGCCGATCCGGATCCAGGGGGACCCTGCGGCGCCAAGGCCGAAGGCCCAGGGCCCCCAGTCGAGTCCGCTGGGCCCGAAGGCGTGCCGGCGGAGTCGGGCTACCCAAAGATGGCATTCATCGCTTCGTAGAAACTCCGACGCTGGGCAGGGGTCGCACCGGGTCCCGGAAAGGGAGGGAAACCCTAAGTCGACCCAGCAGGCTCCGCATGCGGAGCCGTGGGAGGGGCACCACCCGCATCCCTCGTCGCGTCGGCCGACGGACGGGGATAAGTTGAAGAGCGATGATGCTCCTTTGACTTCTTTTTGTGCTTCGACTTACCTGACCCCGAGTGGGAAGACTTCGACGAAGAATGGTGTCGGCTCCACGACCGGTCCCTCAACCTCCTCCGCGACCTCGAGCGGTGCGGAGCCGACTGCCGGGTGTCGAGTAGCTTTCGTGACCGCTCCCACAAAGACTTCAGGGCCATGGTCCGGCAGTCGGAGCACGACTTGGGGTCGTGGTCGTGCTCCAGGCAGTAGAGGCACACGCGGTGCGGATCCGTCACAGACATGAGTTGGTTACAGGAACCGCAAGCCTTGAAGCCGGGCATCAGTCGTGCACCAGGAGTCGATGGACTCAAACAACAACGAAGTCGACAAAAGTCGAGAAACAGTTCAGTCAAAAATTGACTGGGGGTACCGCTCTCTCCGGATCTGCGCTTGCTGGTGCGGAAAAAGAAAGAACTGACGTCAGCGTGCGAGGGCGGCGTCTATGTAGCTACCGCGACGTCATCCCGACGACCACGACGCCGAACGCGGAGTCGACCGACGCCACCTTCCGACACGCAGGGGTACTGCTGACGAAAAACTTTCCGGATCCAGTCTGACGCCTGGGGGTAATTCTAAGGTAAGGAATCTATAACTAACTGTTTCTTTCAGATACCAAATATAACAGCACATTCCCATGCCAGGTGCATGAAATTAGCCCCATCCTGCCCACATCTAGTGCATCTTGTATCCTCCCTCAATCCAAATTGCAACAGCTGCGCAGGGGTGTAATATAACTGATGCAGGTACTTAAAATGTATAATGCGAAGATTACAATTGGCAGTCAGGCGCCCCATCAATTTGCAGCAGGACTCCCAACTTTTCTGTATCAAGGGGACTGCAAGCTCTTATTCCATTTATCGAATGATGAGGAGTCCGACCAGTCATTTTCCCTTTGGGAAGTGTTATATAATCTGGTGATCAGCCCTCTACTTTCCCCTCCTGCTAACATCGCCTGTAGTGCTTTCAGAATCTTGGGCTCTGTAGGGAACTCCGGGTATAAGGACCGCACTGCCAAGTGCAGTCTGGTGTACGTGAACATAAGCATTGCATTGTACGTTTGACCGGCCTGAAAATCAGCTAGTGACAAAAAAGACCCATTCAAATACATGTCGCCAAGTTTTGTAATTCCTGCATTTTGTAGAACAGTTAGGGCCCCAAGCTCCTGCCCCACGGAGATACCAGGGTGTGCAGCAATCGGCATGTCTGGTGCATATATATATTCTCTCCGTGCACGCTTAGCAAGGGTCTTCCATGCCCAAACAGTACACCTGACCGGATTAATCTTCTTCCTGGTGCCACCCTCACCACCTAGCAGGATCATAGCAGTTAACGATGATGGGTATGCAGTATCTGCCTCCACAGCTATATATGGCAGATGGTAAACAACCCTGACCACGAAACCGTCACCCCGCATGTTGTTACAACGCGGTCGTTACAACAATCGCGTTGTAACAACGCATACCATTACCACGCAAGTCGTAACCACGACGTGCAGAGGGGGGAGAAGGTGTTGGATTTAAAATCCAACACCTTCACTATTGTCCGCAGACTGGAGTTGGAATAGTAAATTATACTATTCCAACATCCAGCGCCCCCCTCCGCAAGTCGTGGTTACGACTTGCCTGGTAATGGTATGCGTTGTTACAACGCGGTCGTTGTAAAGACCGCGTTGTAACAACATGCGGGGTGACGGGCAGCGGGAAAAAGAGGCATATTCGTGGCAGATATCTCTGTGGGAAATGCCAATAGTGTGTACAAATTGCGCTTGGGCGCACAGATAATACAAATGCAAATCAGGCGGTTCAAACCAACTGCGCTCAAACAGCAGTGTTAGAGTATTACAGCTGCATCTAGGCTGCTTTCCAGCCCACACCAAGGACAGCAGGCAGGACTGCAGTGTCTTAAAAAGTACCACATTCAGCTTTATTGGAATATTCACAAATAAGTAGAGGAGTTTGGGCAAAATAGTCATCTTTACTACAGCGATCCTATCTGCAAGTGAAAGTGGCAGGCGAGTCCAGCGAGAGACCTGCTCAGTGAGTTTAGTAATGACACGCCCAAAATTTGTGCTTAGAACCGTGTCAGGGTCCCTATGCACTCAGATCCCCAGGTACTTCACCGGGTCAGTTGACCAGGAGAGCGGGAATTCCAGTGCTGTCTCCGGAGTACAGGCCGTCAGCGGGAACACTGTGGACTTTGCCCAATTTATTCCCAGCCCCGAATGTCTCTCAAACAAAACATCCGCGCAGCAGGGATGGCAGATGTGTGGCCGGCTCACGGACATATAACATCATATCGTCCGCATACAAAGAGAGAGCCAGCGGACGCTGTCGAAACCCCAGAGAAGCTTCAGCATGTTTTTGTCGGATCTTACACGTCAACGGCTCAAGCGACAAAAAAAAAAAAAAAAAAGCGCATCGGGGAGTGGGGGCTACCCTGCCTGGTGCCCCTACATATAGAAAATGTATTGGATACCCACCCATTAACTCGCAGCCTGGCGACCGGGCCAGTATACAATAGACGCACCCATTTCAGGAAAAACGGCGGCATACCCATTCTCTGCAAAACAACAAACATGTATCCCCATTGTAGCGAATCAAAGGCTTTCGCAGCATCCAGCAGCACTGCCACGGCTGGGAGCTCTGGATCCAAGTGATGTAATACAGCAAAAATCGCCCGTAGATTATGTTCGGTCGACCGCTTGGGGACGAATCCCGACCGATCAGGAAGTATCAACTTTGGGACCAGAGGTTGTAATCTATTCGCAATTATTTTCGCCAGAATTTTGGTGTCAATGTTTATTAAGGACAATGGTCTATACGACTCACTTATTTGCAGCTTTATCCGGCTTTAGAAGTGTAACAATAAGAGCTTCCCTGAGGGTGGGGGGTAGCGTACCTGTCTCGTATGCTTCGGCAAATACTTCTAGCAATCTTGGGGCCAGATCCTCAATATATGCCTTGTAAAACTCACTGGGCAGCTCATCTAGCCCCCAAAGCCTTACATGTTGGGAGGGACATTATAGCTTCCTTGACATCCTCCACATCAAAGGGCTCAGTCAAGTATTCCCGCTGGCCATTAGAGAGCCATCCAAGAGCGATATCCTCCAGATACCTGGAGACTTCCACATCGCTCGCCAATTGCCTAGTCCCATATAATTTGGTGTAAAAGTCAAGGAATACCTTACTGATTTCTGGGGAGGAGTGACGCGCAATAGAGTCCTCATCCAACATTTCAATGATATGTTCCTGTCCCTTAGGTAAGGAAAGTTTATGTGCCAACGAGCGGCTGAGTCTGCCACCCTCACCATAATAGCGCGCTTTACATCTCCTAGATCTATGTAGAACCTCCTGGTCCGCAACTTGATTATGTTCAGATATCAATTCCCTGATTTGGGCAAGAATTGCTGGAGAGGGGCTCTGTTCATATTCCCCTTCAAGTGCAGTAATCTTTGCAGCTAATCCGCGGATCCTATTCCGGAGATCCTTTAAAACTCCCACCTGTGCCCCAATACATTCCCCTCTAATGGTGACTTTAAAGGCCTCCCAGAGTGTACCTGCGCTATCTACCGAGCCCTCATTTTCAGAAAATAAATTAGTGATGGCAGTACCGATTGTGGCCCGAAAAACTGGATCTACCAGGGAGGACTGCTGTAGCCTCCACTGAAACGGAGGTCTGACACATTCAGGGACACACAGCTCTACCAGAAAGGGAGAGTGATCGGAAAGTGTTTTTGCCAAATGTTTGATGGTGACTGTCCACGGGCATAGTCCAGTCTGGAGCAGAACCCGTGCACATTGGAGACAATGTGCTCTCCCTCCCAGCCGGGTTTCAAAGTTTCCATATATCTCTAAGACCCTTAGCCTCCATAAGCTCGGTCACCACTTATGCGGCCAGCTTCCCCCGCCGCGTCCACCGAGCGGTCCAGCCGAGGATCCAAGCACACATTTAAATCACCCCCCCAGATCACAACAGCCAGAGGGAAGGAAGAGATACGCCTCCACACATCATTGAAAAAGGCTGGATCATCGATGTTAGGCCCATATGTATTTACCAATAATACAGTCGTGCCGCCCAGTTTGCCCAGGTCTAGAACTACTCTGCCCTGCTCGTCAGCTTCAGACCGAAGCAATGTGAATGGGGTGTCTGTTTTGACTAAAATCATCACACCTCAAGAGGAATACGATGCTGCTGCACGCACAATAGACCATCGAGTCCCCACATTTTTCTCCGTATGTTTGGTGAGATGCGTTTCCTGGTGAAAATCGACCTGCACATCCTGCCCATCTAGAAACGCTAACACATTGCGGATCTTTTTTGGGTTGTTGAGTCCGCGTACATTCCATGTTAATAACTTAACAGTACCACCCGGACCTATGATGAACCATCATACCAGTAAAATCCCCCCCACTTCCCAAATAAGAGCGTCGTGTTAATAAAGAGGCTGCATCTACACTGCACCATGTCTGCCGGATCACCCCCCTACCGTGCCACCCCCCCCACCCACTTCAGCACCCCAAACTCGCTTATGACATTCCCAATTGAACACAAGCAAACCACCCTATAAACAGAGAACCCAGTGAAATAAATGGGGTACACCAATTAGGAATCTCCAGAGTGCATTGAGCCTCCCTATGGAAGGGGAGGTGGCCGATCTTGTCCATCGTGGTGTCTTGACAGCACAGTCATTGTTTCCAAGCCCAAGGGCCACATCTACATCACCCTTTGACAGTACATATGTGATCAGCAAATCGTGGGACCCTGATGTGATCCTCCCGGGGCTGGGCACTTCACATGGGATTGATCAGTCCTGGCGGGCAACCCACCACACAGTGACCCCCTGAGCATGCAGGCAGCGACCTACGGGCCACCACCCTTCACTTACATTTGGCAAACGCATACCAGGACTTACTGTTCCTCTTCATCAGGATCGTTAGCGGTGTCACGGCGACGCTTTTTCAATGTTTTAGCATGGTCCATTGCAGCTTTCGGGTTACTGAGGATCCTGGAGGCACCATCCGGGCCAATCCTCAGGTGAGCAGGGTAAAGCATTGCGTATGAGATCTCTTCCGCCATCAGCAACTTTTTGACTGGGACAAACTCCCTCCTGGCTGCCTGTACCGCCGTCGTGAAGTCCGGGAAAAACGCAAACACATTTCCTTGATAGTTAATGGCACCTTTTTCTCAGGCCAGTCGGAGTATTGTGTCCCGGTCCCTATAGTTTAACAGACACTCGATGATGGGAAGCGGCGGGCCCCAGGGATCGGACGGGCCGCAAGAGAGCGGTGTGCGCGCTCCACTATTCGCACCGGCGATAAGTTGTCTGCACCAAATACATCTTTGAGCATCCCTTCCACATATAACTCCATTTTGCCAGTGTTGGTCGATTCTGGCAGCCCTGTGATTCTAAGGTTGTTTTGCCTAGACCTCGCCTCCAAATCCTCGTTTTTCGCCTGTATAACCGCCAGCACCTTTTTCATATTCAGGGTGTTATTGGAGACAGTATGCAGATCATCTTCAGCCGTAGAGACCCTTTGCTCAACCTCACCCAGCCTGGTGTCCTGTTTGTCAAGCTTCGCAGCCATATGATCCATTTGTAGATTTAAAGGGTCAATCTTTCCGTCGATCGACTGAAGGCTGTGCTGCATCGCCAGGAGCATGGTCTCCACAGTAGGGGCAGTTTCCGATGGGGCGTCTGCCTCAGAGTCCGAAGTGTGCTTCGATTGTGAGCTGCCCGGCTTGCGCATCTCGAACGTGAGGCAGGGCTGCGTTTCATCAGTTTTGCCCATTGTGGCTGGCACCCCTGTGGCACAGGCAGCGCCCGCTCGCCACCACCCAGCCAATCGTGTATACATCGCTTATTGAAGCGAACAGCGTAGTCCGCAAAGACGTATATCTACTATGGCGCCGAGGGCCACCACAGCACAGCCCCGCAACTGCAGGTCCTCCTCCGCAGTCGCAGGCCTCCACAGCGTGCAGCACACCTTTGGAGAGCTAAATTTTAAATACGCTTAGCTAATGTCTATTATCTTTGGATGTGGACACCACCACTCACCCAGTAGCGACTGTCTGGCCCCACCGGCCTCCGCAGCAGTCAGCACGCCCAGATATGGGAAGCGATGTACGCCACCACAATCCCTTTGTACCTGGCAGAAAACAGTGTTAACCTGAAGCGCCCCCGCTCAATCGCGTGCTGCAGGGCCCGCAAAGTCACATATCAGTCTATCGGGAGCCGAGGCGCCACAGGTGCCCTGCCCAAGCACAGCTCCAGGCAACCAGCGCGAGTCAAGCCAGCAGGGAGGACCCACTATCCTAATCCTCAGCGCAGCAGTGAGTTCAGCATATCATTCATGCTTTACGTGTCGGCCCCCGTCGACAGAAAGGAGCTCGCTGCGTGTGTAGTGCGGCACTATTCCGCCAACATCCGCCGCTTCACTTTAGATCGCCGCGGTGCAGCCCGTAAGCCCAGCGGCGCCCCACCAGCTCGCCTCACCTCCGGTGCAATGTTGGGAGCCCAGGCCCGAGAGCCCTCCACACAGCGGGCGGTAGCGCCAGGGCCGCCAGTTGCTTGCCACCATTTCACCGCCACAGACTACGTATTTCGGGCAGGTAGCTTCTTTGCTGTTCACGCGGCCCGCTCAGCCGCGCCGAGGTTACAACAGCGAGCGGGAACGAGCGCAGTCCTCAGCCGAGAGCCGCCATGTTGTTTTTCTAAGGGTCGCTCCGCTGTATAGCAAAAGCTCGGCGCGTCACAGCCTTTGCAGGACCGCAAGCTACTTTATTCTGGTCCGGGGCCCCTTACTGTTGCGATGCCTCGCTATATGTGGCTGTCATATGCCTCGTTTCACAGGTTTGTGGTTGGATTGTGGGTCGGCCGGCAGAGCTGCACTAATGCGCAGCCATCTTGCCGTGCGCCCACTAGCGCCCCCCTCGAGGTCCCTAATTGAAACATTCCTGTGAAGAGAGCCAGTCTCCTCTCCAGATCAATTAGGAATAAGAGGGGCCGCCGGCAAAGACTCTGCAGGGGGCTGGGTAGATGCACAGGCCTTCCATTTCCGCCCTGGACTGTTGACTGGTGTGGTCGGGGTTATAAGTCTGTCTGTTCTCGGGGTGACTCCCCTGTGATCTTCCTCAGGATCCCCCCCCAAGGGCCCCTATCCTGGTGAGGCCCCACCAAACTACTACAGGTGGGTGGCCTGGGGGAAGGGGGCATATGGGGTTTCCCTGTCCAGCGAGCGCCTCCTCTCAACAAGTTCTATTTTTTGGGACACGGCCCCCAAAGCCCGATGGAGGAAAACCTTCTATGGACGACACAGGTAGCGGCGGACAGAGGTTTGGTGGGGGCGGGGGGCTTTCTTTATGCCCATTGTTGCAACACCCTTCAACATCATTTGGCCCATTTCACCAACTGGGTAGCAACAGAATTAAGCCAAGCAGGGACGTCGATAAGGCAACCTCGCGAGGCAGTCAAGAAAAACAGTCACAGACATTGGGTAATAAATCCCGGAAAACTAAAAAATATATCTTGACCTTGTTCTGGGTAGAGTGTCACAGCATAGCCGATAACCTTCAAACTGCTCATTAAGGGACGAGCCAAAGGGGGTGGCCCACCCAGCCTCTTCTTAACTCTCTTGGCCCGGTCTTCGCCCTTGTCGGGGTTAAGTAGTGCGCCTCCTGGCGCGAGCACAACACAGGCGGCTTCCTGCTGCTATCGGCACTGGGGCTTGAAGCACAAGTTACTAACTTGTGTAACGATATATCTGTAAGAGACAGTAGTTAGTGACAGATTCCTTACCTTAGAATATCCCCAGGCGTCAGGCTGGATCCGGAAAGTTTTTTGCGTAGCAGTACCCTTGCGCGTCGGTAGGCGGCGTCGTGCGGCTCCGCGTCCGTCGTCGGGATCGCCGGGATGACGTCGCGGGCAGCACTTAGGTGCCGCCCTGCGCGCTGGCGTCCAGTTCTGTACACGACTTTCCGCGCCAGGAGCACGCAGAGCCATGCAAGAAGCTGACATAGGTGTCTGAAAAATACTAGAGGCCCTGAAAGGGATGTCCTTAACCCTAGAAATCCAGTTCGCAGAGACGGGGAGGGATGGGTGGGGCGGTAAGGAATCTGTCACTAACTACTGTCTCTTACAGATATATCGTTACACAAGTTAGTAACTTGTGCATCTGAAAGAGACGTTAGTGACAGATTCACTTACCTTAGAATAGATACCCCAGCAATACCAACCCCGGTGGTGGGTCTGCGAACAAAGATCAGACAAGGAAGTCCTGGAGGACAGAATGGCCAAAGAAGCCGTCCCTCCGGACCTGACTGTCAAGGCAGTAATGCTTTGTAAACGTGTGCAGCGAGGCCCACGTAGCTGCCTGACAGATAACCGGCAGCGGAACACCGCGGCCCAAGGCCGTGGTAGCAGCCGTTGCCCTGGTGGAATGGGCACGCAGCCCAACAGGAGGCTCCTTCTTAGCCAGAGAATAGCAGGTCTTGATGCACAAGGTAACCCAGCGGGAGATGGTCCTCTTGTGCACCGCCCGACCCTTTTGGCGCCACGTAGCCAACAAAGAGCTGGTCATCCACCCGGAAGTGTTTTGTGCAGTCAATATAGAAGGAGAGCGCACGTTTTGGGTCCAGACGGTGGAGCCTCTCCCTCTCTGGAAGGATGCGGAGGCGGAAAGAAGGTGGGCAAAGTGATGCCCAATGTGGAAAGCAGTAACCACCTTTGGCAAGAAGGACGGACGCGTCCGAAGAACAACCTTGTCTGGATGAACAGACAGAAAGAGGAGGTTTGCAAGATAGAGCCTGGAGCTCACTCACCCGCCGGCGGAGGTGATGGCCACCAGAAAGGCTGTCTTCAGAGTCAGAAGACGAAGAGGGACGCACATTAAAAAGGTAAGAACCAAGTTCAAGTCCCACTGAGGCATCACAAACGGAACAGGAGGGAAGAGGTGAGTAATGCCTTTTAAGAACCTGTTAACAACAGGGGACTTGAAAAGGGAGGGCTGATCAGGGAGCCTGAGGAAGGCAGATATAGCACAAAGATAACCCTTGATGGTACCCAGGGCAGGAACCCTGTTGGGCCAGAGAGAGAAGGAACAGAAGGACCTCAGAAGAGGGGCAGAAAAGGGATTCAAGCCTTTGCTGTGCACCATGCCACAAATTTGTTCCACCTGCAGGCGTATACCACCTTAGTGGAGGGACGCCTGGCTGCCAGAATCACATCACAAACTTCGGGAGGCAGAGTCGAAGGAATCAGCTGCCGCCGCTCAATCTCCACGCAAGCAGGTGTAGACTGGACAGGTTCGGGTGGAGGACCGTCCCCTGCTGCTGCGACAGAAGATCCTCCCGAAGAGGCAGACGGATCGGGGATCTACGCTCATATTGAGTAGCTCGGGATACCAAACTTCGAGCCCAGTCCGGAGCCACAAGAATGACTTGGGCCCGGTCGGTGCCGAATCTTCTTCAACACTCTGGGTAGAAGTGGTATAGGCGGAAAGGCGTACAACAGACCGCCAACTCCACTCGCGCCTGAAAAGCGTCGCCGGCGAGTGCCGCCTTGGAAATTCCAATGCGCAGAACTGATGACATTGTGCGTTCTCTTCGGTGGCGAATAGATCTAACCAAGGCTCTCCCCACTGTAGAAAGAGTCCTTGCGCCACTTCCGAGTGAAGACGCCATTCGTGATCCATCATGCACCTGCGGCTGAGTTCGTCCGCCCTGGCGTTCAGGGAACCTGCCAGGTGTTGAACCATCAGGAACATGCCCTGATGTTCCAGCCATGTCCAGAGGCGCAGAGCCTCCTGACAAAAGGTCCAAGACCCCACCCCGCCCTGTTTGTTGCAGTACCACATGGCCGTGGTGTTGTCTGTGAACACCTGCACTACCTTCCCTTTGACAGAGGGAAGGAATGCCTGTGAGTGCAAGTCGGATCGCCCGGAGCTCCAGAATGTTGATATGGAGCCGGGACTCCGCCCGGAGACCAGAGGCCTCTGATCTCCGCCTCTCCCATGTGACCGCCCCATCCCAGAAGGGACGCGTCCGTCACAACTGTATGCTCTGGCTGGGGAAGGGAGAGGGATCTGCCCATGACCCATTGCCGGTTCGAGAGCCACCACTGCAACTTTTGCAGTCCCCTCCGAGATCTGGACGTGATCGGACAGGTTGCTCTGGTGCTGCGCCCACTGGAACTTCAGGTCCCACTGCAGAGCCCGCATATGCTATCTGGCATGATTGACCAGCAAGGATGCAGGAGGCCATGAGGCCCAGCAGCCTCAGGGTCATCCGTACCGAAACCCAGGATAAAGGCTGAAAGATCGGAATAATAGCCTGAATATCCCGGACTCGCCGTTCGGGAGGATAGGCCCGAAACTGCGTCGTGTCCAGAACTGCTCCGATGAAAAGGAGCTGTGGAGAAGGAATCAGATGCGACTTCGGCACATTGATGGAGAACCCCAGCGAGTGCAGGAGTTCGGCCGTAGTCTGGAGGTGGAAGACGACTGCCTGGGGCGAGCCCGCCTTCAGCAGCCAGTCGTCGAGGTAGGGGAAGACTGGAAACCCCTGCCCGGCGCAGATGAGCTGCGACCACCGCCAACACTTTCGTGAACACCCGAGGGGGCACTGGTAAGGCCAAAGGGAGCACGGTGAACTGAAAATGCTCGGGCCTACCGTGAACCGAAGAGTAACGCCGGTGGGCCGGCAGGGCGAGGATGTGGAAATATGCATCCTGCAAGTCCAACGCTACCAACCAGTCTCCAGGGTCGAGGGCAGTCAAGACCTGAGCTAGGGTGAGCATCTTGAACTTCTCCTTCCGGAGGAAGCGATTGACGTTCCGGAGGTCCAAGATAGGACGCATGTCCTCCTTGTCCTTTGGGCACCAGGAAGTAGTGGGAGTAGCAGCCACGCCCTACTTCTGGGGTCGGAACATGCTCGATGGCCCTCTTGGCCAAGAGGGCCGTGACTTCCTTCTGCAGAAGTACCAAGTGATCCCCTGACATGCGGTGGAATTGAGGTGGCATGGCTGGGGGCTGGTCTCGAAGGGGAGGGAGTAGCCCCTTCGGACAGTGTCCAAGACCCACCTGTCCGAGGTGATGGTACGCCAGTGGGGAAGGTGATGGCGGACCCTGCCCCCTACTGGCGTGCTGTGCACCTGAAAGGAGGGACTAGGAGGTTTGGAGGCCGCGGATGGGTTGAGGTGGTGGCCTGACCCGCACGCTGGTTGCCCGATCCGCCACGGCGGAATCCACGTCCTCGGCCACGCGAAGACGCCTGCTGCGCGGGCCGGTGGCTGGGCTGCTGACGTGAAGGGCGCCCCTACCGTGGCCACGATAGGGGCGAAAAGCAGAAGTCAGCGGAGGGCGTGTAGCAGAAAGGCCCAGGGACTTTGCAGTAGCCCGTGAGTCCTAAAGCGCCCCAACGCATGGTCTGCTTTGGACCCAAAGAGACCGACTCCATCAAAGGGCATGTCCATGAGAGTATTCTGGACATCCCCTGAAAACCAGTGGTTCTCAGCCAGGCGTGGCGTCGTAGCGCCACCGTCGTTGCAATAGACCTGCCCAGCGAGTCGGCGGTATCAAGGCCACATCGTATTGTATATTTGGCCGCATCCCTTCCTTCCGCAATGGCGCGGAAAGCAGTGTCTGGACCTCCTCAGAACACTGAGGGCAAAACATTCGCCACCGAATCCCACAAGGAGTGGGTATATCGGCCCAAAAGGCAAGCGGTGTTGATGGACCGCAAGCCAGCACTGGAGGAAGAAAAACCCTTCTTCCCAAATTGATCCAGGCGTTTGGATTCCCTATCCGGAGGGCGGTAGGGAAGGCGGTTTGGGAAGCGGAGGCTTGGACAACCAAGCTCTCAGGGGTGGGGTGGACAGAGAGAAACAGGGAGTCGCCCGGAGCTGGGCGATGGCGTCGGGACACGTTCCTATCCACAGGAGCCCGTGTTGGGCTTGGACCAGGCGCCCAAAAGAACGTCAGTGAGGGCGTCGTTAGACGGCAGCACAGTCTCCGTAGAGGAGGCTGCCGGCTGAAGACACCTCTGTCCAAGAGGTTGGTCTTGACCGCCACAGTAGGAGTTGGAGATGTAAGGCTCCAGCCGCCCCTACGCAACACCGTTGCAAATTGGCTCCCTCCTCGTAGCCACGGGAGGAGACAGCATGCCAGTGTCAGGGGAAGTATCTAGACCACTGGCATCCCCTAGACCCTCTGTCAGTCCTCATCGTACTGACACTGTTGTGCCAGAGGGTCATCAGACCCCTCCCAGTCCTCCTGGTCCTCCTCTGGTTCAAAATAAGGGGAGGAGGGACATTTGGGACCCAAGATCTCATCGGCGCGGAACTGGCGCCGGCGGCGTGCCGGTCCGGGTCCATGTCCAGAGCCGGGAAAGGGACGACGCCGCCCGGAGCTCCAGGCGGCGTCGAGAACGGCACCGGAGACATCGGCGCCCGGCGGAGGTGTCGTTAGGTCGGACCGGCGTCGATGGGGGTTGTGGAGCCGGGATCGAGGCCGGGGCCGGAGCCGGGATCGAGGCTGGAAGGCACGGGGCGACGCCGGGGCCGGGAGCCGCCGGCAACGCCGGAGCAACCCCATCAGGGCCCGAAGGCGCACCGGAGGGACCTTGAGGCCCGAAGAGGCGGGCCATGGCCGACAGGAATTCCTGTACTTGGCCGGATCCGCCCCGAACCCGGGAAGGACGGGTATTGCGCGGGGCGACTCCACAGGCATGTCCGGGGCCGCGGGGACGGTGCCGGGGAGGGGCCTCAGCCGAGTCGCGAGACCGGCGAGGCGAGAGTCCTAGAGCGACGATGCTTTTTGGACTTTTTGTGTTTTGACTTACCGGACGAAGAAGACTTCGGTGCCGACGGCCGGTGTGGACTCCGCGATCGACCCTGGACCTCTCACGCGACCGGGAGCTTCCGCGGAGCAGAATGCCGGGCCTCGAGGAGCTTTCGAGACCGCTCTCGTAAAGCTTTCGGGTTGAGGGCCCGGCAGTCGGAACAAGACTCCGTGTCGTGGCCTCGGCCGAGGCAGAAGAGACACTCCCAATGCGGGTCTGTGACGGACATCATCCGAGCACAGGCGCCGCAACGTTAAACCTGGGCATCCCTACGACACCTTGAAGTCGATTGAAGAAAAACAGTGAAAAATTCACCAAAAAGTTTGGTCAAAAATGACCAGGGCACTGCTCTTCCCGGATCTGCGCTTGCTGGCGCGGAAAAGAAGAACTGACGTCAGCGCGCAGGGGCGGCGCCTAAGTGCTGCCCGCGGCGTCATCCCGGCGATCACGACGCCGACGAGCGGATGCGGAGCCGCACGGCGCCACCTACCGACGCGCAAGGGTACTGCTACGCAAAAACTTTCCCGGATCCAGCCTGACGCCTGGGGATATTCTAAGGTAAGGAATCTGTCACTAACGTGTCTCTTTCAGATGTCCGCCCCCTCCTTCTGTTCAAACAGCTCCCCTAGTCAATCCACTTAAATTCCACAGTCATGGTGGGTGCTAACAATGTTGGTGGCAAGTTCACAGGTTGATGCTGCGTCATATAGGTGCTCCAATTGTAGGTCACAGTTGGGGCCTGAAAAAGGAGGGGGGGGATGGGAGGGGCGAGGGTAAACATGGCTAGAGAGGCCCTGGGTACTGAGCTAGAGAAAGCAGTGCGCACCAGGGGCCAAGAATCTTCCAGTGTAATTGCTTGTACACTAGTTCTGCCAGGGGAGCCGGCCTCAGGGTCACACGGAGAGCGCCAGAGTAGCTAGGCCCCAAGACTGTTCCACCCTCCAGTGCTGTAACCTCCCCCGTACAGGAATACGACAGGCCCAGAGGGTACCTCTCACCGCGCTGACTCTGCCCCAAAGGTGGGCCCGAGGCCGTCTGCCTGCACAAGCGCTCTCACCCAGCCTGCGGCAGGCTGCGCTACCACTTCTCTCAGCTTGCCCGGAGCTGATGCAGTCTGGCCCTGTAGACAGCTCCCACTTGGAGCTTCAGCCCCTGCTAGTCAGTATTGGCGGTTGGGGCTGTGTCGTTCTTCTAGTTATCCTTCAGGAGTAACATTTTCAAAAGCAGAAATACTTTTCAAATGCAGTAAGAATTGTTTTGCAAGGCAGTAGAAAATGCTTTTGTAGAATCAGAGTAGAACTTTGCAATAGAAGTAGATAGACTTTTGTATGCAATAGGTTTGTAAATGCAATGCAGTACTTTGGGAGGAAAACAGTGTTGGCACTGGGGCTCCGGGTGCAGAGGTCACTGGGCCCAATGTAAATCAATGGAGGCTGGGTGTCCCTCGAAGAGGCACAGTTTGCAGATAAGTACCCGCTGTTTCAGGGCACAGGTCCCAGGGGTTAAAATCAGCACAGGGGGGGCCACAAAGCAGCACCCAAGATACACCACCAGCAGTACAGGGGCGGCCGGGTGCAGGGTGCAAAATCAGCGTTGGGCACCCAATGTGTTTCAATGGAGGTTGTCGGTCGCACAAAGAGGCTGCAGGCGACTTCGTGGGGTCCAGGAGAGGTTGGCCCCGATAGAGACGAGGTCAGGATCGCTGGGAGACTTCACAGGACAGGTTAAAGACTCGAACTCGGGCCGTGGCTGTTGGGTGCAGAGAGGGTTGAGATTGCGGATCCGCCTGGATCCGGAGTCTTAAGTTGGAATCTTCTGGACAGGGCCGCTGTCCTCAGGAGATCTGGTTTGAAGAGTGGCAGTCTTCCTGGGCTTCTTGGAAGTCGCTCACCACAGGACAGGCGTTGTCGTCTTAACAGGCTCGAGAAGCAGGAGACAGGCCGGTAGGGCTGGGCCTAGGCAGTAGATGTCTTCTTGCTTTGCTGCACGGTGTACTCTTCGTCCACCTTCTTCTTAGGTTGCAGGAATATGAGGATCAAGGTTCAGGGGTGCCCTTAAATACTGAATTTAGGGATGTTACAGGGACTGGCAGATGGTAGCCAATGGGCTACTTGCCTTTAGGTTGACTACACCTTAGAATGTCCCCTCCACATGGGGAGGAGGCATCTCCCTAACCTGAATGGGTCAAATCCTTCCATTCATGATGGAGGATTTCCTAAGGAGGGGGGTCACCTCAGTCCAGGGCACCACAGGAGTGGTCCTGGCAGAGGGGAAGACACACCTCTCCTGACTACTAATTGTCCCGCTGACCTTGCCGCCAAAAGTGGGACTTGGTCAAGGGGGCGGGCATCTCCTGTAGCTGAAGAGGCCCTGGCTAGCATATCAAAGGGCAGGAAGCCTTTGAGGCTCACTGCCCTGAATGCTGTTCCTGCTTGGGGGTAGGTGTGAAGCACCTCCACCCAAAGCAGCCTTTGTCCCTGACCCACGAGAGCCCAAGGGCACCCACCTCAGGGGGTCAGAAACATGTCTGTGTGGCAGGCTGGTGCGGACCAGTCAGCTGGACATGAGGGAGTTGGTCGTTTTCCAGGGAGCATCTCTAAAATGCCCTCTGAGTGCATTCTGTAATAAATGCAACACTGGCATCAGTGTGGGTTTATTATGCAGAGGAGTTTGAAACCAAACTCCTTAGCATTCAGTAAAGCCATCATGGAGTGTTGGAGTTCGTAATGACAAACTCCCAGCTCATGTACTCAGTATGGCTCCACTGCACTTACAATGCCTGTGAATGGCACAGACACTGTAGGGGCACATTTCTCATGCAGCTGTGCCCTCACCTGTGGTATAGTGCACCCTGCCTTGGGGCTGTGAGGCCTGCTAGAGGGGTGTCTTACCTATGCCACAGGCAGGGGTTGGTGGGTTTGGCACACAGATGTGTGCCATGTCTTCTGTTAGGTTTTGTCTGCAGCAGAACACAGCCTGCAATGGCAGTGTGTATGTGTTTGGTGAAGGGCCTCTGAGGGTGGGACAATACATGCTACAGCCTCGAGAGACCCTCTCTGGTCACAGGGCCTTTGGTACCACTGGTACCTTTTACAAGGGACTTACATGGGAGCCAGAGTTGTGCCAATTGTGAAAACAAAGGTACAGTTTTGGGAAAGAACACAGGCACTGGGAACCAGTTTGGCAGGGACCCAGTGCACACTCAAAGTGCATCAGATATCAGGCAAAAAGTGGGGGGTTACCATGCAAAAAGGGGCACTTTCCTACACTTGGGGACTACGTGTAAAGTGCAGTAGTCTTGTTTTTAATGAAAGTGTTTAGGCTGCAACACCCTCTAGGGGTGAGAACTATGATTGCATAAATGTTGTGATTATAATTGTGTTACCTTGAGGGGCTATTTCAAAAGTGCGTATTTCATGCTAAAAATAACTGACACAAATGACCTACACATGCTTATACATATTCTTTTGTGAATGCTTACATTAAGTAATGATGCTGACAACCACTCATATGCCAAGTAAACATGTTTTATTGCCAATATTAGGCGCACGCTCATTCAAAGTGATATTCCATTATTGCATTTCTAATACAAGTGAATGTTCCGACGTGATTTGTTGCTCTAGACCTCCCTTTGGGAAAGGTAAGAATGATTACGCAATGTCATCCAAAAGCATTTCCATCAGCTTGTGCATATTTGTAAATTGCTGCATAGTATTTAGTGTGTGTGTGATAACTTTACTTTTTCCTTTTTCAAAAGAAAAAGCACAGACTGGACAATCATTTATTGAGTGTTATTATTGTGCAACTGTGAATGTAGACTAGTAGCCCACACCACCAACCTTGACTAAGCCTTGGACTGCTCTGCAGCGCTACCCTATGAGAGTCAAGCGCAACAATGGAGTGTTTGGTTCCCAGTGGTAGGTAAGTGCAGACCCATTACTTGTGCAGGCCACACAACTAATGACTCATTGTCCTCCATCAAGCATGTTGTTTTGAGTAAAAGAAGTATTTTAGCACCATCTGCGTTTTCCAAAGAAGTGGTTTATGTACCAAACGAAAATTGAGACCCAAGTTGAGACCATATTATCAAAGAAAAAGACAGAAGCACAAGTAATGCTGTAGGATGTTTACTTCTGTTAAAATATGTGTCCTGTAACAGTACAGTTTAAGACGATATAAAACTTCAGTTCCTTTCCACCTCCATCTTTTAAATATCAACCATAATCAAATTCTCCCCCTTACTAAAAACCCAACTGTGTCTAAACATTCTTTCCTTGTTTGAAACATACACAGCCCTTCATACAACTTTACAGAAATCCATCTCCACTACAATTATAACCCAAGAGTGTTTTCAGGTAATGAGCAATAATAAAATGACACTCTTAGTTTATCAGACACAGACAATCTGTGTTACTCGGTGCACAGGATTGCAACACCACGTTCATAGAAACAGCGGGGATCTTCCTTAGTAGCGATTTCAAAATCAACTGTGAAAATCAGATCAGCACGTGTAAAGTTCAGATAAACAGGCAAAGTCACCTAAAAAATAAAAATATGACTATTATATAATGCAATTTTATTTCAATGCAACTCTTATATACTATCAACAATTAGTGTGGTTTACAAGGCATGCCAGAATATCAGTTAATCATCTACGATAGTACCAAGAGTATCATAAGAGCAATTTATTTACATGTAACGACGGATAACAGGCATTGATATGCAAGCAGGGCAACACGCTGAATATTGCACATGCTGCCTCTCTCTAAGCACTTAGGTACTCATCCTTCTCACTACTGACAACATTCCACTAGCCACTCCAGAATACCGGACCAGCTGTATTTTCTAGTAATCCAGAAGACCCTCTCCATGAGGATTCCAAAGGACATGGTCCAAACTATCAGGTTGAAATTGGAATCCATCTTATGGAACAATAAAAACCTGGGGTAGCCAGATTGTCCTTTTATGGCCTGTAGGAAATGGGGAGATGGGTTCCCCAAATATTGAAAATTATGCTTGGTTCAATGAAGACCCACCCTATAGTGGTCTGTATTGGACCTGCTAAACCCTGGCTGAAAGAGGAACAAGAATACTTTTCAATTAATCTATAATACCCGACTGATAGCCCCATAAGGGCAGGCAAGCAAGGGGCTCCTCCCAGATGACAACTGTTTCCTTGCTTGATCATTGGAATTTAGTTACTCAGAGAAGAGAGTAACTAATTTCCCGTTCCCCTGAACACCAAATGCATACAACCTAGATTGTATACCAGGCATGATAGATGGATGTTTCAGTCTTTGTACGTGACCCTGATGCTTAAAGATCTGTGTCAAGGGTAAAGTACGTGACCACGAGTCCTGTATTACTCTAATCTATTTGGCCCGAAATGCTCAATATCAACTGGCCAAGTTGCTATGTTGGCTTAATTCACCAGAAATAAAGATCGAAGGTTTTGCGGATGACAATAATGAAGAAGTTACTTACCGCTGGTAACAATCTTTCAGGCAGATTTCCTACCTGCAGGTTCCTCACCTATGAATAACCCCAGGTAGAGACTGGATCCAGAAAACGTTTGCGATTGCTTGGACTTTGGCAGGTGGTTTTGATTCCGTTGAGATGTCGAGTTGTGATGAAGTCATCAGAGTCCTAAAGAACAAGTTACTTACCTTTGGTAATGCCTTTTCTGGTAGAGACTAACTGCAGATTCCTCACTCTTTGAATACCTCCAGGCGTCAAACTGGATTCGGAAACTTTTGCACAGCAATATCTTTCAGAGTCTACAGGTGGTGTCGTACAACATCAATGTTCCTCGTGCCGCTCAGTCTCGTGTAGCCATGACATTGGTTCCCGTATATATACACGTCACCTGCTTGTGACAGTTTCTTTCTGTACTCTGTGTCAACAGACGTGGAGCCTTAAGAAACCATCATCAAAAGATTTGTGTGTGTAGACGTTTGGTATTGGAATCTAATTACATACAGATTTTTATGAGACCAGCCCACAGAACGGCGAGGTGAGGGGGCAGTTGTGGAATCTGCTGTTAGAGTCTCTACCAGAAAAGAAGTTACAGAAGGTAAGTAACATGTTCTTCTGATAGAGACTAACCATAGATTCCTCACCGTTTGAATAGATACCAAAGCAATACCTTCCAAGTGGTGGGTCTGTGGAATGGCTTAAACTACGAAATCTTGCAGAACAGATTGGGTGAAGTGTCCCTCTTGCCTGATTTGACTGTGCCGGTAATAGTGCTTAGTGAACGTGTGCAAGGATATCCACGTAACAGCCTGACAGATATCCAAGACCAGCACGCCTGAAGCTAGTGGCTTAGAAACAGCTTTTGCTCTAGTTGAATGAGTGGGTAATTCTTCTGGTGGCTGTTTTCTGGCTGGTCCACAGCAGATCTTAATGTACGGGTCACTTACCTTCGGTAACGATGTATCTGGTAGAGACACAGTCTAGCCGCAGATTCCTTAACTTAGAATATCCCCAGGCGTCAGACTGGATCCAGAAAACGTTTCCCCCGCAGTACCTCTGCACGCCGGGGGGCGGCGTCGCCTGGCTCCGTCCTGACGTCGTCCACGGAAGTGACGCCAATGGAGCCATATAAGACCATCCGGCGTGCTGACGTCAGTTTTCTACAGTGAAACTTTTCCGCGCCACAACGCGGAGCCACGGCAAAAACTGTGAGAGTATAGGAACAGTGTGTGAAAAATAACAAAACCCTTGAAAAAACAACAATGGTAAGCAACCATACAGTGAGAAACAACACCATGTTTGCAAAAAATACTGAACACTGGAAGGAACGGAAGGGAGCGAACAGAGCACCCACCCCAGCACAAGTCCCATCAAAGCGAAGAGCCGTGGGCCCCCTAAGAGGCAATGGCAGTGGAAACGAATGGCATGACAAACGAAGGACAGTTTGCAACAACAGGATGAAACCGCATGAAAAACAGTCTGTAACCACAGGATGCATCTATAAAGGACCACAAGACTGGAACAACATGATTCCTGGCAAGGGACCAGAAGTGAACAACAACAAAATATCTACCACACCCCCCCCACAGTGACCTATGAACGGAAGCATAGTCAAACAGAATCTCAACCCAATCGACTGCGGCATAGACGCACAAGTTACTAACTTGTGTAACGATATATCTGTAAGAGACAGTAGTTAGTGATAGATTCCTTACCTTAGAATATCCCCAGGCGTCAGGCTGGATCCGGAAAGTTTTGCGTAGCAGTACCCTTGCGCGTCGGTAGGCGGCGTCGTGCGGCTCCGCGTCCGTCGTCGGCGTCGTGATCGCCGGGATGACGTCGCGGGCAGTACTTAGGCGCCGCCCCTGCGCGCTGACGTCAGTTCTGTACACGACTTTCCGCGCCAGGAACGCAGAGCCATGCAAGAAGCTGACACAGGTGTCTGAAAAATACTAGGGCCCTGAAAGGGATGTCCTTAACCCTAGAAATCCAGTTCGCAGAACGGGGAGGATGGGTGGGGCGGTAGGAATCTATCACTAACTACTGTCTCTTACAGATATATCGTTACACAAGTTAGTAACTTGTGCATCTGAAAGAGACACGTTAGTGATAGATTCCTTACCTTAGAATAGATACCCCAGCAATACCAACCCCGGTGGTGGGTCTGCGAACAAAGATCAGACAAGGAAGTCCTGGAGGACAGAACGGCCAAAGAAGCCGTCCCTCCGGACCTGACTGTCAAGGCAGTAATGCTTAGTAAACGTGTGCAGCGAGGCCCACGTAGCTGCCTGACAGATAACCGGCAGCGGAACACCGCGGCCCAAGGCCGTGGTAGCAGCCGTTGCCCTGGTGGAATGGGCACGCAGCCCAACAGGAGGCTCCTTCTTGGCCAAAGAATAGCAGGTCTTGATGCACAAGGTAACCCAGCGGGAGATGGTCCTCTTGTGCACCGCCCGACCTTTTTTGGCGCCCACGTAGCCAACAAAGAGCTGGTCATCCACCCGGAAGTGATTTGTGCGGTCGATATAGAAGGAGAGCGCACGTTTTGGGTCCAGACGGTGGAGCCTCTCTTCCTCTCTGGAAGGATGCGGAGGCGGAAAGAAGGTGGGCAAAGTGATGGTCTGCCCAATGTGGAAAGCAGTAACCACCTTTGGCAAGAAGGACGGACGCGTCCGAAGAACAACCTTGTCTGGATGAACAGACAGAAAGGGTGGTTTGCAAGAAAGAGCCTGGAGCTCACTCACCCGCCGAGCGGAGGTGATGGCCACCAGAAAGGCTGTCTTTAGAGTCAGAAGACGAAGAGGACAGTTATGCAGAGGCTCAAAGGGAGCGCACATTAAAAAGGTAAGAACCAAGTTCAAGTCCCACTGAGGCATCACAAACGGAACAGGAGGGAAGAGGTGAGTAATGCCTTTTAAGAACCTGTTAACAACAGGGGACTTGAAAAGGGAGGGCTGATCAGGGAGCCTGAGGAAGGCCGAGATAGCACAAAGATAACCCTTGATGGTACCCAGGGCAGAACCCTGTTGGGCCAGAGAGAGAAGGAACAGAAGGACCTCAGAAAGAGGGGCAGAAAGGGGATCCACAGCCTTTGCTGTGCACCATGCCACAAATTTGTTCCACCTGCAGGCGTATACCACCTTAGTGGAGGGACGCCTGGCTGCCAGAATCACATCACAAACTTCGGGAGGCAAGTCGAAAGGAATCAACTGCCGCCGCTCAATCTCCACGCAAGCAGGTGTAGACTGGACAGGTTCGGGTGGAGGACCGTCCCCTGCTGCTGCGACAGAAGATCCTCCCGAAGAGGCAGACGGATCGGGGGATCTATGCTCATATTGAGTAGCTCGGGATACCAAACTCTTCGAGCCCAGTCCGGAGCCACAAGAATGACTTGGGCCCGGTCGTGCCGAATCTTCTTCAACACTCTGGGTAGAAGTGGTATAGGCGGAAAGGCGTACAACAGACCGCAACTCCACTCGCGACGAAAAGCGTCGCCGAGCGAGATGCCGCCTTGGAAATTCCAACGCGCAGAACTGATGACATTGCGCGTTCTCTTCGGTGGCGAATAGATCTAACCAAGGCTCTCCCCACTGTAGAAAGAGTCCTTGCGCCACTTCCGAGTGAAGACGCCATTCGTGATCCATCATGCACCTGCGGCTGAGTTCGTCCGCCCTGGCGTTCAGAGAACCTGCCAGGTGTTGAACCATCAGGAACATGCCCTGATGTTCCAGCCATGTCCAGAGGCGCAGAGCCTCCTGACAAAGGGTCCAAGACCCCACCCCGCCCTGTTTGTTGCAGTACCACATGGCGGTGGTGTTGTCTGTGAACACCTGCACTACCTTCCCTTTGACAGAGGGAAGGAATGCCTTGAGTGCAAGCCGGATCGCCCGGAGCTCCAGAATGTTGATATGGAGCCGGGACTCCGCCGGAGACCAGAGGCCTCTGATCTCCGCCTCTCCCATGTGACCGCCCCATCCCAGAAGGGACGCGTCCGTCACAACTGTATGCTCTGGCTGGGGAAGGGAGAGGATCTGCCCATGACCCATTGCCGGTTCGAGAGCCACCACTGCAACTGTTTTGCAGTCCCCTCCGAGATCTGGACGTGATCGGACAGGTTGCCCTGGTGCTGCGCCCACTGGAACTTCAGGTCCCACTGCAGAGCCCGCATATGCCATCTGGCATGATTGACCAGCAGGATGCAGGAGGCCATGAGGCCCAGCAGCCTCAGGGTCATCCTTACCGAAACCCAGGATAAAGGCCGAAAGATCGGAATCATAGCCTGAATATCCCGGACTCGCCGTTCGGGAGGATAGGCCCGAAACTGCGTCGTGTCCAGAACTGCTCCGATGAAAAGGAGCTGTGGAGAAGGAATCAGATGCGACTTCGGCACATTGATGGAGAACCCCAGCGAGTGCAGGAGTTCGGCCGTAGTCTGGAGGTGGGAGACGACTGCCTGGGACGAGCCCGCCTTCAGCAGCCAGTCGTCGAGGTAGGGGAAGACTGAAACCCCTGCCCGGCGCAGATGAGCTGCGACCACCGCCATCACTTTCGTGAACACCCGAGGGGCACTGGTAAGGCCAAAGGGGAGCACGGTGAACTGAAAATGCTCGGGGCCTACCGTGAACCGAAGGTAACGCCGGTGGGCCGGCAGGACGGGGATGTGGAAATACGCGTCCTGCAAGTCCAACGCTACCAACCAGTCTCCTGGGTCGAGGGCAGTCAAGACCTGAGCTAGGGTGAGCATCTTGAACTTCTCCTTCCGGAGGAAGCGATTGACGTTCCGGAGGTCCAAGATAGGACGCATGTCCTCCTTGTCCTTTTTGGGCACCAGAAAGTAGTGGGAGTAGCAACCACGCCCTACTTCTGGGGTCGGAACATGCTCGATGGCCCTCTTGGCCAAGAGGGCCGTGACTTCCTTCTGTAGAAGCACCAAGTGATCCCCTGACATGCGGTGGATTTGAGGTGGCATGGCTGGGGGGTGGTCTCGAAGGGGAGGGAGTAGCCCCTTCGGACAATGTCCAAGACCCACCTGTCCGAGGTGATGGTGCGCCAGTGGGGAAGGTGATGGCGGACCCTGCCCCCTACTGGCGTGCTGTGCACCTGAAAGGAGGGACTAGGAGGGCTTGGAGGCCGCGGACGGGTTGGAGGTGGTGGCCTGACCCGCACGCTGGTTGCCCGATCCGCCACGGCGGAATCCACGTCCTCGGCCACGCGAAGACGCCTGCTGCGCGGGCCGGTGGCTGGGCTGCTGACGTGAAGGGGCGCCCCTACCGTGGCCACGATAGGGGCGAAAAGCAGAAGGCAGCGGAGGGCGTGTAGCAGTAAGGCCCAGGGACTTGGCAGTAGCCCGTGAGTCCTTAAAGCGCTCCAACGCATGGTCTGCTTTGGACCCAAAAAGACCGACTCCATCAAAGGGCATGTCCATGAGAGTATTCTGGACATCCCCTGAAAAACCAGTGGTTCTCAGCCAGGCGTGGCGTCGGAGCGCCACCGTCGTTGCAATCGATCTGCCCAGCGAGTCGGCGGTGTCAAGGCCACAACGGATAGTGTATTTGGCCGCATCCCTTCCTTCCGCAATGGCGCGGGAAAGCAGTGCCTGGACCTCCTCAGGGCACTGGGGCAAAACATCCGCCACCGAATCCCACAGGGAGTGGGTATATCGGCCCAAAAGACAAGCGGTGTTAACGGACCGCAAGCCAGCACTGGAGGAAGAAAACCTTTCTTCCCAAACTGATCCAGGCGTTTGGATTCCCTATCCGGAGGAGCGGTAGGGAAGGCGGTTTGGGAAGCGGAGGCTTGGACAACCAAGCTCTCAGGAGTGGGGTGGACAGAAAGAAACAGGGGGTCGCCCGGAGCAGGGCGATGGCGTCGTGACACGTTCCGATCCACAGGAGCCCCTGTGTTGGGCTTGGACCAGGCGCCCAAAAGAACGTCAGTGAGGGCGTCGTTAAACGGCAGCACAGTCTCCGCAGAGGAGGCTGCCGGCTGAAGCACCTCTGTCAAGATGTTAGGCTTGACCGTCAAAGTAGGGAGCTGGAGACGTAAGGCCCCAGCAGCCCTACGCAACACCGTACCAAAATTGGCCCCCTCCTCCGTAGCCACGGGAGGAGACAGCATGCCAGTGTCAGGGGAAGTATCCAGACCACTGGCCTCCCCTAGACTCTCTGTCCAGTCCTCATCAAACTGACAGTTGCGCGTCAGAGGGTCATCAGACCCTCCCAGTCCTCCTGGTCCTCCTCTGGTGCAAAATAAGGAGGAGGAGGGACATTTGGGACCCAAGGTCCCATCGGCGCCGGAGCCGGCGTCGAGCGACGTCGCTCCGGGTCCATGTCCGGAGCCGGAAGGAACTGGGGACGACGCCGCCCGGAGCCCAGGGCGGCGTCGAGAACGGCACCGGAGACATCGGCGCCGGCGGAGGCGTGGTTAGGTCGACCGGCGTCGATGGGGGTTGTGGAGCCGGGATCGAGGCCGGGGCCGGAGCCGGGAATCGAGGCTGGAGGCACGGGCGACGCCGGGGCCGGAGCCGTCGGCGACGCCGGAGCAACCCCATCAGGGCCCGCGGGGCCCGAAGGCGCACCGGAGGGGCCTGAAGGCCCGAAGAGGCGGGCCATGGCCGACAGGAATTCCTGTATTTTGGCCGGATCCGCCCCCGAACCCGGGAAGGGCGGGTATGACGGGGCGACTCCACAGGCATGTCCGGGGCCGCGGGGCGGGGACGGTGCCGGGAGGGGCCTCAGCCGAGTCGCGAGACCGGCGAGGCGAAGTCCTAGAGCGATGATGCTTTTTGGACTTTTTGTGCTTCGACTTACCGGACGAAGAAGACTTCGACGCCGACGACCGGTGTGGACTCCGCGATCGACCCCTGGACCTCTCACGCGACCGGGCCTTCCGCGGAGCCGAATGCCGGGCCTCGAGGAGCTTTCGAGACCGCTCTCGCAAAGCTTTCGGGTGGAGGGCCTGGCAGTCGGTACAGGACGCCGTGTCGTGGCCTCGGCCGAGGCAGAAGAGACACTCCCGATGCGGGTCGGTGACGGACATCATCCGCGCACAGGCGCCGCATCGCTTGAAGCCGGGCATCCCTACGACACCTCGAAAGATGGAAAAACAGTGAAAAAATCACCAAAAAGTATGGTCAAAAAATGACCAGGGCACTGCTCTTCCCGGATCTGCGCTTGCTGGCGCGGAAAAAGAAGAACTGACGTCAGCGCGCAGGGGCGGCGCCTAAGTACTGCCCGCGACGTCATCCCGGCGATCACGACGCCGACGACGGACGCGGAGCCGCACGACGCCGCCTACCGACGCGCAAGGGTACTGCTACGCAAAACTTTCCGGATCCAGCCTGACGCCTGGGGATATTCTAAGGTAAGGAATCTATCACTAACGTGTCTCTTTCAGATAAGGAGACCCCAAATAAAGGGGGAGAAACAGACGAGGGCGGAGGGAGGGTAGAAAAAACAAGAGATTCGCCACGCTGGAAGAATACAGGTGGAGAAACATTGAAAAGCACAGACCCCAGCCACCCAAAACGAGAATGGGTGGAGAGCCACTGTGCCTAGAACAGAATGACACACCCTGCCCCAGAGGGAGGTGACGAGAGCACCCCTCAGTAAGACCAAGGCCACCTATAAGGAGGTGAGGTGGTAGAACCCCACCTGGAAAGGTCCTCGCAGAGCGGGGAGGATGGGCGGGCGTTAAGGAATCTGCGGCTAGACTGTGTCTCTACCAGATACATCGTTACCGAAGGTAAGTAACTCGTACATCTGATAGAGACATCTAGCCGCAGATTCCTTAACTTAGAATAGATACCAAAGCCAAACCCCATTGGAGGAGGGTCTGCGACCTAAACCCACCAAGTACCAAGAGAACTTATCCGCCAATAACATTGACTAATGACGGTGGGAACAGCAGTGCCAGCTCGGCTGACACCAGACCCATGAAGTCCCGTAAGGGAGTCTGAAAAAGGGGAGGCAAAGGCAGCACAACCTGCCAGAGGGCGTCATGAGACCTCCCTCGTCCAGACAGGGACGAAAGGAGACATAGAACCATAAAGGGCAGTGCATAAGAGAAGAAAGTTGAGAAACGTCCGCAAAAGGAAGTTAAACTGAGCACCGGATCCTGTGGATCCGCCAAAGACAGAGTCCCAGAAAAGGAGCCAGATAGTATGCCATTGTCAGAGCATACCCACTGAACATACACCATAGTGGATGCCAAAAATGTAATGTAAGGGGACAGATGTCACCATGCAGAGATATAGAGAGTCAGGACTACCAGGAGATACAGGCATGTGGATGATAGGATACACACAGGGAGATAGAGTGTGCCGTGAGAACCACACTACAGCTATTCAGAAGCCCAAGGAATGGGATTACAAACAGCACGCATGCGGCGGCAAAGAGAGGCGGGCGCATCACCAGGTAGTCAACCAGGCAACCGTACCCAGAGGTACAAACGGCGAAGGGAAACCGGCAAAAGCCAGGGGGGGGGGGAGAGAGGGAGAGGGAGAGGGAGAGGGGGAGAGGGGGAGAGAGGGAGAGAGGGAGAGAGGGAGAGAGGAGAGAGGGGGAGAGAGGGAGAGGGAGGGAGAGGGAGAGGGAGAGAGAGGGAGAGAGAGGGAGAGAGAGGGAGAGGGAGGGGAGGGGGGAGGGGAGGGGGAGGGGGAGGGGAGGGAGAGGGAGAGGGAGAGGGAGAGGGAGAGGGGAGGGGGAGGGGAGGGGGAGGGGGAGGGGAGGGGGAGGGGGAGGGGGAGGGAGGGGGGGGGAGGGAGGGGGAGGGAGAGGGAGGGAGAGGGAGAGGGAGAGGGAGGGAGAGGGAGAGGGAGGGAGAGGGAGGGAGAGGGGGAGGGGAGGGAGAGGGAGAGAGGGGAGAGGGGAGAGGGAGGGAGAGGGGGAGGGGAGAGGGGGAGAGGGGGAGAGGGGGAGAGAGGGAGAGAGGGGAGAGGGGGACAGGGGGAGAGGGGGACAGGGGGACAGGGGGAGAGGGGAGAGGGAGAGGGGGAGAGGGAGAGAGGGAGGGAGAGGGGAGAGGGAGAGGAGAGAGAGGGAGAGGGAGAGGGAGAGGGGGAGAGGGAGAGGGGGAGAGGGAGAGGGAGAGAGAGGGGAGAGGGAGGGAGGGGGAGGGAGAGGGGGAGAGGGAGAGGGGGAGAGGGGAGAGGGAGAGAGAGAGAGAGAGAGAGAGAGAGAGAGAGAGAGAGAGAGGGAGAGGGAGAGACAGACACAAACAGGGGCTAAAACCCCCTATACTAGGGCAAGGAAACCTAGTATGCAGACTCTCGCACTGTGTATATAAACCATGACATATATACCCCAGACAAAGAAGTATAAACAAATGAAGGAAAAGTGAAAAACAAAGGGGAAAGCTCGAAGAGCACACCCTAGATAAAGGGAAGTCGCACCATAGGCACCAATGGCACCTGTGTGGAGCATAGTAGGACACAACAGTGTCAAAAAACACCGAAAAGCAACAACATCCCCCTTGACGGGGACGGAACCGTGGTCCCCCAGCGAGACAGACGGGGACACGGACCACTACACTCACGAGGAAGGAGTGAGAACACTGAGGCCTGACAGAAAGGGCATATACATGCCCATACAGACACTGTATAAGGACAACGAGTATTCTAAAGAAAATACTTGCACCGTAATATACGCAAAAGAAAACAACAGTGCCCTTGGGTACGATTGGCAACCCACCACCAGTGAAACACCTGGTGTGGAACACAAAACCATGGAACAAGAGAGAGAGCCCTGAACCACTAGGCCACAGTAAAGCAGAAAACACCCGCAGAGGCCAGGAGCGGAAGGACCTGAACCCTTGCGAGTAAGAAGCAAAGGGACCGAAGTACCTGCCAGGGAAGTGCATAAGGAAGTAAGGTACAAACTGCAGGTAACATGCAGCAGAAAGGTAGCCGGCGGAAACGCCAGGAAAGAAGACGGAAACAATTCCCTACACCAAGAATGGAGAGTAGAACGCAGCCAAGACAGGGGGCGGAAGGTACACCGCCGGCACCCTGCGACAGCGAAAAAATCCTGTGTGTACACACACATTGTGTCTCCACAGAGACAAGAAGAAGCCACGGACCAACCGTAGACTACAACACAGAATCCCCAGGAGAGAACCGCACCAACCTCGTGGGTTTCACTAGAGGGGAATTCCTACAACAGCAGGAAGAGCGTTGACAAAAGAGAAGTATCCATAGAAGGCTCCGCAGGAGCCGTGGAAACCCCCGTGCCAGGAAGAGCAGCCATACAATAGCCAACAAATACCCCACATAGGGTATGTCACATCCCTTTAAAAACAAGGGGCACCTCGAGCCGAGCTCTTAGACAGAGGACAAAAAAGAAATGTAGAAACAGCTGGCCATCTGTAACAAAGAAAGGACAAGACGGCAAAAAGCCGCACAGTCCGTCAGGGTAATAACGTCTTGAACCCAGAGACGGAGCACCAGAAAAAGCAGTGACAATACTGCAATGAAAAGGGACAAGACGGCGAAAAGCCGCACAGTCCGTAACTTAAAAGCCAAAGCCCACAACAAGGACTACAAACCACTGAAGTCATGGAAACCCAGACATGAAACGTTGAACCGCAGAGTCAGCATGTCGGTCGAACAGGGCGACCCCATCAAAGGGCAAATCCCGAAGCCGCTCCTGGACGCTGGCAGGGAAACAGCCATCGCGCAGCCATGCATGGCGGCACAGAGCAACCGACCGGGCCATAGCTCTACCCACCGAATCAGTGGTGTCCATGGCCGAGCTAATGGAAAATTGCGCCATTTCCCGGCCATCACGAATCAACCATTCCAGGTCAGTCCGAGGACCCACCGGAAGAGAGGGAAGGAGGCGCTCAACGGAGTCCCAAAGGGCAAAAGTAGCCCGTGAAAACACGCAAGACGTGTTCAGGGATCTAAGGCCTGCACTGGTGGACGCAAAGAAATGGCGGCCACACGACTCCAACCATCGAGATTCCCAAGTGGGAGGGAGTAACGGAGGAGGGGCAGAAGGCAACGAGACCGAAGCCGCCTGAATCACCAGCCCTTGAGCCCGAGGGTGGAGGGACAGACAGACCGGGTCGTCTGGAGCAGGGCGATGTCGATGTGCAATAGCCCGATCCACCGGGTCCCCCGAAGAGGGCCTCGCCCAAGTCCCCAGAAGAACGTCGTATAACGACTCGCCAAAAGGCAACAAGGGCTCCACTTCCAAAGTGCCCTGGTGGAGTACATCCAGCAAGGGATCAGAGGGCAGAGAGACTGAGGGTGGCTGCACTTGCAAAATGTCTGTAGCCCTGCAAACTGCCCTTGCAAAAGCCGCACTAGCCACAGTGGCTATTCGAGGTGGCGACAACAGGTCATCCGTAGGGGACGGCATGAGGCTAATCCTGCCACCAGAACGCGGTGGCTGTACAGCCCTAGGGCATCCAAGGCCCTGCCAGTACATGGGGACCTGGTCCGGGGGACAACGAAACAATCCAGGGGGGTGGCGAACCCACAGGAGCTTCCTCAGCGTCGGTCTCCACATCCTCCACCAACCGAGGAACGGCCGGGGATGGCACCGGCGTCAACTCGACGTCGAGAACCCCCGAAGGAGCCTCGTCCGTCCGGCGTCGGACTGGCGTCGACGCGACCTCCTCCGAGGTGGGAACCTGCGGAGAGGAACGGAGTCGACTGAGTCGAGAGCTGCGCTGCATCCTCGACCGGCGTCAACGCAGGAAGCCGCAGAGGGCTGTGCGAAGGCGACAGGGAAGGCTTGGACGTGCGAGGAGAATGCCCCTCCGGGCCATGCCCCGACGTTGCAGCGACTCCGGATTCGGAGTCAGGGTGCTCGACCGGAGCCAAGGGCAAACCCGCCGGCGAAGTCCCGATCTGAGCCCCTTCCCCCTCTGTAGGGCCCGAAGGCGCGCCAGAGAGAGGGGGTGACCCAAAGATGGAAAGCAAGGCACGAGAATAGGCCTCCATCTGGGCCCTAGTCGCCCCAGCGCCAGGAAACGGCGGGTAAGTGGGGGTTGACTCCTGAGAACCCGTGTCCGGCAGAGACCGGGAGCAGCGGGCCCAGCCCTCGCTTGAGGTCGGCGACCTCCGCAACTTCTTTTTCTTGTGCTTACCTGCGGCAGGAGAGCGACGTCCGCGGGAACGACTCCGCGACTTGTCCCGAACCGACCCCCCAGCACGAGAAGGAGACCTGCGGCGTGAGGGCTCCGAACGGGACATCCGGGCGGTCAGCAACTTCATGCGACGTTCCCGCAAGGACTTCGGCTTCAGCCGGCGGTAGCCGGCGCACTCCTCGGAGTCGTGGTGCTCGCCCAAGCACCACATACAGATCGCGTGTGGATCCGTCGCTGACAACTGCCGCGAACAGGATACACACGTTTTGAAGCCCGAAGGCATCACACACTGTTCCCGGACGCCAAAAGGCATTGAAAAGGCCTGAAAAACAAAACAGACCAGAGGTAACCGCTTCTCCGGATCCATGTTGGGACGCGGAAGAAGAACTGAGCGTCAGCACACCGGGAGGGTCTTATATGGCTCCATTGACGTCACTTCCGTGGACGACGTCAGGACGGAGCCAGGCGACGCCGCACCCCCGGCGTGCAGAGGTACTGCGGGGGGAAAAGGTTTTCCGGATCCAGTCTGACGCCTGGGGATATTCTAAGTTAAGGAATCTGCAGCTAGATGTCTCTATCAGATATATTAGAAATCCATCTGAAGATGGTTCTCTTTTGCATGCCTTACCCTTCTTTACTCCAAAAAACTAGAGAAATAGCTGTTCATCTTGTCAGAATACCCTGGTTCTCTCCAAGTAAAAGCTGAGAGTTATTTTAGGATCCAGGTGATATAGTTGCTCTTACCCTTTCAAGGAAAAGGCAGAGCATAAAAAGATGACAAAGTTATGGACTATCCTACATGAATGGGCGTAATTACCTTAGGGAGGAATGCTGCCTTGTTCCAAGGACCAATTTATACAGAAAGAAGGAAGCATAAGAAGGCATTGATGAAAAAGCCTGAAGCTCACTCACACGCCTAGCAGAAGTAATAACTGAGAAACACTATCTTCAAAGTCAGTAATCGAAAAGGACAACTGTGCATAGGCTCAAAGGACAAGCACATTAGATAAGTTGAAACTAAATTCACATCCCACTGTGGCGTTACAAATTTAACAGGAGGAACAAAGATTAATCCTTTCAAGAAACGCGTCACAACGGTTGATTTGAAGAGAGAGAGTTGATTCGGCAAACATTAAATGTCAAAAGGGATGCTAAATAACCTTTAATTGTAGCCATAGGAAGACCATGCTGAGCCAATGACAAACAGAACAAAAGAATATCAGAAAGGAAAGCTTGTAAGGGTTGAATATGACGGAAGGAACAACACCACAAAGTTCTCCAAATGCCCACCGTAACAATTTTTGAATTGGGAGAACACCTGGCTGCCAGATTTACACCAACCACTTCAGGAGGGAGATCTTATGTTGTCAGTTGGTGCAGGTCAATCTCCACGCATGGAGGTGTAAGATCTGGTCGTGCTTCTGCAACAGGGGTTCTTCTTGCTGAGACATCCGGATTGGATGACTGATGCTCATAATCAGACGTTCCAATTACCACACTCTCCTCACTTAGTCCAGAGCCATCAGGATGACTTCAGCCCAGTCTCTCTTTATCTTCTTGAGTACCCTGGGCAGGAGAGGTAGGGATAGGCATATAGGAGTCCTGAGCCTCATTGAAGCCTAAAGAAGTCTCCTAGGGAGGACTGTAGGAAGCGGTCTCTGTATATACTGTACCAAAATGAGGTGTAGTATGCACAGAGTCCTGTAGGAAGCTGTCTCTGTATATACTATACCAAAATGCGGTATAGTATGCACAGAGTCCAGTGGATCCTACAGAGGCTCAAGTAGATAATACTAATGTTCTCTTATGTGATAGAGTGGGCAAGCAGTAAGGCTTATCAGAGGGCAGTGCTAAGCATTTGTTGTACACACAGTGGCAATAAATGAGACAAACTCAATGAATAGCGTTGGTTATGACGTCGCGCTGCCTATATAGGCGCCACCCAGGCGTGCGGACGTCAGTACTTTTAGCTTTTTCCACGCCAGACGCGCAGAGCCACGAAGTAACGGACGTAGTCGTGTGCAAAACTACGGCCCTAAAAGAGGGGAACAACCCTAGTCCTTCTGTATCAGTCCGCAAAGCGGGGAGGCATGGGTGGGGCTGTAGGGAATCTGCAGCTCAATAGAGTCTCTACCAGATTATGCGTTACTGAAGGTAAGTAACTTGTTCATCTGATAGAGACTTCTAGCTGCAGATTCCTTACCTCTGAATTAGATACCCGAGCCATACCATCCCGGCGGTGGGTTGCGGACTCAAATCCTAAACTAAGAAGTCTTGCAGGACTGAATGGGCAAAAGGTCCATCCTTGCGTACCGGACCTTCAAGGCAGTAACGTTTTGCTAAAGTGTGCTAAGAAGCCCACGTCACTGCCTGACAGATGACTTGGACTGGGACACCCCGAGCCAAGGCCGTTGTCGTAGCCTTTCCCCTGGTGGAAAGGGCCCTTAATCCCTCAGGGGGATGCTTCTTTGCCAAGGCATAACAGATTTTGATGCGGGGAACGGCCCAGCGAGAGATGGTCCTTTTCTGCACTGCCCTTCCCTTCTTTGCTCCCATGTACCCCACAAAGAGTTGGTCATTAACCCGGAACTCTTTTGTGTGGTCAAGGTAGAACGACAACGCTCTTTTTGGGTCCAGTCGGTGGAGACGCTCCTCTTCCTTAGAGGGATGCGGGGGAACAAAGAAGGTGGGCAAAGTGATGAACTGGCCAAAATGGAATGGGGTCACAACCTTTGGCAAAAAGGATGCTCTGGTGCGAAGCAGCACCTTGTCCAGAAAGGACATAAGATAAGGAGGCAAGATAACGCCTGCAACTCACTCACCCTCCGGGCAGACGTAATCGCCACTAAGAAGGCTGTTTTGATGGACAACAGCTGGAAGGGACAATTGTGCAAAGGCTCAAAGGGAGCACACATTAGATAGGTAAGGACCAAATTAAGGTCCCACTGTGGCATAACAAAGGGCGTGGGTGGAAATAAGTGAGCCAGCCCTTTTAGAAATCTATTTACAATAGGAGACTTGAAGGAGGCCTGGTCTGGCAGCCGCAAAAAAGCAAACAGAGCAGAAAGGTAACCCTTGAGAGTTCCCAAAGCAGAGCCCTGCTAGGCCAGGGTTAGAATGAATAAAAGTACAGTAGAAAGTGAGTCAATGGACCTTTCTGTACAGTATCTTCACAAACTTCTGCCAACGGCAGCGTATCGTTTTAGTGGAGGGCCGCCTGGCCACGTAAAACAACATTACAGACTTTGGGAGGAAGGTCAAAAGCCATCAACTGGCGCCGCTCAATCTCCACACAAGGAGGCGCAGAGTTGACAGGTTCGGGTGGAGAACCCTCCCCTGCTGCTGCGACAGAAGATCCTCACGAAGGGACAGACTGATCAGAGGATCGATACTCATTCTCAGAAGCTCTGGATACCAGACTCTCCTTGCCCAGTCCGGCACCACAAGAATGACTTGGGCCTGGTTACTCCTGTTCTTCTTCAGAACCCTGGGCAGGAGTGGTATGGGCAGAAAGGTGTACAACAGGCCTGAGCTCCACTCGCGACAAAAAGCGTCACAGAGGGGATAGCCGTATTGGAAACTCCAGCGTGCAGTACCGTTGACACTGCACGTTATCCTTGGAGGTGAACAAATATAACCAAGGTTCTCCCCATTGCTGAAAGAGACCTTGCGCCACCTCTGACTGGAGACGCCGCGCGTGATTCGCTAGGCATCGACGGCTGAGTTCGTCCGCCCTGGCATTCAGAGAACCTGCCAGGTGTTGAACTACCAGGGTTATGCCCTGCTGTTCCAGCCACGTCCAGAGACGCAGGGCCTCTCGACAGAGGGTCCACGACCCCACCCGGCCCCGCTTTTTGCAATACCACATGGCAGTGGTGTTGTCCTTGAACACCTGCACTAGCTTCCCCTTGACAGAGGGAAGAAATGCCTTCAATGCCAACCGAATCGCTCGGAGCTCCAACACACATGTGGAGCCCAGTCTCCGCCGGACACCAGTGTCCCCTGATCTCCACCTCTCCCAGGTGGCCGCCCCATCCCAGAAGTGACGCATCTGTCATGACTGAGGTCTGGTTGGGGACGGGAGAGGGGTCTGCCGTTGACCCAATCGCTGTTCGTTAACCACCACTGCAGATCTTTTGCAGTTCCTTCCGAGATCTGAACCACGTCGGTGAGGTTTCCCCGATGCTGTGCCCATTGGAACTTCAAGTCCCACTGCAGAGCCCGCATACACCATCTGGCGTGTCTTACCAACAGGATGCAGGAGGCCATGAGGCCCAACAGCCTCAGAGTCAGTCTCACCAAAATCCAGGATAGAGGCTGAAATATCGGAATCATAACCTGAATATCCTGGACTCGCTGCTCGGGAGGATAAGCCCAAAACTGCACTGTTTCCAGAACAGCTCCGATGAAAGGGAGCGTCCGAGAAGGAGTCAGGTGCGACTTCGGCACGTTTATAGAGAACCCTAGCGAATGCAGAAGGCTCGCCGTAGTCTGAAGGTGGGAGACGACAGCCTGTGTTGAGGACGCCTTCAACAGCCAGTCGTCGAGGTAGGGGAAGACTGACACCCCTAACCTGCGCAGATGAGCTGCGACCACCGCCATCACCTTGGTGAACACCCGAGGGGCACTGGTAAGGCTGAAGGGGAGCATGGTAAAATAAAAGTGCTTGCGGCCTACCTTGAACCGCAGGTAACGCCTGTGGCCTGGCAGGATGGGAATATGAAAATACGCGTCCTGCAGGTCCAACCCTCCAATCCAGTCTTCTTGGTCTAGGGCAGTCAAGAACTGAGCCAGAGTGAGCATCTTGAATTTCTCCTTTTTGAGTAAGAGATTGACGGTCCGAAGATCTAAAATGGGCCGTAGCCCCTGGTTCTTCTTCGGAATCAGAAAATAGCGGGAATAACAGCCACTGCCTACTTCTGAAACTGGCACTATTTCTATAGCTCCCTTGGCCAAGAGAGCCGGAACTTCCTCTAGGAACAACTTTAAATGATCCTCCGTCAGCCGTTCTTGATTTGGCAGAATAGGAGGAGGAAAAGAAAGAAAAGGTAGGCAATAGCCCTCCTGAACTATCTGTAAGACCCACTTGTCCGATGTTACGGATCTCCAGTGGGGGAGATGACGACAAATTCTCCCACCAACTGCAATAGTGTGGTCTTGCAGAATCAGCCTAGGATTGTTTGGAGGCTGCAGCTGCTGGGGGCAGTGTGGTCGACTACTTCTGTACTTTCAGTGAAGTCATCATGTAGCTTGGTAACTCGTAATGACCAGTGTCCAGTACACGTCCTCAAAATGGCTTCCTGAATACTTGCAATGATTAGCAATGTCAGTAGTCATCACAGGGGCATATCTGCTCATGCAGATGTGCCCTCGCATGTAATATAATGCACTCGGCCTTAGGGCACTCATGACCTGCTGTAGGAGTGACTTGCATATCGTACATGCAGTGTATGTGGGCATTGCACACAGGGAGTGAGCAATGTTGTGTTTTACAAAGTGGTTTGCACCATTTCACGCATCCTGCAATGGCAGTCTGCCTGAAGTTTGAGTTTGGGTCCGTTTGGGTGGCATAATACTTTCTGCAGCCCTTAGGGACCCTCTTTAGTGCCGAGGCCCTGGGTACTAGGGGTACCATTTACCAGGGTCTTACAAGGATGCTAACGTCCTTGTCAATTGGGTTACAATTAACATTTGTGTAGTTTTTCGGGAATGAGCACTGGTTAGCATAGCAGGAATCCAGTGCACTTCCAATCAAAAGCATCAGTACCAGTGGGCAAAAAGTGGGGGGTGACCAGGTCTAAAAGAGGCACTTTCCTACAGGGGGTTGCTCCGGCTCCCGTTAAGTTGGGGAGCTACGAAGTCGACATAGGCTATACCGCGGAGCGAGGCCTCTAATGTTGACGCTCCCTCGACTCGTCGGCCGAAGGACGGGAAAAGTTGAAGACCTCTTCGACTTCTTACTCCTATTCTTGTGCGCCTCTTACCTGAATGTGCTGAGAACTTGGAGGGGGATGAAGAGGACTTCGGGCCGCCACGAGTTTCAGAGACTGCTTTCTCAAAGCCTTCGGATTTATGGCGCGGCAGTCGGAACACAACTTTGGGTCGTAGTCGTGCTCCAAACACCACAGGCAGACAAGGTGCGGGTCTGTCACTGACATCGGCTGGTGACAGGTGCTGCAGGGCTTGAATCCCGTCTTCCTACATGACATCGCTAACACACCGTGTAGGAAAGTGTCTCTTTTGGACATGGTTAGCCCCCACTTTTTGCCTGGAAAATGATGTAGTTTCGACTGGAAGTGCATAGGGTCCCTGCGAACCAGGTCCCCTGTGCCAGATCTCCTTCCTTAAACTGTACCTTTTGTTTCCACAATTGGCACCCCTTTAGCTCACATATAAGTCCCTTGTAAAAGGTACTCCTGGTACCAAGGGCCTTGTGGTTAAAGAGGGTCCCTAAGGGCCTGCAGCACAAATTGTGCCACCCTAAGGAATGCCTCACCAAGCACATGTACACTGTCAGTGCAGCCTGCGTGTCTTGGTGCAGATAAAACTGAAGAGTCGACATGGCACACATTCCTGTGTGCCATGCCCACAGACACTGCACGAGATATAGGTAAGACACACCTCTGGCAGATCTTAGCCCTCAGGCAGGGTGCACTATATCTCCTGTGAGGGCATATCTGCATGAGCAGATATGCCCCTGCAATATCCCTGTCGATTCCTGGTTGTTGTAAGTGACCAGGGAAGCCATAGTAAATACAAGGGCTGGACTCTTGTCATTACAAGTTAACTAGCTCCATGATGGCTTCACTGAATTATGGGATGTTTGGTAACAAACATCTCAGCTTAATCAACCTGCACTGATTCCAGTGTCAGACTTATTAAAAAAGTGGACACAGAGGTCCCCTGAAACCTACCAATCCTTTGCGTGGTCACCAACTGGCCTAATCCAACCTGCTACCACCAAACAGTGTTCTGTCCTCATGGGGAGAGTGCCTGCGCACTCTGAGGCAAAGTACAATGCCTTTCCTGGGTGGAGGTGTTCACACCTCCCCCAGGAACAGCCATCCGTGGCGGGGAGTTTTAAAGGCCTTGCTGCCTTTGTAATGCGACTCCAACCTCTCCTGTTAGAGGGAACAGGCCCCCTTCCTGTCCTCTCCCCCTCTTTGGCGGGATAACGCAAAAAGAAGAGAAGGTGTGGCCCCCTCTGCAAACTCCACCCCTCAGGTGCTGGAGGCGAGGTGAAGTACACTTTTCAGTGCCCACCATCTTGCAGATGCTGGGACTCCCACAATCACGGTCAGGGATATACCCACCCCCCACATGGGGTGAGCATTTAGAGGGTGCAGTCACCCTTAAGGTAAGCAGCCCATTGGCTACTACCTCACACTCCCTTTAAACACCCCTAAATGCACAAGTTACTAACTTGTGTAACGATATATCTGTAAGAGACAGTAGTTAGTGATAGATTCCTTACCTTAGAATATCCCCAGGCGTCAGGCTGGATCCGGAAAAGTTTTGCGTAGCAGTACCCTTCTTGCGTCGGTGGCGGCGTCGTGCGGCTCCGCGTCCGTCGTCGGCGTCGTGATCGCCGGGATGACGTCGCGGGCAGTACCTAGGCGCCGCCCCTGCGCGCGGCGTCAGTTCTGTACACGACTTTCCGCGCCAGGAGCAGCAGAGCCATGCAAGAAGCTGACACAGGTGTCTGAAAAATACTAGGGCCCTGAAAGGGATGTCCTTAACCCTAGAAATCAGTTCGCAGAACGGGGAGGATGGGTGGGGCGGTAAGGAATCTATCACTAACTACTGTCTCTTACAGATATATCGTTACACAAGTTAGTAACTTGTGCATCTGAAGAGACACGTTAGTGATAGATTCCTTACCTTAGAATAGATACCCCAGCAATACCAGCCCGGTGGTGGGTCTGCGAACAAAGATCAGACAAGGAAGTCCTGGAGGACAGAACGGCCAAAGAAGCCGTCCCTCCGGACCTGACTGTCAAGGCAGTAATGCTTAGTAAACGTGTGCAGCGAGGCCCACGTAGCCGCCTGACAGATAACCGGCAGCGGAACACCGCGGCCCAAGGCCGTGGTAGCAGCCGTTGCCCTGGTGGAATGGGCACGCAGCCCAACAGGAGGTTCCTTCTTAGCCAAAGAATAGCAGGTCTTGATGCACAAGGTAACCCAGCGGGAGATGGTCCTCTTGTGCACCGCCCGACCTTTTTGGCGCCCACGTAGCCAACAAAGAGCTGGTCATCCACCCGGAAGTGTTTTGTGCGGTCAATATAGAAGAGAGCGCACGTTTTGGGTCCAGACGGTGGAGCCTCTCTTCCTCTCTGGAAGGATGCGGAGGCGGAAAGAAGGTGGGCAAAGTGATGGTCTGCCCAATGTGGAAAGCAGTAACCACCTTTGGCAAGAAGGACGGACGCGTCCGAAGAACAACCTTGTCTGGATGAACAGACAGAAAGGGAGGTTTGCAAGATAGAGCCTGGAGCTCACTCACCCGCCGAGCGGAGGTGATGGCCACCAGAAAGGCTGTCTTCAGAGTCAGAAGACGAAGAGGACAGTTATGCAGAGGCTCAAAGGGAGCGCACATTAAAAGGTAAGAACCAAGTTCAAGTCCCACTGAGGCATTACAAACGGAACAGGAGGGAAGAGGTGAGTAATGCCTTTTAAGAACCTGTTAACAACAGGGGACTTGAAAAGGGAGGGCTGATCAGGGAGCCTGAGGAAGGCCGAGATAGCACAAAGATAACCCTTGATGGTACCCAGGGCAGAACCCTGTTGGGCCAAGAGAGAAGGAACAGAAGGACCTCAGAAAGAGGGGCAGAAAGGGGATTCACAGCCTTTGCTGTGCACCATGCCACAAATTTGTTCCACCTGCAGGCGTATACCACCTTAGTGGAGGGACGCCTGGCTGCCAGAATCACATCACAAACTTCGGGAGGCAGAGTCGAAAGGAATCAGCTGCCGCCGCTCAATCTCACGCAAGCAGGTGTAGACTGGACAGGTTCGGGTGGAGGACCGTCCCCTGCTGCTGCGACAGAAGATCCTCCCGAAGAGGCAGACGGATCGGGGGATCTATGCTCATATTGAGTAGCTCGGGATACCAAACTCTTCGAGCCCAGTCCGGAGCCACAAGAATGACTTGGGCCCGGTCGTGCCGAATCTTCTTCAACACTCTGGGTAGAAGTGGTATAGGCGGAAAGGCGTACAACAGACCGCAACTCCACTCGCGGCGAAGCGTCGCCGGCGAGTGCCGCCTTGGAAATTCCAACGCGCAGAACTGATGACATTGCGCGTTCTCTTCGGTGGCGAATAGATCTAACCAAGGCTCTCCCCACTGTAGAAAGAGTCCTTGCGCCACTTCCGAGTGAAGACGCCATTCGTGATCCATCATGCACCTGCGGCTCGAGTTCGTCCGCCCTGGCGTTCAGAGAACCTGCCAGGTGTTGAACCATCAGGAACATGCCCTGATGTTCCAGCCATGTCCAGAGCGCAGAGCCTCCTGACAAAGGGTCCAAGACCCCACCCCGCCCTGTTTGTTGCAGTACCACATGGCGGTGGTGTTGTCTGTGAACACCTGCACTACCTTCCCTTTGACAGAGGGAAGGAATGCCTTGAGTGCAAGCCGGATCGCCCGGAGCTCCAGAAGGTTGATATGGAGCCGGGACTCCGCCCGGAGACCAGAGGCCTCTGATCTCCGCCTCTCCCATGTGACCGCCCCATCCCAGAAGGGACGCGTCCGTCACAACTGTATGCTCTGGCTGGGGAAGGGAGAGGATCTGCCCATGACCCATTGCCGGTTCGAGAGCCACCACTGCAACTGTTTTGCAGTCCCCTCCGAGATCTGGACGTGATCGGACAGGTTGCCCTGGTGCTGCGCCCACTGGAACTTCAGGTCCCACTGCAGAGCCCGCATATGCCATCTGGCATGATTGACCAGCAGGATGCAGGAGGCCATGAGGCCCAGCAGCCTCAGGGTCATCCGTGCCGAAACCCAGGATAAAGGCCGAAAGATCGGAATCATAGCCTGAATATCCCGGACTCGCCGTTCGGGAGGATAGGCCCGAAACTGCGTCGTGTCCAGAACTGCTCCGATGAAAAGGAGCTGTGGAGAAGGAATTAGATGCGACTTCGGCACATTGATGGAGAACCCCAGCGAGTGCAGGAGTTCGGCCGTAGTCTGGAGGTGGGAGACGACTGCCTGGGGCGAGCCCGCCTTCAGCAGCCAGTCGTCGAGGTAGGGGAAGACTGAAACCCCTGCCCGGCGCAGATGAGCTGCGACCACCGCCATCACTTTCGTGAACACCCGAGGGGCACTGGTAAGGCCAAAGGGAGCACGGTGAACTGAAAATGCTCGGGGCCTACCGTGAACCGAAGGTAACGCCGGTGGGCCGGCAGGACGGGGATGTGGAAATACGCGTCCTGCAAGTCCAACGCTACCAACCAGTCTCCAGGGTCGAGGGCAGTCAAGACCTGAGCTAGGGTGAGCATCTTGAACTTCTCCTTCCGGAGGAAGCGATTGGCGTTCCGGAGGTCCAAGATAGGACGCATGTCCTCCTTGTCCTTTTGGGCACCAGAAAGTAGTGGGAGTAGCAACCACGCCCTACTTCTGGGGTCGGAACATGCTCGATGGCCCTCTTGGTCAAGAGGGCCGTGACTTCCTTCCGTAGAAGCACCAAGTGATCCCCTGACATGCGGTGGAATTGAGGTGGCATGGCTGGGGGGTGGTCTCGAAGGGGAGGGAGTAGCCCCTTCGGACAATGTCCAAGACCCACCTGTCCGAGGTGATGGTGCGCCAGTGGGGAAGGTGATGGCGGACCCTGCCCCCTACTGGCGTGCCGTGCACCTGAAAGGAGGGACTAGGAGGGCTTGGAGGCCGCGGGACGGGTTGGAGGTGGTGGCCTGACCCGCACGCTGGTTGCCCGATCCGCCACGGCGGAATCCACGTCCTCGGCCACGCGAAGACGCCTGCTGCGCGGGCCGGTGGCTGGGCTGCTGACGTGAAGGGCGCCCCTACCGTGGCCACGATAGGGGCGAAAAGCAGAAGGCAGCGGAGGGCGTGTAGCAGAAAGGCCCAGGGACTTTGCAGTAGCCCGTGAGTCCTTAAAGCGCTCCAACGCATGGTCTGCTTTGGACCCAAAAAGACCGACTCCATCAAAGGGCATGTCCATGAGAGTATTCTGGACATCCCCTGAAAAACCAGTGGTTCTCAGCCAGGCGTGGCGCCGGAGCGCCACCGTCGTTGCAATCGACCTGCCCAGCGAGTCGGCGGTGTCAAGGCCACAACGGATAGTGTATTTGGCCGCATCCCTTCCTTCCGCAATGGCGCGGGAAAGCAGTGCCTGGACCTCCTCAGGGCACTGGGGCAAAACATCCGCCACCGAATCCCACAGGGAGTGGGTATATCGGCCCAAAGACAAGCGGTGTTAACGGACCGCAAGCCAGCACTGGAGGAAGAAAAACCTTTCTTCCCAAACTGATCCAGGCGTTTGGATTCCCTATCCGGAGGAGCGGTAGGGAAGGCGGTTTGGGAAGCGGAGGCTTGGACAACCAAGCTCTCAGGAGTGGGGTGGACAGAAAGAAACAGGGGGTCGCCCGGAGCGGGCGATGGCGTCGTGACACGTTCCGATCCACAGGAGCCCCTGTGTTGGGCTTGGACCAGGCGCCCAAAGAACGTCAGTGAGGCGTCGTTAAGCGGCAGCACAGTCTCCGCAGAGGAGGCTGCCGGCTGAAGCACCTCTGTCAAGATGTTAGTCTTGACCGTCAAAGTAGGGAGCTGGAGGCGTAAGGCCCCAGCAGCCCTACGCAACACCGTACCAAAATTGGCCCCCTCCTCCGTAGCCACGGGAGGAGACAGCATGCCAGTGTCAGGAGAAGTATCCAGACCACTGGCCTCCCCTAGACTCTCTGTCCAGTCCTCATCATACTGACAGTTGCGTGTCAGAGGGTCATCAGACCCCTCCCAGTCCTCCTGGTCCTCCTCTGGTTCAAAATAAGGAGGAGGAGGGACATTTGGGACCCAAGGTCCCATCGGCGCGGAGCCGGCGTCGGCGGCGTCGCTCCGGGTCCATGTCCGGGCCGGAAGGAACTGGGGGCGACGCCGCCCGGAGCCCAGGGCGGCGTCGAGAGCGGCACCGGAGACATCGGCGCCGGCGGAGGTGTCGTGAGGTCGACCGGCGTCGATGGGGTTGTGGAGCCGGGATCGAGGCCGGGGCCGAAGCCGGAGCCGGGATCGAGGCTGGAGGCTCGGGCGGCGCCGGGGCCGGGCCGCCGGCGGCGCGGAGCAACCCCATCAGGGCCCGCGGGGCCCGAAGGGCGCACCGGAGGGGCCTGAAGGCCCGAAGAGGCGGGCCATGGCCGACAGGAACTCCTGTACCTTGGCCGGATCCGCCCCGAACCCGGGAAGAGGCGGGTATGACGGGGCGACTCCACAGGCAAGTCCGGGGCCGCGGGGGCGGGGACGGTGCCGGGAGGGCCTCAGCCGAGTCGCGAGACCGGCGAGGCGAGAGTCCGGAGCGGCGATGCTTCTTGGACTTCTTGTGCTTAGACTTACCGGACGAAGAAGTCGGCGACCGGTGTGCACTCCGCGAGCGACCCCTGGACCTCTCACGCGACCGGGGCTTCCGCGGAGCCGAATGCCGGGCCTCGAGAGCTTTCGAGACCGCTCTCGCAAAGCTTTCGGGTTGAGGGCCTGGCATTCGGGACAAGACTCGGTGTCGTGGCCTCGGCCGAGGCAGAAGAGACACTCCCAATGCGGGTCGGTGACGGACATCATCCGCGCACAGGCGCCGCATCGCTTGAAGCCGGGCATCCCTACGACACCTTAAAGTTGGAAAAAACCAGTGAAAAAATCACCAAAAGTATGGTCAAAAATTGACCAGGGCACTGCTCTTCCCGGATCTGCGCTTGCTGGCGCGGAAAAAGAAGAACTGACGTCAGCGCGCAGGGCGGCGCCTAAGTACTGCCCGCGGCGTCATCCCGGCGATCACGACGCCCGGCGACGGACGCGGAGCCGCACGGCGCCGCCTACCGGCGCGCAAGGGTACTGCTACGCAAAACTTTCCGGATCCAGCCTGACGCCTGGGGATATTCTAAGGTAAGGAATCTATCACTAACGTGTCTCTTTCAGATTTAGTATTTAGGTGCCCCCCTTGAGCCCTGAACTTCAGTTCCTGATGACCTAAGAAGAGCTGGGCACTACAGAGTCGCACCAGCAGAGAAGACTGCAGACACCAACTGACTTGGCCCCAGCCCTACAGGCCTGTCTGCAGCCCTCGACAATCCTGCGCGAAAAGCGTTTCGTCCTGCAGCCAGCGACCTCCTAAACCCTGGGAGGACTGACTGCCTTTAATAAAGATCAAGACTCCCGAGAACAGCGGACCTGTTCACCAAGCAACCATCTTCAAAGTAAGGACTCTGTGACCTGAAGAACCACAAAGCCTGCCCCCGGTTCTGCCTCTGCACCGGACGCCTCAAGCCGGAGTCCAAGTGGCCCACTGGTTCCAGCAAGGTTCATCAGCTCTCCAGAGCCAGAGTCCACTGTGAGCTGACCTCTTCTGGACTCCTCGATGTTGTCTGCAGCCTCTGCACGGAGACCCCCCACCCCCACCCACGACCTGCTCCAGTAAGCCATTTCCGACACCAAAAGGCACCCCTACACCAGTCCACCCTGGGCCTTGGTGAAGAGGAGCAAAGTTTTCCCTACGTCCTCAAACATCGCAACTTACCTGCCCAGCTGTTGGTTTCCTTCGACTGGCCTCCTGGCCTGAGCCTGCTTCCAATTTTGGCTGTCTCCATTTGTAGGAAGCTTGCTCTGTATATACTATACCAAAGTAAGGTATGATGTGCACAGAGTCCAGTAGACCCCCAGAGGTATAGCAAAGGCTAAATTAGATAATCTCTAATAGCTCTATTTGTGGTAGTGTGGTCGAGCAGTTAGGCTTAACAGAAGGGTGCGTTAAGCATTTATTGTATTCACTCAATCAAGGACTGATTACCAAGACAGAATCCAGACCAAATGGGTAAGTATAACAAGCATTTTTTTAATGCAATTGGTCTCGCAATTGCGAGATTTTAAGCTATTGGCATTGTAAATGATAATGCCTTTTAATTATGTGTTTTTCAAAGCAACACGTAGATAAAAGGCAATGTCATTTCTAATGCCACATTTAGTTTACATTGAGCAGCGTCTAAAGAAAATGGCGCGGCCAACATTAAAGTGAAAGCGCGTATGGGGTGCTTTTACACAAAGTGTAAAAATAAATAAAGAAGCTTTTGTAGCGCGGTCGCTAAAGTGAAAGCTGTCATGATGTAAATTAAATAAATAAAAATGTGTGGCCGCTAAAGTGAAAGCGGTTCGCGCCGTAAATAAAATAATTAAGAAAGCACAGCCGCTATAGTTAAAGCGGACCGCGCTGGAAATTAAAAAAATACATGACTAATAACAATATAAAAGGTGGCGGTGTGCTGCCACGTCGTGGGTGGAATAGAGAAGATAATTAAAGAAAATAGTGCTCACCCACTAGATAAAGCAGACCGCGTAACACCACAAGTAAAAAGTCCAGTCGTTATGGGAGGTTACAAATGCAGACAAGGCGGTACCAAGGAGGGACTACTAAGCCTATTCACGAATGAAAAGCAACGATTTTGAAAGGACAGTAACAGGAACCAATTGAAAAGAAGGGCGGGAAATGGGTGGAGCTTCTATGCCATACCTCAATACAGCATGCCTCGCAGAGCAGCGATGCGTTGCCAAAGCTCGACCTAAAAAGGTATACTAATGTTTTATTTCTAGAACCAAGCAATTAGGAATGGATTTGCAATCGTTACAGGTTTGTACATGCTTTATAAACAGTTTAAATTACATAGAAATCACTTTTGATTACTTTTCCTTACTTTTGGATTACATCGACTACTCAGGGTGATATGCCTAGATAGCACACCGTGGATCCTACAATACAAGGTAAGTAAGACTTTTTCAGGTTTGAGATACAGTTACTTTTCTGCCATACAAAACACAGATCAACTCAGACATTTTTAGGAACAGAAAACTCGTAACATTTGTTCCTATGGGAAAGAGAGTTTTAACGGTTTACAGGTAAGTAAACAACTTACAAGTATGGCTTTTGGGGGTTAGGACCAAGGTTCCCCAAAGTCCAGTTAGGCACTCAGATCGCACCACCAGTGGCACTAGGGCGGCCGGGTGCAGAGGTCCAATGTTAGCCAATGGTGCTAGGGGGCACTTTGGTTGGGGGCTGCTCACGGGCAGGCCACTCTGTCTTGGGAGCCAAGCTCCTAGGGTTAAGGTCAGGGTAAAGGGGTCCCAGGTTGGTACCAAGTCCACCCCACCAGCGGCGCAGAGTGCTTAGGAGGGGTGGGGAGCCTAATGCAATCCTATGGACGTTGCTGGTTCTGGATTTTGGTTGCAGGCTCGGTCCAGGAAGTCTTCCGGGAGGAACCAACAGCTGGTCAGGTAAGATGGAGGGCTCGGAGACATAGGTGCACTTCAGGTCCTCTTCTCCAGGGCACACGGGTGCCTTTTGAGATCGGATTTCACCTTACAGCTTACCGGGCCACTCGCGGTTGAGAGGGGGTGGGGGGGTCTCCGTGCAGAGGCTACAGGCTACATCGGAGATTTCTGGAAGGGTCAACCCACGGTGGACTCTGGAGCGCTGGGGAACCTCGCTGGGACCGGTGGGCCACTTGGACTCTGGCCGTAGGCGACGGGTGCAGTGATGGTTCCAGGCATCGAGTTTCTGCATCCTCAACAGGCTCAGAGTCTTTCTTTGGAGTTTCTTTTGAACAGAGCTGCTGTTCGCAGGAGATACGGTCTTAGTTGAAGGCAGTCATTTCTCCCAGTGGTTTGGGAGGTCGCAGCTGCAGGACAAGTGATTTTTAGTGCAGGATCTCTGGAAACTGCAGACGGCCCACAGGGCTGGGACCAAGTCAGTTCTTCTTTACGTCTCCTCTGCTGTGCGACTTCTTTCTTCCTTCTTCTTTGTAGATTGCACGAATCTGAGGAGGCAAGGTTCAGGGTAGCCCCTATATACTAAATTTAGGGGCGCTTACAGGAGTGTGCAGGTCGTGACCAATGGGTCTCCTCCTTGTGGTGGGTCCACCCTCTATTATGCCACCCTCCAGTGGGAGGGGGGGCATGAGCCTCTCGCTAATTGGCTGGGTCCCCTCATCTTCAAGATGGAGGGACTGAGATGTGTGCTTCGCTTCCCCCACCTGAGGGGTGGGGTTGGCAAAGGTGGGCACACCTCTCTTCCTAACTAGTTTTTCCCGCCGATTCTCCTACCCAAAGTGGGGGTCAGAACCGGTGGGAGCAAGTTGCTGGGGGCAGCAAAAGGCTGGGACAGCTTACAAAGGTGGCAGGCCTTTGAAGCTTACCCTTCGTTGACGCAGCCCATCCTGGGGGAGGAGGCATGACACCTCTGTCCAGGATGAGCTTGGTTTCTGAACCTAGAGAGCGGAGGCTCTCTACCCAGGGGTCCAGAAACCTGTCTGTTGGTGGCAAATGGCGGGCGGCCATTCCAGAACACCAGGGCTGGTTGCTTTTGTGTGTATTTTACATGAAATACCACACTGGCATCAGGGTGGGTTTAATGTGCTGAGAGGTTTGCTACCAAACTTCCCGGATTTCAGTAAAGCCATTATGGAGCTTTGGAGTTCGTAACGACCAACTCCCAGACCATATACTCTTTATGGTTTTACTGCACTTACAATGTCTAAGAATGAACGTAGACATTGTAGGGATACAGTGCTCATGCAACTGTACCCTCACCTGGGGGTTAGTGCACCCTGCTAGAGGGGTGACTTACCTAGGCCCCAGGCAGTGGGGTGCAGGCATGGCACACAGAGATGTGTGCCATGTCGACTTCACTTTTCTCTGCACCAAAACATGCAGCCTGCAATGCCAGTGTGTGGGTGTTAGGGTGCAGGGCCCCTAAGGGTGGCACAATAGGTGCTGCAGCCCTTAGAGGCCTTCCCTAGTCATAGTGCCCTTGGTATCCATGGTACCTTTTATAAGGGACTTACCTGTGGACAGAGAAGCGCCAATTGAAGGTACAAAGGTACAGTTTTGTGGAGAGAACACATGCCCTGGGAACCTGATCAGCAGGGACCCAGGGCACATCAAGTCAAAGTTCCTCAGAAAAAAGTGGGAGGGTTACTGCAACAGAAACCCACTATCCTACACCATTGCTTTGCATTGGGCTCCCAACGCTGTGTTGGCACCCTGCACTCGGCCACCCCTGTGCCGCTGGTGGTGTAGTGTTGGTGCTGCTTTGGGCCCCGTTCAGTCCTCTGACTAATTGCCCCCAATCCCCATTGATCTGAATTGGGCGTCTGACCTCTAATTTGCACCTTGCACCCGGTGCACTGTTGGTGCTGAACTGAACTTTGCCTAATACGGACCTTAGCTTCTGAAGACTGGTCTTGTAGCACAAGTTACTAACTTGTGTAACGATATATCTGTAAGAGACAGTAGTTAGTGACAGATTCCTTACCTTAGATTCCTTACCTTAGAATATCCCCAGGCGTCAGGCTGGATCCGGAAAGTTTTTTGCGTAGCAGTACCCTTGCGCGTCGGTAGGCGGCGTCGTGCGGCTCCGCGTCCGTCATCGGCGTCGTGATCGCCGGGATGACGTCGCGGGCAGTACTTAGGCGCCGCCCCTGCGCGCTGACGTCAGTTCTGTACACGACTTTCCGCGCCAGGAACGCAGAGCCATGCAAGAAGCTGACATAGGTGTCTGAAAAATACTAGGGCCCTGAAAGGGATGTCCTTAACCCTAGAAATCAGTTCGCAGAACGGGGAGGATGGGTGGGGCGGTAGGGAATCTGTCACTAACTACTGTCTCTTACAGATATATCGTTACACAAGTTAGTAACTTGTGCATCTGAAAGAGACACGTTAGTGACAGATTCCTTACCTTAGAATAGATACCCCAGCAATACCAACCCCGGTGGTGGGTCTGCGAACAAAGATCAGACAAGGAAGTCCTGGAGGACAGAACGGCCAAAGAAGCCGTCCCTCCGGACCTGACTGTCAAGGCAGTAATGCTTTGTAAACGTGTGCAGCGAGGCCCACGTAGCTGCCTGACAGATAACCGGCAGCGGAACACCGCGGCCCAAGGCCGTGGTAGCAGCCGTTGCCCTGGTGGAATGGGCACGCAGCCCAACAGGAGGCTCCTTCTTAGCCAAAGAATAGCAGGTCTTGATGCACAAGGTAACCCAGCGGGAGATGGTCCTCTTGTGCACCGCCCGACCTTTTTGGCGCCCACGTAGCCAACAAAGAGCTGGTCATCCACCCGGAAGTGTTTTGTGCGGTCGATATAGAAGGAGAGCGCACGTTTTGGGTCCAGACGGTGGAGCCTCTCTTCCTCTCTGGAAGGATGCGGAGGCGGAAAGAAGGTGGGCAAAGTGATGGTCTGCCCAATGTGGAAAGCAGTAACCACCTTTGGCAAGAAGGACGGACGCGTCCGAAGAACAACCTTGTCTGGATGAACAGACAGAAAGGGAGGTTTGCAAGACAGAGCCTGGAGCTCACTCACCCGCCGAGCGGAGGTGATGGCCACCAGAAAGGCTGTCTTCAGAGTCAGAAGACGAAGAGGACAGTTATGTAGAGGCTCAAAGGGAGCGCACATTAAAAAGGTAAGAACCAAGTTCAAGTCCCACTGAGGCATCACAAACGGAACAGGAGGGAAGAGGTGAGTAATGCCTTTTAAGAACCTGTTAACAACAGGGGACTTGAAAAGGGAGGGCTGATCAGGGAGCCTGAGGAAGGCCGAGATAGCACAAAGATAACCCTTGATGGTACCCAGGGCAGAACCCTGTTGGGTCAGAGAGAGAAGGAACAGAAGGACCTCAGAAAGAGGGGCAGAAAGGGGATTCACAGCCTTTGCTGTGCACCATGCCACAAATTTGTTCCACCTGCAGGCGTATACCACCTTAGTGGAGGGACGCCTGGCTGCCAGAATCACATCACAAACTTCGGGAGGCAAGTCGAAAGGAATCAACTGCCGCCGCTCAATCTCCACGCAAGCAGGTGTAGACTGGACAGGTTCGGGTGGAGGACCGTCCCCTGCTGCTGCGACAGAAGATCCTCCCGAAGAGGCAGACGGATCGGGGGATCTACGCTCATATTGAGTAGCTCGGGATACCAAACTCTTCGAGCCCAGTCCGGAGCCACAAGAATGACTTGGGCCCGGTCGTGCCGAATCTTCTTCAACACTCTGGGTAGAAGTGGTATAGGCGGAAAGGCGTACAACAGACCGCAACTCCACTCGTGACGAAAAGCGTCGCCGAGCGAGTGCCGCCTTGGAAATTCCAACGCGCAGAACTGATGACATTGCGCGTTCTCTTCGGTGGCGAATAGATCTAACCAAGGCTCTCCCCACTGTAGAAAGAGTCCTTGCGCCACTTCCGAGTGAAGACGCCATTCGTGATCCATCATGCACCTGCGGCTGAGTTCGTCCGCCCTGGCGTTCAGGGAACCTGCCAGGTGTTGAACCATCAGGAACATGCCCTGATGTTCCAGCCATGTCCAGAGGCGCAGAGCCTCCTGACAAAGGGTCCACGACCCCACCCCGCCTTGTTTGTTGCAGTACCACATGGCGGTGGTGTTGTCTGTGAACACCTGCACTACCTTCCCTTTGACAGAGGGAAGGAATGCCTTGAGTGCAAGTCGGATCGCCCGGAGCTCCAGAAGGTTGATATGGAGCCGGGACTCCGCCGGAGACCAGAGGCCTCTGATCTCCGCCTCTCCCATGTGACCGCCCCATCCCAGAAGGGACGCGTCCGTCACAACTGTGTGCTCTGGCTGGGGAAGGAGAGGGATCTGCCCATGACCCATTGCCGGTTCGAGAGCCACCACTGCAACTGTTTTGCAGTCCCCTCCGAGATCTGGACGTGATCGGACAGGTTGCCCTGGTGCTGCGCCCACTGGAACTTCAGGTCCCACTGCAGAGCCCGCATATGCCATCTGGCATGATTGACCAGCAGGATGCAGGAGGCCATGAGGCCCAGCAGCCTCAGGGTCATCCGTACCGAAACCCAGGATAAAGGCTGAAAGATCGGAATCATAGCCTGAATATCCCGGACTCGCCGTTCGGGAGGATAGGCCCGAAACTGCGTCGTGTCCAGAACTGCTCCGATGAAAAGGAGCTGTGGAGAAGGAATCAGATGCGACTTCGGCACATTGATGGAGAACCCCAGCGAGTGCAGGAGTTCGGCCGTAGTCTGGAGGTGGGAGACGACTGCCTGGGACGAGCCCGCCTTCAGCAGCCAGTCGTCGAAGGTAGGGGAAGACTGAAACCCCTGCCCGGCGCAGATGAGCTGCGACCACCGCCAACACTTTCGTGAACACCCGAGGGGCACTGGTAAGGCCAAAGGGGAGCACGGTGAACTGAAAGTGCTCGGGGCCTACCGTGAACCGCAGGTAACGCCGGTGGGCCGGCAGGACGGGGATGTGGAAATATGCGTCCTGCAAGTCCAACGCTACCAACCAGTCTCCAGGGTCGAGGGCAGTCAAGACCTGAGCTAGGGTGAGCATCTTGAACTTCTCCTTCCGGAGGAAGCGATTGACGTTCCGGAGGTCCAAGATAGGACGCATGTCCTCCTTGTCCTTTTTGGGCACCAGGAAGTAGTGGGAGTAGCAACCACGCCCTACTTCTGGGGTCAGAACATGCTCGATGGCCCTCTTGGCCAAGAGGGCCGTGACTTCCTTCTGCAGAAGTACCAAGTGATCCCCTGACATGCGGTGGAATTGAGGTGGCATGGCTGGGGGGTGGACTCGAAGGGGAGGGAGTAGCCCCTTCGGACAATGTCCAAGACCCACCTGTCCGAGGTGATGGTACGCCAGTGGGGAAGGTGATGGCGGACCCTGCCCCCTACTGGCGTGCTGTGCACCTGAAAGGAGGGACTAGGAGGGTTTGGAGGCCGCGGACGGGTTGGAGGTGGTGGCCTGACCCGCACGCTGGTTGCCCGATCCGCCACGGCGGAATCCACGTCCTCGGCCACGCGAAGACGCCTGCTGCGCGGGCCGGTGGCTGGGCTGCTGACGTGAAGGGGCGCCCCTACCGTGGCCACGATAGGGGCGAAAAGCAGAAGTCAGCGGAGGGCGTGTAGCAGAAAGGCCCAGGGACTTTGCAGTAGCCCGTGAGTCCTTAAAGCGCTCCAACGCATGGTCTGCTTTGGACCCAAAAAGACCGACTCCATCAAAGGGCATGTCCATGAGAGTATTCTGGACATCCCCTGAAAAACCAGTGGTTCTCAGCCAGGCGTGGCGTCGTAGCGCCACCGTCGTTGCAATAGACCTGCCCAGCGAGTCGGCGGTATCAAGGCCACATCTTATTGTGTATTTGGCCGCATCCCTTCCTTCCGCAATGGCGCGGGAAAGCAGTGTCTGGACCTCCTCAGAACACTGGGGCAAAACATTCGCCACCGAATCCCACAAGGAGTGGGTATATTGGCCCAAAAGGCAAGCGGTGTTGATGGACCGCAAGCCAGCACTGGAGGAAGAAAAACCCTTCTTCCCAAATTGATCCAGGCGTTTGGATTCCCTATCCGGAGGGGCGGTAGGGAAGGCGGTTTGGGAAGCGGAGGCTTGGACAACCAAGCTCTCAGGGGTGGGGTGGACAGAGAGAAACAGGGGGTCGCCCGGAGCTGGGCGATGGCGTCGGGACACGTTCCTATCCACAGGAGCCCCTGTGTTGGGCTTGGACCAGGCGCCCAAAAGAACGTCAGTGAGGGCATCGTTAAACGGCAGCACAGTCTCCGTAGAGGAGGCTGCCGGCTGAAGCACCTCTGTCAAGAGATTAGTCTTGACCGCCACAGTAGGGAGTTGGAGATGTAAGGCTCCAGCCGCCCTACGCAACACCGTTGCAAAATTGGCTCCCTCCTCCGTAGCCACGGGAGGAGACAGCATGCCAGTGTCAGGGGAAGTATCCAGACCACTGGCATCCCCTAGACCCTCTGTCCAGTCCTCATCGTACTGACACTGTTGTGTCAGAGGGTCCTCAGACCCCTCCCAGTCCTCCTGGTCCTCCTCAGGTTCAAAATAAGGGGGAGGAGGGACATTTGGGACCCAAGGTCTCATCGGCGCCGGAACCGGCGTCGAGCGACGTCGGTCCGGGTCCATGTCCGGAGCTGGAAGGAACTGGGGGACGACGCCGCCCGGAGCCCCAGGCGGCGTCGAGAACGGCACCAGAGACATCGGCGCCGGCGGAGGTGTCGTTAGGTCGACCGGCGTCGATGGGGGTTGTGGAGCCGGGATCGAGGGGGGCTGGGAGGGCACGGGCGACGCGGCCGGGCGCCGGCGACGCCGGAGCAACCCATCAGGGCCCGCGGGGCCCGAAGGCGCACCGGAGGGACCTTGAGGCCCGAAGAGGCGGGCCATGGCCGACAGGAATTCCTGCACTTGGGCCGGATCCGCCCCGAACCCGGGAAGGACGGGTATTGCGGGGGCGACTCCACAGGCATGTCCGGGGCCGCGGGGACGGTGCCGGGAGGGGCCTCAGCCGAGTCGCGAGACCGGCGAGGCGAAGTCCTAGAGCGATGATGCTTTTTGGACTTCTTGTGTTTTGACTTACCGGACGAAGAAGACTTCGATGCCGACGACCGGTGTGGACTCCGCGATCGACCCCTGGACCTCTCACGCGACCGGGGCTTCCGCGGAGCCGAATGCCGGGCCTCGAGGAGCTTTCGAGACCGCTCTCGCAAAGCTTTCGGGTGGAGGGCCTGGCAGTCGGAACAAGACTCCGTGTCGTGGCCTCGGCCGAGGCAGAAGAGACACTCCCAATGCGGGTCCGTGACGGACATCATCCGAGCACAGGCGCCGCAACGTTTAAACCCGGGCATCCCTACGACACCTTGAAGTCGATGGAGAAAAACAGTGAAAAATTCACCAAAAGCTTGGTCAAAAAATGACCAGGGCACTGCTCTTCCCGGATCTGCGCTTGCTGGCGCGGAAAAGAAGAACTGACGTCAGCGCGCAGGGCGGCGCCTAAGTACTGCCCGCGACGTCATCCCGGCGATCACGACGCCGGCGACGGACGCGGAGCCACACGACGCCGCCTACCGACGCGCAAGGGTACTGCTACGCAAAAAACTTTCCGGATCCAGCCTGACGCCTGGGGATATTCTAAGGTAAGGAATCTAGGTAAGGAATCTGTCACTAACGTGTCTCTTTCAGATAGTCAATGTTATCCCAATGTTTGCTGAATGTTTACAACGTTAACCTATGGGAGGAAGAAAAGTCTGAAAATTGCTCTGTGTCCATTTTTGAAACAAAGTATTTCTTTGAAAAACGTATTTGCCTATGACGAAATTCTGAAAAATAAATATAACCAAGTACTATTTTTATAAATTGGTCTCAGATTTATTTATTGAGTGTGTCTCTCATTTATTGCTACTGCGTGTACCACAAATGCTTAATAGTACCATCTGATAAGTCTAACTGCTCGTCCACACTACCACAAAAGAGAGCATTATTATCTACTTTAGCCTCTGTAAAGATTCTGGGGATCCACAGGACTCTCTGCACACTATACCTTATGCACAAGTTACTAACTTGTGTAACGATATATCTGTAAGAGACAGTAGTTAGTGACAGATTCCTTACCTTAGAATATCCCCAGGCGTCAGGCTGGATCCGGAAAGTTTTGCGTAGCAGTACCCTTGCGCGTCGGTAGGCGGCGTCGTGCGGCTCCGCGTCCGTCGTCGGCGTCGTGATCGCCGGGATGACGTCGCGGGCAGTACTTGGCGCCGCCCCTGCGCGCTGACGTCAGTTCTGTACACGACTTTCCGCGCCAGGAACGCAGAGCCATGCAAGAAGCTGACATAGGTGTCTGAAAAATACTAGGGCCCTGAAAGGGATGTCCTTAACCCTAGAAATCAGTTCGCAGAACGGGGAGGATGGGTGGGGCGGTAAGGAATCTGTCACTAACTACTGTCTCTTACAGATATATCGTTACACAAGTTAGTAACTTGTGCATCTGAAAGAGACACGTTAGTGACAGATTCCTTACCTTAGAATAGATACCCCAGCAATACCAACCCCGGTGGTGGGTCTGCGAACAAAGATCAGACAAGGAAGTCCTGGAGGACAGAACGGCCAAAGAAGCCGTCCCTCCGGACCTGACTGTCAAGGCAGTAATGCTTGGTAAACGTGTGCAGCGAGGCCCACGTAGCTGCCTGACAGATAACCGGCAGCGGAACACCGCGGCCCAAGGCCGTGGTAGCAGCCGTTGCCCTGGTGGAATGGGCACGCAGCCCAACAGGAGGCTCCTTCTTGGCCAAAGAATAGCAGGTCTTGATGCACAAGGTAACCCAGCGGGAGATGGTCCTCTTGTGCACCGCCCGACCTTTTTGGCGCCCACGTAGCCAACAAAGAGCTGGTCATCCACCCGGAAGTGTTTTGTGCGGTCGATATAGAAGGAGAGCGCACGTTTTGGGTCCAGACGGTGGAGCCTCTCTTCCTCTCTGGAAGGATGCGGAGGCGGAAAGAAGGTGGGCAAAGTGATGGTCTGCCCAATGTGGAAAGCAGTAACCACCTTTGGCAAGAAGGACGGACGCGTCCGAAGAACAACCTTGTCTGGATGAACAGACAGAAAGGGAGGTTTGCAAGATAGAGCCTGGAGCTCACTCACCCGCCGAGCGGAGGTGATGGCCACCAGAAAGGCTGTCTTCAGAGTCAGAAGACGAAGAGGACAGTTATGCAGAGGCTCAAAGGGAGCGCACATTAAAAAGGTAAGAACCAAGTTCAAGTCCCACTGAGGCATCACAAACGGAACAGGAGGGAAGAGGTGAGTAATGCCTTTTAAGAACCTGTTAACAACAGGGGACTTGAAAAGGGAGGGCTGATCAGGGAGCCTGAGGAAGGCCGAGATAGCACAAAGATAACCCTTGATGGTACCCAGGGCAGAACCCTGTTGGGCCAGAGAGAGAAGGAACAGAAGGACCTCAGAAAGAGGGGCAGAAAGGGGATCCACAGCCTTTGCTGTGCACCATGCCACAAATTTGTTCCACCTGCAGGCGTATACCACCTTAGTGGAGGGACGCCTGGCTGCCAGAATCACATCACAAACTTCGGGAGGCAAGTCGAAAGGAATCAACTGCCGCCGCTCAATCTCCACGCAAGCAGGTGTAGACTGGACAGGTTCGGGTGGAGGACCGTCCCCTGCTGCTGCGACAGAAGATCCTCCCGAAGAGGCAGACGGATCGGGGGATCTATGCTCATATTGAGTAGCTCGGGATACCAAACTCTTCGAGCCCAGTCCGGAGCCACAAGAATGACTTGGGCCCGGTCGTGCCGAATCTTCTTCAACACTCTGGGTAGAAGTGGTATAGGCGGAAAGGCGTACAACAGACCGCAACTCCACTCGCGACGAAAGCGTCGCCGAGCGAGTGCCGCCTTGGAAATTCCAACGCGCAGAACTGATGACATTGCGCGTTCTCTTCGGTGGCGAATAGATCTAACCAAGGCTCTCCCCACTGTAGAAAGAGTCCTTGCGCCACTTCCGAGTGAAGACGCCATTCGTGATCCATCATGCACCTGCGGCTGAGTTCGTCCGCCCTGGCGTTCAGAGAACCTGCCAGGTGTTGAACCATCAGGAACATGCCCTGATGTTCCAGCCATGTCCAGAGGCGCAGAGCCTCCTGACAAAGGGTCCAAGACCCCACCCCGCCTTGTTTGTTGCAGTACCACATGGCGGTGGTGTTGTCTGTGAACACCTGCACTACCTTCCCTTTGACAGAGGGAAGGAATGCCTTGAGTGCAAGTCGGATCGCCCGGAGCTCCAGAATGTTGATATGGAGCCGGGACTCCGCCGGAGACCAGAGGCCTCTGATCTCCGCCTCTCCCATGTGACCGCCCCATCCCAGAAGGGACGCGTCCGTCACAACTGTGTGCTCTGGCTGGGGAAGGGAGAGGGATCTGCCCATGACCCATTGCCGGTTCGAGAGCCACCACTGCAACTGTTTTGCAGTCCCCTCCGAGATCTGGACGTGATCGGACAGGTTGCCCTGGTGCTGCGCCCACTGGAACTTCAGGTCCCACTGCAGAGCCCGCATATGCCATCTGGCATGATTGACCAGCAGGATGCAGGAGGCCATGAGGCCCAGCAGCCTCAGGGTCATCCGTACCGAAACCCAGGATAAAGGCTGAAAGATCGGAATCATAGCCTGAATATCCCGGACTCGCCGTTCGGGAGGATAGGCCCGAAACTGCGTCGTGTCCAGAACTGCTCCGATGAAAAGGAGCTGTGGAGAAGGAATCAGATGCGACTTCGGCACATTGATGGAGAACCCCAGCGAGTGCAGGAGTTCGGCCGTAGTCTGGAGGTGGGAGACGACTGCCTGGGACGAGCCCGCCTTCAGCAGCCAGTCGTCGAAGGTAGGGGAAGACTGAAACCCCTGCCCGGCGCAGATGAGCTGCGACCACCGCCAACACTTTCGTGAACACCCGAGGGGCACTGGTAAGGCCAAAGGGAGCACGGTGAACTGAAAATGCTCGGGGCCTACCGTGAACCGAAGGTAACGCCGGTGGGCCGGCAGGACGGGGATGTGGAAATATGCGTCCTGCAAGTCCAACGCTACCAACCAGTCTCCAGGGTCGAGGGCAGTCAAGACCTGAGCTAGGGTGAGCATCTTGAACTTCTCCTTCCGGAGGAAGCGATTGACGTTCCGGAGGTCCAAGATAGGACGCATGTCCTCCTTGTCCTTTTTGGGCACCAGGAAGTAGTGGGAGTAGCAACCACGCCCTACTTCTGGGGTCGGAACATGCTCGATGGCCCTCTTGGCCAAGAGGGCCGTGACTTCCTTCTGCAGAAGTACCAAGTGATCCCCTGACATGCGGTGGAATTGAGGTGGCATGGCTGGGGGGTGGACTCGAAGGGGAGGAGTAGCCCCTTCGGACAATGTCCAAGACCCACCTGTCCGAGGTGATGGTACGCCAGTGGGGAAGGTGATGGCGGACCCTGCCCCCTACTGGCGTGCTGTGCACCTGAAAGGAGGGACTAGGAGGGTTTGGAGGCCGCGGACGGGTTGGAGGTGGTGGCCTGACCCGCACGCTGGTTGCCCGATCCGCCACGGCGGAATCCACGTCCTCGGCCACGCGAAGACGCCTGCTGCGCGGGCCGGTGGCTGGGCTGCTGACGTGAAGGGCGCCCCTACCGTGGCCACGATAGGGGCGAAAAGCAGAAGTCAGCGGAGGGCGTGTAGCAGAAAGGCCCAGGGACTTTGCAGTAGCCCGTGAGTCCTTAAAGCGCTCCAACGCATGGTCTGCTTTGGAACCAAAAAGACCGACTCCATCAAAGGGCATGTCCATGAGAGTATTCTGGACATCCCCTGAAAAACCAGTGGTTCTCAGCCAGGCGTGGCGTCGTAGCGCCACCGTCGTTGCAATAGACCTGCCCAGCGAGTCGGCGGTATCAAGGCCACATCGGATTGTGTATTTGGCCGCATCCCTTCCTTCCGCAATGGCGCGGGAAAGCAGTGTCTGGACCTCCTCAGAACACTGGGGCAAAACATTCGCCACCGAATCCCACAAGGAGTGGGTATATCGGCCCAAAAGGCAAGCGGTGTTGATGGACCGCAAGCCAGCACTGGAGGAAGAAAAACCCTTCTTCCCAAATTGATCCAGGCGTTTGGATTCCCTATCCGGAGGGGCGGTAGGGAAGGCGGTTTGGGAAGCGGAGGCTTGGACAACCAAGCTCTCAGGGGTGGGGTGGACAGAGAGAAACAGGGGGTCGCCCGGAGCTGGGCGATGGCGTCGGGACACGTTCCTATCCACAGGAGCCCCTGTGTTGGGCTTGGACCAGGCGCCCAAAGAACGTCAGTGAGGGCATCGTTAAACGGCAGCACAGTCTCCGTAGAGGAGGCTGCCGGCTGAAGCACCTCTGTCAAGAGATTAGTCTTGACCGCCACAGTAGGGAGTTGGAGATGTAAGGCTCCAGCCGCCCTACGCAACACCGTTGCAAAATTGGCTCCCTCCTCCGTAGCCACGGGAGGAGACAGCATGCCAGTGTCAGGGGAAGTATCCAGACCACTGGCATCCCCTAGACCCTCTGTCCAGTCCTCATCGTACTGACACTGTTGTGTCAGAGGGTCATCAGACCCCTCCCAGTCCTCCTGGTCCTCCTCAGGTTCAAAATAAGGGGAGGAGGGACATTTGGGACCCAAGGTCTCATCGGCGCCGGAACCGGCGTCGAGCGACGTCGGTCCCGGGTCCATGTCCGGAGCCGGAAGGAACTGGGGACGACGCCGCCCGGAGCCCCAGGCGGCGTCGAGAACGGCACCGGAGACATCGGCGCCGGCGGAGGGTGTCGTTAGGTCGACCGGCGTCGATGGGGGTTGTGGAGCCGGGATCGAGGCTGGAGGCACGGGCGAGGCGGGCCGTCGGGGACGGAGCAACCCCATCAGGGCCCGCGGGGCCCGAAGGCGCAGCGGAGGGACCTTGAGGCCCGAAGAGGCGGGCCATGGCCGACAGGAATTCCTGCACTTGGGCCGGATCCGCCCCGAACCCGGGAAGGACGGGTATTGCGGGGGCGACTCCACAGGCATGTCCGGGGCCGCGGGGACGGTGCCGGGAGGGGCCTCAGCCGAGTCGCGAGACCGGCGAGGCGAAGTCCTAGAGCGACGATGCTTTTGGACTTCTTGTGTTTTGACTTACCGGACGAAGAAGACTTCGATGCCGACGACCGGTGTGGACTCCGCGATCGACCCCTGGACCTCTCATGCGACCGGGGCTTCCGCGGAGCCGAATGCCGGGCCTCGAGGAGCTTTCGAGACCGCTCTCGCAAAGCTTTCGGGTTGAGGGCCTGGCAGTCGGAACAAGACTCCGTGTCGTGGCCTCGGCCGAGGCAGAAGAGACACTCCCAATGCGGGTCCGTGACGGACATCATCCGAGCACAGGCGCCGCAACGTTTAAACCCGGGCATCCCTACGACACCTTGAAGTCGATGGAGAAAACCAGTGAAAAATTCACCAAAAAGCTTGGTCAAAAAATGACCAGGGCACTGCTCTTCCCGGATCTGCGCTTGCTGGCGCGGAAAAAGAAGAACTGACGTCAGCGCGCAGGGGCGGCGCCTAAGTACTGCCCGCGACGTCATCCCGGCGATCACGACGCCGACGACGGACGCGGAGCCGCACGACGCCGCCTACCGACGCGCAAGGGTACTGCTACGCAAAAAACTTTCCGGATCCAGCCTGACGCCTGGGGATATTCTAAGGTAAGGAATCTAAGGTAAGGAATCTGTCACTAACGTGTCTCTTTCAGATAGTCAATGTTATCCCAATGTTTGCTGAATGTTTACAACGTTAACCTATGGGAGGAAGAAAAGTCTGAAAATTGCTCTGTGTCCATTTTTGAAACAAAGTATTTCTTTTGAAAAACGTATTTGCCTATGACGAAATTCTGAAAAATAAATATAACCAAGTACTATTTTTATAAATTGGTCTCAGATTTATTTATTGAGTGTGTCTCTCATTTATTGCTACTGCGTGTACCACAAATGCTTAATAGTACCATCTGATAAGTCTAACTGCTCGTCCACACTACCACAAAAGAGAGCATTATTATCTACTTTAGCCTCTGTAAAGATTCTGGGGATCCACAGGACTCTCTGCACACTATACCTTATGCACAAGTTACTAACTTGTGTAACGATATATCTGTAAGAGACAGTAGTTAGTGATAGATTCCTTACCTTAGAATATCCCCAGGCGTCAGGCTGGATCCGGAAAGTTTTGCGTAGCAGTACCCTTGCGCGTCGGTAGGCGGCGTCGTGCGGTTCCGCGTCCGTCGTCGGCGTCGTGATCGCCGGGATGACGTCGCGGGCAGTACTTAGGCGCCGCCCCTGCGCGCTGACGTCAGTTCTGTACACGACTTTCCGCGCCAGGAACGCAGAGCCATGCAAGAAGCTGACACAGGTGTCTGAAAAATACTAGGGCCCTGAAAGGGATGTCCTTAACCCTAGAAATCAGTTCGCAGAACGGGGAGGATGGGTGGGCGGTAAGGAATCTATCACTAACTACTGTCTCTTACAGATATATCGTTACACAAGTTAGTAACTTGTGCATCTGAAAGAGACACGTTAGTGATAGATTCCTACCTTAGAATAGATACCCCAGCAATACCAACCCCGGTGGTGGGTCTGCGAACAAAGATCAGACAAGGAAGTCCTGGAGGACAGAACGGCCAAAGAAGCCGTCCCTCCGGACCTGACTGTCAAGGCAGTAATGCTTAGTAAACGTGTGCAGCGAGGCCCACGTAGCTGCCTGACAGATAACCGGCAGCGGAACACCGCGGCCCAAGGCCGTGGTAGCAGCCGTTGCCCTGGTGGAATGGGCACGCAGCCCAACAGGAGGCTCCTTCTTGGCCAAAGAATAGCAGGTCTTGATGCACAAGGTAACCCAGCGGGAGATGGTCCTCTTGTGCACCGCCCGACCTTTTTGGCGCCCACGTAGCCAACAAAGAGCTGGTCATCCACCCGGAAGTGTTTTGTGCGGTCGATATAGAAGGAGAGCGCACGTTTTGGGTCCAGACGGTGGAGCCTCTCTTCCTCTCTGGAAGGATGCGGAGGCGGAAAGAAGGTGGGCAAAGTGATGGTCTGCCCAATGTGGAAAGCAGTAACCACCTTTGGCAAGAAGGACGGACGCGTCCGAAGAACAACCTTGTCTGGATGAACAGACAGAAAGGGAGGTTTGCAAGAAAGAGCCTGGAGCTCACTCACCCGCCGAGCGGAGGTGATGGCCACCAGAAAGGCTGTCTTTAGAGTGAGAAGACGAAGAGGACAGTTATGCAGAGGCTCAAAGGGAGCGCACATTAAAAAGGTAAGAACCAAGTTCAAGTCCCACTGAGGCATCACAAACGGAACAGGAGGGAAGAGGTGAGTAATGCCTTTTAAGAACCTGTTAACAACAGGGGACTTGAAAAGGGAGGGCTGATCAGGGAGCCTGAGGAAGGCCGAGATAGCACAAAGATAACCCTTGATGGTACCCAGGGCAGAACCCTGTTGGGCCAGAGAGAGAAGGAACAGAAGGACCTCAGAAAGAGGGGCAGAAAGGGGATCCACAGCCTTTGCTGTGCACCATGCCACAAATTTGTTCCACCTGCAGGCGTATACCACCTTAGTGGAGGGACGCCTGGCTGCCAGAATCACATCACAAACTTCGGGAGGCAAGTCGAAAGGAATCAACTGCCGCCGCTCAATCTCCACGCAAGCAGGTGTAGACTGGACAGGTTCGGGTGGAGGACCGTCCCCTGCTGCTGCGACAGAAGATCCTCCCGAAGAGGCAGACGGATCGGGGGATCTATGCTCATATTGAGTAGCTCGGGATACCAAACTCTTCGAGCCCAGTCCGGAGCCACAAGAATGACTTGGGCCCGGTCGTGCCGAATCTCCTTCAACACTCTGGGTAGAAGTGGTATAGGCGGAAAGGCGTACAACAGACCGCAACTCCACTCGCGACGAAAGCGTCGCCGAGCGAGTGCCGCCTTGGAAATTCCAACGCGCAGAACTGATGACATTGCGCGTTCTCTTCGGTGGCGAATAGATCTAACCAAGGCTCTCCCCACTGTAGAAAGAGTCCTTGCGCCACTTCCGAGTGAAGACGCCATTCGTGATCCATCATGCACCTGCGGCTGAGTTCGTCCGCCCTGGCGTTCAGAGAACCTGCCAGGTGTTGAACCATCAGGAACATGCCCTGATGTTCCAGCCATGTCCAGAGGCGCAGAGCCTCCTGACAAAGGGTCCAAGACCCCACCCCGCCCTGTTTGTTGCAGTACCACATGGCGGTGGTGTTGTCTGTGAACACCTGCACTACCTTCCCTTTGACAGAGGGAAGGAATGCCTTGAGTGCAAGCCGGATCGCCCGGAGCTCCAGAAGGTTGATATGGAGCCGGGACTCCGCCCGGAGACCAGAGGCCTCTGATCTCCGCCTCTCCCATGTGACCGCCCCATCCCAGAAGGGACGCGTCCGTCACAACTGTATGCTCTGGCTGGGGAAGGGAGAGGGATCTGCCCATGACCCATTGCCGGTTCGAGAGCCACCACTGCAACTGTTTTGCAGTCCCCTCCGAGATCTGGACGTGATCGGACAGGTTGCCCTGGTGCTGCGCCCACTGGAACTTCAGGTCCCACTGCAGAGCCCGCATATGCCATCTGGCATGATTGACCAGCAGGATGCAGGAGGCCATGAGGCCCAGCAGCCTCAGGGTCATCCTTACCGAAACCCAGGATAAAGGCCGAAAGATCGGAATCATAGCCTGAATATCCCGGACTCGCCGTTCGGGAGGATAGGCCCGAAACTGCGTCGTGTCCAGAACTGCTCCGATGAAAAGGAGCTGTGGAGAAGGAATCAGATGCGACTTCGGCACATTGATGGAGAACCCCAGCGAGTGCAGGAGTTCGGCCGTAGTCTGGAGGTGGGAGACGACTGCCTGGGACGAGCCCGCCTTCAGCAGCCAGTCGTCGAGGTAGGGGAAGACTGAAACCCCTGCCCGGCGCAGATGAGCTGCGACCACCGCCATCACTTTCGTGAACACCCGAGGGGCACTGGTAAGGCCAAAGGGGAGCACGGTGAACTGAAAATGCTCGGGGCCTACCGTGAACCGAAGGTAACGCCGGTGGGCCGGCAGGACGGGGATGTGGAAATACGCGTCCTGCAAGTCCAACGCTACCAACCAGTCTCCTGGGTCGAGGGCAGTCAAGACCTGAGCTAGGGTGAGCATCTTGAACTTCTCCTTCCGGAGGAAGCGATTGACGTTCCGGAGGTCCAAGATAGGACGCATGTCCTCCTTGTCCTTTTGGGCACCAGAAAGTAGTGGGAGTAGCAACCACGCCCTACTTCTGGGGTCGGAACATGCTCGATGGCCCTCTTGGCCAAGAGGGCCGTGACTTCCTTCTGTAGAAGCACCAAGTGATCCCCTGACATGCGGTGGAATTGAGGTGGCATGGCTGGGGGGTGGTCTCGAAGGGGAGGGAGTAGCCCCTTCGGACAATGTCCAAGACCCACCTGTCCGAGGTGATGGTGCGCCAGTGGGGAAGGTGATGGCGGACCCTGCCCCTACTGGCGTGCTGTGCACCTGAAAGGAGGGACTAGGAGGGCTTGGAGGCCGCGGACGGGTTGGAGGTGGTGGCCTGACCCGCACGCTGGTTGCCCGATCCGCCACGGCGGAATCCACGTCCTCGGCCACGCGAAGACGCCTGCTGCGCGGGCCGGTGGCTGGGCTGCTGACGTGAAGGGGCGCCCCTACCGTGGCCACGATAGGGGCGAAAAGCAGAAGGCAGCGGAGGGCGTGTAGCAGTAAGGCCCAGGGACTTGGCAGTAGCCCGTGAGTCCTTAAAGCGCTCCAACGCATGGTCTGCTTTGGACCCAAAAGACCGACTCCATCAAAGGGCATGTCCATGAGAGTATTCTGGACATCCCCTGAAAAACCAGTGGTTCTCAGCCAGGCGTGGCGTCGGAGCGCCACCGTCGTTGCAATCGATCTGCCCAGCGAGTCGGCGGTGTCAAGGCCACAACGGATAGTGTATTTGGCCGCATCCCTTCCTTCCGCAATGGCGCGGGAAAGCAGTGCCTGGACCTCCTCAGGGCACTGGGGCAAAACATCCGCCACTGAATCCCACAGGGAGTGGGTATATCGGCCCAAAAGACAAGCGGTGTTAACGGACCGCAAGCCAGCACTGGAGGAAGAAAAACCTTTCTTCCCAAACTGATCCAGGCGTTTGGATTCCCTATCCGGAGGAGCGGTAGGGAAGGCGGTTTGGGAAGCGGAGGCTTGGACAACCAAGCTCTCAGGAGTGGGGTGGACAGAAAGAAACAGGGGGTCGCCCGGAGCAGGGCGATGGCGTCGTGACACGTTCCGATCCACAGGAGCCCCTGTGTTGGGCTTGGACCAGGCGCCCAAAGAACGTCAGTGAGGGCGTCGTTAAACGGCAGCACAGTCTCCGCAGAGGAGGCTGCCGGCTGAAAGCACCTCTGTCAAGATGTTAGGCTTGACCGTCAAAGTAGGGAGCTGGAGACGTAAGGCCCCAGCAGCCCTACGCAACACCGTACCAAAATTGGCCCCCTCCGCCGTAGCCACGGGAGGAGACAGCATGCCAGTGTCAGGGGAAGTATCCAGACCACTGGCCTCCCCTAGACTCTCTGTCCAGTCCTCATCAAACTGACAGTTGCGCGTCAGAGGGTCATCAGACCCCTCCCAGTCCTCCTGGTCCTCCTCTGGTGCAAAATAAGGAGGAGGAGGGACATTTGGGACCCAAGGTCCCATCGGCGCCGAGCCGGCGTCGGCGGCGTCGCTCCGGGTCCATGTCCGGAGCCGGAAGGAACTGGGGACGACGCCGCCCGGAGCCCAGGGCGGCGTCGAGAACGGCACCGGAGACATCGGCGCCGGCGGAGGCGTGGTTAGGTCGACCGGCGTCGATGGGGGTTGTGGAGCCGGGATCGAGGCCGGGGCCGGGGCCGGAGCCGGGATCGAGGCTGGAGTCACGGGCGACGCCGGGGCCGGAGCCGTCGGCGACGCCGGAGCAACCCCATCATGGCCCGCGGGGCCCAAGGCGCACCGGAGGGGCCTGAAGGCCCGAAGAGGCGGGCCATGGCCGACAGGAATTCCTGTATTTTGGCCGGATCCGCCCCCGAACCCGGGAAGGGCGGGTATGACGGGGGCGACTCCACAGGCATGTCCGGGGCCGCGGGGGCGGGGACGGTGCCGGGAGGGGCCTCAGCCGAGTCGCGAGACCGGCGAGGCGAAGTCCTAGAGCGATGATGCTTTTGGACTTTTTGTGCTTCGACTTACCGGACGAAGAAGACTTCGACGCCGACGACCGGTGTGGACTCCGCGATCGACCCCTGGACCTCTCACGCGACCGGGCCTTCCGCGGAGCCGAATGCCGGGCCTCGAGGAGCTTTCGAGACCGCTCTCGCAAAGCTTTCGGGTGGAGGGCCTGGCAGTCGGTACAGGACGCCGTGTCGTGGCCTCGGCCGAGGCAGAAGAGACACTCCCGATGCGGGTCGGTGACGGACATCATCCGCGCACAGGCGCCGCATCGCTTGAAGCCGGGCATCCCTACGACACCTCGAAAGATGGAAAAACAGTGAAAAATCACCAAAAAGTATGGTCAAAAAATGACCAGGGCACTGCTCTTCCCGGATCTGCGCTTGCTGGCGCGGAAAAGAAGAACTGACGTCAGCGCGCAGGGGCGGCGCCTAAGTACTGCCCGCGACGTCATCCCGGCGATCACGACGCCGACGACGGACGCGGAGCCGCATGACGCCGCCTACCGACGCGCAAGGGTACTGCTACGCAAAACTTTCCGGATCCAGCCTGATGCCTGGGGATATTCTAAGGTAAGGAATCTATCACTAACGTGTCTCTTTCAGATGTTGGTATACTATGTAGAGAGCCAGATTTCTACACACCAGGAGGAAAACACCTCAAAAGCAGTTGACAAAACATTGAAAAAATTCAGTTAAACCATGACTGAGGGGTAGCTCTTCTCCGCATCAGTGCTGCCTGGCGTGGAAAGAAAAGAACAGATGTCAGCGTGCCTAGGCGGCGCCTATATAGGTGCCGTGGATGTCACTTCCATCGCAGACGCCGCCGACAATGCACGTGGATCTGATGGACGCCACCTACCGGCGCGCAGGGGTACTACTCACGAAAAGTCTTCCTGATCCAGTTTGATGTCTGGGAAATTCAAAGGTAAGAAATCTGGGGCTAGAAGTCTATCAGATCTAAAAATTTAAATGGGATTTCCCGTAAAAGTAAATACGCACACAATTTGATTTTGTTTTATAAAATAACATATCAATTCATTTGATATATCAAACAAAATTGAAAATCATTCAACTTTTTACTGCTCTACTTGAGTAATGCTAAAATCAGTCTTACTTACCACATTAGACTTTTTCTCTGCGTTTGTTTGCTTGATCCATCGGAGCTGTGTCAGATATAACACAGTTGAAATTGAATTTGATAGAGTTAATTTATTGTTAGTACATTTAGCTCCCTGGAGCTTCAAACCTGTAAATAAAAATACATTTTTAGTAAAATAGCACAAAGAAATATCTAATACCACAATAATAAAATAAAGCATCACAATTTTATGTTTACTTTCATACATGGATTTATGCTTCAACTTAGCAGTGCATAATGAAAAGACCAGAACCTTTAATTACATTTACATCTAACAGTACACGTCTGAGCCCAATATTCCTTATGGACAGTTGTGGTAGACTATTACTTGTGCTAGAATAACAAGTAAATTAGTTGTGTATCTTTAGTAATGGTTTTCTGACAGATACTCTAAATATCATGCACATTACTCATTTAATAAAATATCCCCAGATACAAGAATAAATCTCGTAAGACTTTAAATACGTCTGATCAACCCCACATCATAGAATCAGATGGACTTCATTGTTGGGAATAAAGTTTGCAGCCTCTAAAGGCACCACTTGCGTGACAGCTTCATTTTACCCCCACCACAGAAGTGAGCAATAGATGGAACAATAAAAAAGAAAATATGAAAAAACAATTACCAAATGCCATAGTTAGGATTCCCGGTTTTATGGCAATTATTTGTTTTGATATTTCCGTCTGTATTGCTCCACATTTAGTTCACTAATATTATCAGTATTTATTTGTATTTATTTTGGGTTTAGTGAAATAATGAAGCTGAAACTAGTATAGCTCTACATTTATTTAATTGATAAATGTATATCCATAGTTGAATGCCTAACAGGTTTCAATGATATAAACAGAAAACTAGTTGATCAAGCAATACATCTATATGAAAACAGGCACATTTTAGTATCATCCTTATGCACATCAACTGCTGTTCAAGCCTCTTTCCTAAAATGTTTTTCTTTTTTCACCCCCTTACTTGTAAATCTCTATAGCTATTGGCCTGGCTGTCATGATTGACAGCATTTAGAATAACTGGAAAAAACAATCTAATTTCCGTTTTTATCCACGTTTTAAAATAAATACGGATAGGAAAACAAATATTTTATGTCTGTATTTATCTGTAAAAACAGAAAACAGGGAGCCTTAATCAGAATAAGCGAAGATGACAAAAAGCAATTTGGATATCAATCAAGAAACGGTATCTAACTCGTTTCTAATGTGCACTTCACCCCTCAGATTCTTCACCTTTTAATTTGAGCTATTTATTGCAATACTTCTCAAAAGAGAAACAAGTTCCTTACCTCCCTAATGATCTTTCTGTTAATACTGTATCTACCTGCAGATTCCTCATGTCTTGAATCTAACCAGGGACCAGACGGGATCTGCAAAGATGAAAACTGCTCACCTGCACAGACAGGTGGCACTACTCCCTCTAGACTCAGGGAACCAACCAAGATATACCAGCGGAGCCACATATGCACTATCTGGCACACACGTCAGTTTCTCATTTGTTTTTAATACATCCAAAGAGGCAGAGGGTTGGCCAACTAGATTGACAATTTATGCAATGCACCAAAACTAAGCTGGGACCTTATTAGGAGAATGGGGAGGCAGGCGGGTCAGTGAGGAATCTGCAGGTAGAGTATCTGCCACAAGAACAAGTTACTTACTTTCTGTAACACTCTTCCTGGTGGATACTCGAACACCACAGATTCCTCACCATGTGAATACCCAGGGACCAGATTGGATCCAGAGATTTTTTTCTCCACAAATCCTTCGTGCACTGGTAGGTGGCGTAGTGCTGCTCTGCGTTGGGTTCGTCCCACCCAGAAGTAATGTTGCACCAGCATATAACCGCTACCTCCATGTGACATCATTTTTTCTATATCTATGAGTTCCGTTGGACCCGGATCCCGCAGTACTCATGTTTAACAGTGTGCAGATCTTTAATTGGAACCTTTTTAAGATGTAGAGGGAAAAAAGTGTCCATTCCACAGAATGGGGAGGAGAGAGGGTCGGTGAGGAATCTGCGGCTAGCAAGAGTATCCACCAAAAAGACAGTTACTGAAGGTAAGTAAATTGTTCTTCTGACAGATTTTTAACAGCAGATTCCTCACCTTGTGAATAGATACAATGGTGGTTGGTCTGTGGAATGGCTTAGCCCAAAACAATTTAGCAGGACTGTAGGAAGCTGGCTCTGTATATACTATACCAAAGTAAGGTATAGCGTGCACAGTGTCCAGAGAATACCCAAAGGCTTATAGAGGTAAAAGTAGATAATACCTTACTCTCTATTTTTGGTAGTGTGGGCAAGCAGTAAAGCTTTATCAGAGGGTAGTGTTAAGCATTTATTGTAAACACTGGATGATGCCACACACTCAAAGACTGAACTCAGACAATTGTTGGTATCAAAAATTTTTCTTTAGATGAATTTTATTTTTAGACCAAGCAGGACTGGGTACAGGTAGGTGGGATTGTACTTTTTAAGACAGATGAAATTGACTTTGTTACAGGTTTTAAAAATATTTCAAGACATTTGGTATTTGTAATTACTTTTCAGATTACTTTTTTAGAGTACTTTTTGGATTACTTTTTCTACTCAGTGTGATATGCCTAGATATCACACTGGGACATTTCCTAGATAAAGGTAAGTAACACTGTTTGGCACTAAAACACTGTTGCTTAGATTTCCATACAAACACAACTCAACACTTAGGATTGTATTGACTGTTTTCCTCTGAAAAAGTTCTATGGAGAATAATGAGGTCATCAGTTTGCAGGAAAAGCAATCGGTCTTTAGGGTTGAGTTTCTGGGGTTAGAACAAGGGTTCTCCCAGGGTCAAGGAAGCACCCTCAGCGGCACTAGAGCAGCCGGGTGCAGAGTGCTGAGGCCCAATGTTAGCCTAAGGGGTTTGGGTTGGTGGCTGCTCTCGGGCAAGCCACAGGGTTGAAGGAGCAAAGTTCCTAGGGTTAAGCTCAGGGCAAAGGGTGATCCAAGTTAGCGTTAGCACACAAGGTGCACCCACAGCGGCGCAGGGGCGGCCGGGTGCAGGGTGCTGGTTTGACGTCGGGTGCCCTGATGGTTTCAATGGGAGATCTGCGGTCGTAACGCACAAGTTACTAACTTGTGTAACGATATATCTGTAAGAGACAGTAGTTAGTGACAGATTCCTTACCTTAGAATATCCCCAGGCGTCAGGCTGGATCCGGAAAGTTTTTGCGTAGCAGTACCCTTGCGCGTCGGTAGGCGGCGTCATGCGGCTCCGCGTCCGTCGTCGGCGTCGTGATCGCCGGGATGACGTCGCGGGCAGTGCTTAGGCGCCGCCCCTGCGCGCTGGACGTCAGTTCTGTACACGACTTTCCGCGCCAGGAACGCAGAGCCATGCAAGAAGCTGACATAGGTGTCTGAAAAATACTAGGGCCCTGAAAGGGATGTCCTTAACCCTAGAAATCAGTTCGCAGAACGGGGAGGATGGGTGGGGCGGTAGGAATCTATCACTAACTACTGTCTCTTACAGATATATCGTTACACAAGTTAGTAACTTGTGCATCTGAAAGAGACACGTTAGTGACAGATTCCACTACCTTAGAATAGATACCTCCAGCAATACCAACCCCGGTGGTGGGTCTGCGAACAAAGATCAGACAAGGAAGTCCTGGAGGACAGAATGGCCAAGAAGCCGTCCCTCCGGACCTGACTGTCAAGGCAGTAATGCTTTGTAAACGTGTGCAGCGAGGCCCACGTAGCTGCCTGACAGATAACCGGCAGCGGAACACCGCGGCCCAAGGCCGTGGTAGCAGCCGTTGCCCTGGTGGAATGGGCACGCAGCCCAACAGGAGGCTCCTTCTTAGCCAGAGAATAGCAGGTCTTGATGCACAAGGTAACCCAGCGGGAGATGGTCCTCTTGTGCACCGCCCTACCTTTTTTGGCGCCCACGTAGCCAACAAAGAGCTGGTCATCCACCCGGAAGTGTTTTGTGGCGGTCGATATAGAAGGAGAGCGCACGTTTTGGGTCCAGACGGTGGAGCCTCTCTTCCTCTCTGGAAGGATGCGGAGGCGGAAAGAAGGTAGGCAAAGTGATGGTCTGCCCAATGTGGAAGGCAGTAACCACCTTTGGCAAGAAGGACGGACGCGTCCGAAGAACAACCTTGTCTGGATGAACAGACAGAAAGGGAGGTTTGCAAGATAGAGCCTGGAGCTCACTCACCCGCCGAGCGGAGGTGATGGCCACCAGAAAGGCTGTCTTCAGAGTCAGAAGACGAAGAGGACAGTTATGTAGAGGCTCAAAGGGAGCGCACATTAAAAGGTAAGAACCAAGTTCAAGTCCCACTGAGGCATTACAAACGGAACAGGAGGGAAGAGGTGTGTAATGCCTTTTAAGAACCTGTGCTAACAACAGGGGACTTGAAAAGGGAGGGCTGATCAGGGAGCCTGAGGAAGGCCGAGATAGCACAAAGATAACCTTTGATGGTACCCAGGGCAGAACCCTGTTGGGCCAGAGAAAGAAGGAACAGAAGGACCTCAGAAAGAGGGGCAGACAGGGGATTCACAGCCTTTGCTGTGCACCATGCCACAAATTTGTTCCACCTGCAGGAGTATACCACCTTAGTGGAGGGGACGCCTGGCTGCCAGAATCACATCACAAACTTCGGGAGGCAAGTCGAAGGAATCAACTGCCGCCGCTCAATCTCCACGCAAGCAGGTGTAGACTGGACAGGTTCGGGTGGAGGGACCGTCCCCTGCTGCTGCGACAGAAGATCCTCCCGAAGCACAAGTTACTAACTTGTGTTAACGATATATCTGTAAGAGACAGTAGTTAGTGACAGATTCCTTACCTTAGAATATCCCCAGGCGTCAGGCTGGATCCGGAAAAGTTTTTGCGTAGCAGTACCCTTCGCGCGTCGGTAGGCGGCGTCGTGCGGCTCCGCGTCCGTCGTCGGCGTCGTGATCGCCGGGATGACGTCGCGGGCAGTGCTAGGCGCCGCCCCTGCGCGCTGACGTCCAGTTCTGTACACGACTTTCCACGCCAGGAGACGAGAGCCATGCAAGAAGCTGACACAGGTGTCTGAAAAATACTAGGGCCCTGAAAGGGATGTCCTTAACCCTAGAAATCAGTTCGCAGAACGGGGAGGGATGGGTGGAGCGGTAGGGAATCTGTCACTAACTACTGTCTCTTACAGATATATCGTTACACAAGTTAGTAACTTGTGCATCTGAAAGAGACACGTTAGTGACAGATTCCTTACCTTAGAATAGATACCCCAGCAATACCAACCCGGTGGTAGGGTCTGCGAAGCAAAGATCAGACAAGGAAGTCCTGGAGGACAGAACGGCCAAAGAAGCCGTCCCTCCGGACTTGACTGTCAAGGCAGGTAATGCTTAGTAAACGTGTGCAGCGAGGCCCACGTAGCTGCCTGACAGATAACCGGCAGCGGAACACCGCGGCCCAAGGCCGTGGTAGCAGCCGTTGCCCTGGTGGAATGGGCACGCAGCCCAACAGGAGGCTCCTTCTTGGCCAAAGAATAGCAGGTCTTGATGCACAAGGTAACCCAGCGGGAGATGGTCCTCTTTGTGCACCGCCCGACCTTCTTTGGGCGCCCATGTAGCCAACAAAGAGCAGGTCATCCACCCGGAAGTGTTTTGCTGCGGTCGATATAGAAGGAGAGCGCACGTTTTGGGTCCAGACGGTGGAGCCTCTCTTCCTCTCTGGAAGGATGCGGAGGCGGAAAGAAGGTGGGCAAAGTGATGGTCTGCCCAATGTGGAAAGCAGTAACCACCTTTGGCAAGAAGGACGGACGCGTCCGAAGAACAACCTTGTCTGGATGAACAGACAGAAAGGGAGAGTTTGCAAGATAGAGACTGGAGCTCACTCACCCGCCGAGCGGAGGTGATGGCCACCAGAAAGGCTGTCTTCAGAGTCAGAAGGCGAAGAGAGGACAGTTATGCAGAGGCTCAAGGGAGCGCACATTAAAAAAGTAAGAACCAAGTTCAAGTCCCACTGAGGCATTACAAACGGAACAGGAGGGAAGAGGTGAGTAATGCCTTTTAGGAACCTGTTAACAACAGGGGACTTGAAAAGGGAGGGCTGATCAGGGAGCCTGAGGAAGGCCGAGATAGCACAAAGATAACCCTTGATGGTACCCAGGGCAGAACCCTGTTGGGCCAGAGAGAAGGAACAGAAGGACCTCAGAAAGAGGGGCAGAAAGGGGATCCACAGCCTTTGCTGTGCACCATGCCACAAATTTGTTCCACCTGCAGGCGTATACCACCTTAGTGGAGGGACGCCTGGCTGCCAGAATCACATCACAAACTTCGGGAGGCAAGTAGAAAGGAATCAACTGCCGCCGCTCAATCTCCACGCAAGCAGGTGTAGACTGGACAGGTTCGGGTGGAGGACCGTCCCTGCTGCTGCGACAGAAGATCCTCCCGAAGAGGCAGACGGATCGGGGATCTATGCTCATATTGAGTAGCTCGGGATACCAAACTCTTCGAGCCCAGTCCGGAGCCACAAGAATGACTTGGGCCCGGTCGTGCCGAATCTTCTTCAACACTCTGGGCAGAAGTGGTATAGGCGGAAAGGCGTACAACAGACCGCAACTCCACTCGCGACGAGCGTCGCCGAGGCGAGTGCCGCCTTGGAAATTCCAGCACGCAGAACTGATGACATTGCGCGTTCTCTTCGGTGGCGAATAGATCTAACCAAGGATCTCCCCACTGTAGAAAGAGTCCTTGCGCCACTTCCAGTGAAGACGCCATTCGTGATCCATCATGCACCTGCGGCTGCAGGTTCGTCCGCCCTGGCGTTTAGAGAACCTGCCAGGTGTTGAACCATCAGGAACATGCCCTGATGTTCCAGCCATGTCCAGAGGCGCAGAGCCTCCTGACAAAGGGTCCAAGACCCCACCCCCGCCCTGTTTGTTGCAGTACCACATGGCGGTGGTGTTGTCTGTGAACACCTGCACTACCTTCCCTTTGACAGAGGGAAGGAATGCCTTGAGTGCAAGTCGGATCGCCCGGAGCTCCAGAATGTTGATATGGAGCCGGGACTCCGCCGGAGACCAGAGGCCTCTGATCTCCGCCTCTCCCATGTGACCGCCCCATCCCAGAAGGGACGCGTCCATCACAACTGTGTGCTCTGGCTGGGGAAGGGAGAGGATCTGCCCATGACCCATTGCCGGTTCGAGAGCCACCACTGCAACTGTTTTGCAGTCCCCTCCGAGATCTGGACGTGATCGGACAGGTTGCCCTGGTGCTGCGCCCACTGGAACTTCAGGTCCCACTGCAGAGCCCGCATATGCCATCTGGCATGATTGACCAGCAGGATGCAGGAGGCCATGAGGCCCAGCAGCCTCAGGGTCATCTGTGCCGAAACCCAGGATAAAGGCTGAAAGATCGGAATCATAGCCTGAATATCCCGGACTCGCCGTTCGGGAGGATAGGCCCGAAACTGCGTCGTGTCCAGAACTGCTCCGATGAAAAGGAGCTGTGGAGAAGGAATCAGATGCGACTTCAGCACATTGATGGAGAACCCCAGCGAGTGCAGGAGTTCGGCCGTAGTCTGGAGGTGGGAGACGACTGCCTGGGACGAGGCCCGCCTTCAGCAGCCAGTCGTCGAGGTAGGGGAAGACTGAAACCCCTGCCCGGGCGCAGATGAGCTGCGACCACCGCCATCACTTTCGTGAACACCCGAGGGGCACTGGTAAGGCCAAAGGGGAGCACGGTGAACTGAAAATGCTCGAGGCCTACCGTGAACCGAAGGTAACGCCGGTGGGCCGGCAGGACGAGGATGTGGAAATAGGCGTCCTGCAAGTCCAACGCTACCAACCAGTCTCCAGGGTCGAGGGGCAGTGAAGACCTGAGCTAGGGTGAGCATCTTGAACTTCTCCTTCCGGAGGAAGCGATTGACGTTCCGGAGGTCCAAGATAGGACGCATGTCCTCCTTGTCCTTTTTGGGCACCAGGAAGTAGTGGGAGTAGCAACCACGTCCTTCTTCTGGGGTCGGAACATGCTCGATGGCCCTCTTGGCCAAGAGGGCCGTGACTTCCTTCTGCAGAAGTACCAAGTGATCCCCTGACAAGAGGTGGAATTGAGGTGGCATGGCTGGGGGGGTGGTCTCGAAGAGGAGGGAGTAGCCCCTTCGGACAATGTCCAAGACCCACCTGTCCGAGGTGATGGGACGCCAGTGGTGAAGGTGATGGCGGACCCTGCCCCTACTGGCGTGCTGTGCACCTGAAAGGAGGGACTAGGAGGGCTTGGAGGCCGCGGGACGGGTTGGAGATGGTGGCCTGACCCGCACGCTGGTTGCCCGAACCGCCACGGCGGTATCCACGTCCTCGGCCACGCGAAGACGCCTGCTGCGCGGGCCGGTGGCTGGGCTGCTGACGTGACTGAGCGCCCCTTCCGTGGCCACGATAGGGGCGAAAAGCAGAAGTTAGCGGAGGGCGTGTAGCAGAAAGGCCCAGGGACTTGGCAGTAGCCCGTGAGTCCTTAAAGCGCTCCAACGCATGGTCTGCTTTGGACCCAAAAGACCGACTCCATCAAAGGGCATGTCCATGAGAGTATTCTGGACATCCCCTGAAAAACCAGTGGTTCTCAGCCAGGCGTGGCGACGCAGCGCCACCGTCGTTGCAATAGACCTGCCCAGCGAGTCGGCGGTATCAAGGCCACATCGTATTGTGTATTTGGCCGCATCCCTTCCTTCCGCAATGGCGCGGGAAAGCAGTGTCTGGACCTCCTCAGAACACTGGGGCAAAACAGTCGCCACCGAATCCCACAAGGAGTGGGTATATCGGCCCAAAAGACAAGCGGTGTTGATGGACCGCAAGCCAGCACTGGAGGAAGAAAAACCCTTCTTCCCAAATTGATCCAGGCGTTTGGATTCCCTATCCGGAGGGGCGGTAGGGAAGGCGGTTTGGGAAGCGGAGGCTTGGACAACCAAGCTCTCAGGAGTGGGGTGGACAGAGAGAAATAGGGGTCGCCCGGAGCTGGGCGATGGCGTCGGGACACGTTCCTATCCACAGGAGCCCCTGTGTTGGGCTTGGACCAGGCGCCCAAAAGAACGTCAGTGAGTGCGTCGTTAAACGGCAGCACAGTCTCCGTAGAGGAGGCTGCCGGCTGAAGCACCTCTGTCAAGAGATTAGTCTTGACCGCCACAGTAGGGAGTTGGAGATGTAAGGCTCCAGCCGCCCTACGCAACACCGCTGCAAAATTGGCTCCCTCCTCCGTAGCCACGGGAGGAGACAGCATGCCAGTGTCAGGGGAAGTATCTAGACCACTGGCATCCCTAGTTCCTCTGCCCAGTCCTCCTCATACTGACACTGTTGTGCCAGAGGGTCCTCAGACCCCTCCCAGTCCTCCTGGTCCTCCTCCGGTTCAAAATAAGGAGGAGGAGGGACATTTGGGACCCAAGGTCCCATCGGCGCGGAACCGGCGTCGAGCGGCGTCGGTCCGGTTCCATGTCCGGAGCCGGAAGGAACTGGGGACGACGCCGCCCGGAGCCCCAGGCGGCGTCGAGAATGGCACCGGAGACATCGGCGTCGGCGGAGGCGTGGTCAGGTCGACCGGCGTCGATGGGGGTTGCGGAGCCGGGATCGGAGGCGGAGCCGGGATCGAGGCTGGAGGCACGGGCGATGCCGGGGCCGGAGCCGTCGGCGACCGCCGGGGCAACCCCATCAGGGCCCGCGGGGCCCGAGGCGCACCGGAGGGACCTTGAGGCCCGAAGAGGCGGGCCATGGCCGACAGGAATTCCTGTATTTGGGCCGGATCCGCCCCGAACCCGGGAAGGACGGGTATTGCGGGGGCGACTCCACAGGCATGTCCGGGGCGGGGACGGTGCCGGGAGGGGCCTCAGCCGAGTCGCGAGACCGGCGAGGCGAAGTCCTAGAGCAACGATGCTTTTTGGACTTCTTGTGCTTAGACTTACCGGACGAAGAAGACTTCGATGCCGACGACCGGTGAGGACTCCGCGACCGACCCTCGACCTCTCACGCGACCGGGGCTTGGTGTGGCGCGGAGCCGACTGCCGGGCCTCGAGGAGCTTTCGAGACCGCTCTCGCAAAGCTTTCGGGTTGAGGGCCCGGCAGTCGGGACACGACTCCGTGTCGTGGCTCTCGGCCGAGGCAGAAGAGACACTCCCGATGCGGGTCTGTGATGGACATCATCCGAGCACAGGCGCCGCAACGTTTAAAGCCGGGCATCCCTACGACACCTTGTAGTCGATTCGAAGAAACAGTGAAAAAATTCACCAAAAAAGTTAGTCAAAAAATGACTAGGGCACTGCTCTTCCCGGATCTGCGCTTGCTGGCGCGGAAAAAGAAGAACTGACGTCAGCGCGCAGGGGCGGCGTCCAAGTACTGCCCGCGACGTCATCCCGGCGATCACGACGCCGACGACGGACGCGGAGCCGCACGACGCCGCCTACCAACGCGCAAGGGTACTGCTACGCAAAAACTTTCCGGATCCAGCCTGACGCCTGGGGATATTCTAAGGTAAGGAATCTGTCACTAACGTGTCTCTTTCAGATACACACTGCATGTTCGGGCAGGGAGGCTTCCTGGAGGCTACCACCGGTTGGAGAGGTAAATTGGGACGCAGGGGTTGGTCTGGACACCATCAGTTGGGCCACCCAAGGCCATGGGGCGTCGGGTGCAGGGGTGTCAGGTTTCCTTCCCAGCTCCAGTTGCGTCTGGGGGACCCTCCAGAAAGAGGCTGCAGGCGTCGTTGGGAGGCTTGAGGTAGGTCAGGGATCACAAGGGCCCAGGATCGCGGGGAGGGGGTGGCGTGGGCGTCTGGTGCAGACTCGCAGATTCCGCCAGAACTTGAGCAAGTCCGGTGCTCACGGGAGACAAAGTCTTTGTAGGGAAGGCAGGACAGGTCCTCCAGGTTCTGGGGGCCTGCTGGCTACAGGACACCAGGATTCTGCTGGAGCAGGGCTGGACAGGGAGGTAGGGCTGGGACCAAGGCAGTTGGTGTCCTCCTCTTCTTCCTTCAGCACGGGGGGGCCTCCTCGTGGTGTTGGGTCATTCGGGCCATGGGCGTCTGGTGCAGACTTGCGGATTCGGACGGAACTTGAGCAAGTCCGGTGCTCACGGGAGACAAAGTCTTTGTAGGGAAGGCAGGACATGTCCTCCAGGTTCTGGGGGCCTGCTGGCTACAGGACACACCAGGATTCTGCTGTAGCAGGTCTGGACAGGCCAGTAGGGCTGGGGCCAAGGCAGTTGGTGTCCTCCTCTTCTTCCTTCAGCACAGCTCTTCAGTCCTTCTTGCTTGTCTGAGGAGGCAAGGTTCAGTGTTGCCCTTAAATAGTAAATTTAGGGGCATTTCAGGTAGGTACAGGTTGGGACCAATGGGTCCCTTCCTTGGGGTGGGTACACCCCCTATTATGCCACCCTCCCGTGGGAGGGGGGCATAAGCCTCTCTCTGGTTGGCTGGGTCCCCCCCATCCTCAAGAAGGCGGGGACAGAGTTGTGCCCCGCCTCCCCCACCTGAGAGGTGGAGTTGGCAAAGGTGGGCACACCTCTCTTCCTATCTTGTTTTTCCCCTCACAAAGTTGGGGTTAGAACCGGCGGGGGCCAGTTGCCGAGAGCAACAAATGGCTGGGTCAGCTCACAAAGGCTGCAAGCCTTTGAAGCTTCGTCTTCGTGGACCCTGCCCATCCTGGGGGAGGAGGCTTGGCACCTCTGCCCATGATATGCTTTGTTTCAGGACCCCGAGAGCGGGAGGCTCTCGACCCAGGTATCCAGAAACATGTCTGGGGGTGGCAGCTGGCGAGCAGTCACTCAGCCAGGACACTAGAGTTAGGTCATTTTTCAGGGGACACCGCTAAGATGCCTTCTGAATGAATATGGCATTAAATCCCACACTGGCATCAGTGTGAGTTTAATGTGCTGAGAAGTTTGATACCAAACTTCCCAGAATTAAGTAAATCCATTAAGAATGGACTTAGACACTGTAGGGGTACAGTGCTCATGCAACTGTACCCTCACCTGGGAGCTAGTGCACCCTGTTAGAGGGGTGACTTACCTAGGCCTCAGGCAGTGGATTGTAGGCATGACACGCAGGTATGTGTGCCATATCGACCTTTTACTTTCCTCTGCACCAAAATACGCAAGGGCAGTGTGTGTGTGTGTGAAGGTACAGGGCCCCTAAGGGTGGCACAATAGGTGCTGCAGTCCTTAGAGGCCTTCCCTTGTCACAGTGTCCTTGGTACCCATGGTACCTTTTACAAGGGAATTGCATGTGGCCACAGGGGTGCCAATTGGGGTTGCAAAGGTACACTTTTAGGGAAAGAACGTAGGCCCTGGGTACCTGGTTAGCAGGAAACTAGGGCACACTTAGCCAAAGAGCATCAACATCAGGCAAAAAGTGGGGGGCAACCATGCAAAAAGGAGGACTTTCCTACAAGGAGCGAATGGGCAAAGTGGGCATGAATGTATGAACTATGGCACACGTCACAGATGTGCAAGAGAGGCACTCTATGCGCCAGCACAGTGGAAGCAGCCTTGGTGCTGGCAGAATGAGCCCTTAGGCCTTCTGGAGACTGTTTCTTGGCTAATCCATAACAAATCATAATGCAAAGCACAATCCATCTGGAGATGGTTTGTTTCCGCACTGCTTTTCCCTTCTTTGTTCAAGAGAACCACACAAAAAGATATATTCCTCCTGAAGGTCCTTGGTGCGTTTAATGTAGAAGCTCAGAGCTCTGTTTGTTTATAAACTATGGAGTCTTTTTCCCTTCTTGGAAGGATGTGGTAGGGCAAAGAATGCCAGCAGGGCTGATAGACTGTCCAATGTGGAAATGTGTCACAACTTTTGGAAGGAATACTGCCTCTGTTGATAGAACTAGCTTGTCTGGAAGGGAGGTAGTATAGAGTGGATGAAAGGCGATGCTTGGAGGTCACTTGCATACCGAGCTGACGTTATTGCTCGAAGGAAAACTGTCTTCAGGGTTAGTAACCTTAGGGGACAGCTGTGCATTGGCTCAAATGAGGTGCATATCAAAAGTGTGAGAATTGAATACAGATCCACTGGGGCATCACAAAAGGTTTTGGTGGAAACAAACAAGTTACTTACTTTCGGTAATGCCTTATCTGGTAGAGACTATCTAATTGCAAATTCCTTACCTTAGAATTATGCCCAGGCGGCAGACTGGATCCGGAGATTTTTCATGAACAGTAACCTTGCGCGCAGGTAGGTGGCATGGTTCGGCTCAGCGTGGCGTCGTCAGTGCCGGAAGTGATTTGCACGGTGCCTATATAGGCACCACCACAGAGTGACTATGCCAGTTTCTTTTCACGACTTTCCATGCCAGGAGCGCGGAGCAACAAAGGTGTGGAAAACTACGGCACTGAAAAGGGAAAGCCCTGTCCCTAGAAATCAGTCTGCAGAGCGGAGAAGATGGGTGGGTCAGTAAGGAATCTGCGGCCAGATAAGAGTCTCTACCAGATAAAGCGCTACCGAAGATACGCAACTTGTTCATCTGATAGAGACTTCTAGCCGCAGATTCCTTACCTTACAATAGATACCTAAGCAAATACCTCCCTGGAGGTGGGTTTGCAAAAATTTCACACTAAGAAGTCCTGCAGGACCAAACTGGCAAAATGCCTACCTCAATGGACCAGAGTGTCCAGGCTGTAGTGCTTGGTAAAAGTTGTAGGAAACTGGGTTTTTGTTGCAGTAGTCCCCCCACTTTTTGCCTGGCATTTGATGCAACTTTGAGAGAAATGCACCGGGTTCATGCTAAACAGGTCCACAATGCCAGTGTTCTTTATCTAAAATCCGACAATTGGTCACTTGATCCCCAAGTGACCAGCCCTTTAGCACCTCTTTAAGTCCCTGGTAAGTGGTACCTCTGGTTCCTAGGGCATAGGTACTAAAAAGGGTCCCTAAGACCTGCAGCATATCTTGTGCCACTCTAAGGGACCCAGCACCAATCTCAGACAGACTGCAACTGTAGGCTGCGTGACAAGGTGCTCTAAAAAGTGAAAACACAACATGTCACACACCTGTCTGCCACGTCCCTAACACTGCATGTAATATTTGTAAGTCACTTAGCAACAATAGTGGATCCCTCTTGTGTATCCTATTTATAGTCACATGCCCATCAACTCTCTTATTTCACAGGAATCAATTACTCAACAATCTTTCACCCATCCAACCATGCAATGAGACCTGTTTAATGTAAAAACATCGGTCCTTTATTATAATAGTGAAATTCTTAATATCTAAAATATCACAATACAATAGTATCTCACAGGCAGTCTAGAATTTCCTCAAATTGAATACTACAAGCGCAATTCACAATCTAAAAAAATCATCATATCCTATCAAAGCCAGCCCTCTTCTGTTATTGACACCCTTTCAATACTTTTCTATATCAATGTTTTGACTAACTTTTATTGATAAAAACTATGTCATTGCTTGTTATTTTATGGGTGTGTCACCTTTTTAATTTTTCTGGTGATTCGCAGACAGTTCCTATCACAAGGACTTAGCATCAAAAAGAAAAGGACAGGGCAGTATAGTACGGAGACCAAAAAGAATTTCCTTTCGTACGGATCAATTACCTCAGGACCCCATATATTCACTTTAGCTAAATGGATATGCACCAAAAAATGGGCATCATTCACCAAATTCCTGATAATAACAAACTGACTATATCTTCTTAAAATACAAAACAATTCATGTTTATTAATAAACAAATAGTTTTATTAAAAGCAATCAAGTGTATCTACCATACATCACATATTATACACAAATTTAAAAGCATACACAATCATTAAACCACAATATCTTTACAGTTTCTAGTTCCCATTTCAAAGCAATAACCCACAGGGAATGTTTTTGATCTCCTAAATCACATTAAAGAAACTGTGTCAGATTGTTTTACACATACAAATTAAAATACAATACATTAAACTATAAAATTAAAAAGATTCTGTTGACAGCGTTTCAGTGGTACTTGAAATGGTTCACCCCACCTTTTTCAGGACAACTTAACGCACAAGTTACTAACTTGTGTAACGATATATCTGTAAGAGACAGTAGTTAGTGACAGATTCCTTACCTTAGAATATCCCCAGGCGTCAGGCTGGATCCGGAAAGTTTTTGCGTAGCAGTGCATCCTTGCGCGTCGGTAGGCGGCGTCGTGCGGCTCCGCGTCCGTCGTCGGCGTCGTGGTCGCCGGGATGACGTCGCGGGCAGTGCTTAGGCGCCGCCCTGCGGCGCTGAGCGTCCAGTTCTGTACACGACTTTCCGCGCCAGGAACGCAGAGCCATGCAAGAAGCTGACATAGGTGTCTGAAAAATACTAGGGCCCTGAAAGGATGTCCTTAACCCTAGAAATCAGTTCGCAGAACGGGGAGGATGGGTGGGCGGTAGGAATCTGTCACGAACTACTGTCTCTTACAGATATATCGTTACACAAGTTAGTAACTTGTGCATCCGAAAGAGACACGTTAGTGACAGATTCCTTACCTTAGAATAGATACCCCAGCAATACCAACCCCGGTGGTGGGTCTGCGAACAAAGATCAGACAAGAAGTCCCGGAGGACAGAACGGCCAAAGAAGCCGTCCCTCCGGACCTGACTGTCAAGGCAGTAATGCTTTGTAAATGTGTGCAGCGAGGCCCACGTAGCTGCCTGACAGATATCCTGCAGCGGAACACCGCGGCCTAAGGCCGTGGTAGCAGCTGTCGCCCTGGTGGAATGGGCACGCAGCCCAACAGGAGGCTCCTTCTTAGCCAAAGAATAGCAGGCTTTGATACACAGGTTACCCAGCGGGAGATGGTTCTCTTGTGCACCGCCCGACCTTTTTGGCGCCCACGTAGCCAACAAAGAGCTGGTCATCCACCCGGAAGTGTTGTGTGCGGTTGATATAAAAGGAAAGCGCACGTTTTGGGTCCAGACGGTGGAGCCTCTCTTCCTCTCTGGAAGGATGCGGAGGCGGAAAGAAGGTGGGCAAAGTGATGGTCTGCCCAATGTGGAAGGCAGTAACCACCTTTGGCAAGAAGGACGGACGCGTCCTAAGAACAACCTTGTCTGGATGGACAGACAGAAAGGGAGGTTTGCATGATAGAGCCTGGAGCTCACTCACCCGCCGAGCGGAGGTGATGGCCACCAGAAAGGCTGGCTTCAGAGTCAGAAGACGAAGAGGACAGTTATGTAGAGGCTCAAAGGGAGCGCACATGAGAAAGGTAAGAACCAAGGTTCAAGTCCCACTGAGGCATCACAAACGGAACAGGAGGGAAGAGGTGTGTAATGCCTTTTAGGAACCTGTTAACAACAGGGGACTTGAAAAGGAGGGCTGATCAGGAAGCCTGAGGAAGGCCGAAATGGCACAAAGATAGCCCTTGATGGTACCCAGGGCAGAACCCTGTTGGGCCAGAGAAAGAAGGAACAGAAGAACCTCAGAAAGAGGGGCAGAGGGGATTCACAGCCTTTGCTGTGCACCATGCCACAAACTTGTTCCACTTGCAGGCGTATACCACCTTAGTGGAGGGACGCCTGGCTGCCAGAATCACATCACAAACTTCGGGAGGCAAGTCGAAAGGAATCAACTGCCGCCGCTCAATCTCCACGCAAGCAGGTGGAGGCTGGACAGGTTCGGGTGGAGGACCGTCCCCTGCTGCTGCGACAGAAGATCCTCCCGAAGAGGCAGACGGATCGGGGGATCGACGCTCATACTGAGTAGCTCGGGATACCAAACTCTTCAAGCCCAGTCCGGAGCCACAAGGATGACTTGGGCCCGGTCGCGCCGAATCTTCTTCAACACTCTGGGTAGAAGTGGTATAGGCGTACAACAGACCGCAACTCCACTCGCGACGAAAAGCGTCGCCGAGCGAAGTGCCGCCTTGAGAAATTCCAACGCGTAGAACTGATGACATTGCGCGTTCTCTTCGGTGGCGAATAGATCTAACCAAGGCTCTCCCCACTGCAGAAAGAGTCCTTGCGCCACTTCCGAGTGAAGACGCCATTCGTGATCCATCATGCACCTGCGGCTGAGTTCATCCGCCCTGGCGTTCAGGGAACCTGCCAGGTGTTGAACCATCAGGAACATGTCCTGATGTTCCAGCCATGTCCAGAGGCGCAGAGCCTCCTGACAAAGGGTCCAAGACCCCACCCCGCCTTGTTTGTTGCAGTACCACATGGCGGTGGTGTTGTCTGTGAACACCTGCACTACCTTCCCTTTGACAGAGGGAAGGAATGCCTTGAGTGCAAGTCGGATCGCCCGGAGCTCCAGAAGGTTGATATGGAGCCGGGACTCCGCCCGGAGACCAGAGGCCTCTGATCTCCGCCTCTCCCATGTGACCGCCCCATCCCAGAAGGGACGCGTCCGTCACAACTGTGTGCTGGGGAAGGGAGAGGATCTGCCCATGACCCATTGCCGGTTTGAGAGCCACCACTGCAACTGTTTTGCAGTCCCCTCCGAGATCTGGACGTGATCGGACAGGTTGCCCTGGTGCTGCGCCCACTGGAACTTCAGGTCCCACTGCAGAGCCCGCATATGCCATCTGGCATGATCGACCAGCAGGATGCAGGAGGCCATGAGGCCCAGCAGCCTCAGGGTCATCCCGTATCGAAACCCAGGATAAAGGCTGAAAGATCGGAATCATAGCCTGAATATCCCGGACTCGCCGTTCGGAGGATAGGCCCGAATCTGCGTCGTGTCCAGAACTGCTCCGATGAAAAGGAGCTGTGGAGAAGTAATCAGATGCGACTTCGGCACATTGATGGAGAACCCAGCGAGTGCAGGAGTTCGGCCGTAGTCTGGAGGTGGGAGACGACTGCCTGGGACGAGCCCGCCTTCAGCAGCCAGTCGTCGAGGTAGGGGAAGACTGAAACCCCTGCCCGGCGCAGATGAGCTGCGACCACCGCCATCACTTTCGTGAACACCCGAGGGGGCACTGGTAAGGCCAAGGGGAGCACGGTGAACTGAAAATGCTCGAGGCCTACCGTGAACCGCAGGTAACGCCGGTGGGCCGGCAGGACGAGGATGTGGAAATAAGCGTCCTGCAAGTCCAACGCTACCAACCAGTCTCCAGGGTCGAGGGCAGTCAAGACCTGAGCTAGGGTGAGCATCTTGAACTTCTCCTTCCGGAGGAAGCGATTGACGTTCCGGAGGTCCAAGATAGGACGCATGTCCTCCTTGTCCTTTGGGCACCAGAAAGTAGTGGGAGTAGCAACCACGTCCTACTTCTGGGGTCAGGAACATGCTCGATGGCCCTCTTGGCCAAGAGGGCCGTGACTTCCTTCTGCAGAAGCACCAAGTGATCCCCTGACATGCGGTGGAATTGAGGTGGCATGGCTGGGGGGGGTGGTCTCGAAGGGGAGGGAGTAGCCCCTTCGGACAATGTCCAAGACCCACCTGTCCGAGGTGATGGCACGCCAGTGGTGAAGGCGGACCCTGCCCCCTACTGGCGTGCTGTGTACCTGAAAGGTAGGACTAGGAGGGCTTGGAGGCCGCGGACGGGGCGGAGTTGGTGGCCTGACCCGCACGCCGGTTGCCTGACCCGCCACGGCGGGAGCCACGTCCTCGGCCACGCGAAGACGCTTGCTGCGCGGGCCGGTGGCTGGGCAGCGGACGTGACTGGGCGCCCCTTCCGTGGCCACGAAAGGGGCGAAAGCAGAGGTTAGCGGAGGGCGCACAGCAGAAAGGCCCAGGGACTTGGCAGTAGCCCGTGAGTCCTTAAAACGCTCAGCGCATGGTCTGCTTTGGAACCAAAAAGACCGACTCCATCAAAGGGCATGTCCATGAGTGTATTCTGGACATCACCCGAGAAACCAGTTGTTCTCAGCCAGGTGTGGCGACGCAGCGCCACCGTCGTGTACAGCGACCTGCCCAGCGAGTCGGCGGTATCAAGGCCACAACGTATGGTGTACTTTGCCGCATCCCTACCTTCCGCAATGGTGCGGGTAAGCAGTGTCTGGACCTCAGAACACTGGGGCAAAACGGCCGCCACCGAATCCCACAGAGAGTGGGAATATCGGCCCAAAAGGCAAGCGGTGTTGACGGACCGCAAGCCAGCACTGGAGGAAGAAAAGGCCTTCTTCCCAAATTGGTCCAGGCGTTTGGATTCCCTATCCGGAGGGCGGTAGGGAAGGCGGTTTGGGAGGCAGAGGCTTGGACAACCAAGCTCTCGGGTGGGATGTTGAGAGAGAGACAAAGGGGTCGCCCGGAGCAGGGCGATGGCGTCGAGCCACGTTCCTATCCACAGGAGCCCCTGTGGCGGGCTTGGACCAGGTGCCCAAAAGAACGTCAGACAGTGCATCATTAAACGGCAGCAATGGCTCCGAGGAGGTAGCCGCCGGCTGAAGCACTTCCGTCAGGAGGTTAGTCCTGACAGCCACTGTAGACAATTGGAGGTGCAAGGCTCCAGCTGCTCTACGCAACACCGTTGCGCAATTTGCTCCCTCCTCCGTAGCCACGGAAGGAGGAGACAGCATGCCAGTGTCAGGAGAAGTGTCCAGACCACTGGCATCCCCAAGTTCCTCTGCCCAGTCTCTGATCATACTCACACTGCTGTGTGAGAGGGTCTTCCGACCCCTCCCAACTCCTTCCTGGTCCTCCTCCGATTGAAAATAAGGAGGAGGGGGGACGTCAGGGACCCAAGGTCTCAGTGGCGCCGGCGTCGGGCGACGTCGGTCCCACGCCGCGTCCGGATCCAGAGAGAGCCGGGGAACGACGCCGCCCGGAGCCCCGGACGGCGTCAGGAACGGCACCGGGGACATCGGCGGAGGCGTGGTTAGGTCAACCGGCATCGATGGGGGTTGCGGGACCACCGGAGCCGGGATCGAGGCCGGGGCCGGGAGCGAGGCTGGTGATACAGGCGGCGCCGGGACCGGAGTCGTCGGCGGCGCCGGGGCAACCCCATCAGGGCCCGTGGGGCCCGAAGGCGCACCGGAGGGGCCTTGAGGCCCGAAGAGGCGGGCCATGGCCGACAGGAATTTCTGTATCTCGGCCGGAGTCGCCCCCGAACCCGGGAAGGACGGGTAATGCGGGGGCGGCTCCATAGGCACCTCCAGAGCCGCGGGGACGGTGCCGACAGGGGCCTCAGCCGAGTCGCAAGACCGGCGAGGTGAAGTCTTAGAGCGATGGTGCTTCTTAGACTTTTTGTGCTTCGACTTACCCGAGGAGTGCGAAGACTTGGACTCCGACGACCGGCGAGGACTCCGCGACCGGCCCCTCGACCTCTCGCGTGACTGGGGCTTGGCGCGGAGCCGACTGCTGGACCTCGAGTAGCTTTCGAGACCGCTCTCGCAAAGCCTTCGGGTGTAAGGCCCGGCAGTCGGAACACGACTTTGTGTCGTGGTCGCGGCCGAGACAGTAGAGACACTAAGTGCGGGTCTGTGATCGACATCATTCGACCACAGGCGTCGCATGGCTTGAAGCCGGGCATCCCTACCGACACCTCGGAGTCTAGATGACTCGAAGAAAAACAGTGAAAAAATCACCAAAAAGTTAGTCAAAAAATGACTAGGGCACTGCTCTTCCCGGATCTGCGCTTACTGGCGCGGAAAAAAGAAGAACTGACCTCAGCGCGCTGGGGCGGCGTCTAAGTACTGCCCGCGACGTCATTCCGGCGGTCCCGACGCCGGACGCGGAGCCGCACGCCGCCGCCTACCGACGCGCAAGGGTACTGCTACGCAAAAACTTTCCGGATCCAGTCTGACGCCTGGGGATATTCTAAGGTAAGGAATCTGTCACTAACGTGTCTCTTTCAGATTCTCTTGTTTTAGAAGGGTCAAATGTTCCGTGGACATTGGACGGTGTTTGGGAGGGATGTGTGGGGGATTGGAGGTGAGTTCCAGGCAGTAACCATACTGGATAATTTGTCTTACCCACCTGTCTGTGGTGATTGAATTCTAGACAGGTAGGAACTGTGATAGACGTCCCCCGACAGGTGTGGAGTGGTCGGGGGGAAGTGGAAGGAAGTCACTGTTTGGTGGTAGGGGAAGTGCGGGTGTTGTTACCGCGTCCTCTTCCCTTATTGTTGTTGCCTCTGTATCCACCCCTAAAATATCATTTGGAAAAGGAACTTTGAGTGGGGCTTTTAAAAGATGAGCAAGGTTGCTCTGATGTATTGGTTTTGGAGCCACCCCTATAAAAGGAGTGACGAAAAGAACCTCTATGTGAAGGTGATTGCAAAGCCCCCATAGATTTTGCAGTCTCTGTATCTTTTTTCATCTTTTCTAAAGATGTGTCAACTGTAGGCCCAAAGAGATGTTCTTGGTCGAAAGGCTGGTTAAGAATACTGGTTTGCACCTCTTGTTTGAAACCGGATATCCGGAGCCAAGCATGCCTGCGTAACAAAATGCTGGTATTAACGGCATGAGATGCAGTATCAGCGGCATCAAGAGCATATTTTATGGATGTATTTGTAATTAATTTACCTTCTTGTATCAGGTCATTCGCTTTGTCCTTATATTGGTCAGGGAGATGCTGGATAAGCTTCTCAAGCTCATCATAGTGAGCTCTGTCATATCTTGCCAGCAAAGCTTGGGTGTTGGCAATTCTCCAATAATTTACAGCTTGTGACGCAATAAGTTTTCCGGATGCGTCTAAAAGTTTTGATTCCTTATCAGGAGGTGGGGCGTCGCCTGTGGTTTGTGAATTGGCCCTTTTACGTACATTAGACACCACAAGGGAGTCTAAAGGGACCTGACCTTTGATGTATATTGGGTCATTGGGAGCTGCCATATATTTTTTATCTATTCTAGGGTTAAGAACCCTGGCCCTGACGGGGTCTTTAAATACTTCTGGTGCATGTTTAAGTAAGCCCTTGTAGGAAAGTGGGTTTCTGTTGCAGTAACCCCCCCACTTTTTGCCAGACTACTGATGCACTTTTTCTTGGTGTGCCCTGGGTCCCTGCCAATCAGGTTCCCAGGGCTTGTGTTCTTTCCCCAAAACTAACCCAATTGGCATCTCTGGCCACAGGTCAGCCCCTGGTAAATGGTACCACAGGTACCCAGGGCACTGTGACCAGGGAAGACCTCTAAGGGCTACAGCACGTATTGTGCCACCCTTAGAGGCCCTGTACCTTTACACACACACACACTGCCTTTGCAGGCTGCGTGTTTTGGTGCAGAACAAAGTAAAGAGTCGACATGGCATACATCCCTGTGCACCATGCCTACAACCCACTGCCCTGGCATAGATCAGTCACCCCTCTAGCTGGGTGCCCTATGCCAGTGGTGAGGGTACAGGTGCATGAGCCGTGTACCCCGACAGTGTCTAAGTTCATTCTTAGACATTGTAAGTGCAGTGCTGCCATTAAGAGTATATGGTGCTGGGAGCTTGTCATTACGAACTCCACAGCACCATAATGGCTACACTGAAAACTGAGAAGTTTGGTATCAAACTTCTCAGCACATTAAACCCACACGGATGTCAGTGTGGGATTTAATGAAAAACGCACACAGAGGGCATCTCAGAGATGCCCCCTGAAAACTAACCCACCACTAGTGTCCAGGCTGAGTGGCTGCTTTCAGCTGCCACCACCAGACATGTTTCTGGACCCCTGGGTCGAGAGCCTGCTGCTCTCTGGGGCCTGAAACAATGCACATCCTGGGACGAGGTGCCAAGCCTCCTCCCCAGGATGGGCAGGGTTCACGAAGGGGAAGCTTCAAAGGCATGCCGCCTTTGTGAGCCTCCCCAGACCATTTGCTGCTTTCAGCAACTGGTCCCCACTGGTTCTACCCCCCACTTTGGGCGGGAGAACCGGCGGGAAAAACAAGTAAGGGAAAGAGGTGTGCCCACCTCTGCCAACTCCACCCCTCAGGTGGGGGAGGCGAGGTGAAGCACAACTCCGAGTCCCCGCCATCTTGAGGATGGGGGACCCAACCAACCAGGGACAGGCTCCTGCCTCCCTCCCACTGGAGGGTGGCACGATAGGGGGTGTACCCACCCCAGGGAAGGGACCCATTCGTCCCTGCCCTTTACCTACCTGTAACGCCCCGAAATCTAGTATTTAGGGGGCACCCTGAACCTTGCTTCCTCAGATCCAGAAACGACTAGAAGAAAAGAAGAAGAAGGACCGAACAGCCGTGCAGCCAGCTAACAAGAGGAAGACGCCCACTGACTTGGCCCCAGCCCTACAGACCTGTCTCCCCTCGAACCTGCTCCTGCGAAATCCCGGTGTGTCCTGCAGCCAGCAACCCTCAAAACCCCGGAGGACCTGCCTGCCTTCACTTCCAAAGACTGCTTCTCCCGTGAACACCGGATTTGTTCAACTGCAACCTCTGGCAGCAGCCAGAGACCGCGAATCCAGCCCACTCTGCACCCGCCGAACCCGGCCCGAGCTCCAGTGGAAAAACACCACGAGGAGGTCACCCCGGCGATCCTGACCCGAGATCCGGCGACTCCTGACCTGCCTCAAGCCTCCAACCGACGCCTGCAGCCTAAATCCAGAAGGCCCCCCTAACCGCGACCCGGAGCTGGTAAGAAGATCCAAACCCAAAAGGCACCCATGCACCCGATGCCCCACGGCCTTGTGTGCCCAAACCAACGGTGCCTAACCAGTCCCTACCTTCCCAACTTACCTCTCGACATAGTGGTCGCACCCAGAAGTCCTTAGTCTCCCTGCCTGCAGCGCTTCTTCAAACCGGAGGTTCTCCATTGAAAACAACAGGGCGTCCGACGTCGAAACAGCACTCTGCACCCGGCCGCCTCAGTGCCGCTGAGGGTGCACCTTTTGTGCTACTTTGTTTCCCCACTTGCCCTGACCTAAACCCTAGGAGCTTTGCTCCCACAACCCAGTGGCCTGCTTGCCAGCAGCCACCAACCGGAGGCCCCCTATCCCTTATTGGATAACATTGGGCCTCAACACTCTGCACCCGGCCGCCCTAGTGCCGCTGAGGGTGTAACAAGAGTGCATCACTGACCCTGGGGGACCCCGGAGTCTAACCCCAGAACCTTAACTCCCACAGTCGATAACTTACCTGTGAACCGATAACCTGGTTTTCCTCCATAGGATAACATTGACAATTTTTCTTCCAAAACGTTTCTAAGTGAAGAGTTTTGAAATCTAAAAATATTCTTTCAAAAATCGCACGAATAACCAAAACGTATTTACTTACCTGTTTGCAGGAAATGTCCCGGTGCTGAATCTAGGTATCCAGCACTGAGTTAGAAAAGTAACGTGAGAAGTAACGTATAAAGTAACTTACCTGTAATTTACTGAAAAAGCCTATTCATTTCAATGTACTGTATTTGCTAAGTGTTGCAACCTACTGCATCCCCTGTAAATCAAACAAAGTACAATTCCTATTGCATTTTCAAACTGTTCTACATTCAGCAACTTATTACTGTAAAATATTTAGTGCTTACCTGTGCCAGGCTTGCTTGGTTCTAAAAATAAAACAGTATATTTTTTATACAAAAACAATTGGTCTAGAGTTCAGTCCTTGAGTGTGTGAATTCATTTGCTGACAGTGTGTACATCAAATGCTTAACACTGTCCTCTGATACTGCCTTACTACTCAACCACTCTACCACAAATAGAGAGTAAGGTTCTATCTAACTTTAACCTCTGCCTACCTCTGGGGTCACCTGGACTCTATACACACTATACCTCATTTTGGTGTAGTATATATAGAGCCAGTTTCCTATAGCCCTTCAACATTGGTGGGGTGTGTGTGGACTTTTGTGGCTGAGCGAAAGTTTCTAATAGGAAGTCCTCCTCTAAGGGTTCCGAGTGTAATTGTACCCCGTGATATTGTGCAGCCCTGGTGATTAGTTGCGCAAACCCCACGTTGTCATCTGGAGGGGATGGGCGAGAGGGATATAGGTCCGGGTCATTTTGTAGATCCGGATCAGTATTATAATCCTGCCAGGGATCTGGATCTTGTGGGATGGTATGTGAGTCGTCATCATCCCCTTGCAGATTTGTGTTCCCATCCCTATCCCCACCCCCATAATCACTATCCTCATCTAGTGGTGGAGGTGAAATTGAGGGTTGTGGGGAATGTACTGGAGAAATTAATAGATTGGGATCAGTAGGAGGAGGAGATGGTGGGGGAGGTGGAAGAGGTGGAGAGGTATTAGTGCCTATATTTCTTTTTTTAGGAGGAACTGGAGAATCTTGTGAATAGTCCGGTGGAAGTAATACAACCAGTCTGGGTCAATATGTATTGTTTTCTGCTTTGGATCTGGAAGATCTGGTACAGAAGGGTGTTTGGATCCAGGGTCTTTTTTCGGAGCGGAAGATTTATGGTCCGTATGTTCCTTTGCTTTATGAGGAGTTTTATCCTGTTTAGGCTTAGGTGTAGGAGTTTTCGGTTCGGGGACGTTTTTCGGCTCCAAAGACTTCGGTTTAGGCTGCTTCGGCTCCGAAGGCTTGGTTCGACTGTTTCGGCTCCGAAGGCTTATCTTTTGGCTGTTTTAGCGCCGAGGCTTTCGGCGTCGAAGATTTTTTCGGCGCCGGTGGTGGCACATTTATGTGTTTGGGCTTCGGTGCCGAAGGTGTTTTCTCGGTACCGGTGTGTGGTTGGCTCGAGCCCGAGCCGGAAGGCTTGTCTTTCGGTTTCATAGCCGGGCCAGAGGGCGGGGCGTCTGAAATATTTGGCCGTTGTGGACCTAGGCCCGAGGGCGAAGGTGTTACCGGAGCCTCTTGTGTGGGAGTGGGTAGGACAGGGGTCTCGGTACTCACGGCCCGCTGAGCTGGAGTGACTGTCGTCGTAGTCATCGGCCTCGGAGACTGAGATCTGTTCTTCCTCGGCTCCTTGTTCTGGAAGGGTATTGGGACCTGGTTCAAAGATGTCTGGAATCGAAGCGCTTCCCCGGGACATTTCGTGGCGTCGAGCCCGACGATCACGGATGGTTTTCTTGGACCTGAAAGATAAACAGGCCTCGCAGGTGTTCTCTTCGTGCTCCGGAGAGAGGCAAAGATTACACACCTCGTGTAGGTCCGAGTGTGGGAACTTAGCACCACACTGGGGAAATTTTTTAAAGGAGTCCGTTCCATCGACGTCTAACGTGGTGGGCGCGGGTAGGCCCAACGGCCCGCGTCGAAGTCTAGGTCGAGTAGCTTGATTGTACAGGATGCGCGTCGAAAGGGAAACGCGATCGAGACAATACCGTCGAGAGGTGAGAGATTGCGCGTCGAAGGGGGTTTCGATAACGACACCGACCCGGAGCACAGCAATTCACATCTGAACCCGATGGCGGAAAAAAACAATCTGAAGATGGAGTCGATGCCCATGCGCACTATCACCATAAGGAGGAGTCACCTATCTCGTGACTACAAAGACTTCTTCGAACAAAAACAAAGTGCAAACATCCGAGCCCAACACCAGATGGCGATCTATGCTAAAGTATACAATCGACAGCTCATATGCCTCGAACACAATATTTTGTGCAGCCAAAGCAGTTTGAATCATGAAGCTTTGAGGAGTAGACGTTTCATTAGACAAGCCAGGTCATCAAGGGTCGGACGATGTCTATGAGAAATGGAACGCTCAATAGGAAGGCCTGTATCGGGCTTGGCCCAGGCCTCTAATAAGATGTCGGATAAAGCTTTGCAATAAAGAAGCACCGACTCCTCTTCAGACTGACTCTGGTGCAAAAGGTCCAACAAAGGGTCCATGCACATACCGGCAGATGGAAGTGGCATGTTTAAATTCTCAGCAACTTACTTCAACATGTCTGCGAACCAGGAGCTTACCTCTGAAGCTAATCCATGAGGAGACAGAAGGACCGAGGCTGGAGATGATTCCAAACCACTCGCATTTTCCAGCTCAAAAACCCAACTGGTGTCCAAAGGGATTGGATTGGGGGACAAACACATCCTCTTCGTCACCTCAATATTCACTTGGTTGAGAAGGAATAGTGGGAGGGGGTCCCACAAGGAGGCCAGAATCGACACCTGAGCCAGCTGGCTCTATAAGCTCTACGTCTGTTGTTGCACGTCGTCGCCGACACCGTACAGCGCCCTTGTAGGTAGATGGCTCTGTACATGGTATATCACTAGGTGGTTATACCATGCACAGAGTCCAGAGATTCCCCCAGAAATGTACAGGGCTCAATGTAAACCCAAAGTGCTCTATTAGCGGTAGTGTGGGCGAGCAGCCTTGGGCCTAACACAGAGGAGTGTAAGACATTTATTACACACACATTGACCAATAACTAACACGACTCAAAAAGGAAATCAACACCAATTTTATAAAAAAATAAGCTTTGTTTGAGTTTTAAGACCAAGATCTTTGCAAAAAGAGAAGTATGTTTTTCAGAAAGGATAATGTTACATACCCAGTAAGCATCTGTTCTTGGCATGTAGAGCTGTAGATTCACATGCTTTGCATACTCCTGCCATCTAGTGTTGGGTCCGGATGTTTGCAAGTTGTTTTTTTCCGAAGAAGTCTTTCCAGTCACAAGATAGGTGACTCCTCCTTTCGGTGATAGTGCGCATGGGCATCGACTCCATTGTTATATTGTTTTACCGCAGAGGGTGAAAATGGAGTTAGTAAGTGTAGAATAGAGATGTCCATGCGTATGCATGTACAGTAAGAAAAACTGCAACAGGTATAGGTACCCGGGGAGGCAGGTGGGCGCATGTGAATCTACTGCTCTACATGCCAAGAACAGATGCTTCCTGGGAAAGTAACATTATCCGTTCGAGGCATGTGAGCTGTAGATCACATGCTTTGCATAGACTATAGAGCAATATACTCTCAAAACGGTGGCTAACCTGTAGCTGTTGCAGTTGTTTGAAAAAGTGTTTTAAGTACTGCCTAGCCTACATTAGCTTGTTGCCTCGCTAACACATCTACACAATAGTGCTTGGTGAACGTGTGCGGTGTAGACCATGTTCCTGCCTTACAGATGTCAGCTAGGGGAATATTCCCTAAGAAGGCCATAGTAGCCCCTATTTTGCGGGTGGAATGCGCTCTAGGGGGTATTTTCAAGGTTCTTTTCGCTTTCACATAACGCACAAGTTACTAACTTGTGTAACGATATATCTGTAAGAGACAGTAGTTAGTGATAGATTCCTTACCTTAGAATATCCCCAGGCGTCAGGCTGGATCCGGAAAGTTTTGCGTAGCAGTACCCTTGCGCGTCGGTAGGCGGCGTCGTGCGGCTCCGCGTCCGTCGTCGGCGTCGTGATCGCCGGGATGACGTCGCGGGCAGTACTTAGGCGCCGCCCCTGCGCGCTGACGTCAGTTCTGTACACGACTTTCCGCGCCAGGAACGCAGAGCCATGCAAGAAGCTGACACAGGTGTCTGAAAAATACTAGGGCCCTGAAAGGGATGTCCTTAACCCTAGAAATCAGTTCGCAGAACGGGGAGGATGGGTGGGGCGGTAGGAATCTATCACTAACTACTGTCTCTTACAGATATATCGTTACACAAGTTAGTAACTTGTGCATCTGAAAGAGACACGTTAGTGATAGATTCACTACCTTAGAATAGATACCCCAGCAATACCAACCCCGGTGGTGGGTCTGCGAACAAAGATCAGACAAGGAAGTCCTGGAGGACAGAACGGCCAAAGAAGCCGTCCCTCCGGACCTGACTGTCAAGGCAGTAATGCTTAGTAAACGTGTGCAGCGAGGCCCACGTAGCCGCCTGACAGATAATCGGCAGCGGAACACCGCGGCCCAAGGCCGTGGTAGCAGCCGTTGCCCTGGTGGAATGGGCACGCAGCCCAACAGGAGGTTCCTTTTTAGCCAAAGAATAGCAGGTCTTGATGCACAAGGTAACCCAGCGGGAGATGGTCCTCTTGTGCACCGCCCGACCTTTTTGGCGCCCACGTAGCCAACAAAGAGCTGGTCATCCACCCGGAAGTGTTTTGTGCGGTCAATATAGAAAGAGAGCGCACGTTTTGGGTCCAGACGGTGGAGCCTCTCTTCCTCTCTGGAAGGATGCGGAGGCGGAAAGAAGGTGGGCAAAGTGATGGTCTGCCCAATGTGGAAAGCAGTAACCACCTTTGGCAAGAAGGACGGACGCGTCCGAAGAACAACCTTGTCTGGATGAACAGACAGAAAGGGAGGTTTGCAAGATAGAGCCTGGAGCTCACTCACCCGCCGAGCGGAGGTGATGGCCACCAGAAAGGCTGTCTTCAGAGTCAGAAGACGAAGAGGACAGTTATGTAGAGGCTCAAAGGGAGCGCACATTAAAAAGGTAAGAACCAAGTTCAAGTCCCACTGAGGCATCACAAACGGAACAGGAGGGAAGAGGTGAGTAATGCCTTTTAAGAACCTGTTAACAACAGGGGACTTGAAAAGGGAGGGCTGATCAGGGAGCCTGAGGAAGGCCGAGATAGCACAAAGATAACCCTTGATGGTACCCAGGGCAAAACCCTGTTGGGCCAAGAGAGAAGGAACAGAAGGACCTCAGAAAGAGGGGCAGAAAGGGGATTCACAGCCTTTGCTGTGCACCATGCCACAAATTTGTTCCACCTGCAGGCGTATACCACCTTAGTGGAGGGACGCCTGGCTGCCAGAATCACATCACAAACTTCGGGAGGCAAGTCGAAAGGAATCAACTGCCGCCGCTCAATCTCCACGCAAGCAGGTGTAGACTGGACAGGTTCGGGTGGAGGACCGTTCCCCTGCTGCTGCGACAGAAGATCCTCCCGAAGAGGCAGACGGATCGGGGGATCTATGCTCATATTGAGTAGCTCGGGATACCAAACTCTTCGAGCCCAGTCCGGAGCCACAAGAATGACTTGGGCCCGGTCGTGCCGAATCTTCTTCAACACTCTGGGTAGAAGTGGTATAGGCGGAAAGGCGTACAATAGACCGCAACTCCACTCGTGACGAAAAGCGTCGCCCGAGCGAGTGCCGCCTTGGAAATTCCAACGCGCAGAACTGATGACATTGCGCGTTCTCTTCGGTGGCGAATAGATCTAACCAAGGCTCTCCCCACTGTAGAAAGAGTCCTTGCGCCACTTCCGAGTGAAGACGCCATTCGTGATCCATCATGCACCTGCGGCTGAGTTAGTCCGCCCTGGCGTTCAGGGAACCTGCCAGGTGTTGAACCACCAGGAACATGCCCTGATGTTCCAGCCATGTCCAGAGGCGCAGAGCCTCCTGACAAAGGGTCCACGACCCCACCCCGCCTTGTTTGTTGCAGTACCACATGGCGGTGGTGTTGTCTGTGAACACCTGCACTACCTTCCCTTTGACAGAGGGAAGGAATGCCTTGAGTGCAAGTCGGATCGCCCGGAGCTCCAGAATGTTGATATGGAGCCGGGACTCCGCCCGGAGACCAGAGGCCTCTGATCTCCGCCTCTCCCATGTGACCGCCCCATCCCAGAAGGGACGCGTCCGTCACAACTGTATGCTCTGGCTGGGGAAGGGAGAGGGATCTGCCCATGACCCATTGCCGGTTCGAGAGCCACCACTGCAACTGTTTTGCAGTCCCCTCCGAGATCTGGACGTGATCGGACAGGTTGCCCTGGTGCTGCGCCCACTGGAACTTCAGGTCCCACTGCAGAGCCCGCATATGCCATCTGGCATGATTGACCAGCAGGATGCAGGAGGCCATGAGGCCCAGCAGCCTCAGGGTCATCCGTGCCGAAACCCAGGATAAAGGCCGAAAGATCGGAATCATAGCCTGAATATCCCGGACTCGCCGTTCGGGAGGATAGGCCCGAAACTGCGTCGTGTCCAGAACTGCTCCGATGAAAAGGAGCTGTGGAGAAGGAATTAGATGCGACTTCGGCACATTGATGGAGAGCCCCAGCGAGTGCAGGAGTTCGGCCGTAGTCTGGAGGTGGGAGACGACTGCCTGGGACGAGCCCGCCTTCAGCAGCCAGTCGTCGAGGTAGGGGAAGACTGAAACCCCTGCCCGGCGCAGATGAGCTGCGACCACCGCCATCACTTTCGTGAACACCCGAGGGGCACTGGTAAGGCCAAAGGGAGCACGGTGAACTGAAAATGCTCGGGGCCTACCGTGAACCGAAGGTAACGCCGGTGGGCCGGCAGGACGGGGATGTGGAAATACGCGTCCTGCAAGTCCAACGCTACCAACCAGTCTCCAGGGTCGAGGGCAGTCAAGACCTGAGCTAGGGTGAGCATCTTGAACTTCTCCTTCCGGAGGAAGCGATTGGCGTTCCGGAGGTCCAAGATAGGACGCATGTCCTCCTTGTCCTTTTTGGGCACCAGAAAGTAGTGGGAGTAGCAACCACGCCCTACTTCTGGGGTCGGAACATGCTCGATGGCCCTCTTGGTCAAGAGGGCCGTGACTTCCGTCCGTAGAAGTACCAAGTGATCCCCTGACATGCGGTGGAATTGAGGTGGCATGGCTGGGGGTGGTCTCGAAGGGAGGGAGTAGCCCCTTCGGACAATGTCCAAGACCCACCTGTCCGAGGTGATGGTGCGCCAGTGGGGAAGGTGATGGCGGACCCTGCCCCCTACTGGCGTGCCGTGCACCTGAAAGGAGGGACTAGGAGGGCTTGGAGGCCGCGGACGGGTTGGAGGTGGTGGCCTGACCCGCACGCTGGTTGCCCGATCCGCCACGGCGGAATCCACGTCCTCGGCCACGCGAAGACGCCTGCTGCGCGGGCCGGTGGCTGGGCTGCTGACGTGAAGGGCGCCCCTACCGTGGCCACGATAGGGGCGAAAAGCAGAAGGCAGCGGAGGGCGTGTAGCAGAAAGGCCCAGGGACTTTGCAGTAGCCCGTGAGTCCTTAAAGCGCTCCAACGCATGGTCTGCTTTGGACCCAAAAGGACCGACTCCATCAAAGGGCATGTCCATGAGAGTATTCTGGACATCCCCTGAAAAACCAGTGGTTCTCAGCCAGGCGTGGCGCCGGAGCGCCACCGTCGTTGCAATCGACCTGCCCAGCGAGTCGGCGGTGTCAAGGCCACAACGGATAGTGTATTTGGCCGCATCCCTTCCTTCCGCAATGGCGCGGGAAAGCAGTGCCTGGACCTCCTCAGGGCACTGGGGCAAAGCATCCGCCACCGAATCCCACAGGGAGTGGGTATATCGGCCCAAAAGACAAGCGGTGTTAACGGACCGCAAGCCAGCACTGGAGGAAGAAAAACCTTTCTTCCCAAACTGATCCAGGCGTTTGGATTCCCTATCCGGAGGAGCGGTAGGGAAGGCGGTTTGGGAAGCGGAGGCTTGGACAGCCAAGCTCTCAGGAGTGGGGTGGACAGAAAGAAACAGGGGTCGCCCGGAGCGGGGCGATGGCGTCGTGACACGTTCCGATCCACAGGAGCCCCTGTGTTGGGCTTGGACCAGGCGCCCAAAAGAACGTCAGTGAGGGCGTCGTTAAACGGCAGCACAGTCTCCGCAGAGGAGGCTGCCGGCTGAAAGCACCTCTGTCAAGATGTTAGGCTTGACCGTCAAAGTAGGGAGCTGGAGACGTAAGGCCCCAGCAGCCCTACGCAACACCGTACCAAAATTGGCCCCCTCCTCCGTAGCCACGGGAGGAGACAGCATGCCAGTGTCAGGAGAAGTATCCAGACCACTGGCCTCCCCTAGAACTCTCTGTCCAGTCCTCATCATACTGACAGTTGCGTGTCAGAGGGTCATCAGACCCCTCCCAGTCCTCCTGGTCCTCCTCTGGTTCAAAATAAGGAGGAGGAGGGACATTTGGGACCCAAGGTCCCATCGGCGCCGGAGCCGGCGTCGAGCGACGTCGCTCCGGGTCCATGTCCGGAGCCGGAAGGAACTGGGGGACGACGCCGCCCGGAGCCCAGGGCGGCGTCGAGAACGGCACCGGAGACATCGGCGCCGGCGGAGGTGTCGTGAGGTCGACCGGCGTCGATGGGGGTTGTGGAGCCGGGATCGAGGCCGGGGCCGAAGCCGGAGCCGGGATCGAGGCTGGAGGCTCGGGCGACGCCGGGGCCGGAGCCGCCGGCGACGCCGGAGCAACCCCATCAGGGCCCGCGGGGCCCGAAGGCGCACCGGAGGGGCCTGAAGGCCCGAAGAGGCGGGCCATGGCCGACAGGAACTCCTGTACCTTGGCCGGATCCGCCCCCGAACCCGGGAAGGGCGGGTATGACGGGGGCGACTCCACAGGCAAGTCCGGGGCCGCGGGGGCGGGGGACGGTGCCGGGAGGGGCCTCAGCCGAGTCGCGAGACCGGCAGGCGAAGTCCGAGAGCGACGATGCTTCTTGGACTTCTTGTGCCTAGACTTACCGGACGAAGAAGACTTCGACGCCGACGACCGGTGGGCACTCCGCGGCGACCCCTGGACCTCTCACGCGACCGGGGCTTCCGCGGAGCCGAATGCCGGGCCTCGAGGAGCTTTCGAGACCGCTCTCGCAAAGCTTTCGGGTTGAGGGCCTGGCATTCGGGACAAGACTCGGTGTCGTGGCCTCGGCCGAGGCAGAAGAGACACTCCCAATGCGGGTCGGTGACGGACATCATCCGCGCACAGGCGCCGCATCGCTTGAAACCGGGCATCCCTACGACACCTTAAAGTTGGAAAAAACAGTGAAAAAATCACCAAAAAGTATGGTCAAAAATTGACCAGGGCACTGCTCTTCCCGGATCTGCGCTTACTGGCGCGGAAAAAGAAGAACTGACGTCAGCGCGCAGGGCGGCGCCTAAGTACTGCCCGCGACGTCATCCCGGCGATCACGACGCCGACGACGGACGCGGAGCCGCACGACGCCGCCTACCGACGCGCAAGGGTACTGCTACGCAAAACTTTCCGGATCCAGCCTGACGCCTGGGGATATTCTAAGGTAAGGAATCTATCACTAACGTGTCTCTTTCAGATATGTCTGGATACATTTCACGATCCATCTTGCAATGCCTGATTTAGATATGGGATTGCCTTTGTGTGGTGGCGAAAAAGCAACAAAAAGCTGTTTTGTCTTACGAAAATCTTTTGTTCTTTCCACATAATATAGTAGAGCTCTTCTAACATCTAGTGTGTGTAGAGCTCGTTCTGCTAAGGAATCAGGTTGAGGAAAGAACACAGGCAACTCAACTGATTGATTGATATGAAAAGCAGAAACCACTTTAGGAAGAAATTTGGGATTGGTCCGAAGAACCACTTTGTCAAGTTGAAAGAAAGGCTCTTGTATAGTTAGTGCCTGGAGTTCACCAACTCTCCTTAGGGAAGTGATTGCAATAACAAAAGCAACCTTCCATGAAAGGAAATGTAATTGACACCTGTGCATTGGTTCAAAAGGTGGACCCATTAGCCTTGTAAGGACTATGTTTAAGTTCCATAATGCTGCAGGTGGGACTCTTGGTGGTATCACTCTCTTTAGTCCTTCCATAAAGGCTTTAATCACTGGTACCCTGAATAGTGATAAGTGTTGTCTGTTTTGTAAGTATGCAGCAACTGCTGCTATATGCAATCGAATGGATGTGTAGGCTAGTCCAGATTGCTGTAAATGTAAGAGATAACAGATGTTTTGCACTGAAGCATCAAGGGGATTGATATTGTTACAATAGATAACAAATCGTTTCCATTTTGCTGCATAACATGCTCTAGTAGTAGGTTTTCTAGACTCTTTTAGGATATTCATACAGTCTGGTGGTAATTGTAAATAACTAAACCCTATGACTTCAGGAGCCAAATTGCTAGGTTGAGTTCTTTGGGATTTGGATGCCTGATTTCTCCATGGCTCTGAGTGAGGAGACTGGAGTTGAGATGCAGCTTTTGGTGTGGAACTACTGAGAGCTCCAGCAGGGTGGTGAACCAAGGTTGACATGCCCATGTGGAGCTATGTGAATCAGTTTGAGGGATGTTTGTCTGAGCTTTCGAACTACCAACGGAATGAGTGGGAGAGGCAGAAAAGCGTAGGCAAATATCCCTGACCAGTCCATCCATAGGACATTGCCTTTGGAGAGCGGGTGTGGGAACCTGGAGGCGAAGCTTGGGCATTTTGTGTTTTGAGCTGTGGCGAACAGGTCTATGTGAGGAAATCCCTATTCCTGAAAGTCGGGGAGAAGAATCTGGGGATGAAGTTCCCACTTGTGGATTTGCTGTCTCTGTCTGCTGGGAAGGTCTGCAATCTGATTGTTTACTCCTGGAAGATGTTCTGCTAGGAGATAAATCTTGTGATGTATAGCCCATTTCCAAATGGCTTGTGCTAGGCATGACAGTTGGAGAGTGTCCTCCTACCCCTGTTTCTGTACATAGCTGTCATGTTGTCTGTGCGGACTAGGACAGCTTTGCCTATTAGGTGAATTTGAAAGGCTTTGAGCGCTAGAAACACTGCTAGTTGCTCTAGGTGATTTATATGGAGACTCTTGTACTTTAGACTCCATAACCCTTGGATTGTTTGACTTTAGGTGAGCGCCCCAACCAGTGAGCGATGCGTCTGCTGTTAGCACCGTCTGTGGAACAGGGTCGAGAAAAGGCCGCACTTTGGATACATTTTGTGGGGTCCACCACAGCAGAGAGCGATGGGTGCAGCCATCTACCAACACTAGATTGGTCAAGTGACCCTGCGACTGGTTCCACTGACTTGCTAAGCATTCTTGAAGGGGACGCTTGTGAAGTCTTGCGTTGGGAACAATTACGACGCAAGATGCCATCATCCCTAGCAGTTGCATAAATACTCTTGCTGGTAATGATTGGTTGGGCTGAAATTGAGTGAAAAGGGACTGAATACTGTGAATCCCTGCTGAATTGGGAGAGGCTAGAGCTTTTTGAGCGTCTATCGTGGCTCCCAGATAGGTTTGTGTGTTGGAGGGCTATAGATGAGTCTTCAACGCATTTAATGTAAACCCTAGTTGGTGGAGTAGTGAATGGTGGTTTGTGTGTGTTGGAGACACATTTGGTAAGTGCTGGCTTTGATGAGCCAGTCGTCCAGGTATGGGAAGACGTGAATGTGCTGTCTTCTCAGATGGGCAGCGACTACTGCCAGGCATTTGGTAAATACCCTGGGAGCAGTGGTGACTCCAAATGGTAGTACTTTGAATTGGTAATGATGACCCGCTATCATGAATCTGAGGTATTTGCGATGAGCGAGATTAATTGGAATGTGGAAATATGAGCCATCTAAGTCTAGGGTAGACATAAAATCGCCCTGCTGTAGAAGTGGGAGCACTTGTTGAAGTGTCACCATGTGGAACTGCAAGTATGTAGAGGCATGGTTCTACGAGGTCTAGAATAGGTCTCAAGGAGCCGTCCTTTTTGGGAATTAGAAAATACAGGGAGTACACGCCTGTCCCGTTATATTGCAACGGTACAGGCTCTATGGCTCCTTTGGACAGGAGAGATTAGACCTCTTGTTGAAGTAGATGTAAATGTGCTGGTGACATTTTGTGAGAACGTGGTGGAATGTTTGGAGGATTGTTGGTAAGTTCCAGGCAATAAACATGTTGGATAATTCCTAACACCCATTTTTCTGTGGCAATAGAATGGGGAGGAATTGTAGAAGACGTCCCCCGACAGGTGTTAAATGATCGGGGGGAAGAGTAGGCAAGTCACTGCTTGTTGGGGAGGGAGAATTACGTGGTGTGGAACCCTTGCCCCGACCTTTGCTGTTGTTGCCTCTGTATCCTCCTCCAAAGAAGCCCCTTGTAGAGGAAGATTGATTGTTGCCTTTGTACGAGGCGGCAAATTTATCTGAAGACATGGGTTTTGACCATCCATGGTAGAAAGAGCAACGAGAGGAGCCACGATTAGAAGGAGACTGCAGAGCTCCCATAGACTTGGCTACTTCTTTTTTCATTTTTTCCAATGACTTATTTACTTCGGGCCCGAAGAGATGTTCCTTGTCAAATGGAGTATTTAAAATAGACTGCTGGACTTCAGGTTTGAAACCAGAAATCCTTAACCATGCATGCCTCCTTAATAACACACTAGTGTTGATCTCTCTAGCTGCGGTGTCTGCAGCATCCAAAGCGCATCTAATTGACGAATTGGAGATGAGTGTCCCTTCCTGGACTAAATCTTGAGCTTTTGCTTTGTATCGTCTGGGAGATATTGGAGCAATTGCTCCATTTCGTCCCAGTTTGCCCTTTCATACCTGGCTAATAGGGCCTGGGTGTTGGCAATGCGCCAATGATTTGCTGCTTGGGTGGCTACTCTTACCTGAGGCGTCTAATAGTTTTGACTCTTTGTCTGGCGAGGGAGCATCCCCTGCAGTTTGTGAATTGTCCCGCTTACGGGCATTAGAAACAACCGAAGAGTCTAGTGGTAACTGCCCTTTAATAAAGACTGGATCAGAGTGAGCAGGCATATATTTTTTAACTATTCTGGGGGTGAGAATATGAGCACGCACAGGGTCTTTAAAAATATCATCTGCCTGTCTCATCATGCCTTTGAGCATAGGTAGAGTCTGGCTAGCCCTTTGTGTGCTACTGAGCGTTTAAAATAAGAAATCTTCCTCTAGAGATTCTTTGTGTAACTGTACCCCATGATATTCTGCAGCCCCAGCAAGTAAATCTAGATATCCTACATTGTTGTCAGGAGGGGAAGGCTTTACAGGGTAAAGATTTGGGTTATCTGTGGGTGAATCAGTGTTGTAATCCTTCCAGGGATCTATTGGTATAATATTGTCCCCCCCCCATCGCCATCATCATGTGGGGGCGATTTAGTTGGTGTAATGAGTAAATGCTCCAGAGGTGGAGAACGTGGTGCAGGGGAACGTGGAGGAGGAGAGGGGTTAGTACCTACATTCTTCCTTTTCAAAGGAATATGATAAAGTGTGTCCTCTGACTCAGGTTTACGTTTCTGAGGTGATTTAGTAAGGACACGTACTGTGTCTGGATTTATATAAAGTTCCTCTTGTTTTGGGTCCGATTTGGATGTTGGGGTGTCAAAAATCAAATCCTGCAGCTTCGAAGGAGCAATTTTCGGTTTCTGCACCGAGGATTTCGGCGCCGGGGTGGTATGACTTTTCAGCGCGGAAGGTTTCAATTCTGAAGCAGTCTTTGGTTTCGGTGTCAAGGATTTTGCCTCCGAAACGGTTTTCGGCTTCGAGCCTGAAGGTTTCGGCTCGGTGTCAGACTTTGGCCAACTCGATCCCGAGCGGAAGGCTTAGCGACGTGTTTCGGTGCCGAGCCAGAGGGCGGGGCGTCAGAAACATCTTCTCGGTGGCGACCGTGGCCCGAAGGCGGGAGTGGAACCGAAGCCTTTTGTTTGGGCTGACATGGATTTTGGGGCAAGGGGCGTTCGGTACTCACGGGACGTTGACCTTGTGGCAAGTCTTCTTCCATCTCGGAGTCCGAATCCGGAATAGATGCAAGTTCTTCTTGTTCTTCCTCGGCCCCATGTGCGTCGAATTCGTGCTCGGATCCTTCACCGAAGATTTCCGGCATGTATTCGACGTTTTGACTCTGCATTTTGCGACGTCGAGCGCGACGATCGAGGAGCATATTCTTTGATCGAAACGATCTGCACGCGTCGCAGACCTGTTTGTTGTGCTCCGGGGACAAGCACAAGTTGCACACTTCGTGCGAGTCGGTGCATGGATACTTGGCGTGGCACCGAGGACAAAATTTGAATGGAGTCCATTTCATTGACTGCGAGGTGGACCGACACGGTTAGGCCGGACGGCCTTCCTGAAGTTTTTGATCAAAATAGAGGTTTTCCTCGACTGATACGATACGCGGAGAAGAGGAATAACCGTTCGAGACAATACGGATGCGGGTAGAGTGGATTTAAGCACCAAGAGGAACCCGAAGAACGGTTTCGAACCGGAGTGCAGCAATACACGTCCAAACCCGATGGCAGAAAAAAACAATTTAACAATGGAGTCGATGCCCATGCGCACTATCACCGAAAGGAGGCGTCACCTACCTCGTGACTGGAAAGACTTCTTCGAAGAAAAACAACTTGCAAACATCCGGACCAATGCTAGATGGCAGGAGTATGCAAAGCATGTGATCTACACAGCTCACATGCCTCAAACAAATACTTTAGTCTTTTAAAAGTAGACACCGTGCAATTTTCAAACAGTTCAATGTTATCCTATTGAGGAAAACAACAATGCGGTTTCACGGGTAAGTACCAAACTTACAGTTCCAGTGTTCGGGGTTTAAGGTCAGCAGGGGGGGGGGGGGGGTTAACCAGGGGGGCTAGGGGTTGCAAATTTCAAAAGTGGCAGCAGGCCTTTGAAGCTTCCCTCTTGAGCACTGTGCCCATCCTGGGGGAGGAGGTGAGACACCTCCGCCCAGAATGTGCTGTGTTTCTGGTCTCAGAGAGCAGAAGCTCTCGGCCCAGGGGACCAGAAACATGTTTGGTGGTGGCAGTCTGCCTACAGCCAGTCTGTGACCACACCAGGGTTGGTATTTTTTCAGGGGGCACCCCCGAGTACATGGTTCAATATATTTATTGAGAGGAGTAGTTTGGTACCAAACACTCCAGGGTTCAGAGAAGCCATCATGGTGCTGAGGAACTGGAGTTGTCGAGTTTCCAGCCCATGTACTCAATATGCTTCCCTGGGAATTACAATATCTAAGAATGGACTTTAATATTGTGGGAGCATGTCTGCTCATGCAGATATGCCCGCACCTGTGGAATAGTGCACCCTGCCTTAGTGCAGGAAGGCCTGCTCAAGTGGTGACTTTTCTATACGTTAGGCAGTGATAGTTGGCATGGCACATAGGCAGTGTGTCGTGTCGACTGTCGTTTTGTCTGCACCAGGCCATGCATGCTGCAGTGGCAGTCTGCATGGTTTAGGTGAGGGGTCTCTAGGGGACCCTTTTCAGTCCCAATGCCCTAGGTACCACTTACTAGGGACATAGAGGGGCGGGAAGGGCCAATTGTGGAACATTTTTAGGGAAGCAGCACTGGCACAGGGGACCTGGTTGGCAGGGACCATGTGCACTACAATCGAAATCACATCAAATACCATGCAAAAAGTGGCGGCTCACCATGTCAAAAGAGGCACTTTCTCACAGCCCTCGTCAGCGTCAGAGAGGGAAAGTGATGAGGCGTTGTGTGGCACCATCATTGACATCGGATGAACGGCTGCCTGTGCCGTAAGTGGAAGCCTCGGAGGGCTGTGCACCACCAGCGTCGGTAATGATTTCGGTTGTTCGGAGCCAAGCGGCGAAGGTGGAAACCCCGAAGGACTGTCCACCGGCATCAATATGGACATGGCCTCCGATGGCCTGACTGACGCCGAGGGTGAACCTGTGGGCATTGTAACAGTCTCGGCCTCCTGCACCTTCTTGGAGCCCGAAGGCGCTCCAGGGGAAGGTGTATACATGAAAATCTTGTAAAGAGAATAATATTCCCTGATCTGGGTTAGGGTCACCCCGGCTCCAGTATATGTGGGAGGCTCGGGCAGACTCCTTTCCCAACTCTATAGGCGAAGTACAGGTCCGATGCGGCTTGGAAAGCTTGCGTCTCGACTTACTGCGAGAGGAGGATGGTGAACGACGTCCACAGGAACGACCCCTAGAGCGACTCCGCTGACAGTCCCTGGAGTGCGAAGGTGACTGAGGCCTACGTGATGTCTTAGAGGGCTGTGACACTCGGGCCGCCAACAGCTTCATCCGCTGTTACTTAAGCGCCTTAGGCCTGAGCAGTTGACAAGAGTCACATGACACCAGATCTTGGTGCTCACTAAGGCACCACATACTTATGTAGCGGGGGTCCATGGCCGACATCTGGCAGCCACAGCACCCGCAAGTCTTAAAACCAGAGGGCATAAAAACGGCACACAGTTTCTCTCGACGAAAAACCGAAGTCGGCAAAAAAACAGCTGGAGGTACAGCTTCTCCGGATCCGCGTGGAAGCATGAAAAAGAAGACACTGATGTGAGCATGTTGGAGGGCGCCTTATATAGACTTCGGTGACATCACTGACGTGGTAGACGTCGACATGGAGTCGCGCGACATCACCTACTAACGCGCAGAGGTGCTGCTACTGAAAATCTTTAGGATCCAGTCTGGCGCCTGGGGAGAATTGAAAAGTTAAGGAATCTGCGGCTGGATGTCTATCAGAAGTAGGTGCAGCATGGAGAAGTGGCGACATCTCTCCTGGGGTGGCAAGATACCACTTATTTAGATTTCTTCCAACTATAAAATTATAACCAGTTTTAAAAATTACTTATTGTCCCTGCTACCCTATAATGCCAATTTATAGCGTAGCTCATGGCTGGTGTTACAATTAGCAAAAGCATTAAGTTCACTGATTTATCAACTTCAAAAGGATGAATGGCTAACTCTGGCCAACTGGGACTCAAATCAGAAGTGCAGATTACACAGCATTATTAAATGAAGAGTTTAAGGGTCATGTGGCTACAAGGGCCTAAACGTTTCTTCCCTGCGCAGACTGTTGAAAGCAATCAATCCTGGGATGTGACTAGGGCATATCTGAAGCTATATGCTCCAATCGTCAAATAAACTTAACAGGAAGAAATGCAAATAGCAAGCAATGATGTCTTAGGGACCCTAAGTTAACAGATAGTGGTGGACCATTTGAAAGTGTCTTATCAGTTTGTTTGTAAATATAGGAACATATCCTAGGGAGCTGATCATGGAAATACCACAGAGCTCATACTTTAAACTGACCTTATATACTGCACACAACATATGTTTGCATGTTATACAATTCATTTTAATCTATTATAAAGCACCTAATAAATAAACCAGCACACTCTCTTAATACCTTGAAACAGGACTGTTGAAGGGAGAATATGTGAAGCAGACTTATTACTCTTCAAGGAATATTCCCTTGCACAGCTTGACCCTGTTATCTAATGATTGATGAACGTTCAAAAGTAAGCTGTACGATAAAACCAACCTGTCACTCCAAAACTGTACGCATCCAGAACTGCATTTTGAGTAGTTGTAACGCTAACTTGCAGACACAATTCTTCCAGAGACCAGCTGTTTGCCTGGGCAACGTACTGTCTTGTGGCAGTAATGTAAGCCTCGGGGACAAACAAGCCTCCAAGCCATACATGGATATTCTTAAAAAAAAGAAGAAAAAAAAGTTACTTAAGGAGATATATTTGGTGAACAATGTAATATTGATAGCAAAGATTTATACACACCTTTTACATAGGTATTCACAAGCATTAACGCACAAGTTACTAACTTGTGTAACGATATATCTGTAAGAGACAGTAGTTAGTGACAGATTCCTTACCTTAGAATATCCCCAGGCGTCAGGCTGGATCCGGAAAGTTTTTTGCGTAGCAGTACCCTTGCGCGTCGGTAGGCGGCGTCGTGCGGCTCCGCGTCCGTCGTCGGCGTTGTGATCGCCGGGATGACGTCGCGGGCAGTACTTAGGTGCCGCCCCTGCGCGCTGACGTCAGTTCTGTACACGACTTTCCGCGCCAGGAACGCAGAGCCATGCAAGAAGCTGACATAGGTGTCTGAAAAATACTAGGCCCTGAAAGGGATGTCCTTAACCCTAGAAATCAGTTCGCAGAACGGGGAGGATGGGTGGGCGGTAAGGAATCTGTCACTAACTACTGTCTCTTACAGATATATCGTTACACAAGTTAGTAACTTGTGCATCTGAAAGAGACACGTTAGTGACAGATTCCTTACCTTAGAATAGATACCCCAGCAATACCAACCCCGGTGGTGGGTCTGCGAACAAAGATCAGACAAGGAAGTCCTGGAGGACAGAACGGCCAAAGAAGCCGTCCCTCCGGACCCGACTGTCAAGGCAGTAATGCTTTGTAAACGTGTGCAGCGAGGCCCACGTAGCTGCCTGACAGATAACCGGCAGCGGAACACCGCGGCCCAAGGCCGTGGTAGCAGCCGTTGCCCTGGTGGAATGGGCACGCAGCCCAACAGGAGGCTCCTTCTTAGCCAAAGAATAGCAGGTCTTGATGCACAAGGTAACCCAGCGGGAGATGGTCCTCTTGTGCACCGCCCGACCTTTTTGGCGCCCACGTAGCCAACAAAGAGCTGGTCATCCACCCGGAAGTGTTTTGTGCGGTCAATATAGAAGGAGAGCGCACGTTTTGGGTCCAGACGGTGGAGCCTCTCTTCCTCTCTGGAAGGATGCGGAGGCGGAAAGAAGGTGGGCAAAGTGATGGTCTGCCCAATATGGAAAGCAGTAACCACCTTTGGCAAGAAGGACGGACGCGTCCGAAGAACAACCTTGTCTGGATGAACAGACAGAAAGGGAGGTTTGCAAGACAGAGCCTGGAGCTCACTCACCCGCCGAGCGGAGGTGATGGCCACCAGAAAGGCTGTCTTCAGAGTCAGAAGACGAAGAGGACAGTTATGTAGAGGCTCAAAGGGAGCGCACATTAAAAAGGTAAGAACCAAGTTCAAGTCCCACTGAGGCATCACAAACGGAACAGGAGGGAAGAGGTGAGTAATGCCTTTTAAGAACCTGTTAACAACAGGGGACTTGAAAAGGGAGGGCTGATCAGGGAGCCTGAGGAAGGCCGAGATAGCACAAAGATAACCCTTGATGGTACCCAGGGCAGAACCCTGTTGGGCCAGAGAGAGAAGGAACAGAAGGACCTCAGAAAGAGGGGCAGAAAAGGGATTCACAGCCTTTGCTGTGCACCATGCCACAAATTTGTTCCACCTGCAGGCGTATACCACCTTAGTGGAGGGACGCCTGGCTGCCAGAATCACATCACAAACTTCGGGAGGCAAGTCGAAAGGAATCAACTGCCGCCGCTCAATCTCCACGCAAGCAGGTGTAGACTGGACAGGTTCGGGTGGAGGACCGTCCCCTGCTGCTGCGACAGAAGATCCTCCCGAAGAGGCAGACGGATCGGGGGATCTACGCTCATATTGAGTAGCTCGGGATACCAAACTCTTCGAGCCCAGTCCGGAGCCACAAGAATGACTTGGGCCCGGTCGTGCCGAATCTTCTTCAACACTCTGGGTAGAAGTGGTATAGGCGGAAAGGCGTACAACAGACCGCAACTCCACTCGTGACGAAAAGCGTCGCCGAGCGAGTGCCGCCTTGGAAATTCCAACGCGCAGAACTGACATTGCGCGTTCTCTTCGGTGGCGAATAGATCTAACCAAGGCTCTCCCCACTGTAGAAAGAGTCCTTGCGCCACTTCCGAGTGAAGACGCCATTCGTGATCCATCATGCACCTGCGGCTGAGTTCGTCCGCTCTGGTGTTCAGGGAACCTGCCAGGTGTTGAACCATCAGGAACATGCCCTGATGTTCCAGCCATGTCCAGAGGCGCAGAGCCTCCTGACAAAGGGTCCACGACCCCACCCCGCCCTGTTTGTTGCAGTACCACATGGCGGTGGTGTTGTCTGTGAACACCTGCACTACCTTCCCTTTGACAGAGGGAAGGAATGCCTTGAGTGCAAGTCGGATCGCCCGGAGCTCCAGAATGTTGATATGGAGCCGGGACTCCGCCGGAGACCAGAGGCCTCTGATCTCCGCCTCTCCCATGTGACCGCCCCATCCCAGAAGGGACGCGTCCGTCACAACTGTGTGCTCTGGCTGGGGAAGGGAGAGGATCTGCCCATGACCCATTGCCGGTTCGAGAGCCACCACTGCAACTGTTTTGCAGTCCCCTCCGAGATCTGGACGTGATCGGACAGGTTGCCCTGGTGCTGCGCCCACTGGAACTTCAGGTCCCACTGCAGAGCCCGCATATGCCATCTGGCATGATTGACCAGCAGGATGCAGGAGGCCATGAGGCCCAGCAGCCTCAGGGTCATCCGTACCGAAACCCAGGATAAAGGCTGAAAGATCGGAATCATAGCCTGAATATCCCGGACTCGCCGTTCGGGAGGATAGGCCCGAAACTGCGTCGTGTCCAGAACTGCTCCGATGAAAAGGAGCTGTGGAGAAGGAATCAGATGCGACTTCGGCACATTGATGGAGAACCCCAGCGAGTGCAGGAGTTCGGCCGTAGTCTGGAGGTGGGAGACGACTGCCTGGGACGAGCCCGCCTTCAACAGCCAGTCGTCGAGGTAGGGGAAGACTGAAACCCCTGCCCGGCGCAGATGAGCTGCGACCACCGCCAACACTTTCGTGAACACCCGAGGGGGCACTGGTAAGGCCAAAGGGGAGCACGGTGAACTGAAAGTGCTCGGGGCCTACCGTGAACCGCAGGTAACGCCGGTGGGCCGGCAGGACGGGGATGTGGAAATATGTGTCCTGCAAGTCCAACGCTACCAACCAGTCTCCAGGGTCGAGGGCAGTCAAGACCTGAGCTAGGGTGAGCATCTTGAACTTCTCCTTCCGGAGGAAGCGATTGACGTTCCGGAGGTCCAAGTTAGGACGCATGTCCTCCTTGTCCTTTTTGGGCACCAGGAAGTAGTGGGAGTAGCAACCACGCCCTACTTCTGGGGTCGGAACATGCTCGATGGCCCTCTTGGCCAAGAGGGCCGTGACTTCCTTCTGCAGAAGTACCAAGTGATCCCCTGACATGCGGTGGAATTGAGGTGGCATGGCTGGGGGGTGGACTCGAAGGGGAGGGAGTAGCCCCTTCGGACAATGTCCAAGACCCACCTGTCCGAGGTGATGGTACGCCAGTGGGGAAGGTGATGGCGGACCCTGCCCCCTACCGGCGTGCTGTGCACCTGAAAGGAGGGACTAGGAGGGTTTGGAGGCCGCGGACGGGTTGGAGGTGGTGGCCTGACCCGCACGCTGGTTGCCCGATCCGCCACGGCGGAATCCACGTCCTCGGCCACGCAAAGACGCCTGCTGCGCGGGCCGGTGGCTGGGCTGCTGACGTGAAGGGGCGCCCCTACCGTGGCCACGATAGGGGCGAAAAGCAGAAGTCAGCGGAGGGCGTGTAGCAGAAAGGCCCAGGGACTTTGCAGTAGCCCGTGAGTCCTTAAAGCGCTCCAACGCATGGTCTGCTTTGGACCCAAAAAGACCGACTCCATCAAAGGGCATGTCCATGAGAGTATTCTGGACATCCCCTGAAAAACCAGTGGTTCTCAGCCAGGCGTGGCGTCGTAGCGCCACCGTCGTTGCAATAGACCTGCCCAGCGAGTCGGCGGTATCAAGGCCACATCTTATTGTGTATTTGGCCGCATCCCTTCCTTCCGCAATGGCGCGGGAAAGCAGTGTCTGGACCTCCTCAGAACACTGGGGCAAAACATTCGCCACCGAATCCCACAAGGAGTGGGTATATCGGCCCAAAAGGCAAGCGGTGTTGATGGACCGCAAAGCCAGCACTGGAGGAAGAAAAACCCTTCTTCCCAAATTGATCCAGGCGTTTGGATTCCCTATCCGGAGGGGCGGTAGGGAAGGCGGTTTGGGAAGCGGAGGCTTGGACAACCAAGCTCTCAGGGGTGGGGTGGACAGAGAGAAACAGGGGGTCGCCCGGAGCTGGGCGATGGCGTCGGGACACGTTCCTATCCACAGGAGCCCCTGTGTTGGGCTTGGACCAGGCGCCCAAGAGAACGTCAGTGAGGGCGTCGTTAAACGGCAGCACAGTTTCCGTAGAGGAGGCTGCCGGCTGAAGCACCTCTGTCAAGAGATTAGTCTTGACCGCCACAGTAGGGAGTTGGAGATGTAAGGCTCCAGCCGCCCCTACGCAACACCGTTGCAAAATTGGCTCCCTCATCCGTAGCCACGGGAGGAGACAGCATGCCAGTGTCAGGGGAAGTATCTAGACCACTGGCATCCCCTAGACCCTCTGTCCAGTCCTCATCGTACTGACACTGTTGTGTCAGAGGGTCATCAGACCCCTCCCAGTCCTCCTGGTCCTCCTCCGGTTCAAAATAAGGGGGAGGAGGGACTGTAGGAAAGTGGGTTTCTGTTGCAGTAACCCCCCCACTTTTTGCCTGATAACTGATGCACTTTTCCTTGGTGTGCCCTGGATCCCTGCCAATCAGGTACCCAGGGCCTGTGTTCCTTCCCTAAAAACTGTACTCAGCCTAAACCCAATTGGCATCTCTGGCCACAGGTAAGCCCCTGGTAAATGGTACCCTAGGTACCCAGGGCACTGTGACCAGAGAAGACCCTAAGGGCTGCAGCACTTATTGTGCCACCCTTAGAGGCCCTGTACCCTGACACACACACACTGCCCTTGCAGGCTGAGTGTCTTGGTGCAGAACAAAACAGAGAGTCGACATGGCACACATCCCTGTGTGCCATGCCCCTAAACACACTGCCCTGGCATACCTCAGTCACCCCTCTAGCTGGGTGCCCTATGCCAGTGGTGAGGGCACAGGTGCATGAGCCCTGTGCCCCTACAGTACCCAGGCCCATTCCTGGGCACTGTAAGTGCAGGGCTGCCATTCCGAGTATATGGTGCTGGGAGGTCGTCAGCACGTACTCCACAGCACCATGATGGCTGCACTGAAGACTGAGAAGTTTGGTATCAAACTCCTCAGCACAGTACACCCACACTGATGCCAGTGTGGGATTTACTGTAAAATGCACGTCAGAGGGCAACTTAGAGTTACCCCCTAAACCTAACCTACAATCCACGTCTTGTCTGAGGGGCTGCCTAGGCTGCCACACAGCAGACATGTTGCTGGACCCCTGGGTAGAGAGCCATCCGCTCTCCCGGGCCTGCAACAATGCACGTCCTGGGTGAGGTGCTAGGCCCCCTCCCCCAGGATGGGCAGGGGGAAGCTTCAAAGGCATTCCGCCTTTGTGAGCTTCCCAGACCACTTGCTGTACTCAGCAACTGGTCCCCACCGGTTCCTCCCCCATCCTGGTGGGAAGACTGGAGGGAAACACCAAGGGAGGAAAGGGGTGTGCCACCCTCTGCCAACCCCACCCCTCAGGTGGGGGAGGCGAGGTGAAGCACATCTCCGGGCTCTCGCCATCTTGAAGATGGGGAGCCCTGCCCAATCAGGACTAGGCTCCTGCCCCCTCCCACAGGAGAGTGGCAGGATAGGGGTGTACCCACCCCAGGGCAGGGACCCATTGGTCCCTGCCCTTTACCTACCTGTAACGCCCCTAAATCTAGTATTTAGGGGCACCCTGAACCTTCCTTCCTTAGATTCCCGCAACCTAAGAAGAAAAAGGACGAAAGAAGACGCCCAGCAGAGGAGACTGCAGAGAACAACTGACTTGGCCCCAGCCCTACCGGCCCGTCTGCAGTTTCCAGAGATCCTGCGCCAAAAATAGTCTTGTCCTGCAGCCAGCGACCTCCAGAACCCCAGGGAGGACTGACTGCCTTCAACAAAGACCGGATCTCCTGTGAACAGCAGCTCTGTTCAAAAGAAACACCAAACAAAGACTCCGAGCCTGCTGAGGAGAAAGAAACCCGACGCCTGGAACCACCACTGCACCCGTCGCCTACAGCCCGAGTTCAAGTGGCCCACCGGTCCCAGCGAGGTCCCCCAGCTCTCCAGAGTCCGAGTCCACCGTGGGTTGACCCCTCCAGGACTCCCCGACGTCGCCTGCAGCCTCTGCACGGAGAACCCCCAACCGCGAGTGGCCCGGTAAGGTGAAATCCGACCTCAAAGACACCCCTGCATCCAGACGCCCTGCGCCCTGGAGAAAGGAACCCGAGGTGCACCTACGTCCCCGAGCCCTCCAACTTACCTGCCCAGCTGTTGGTTCCTCCTGGAAGTCTTCCTGGACCGAGCCTGCAGCTGAAAACCAAAACCGAAAATTTCCATTGAAATCAACAGGGCACCCGACCTCAAAACAGCACTCTGCACCCGGCCGCCCTAGTGCCGCTGAGGGTGCCTCTTTGGTGCTAACTTGGTCCCCAACGTGCCCTGAGCTTAACCCTAGGAGCTTTGCTCCCACAACCCCGTGGCCTGCTTGCCAGCCGCCACCAACCGGAGTCCCCCTATCCTCCATAGGATAACATTGGGCCTCAACACTCTGCACCCGGCCGCCCTAGTGCCGCTGAGGGTGCAACAACAGTGCATCACTGACCCTGGGAGACCCCTGAGTCTAACCCCAGAACCCTAACTCAAAAGACCGATTACTTACCTCGAGACCGATAACTCATTTTTCCTCATAGGATAACATGGACACTTTTTCTTCCAAAAAGTTTCTAAGTGTCGACTTTTGAAAACAAGAATATTCTTTAAAAATCGTACAGACTACCAAAACGTAATTACTTACCTGTTTTAAGTAAATGTCCCAGGGCTGAACCTAGGAGTCCAGCACTGGATTACAAAAGTAACGTTAAAAGTAACTTACCGGCGAATTGAATTTTCTTACATAGGGATCCATTGACTGGTTTTCTGTGAAATTTCTTCTAAGTGTCCACTTTTGAAATACCAAAATATTGCTTAAAAATCACAACAGTAACGAATTCCGAATTACTCACCTACTATCAGGAGAGACCTCAGTACTGCATCTTTTAGTCCAGTACCGACCATGAAAAGTAATTTTTACCGTACTTACCAGTAACTGGAAATTCCTCTCATAGGATATCATTGCCTGCTTTTTGTTGAAAAAGTTTCTAAGTGTCGATTTCTGAATCATACAAATATTCTTTAAAAATCGTACAAACTACAAAAACGTAATTACTTACCTGTTTTAAGTAAATGTCCCAGTGCTGAACCTAGGAGTCCAGCACTGGATTACAAAAGTAACGTAAACATACTTTGCTTGCAAACTGTATTTCCTTCCCTAGGATAACATTGGTAATTTTACCCAGAAAAGTTTCTAAGTGTCAACTTTTGAAATACAGTAATATTCCTCAAAAATCACTACCATAACCAAAACGCTTTTTCTCACCTGTTTACAGGAAGTGTCCCGGGACTGAATCCAAGATCCAGTCCCGTGGTTAGAAAAAGTAATCCAAAAAGTAATCTATTGCATTTAGCCAGAAATTTCCATTGAGCTCAATGTATAATTGTGTTTAAAATTGTGTTGCATATTGCAACAACTGTAACTATTGCATTCAAAAGTCTATTGCCAATTGAACAGTAGTTAACTAAAGCATCTCATTCTGAGAAAGTATATTTTGACACCCATTGTTGGTTCTAAAATAAAACAACTATATTTTTATATACAAACCATTGGCCTAGAGTTCAGTTCTTGAGTGTGTGGCTTCATTTGCTGACTGAGTGTGTACAACAAATGCTTTACACTGTCCTCTGATACTGCCTTACTGCTCGACCAAGCTACCACTTTAGAGAGTAAGGTTATATCTAACTTTAGCCTCTGCCAAACCTCTGGGGACTGTGGACTCTGTGCACACTGAACCTTACTTTGGTGCAGTATATACAGAGCCACTTTCTTACATTGGTGGATCAGCGGTGGGATACAAACTTGCATTGTTGGACTACTTGGTTACCATCTGATCACACGACAGAACTCTTAAATTGCCTTTAGAATTCTGATTTTTTCAAATTGGCATTTTTTACCAAATTACTAAAAGTCTTGTTAGGGCCTTGCTTAAGTCCCTTTAAAATTGTAGAAAATAAAAAGTCACTATAGTCAAGGGTAGAGGGGTTAGAACTTTTTGTTAGAATGTCTCAAGAAAACAACCCAGCTATTAGTGAAAATAATAATGACATACAGGACATGGTTGAGGAGCTCGACCTCACCCCTTATCTTCATTTGTCTTTCAAAGAGATAAGGTCCTTATGTAAACTTAAAAATATACCAATGGGCCAGCATCCAACCAAACAAGGGCTCCAGGAGCTCCTGGCTGAGTATGCTAAGGCCCACCCCTCTGAGCATGGTGATGACCACGCAGAGGAGGAAAGGAGTGAGGAGGATGGGGATGGTAACCCACCTCCACCACTTCCTAGGGAAGACAGGGTCACTGCACCCTTATTTCCAAGAGTAAACCTCTGGGGACCTAGGGGCCACCTAGGTGGTTCAGGTCCCAGAGAGGACACTGAGGATAGCCTTAGTGAGGAGGACCACCTTTTAGCAAGGTTGGCCAAAAGACTGGACCTAGAGACCAGACTCCTGGCTCTAGAGAAGGAAAGACAGGAGATGGGTTTAGCACCCATCAATGGTGGCAGCAATACTAAAACTAAGGATAGGGAGGAAACTTCTGATCCTAAAATCCCCAAAGGGATTGTCCCTAAATTTGAGGAAGGCGATGACATCACCAAATGGTTCACAGCCTTTGAGAGGGCTTGTGAAATAAGAAAAGTAAAGAAACCTCTCTGGGGGGCACTCCTGTGGGAACTGTTCTCTGGTAACTGCAGAGACAGGCTTCTGACCCTCTCTGGGCCAGATGCAGGGTCCTATGACCTCATGAAGAATACTCTGATTGAGGGATTTGGGCTCACTACTGAGGAGTATAGAATTAGATTCAGGGGGCTCACAAAACCCAGACCCAGTCCTGGATTGACTTCGTAGACTACTCAGTAAAGACACTGGATGGTTGGTTAGCTGGACATAATGTGCAGGATTTTCCTGGACTTTACAATTTGTTTATGAAGGAACACATACTAAGTAATTGCACAAACGAAAAGTTGCATCAGCATTTGGTAGACCTAGGTCTAATTTCTCCCCAAGAATTGGGAAAGAAGGCAGACCACTGGGTCAGAACAAGGGTAACTAGGACATCCACTGGGGGTGACCAAAAGAAAGGGGTCACAAAGCCTCCCCAGAAGAAAGATAGTGAACCCCTTAAGGATAAAAGTAAGGAGTCCCAGGCAGCCCCCAAAAACCTGTCCAGGAGGGTGGGCCCAAAGACACCTCACAAACTAAACCAGGGTACCAAGGTAAGAATTGGGATCCCAACAGAATATGGTGTCACAACTGTCAGAAGTCAGGACACCACACCAAGGACCCTAGCTGTCCTAAAAACAAGATCCCTAGTACAGCCCCAGGGGTGACTAGTGTAGCCCCAGGAGTTGCCAGTGTAGCTCTGGAGGAAGGGTCCTCAGATGAGGAAGTCCTCCTAGCTTTCAACTGGAAAATGGGCCCAAGAGGTAAGCTGGAGATCCCAGAGGGAGTAGACACTTCCACCGCCTACTGGTGAATGGAATCCCAGCCACTGCCCTGAGAGATACCTGTGCCAGTCACACTGTGGTGCATGACAGGTTGGTACTCCCACACCAGTATGTCCCAGGGGAATCAAGGAGAGTAAGGGCTGTCCCAGGGGAGTCACTGTTAGGCCTGTGGCTGTAGTGCCCCTAGTCATAGCTGGGTCCCTTAGATGGAGAAAGGTGGTAGTCAGTAAAGACCTCCCCTTGATTGTCTCCTGGGGAATGACCACTTAGAGGTGGACCTGAGCCAAAGAGAGGCACTGGCCCAATGCCAGGCCTCACCCAAGAAACCTGGGGGGCTCAACCTGCAGTCAGTGCAGCTGAGCCCCAAAAGAGTAAAAAGGAACAGGGTAGGAAAGGTGGGCAACTGTTAGCCACAGTCCCAGAGGGCCAGGGAGATTCTATCCCAGTGAGGGAAAACTCCAGAAGTGGCCCTGGTAAAGCCCCCTAGCCAACAAGAAGACCTGACTAGTCAGGCAACTGTCCAGCCTGAGTTGGTGGCTCCTCAGCTGGCAGAACAAAGGGTGGAGGAAGGGTGCTCACTACAAAGTTTAGTGACCCCCCACCCTAAAGCAACAGGCAGACAGCCAGGACCCAAAGAAACCTGTAAGATAGCCCCTTCACTTGCCAGACAGGAGCTAAAGGTGTGGTTCTGGGCACTGACAGCTGTCAGCAGCCTCTGCTGGGTGTTAGCCTTCATGGCAGCCCTATCCTTGGCATGGTGGCCTAACCCCTGCCAAATAACAAGCTAGGCCCCCTGACCCTATTGGTCATGGTGGGGTTGCTCAAACTGTGGGTGACCTCTGTGGGTAAGCTGGGCTTTGCCCTGGCTAAGTTAGGACTTTGCAGAGGTGGGCACCTCTGAACCCAAACTTAAAAGATGGGGTGAAGACACTAAAGAGCAAGGAGAGGAGCTTTGGGAATTAGGTCCTGAAACTGATGAGGTAGGCCAGCTCCCCAAAGGGACTGACCTGGACAGAAGGATATAAGGCGGAGTAGGCCCTGCAACTTTCAAACCACTTCCCCAACTCTTCCTCGCCTGAAAGACTAGACAGGCTCTCCCAGCGTTGGCTGAGTCTCCTGGCCTTTGGGCTGGGGGGCTTGTGTAGGAAAGTGGGTTTCTGTTGCAGTAACCCCCCACTTTTGCCTGATAACTGATGCACTTTTCCTTGGTGTGCCCTGGATCCCTGCCAATCAGGTACCCAGGGCCTGTGTTCCTTCCCTAAAAACTGTACTCAGCCTAAACCCAATTGGCATCTCTGGCCACAGGTAAGCCCCTGGTAAATGGTACCCTAGGTACCCAGGGCACTGTGACCAGAGAAGACCCCTAAGGGCTGCAGCACTTATTGTGCCACCCTTAGAGGCCCTGTACCCTGACACACACACACTGCCCTTGCAGGCTGAGTGTCTTGGTGCAGAACAAAACAGAGAGTCGACATGGCACACATCCCTGTGTGCCATGCCCACTAAACACACTGCCCTGGCATACCTCAGTCACCCCTCTAGCTGGGTGCCCTATGCCAGTGGTGAGGGCACAGGTGCATGAGCCCTGTGCCCCTACAGTACCCAGGCCCATTCCTGGGCACTGTAAGTGCAGGGCTGCCATTCCGAGTATATGGTGCTGGGAGGTCGTCAGCACGTACTCCACAGCACCATGATGGCTGCACTGAAGACTGAGAAGTTTGGTATCAAACTCCTCAGCACAGTACACCCACACTGATGCCAGTGTGGGATTTACTGTAAAATGCACGTCAGAGGGCAACTTAGAGTTACCCCCTAAACCTAACCTACAATCCACGTCTTGTCTGAGGGGCTGCCTAGGCTGCCACACAGCAGACATGTTGCTGGACCCCTGGGTAGAGAGCCATCCGCTCTCCCGGGCCTGCAACAATGCACGTCCTGGGTGAGGTGCTAGGCCCCCTCCCCCAGGATGGGCAGGGGAAGCTTCAAAGGCATTCCGCCTTTGTGAGCTTCCCCAGACCACTTGCTGTACTCAGCAACTGGTCCCCACCGGTTCCTCCCCCATCCTGGTGGGAAGACTGGAGGGAAACACCAAGGGAGGAAAGGGGTGTGCCACCCTCTGCCAACCCCACCCCTCAGGTGGGGGAGGCGAGGTGAAGCACATCTCCGGGCTCTCGCCATCTTGAAGATGGGGAGCCCTGCCCAATCAGGACTAGGCTCCTGCCCCCCTCCCACAGGAGAGTGGCAGGATAGGGGGTGTACCCACCCCAGGGCAGGGACCCATTGGTCCCTGCCCTTTACCTACCTGTAACGCCCCTAAATCTAGTATTTAGGGGCACCCTGAACCTTCCTTCCTTAGATTCCCGCAACCTAAGAAGAAAAAGGACGAAAGAAGACGCCCAGCAGAGGAGACTGCAGAGAACAACTGACTTGGCCCCAGCCCTACCGGCCCGTCTGCAGTTTCCAGAGATCCTGCGCCAAAAATAGTCTTGTCCTGCAGCCAGCGACCTCAGAACCCCAGGGAGGACTGACTGCCTTCAACAAAGACCGGATCTCCTGTGAACAGCAGCTCTGTTCAAAAGAAACACCAAACAAAGACTCCGAGCCTGCTGAGGAGAAAGAAACCCGACGCCTGGAACCACCACTGCACCCGTCGCCTACAGCCCGAGTTCAAGTGGCCCACCGGTCCCAGCGAGGTCCCCCAGCTCTCCAGAGTCCGAGTCCACCGTGGGTTGACCCCTCCAGGACTCCCCGACGTCGCCTGCAGCCTCTGCACGGAGAACCCCCAACCGCGAGTGGCCCGGTAAGGTGAAATCCGACCTCAAAAGACACCCCTGCATCCAGACGCCCTGCGCCCTGGAGAAAGGAACCCGAGGTGCACCTACGTCCCCGAGCCCTCCAACTTACCTGCCCAGCTGTTGGTTCCTCCTGGAAGTCTTCCTGGACCGAGCCTGCAGCTGAAAACCAAAACCGAAAATTTCCATTGAAATCAACAGGGCACCCGACCTCAAAACAGCACTCTGCACCCGGCCGCCCTAGTGCCGCTGAGGGTGCCTCTTTGGTGCTAACTTGGTCCCCAACGTGCCCTGAGCTTAACCCTAGGAGCTTTGCTCCCACAACCCCGTGGCCTGCTTGCCAGCCGCCACCAACCGGAGTCCCCCTATCCTCCATAGGATAACATTGGGCCTCAACACTCTGCACCCGGCCGCCCTAGTGCCGCTGAGGGTGCAACAACAGTGCATCACTGACCCTGGGAGACCCCTGAGTCTAACCCCAGAACCCTAACTCAAAAGACCGATTACTTACCTCGAGACCGATAACTCATTTTTCCTCATAGGATAACATGGACACTTTTTCTTCCAAAAAGTTTCTAAGTGTCGACTTTTGAAAACAAGAATATTCTTTAAAAATCGTACAGACTACCAAAACGTAATTACTTACCTGTTTTAAGTAAATGTCCCAGGGCTGAACCTAGGAGTCCAGCACTGGATTACAAAAGTAACGTTAAAAGTAACTTACCGGCGAATTGAATTTTCTTACATAGGGATCCATTGACTGGTTTTCTGTGAAATTTCTTCTAAGTGTCCACTTTTGAAATACCAAAATATTGCTTAAAAATCACAACAGTAACGAATTCCGAATTACTCACCTACTATCAGGAGAGACCTCAGTACTGCATCTTTTAGTCCAGTACCGACCATGAAAAGTAATTTTTACCGTACTTACCAGTAACTGGAAATTCCTCTCATAGGATATCATTGCCTGCTTTTTGTTGAAAAAGTTTCTAAGTGTCGATTTCTGAATCATACAAATATTCTTTAAAAATCGTACAAACTACAAAAACGTAATTACTTACCTGTTTTAAGTAAATGTCCCAGTGCTGAACCTAGGAGTCCAGCACTGGATTACAAAAGTAACGTAAACATACTTTGCTTGCAAACTGTATTTCCTTCCCTAGGATAACATTGGTAATTTTACCCAGAAAAGTTTCTAAGTGTCAACTTTTGAAATACAGTAATATTCCTCAAAAATCACTACCATAACCAAAACGCTTTTTCTCACCTGTTTACAGGAAGTGTCCCGGGACTGAATCCAAGATCCAGTCCCGTGGTTAGAAAAAGTAATCCAAAAAGTAATCTATTGCATTTAGCCAGAAATTTCCATTGAGCTCAATGTATAATTGTGTTTAAAATTGTGTTGCATATTGCAACAACTGTAACTATTGCATTCAAAAGTCTATTGCCAATTGAACAGTAGTTAACTAAAGCATCTCATTCTGAGAAAGTATATTTTGACACCCATTGTTGGTTCTAAAATAAAACAACTATATTTTTATATACAAACCATTGGCCTAGAGTTCAGTTCTTGAGTGTGTGGCTTCATTTGCTGACTGAGTGTGTACAACAAATGCTTTACACTGTCCTCTGATACTGCCTTACTGCTCGACCAAGCTACCACTTTAGAGAGTAAGGTTATATCTAACTTTAGCCTCTGCCAAACCTCTGGGGACTGTGGACTCTGTGCACACTGAACCTTACTTTGGTGCAGTATATACAGAGCCACTTTCTTACAGGGACATTTGGGACCCAAGGTCTCATCGGCGCCGGAACCGGCGTCGAGCGACGTCGGTCCGGGTCCATGTCCGGAGCCGGAAGGAACTGGGGGACGACGCCGCCCGGAGCCCCAGGCGGCGTCGAGAACGGCACCGGAGACATCGGCGCCGGCGGAGGTGTCGTTAGGTCGACCGGCGTCGATGGGGGTTGTGGAGCCGGGATCGAGGCCGGGGCCGGAGCCGGGATCGAGGCTGGAGGCACGGGCGACGCCGGGACCGGAGCCGACGCCGGAGCAACCCCATCAGGGCCCGCGGGGCCCGAAGGCGCACCGGAGGGACCTTGAGGCCCGAAGAGGCGGGCCATGGCCGACAGGAATTCCTGCACTTGGGCCGGATCCGCCCCCGAACCCGGGAAGGACGGGTATTGCGGGGGCGACTCCACAGGCACGTCCGGGGCCGCGGACGGTGCCGGGAGGGGCCTCAGCCGAGTCGCGAGACCGGCGAGGCGAAGTCCTAGAGCGACGATGCTTTTTGGACTTCTTGTGTTTTGACTTACCGGACGAAGAAGACTTCGATGCCGACGACCGGTGTGGACTCCGCGATCGACCCCTGGACCTCTCACGCGACCGGGGCTTCCGCGGAGCCGAGATGCCGGGCCTCGAGGAGCTTTCGAGACCGCTCTCGCAAAGCTTTCGGGTGGAGGGCCTGGCAGTCGGAACAAGACTCCGTGTCGTGGCCTCGGCCGAGGCAGAAGAGACACTCCCAATGCGGGTCCGTGACGGACATCATCCGAGCACAGGCGCCGCAACGTTTAAACCCGGGCATCCCTACGACACCTTGAAGTCGATGGAGAAAACCAGTGAAAAAATCACCAAAAAGCTTGGTCAAAAAATGACCAGGGCACTGCTCTTCCCGGATCTGCGCTTGCTGGCGCGGAAAAAAGAAGAACTGTCGTCAGCGCGCAGGGGCGGCGCCTAAGTACTGCCCGCGACGTCATCCCGGCGATCACGACGCAGACGACGGACGCGGAGCCGCACGACGCCGCCTACCGACGCGCAAGGGTACTGCTACGCAAAAAACTTTCCGGATCCAGCCTGACGCCTGGGGATATTCTAAGGTAAGGAATCTGTCACCAACGTGTCTCTTTCAGATATATGTAACGTATCCATGTGAAACATTTTATACTTAAGCTTTTATTGGCATTTGGGAAAGTGGATTATTATGTGGTGCAGTTGTGAGACCTCACCATGTAATAATGCAACAATCTCCATCAGGTCCAGTTAGGTTCTATAATAAAACCCTTAGCTCAGTCCAGGTTAGCTGTGGCACCGAGCAGTCAGGCTTAATCAAAGGAACACATGTAAATCATTTAGAAGTACCAAAATAGTCAATAAGTAAGAAACCCAACTCAAGAAAAATCTGACACAAATCTGTAAAAATAGAGTATATTTTTAGCTTAGGTAGACAACAAAATGCACAAGTTACTAACTTGTGTAACGATATATCTGTAAGAGACAGTAGTTAGTGACAGATTCCTTACCTTAGAATATCCCCAGGCGTCAGGCTGGATCCGGAAAGTTTTTGCGTAGCAGTACCCTTGCGCGTCGGTAGGCGGCGTCGTGCGGCTCCGCGTCCGTCGTCGGCGTCGTGATCGCCGGGATGACGTCGCGGGCAGTACTTAGACGCCGCCCCTGCGCGCTGACGTCAGTTCTGTACACGACTTTCCGCGCCAGGAACGCAGAGCCATGCAAGAAGCTGACATAGGTGTCTGAAAAATACTAGGGCCCTGAAAGGGATGTCCTTAACCCTAGAAATCAGTTCGCAGAACGGGGAGGATGGGTGGGGCGGTAAGGAATCTGTCACTAACTACTGTCTCTTACAGATATATCGTTACACAAGTTAGTAACTTGTGCATCTGAAAGAGACACGTTAGTGACAGATTCCTTACCTTAGAATAGATACCCCAGCAATACCAACCCCGGTGGTGGGTCTGCGAACAAAGATCAGACAAGGAAGTCCTGGAGGACAGAACGGCCAAAGAAGCCGTCCCTCCGGACCTGACTGTCAAGGCAGTAATGCTTTGTAAACGTGTGCAGCGAGGCCCACGTAGCTGCCTGACAGATAACCGGCAGCGGAACACCGCGGCCCAAGGCCGTGGTAGCAGCCGTTGCCCTGGTGGAATGGGCACGCAGCCCAACAGGAGGCTCCTTTTTAGCCAAAGAATAGCAGGTCTTGATGCACAAGGTAACCCAGCGGGAGATGGTCCTCTTGTGCACCGCCCGACCTTTTTGGCGCCCACGTAGCCAATAAAGAGCTGGTCATCCACCCGGAAGTGTTTTGTGCGGTCAATATAGAAGGAGAGCGCACGTTTTGGGTCCAGACGGTGGAGCCTCTCTTCCTCTCTGGAAGGATGCGGAGGCGGAAAGAAGGTGGGCAAAGTGATGGTCTGCCCAATGTGGAAAGCAGTAACCACCTTTGGCAAGAAGGACGGACGCGTCCGAAGAACAACCTTGTCTGGATGAACAGACAGAAAGGGAGGTTTGCAAGATAGAGCCTGGAGCTCACTCACCCGCCGAGCGGAGGTGATGGCCACCAGAAAGGCTGTCTTCAGAGTCAGAAGACGAAGAGGACAGTTATGTAGAGGCTCAAAGGGAGCGCACATTAAAAAGGTAAGAACCAAGTTTAAGTCCCACTGAGGCATCACAAACGGAACAGGAGGGAAGAGGTGAGTAATGCCTTTTAAGAACCTGTTAACAACAGGGGACTTGAAAAGGGAGGGCTGATCAGGGAGCCTGAGGAAGGCCGAGATAGCACAAAGATAACCCTTGATGGTACCCAGGGCAGAACCCTGTTGGGCCAGAGAGAGAAGGAACAGAAGGACCTCAGAAAGAGGGGCAGAAAGGGGATCCACAGCCTTTGCTGTGCACCATGCCACAAATTTGTTCCACCTGCAGGCGTATACCACCTTAGTGGAGGGACGCCTGGCTGCCAGAATCACATCACAAACTTCGGGAGGCAAGTCGAAAGGAATCAACTGCCGCCGCTCAATCTCCACGCAAGCAGGTGTAGACTGGACAGGTTCGGGTGGAGGACCGTCCCCTGCTGCTGCGACAGAAGATCCTCCCGAAGAGGCAGACGGATCGGGGATCTACGCTCATATTGAGTAGCTCGGGATACCAAACTCTTCGAGCCCAGTCCGGAGCCACAAGAATGACTTGGGCCCGGTCGTGCCGAATCTTCTTCAACACTCTGGGTAGAAGTGGTATAGGCGGAAAGGCGTACAATAGACCGCAACTCCACTCGTGACGAAAAGCGTCGCCGAGCGAGTGCCGCCTTGGAAATTCCAACGCGCAGAACTGATGACATTGCGCGTTCTCTTCGGTGGCGAATAGATCTAACCAAGGCTCTCCCCACTGTAGAAAGAGTCCTTGCGCCACTTCCGAGTGAAGACGCCATTCGAGATCCATCATGCACCTGCGGCTGGAGTTCGTCCGCCCTGGCGTTCAGGGAACCTGCCAGGTGTTGAACCACCAGGAACATGCCCTGGTGTTCCAGCCATGTCCAGAGGCGCAGAGCCTCCTGACAAAGGGTCCACGACCCCACCCCGCCTTGTTTGTTGCAGTACCACATGGCAGTGGTGTTGTCTGTGAACACCTGCACTACCTTCCCTTTGACAGAGGGAAGGAATGCCTTGAGTGCAAGTCGGATCGCCCGGAGCTCCAGAAGGTTGATATGGAGCCGGGACTCCGCCCGGAGACCAGAGGCCTCTGATCTCCGCCTCTCCCATGTGACCGCCCCATCCCAGAAGGGACGCGTCCGTCACAACTGTGTGCTCTGGCTGGGGAAGGGAGAGGGATCTGCCCATGACCCATTGCCGGTTCGAGAGCCACCACTGCAACTGTTTTGCAGTCCCCTCCGAGATCTGGACGTGATCGGACAGGTCGCCCTGGTGCTGCGCCCACTGGAACTTCAGGTCCCACTGCAGAGCCCGCATATGCCATCTGGCATGAGTGACCAGCAGGATGCAGGAGGCCATGAGGCCCAGCAGCCTCAGGGTCATCCGTACCGAAACCCAGGATAAGGGCTGAAAGATCGGAATCATAGCCTGAATATCCCGGACTCGCCGTTCGGGAGGATAGGCCCGAAACTGCGTCGTGTCCAGAACTGCTCCGATGAAAAGGAGCTGTGGAGAAGGAATCAGATGCGACTTTGGCACATTGATGGAGAACCCCAGCGAGTGCAGGAGTTCGGCCGTAGTCTGGAGGTGGGAGACAACTGCCTGGGACGAGCCCGCCTTCAGCAGCCAGTCGTCGAGGTAGGGGAAGACTGAAACCCCTGCCCGGCGCAGATGAGCTGCGACCACCGCCATCACTTTCGTGAACACCCGAGGGGGCACTGGTAAGGCCAAAGGGGAGCACGGTGAACTGAAAATGCTCGAGGCCTACCGTGAACCGAAGGTAACGCCGGTGGGCCGGCAGGACGGGGATGTGGAAATAGGCGTCCTGCAAGTCCAACGCTACCAACCAGTCTCCGGGGTCGAGGGCAGTCAAGACCTGAGCTAGGGTGAGCATCTTGAACTTCTCCTTCCGGAGGAAGCGATTGACGTTCCGGAGGTCCAAGATAGGACGCATGTCCTCCTTGTCCTTTTTGGGCACCAGAAAGTAGTGGGAGTAGCAACCACGCCCTACTTCTGGGGTCGGAACATGCTCGATGGCCCTCTTGGCCAAGAGGGCCGTGACTTCCTTCTGTAGAAGCACCAAGTGATCCCCTGACATGCGGTGGAATTGAGGTGGCATGGCTGGGGGGGTGGTCTCGAAGGGGAGGAGTAGCCCCTTCGGACAATGTCCAAGACCCACTTGTCCGAGGTGATGGGACGCCAGTGGTGAAGGTGATGGCGGACCCTGCCCCCGACTGGCGTGCTGTGCACCTGAAAGGAGGGACTAGGAGGGCTTGGAGGCCGCGGACGGGTTGGAGGTGGTGGCCTGACCCGCACGCTGGTTGCCCGAACCGCCACGGCGGTATCCACGTCCTCGGCCACGCGAAGGCGCTTGCTGCGCGGGCCGTTGGCCGGGCTGTGGACGTGACTGGGCGCCCCTTCCGTGGCCACGAAAGGGGCGAAAAGCAGACGTTTGCGTAGGGCGCACAACAGCAAGGCCCAGGGACTTAGCAGTAGCCCGTGAATCCTTGAAACGCTCCAGCGCATGGTCCGCCTTTGAACCAAAGAGACCGACTCCATCAAAGGGCATGTCCATGAGAGTATTCTGGACATCCCCTGAAAAACCAGTGGTTCTCAGCCAGGCGTGGCGACGCAGCGCCACCGTCGTTGCAAGCGATCTGCCCAGCGAGTCGGCGGTATCAAGGCCACAGCGGATGGTATACTTAGCCGCATCACGCCCTTCCGCAATAGCGCGGGTAAGCAGTGTCTGGACCTCCTCAGAACACTGCGGCAAAACATCAGCCACCGAATCCCACAGGGAGTGGGTGTATCGGCCCAAGAGGCAAGCGGTATTAACAGACCGCAAGCCAGCACTGGAGGAAGAGAAAGCCTTCTTCCCAAAGTGATCCAGGCGCTTGGATTCCCTATCCGGAGGGGCGGTAGGGAAGGCTGTTTGGGAGGCAGAGGCTTGGACAACCAAGCTCTCAGGGGTGGGGTGTTGGGAGAGAAACAGGGGGTCGCCCGGAGCCGGGCGATGGCGTCGGAGCCACGTTCCTATCCACAGGAGCCCCTGTGGTGGGTTTGGACCAGGCACCCAAAGAACGTCAGTGAGTGCATCGTTGAACGGCAGCACAGGCTCCGAAGAGGAGGCCGCCGGCTGAAGCACTTCAGTCAGGAGGTTAGTCCTGACGGCCACTGTAGGCAACTGGAGATTTAAGGCTCCAGCAGCTCTACGCAACACCGTTGCAAAATTAGCCCCCTCCTCCGTTGCCACGGGAGGAGACAGCATGCCAGAGTCGGGGAGGTATCCAGCCCACTGGCATCCCCAAGTTCCTCAACCCAGTCCGGGTCAAACTCGCACTGTTGTGTGAGAGGGTCGTCAGACCCCTCCCAGCTCTCCTGGTCCTCCTCAGGTTGAAAAGATGGAGGAGGAGGGACATAAGGGACCCAAGGCCTCATCGGCGCCGGAACCGGCGTCGAGGCGGCGCCGGTCCGGCTCCATGTCCGGACCCGGGGAGAACCGGGGAGCGACGCCGCCCGGAGCCCCGGACGGCGTCGGAAGCGGCACCGGGGACATCGGCGTCGGCGGAGCGTGGTTAGAGTCAACCGGCGTCGATGGAGGTTGCGGCACCACCGGAACCGGGGTCGAGGCCGGGGCCGGAGCCGAGGCCGGGACGAAGGCTGGTGGGACAGGCGACGCCGGGACCGGAGTCGACGGCGACGCCGGAGCAACCCTATCTGGGCCCGCGGGGCCCGAAGGCGCACGGAGGGACCTTGAGGCCCGAAGAGGCGGGCCATGGCCGACAGGAATTTCTGTACTTCGGCCGGAGTCGCCCCCGAACCCGGGAAGGACGGGTAATGCGGGGGCAGCTCGACAGGCACGTCCGGGGCCGCGGGGCGGGGACGGTGCCGACAGGGACCTCAGCCGAGTCGCGCGACCGGCGGGCGAAGTCTTAGAGCGATGACGCCGCTTAGACTTCTTGTGCTTCGACTTACCGGAGGAGCGCGAAGACTTGGATTCCGACGAACGGCGGGGACTCCGCGTCCGGCCCCTCGACCTCTCCCGGGACCGGGAGCTTGCTGCGGCGCGGAGCCGACTGCCGGACTTCAAGGAGCTTTCGAGACCGCTCTCGCAAAGCCTTCGGATGAAGTTTCCGGCAGTCAGGGCACGACTTCGTGTCGTGGCCTCGGCCGAGGCAGAAGAGACACTCGAGGTGGGGGTCCGTGATGGACATCATACGACCACATACCTCGCAGGGCTTAAAGCCGGGCATCCCTACGACACCTTAGGAGTCGTGAAGACTCGTTGAAGAGAACAGTGAAAAATTTCACAAAAAGATAGTCAAAAAGTGACTAGGGCACTGCTCTTCCCGGATCTGCGCTTACTGGCGCGGAAAAAGAAGAACTGACGTCAGCGCGCAGGGGCGGCGTCTAAGTACTGCCCGCGACGTCATCCCGGCGATCACGACGCCGACGACGGACGCGGAGCCGCACGACGCCGCCTACCGACGCGCAAGGGTACTGCTACGCAAAAAACTTTCCGGATCCAGCCTGACGCCTGGGGATATTCTAAGGTAAGGAATCTGTCACTAACGTGTCTCTTTCAGATGACAAATCTAGCAATGAAACGGAAGAAATCACTGTATTTCAATCTTCAGAATGCAATTATTCATTGCAAGAAGCTTAGCGGTTTTCAGCCAATGGGCTAGAATGGTTACTAAAACTCCTCTGGATAGGGCACAACAGGTTCGGAGCCAGTCACAGTGATCACTCAGGTCCAGGGCGGCAGTTACCGGTCAGGTCCAACAGTCTCAGGGTCTTTCCTGTATCTTTACGTTTAAATCTGTTTTATTGTCGCATTGCATGTCAAATTAACAATACACATCATAAGAGGAGCCTCTCCGTTTCACATTGTAATCATGCAACTTTTAGACCCTTTTAAAGAAAGAAAGAAAGAAAAACAAAAGAAAAAACAAAAGAAAGAAAGAAAAAACTCTCCCTCCCATCCGGCCCAACCAGCCCAGCCCCCCCCCCCGCCAACCCCAGGACCACTTGCTATATAGTATATGATGTCGGGGTTATTATAGAATTCTTCTGGGTGCACTCTGTGATTCAAGTTGCTTCTGAGTCAGCGAGACGCAGTAACCACAAATAGCGGGGGCAGGTCAGCTCTCTAAATTCCTTAGTTAGTAAGGCTATGAAGGGGCGCCAAGAGGTTCTGAATGTTTCGCCCCGGATGTGAGTGTAAGGGTAAGTTTTTCCATCCCCAATATGTCCCATAGCCCTCGGAGCCAGGCCGCGTGAATCGGAGCAGTGGGTGTTCCCCATAGGGCCAGGATGGTCTGATGAGCGGCCCTCAGCGCTATACTAATCTGGCACCCTCTGCGGGATGAGAGAGGGTAAGTGAGAGGGTTAGGGAGGCCTAGTAAAGTGTGTGATGGAAATCTGGGTGGAAAAGTGAGTGTCAATGTCGTCCAGTACCGAAGCCCAGAAAACTGACTCCCGGGCAGTCCCAGAGTAGGTATGTGAGTGTACCTTTTGCCCCACACTGACGCCAGCAATAGTCACTGCGGGCCGGACTCCCCAGATGGAGTCGCACCGGAGTTAGGTACCAGTAGGAAATGAGTTTAATGGCCGTTTCAGTGCTCACTATGTTGAAGGTGGTGTGTGGAACTCGATGGTATATTTAGTGCCATTCCTTCGGGGAGAGTTGGCGGTCAATTTCAGATTCCCAGCGCTTCTGGGAGGGGGATTTACCCTGATCGGGCTAGGCTGGTGCAGAACGTATAACTCCGAAATGAGGTGTTTGTTTGTTTGTCTAAGAGCCATTTCTCGTAGGGTGTCTGCATCCTCCCCGCGGCATCGAAGGATTTGTTAACCAATGTCTGATTTGGAAATATCAAAAGAGTTCGGTTTCGGGGATAGCATAATCTGTCCTTAAAGCGTCAAAGGAGACAAGCCCTTCCTGATCGAAAAAGTGTCCTTTCGCCTTGCAGGGCGCCTCCCGCCATACCCGAAATGATGCTCCCAGTCCAGGTGTGAAGTCAAGGTTGTCAGCAATCGGAGTCAGGGGGACGGCAGGGTGGTCAGTCTCCCGCCGCGTGCGCATCCGTCCCACACCCTTATTAAAGTGTGTGTTATGGGTGAGATGTATAGGCTGGGTGCTCGGTGAGCTTGTGGCAGAAACTGGACCTTTGCCAACGAGGTACCCGCCAGGGCCCTATCCATGAACAGTCAGTGCTTCTCTGACACAGCCCTGGACCATGTCACCAAATAGCGAAGCTGGGCGGCCTGATAATACTGAAGAAGGAATGGCACCCCCAGGCTACCCTCCACCGGGGGAAGCCAACTCCGCTCCCTACTCATTCTGGGCCGCTTGCCCACCCATATGAAGTGAATCAGAGCGGTCTGGAGACACAAGTTACTAACTTGTGTAACGATATATCTGTAAGAGACAGTAGTTAGTGACAGATTCCTTACCTTAGAATATCCCCAGGCGCTGCAGGATATCCGTCAGGCAGCTACGTGGGCCTCGCTGCACACGTTTACCAAGCATTACTGCCTTGACAGCCAAGTCCGGAGGGACGGCTTCTTTGGCCGTTCTGTTCTCCGAGACTTCCTTGTCTGATCTTTGTTCGCAGACCCACCACCGGGGTTGGTATTGCTGGGGTATCTATTCTAAGGTAAGGAATCTGTCACTAACGTGTCTCTTTCAGATGCACAAGTTACTAACTTGTGTAACGATATATCTGTAAGAGACAGTAGTTAGTGACAGATTCCTTACCGCCCCACCCATCCTCCCCGTTCTGCGAACTGATTTCTAGGGTTAAGGACATCCCTTTCAGGGCCCTAGTATTTTTCAGACACCTATGTCAGCTTCTTGCATGGCTCTGCGTTCCTGGCGCGGAAAGTCGTGTACAGAACTGACGTCAGCGCGCAGGGGCGGCGTCTAAGTACTGCCCGCGACGTCATCCCGGCGATCACGACGCCGACGGACGCGGAGCCGCACGACGCCGCCTACCGACGCGCAAGGGTACTGCTACGCAAAAACGTTCCGGATCCAGCCTGACGCCTGGGGAAATTCTAAGGTAAGGAATCTGTCACTAACGTGTCTCTTTCAGATGGTCGCAATCGTACGTGTGGAGTGGGGGGGTGGTGGTAGTGGTGGGGCCTGAAATAAAAAGAGGATCCTGGGTAAAGAGGTCATATTTGTGGCCGCAACCCGGCCCAGTAGGGAAAGCGGGTAGTGTCGTCATTGGTCTAATTCAGTTCGGGTTTGTCTTATTAACATTCTGTAGTTTAGGACATTTGTTTTCTCTAATGTCTGGCAGAGCTGAATGCCTAGGTAAGGGACAGAGTCGGACACCCAGCAAATCGTGTGTTCTCGCTTTAGTGTCTCCATTTTCAGAGGAGGGGGGTTTGTGAGATTAAGAGCCTGAGACTTGTGAAGATTCATTCGAAATCTGGACACCTGTCCGATCTCTGGTAATTCGTTTAAGAAGGGGGGCAGGCTCTCGACTGGGTTATCAAGCATGACAATATCATCTGCGTACAGACTGATGCGATTTTTTTCCCCTTCCAAGGGAATCCCACTAATTAGGGGGTGGTCTTGCACCTGCTGCGCAAAGGGCTCCATATAGAGAGCGAATAAGAGGGGGATAGCGGGCAGCCCTGTCGTGTGCCTCTGCATATTGGGAAGTTCTCATTGCCTAGTCCGTTAACTCTCACCGAAGCCGACGGGGTCTTGTAGCCAGCCGCTAAGGACCCAAGATAGGAATCTCTCCCTGAATCCAAAGTGCGTCGGTGTCGCCCGTAGAAAGGGCCAATGGACCCGATCGAAGGCTCTCTCAGCATCTGAGAGTAGCATACTGGAGTCGTGCCTACGGTGCGCCCTATCTATGATGTGCAGGAGTCTTTTGGTATTGTCCGCACATTGCCTCTGTTGGACGAATCCCGCTTGGTCGGGGTGTATAAGACTCTGCATCAGAGGATTGAGGCGGGCAGCGAGAATACCTGTGAGGAGCTTCGCATCCGCGTTTAATAGCGATATAGGGGATAGGGCAAAACAGTTGGTCTTTCCCGGGCTTGGGAATGACGACTATGGTCGCCTCGGACATCGAAGCCGGGAGCGAGTCAGAGACCACAATTGTATTTAAGAGCCGGGTGAGGACCGGGGCGAGCTCCCAGCAGAAGGTTTTGTAGAACCCAGAGGAAAATCCATCTGGGCCCGGGGATATCAGCGGTTTCTGCCTCGAAATAGCAGATATGACTTCTTCAACTCGTATGGGGTCATCAAGGGAGGACACTATGGAGTCCATCAGTTTGGTCACGGGAGAGTTGTGGAGATAGCGTGCTATGGCCTCGGAGGGGACAGATTGGTCTGAATATAATGTCGCATAGAAGTCCCTAAAATGGGCCGCTATGGAAGCGTCGCCCACCACCTCCTCTCCAGCCTCTGTCAGGAGGGAACTATTTCCTGTATCTTTAGACTTTATCACGGTCCGGCAAAAAAGTGGTCCTGATGCTGGGGATCCTGATGATATCGGATGCTGAAGAGGCTGCGAAGAGCGGCGAGTCTTCCTGTGGCCACTCTGAGATCCACGAGCATCAGGGTGTCTCCCACCTCAAGACTATCTCCCACGATGCACCAGTGAAGTCCAGCACAGGTCCAGTCACAACTGGTCAATTGGTTCCCCAGTTACAGCAATCTCAGGAGTTCTTTGCAGGTAAGCAAATCGTTCTTGTTGGGGGTCCAGAGTACCCACGGACTTCAGTCATGGGTCCAATGACCTTGAGGGCACCTCCTGATAGTCTGGACTCTGTCTCACAGGCTGCACTTCGGTGCCGTCCAGCAGCGTGCAGGCGTTCCTGGGCAGCAGGTCTCTCAAGGGTGCAGGAGTATTTCGCTTTTGTAGTCCTGGTGCTTAACAGGGAGCTAGCCACCTAGCCCTTGGAGTCACTTCTTTTGTTCTCGCACAAGTGGAGGATTTCTTATCCTTGAGTGGGCACAGCAGGCTCGGCCCTCTCTGTGGGTTCCCTGGGTGCAGCAGGTGTAGTCCAGTCAAGTCTTTGGTGCAGCCTCTTTCCAGTTAAGTCTTTGGTGCAGCCTTGTATTGGCAATGTGTGCCTTTGGCCAAATGTGTTTTATTGGGGCCAATCTCCTGGGGCCTGTTTGTGGTGTGACTACCTATCTGTGGGATCAATCAGGATTTTCCCTGGCTGCGTGTTTGTCTTTGGGCTTAGTGTAACCAAGCCTGTGACCTGTCAAACGGTAGGCTTGGATTTGAGTCGCAGGGCCTGTCTAACCACGCATCTCTGACTTGGGGTTGATGCAGAAGTCATCTCGGATAAATCCGACAGCAATAATACAAGTTCTTGAGTGTGAGCACATGTAACATGGCGGTAATTGATATATTTACAGATATTCTCATTATTACACGTACAGTAGATACATCATACATCAACATTGCATTCACTGGGATTGACGTCATTATGCGGGCATAAGTTACGGTGTACATTCACATTGGATTTTCTGGTATTGACATCACTGTGCGTGCATAGCTTACAGCATACATTGGCACTGCATTTACCGGTATTGACATCATTGGGAGTGCATAGATTACTGCGTACATTGATATTGCATCTACTGGTACTACCGCTGCTATGCACGCATACATCAGGGTGCACATTGCTATCGTATTTATCAGTTTCAACACCCAGTTGAATACTCACCTGTCGGATGTAATGTCCTGCCACCTCTGAAAGAAGTGGCTTATCCTGCCTCCTACTGGATTGACAGTGTGCCACTAAAGAGGAATTGTTGCCAGAGGGAGCGGGCCTGACGCTGTGAATACGATAAGCCCCTGGCATATCCACGAAAAGTGTGCAATTGTTGGAAAGGGGAGGGGACGGGTCTGCCTATAGGGTAATCTGGCAGGGCCCGAAAGGCTGGTTTGACAGGGCTGTTTGTGGGCCGTTTTTTGGCTGCTTGTGGGCCTGTTTTATGGTCTGTATGAGAAAAGGAGTATGTTGCTTACCCTGTAAGCATCTATTTGTAGCGTGTAGTGCTGCAGATTTACATGTTATGAACACTACTGCCATCTAGTGTTGGCCTCGGACTTTGCAAGTTGTTTTTCTTGAGGAAGTCTTTTTAGTGCTGGTGTAACATCTCTTCCAGTGGCAGACCTCTATTGTTACCTGTCCAGGAAGCCGTCAACATGTTTCCCTAGGTAGGCAGAAGGCAGTCTTGTGGCCAGCAAATGGTTACTGAAAAACTGGGCAATAGAGTGACAACTTTCATTAGTGTTGACTCGGTCATCAAGTCTGGCTTAATGTAACGAGTTGTTTGATGCCTTGAACTACCAACTTTTGTAGTCCCATTCAGAAGTTAGCCCAACTGAGGTGTCAGCGTGTAACTCTGTACAACGGCCAGTCTCTCGCCTAGTAAAAACAACACCTGCGAGTTTTTACTGCCAGAACATCTTAAACACATATTCTACTTTTTAACATGCTGCACCCTGCCTTAGGACTCGATAGGCCTGCAGCAGGGATGACTTATACACATTAAAAAGGGAATTTGGGCTTAGCTATTGGTTAAAATCACAACGTCGAGTTAGCTGTTCTAAAACTGCCCTTGCAGACTGAGAATCATGTTTTACCTTGTTACACTCAGGATGGCAAAAAAAAGGCTGCAATCCCTGAGGGGACACTAACTTACAGGCCTGGGGTACCTCAGGTACCATATAGTAGGGACTTAGAAGTAGGTTAGGGTCAGAGCGCATTCACTGAGTTTCAGAGCCATTACACCAGTGCTTAGTAGTCAAAACTGTGCAAGAAGTGGGGTTGGAACCTGCAAAAAGCCTGTTTCCGCACAGCCCCCTGTACCCTGGGCGTTGGTGCATTTTCATGCCTTGTGGACCCTGAGGGAGCTAGGTGGAACGTGGCTACAGATGAGGGTCACTGGGTAAGGTTTGCTTTTTATGTCAACCTTGGTGTGATGACCCGAGCCTTGACTGGCTCTTTGAAGGTTTCAGGCACTGTCTTGAGCATCTCCTTCAGCATGGGTAGGAAATGGAGGGTGCGAAGTGTTTTTGAAAGTGTTTCAACCAGGAAGTCATTGCTCTCCTGGACGATGTATATATCTACTTTATTAAAGGTAGGCGGCCATTGTATAACCTTGTGGTACGAGGCAGTTTCTTAGGTGGGGAAAGTTTTGATGAGTACAGATTAGGGTTTGCGTTGCCTGAGGGAATCAACATCAGTCATCCCACAGGTCGTCCCTGGGTTCTGGATCATGGGAGGGATAATAGGGTTCCCCTGGTACAATGGGCAGCCCTCCCTATAAAAAAAAAGTGCTGTGACTTCATTGGTGAAGCTGGAGGCGATCGTATGTATGGTGGTGGCCATGGAGGAGGAGGAGGAGGCCGAGCACCAAGGAGGCTAGTGAAACTGACCTTATGTCTTTTGTGCCTTGAGGTGTGGGTTCCAAGGCAATTTGCTCCTCAAAGGACAACTTCCACTTCCTTGGCAAGGTCTCTTGTTGCTTTAGTAGCAGCTTGGTTGACATTTTGTCAGTTTGGGTGAATGAAAAGCCACGTTTGGCAAGCATCCAACTTCTGCAAATGCTGGAAATAGACTACTCAGTCAACTGAGCCAGTGGTCGATGGCACTTTCGGCACCCGGGTTTTTTGTTTTTGTATCAATGGTGTCTTCGGCGATGATGGTGTCTTCAGCGAAGTTGAGGCCTTCTATGTCAATGTGGACTTTGGTGCCGGCTTTGGCACCACTTTCGATGCCGGAGTCAAAGAGCCAATCCAGTCCCAGGAAGGCCATGGCCTATGCGCCCAGAGAAGGGAGTGGTGTCCGCTTTGAGGGCTTCAGTTGGTGCCGACCACAGACTGAAAGCATAGGTGGACCAGCAGGCTGCTGTGGAGTTGTGGAGCTGTTGTGGAGTAGAAGGGGAGTTTTATGTACAAGATCCTCTCCCCCCCGCCCCCTCCCCTGTGTTCTGATAATTACTGCATGCTCCTTTATTATTATTTTTGTTTGTTTTTATCTTGTGAGGGCACTACAAAAACACAGACTAGAGTTATTATAACTTTGCCCTCTTTTTAACAGCGGCCCATCTCGTAGCTCCTCTCTTTGCATATGTGGCTCGGTTGATGAGTGTCTGGATAGATCTGGTTGTCCATCTACTTCAGAGCCCTTAGAAGCAGAGAATTTCTACACAGAATAGAAAATGAAGTTGAAAGCTTTCCCCACATTGCTATTGTTTTTTAATTCATTTGTTGTAGTTCAGTGAGCCAAAGTGGTTGCGGGGTGCAGAGAGCCTAAGTCTGTCTCCTCCAGCAGGTAACCTTGATTTCGCCTTTTTGCTCACTAATACACTTGGTGTCTTATGAAATGTCTATGATTGTGCTTTGGGATAGAATGTGTGCCACATAATTACTATAAGCAAAGTGTGATGATGGTGTAATAATTACCCACGTTTCTGGTGTTCGCATTTGAATACGGCCAGCATAGCCATCTTGTTTTACATGTGTGGTATAAATATTTCCAGAACGACTTGTATGAATACTTGGTCCTGAAGAATGCCTATGAACTCCGAGTGGAGTCTCACAAAGGCAGAAACATGATGACCTTTAAGGGGGTATATTTGTTTTGAACCTCCCGTCTTCTTATTTTTAATCCTATCCAAGGACACTACTGAATAAATAAATTGAGCCCTTAAGATAGATCACACACTTTTTCACTGCACTCTGCCCCTCACTCACCTAAACCACGTTGTGACATCCCTTTGCCTGAAAACACCTCAGCTCCTCTCTACCCACTACACTAGGTGGAGAGTCGTAGCACACATCTGGGACCTTGCGGCCCTGATGTGCGGAGGGAGCCCAATGATGAAGCATGTCACCCTTGGGTGAGTGAGGGTTCTCGTCCTTAAAAAGGATTCCTTCCCCTTGCACTTGGTACACAACCCCAGGTTTTAGCAGAACGCATCTTTGGTGAGTTGGAATATTCAGATAGGGAGCGATACGTTGTCCCTCCGCACACAGACTAACTCTATACTTTTCCGCAAGTCACTTAAAACTTGGCTTTTTAATCAGTAAGTTCCATTTCCTTATCTTTTGCTGTTTCTGATGGGCGCCGGGAAACCCTTTTTGGGTAGCTGTTGCGCCTATATATAAATTTAAATAACATAACATAACGTTCGCTGGTGGGAGACACTCCCTTGGATCCCAAGTGTGGTATTATTGTCCCCAGGATGATGCCCGACCCCACTGGGGTGGTGCTCTGCCTTGTCCACGGGGACGGTGTGTGTAGGAAGCTTGGTCTGTATATACTATGCCAAAGTAAGGTATAGTGTGCAAGGTCAAAGGAGTCCCAAGAGGTATAGCAGAGGTTAAAATAGGTAAGAACTAACAGCTCTCTTTGTCATAGTGTGGGCGAGCAGTTAGGCTTATCCAGAGGTGTGTTAAACATTTATTGTATTCACTTAATCAAGGCTGATGGCTCACACTTAGAAACAGAATCCAGACCAATTAGTAAGTATAAAAAGGTACACTTAGGTTTTATTTTGTAGAACCAAGCAGGACTTGGCACAGGCAAGTAAGAAATACTTTCAAATGCAAGGCTGTACACAGTAATGCAATTGTGGATTGTATTGGAATCGTTTACAGTTCTGTATTACTTTTCGAACAGTTCAAAGTACAGAAAGATTACTTTTGATTGCTCGTGGATTACTTTTCATTTACTTTGAGTATTTGAGGTGATATCATACACTAGACTTTGTCACTTACAGGTAAGTACAACAGTTCTTAAGTTAAAGCATAGTTACTTTTCTTTCATACAAAACAACTGCAACAACATTTTGAGGAACAAAACTCGTAACATTGGTTTCTATGGGGAAAAGACGGTTATCTGGTTGCAGGTAAGTAGACTACCTGGAAGAATAGTTTTTGGGGGTTAGAACCAAGGTTCCCCAAGGTTCAGGTAGGCACTCAAATTGCACCACCAGCGGCACTAGAGCGGGCGGGTGCAGAGTGCAGGATGCCAATCTTAGCCAATGGGGTTAGGGGGGCACCTCGTTTGGGGCTGCTCATGGGCAGGCCACTGTGTCTCCTAGGGTTAAGGTCAGGGCAAAGGGGATCCCAGGTCAGCACTAAGTCCACCCCACCAGCGGCGCAGGGGAGGCCGGGTGCAGGGTGCTTAGGAGGGGTAGGGAGCCCAATGCAATCCTATGGAGATTGCCAGTTTGGGGTTTTGGCTGCAGGCTCGGTCCAGGAAGTCTTCCGGGAGGAACCAACAGCTGGGCAGGTAAGTTGGAGGGCTCGGGGACATAGGTGCACCCTAGGTCCTCTTCTCCAGGGCGCAGGGTGGCCGGATGCAGCGGTGCCTTGTGAGGTCGGATTTCACCTTACAGGACCTCTGCCGGTTGGGGGAGGGGGTCGTCTCCATGCAGAGGCTGCAGGCGACGTCGGGGAGTCCTGGAGGGGTCAACCCACGGTGGACTCGGACTCTAGAGCAATGGGGGACCTTGCTGGGACCTGTGGGCCAATTGGACTCGAGCTGTAGGCGGCAGGTGCAGTGGTGGTTCCAGGCGTCGGGTTTCTCCGTCCTCAGCAGGCTCAGAGCTTTTCTTTGTAGTTTCTTTTTGAACAGAGCTGCTATTCGCAGGAGATCCGGTCTTTGTTTAAGGCAGTCAGTACTACCAGGGGCTCTGGAGGTCGCTGGCTGCAGGACAAGTTGACTTAAGGCGCAGGATCTCTGGAAACTGTAGACGGGCCAGTAGGGCTGGGGCCAGGTCAGTTCTTCTCTGTAGTCCCCTCTGCTGTGCAACTTCTTCCGTCCTTCTTCGTAGGTTGCAGTAATCTGGGAAGGCATGGTTCAAGGTCAACCCTAAATACTAAATTTAGTGGAGCTTACAGGGGGGTGTGCAGATCAGGACCAATGGGTCCCTTCCTTGGGGTGGGTACACCCCCTATTATGCCATCCTCCAGTGGGAGGGGGGCATGAGCCTCTCTATAATTGGCTGGGTCCCCTCATCTTCACGATGAAGGGGACTGAGATGTGTGCTTCACCTCGTCTCCCCTACCTGGGGGGGGGGGGGTTGGCAAAGGTGGGCACACCTATCCTCCTAAGTAGGTTTTTCCGCTGACTCTCATGGACACCTTACAAAGGCGGCAGGCCTTTGAAGCATCCCCTTCGTGGACCCAGCCCATCCTGGGGGAGGATGCAGGACACCTCAGCCCAGGATGGACTTTGTACCTGAACCCAGAGAGCAGAGGCTCTCTACCCAGGGGTCCAGAAACCTGTCTGGTGGTGGCAAATGGCAGGCAGCCATTCAGGAACCACACCAGGGCTGGTCGTTTTTCAGGGGGCATCTCTAAGATGCCCTCTGTGTGCATTTTTCATTAAATCCCGCACTGGCATCAGTGTGGGTTTAATGTTTTGAGAGGTTTGCTACCAAACTTCCCAGATTTCAGTAAAGCCGTTATGGAGCTGTGGAGTTCGTAATGACTAACTCCCAGACCATATACTCTTTATGGCTTTACTGCACTTACAATGTCTAAGAATGGACTTAGACACTGTAGGGGTACAGTGCTCATGCAACTGTACCCTGACCTAGGGGCTAGTGCACCCTGCTAGAGGGGTGACTTACCTAGGCACCCAGGCAGTGGGTTGCAGGCATCGCACACAGGGATGTGTGCTATGTCGAATCTTCACTTTTCTCTGCACCTACACACGCAGCCTGCAATGGCAGTGTGTGGGTGTTAAGGTGCAGGGCCCCTAAGGGTGGCACAATAGGTGCTGCAGCCCTTAGAGGCCTTCCCTGGACACAGTGCCCTTAGTACACATGGTACCTTTTACAAGGGGCTTACCTTTGGCCAGAGAGGTGCCAATTGGGGGTGCAAAGGTACAGATTTGGCGAGAGAACACAGGCCCTGGGAACCTGATTGGCAGGGACCCAGGGCACATCAAGTCAAAGTGCCTCAGAAACCTGGCAAAAAGTGGGGGGGTTACTGCAACAGAAACCCACTTTCCTACAGTGTGCTGCCATGGGTTGTCACTGGGTAATGACAAGCCTTCAAGGGATGTTGAATCTTGTGATCTTGATGCTGTTCCTCCTTGGATTCGGAGGGCGAGCTTGCCTCTGAACAGGACTGCACCAGCTGGGCCTCGGAAGGGCCGATTTCTTCCTCCACCTCGATGTTGCATTCCCCCGAAGATGGAAGGGTTGTTGTCTGTGTCTCACCTCTGCATTCTCCGATTGGCCCACCTCCGCTCACTTTGGTATGGAGGGTTCTTCAACAGGAAGGTGAGGCAGGCGTAGCACGTTGTCTCGTCGTGTTCGTAGGAGAGGTGGAGATTGCAGACTTGATGGTGGTCAGTTCAGGGGAACTTGGCAGTAGTAGAAGGGCATCCTTTTCATCACTGACCGGGCATTCTGGTCAAGAAGGCACCGGAGAGTGTTGAAGTTCTGTGAGCGATGATGAAGCAGGATTGAGGTTCTGTGAAGATTGTTCCATGACAACATGAGTCAAAGAGTTGAGGCCCGTCAGAAAGCACTAGTACACACTGAACACAAAGCCAGATTGTTTTTTCCGCCATTAGGTCCGGACATGTACCAATCTAATGGAGCCAGTGCTCATGCACATTACCAACTAAAAGAGGAGTCACTATACCTTGTGGCTCAAAAGACTTCATAGAAGAAAAACAAGTTTCAAACATCCGAACCCAACCCTAAATGAAACAATTGTATGCAGAGAATGTGCATCTACAGCCACACATGCTACAAACAGAAAGGAACGGACATCAGTGCAAAGGAATGACTATTATATTGCAACTCCGCTCGATCACTTCTGGGGAGGTGCAGCCACTGCAGAGCCACAACACAAACCTATTGGCATACGGGAGGCACTGCTGCTGAGAAAATTCTCCAGAACCAGCCTGCGGATATTCTTTATGTGAAGAATCTGTGGTTAGAGGTATCCATCAGAAAAAAAATCATCAGCTCAGGCTTCAGCTAAAGTGGAGTCTGAGAGGGAAAGACACTTTGATAACCACATCAAAGCATACAGAACAGGTTGGCAATATCTAAACGGAGTCCTACTTTGAGTGAGAGGAATACATGTCAGGCCAGTGGGTCCTGCAGATAGCAAAAATGAGTTACTCTCCTAATCAGGGGCTTTCTCTAAAATAGGCCCATTACTGCCAAAACCGAGAAGCACACCTCAACAAGTGTTAATAGATTTCCAGATGGACGTACAGTGTGTAATAGAAAAGGTCATGAAACGTTTGAGGCCGTCTCTTGGAGTGCTTGTGTAGTCTAGAGTTTACAGGGCAGTATCACGTGAAGCACTGGTATAGTAACTGGGCTAGTTCAAGATGTTGAAAACTTGCTAAGATGACAACTTGTACAGGCAATAGGATAATTTATGGACGCACAAAAATATCCCCCTTTCCTTCTGTTTAGGTGGTACCCATGAATAATGGGCTACATTTTGTGGAAGCAAAACTGAATGCACTTGTCTACTTGCTGTTACAGCAAATGAGAAACATGTCTTTATTTAAAACTGTGTTCATAAACTAAAGTCTTTTCGGTATTTTTAAGCAGATCGTTTAAGATGATTTCCCTTTGAATATAAGGGTAAACATTGCTTCGTTCTATTAATTTGATTTCAAATAAATAAAACATACAAATTGGGATAAGGACACTAACAATATTAGGACGGCAACCTAATTTCCTTGTTTACATTGAACTTTCCAATTCGAATTGCATGTATCTGTAGTCACTCTTCTGTTTTCAATTACTTTCCATATCTCGTTTTTCAATTAATTTCCAGACGTTGGTGTCTTTTTCCATAAAGTTCTTTAGACTAGGAGACACGCGCCGAAAGGAGCCCAGACATTTAAACAGTGAACAAATGGAAAAGAAGAATTTTGAGAAGGAGGATAAATCAAATTGCCCCGACGATATACCTACAAGAGATGAAACGCGTTGGCTGGGTCTGTTTTAAATGTGATGGAATTGGATACTTAATAAAACGAACTTTATGGAAGAAGATACAAACGTCTGGAAATTAATTGAAAAATGAGATATGGAAATAAGGAAATTAGGTTGTCCTCCTAATATTGTGAAAGCATTTACCAAGGATTGAGTTTTGTGGGCAGTAAGAACTCCAGGAGTGGGCATAAGAGAACTAAAAGATTGGGACATTTGACTGGTGCCATCCAAAAACACCACTGCTGGCTGTCTTTTTGAAAAAGGGATAAGGACAGCGTAAACATTAACCTGATTTCTAAGTATCAAAGAAAGGTATTTAGCGTTTCCCAATATCCCTAAAAACGTACCTTCAATTCTTTGGCTCCCCCAGAAGCCGCAGCCTGAGAGATATTTTGTAGCTGCTTGATACGGTCACTGAAATCAGCCACCCACTGGATAACAGTCAAGCCAACAGGTACAGTGTAGAGAGACCAGCTTCTGGGCAGAATACCTTGGAAACAGAATGACATCAATTAATTTCACATACATGTTTTAGTGTTATAAATGAACTGGAAAACTTGGTTATGATTACTGTGCACTAGGTTTGTAGGCTACTTTGAAACTGAAAAATAATGGATCGATGTTATTATAGATGTAATGAGAGACTATCAGTAATGTAATTAATTGTTTATTCTCTAATTTGAGAAAAATGTCAATGTGAGAGCAGTTAACATTTATAAAGGCTTTCTCAACTACAATGATACGCAAAACATGCACTGTTTATGCTGGTTTTAACTAAAAAGTTACTTACCTTCGATAACACTCTTCTGTTGATACTCTAACCGCTGATTCCTCAACTAATGAATACCCACAGGTGCCAGACTGCATCCATAGATGTTTCTCCGCAGTTCCCTCATTCACAGGTAGGTGGCATAATGGGGTTTGGCATTGGGTCTGTCCTGCTCAGGAAGGGGCATCAGGGCCAAATATAACCACCACCTCCACATGTTACCATAGTTTCTTAATGATATTCGTACGTGTCGCCAGACGTGGAGCCCTCATTAATCAAATTTTACTGTGTGCCGATCTTTTATATGGGACCTTTTTAACATGGAGAAAAAAAAAGTCCATTCTACTGAAGGGGCAGGTGGGAGGGTTGGGGAGGAATTTGCGGTTAGAGTATCCAATCAATCAATCAGTTCGGATTTGACCCGTGAGGGTATCCAGGCGCTGGAATCAGTCAAAGAACAGAAGGAAAAACCCAAAGGCAAAGCAATGAAAATGAGGGAAAAGCAAGGAGAGAGCACTAAAAAAACTGGGGATAACGCAAGGAGAAATCAATGAAAACGAGGGAAAAGCAAGGAGTAGACACTCAAAAATGGGGAAGAAGCAAGGAGAAATCAGTGAAACAAGGGAAAAGCAAGGAGAAGGCACTCAAAAAAACGGGGGGAGGGAGCAAGCAGCAAAAATAAGAAAAGCAAGGAGAAAGCACTCAAAAAATGGGGAAAAAGCAAGGAGAAGACAGGAGCAAGAGCGAAACAGCAACACGGGGAGAGCGGGCCTGTCATCCACTAGAAAGAGCTTTACCAAATGTCACTTTTTTCCTCCGATGGATATTCAGAACTGCAAATTCCTCACCTTGTGAACAGTTACCAAAGCAAAGTTGTACCTCCCCAGGTGGGGAGGTTGTGGAATGGCTCAGACCAAGAGTCCTGCAGGCCCAAACAGGCAAAGTGCCCACCCCACCGGACCTGGCTGTCCAGGCAATAATACTTTGCAAACGTGTAGAGGGATGCCCACACAGCAGCCTGGTAGATGTCCAAGACTGGTACACCGCATGCCAATGCACTAGTAGCAGCCTTTGCTCTGGTCGAACGAGTGCACATGCATTCAGGGGGCTGTTTCTTGGCTAGCCCATAACAGATCTTTATGCATAATACAATGCATCAAGGAGATGGTTTGCTTTTTACCTCTTTCCCCCTTTTGGCTCCAGAGAAGCCCAAAAAAAGTTGATTGTCTAAATGATCAATGTTAAAACTGAGGCCCCTTTAGGATCAAGATGGTTGACCCGCTTTTCTTCCTTGGACGGATGAGGTGGGGTGTAGACAGACGGCAAAGTAATGGATTGCCCTATGTGGAAGGGAGTGACCACCTTTGGCAAGAAAACAGTTTTTGTCTGGAGGACCAATTTGTCTAGAAAAAAAGATGGATAAAGTTGCTGGATGGACAAAGTGTGGAGTTTACTCACTCGAAGAACAGAGGTGATAGCGATGAGGAACACTGCCTTTATGCGGCATATATGACAACTATGCATCGGTTCAAAAGGAGTGCATATCAAGTAGGTGAGAACCAAATTAAGGTCCCACTGCGGCATCACAAAAGGTGTGGCTGGAACATGTAGATCCGCCCCTTCAAGAAACACATCATTACCGGTAATTTGAAAAGAGATGGACAATCAGGCAACTGTAAGAAGGACGAAAGATAAACCTTATCTGTTGCCACATCAAGGCCTTAATGGGCTAAAGAGAGACAAAACAATAACATCTCAGACAACTTTGCCTGTAAAGGCTGAATATCATGGGAGGAACATCAGGCAAAAAATTTCTCCCAGCATCGAATATGTTATTTACCTTTGGTAATGCATTATCTGGTAGAGACAGAATCTAGCTGCAGATTCCTCAACTTTGAACTATCCCCAAGCGTCAGATTGAATCCAGAAAATTTTCTACAGCAGCAACTTTGCACGTAGGTAGAGGGTGTCGAGAGACTCAGTGGTGACGTCGTCCACCATATGTGACATCGACTTAGTCCAAATAAGCCTTCCCCAGACGTCAGTTTCTTCCGTTACCACTTTCTGCGCTAAAAAGCAGAGCCACTTATAGAAACTGCTAGGAAACAGTGTGCCCAAGAATAATTTTCTTTTTGTAAAACGTTATATTATTTAGTTTTTTTTGGGGTGAAACTCAAAGGCACGAAAATGCCAGAAGGGATCTGGAAAAGAAAAGGACAACCCAGTTCGCAGAGCGGGGAGGAGGGCGGGTCAGTAAGGAATAAGCGGCTAGATCCTGTCTCTACCAGATAAGGCATTACCGAAGGTAAGTAACTTATTCATCTGATAGAGACATCTAGACGTAGATTCCTTACCTTTGAATTAGATACCCAAGCAATACCATCCCCGGAGGGTCTGCAAACTGGTCCACTAAGGATCCTTGACTAGGTCTAGCTAGGTTGTGTGTGTGCGAGCGTGTGTGTGCGCGCAAGTGTGAGAGAGCAAGTGTGAGAGCGCAAGTGTGAGAGAGCAAGTGTGAGAGAGCAAGTGTGAGAGAGCAAGTGTGAGAGAGCAAGTGTGAGAGAGCAAGTGTGAGAGAGCAAGTGTGAGAGAGCAAGTGTGAGAGAGCAAGTGTGAGAGAGCAAGTGTGAGAGTGACTGTCCGTCTGTTGAGGGAGAAGCCGCCCTACCAGAATTATTATAGAAAACATGGGAAAAGACACATGGCAGAAGAATAAGGATGGGTTAGAAGCACACTTCAGATGATCATAACACCATAGAGCATACCCAATGGCAATTGGACCATTAGCGGATGGGGCTGAAGGCCAAGGATAATGGCTTACACCACTGAGCCCAAGCTCCTTGCCATAGACGCAAGCGATGCAAAAGCACCACCCAATGCCATAAGAAAGCATGGCAAACAACAACAACGACGGCCATAGACCATCCGCATCTATAGGAAACCCCCTCGGGAGAAAAGGGAGCTGTAGGAAAGTGGGTTTCTGTTGCAGTAACTCCCCCCACTTTTTGCCAGACTACTGATGCACTTTTACTTGGTGTGCCCTGGGTCCCTGCCAATCAGGTTCCCAGGGCCTGTGTTCTTTCCCCAAAACTAAACCCAATTGGCATCTCTGGCCACAGGTCAGCCCCTGGTAAAAGGTACCACAGGTACCCAGGGCACTGTGACCACAGAAGGCCTCTAAGGGCTGCAGCACTTATTGTGCCACCCTCAGAGGTCCTGTACCACCACACTCACACACTGCCTTTGCAGGCTGCGTATTTTGGTGCAGAACAAAGTGAAGAGTCGACATGCCACACATCCCTGTGTGCCATGCCTACAACCCACTACCCTGGCATAGATCAGCCACCCCTCTAGCTGGGTGCCCTATGCCAGTGGTGAGGGTACAGGTGCATGAGCCCTGTACCCCTACAGTGTAAGTCCATTCTTAGACATTGTAAGTGCAGTGCTGCCATTAAGAGTATATAGTGCTGGGAGTTTGTCATTACGAACTCCACAGCACCATAATGACTACACTGAAAACTGAATAGTTTGGTATCAAACTTCTCAGCACATTAAACCCACACTGATGCCAGTGTGGGATTTAATGAAAAATGCACACAGAGGGCATCTCAGAGATGCCCCCTGAAAACTAACCCACCTCTAGTGTCCCGACTGAGTGGCTGCTTAGGCTGCCATCAACACACATGTTTCTGGGTCGAGAGCCTGCTGCTCTCCGGGACCTGAAACAATGTACATCCTGGGACGAGGTGCCAAGTCTCCTCCCCCAGGATGGGCAGGGTTCACGAAGGGGAAGCTTCAAAGGCATGCCGCCTTTGTGAGCTTCCCCAGACCACTTGCTGCTTTCGCAACTGGTCCCCACTGGTTCTGCCCCCCACTTTGGGCGGGAGAACCGGCGGGAAAAACAGGTGAGGAAGAGAGGTGTGCCCACCTCTGCCAACTACACCCCTCAGGTGGGGGTGGCGAGGTGAAGCACAACTCTCAGTCCCCGCCATCTTGAGAATGGGGTGACCCAACCAACCAGGGACAGGCTCCTGCCCCCCTCCCACTGGAGGGTGGCACGATAGGGGGTGTACCCACCCCAGGGAAGGGACCCATTGGTCCCTGCCCTTTACCTACCTGTAACGCCCCTAAATCTAGTATTTAGTGGGCACCCTGAACCTTGCTTCCTCAGATCCAGCCTGACAACAAGAAGAAAAGAAGAAGGACCGAACAGCCGTGCAGCCAGCTAACAAGAGGAAGACGCCCACTGACTTGGCCCCAGCCCTACCGGCCTGTCTCCCCTCGAACCTGCTCCTGCGAAATCCCGATGTGTCCTGCAGCCAGCAACCTCAAAAACCCCGGAGGACCTGCCTGCCTTCACTTCCAAAGACTGCTTCTCCCGTGAACACCGGATTTGTTCAACTGCAACCTATGGCAGCAGCCGTAGACCGTGAATCCAACCCACTCTGCACCCGCCGTCCACGGCCTGAGCTCGAGTGGGCAAACACCACGAGGAGGTCACCCCGGCGATCCTGAACTGAGATCCGGCGACCCCTGACCTGCCTCAAGCCTCCAGCCAACGCCTGCAGCCTAAATCCAGAAGGCCCCCCTAACCGCGACCCGGAGCTGGTAAGAAGATCCGACCTCAAAAGGCACCCCTGCACCAGACGCCTCACGGCCTTGTGTGCCCAAACCGACGGTGCCTAACCAACCCCTAACTTCCCAACTTACCTCTCGAAGTGGTGGTCGCACCCAGAAGTCCTTAGTCTCCCTGCCTGCAGCGCTTTTGCAAACCGGAGGTTCTCCATTGAAAACAACAGGGCACCCGACCTCGAAACTGCACCCTGCCACCCTAGTGCCGCTGAGGGTGCACCTTTGGTGCTACTTTTTTTCCCCATTTGCCCTGAGCTAAAGTCCAGGAGCTTTGCTCCCACAACCCAGTGGCCTGCTTGCCAGCAGCCACCAACCGGAGGCCCCCTATCCCCCATTGGATAACATTGGGCCTCCGCACTCTGCACCCGGCCGCCCTAGTGCCGCTGAGGGTGTAACAAGAGTGCATCACTGACCCTGGGGGACCCCCGAGTCTAACCCCAGAACCTTAACTCCCACAGTCGATAACTTACCTTTGAACCGATAACTTGTTTTTCCTCCATAGGATAACATTGACAATTTTCTTCCAAAAAGTTTGTGTGGAGTTTTGAAATCTAAAAATATTCTTTAAAAATCGCACGAATAACCAAAACGTATTTACTTACCTGTTTGCAGGAAATGTCCCAGTGCTGAATCTAGGTATCCAGCACGGAGTTAGAAAAGTAACGTAAAGCACAAGTTACTAACTTGTGTAACGATAGATCTGTAAGAGACAGTAGTTAGTGACAGATTCCTTACCTTAGAATATCCCCAGGCGTCAGGCTGGATCCGGAAAGTTTTTGTGTAGCAGTACCCTTGCGCGTCGGTAGGCGGCGTCGTGCGGCTCCGCGTCCGTCGTCGGGATCGCCGGGATGACGTCGCGGGCAGTACTTAGACGCCGCCCCTGCGCACTGACGTCAGTTCTGTACACGACTTTCCGCGCCAGGAACGCAGAGCCATGCAAGAAGCTGACATTGGTGTCTGAAAAATACTAGGGCCCTGAAAGGGATGTCCTTAACCCTAGAAATCAGTTCGCAGAACGGGGAGGATGGGTGGGGCGGTAAGGAATCTGTCACTAACTACTGTCTCTTACAGATATATCGTTACACAAGTTAGTAACTTGTGCATCTGAAAGAGACACGTTAGTGACAGATTCCTTACCTTAGAATAGATACCCCAGCAATACCAACCCCGGTGGTGGGTCTGCGAACAGATTCAGACAAGGAAGTCCCGGAGGACAGAACGGCCAAAGAAGCAGTCCCTCCGGACCTGGCTGTCAAGGCAGTAATGTTTGGTAAACATGTGCAGTGAGGCCCACGTAGCTGCCTGACATATATCCTGTAATGGAACACCGCGGCCTAAAGCCGTGGTAGCAGCCGTTGCCCTGGTGGAATGGGCACGCAGCCCAACAGGAGGCTCCTTCTTCGCCAAAGAATAGCAGGTCTTGATGCACAAGGTGACCCAGCGGGAGATGGTCCTTTTGTGTACCGCCCGACCTTTTTTGGCGCCCACGTAGCCAACAAAGAGCTGGTCATTCACCCGGAACTGTTGTGTGCGGTTGATGTAAAAGGAAAGCGCATGTTTTGGGTCCAGACGGTGGAGCCTCTCTTCCTCTCTAGAAGGATGCGGAGGCGGAAAGAAGGTGGGCAAAGTGATGGTCTGCCCAATGTGGAAGGCAGTAACCACCTTTGGCAAGAAGGACGGACGCGTCCTAAGAACAACCTTGTCTGGATGAACAGACAGAAAGGGGGGTTTGCATGAAAGAGCCTGGAGCTCGCTCACCCGCCGAGGGGAGGTGATGGCCACCAGAAAGGCTGTCTTCAGAGTAAGAAGACGAAGAGGACAGTTGTGCAGAGGCTCAAAGGGAGCGCACATTAAGAAAGTAAGAACCAAATTTAAGTCCCACTGAGGCATTATAAACGGAACAGGAGGAAAGAGGTGTGTAATGCCTTTAAGAAACCTGTTAACAACAGGGGACTTAAAAGAGAGGGCTGATCAGGAAGCCTGAGGAAGGCCGAGATTGCACAAAGATAGCCCTTGATGGTACCCAGGGCAGAACCCTGTTGGGCCAGAGAAAGAAGGAACAGAAGAACCTCAGAAAGGGGATTCACAGCCGTTGCTGTGCACCATGCCACAAACTTGTTCCACCTGCAGGCGTATACCACCTTAGTGGAGGGACGCCTGACTGCCAGAAGCACAAGTTACTAACTTGTGTAACGATATATCTGTAAGAGACAGTAGTTAGTGACAGATTCCTTACCTTAGAATATCCCCAGGCGTCAGGCTGGATCCGGAAAGTTTTGCGTAGCAGTACCCTTGCGCGTCGGTAGGCGGCGTCGTGCGGCTCCGCGTCCGTCGTCGGCGTCGTGATCGCCGGGATGACGTCCGCGGGCAGTACTTAGGCGCCGCCCCTGCGCGCTGACGTCAGTTCTGTACCACGACTTTCCGCGCCAGGAACGCAGAGCCATGCAAGAAGCTGACATAGGTGTCTGAAAAAATACTAGGGCCCTGGAAGGGATGTCCTTAACCCTAGAAATCAGTTCGCAGAACGGGGAGGATGGGTGGGGCGGTAGGAATCTGTCACTAACTACTGTCTCTTACAGATATATCGTTACACAAGTTAGTAACTTGTGCATCTGAAAGAGACACGTTAGTGACAGATTCCTTACCTTAGAATAGATACCCCAGCAATACCAACCCCGGTGGTGGGTCTGCGAACAAAGATCAGACAAGGAAGTCCTGGAGGACAGAACGGCCAAAGAAGCCGTCCCTCCGGACCTGACTGTCAAGGCAGTAATGCTTTGTAAACGTGTGCAGCGAGGCCCACGTAGCTGCCTGACAGATAACCGGCAGCGGAACACCGCGGCCCAAGGCCGTGGTAGCAGCAGTTGCCCTGGTGGAATGGGCACGCAGCCCAACAGGAGGCTCCTTCTTAGCCAAAGAATAGCAGGTCTTGATGCACAAGGTAACCCAGCGGGAGATGGTCCTCTTGTGCACCGCCCGACCTTTTTGGCGCCCACGTAGCCAACAAAGAGCTGGTCATCCACCCGGAAGTGTTTTGTGCGGTCGATATAGAAGGAGAGCGCACGTTTTGGGTCCAGACGGTGGAGCCTCTCTTCCTCTCTAGAAGGATGCGGAGGCGGAAAGAAGGTGGGCAAAGTGATGGTCTGCCCAATGTGGAAAGCAGTAACCACCTTTGGCAAGAAGGACGGACACGTCCGAAGAACAACCTTGTCTGGATGAACAGACAGAAAGGGAGGTTTGCAAGATAGAGCCTGGAGCTCACTCACCCGCCGAGCGGAGGTGATGGCCACCAGAAAAGCTGTCTTCAGAGTCAGAAGACGAAGAGGACAGTTATGCAGAGGCTCAAAGGGAGCGCACATTAAAAGGTAAGAACCAAGTTTAAGTCCCACTGAGGCATCACAAACGGAACAGGAGGGAAGAGGTGAGTAATGCCTTTTAAGAACCTGTTAACAAGAGGGGACTTGAAAAGGGAGGGCTGATCAGGGAGCCTGAGGAAGGCCGAGATAGCACAAAGATAACCCTTGATGGTACCCAGGGCAGAACCCTGTTGGGCCAGAGAGAGAAGGAACAGAAGGACCTCAGAAAGAGGGGCAGAAAGGGGATTCACAGCCTTTGCTGTGCACCATGCCACAAATTTGTTCCACCTGCAGGCGTATACCACCTTAGTGGAGGGACGCCTGGCTGCCAGAATCACATCACAAACTTCGGGAGGCAAGTCGAAAGGAATCAACTGCCGCCGCTCAATCTCCACGCAAGCAGGTGTAGACTGGACAGGTTCGGGTGGAGGACCGTCCCCTGCTGCTGCGACAGAAGATCCTCCCGAAGAGGCAGACGGATCGGGGGATCTATGCTCATATTGAGTAGCTCGGGATACCAAACTCTTCGAGCCCAGTCCGGAGCCACAAGAATGACTTGGGCCCGGTCGTGCCGAATCTTCTTCAACACTCTGGGTAGAAGTGGTATAGGCGGAAAGGCGTACAAAAGACCGCAACTCCACTCGTGACGAAAAGCGTCGCCGAGCGAGTGCCGCCTGGAAATTCCAACGCGCAGAACTGATGACATTGCGCGTTCTCTTCGGTGGCGAATAGATCTAACCAAGGCTCTCCCCACTGTAGAAAGAGTCCTTGCGCCACTTCCGAGTGAAGACGCCATTCGTGATCCATCATGCACCTGCAGCTGAGTTCGTCCGCCCTGGCGTTCAGGGAACCTGCCAGGTGTTGAACCATCAGGAACATGCCCTGATGTTCCAGCCATGTCCAGAGGCGCAGAGCCTCCTGACAAAGGGTCCAAGACCCCACCCCGCCCTGTTTGTTGCAGTACCACATGGCGGTGGTGTTGTCTGTGAACACCTGCACTACCTTCCCTTTGACAGAGGGAAGGAATGCCTTGAGTGCAAGTCGGATCGCCCGGAGCTCCAGAATGTTGATATGGAGCCGGGACTCCGCCGGAGACCAGAGGCCTCTGATCTCCGCCTCTCCCATGTGACCGCCCCATCCCAGAAGGGACGCGTCCGTCACAACTGTATGCTCTGGCTGGGGAAGGGAGAGGGATCTGCCCATGACCCATTGCCGGTTCGAGAGCCACCACTGCAACTGTTTTGCAGTCCCCTCCGAGATCTGGACGTGATCGGACAGGTTGCCCTGGTGCTGCGCCCACTGGAACTTCAGGTCCCACTGCAGAGCCCGCATATGCCATCTGGCATGAGTGACCAGCAGGATGCAGGAGGCCATGAGGCCCAGCAGCCTCAGGGTCATCCGTACCGAAACCCAGGATAAAGGCCGAAAGATCGGAATCATAGCCTGAATATCCCGGACTCGCCGTTCGGGAGGATAGGCCCGAAACTGCGTCGTATCCAGAACTGCTCCGATGAAAAGGAGCTGTGGAGAAGGAATCAGATGCGACTTCGGCACATTGATGGAGAACCCCAGCGAGTGCAGGAGTTCGGCCGTAGTCTGGAGGTGGGAGACGACTGCCTGGGACGAGCCCGCCTTCAGCAGCCAGTCGTCGAGGTAGGGGAAGACTGAAACCCCTGCCCGGCGCAGATGAGCTGCGACCACCGCCATCACTTTCGTGAACACCCGAGGGGCACTTGTAAGGCCAAAGGGAGCACGGTGAACTGAAAATGCTCGTGGCCTACCGTGAACCGAAGGTAACGCCGGTGGGCCGGCAGGACGGGGATGTGGAAATACGCGTCCTGCAAGTCCAACGCTACCAACCAGTCTCCAGGGTCGAGGGCAGTCAAGACCTGAGCTAGGGTGAGCATCTTGAACTTCTCCTTCCGGAGGAAGCGATTGACGTTCCGGAGGTCCAAGATAGGACGCATGTCCTCCTTGTCCTTTTGGGCACCAGAAAGTAGTGGGAGTAGCAACCACGCCCTACTTCTGGGGTCGGAACATGCTCGATGGCCCTCTTGGTCAAGAGGGCCGTGACTTCCTTCCGTAGAAGCACCAAGTGATCCCCTGACATGCGGTGGAATTGAGGTGGCATGGCTGGGGGTGGTCTCGAAGGGGAGGGAGTAGCCCTTCGGACAATGTCCAAGACCCACCTGTCCGAGGTGATGGTGCGCCAGTGGGGAAGGTGATGGCGGACCCTGCCCCTACTGGCGTGCTGTGCACCTGAAAGGAGGGACTAGGAGGGCTTGGAGGCCGCAGACGGGTTGGAGGTGGTGGCCTGACCCGCACGCTGATTGCCCGATCCGCCACGGCGGAATCCACGTCCTCGGCCACGCGAAGACGCCTGCTGCGCGGGCCGGTGGCTGGGCTGCTGACGTGAAGGGCGCCCCTACCGTGGCCACGATAGGGGCGAAAAGCAGAAGTCAGCGGAGGGCGTGTAGCAGAAAGGCCCAGGGACTTGGCAGTAGCCCGTGAGTCCTTCAAGCGCTCCAACGCATGATCTGCTTTGGACCCAAAAGACCGACTCCATCAAAGGGCATGTCCATGAGAGTATTCTGGACATCCCCTGAAAAACCAGTGGTTCTCAGCCAGGCGTGGCGTCTGAGCGCCACCGTCGTTGCAATAGACCTGCCCAGCGAGTCGGCGGTGTCAAGGCCACAACGAATGGTGTATTTAGCCGCATCCCTTCCTTCCGCAATGGCGCGGGAAAGCAGTGTCTGGACCTCCTCAGGACACTGGGGCAAAACATCCGCCACCGAATCCCACAGGGAGTGGGTATATCGGCCCAAAAGACAAGCGGTGTTAACGGACCGCAAGCCAGCACTGGAGGAAGAAAAGCCCTTCTTCCCAAACTGATCCAGGCGTTTGGATTCCCTATCCGGAGGAGCGGTAGGGAAGGCGGTTTGGGAAGCGGAGGCTTGGACAACCAAGCTCTCAGGAGTGGGGTGGACAGAGAGAAACAGGGGTCGCCCGGAGCTGGGCGATGGCGTCGTGACACGTTCCGATCCACAGGAGCCCCTGTGTTGGGCTTGGACCAGGCGCCCAAAAGAACGTCAGTGAGGGCGTCGTTAAACGGCAGCACAGTCTCCGCAGAGGAGGCTGCCGGCTGAAGCACCTCTGTCAAGATGTTAGGCTTGACCGTCAAAGTAGGAAGTTGGAGACGTAAGGCCCCAGCTGCCCTACGCAACACCGTACTAAAATTGGCTCCCTCCTCCGTAGCCACGGGAGGAGACAGCATGCCAGTGTCAGGGGAAGTATCCAGACCACTGGCCTCCCTAGACTCTCTGTCCAGTCCTGATCATACTGACAGTGTCGTGTCAGAGGGTCATCAGACCCCTCCCAGTCCAACTGGTCCTCCTCTGGTTCAAAATAAGGAGGAGGAGGGACAGTTGGGACCCAAGGTCCCATCGGCGCCGGAGCCGGCGTCGAGCGACGTCGGTCCGGATCCATGTCCGGGGCCGGAAGGAACAGGGGGACGACGCCGCCCGGAGCCCAGGGCGGCGCCGAGAACAGCACCGGAGACATCGGCGCCGGCGGAGGTGTCGTTAGGTCGACCGGCGTCGATGGGGGTTGTGGAGCCGGGATCGGGGCCGGAGCCGGGATCGAGGCTGGAGGCACGGGCGACGCTGGGGCCGGAGCCGTCGGCGACGCCGGAGCAACCCCATCAGGGCCCGCGGGGCCCGAAGGCGCACCGGAGGGGCCTGAAGGCCCGAAGAGGCGGGCCATGGCCGACAGGAATTCCTGTACCTTGGCCGGATCCGCCCCCGAACCCGGGAAGGGCGGGTATGGCGGGGGCGACTCCACAGGCATGTCCGGGGCCGCGGGGCGGGGACGGTGCCGGGAGGGGCCTCAGCCGAGTCGCGAGACCGGCGAGGCGAAGTCCTAGAGCGATGATGCTTTTTGGACTTTTTGTGCTTCGACTTACCGGACGAAGAAGACTTCGACGCCGACGACCGGTGTGGACTCCGCGATCGACCCCTGGACCTCTCACGCGACCGGGGCTTCCGCGGAGCCGAATGCCGGGCCTCGAGGAGCTTTCGAGACCGCTCTCGCAAAGCTTTCGGGTGGAGGGCCCGGCAGTCGGTACAAGACTCCGTGTCGTGGCCTCGGCCGAGGCAGAAGAGACACTCCCAATGCGGGTCGGTGACGGACATCATCCGCGCAGAGGCGCCGCATCGCTTGAAGCCGGGCATCCCTACGACACCTTGAAAGATGGAAAAACAGTGAAAAAATCACCAAAAAGTATGGTCAAAAAATGACCAGGGCACTGCTCTTCCCGGATCTGCGCTTGCTGGCGCGGAAAAAGAAGAACTGACGTCAGCGCGCAGGGGCGGCGCCTAAGTACTGCCCGCGACGTCATCCCGGCGATCACGACGCCGACGACGGACGCGGAGCCGCACGACGCCGCCTACCGACGCGCAAGGGTACTGCTACGCAAAACTTTCCGGATCCAGCCTGACGCCTGGGGATATTCTAAGGTAAGGAATCTGTCACTAACGTGTCTCTTTCAGATTCACATCACAAAGTTCGGGAGGCAAGTCAAAAGGAATCAACTGCCGCCGCTCAATCTCCACGCAAGCAGGTGTAGACTGGACAGGTTCGGGTGGAGGACCGTCCCCTGCTGCTGCGACAGAAGATCCTCCCGAAGAGGCAGACGGATCGGGGGATCGACGCTCATACTGAGTAGCTCGGGATACCAAACTCTTCGAGCCCAGTCCGGAGCCACAAGAATGACTTGGGCCCGGTCGCGCCGAATCTTCTTCAACACTCTGGGTAGAAGTGGTATAAGCGGAAAGGCGTACAACAGACCACAACTCCACTCGCGACGAAAAGCGTCGCCGAGCGACGCCTTGGAAATTCCAACGCGCCGAACTGCTGACATTGCGCGTTCTCTTCGGTGGCGAACAGATCTAACCAAGGCTCTCCCCACTGCTGAAAGAGACCTTGCGCCACCTCCGAGTGAAGACGCCATTCGTGATCCATCATGCACCTGCGGCTGAGTTCGTCCGCCCTGGCGTTCAGGGAACCTGCCAGGTGTTGAACCATCAGGAATATGCCCTGATGTTCCAGCCATGTCCAGAGGCGCAGAGCCTCCTGACATAGGGTCCACGACCCCACCCCGCCCTGTTTGTTGCAGTACCACATGGCGGTGGTGTTGTCTGTGAACACCTGCACTACCTTCCCTTTGACAGAGGGAAGGAATGCCTTGAGTGCAAGTCGGATCGCCCGGAGCTCCAGAATGTTGATATGGAGCCGGGACTCCGCCAGAGACCAGAGGCCTCTGATCTCCGCCTCTCCCATGTGACCGCCCCATCCCAGAAGGGACTCGTCCGTCACAACTGTGTGCTCTGGCTGGGGAAGGGAGAGGGATCTGCCCATGACCCATTGCCGGTTCGAGAGCCACCACTGCAACTGTTTTGCAGTCCCCTCCGAGATCTGGACGTGATCGGACAGGTTGCCCTGGTGCTGCGCCCACTGGAACTTCAGGTCCCACTGCAGAGCCCGCATATGCCATCTGGCATGATCGACCAGCAGGATGCAGGAGGCCATGAGGCCCAGCAGCCTCAGGGTCATCCGTACCGAAACCCAGGATAGAGGCCGAAAGATCGGAATCATAGCCTGAATATCCCGGACTCGCCGTTCCGGAGGATAAACCCGAAACTGCGTCGTGTCCAGAACTGCTCCGATGAAAAGGAGCTGTGGAGAAGGAATCAGGTGCGACTTTGGCACATTGATGGAGAACCCCAGCGAGTGCAGGAGTTCGGCCGTAGTCTGGAGGTGGGAGACGACTGCCTGGGACGAGCCCGCCTTCAGCAGCCAGTCGTCGAGGTAGGGGAAGACTGAAACCCCTGCCCGGCGCAGATGAGCTGCGACCACCACCATCACTTTCGTGAACACCCGAGGGGTGCTGGTAAGGCCGAAAGGGAGCACGGTGAACTGAAAATGCACGAGGCCTACCGTGAACCGCAGATAACGCCGGTGGGCCGGCAGGACGGGGATGTGGAAATATGCGTCCTGCAAGTCCAACGCTACCATCCAGTCTCCAGGGTCGAGGGCAGTCAAGACCTGAGCTAGGGTGAGCATCTTGAACTTCTCCTTCCGGAGGAAGCGATTGACGTTCCGGAGGTCCAAGATAGGACGCATGTCCTCCTTGTCCTTTTTGGGCACCAGAAAGTAGTGGGAGTAGCAACCACGTCCTACTTCTGGGGTCGGAACGCGCTCGATGGCCCCCTTGGCCAAGAGGGCCGCAACTTCCTTCTGAAGAAGCACCATGTGATCCCCTGACATGCGGTGGAATTGAGGTGGCATGGCTGGGGGGATGGTCTCGAAGGGGAGGGAGTAGCCCCTTCGGACAATGTCCAAGACCCACTTGTCCGAGGTGATGGCACGCCAGTGGTGAAGGTGATGGCGGACCCTGCCCCCTACTGGCGTGCTGTGCACCTGAAAAGAAGGACTAGGAGGGCTTGGAGGCCGCGGACGGGGCGGGGTTGGTGGCCTGACCCGCACGCTGGTTGCCTGACCCGCCACGGCGGGAGCCACGTCCTCGGCCACGCGAAGACGTTTGCTGCGCGGGCCGGTGGCTGGGCAGCGGACGTGACTGGGCGCCCCTTCCGTGGCCACGAAAGGGGCGAAAAGCAGACGGCTGCGGAGGGCGTACAGCAGAAAGGCCCAGGGACTTGGCCGTAGCCCGCGTATCCTTAAAGCGCTCCAGCGCATGGTATGCCTTGTTCCCAAAAAGACCGATCCCATCAAAGGGCATGTCCATAAGAGTGTTTTGGACATCACCCGAGAAACCAGTGGTTCTCAGCCAGGCGTGACAGCGCAGCGCCACTGTCGTCGCAAGCGATCTGCCTAGCGAGTCGGCGGTGTCAAGGCCACATCTGATGGTGTACTTTGCCGCATCTCTTCCCTCCGCAATGGTGCGGGAAAGGAGTGTCTGGACCTCCTCAGGACACTGGGGCAGAACTTGCGCCACCGAGTCCCACAAGGAGTGGGAATATCGGCTCAAGAGGCAAGTGGTGTTGACGGACCGCAAGCCAGCACTGGAGGAAGAAAAGACCTTCTTCCCAAATTGATCCAGGCGTTTGGATTCCCTATCCTGGGGAGCGGTAGGGAAGGCGCTTTGGGAAGCAGAGGCTTGGACCACCAAGCTCTCAGGGGTGGGGTGTTGGGAGAGGAACAGGGGATCGCCTGGAGCAGGGCAATGGCGTCGGGCCACGTTCCTATCCACAGGAGCCCCTTTGGTGGGCGTGGACCAGGTGTCCAAAAGAACGTCTGAAAGCGCCTCGTTAAACGGCAGCAGTGGCTCCGAGGAGGTAGCCGCCGGCTGAAGCACTTCCGTCAGGATGTTAGTCCTGACAGCCACTGTAGGCAACTGGAGGTGTAAGGCCCCAGCTGCTCTACGCAACACCGTTGCAAAGTTTGCTCCCTCCTCCGTTGCCACGGAAGGAGGAGACAGCATGCCAGAGTCAGGGGAGGTGTCCAGACCACTGGCATCCCCAAGCTCCTCAGCCCAGTCCTGATCAAACTCACATTGCTGTGTGAGAGGGTCATCAGACCCCTCCCAGTTCTCTTCGTCCTCCAATTCGGGTTCAAAATAAGGAGGAGGGACATGTGGGACCCAAGGTCCCATCGGCGTCGGAGCCGGCGTCGAGCGACGCCGCTCCTGCGCCGTGTCCGGAGAGAACCGGGGAACGACGCCGCCCGGAGCCCCGGGCGGCGTCGGGAACGGCACCGGAGAGATCGGCGCCGGTGGAGGTGTTGTCAGGTCAACCGGCGTCGATCGGGGTTGTGGCAGCACCGGAGCCGGGGTCGAGGCCGGAGCCGGGACCGAGGCTGGTGTGACAGGCGGCGCCGGGACCGGAGTCGCCGGAGAAACCCCATCAGGGCCCGCGGGGACCTTGAGGCCCGAAGAGGCGGGCCATGGCCGACAGGAACTCCTGCATCTCGGCCGGAGTCGCCCCCGAACCCGGGAAGGACGGGTAATGCGGGGGCGGCTCCACAGGCACTCCCGGAGCCGCGGGGACGGTGCCGACAGGACCCTCAGCCGAGTCACGAGACCGGCGAGGGGAAGTCGTCGAGCGATGACGCTTCTTTGACTTCTTATGCTTCGACTTACCGGAGGAGTGCGAAGACTTGGACCCCGACGACCGATGAGGACTCCGCGACCGGCCCCTCGACCTCTCACGTGACCGGGGCTTGGCGTGGCGCGGAGCCGACTGCCAGACCTCGAGGAGCTTTCGAGACCGCTCTCGCAAAGCCTTCGGATGCAAGGCCCGGCAGTCGGAGCACGACTTGGTGTCGTGGTCGCGGCCGAGGCAGTAGAGACAATCCTGATGCGGGTCTGTGATCGACATCATTCGACCACAGGCGTCGCATGGCTTGAAGCCGGGCATCCCTACCGACACCTTCGGAGTCGAGAGACTTCGAGAAAACAGTGAAAAAATCACCCAAAAACTTAGTCAAAAAATGACTAGGGCACTGCTCTTCCCGAATCTGCGCTTACTGGCGCGGAAAAAGAAAGAACTGACGTCAGCGCGCAGGGGCGGCGCCTAAGTACTGACCGCGACGTCATCCCGGCGATCCAGACGACGGACGCGGAGCCGCACGACGCCGCCTACCGACGCGCAAGGGTACTGCTACGCAAAAACTTTCCGGATCCAGCCTGACGCCTGGGGATATTCTAAGGTAAGGAATCTGTCACTAACGTGTCTCTTTCAGATAAGTAACTTACCTGTAATTTACTGAAAAAGCCTATTCATTTGAATGTACTATATTTGCTAAGTATTGCAACTTACTGCATCCCCTGTAAATCAAACAAAGTACAATTCCTATTGCATTTTCAAACTGTTCTACAATCAGCAACTTATTACTGTAAAGTATTTAAATGCTTACCTGTGCCAGGCTTGCTTGGTTCTAAAAATAAAACAGTATATTTTTTATACAAAACCAATTGGTCTAGAGTTCAGTCCTTGAGTGTGTGAATTCATTTGCTGACTGAGTGTGTACATCAAATGCTTATCACTGTCCTCTGATACTGCCTTACTGCTCGACCATTCTACCACAAATAGAGAGTAAGGTTCTATCTAACTTTAACCTCTGCCTACCTCTGAGGTCACCTGGACTCTATACACACTTTACCTCATTTTGGTGTAGTATATATAGAGCCAGTTTCCTACATTGGTGGATCAGCGGTGGGATACACAACTTTGCATTTGTTGGACTACTTGGTTCCCACCTGATCACACGACAGAACTCTTAAATTGCCTTTAGAATTCTGATTTTTTCAAATTGGCATTTTTGCAAAAACTACTAAAAGTCTTGTTAGGGCCTTGCTTAAGTCCCTTTAGAATTTTAGAAAATAAAAAGTCACTGTAGTCAAGGGTAGAGCGGTTAGAACTTTTTTGTTAGAATGTCTCAAAATAAGAACCCAGCTACTAGTGAAGATAACCATAATGACATACAGGACATGGTTGAGGAGCTTGACCTCACCCCCTTACCTTCACTTGTCTTTCAAGGAAGTAAGGTCCTTATGTAAAATTAAAAACATACCAATAGGCCCCCATCCAACCAAACAAAAGCTCCAGGAGCTGTTGGCTGAGTATGCAAAGGCCCACCCCTCTGAAAATGGTGATGACCAGTCAGAGGGAGAAGGAGGTGAGGAGGATGGAGATAGGTGCCCACCTCCACCACTTCCTAGGGAAGGAAGGGACCCTGTGCCCTTACTTGCAAGAATCAACCTCTGGGGACCTAGAGGCCACACAGGTGGCTCAGGTTCTGGTGAGGACATTGAGGACAGCCTTTTAGCAAGGCTGACCAAAAGACTGGATCTAGAGACCAGACTCCTGGCTCTAGAGAAAGAAAGAAAGGAGATGGGTTTAGCACCCATCAATGGTGGCAGCAATCAAAATAATAAGGATAGAGAGCAATCTTATGATCCTAAAATCCCCAAAGGGATTGTCCCTAAATATGAGGAGGGTGATGATATCACCAAGTGGTTCACAGCCTTTGAGAGGGCTTGTGAAGCCAGAAGGGTGAAGAAGACTTTCTGGGGGGCACTCCGAAATGTTCTCTGGAAAGTGCAGATACAGACTCCTGACCCTTTCTGGGGCAGATGCTGGGTCCTATGACCTCATGAAGAGAACTCTGATTGAGGGATTTGGACTCACAACTGAGGAGTACAGAATTAGATTCAGGGGGGCTCACAAAACCCAAAACCAATCCTGGATTGATTTTGTAGACTACTCAGTAAAAACACTAGGTGGCTGGTTAACTGGAAACAATGTGCATGACTTTAATGGAATTTACAACCTGTTTATGAAGGAACACATATTAAGTAATTGCATTGATGAAAAGTTGCAGCAGTATCTGGTAGACCTAGGTCCACTTTCTCCCCAAGAATTGGGAAAGAAGGCAGACCACTGGGTCAAGACAAGGATAACTAGGACATCCACTGGGGGTGACCAAAAGAAAGGGGTTACAAAACCTCCACAGAGGAAAGATAGTGAGCCCCTTAAAGATAAAAGTAAGGAGTCTCAGGTAGCCCCCCAAACACCTGTCCAGGAGGGTGTGCCCAAAGACACCTCACAAGCTAAAACAGGGTACCAAGGTAAGAATTGGGATCCCAATAGGGTATGGTGTCACAACTGCCAAAAGGCAGGACACCACACCAAGGACCCTAGCTGTCCTAAAAACAAAGCCCCTAGTGTAGCTCCAGGGGTTGCCAGTGTAGCTGTGGAGGGCAGTTCCTCAGATGAGGAGGTCCTCCTAGCCTTCAACTGGAAACTGGGCCCAAAAGGTGAGCTGGAAATATTCCAGAGGGGAGTAGACACTTCCACCACCTACTAGTGGATGGGATCCCAGCCACTGCCCTGAGAGATACCTGTGCCAGTCACACTGTGGTGCATGACAGGTTGGTACTCCCACACCAGTATGTCCCAGGGGAAACAAAAAGAGTAAGGACTGTCCCAGGGGGTGTCACTGTTAGGCCTGTGGCTGTTGTGCTCCTAGAAGTAGCTGGGACCCTTAGATGGAGAAAGGTGGTAGTCAGTAAAAACCTCCCCCTTGATTGTCTCCTGGGGAATGACCACCCAGAGTTTGGTCTGAGCCAAAGAGAGGTACTGGTCCAATGCCAGACCTCACCCAAGAAACCTGGGGGGGCTCCAACGTGCAGTTAGTGCAGCTAAGCCCCAAAAGAAAAAAAAGAAACAGTGTAGGAAAGGTGGGCAACTGTTAGCCACAGTTCCAGTGGGCCAGGGAGATTCTATCCCAGTAAGGGAGAACTCCAAAATTGGCACTGGTGAAATCCCCCCTAGCCAACAAAAAGACCTAACTAGTCAGGCAACTGTCCAGCCTGAGTTGGTGGCTCCTCAGCTGGCAGAACAGAGGGTGGAAGAAGGGTGTTCACTACCCAGTGTAGTGACCCCCCCACCCTCAAACAGCAAACAGGCAACCAGAAGCCAAAGAAGCCTGTAAGGTAGCCCCTTCACTTACCAGTAAGGAGCTAAAGGTGTGGTTCTGGGCACTGACAGCTGTCAGTAGCCTCTGCTGGGTGTTAGCCTTCATGGCAGCACTGTCCTTGGCATGGTGGCCTAGCCCCCTGCCAAATAGCAAGTTAGGCCCCCTGACCCTATTGGTCATGGTGGGGTTACTCAAGCTGTGGGTAACCTCCCTGGGTAAGCTGGGCTTTGCCCTAGCTAAGTTAGAATTTGCAGAGGTAGACCCCTCTAAACCTAAACTAAAAAGATGGGGTGAAGACACTAAAGAGCTAGGAAAGGAGCATTGGGAATTAGGTCCTGAAACTGTTGAGGTAGGCCAGCTCCCCAAAGGGACTGACCTGGACAGAAGGATGTAAGGCAGAGTAGGCCCTGCAACTTTCAAACCACTTCCTCTACTCTTCCTCGCCTGAAAGACTAGGAAGACTCTCCCAGCTTTGGCAGAGTCTCCTGGCCTTTGGGCTGGAGGGCGTTTGTGTAGGAAAGTGGGTTTCTGTTGCAGTAACCGCCCCCACTTTTTGCCAGACTACTGATGCACTTTTACTTGGTGTGCCCTGGGTCCCTGCCAATCAGGTTCCCAGGGCCTGTGTTCTTTCCCCAAAACTAAACCAAATTGGCATCTCTGGCCACAGGTCAGCCCCTGGTAAATGGTACCACATGTACCCAGGGCACTGTGACCAGAGAAGGCCTCTAAGGGCTGCAGCACTTATTGTGCCACCCTTAGAGGTCCTGTACCACCACACTCACACACTGCCTTTGCAGGCTGTGTGTTTTGGTGCAGAACAAAGTGAAGAGTCGACATAGCACACATCCCTGTGTGCCATGCCTACAACCCACTACCCTAGCATAGATCAGTCACCCCTCTAGTTGGGTGCACTATACCAGTGGTGAGGGTACAGGTGCATGAGCCCTGTACCCCTACAGTGTAAGTCCATTCTTAGACATTGTAAGTGCAGTGCTGCCATTAAGAGTATATGGTGCTGGGAGTTTGTCATTACGAACTCCACAGCACCATAATGGCTACACTGAAAACTGAGAAGTTTGGTATCAAACTTCTCAGCACATTAAACCCACACTGATGCCAGTGTGGGATTTAATGAAAAATGCACACAGAGGGCATCTCAGAGATGCCCCCTGAAAACTAACCCACCTCTAGTGTCCCGACTGAGTGGCTGCCATCAACAGACATGTTTCTCGACCCCTGGGTCGAGAGCCTGCTGCTCTTGGGGGCCTGAAACAATGCACATCCTGGGACGAGGTGCCAAGTCTCCTCCCCCAGGATGGGCAGGGTTCACAAAGGGGAAGCTTCAAAGGCATGCCGCCTTTGTGAGCTTCCCCAGACCACTTGCTGCTTTCAGCAACTGGCCCCCATGGTTCTGCCCCCCACTTTGGGTGGGAGAACCGGCGGGAAAAACAAGTGAGGGAGAGAGGTGTGCCCACCTCTGCCAACTCCACCCCTCAGGTGGGGGAGGCGAGGTGAAGCACAACTCCGAGTCCCCACCATCTTGAGGATGGGGGGACCCAACCAACCAGGGACAGGCTCCTACCCCCCTCCCACTGGAGGGTGGCACGATAGGGGGTGTACCCACCCCAGGGAAGGGACCCATTGGTCCCTGCCCTTTACCTACCTGTAACGCCCCTAAATCTAGTATTTAGGGGGCACCCTGAACCTTGCTTCCTCAGATCCAGCCTGACAACAAGAAAAGAAGAAGAAGGACCGAACAGCCGTGCAGCCAGCAAACAAGAGGAAGACGCCCACTGACTTGGCCCCAGCCCTACAGGCCTGTCTCCCCTCGAACCTGCTCCTGCGAAATCCCGGTGTGTCCTGCAGCCAGCAACCTCAAAAACCCCGGAGGACCTGCCTGCCTTCACTTCCAAAGACTGCTTCTCCTGTGAACACCGGATTTGTTCAACTGCAACCTCTGGCAGCAGCCAGAGACTGCGAATCCGCCCCACTCTGCACCCGCCGTCCACGGCCCGAGCTCGAGTTGGCAAACACTACGAGGAGTTCACCCCGGTCGATCCTGAACCGAGATTCGGCGACCCCTGACCTGCCTCAAGCCTCCAGCCGACGCCTGCAGCCTAAATCCAGAAGGCCCCCCTAACCGCGACCCGGAGCTGGTAAGAAGATCCGACCCCAAAAGGCACCCCTGCACCCGACGCACCACGGCCTTGTGGGCCCAAACCGACGGTGCCTACCCAACCCCTAACTTCCCAACTTACCTCTCGGAGTGGTGGTCGCACCCAGAAGTCCTTAGTCTCCCTGCCTGCAGCGCTTTTGCAAACCGGAGGTTCTCCATTGAAAACAACAGGGCAAGCGACCTCAAAACCGCACCCTGCACCTGGCCGCCCTAGTGCCGCTGAGGGTGCACCTTTGGTGCTACTTTGTTTCCCATTTGCCCTTAGCTAAAGTCCAGGAGCTTTGCTCCCACAACCCAGTGGCCTGCTTGCCAGCAGCCACCAACCGGAGGCCCCCTAACCCCCATTGGATAACATTGGGCCTCAACACTCTGCACCCGGCCGCCCTAGTGCCACTGAGGGTGTAACAAGAGTGCATCACTGACCCTGGGGGACCCCTGAGTCTAACCCCAGAACCTTAACTCCCACAGTCGATAACTTACCTTTGAACCGATAAGCTGTTTTTCCTCCATAGGATAACATTGACAATTTTCTTCCAAAAAGTTTCTAAGTGTGGAGTTTTTAAATCTAAAAATATTCTTTCAAAAATCGCACGAATAACCAAAACGTATTTACTTACCTGTTTGCAGGAAATGTCCCGGTGCTGAATCTAGGTATCCAGCACTGAGTTAGAAAAGTAACGTGAAAAGTAACGTATAAAGTAACTTACCTGTAATTTACTGAAAAAGCCTATTCATTTCAATGTACTGTATTTGCTAAGTATTGCAACTTACTGCATCCCCTGTAAATCAAAGTACAATTCCTATTGCATTTTTAAACTGTTCTACAATCAGCAACTTATTACTGTAAAGTATTTAAATGCTTACCTGCGCCAGGCTTGCTTGGTTCTAAAAATAAAACAGTATATTTTTTATACAAAAACAATTGGTCTAGAGTTTAGTCCTTGAGTGTGTGAATTCATTTGCTGACAGTGTGTACATCAAATGCTTAACACTGTCCTCCGATACTGCCTTACTGCTCGACCACTCTACCACAAATAGAGAGTAAGGTTCTATCCAACTTTAACCTCTGCCTACCTCTGGGGTCACCTGGACTCTATACACTATACCTCATTTTGGTGTCGTATATATATAGAGCCAGTTTCCTACAGGAGCCCTCTGGGACCATGCAGCGGAGATCCCATAGAGGAGGAAGGTTAGCGATTGCAAAGCAATAAACAAGTGAAGGCCTTGTGGGACACTAAGAAAAACGCAGCAACGTAAGCAAAAATGTACTCCCTCCTAGAAAGGCAGCTTAACATGATTGTCTATAGAGATACTGATAAAAAAAAGATGTACGACTACAGACACAACAGAACATATGGACATATATGTGTGTGTACATATATATATATAAAATACATAGAAATGCACCATATACACTGTATGATAAAATATACCTGAGAAGGGTACATAGAAACATTGCAAACACAAGGAGATGATGGACGGAGTGCTGAAACCTTTCAAACACTCACCCCCCAGTCACAGATCTGGGTTGAATCCATCATCGTTTTTTAGCTCACTTTGCCACCCCAGTTCAGACCCAGCCATATGCAAATCAGTCTTGACTCTATTCCTCATGGGAATAGTCCAGCCCGAACTGCCAAGCAAGGTCTTCCCTGGACCGGAAACAAGCATCCTGGGATCGGTTTCGGGGTAACACCCCTCATCAGCCAGGCTAGCTTGGATCCAGTGGCAAAGTGAACAAGGGACCCACGTCTGGGCATACCCTGCCAACTTAGGGCAAACAAAGCAAACACAAGATGATGATGGACGGAGTGCTGAAACTTTTCAAACGCTCACCCCCAGTCTTGACTCTATTCTTCATGGGACTAGTCCAGCCCGAACTGCCAAGCCAGGTATTCCCTGGACCGGAAACAAGCATCCTAGGACCGGTTAGGGCAAACAAAGCAAACACAAGGAGATGATGGACGGAGCGCTGAAGGAAAATGCTACTTACCAGTATGCATCTGTTCTTGGCATGTAGAGCTGCAGAATGACATACTTGTGCATAGATCGCCATCTGGTGTTGGGCTCTGATGATTGCAGTTTGTTGTTGTCTTGGAAGAAGTCTTTGTAGTCACGAGATAGGTGACTCCTCCCTTGGACGATAGTGCGCATGGGCATCGACTCCATCTTTAGATTGTTTTTCGCCATGATGGGAAATGATGGAGTTTGTAAGAAACAGAAAGATGTCCATGTGTAATGTATCTAAGTAAGATAACACAAACAGATAGAGGTTCCGGGGAGGCGGGTGGGCGTATGTCATTCTGCAGCTCTACATGCCAAGAACAGATGCATACTGGTAAGTAGCATTTTCCGTTCGAGGCATATGAGCTGCAGAATACATACTTGTGCATAGACTATATAGCAGTGCTCTCCCCTAGCGGTGGTCACCTGTATCTGTTGCAGTGGTCTGAAAAAGTGTTTTAAGAACAGCCTGGCCTACAGAAGCTTGTTGTTTTGCCTGCACGTCTACACAATAGTGTATGGTGAAGGTGTGTGGCGTAGACCATGTTGCTGCCTTACAAATGTCATTTAAGGGAATATTCCCTAAGAATGCCATGGAAGCCCCTAGTTTGCGTGTTGAATGCGCTCTAGGGGGAACTGTTAATGTACGTTTTGCTTTGTGGTAGCATATTTGAATACATTTGACTATCCACCTAGCAATCCCAGCTTTGGAGATGGGGTTTCCTTTATGAGGTGGTGAGAAAGCTACAAACAGTTGGTTTGTTTTTCTAAAAGGTTTAGTTCTGTCAATGTAATAAAGTATAGCTCTTTTGACATCCAGTGTGTGAAGAGCTCTTTCTGCTACAGAATCTGGTTTTGGGAAAAAAACTGGTAATTCCACCGATTCATTAAGATGGAAAGGCGAGATTACTTTGGGAAGAAATTTCGGATTCGTTCTCAGAACCACCTTGTTATGATGTATTTGTAAGAATGGTTCTTGTATGGTTAAAGCCTGGATCTCACTCTTCTGAGAGAGGTGATTGCGACTAGGAAAGCTACTTTCCATGTAAGGAACTGCAGTTCGCATTTGTGTAAAGGTTCAAATGGAGGACCCATGAGCCTAGTAAGGACAATGTTTAAATTCCACACTGGAGAGGGTGGGATTCTGGGAGGGATTATCCTTTTAAGGCCTTCCATGAACGCTTTAATAGCAGGTACTCTAAACAATGACAAATGTTGTCTGTTTTGTAAGTAAGCGGCAAGGGCCGCAATATGTAATCTTATGGACGTGTATGCTAGATTACATCTTTGTAGATGCAGTAAGTAGCAAATGATATTTTGAATTGAAGCATCTAGTGGGTCAATTTTGTTGTTATTGCAGTAAATGACAGATCTTTTCCATTTGGCTGAGTAGCAAGCTCTAGTAGTAGGGCGTCTAGCTTCTTTAATAATGTTCATACTGTCCGGTGGGAGGTTGAGGTAACCAAACTCTAGAACTTCAGGAGCCAGATTGCCAGGTTCAGTTGAGCTGGATCTGGATGCCTTATCTCTCCATGGTTCTGTGTAAGAAGCTTTGGGGAGAGGTGTAGTTGTTGGTGTGGAACGACAGAGTTCCAGAAGTGTTGTGAACCATGGTTGCCGGGCCCATGTTGGAGCAACTAGGATCATCTTGAGAGACTGTTTGAGCTTGCGCACTACTAATGGAATGAGTGGGAGTGGCGGAAATGCGTACGCAAATCTGCCTGACCAATTCATCCATATCGCATTGCCCTTGGACAATGGGTGTGGATACCTGGCGGCAAGGTTGGGCATTTTGCGTTTGCGTGTGTGGCGAACAGATCTATGTCTGGATGGCCCCACATGTGAAAGAATGGATGAAGAACTTGAGGATGAAGTTCCCATTCGTGTATCTGCTGTGTCTGACAACTGAGCAGATCCGCAATCTGATTGTGTACCCCTGGAAAATGTTCTGCTAGAAGGTATATCTTTTGTGGCATGGCCCATCTCCGTATGTTTTGCGCTAGTTGAGAAAGCTGCAAAGAATGTGTTCCTCCTTGTTTTTGTATATAATACATTGCTGTCATATTGTCCGTGCGGACAAGGACAGTTTTGTTGGTGAGATGTGGCTGGAATGATTTTAATGCGAGAAAGATTGCTAGTAACTCCAGGTGGTTGATGTGTAGCACTTTTTGTTGAGGGGTCCACCTGCCCTGAATGGTGTGGTTTAGGAGATGGGCTCCCCAGCCGGTGAGTGATGCGTCCGCTGTTAGCACTATTTGTGGAACTGGGTCTAGGAACGGCCGCCCTTTGGAAAGGTTTTGTGTGTTCCACCACTGCAGAGAGCGATGTGTGCGGCTGTCCACCAACACCAGATCTGAAAGTTGACCTTGAGCCTGGTTCCACTGACGTGCTAAGCATTCCTATAAAGGGCGCATCTGAAGTCTTGCATGGGGTACTATGAAAATGCAAGAGGCCATCATTCCTATGAGCTGCATAAACACTCGAGCTGGTAGTGAGTGTTGGGGCTGAAATTTTGTGATGAGGGTTTGCATACTGGCTATCCTGGCTGGATTGGGGTACGCAAGAGCTTTGGAAGTGTCTATTGTGGCCCCTAGATACTGATGTATGTGGGAGGGCTGGAGATGTGATTTGGTGAGGTTTATGGTGAACCCCAAGTTGTGGAGTAGATGAATTGTTTGGGGAGTGTGATGAACACACTGGTTGTATGACTTGGCTTTTATCAGCCAGTCGTCCAGGTATGGAAACACATGAATTTGTTGTCTCCGCAAGTGGGCGGCTACCACCGCTAGACACTTTGTGAAGACTCTGGGTGCTGTGGTTAATCCGAATGGGAGAACCTTGAACTGATAGTGTTGACCGTCCACTGTAAACCTTAGATATTTCCTGTGAGCAGGGTGTATAGGAATATGGAAGTAGGCGTCCTTGAGATCTAGAGTGGCAAGGAAGTCGCCTTGTTGAAGCAGTGGAAGGACCTGTTGAAGAGTGACCATGTGAAAGTGGTCTGACTGTATGTAGATATTGAGAGGTCTGAGGTCCAGTATTGGTCTGAGAGTACCGTCTTTTTTGGGGATGAGAAAGTAAAGGGAGTAAACCCCTGTACCTTGATGCTGGCGGGGAACTGGTTCTATTGCATGCTTTTGAATCAGAGAGAGAACTTTCTGTTTGAGGAGCATTAGATGTTCCGTGGACATTGGACGTTGTTTGGGCGGTATGTTTGGGGGATTTTCGGTAATTTCCAGGCAGTAACCATACTGGATAATTTGTCTTACCCACCTGTCTGTAGTGATGGAGTTCCAGACAGGTAGGAACTGTGAGAGTCTTCCTCCGACCGGAGTGGAATGGTCTGGAGGGAAGTCATTGTTTGGTAGTGGGGGAGGTTCGATTGTTGTTACCTCGGCCTCTCCCTTTGTTATTATTTCCCCTGTACCCACCTCTAAAATAGCCCTTGTTGGGGGATGTTTGTGTGGGGCTTTTGTAGGAGGAGGAAGTATTGTCTGTACTGTTTTTGGATCCGCCCCTATAAAAGGAGCGACGAAAGGAGCCTCGTGTTTGAGACTAACGCTCCCATAGATTTTGCAGTGTCTACCTTTTTTCATTTTTTCTAAAGCTGTATCTACAGCTGGGCCAAACAGGTGTTCTTGATCGAACGGCTGATTTAATATTGTTGTTTGCACTTCCTGCTTAAAACCAGAAATGCGCAACCATGCAGGTCTGCGTAGTAAGACACTGGTGCTGATAGATCTAGAAGCGGTGTCTGCTGCATCGAGGGCACATTTGATGGATGCATTTGTAATTAACTTGCCCTCTTGGACCAGATCATTGGCTTTGGCCTTGTATTGGTCAGGCAAATGTTGAATTAGGTCTTCAAGCTGATCGTAGTGAGCCCTGTCATACCTGGCAAGTAGTGCCTGTGCATTAGCTATCCTCTAGTGACTGGCTGCTTGGGAGGCAACTCGTTTGCCTGATGCGTCTATCAGTTTAGACTCTTTGTCTGGAGGTGGAGCATCACCAGAGGTTTTTGAATTAGCCCGTTTCCTTGCATTGGACACTACCAGAGAATCTAAAGGGAGTTGTCCTTTAATGTATGCGGGATCGTTGGGGGCAGGTTTATATTTTTTATCAATTCTAGGATTGAGAATCCTGGTCCTGACAGGGTCTTTAAATATGTCAGGTGCATGTTTAATGACACCTTTGAGCATAGGCAATGTATGTATTGTCTTTTGTGACTGGGCAAAAGTATCTAGTAGGAAGTCCTCTTCCATGGGGTCTGAATGTAGTTGAACACCATGATATTGCGCAGCCTTATTAATAAGCTGACTAAACCCTATATTGTCATCTGGTGGAGATGGTCTTGTTGGGTATGCATCTGGATCAGGAAGGTCTGGAGGATCTGAAGGATCGTTATAATCTTCCCATGTATCCTGTGGTATAGTAGTATCATCAGGGTCATCTAAAGGGTCATTATGGTGTGCACCACTGCCCCCTAAATCATCCTCATCCTGTGGTGGTAAGGGTGAGCATGGAGAGTCTCTAGGAGAGTGTATGGGAGAGTTTGTAGGAGACAAAGGTTTAGTAGGAAGAACAGGAGAAGAGGGTCTTAAGGGGAAAGTTGCAAAGTCTCTTTTCTTGACAGGTACCTCAGGAGAGTGTGAGGTATCTAATTTCCTCTTCTTTGTTGGGAGGCTGACAATATGGCCTGTTTTAGGGTCCACATGCAATGTCTTGTTTCGGATCGATAGGATCTGGTTGAAACAGTTCTTACTCCGTGTTGTCTCCTTTCGGTGCCGATTTTTTCGGTTCCGAACGCGGTTTTGATTTGTGCTGTGGAGCCGTAGGAGAGGTTTTGTGCTCCTTTGGCTTCGATGTCGAGTCGGAAATTTTTTTCGGATCCGAAGGTTGTCGATGTTTGTTCGGATCCGAGGCCTTTTGGTCTTTCGGTGCCGATGAGCTCGATGCCGAGGCCTTTTTGGACGTAACGGAGGTAGGGTGTATTCCCGATTTTGGTACCGACGCACAAGTTACTAACTTGTGTAACGATATATCTGTAAGAGACAGTAGTTAGTGACAGATTCCTTACCTTAGAATATCCCCAGGCGTCAGGCTGGATCCGGAAAGTTTTGCGTAGCAGTACCCTTGCGCGTCGGTAGGCGGCGTCGTGCGGCTCCGCGTCCGTCGTCGGCGTCGTGATCGCCGGGATGACGTCGCGGGCAGTACTTAGGCGCCGCCCCTGCGCGCTGACGTCAGTTCTGTACACGACTTTCCGCGCCAGGAACGCAGAGCCATGCAAGAAGCTGACATAGGTGTCTGAAAAAATACTAGGGCCCTGAAAGGGATGTCCTTAACCCTAGAAATCAGTTCGCAGAACGGGAGGATGGGTGGGGCGGTAGGAATCTGTCACTAACTACTGTCTCTTACAGATATATCGTTACACAAGTTAGTAACTTGTGCATCTGAAAGAGACACGTTAGTGACAGATTCCTTACCTTAGAATAGATACCCCAGCAATACCAACCCCGGTGGTGGGTCTGCGAACAAAGATCAGACAAGGAAGTCCTGGAGGACAGAACGGCCAAAGAAGCCGTCCCTCCGGACCCGACTGTCAAGGCAGTAATGCTTTGTAAACGTGTGCAGCGAGGCCCACGTAGCTGCCTGACAGATAACCGGCAGCGGAACACCGCGGCCCAAGGCCGTGGTAGCAGCCGTTGCCCTGGTGGAATGGGCACGCAGCCCAACAGGAGGCTCCTTCTTAGCCAAAGAATAGCAGGTCTTGATGCACAAGGTAACCCAGCGGGAGATGGTCCTCTTGTGCACCGCCCGACCTTTTTGGCGCCCACGTAGCCAACAAAGAGCTGGTCATCCACCCGGAAGTGTTTTGTGCGGTCGATATAGAAGGAGAGCGCACGTTTTGGGTCCAGACGGTGGAGCCTCTCTTCCTCTCTAGAAGGAGGCGGAAAGAAGGTGGGCAAAGTGATGGTCTGCCCAATGTGGAAAGCAGTAACCACCTTTGGCAAGAAGGACGGACGCGTCCGAAGAACAACCTTGTCTGGATGAACAGACAGAAAGGGAGGTTTGCAAGATAGAGCCTGGAGCTCACTCACCCGCCGAGCGGAGGTGATGGCCACCAGAAAAGCTGTCTTCAGAGTCAGAAGACGAAGAGGACAGTTATGCAGAGGCTCAAAGGGAGCGCACATTAAAAGGTAAGAACCAAGTTTAAGTCCCACTGAGGCATCACAAACGGAACAGGAGGGAAGAGGTGAGTAATGCCTTTTAAGAACCTGTTAACAACAGGGGACTTGAAAAGGGAGGGCTGATCAGGGAGCCTGAGGAAGGCCGAGATAGCACAAAGATAACCCTTGATGGTACCCAGAGCAGAACCCTGTTGGGCCAGAGAGAGAAGGAACAGAAGGACCTCAGAAAGAGGGGCAGAAAGGGGATTCACAGCCTTTCCTGTGCACCATGCCACAAATTTGTTCCACCTGCAGGCGTATACCACCTTAGTGGAGGGACGCCTGGCTGCCAGAATCACATCACAAACTTCGGGAGGCAAGTCGAAAGGAATCAACTGCCGCCGCTCAATCTCCACGCAAGCAGGTGGAGGCTGGACAGGTTCGGGTGGAGGACCGTCCCCTGCTGCTGCGACAGAAGATCCTCCCGAAGAGGCAGACGGATCGGGGGATCGACGCTCATACTGAGTAGCTCGGGATACCAAACTCTTCGAGCCCAGTCCGGAGCCACAAGGATGACTTGGGCCCGGTCGCGCCGAATCTTCTTCAACACTCTGGGTAGAAGTGGTATAGGCGGAAGGGCGTACAACAGACCGCAACTCCACTCGCGACGAAAAGCGTCGCCGAGCGAGTGCCGCCTTGGAAATTCCAACGCGCAGAACTGATGACATTGCGCGTTCTCTTCGGTGGCGAATAGATCTAACCAAGGCTCTCCCCACTGCAGAAAGAGACCTTGCGCCACTTCCGAGTGAAGACGCCATTCGTGATCCATCATGCACCTGCGGCGGAGTTCGTCCGCCCTGGCGTTCAGGGAACCTGCCAGGTGTTGAACCATCAGGAACATGCCCTGATGTTCCAGCCATGTCCAGAGGCGCAGAGCCTCCTGACAAAGGGTCCACGACCCCACCCGCCTTGTTTGTTGCAATACCACATGGCGGTGGTGTTGTCTGTGAACACCTGCACTACCTTCCCTTTGACAGAGGGAAGGAATGTCTTGAGTGCAAGTCGGATCGCCCGGAGCTCCAGAAGGTTGATATGGAGCCGGGACTCCGCCGGAGACCAGAGGCCTCTGATCTCCGCCTCTCCCATGTGACCGCCCCATCCCAGAAGGGACGCGTCCGTCACAACTGTGTGCTCTGGCTGGGGAAGGGAGAGGGATCTGCCCATGACCCATTGCCGGTTCGAGAGCCACCACTGCAACTGTTTTGCAGCCCCCTCCGAGATCTGGACGTGATCGGACAGGTTGCCCTGGTGCTGCGCCCACTGGAACTTCAGGTCCCACTGCAGAGCCCGCATATGCCATCTGGCATGATTGACCAGCAGGATGCAGGAGGCCATGAGGCCCAGCAGCCTCAGGGTCATCCGTACCGAAACCCAGGATAAAGGCTGAAAGATTGGAACTGCTCCGATGAAAAGGAGCTGTGGAGAAGGAATCAGATGCGACTTCGGCACATTGATGGAGAACCCCAGCGAGTGCAGGAGTTCTGCCGTAGTCTGGAGGTGGGAGACGACTGCCTGGGACGAGCCCGTCTTCAGCAGCCAGTCGTCGAGGTAGGGGAAGACTGGAACCCCTGCCCGGCGCAGATGAGCTGCGACCACCGCCATCACTTTCGTGAACACCCGAGGGGCACTTGTAAGGCCAAAGGGGAGCACGGTGAACTGAAAATGCTCGAGGCCTACCGTGAACCGTAGGTAACGCCGGTGGGCCGGCAGGACGGGGATGTGGAAATAAGCGTCCTGCAAGTCCAACGCTACCAACCAGTCTCCAGGGTCGAGGGCAGTCGAGACCTGAGCTAGGGTGAGCATCTTGAACTTCTCCTTCCGGAGGAAGCGATTGACGTTCCGGAGGTCCAAGATAGGACGCATGTCCTCCTTGTCCTTTTTGGGCACCAGAAAGTAGTGGGAGTAGCAACCACGTCCTACTTCTGGGGTCGGAACATGCTCGATGGCCCTCTTGGCCAAGAGGGCCGTGACTTCCTTCTGCAGAAGCACCAAGTGATCCCCTGACATGCGGTGGAATTGAGGTGGCATGGCTGGGGGGGTTGTCTCGAAGGGGAGGGAGTAGCCCCTTCGGACAATGTCCAAGACCCACCTGTCCGAGGTGATGGGACGCCAGTGGTGAAGGTGATGGCGGACCCTGCCCCCTACTGGCGTGCTGTGCACCGGAAAGGAGGTACTAGGAGGGCTTGGAGGCCGCGGACGGGTTGGAGGTGGTGGCCTGACCCGCACGCTGGTTGCCCGAACCGCCACGGCGGTATCCACGTCCTCGGCCACACGAAGACGCTTGCTGCGCGGGCCGGTGGCTGGGCTGCTGACGTGACTGGGCGCCCCTTCCGTGGCCACGAAAGGGGCGAAAAGCAGAGGTTAGCGGAGGGCGTACAACAGAAAGGCCCAGGGACTTGGCAGTAGCCCGCGAGTCCTTGAAACGCTCCAGCGCATGGTCTGCTTTGGAACCAAAAAGACCGACTCCATCAAAGGGCATGTCCATGAGTGTATTCTGGACATCACCCGAGAAACCAGTTGTTCTCAGCCAGGCGTGGCGACGTAGCGCCACCGTCGTTGCAAGCGATCTGCCCAGCGAGTCAGCGGTATCAAGGCCACAACGTATGGTGTATTTAGCCGCATCTCTTCCTTCCGCAATGGCGCGGGTAAGCAGTGTCTGGACCTCCTCAGAACACTGCGGCAGAACAGCCGCCACCGAATCCCACAGGGAGTGGGTATATCGGCCCAAAAGGCAAGCGGTGTTGACTGACCGCAAGCCAGCACTGGAGGAAGAAAAAAGCCTTCTTCCCAAATTGGTCCAGGCGTTTGGATTCCCTATCCAGAGGGGCGGTAGGGAAGGCGGTTTGGGAGGCAGAGGCTTGGACAACCAAGCTCTCGGGGGTGGGGTGTTGGGAGAGAAACAAGGGGTTGCCCGGAGCAGGGCGATGGCGTCGGGCCACGTTCCTATCCACAGGAGCCCCTGTGGTGGGCTTGGACCAGGCGCCCAAAAGAACGTCAGTCAGTGCATCATTAAACGGCAGCACAGTCTCCGTGGAGGAAGCTGCCGGCTGAAGCACTTCCGTCAGGAGATTAGTCCTGACAGCCACAGTAGGCAATTGGAGGTGTAAGGCTCCAGCTGCTCTACGCAACACCGTTGCGAAATTTGCTCCCTCCTCCGTAGCCACGGGAGGAGACAGCATGCCAGTGTCAGGGGAAGTGTCTAGACCACTGGCATCCCCAAGTTCCTCAGCCCAGTCCTGATCATACTCACACTGTTGTGTGAGAGGGTCTTCAGACCCCTCCCAGCTCTCTTGGTCCTCCTCAGGTTCAAAATATGGAGGAGGAGGAACATTTGGGATCCAAGGTCTCATCGGCGCCGGAGCCGGCGTCGAGCGACGTCGGTCCGGCTCCATGTCCGGAGCCGGCGAGAGCCGGGGACCGACGCTGTCCGGAGCCCCGGACGGCGTCAGGAACGGCACCGGGGACGTCGGCGGAGGCGTGGTTAGGTCAACCGGCGTCGATGGGGGTTGCAGCACCACCGGAGCCGGGATCGAGGCCGGAGCCGAGGCCGGGATGAAGGCTGGTGGGACAGACGGCGCCGGGACCGGAGTCGACGTGACGCCAGAGCAACCCCATCAGGGCCCGCGGGGCCCGAAGGCGCACCGGAGGGACCTTGAGGCCCGAAGAGGCGGGCCATGGCCGACAGGAATTCCTGTATGTCGGCCGGAGTCGCCCCCGAACCCGGAAAGGACGGGTAATGCGGGGGCGGCTCCATAGACATGTCCGGGGCCGCGGGGACGGTGCCGACTGGGGCCTCAGCCGAGTCGCGAGACCGGCGAGGCGAAGTCTTAGAACGATGACGCTTCTTCGACTTACCCGAGGAGCGCGAAGACTTGGACTCCGACGACCAGCGGAGACTCCGCGACCGGCCCCTCGACCTCTCCCGGGGCTTGGTGCGGCGCGGAGCGGACCTCGAGTAGCTTTCGAGACCGCTCTCGCAAAGCCTTCGGGTGAAGTTTCCGGCAGTCAGGGCACGACTTCGTGTCGTGGTCTCGGCCGAGACAGAAGAGACACTCCAGATGCGGGTCTGTGATCGACATCATTCGACCACAGGCGTCGCATGGCTTGAAGCCGGGCATCCCTACGACACCTAGGAGTCGTAAAGACTCGATAAAGAAACAGTGAAAAAATTCACAAAAAAGTTAGTCAAAAATTGACTAGGGCACTGCTCTTCCCGGATCTGCGCTTACTGGCGCGGAAAAAGAAGAACTGACGTCAGCGCGCAGGGGCGGCGTCTAAGTACTGCCCGCGACGTCATCCCGGCGATCACGACGCCGACGCCGCCTACCGACGCGCAAGGGTACTGCTACGTAAAAACTTTCCGGATCCAGCCTGACGCCTGGGGATATTCTAAGGTAAGGAATCTGTCACTAACGTGTCGCTTTCAGATATCACTTGCAATTTGTTGAGAAGTGTCGCAAAAACTGGTCTGAGAGACAAGAGAAGCTCCAGATTCGCACCTAGAGGCGAGAAAAGAAAGGAACTGATGTTAGGTGCGGGAGTGGCGGCTCTTTTGGCACCACGTGTCACTTCCGGAGAGGAACAGCACCAGTGCAGAGCCGCACGGATTTACCGTCTGGTGTACAGAGACTATGAAAATAAATTCAAGGATCCAGTCTAATGCCTGGGGAATATTCAAAATGTGAGGAATCTACGAGCAAGGACTCATTATTTCAAACTTATGGTTTGCAGTTTATCAGGTAAAGATGGTGTAGTGCATGGTTTTCCACCCAAGATCAATCAGTCCTCAAACATGACCTCTCTGAGGTGTTTACAAGGATACTGGAAGGAAATCTGTTGTGCAAGAGAGTATGCATGCCAAGAACATGGCTCTTCATTCCCAAAGCTGTAAGATTTCAAGCTTTAAAAACTCTAGCAGGGAAAGTCCAAATTACAAAGGAGTTGTAATAGAAGCTTCAGAAAGTCAGTTTTGAAGAGTCAAACAATCACTCCAAAAGTAATTCAAAGAGATTGGGCAGGGAGGACTATAAATTAGTAACCCCTCATTAAATCTTTCAGATATTTTCTTGATATGTGTCCTCCTGCAGTGGAACTTCCCAACAAAGTGAACTGAAGAGTAATGAATTACCAAAATCTAGTTACAGATGTAGGAAGCTGGCTCTGTATATACTATACCAAAGTAAGGTATAGTGTGCACAGAAACCGGAGATACCCAAAGGCTTACAGAGGTAAAAGTAGATAATACCATACTCTATTTGTGGTAGTGTGGATGAGCAGTAAGGCTTTATCAGAGGGTAGTGTTGAACAAGTTACTTACCTTCGGTAACGATATATCTGTAAGAAACATTAGTTAGTTATAGATTCCTTAGAATATCCCCAGGCGTCAGACTGGATCCGGAAAGTTTTTTCATCAGCAGTACCTCTGCGCGTCGGAAGGTGGCGTCGGTCGGCTCCGCGTCCGTCGTCGCCGGGATGACGTCGCGGCAGCTACTTAGACGCCGCCCTCGCACGCTGACGCACAAGTTACTACTTGTGTAACGATATATCTGTAAGAAACATTAGTTATAGATTCCTTACCTTAGAATATCCCCAGGCGTCAGACTGGATCCGGAAAGTTTTTCGTTAGCAGTACCCCTGAGCGTCAGTAGGTGGCGTCGTGCGGCTCCGCGTCCGTCGCTGGCGTCGTAAGCGCCGAGATTACGTCACGGAGACTACTTAGGCGCCACCCATGCGCGCTGACGTCAGTTCTGTACACGACTTTCCGCGCCAGGAACGCAGAGCCATGCAAGAAACTGATCATTGGTGCCATGAAACTAGGGCCCTGAAAGGGATGACCTTAACCCTAGAAATCAGTTCGCAGAACGGGGAGGATGGGTGGGACGGTAAGGAATCTATCACTAACTAATGTCTCTTACAGATATATCGTTACACAAGTTAGTAACTTGTGCATCTGAAAGAGACACGTTAGTGATAGATTCCTTACCTTAGAATAGATACCCCAGCAATACCAAACCCGGTGGAGGGTCTGCGAATGGATTACACCAGAAAGTCACGGAGAACAGAACGGCCAAAGAAGCCGTCCCTCCGGACCGGACTGTCAAGGCAGTAATGCTTGGTAAACGTGTGCAGCGAGGCCCACGTAGCTGCCTGACAAATATCCTGCAAGGGGACGCCGCGTCCCAAGGCAGTAGTGGCCACTGTCGCCCTGGTAGAATGGGCACGCAGCCCCACAGGAGGCTCCTTCTTAGCCAACGAGTAACAGGCTTTGATGCAGAGAACGACCCACCGAGAGATGGTCCGTTTGTGCACGGCCCAACCTTTTTTGGCGCCCACGTAGCCAAAGAGTTGGTCATCCACCCGGAACTGTTGTGTGCGCTTCAGATAGAACGAGAGCACACGTTTTGGGTCCAGACGGTGAAGCCTCTTCCTCTTTTTAAGGATGCGGAAAGAAGGTGGGCAAAGTGATGGTCTGCCCGATGTGGAAGGGCGTGACAACCTTTGGCAAGAAAGAAGGACGGGTCCTTAAAATCACCTTGTCCGAATGAACAGAAAGGAAAGGAGGTTTGGAAGAAAGAGCCTGGAGCTCACTCACTCTTCTGGCAGAGGTGATAGCTACCAGGAAAGCGGTCTTGAGAGTGAGAAGACGCAAAGGACAGGTATGAAGAGGCTCGAAGGGAGCGCACATCAGATATGTCAAGACAAGATTTAAATCCCATTGAGGCATAATGAACGGCACGGGAGGAAACGTGTGCGTAATGCCTTTCAGGAAACGGTTAACAACCGGAGATTTAAACAAGGAAGGCTGATCTGGAAGCCTGAGAAAGACGGAGATGGCCGAAAGATAACCTTTAATAGTGCCCAGAGCAGAGCCCTGCTGGGCCAAAGAAAGAAGGAACAGAAGGACTTCGGAAAGTGGGGCAGAAAGGGGATCCACAGCCTTAGCTGTGCACCATGCCACTAACTTATTCCACCTGCAGGCGTATACAGATTTAGTGGAAGGCCGCCTGGCTGCCAGAATGACATCACAGACTTCGGGAGGAAGATCGAAAGCTGTCAACTGTCGCCGCTCAATCTCCACGCATGGAGGTGGAGGCTGGACAGGTTCGGGTGGAGGACCGTCCCCTGCTGCGACAGAAGATCCTCCCGAAGAGGCAGTCGTATCGGGGGATCGATCACCATGTTGAGTAGCTCGGGATACCAGTATCTTCGTGCCCAATCCGGAGCCACAAGAATGACTTGGGCCCGGTCACGCCGAATCTTCTTCAGCACTCTGGGCAGAAGTGGTATAGGCGGAAAGGCGTACAACAGACCGCAACTCCACTCGCGACGAAAAGCGTCGCTGAGCGAGTGCCGCCTTGGAAATTCCAACGCGCAGAACTGATGACATTGCGTGTTCTCTTCGGTGGCGAATAGATCTAACCAAGGCTCTCCCCACTGCAGAAAGAGACCTTGCGCCACATCCGAGTTCAGACGCCATTCGTGATCCATCAAGCACCGGCGGCTGAGTTCGTCCGCCCTGGCGTTCAGAGAACCTGCCAGGTGTTGAACCACCAAGGTAATGCCTTGACGTTCCAGCCAAGCCCAGAGGCGCAGAGCCTCCTGACAGGGTCCATGACCCCACCCCGCCCTGCTTGTTGCAATACCACATGGCGGTGGTGTTGTCCGTGAACACCTGCACTACACTTCCCCGGACAGAGGGAAGGAATGCCTTCAGTGCAAGCCGGATCGCCCGAAGCTCCAAAAGATTGATATGGAGCCGGGACTCCGCCGGAGACCAGTGGCCTCTGATCTCCGCCTCTCCCAAGTGGCAACCCCATCCCAGGAGGGACGCATCCGTCACCACTGTGTGCTCCGGTTGGGGAAGGGAGAGGGATCTGCCATTGACCCAATCGCGATTCGTGAGCCACCACTGCAATTGTCGTGCAGTGCCCTCCGAGATCTGGACATGATCGGACAGGTCGCCCTGATGCTGTGCCCACTGGAACTTCAGGTCCCACTGCAGAGCCCGCATATGCCATCTGGCATGTTGCACCAGCAGGATGCAGGAGGCAATCAGGCCTAGGAGCCGGAGGGTCATCCTGACAAACCCGGGATAGAGGCTGAAAGATCGGAATCATAGCCTGAATATCCCGGACTCGCTGCTCGGGAGGATAAACCCGAAACAGCGTCGAATCCAGAACCGCTCCGATGAAGGGGAGCTTCTGAGAGGGACTCAGGTGCGACTTCGGCACGTTGATGGAGAACCCCAGCAAATGCAGGAGGTCGGCCGTAGTCTGAAGGTGGGTGACGACTGCCTGGGGCGAGCCCGCCTTCAACAACCAGTCGTCGAGGTAGGGGAAGACGGACACCCATGACCTGCGCAGATGAGCTGCGACTACCGTCATCACCTTCGTGAAAACCCGAGGGGCACTGGTAAGGCCGAAGGGGAGCACGGCAAACTGAAAATGCTCCTGGCCTACCGTGAACCGCAGGTAACGCCGGTGGGCCGGCAGGACGGGGATGTGAAAATAGGCGTCCTGCAAGTCCAACGCTACCATCCAGTCTCCAGGGTCGAGGGCAGCCAAGACCAGAGCCAGAGTCAACATCTTGAATTTCTCCTTCCGGAGGAAGCGATTGACGTTCCTGAGGTCCAAGATGGGGAGCAAGCCCCCCCTTGTCCTTCTTGGGGACCAGAAAGTAGTGGGAATAACAACCACTCCCTACTTCTGACCCAGGAACACACTCTATGGCCCCCTTGGCCAAGAGGGCCATGACTTCCTGCAGGAGAAGTGCCAAGTGGTCCCCCGACATGGGGTGGAACTGAGGTGGCATGGCTGGAGGGGTGGACCGAAAGGGAAGGGCGTAACCCTTGCGGATGATCTGCAACACCCACTTGTCCGATGTGATAGCGTGCCAGTGGGGGAGATGATGGCGGATCCGGCCACCCACTGGCGTGGGGTGCCCCCCAAAACTCTGATTAGGAAGGTTTGGAGGCAGAAGCAGCGGGGCGGAGGTGGACTGACCCCCACGCTGATTACCAGACCCGCCCCTGCGGAAACCGCGGCCGCGTTGAGGCTGGTTCTGCACAGGTTTGCTGAAGGAACGTGCCTGGACGCCCTTTCCGTGGCCACGAAAGGAACGAAAACCAGGAGTGGCTGGGCTTTTTGTGGAAAGACCTAAGGACTTGGCCGTGGCCCGCGAGTCCTTAAAACGCTCCAGCGCACTGTCGGCCTTATCGCCAAACAGGCGAGTGCCATCAAAGGGCATATCCATGAGCGAGCTTTGGACATCTGGCGAGAACCCGGTACACCTCAACCAGGCGTGGCGACGAAGCGCCACAGTCGTAGAAATCGCTCTACCTAGTGAGTCCGCGGTGTCCAAACCACACCGAGTGGCGAACTTAGCCGCATCTTTACCCTCGGCAACAGCTTGGGAAAGCACAGCTTGGATCTCTTCAGGACACCGAGGCAACACCTGTGCAACTGTATCCCACACGCGTGGGAATAGCGGCCCAATAGGCAAGCGGTGTTCACCGACCGCAGCCCCAAGCTGGCCGCGGAGAACAACCGCTTGCCAAACTGCTCCAGCTTCTTGGAGTCCTTATCCGGCGGAGCCGTGGGGAAGGCACTCTGTGACGTCGAAGCTTGGATGACCAGGCTCTCAGGCGTAGGATGAGTGGTCAGAAAGGCAGGGTCACTGGGCGCCAGGCGATGACGCCTGGCAACGTTCTTATCCACAGGGGCCCCTGTGGCTGAACGCGACCAAGTGCCTAGCAAGACGTCAGTGAGGGTGTCATTAAATGGCAGCAGGGGCTCCGACGAAGTGGACGCCGTCTGGAGCACCTCAGTGAGGAGGTTAGTTTTGAGGGCCACCGTAGGGAGATCAAGGTTGAGAACTTCAGCTGCTCGGCGGAGCACCATCGTGTAGGAGGCGCCCTCCTCCATGGTAGGCGGGGGAGAGGCAAACCCCGGGTCGGAGGAGACGTCGAGGCCGCCGGCATCCTCCAAATCGTCCGCCCAGTCCTGCTCAGAGTCACACTGACGAGCAAGAGGGTCCTCGGACCCCTCCCAGTCGTCCTCCACCTCATGTGGCGCAGGCCGCGGCGGCAGGGCAGGAGCCGGAGAAGGAACAAACGGCGTCGGCCGGGGCAGGACAGGCGCCGTGTCCCAATGCGGATCCCAGGCAGGAGCAAAATGGTCCTGGAACCTGGGCAAGGGCGGGACAAATGGCACCCACTGCGGCGCCGGAGGCGGAGCCGAGGGTGGCGCTGGGGCCGGAGCTGGCAGCGATGGACCTTGTGGGGCCGTGGCCGGAGGCGCAGGATCCTGTGGCGCCGAAGCTGGATCCGCCGGCGGCCCAACAGGATCCTGACACGAGACCGCGGGGCCCGAGGGCGCGCCGGCGGGAGCCCGAGGCCTAAAAAGGCGGTCCATGGTAGCAAGAAACTCTTGCACCTGTGCGGGAGTCGCCGACGGACCCGGGTAAGGTGGGTAGGCTGCGGGACTCCCGAGCTCCGAAGGAGCCGCAGGGGCAAAGCCCCTGTCCCCCTCGTCCGCATCCGGGGACCGACGGGGGGACGTCGGAGAGCGAACACGCTTCTTCGACTTCTTTTTGTGTTGTCTCTTACCCGAATCTGAGGGTGAAGACTTGGAGCCCGAGGAGCGATGACTGTGGCCCCGCGAGCGTTCCCTGGAACGGGACCGGGAACGGCGTCGGGACGAGGCCGGACCTCCAGCAGCTTCCGGTGCCGCTCCCTTAAGGCCTTCGGGGCCATGGCCCGACAGTCCAGACAGGACCGGGAGTCATGGTCGGTCTCCAGGCAGTAGAGGCAGACATCTTGGGGGTCCGCCACTGACACATTGCGACGGCAGGCCCCACAAGACTTATATCCAGGCATCCCTACGTGCACCAAGAAAACCAAGCTGACAGGAGACAAAAGTCTCAAAAAGGGTAGTCAAAAAGTGACTAAGGTACGTGCTCTAACCGGATCTGCGCTTACTGGTGCGGAAAAAGAAAGAACTGACGTCAGCGCGCATGGGTGGCGCCTAAGTAGTCTCCGTGACGTCATCTCGGCGCTTACGACGCCAGCGATGGACGCGGAGCCGCACGACGCCACCTACTGACGCGCAGGGGTACTGCTAACGAAAAACTTTCCGGATCCAGTCTGACGCCTGGGGATATTCTAAGGTAAGGAATCTATCACTAACGTGTCTCTTTCAGATGTCAGTTCTGTACAGGACTTTCCGCGCCAGAAACGCAGAGCCATGCAAGACACTGACCACTGGTGCACAAAACTAGGGCCCTGAAAGGCAGTCCTTAACCCTAGAAATCAGTTCGCAGAACGGGGAGGATGGGTGGGCCGGTAAGGAATCTATCACTACTAATGTTTCTTACAGATATATCGTTCCCGAAGGTAAGTAACTTGTTCATCTGAAAGAAACACGTTAGTTATAGAATCCGTACCTTAGAATAGATACCCCAGCAATACCAACCCCGGTGGTGGGTCTGCGAACCGAGATCACGCCAGAAAATCCTGGAGAACAGAACGGCCAAAGAAGCCGTCTCTCCGGACTTGGCTGTCCAGGCATTAGTGTTTTGTAAACGTGTGCAGCGATGCCCACGTGGCCGCCTGACAGATGTTATTTAGAGGAACTTCTCTTCCCAAGGCAGTAGTGGCTGCCGTCGCTCTGGTGAAATGGGCGCGTAGCCCAACCGGAGGCTCTTTTTTAGCCAGAGAATAGCATGCCTTAATACACAAAACGACCCACCGAGAAATGGTGCGTTGTGTACGGCCCGACCTTTCTTGGCGCCCACGTAGCCAACAAAGAGTTGATCATCCACCCGGAACTGTTTTGTGCGGTCCAGATAGAAAGAGAGCGCACGTTTTGGATCCAGACGGTGGAGCCTCTCTTCCTCCTTTGAAGGATGCGGAGGCGGAAAGAAGGTGGGCAGAGTAATCTGCCCGATGTGGAAGGCAGTGACCACCTTAGGAAGGAAGGATGGACCGGTCCTGAGAACCACCTTGTCCAGATGGACAGACAGGAAAGGAGGTTTGGAAGAAAGGGCCTGGAGCTCACTCACCCTTCTAGCAGAAGTGATGGCTACCAGGAAAGCAGTCTTAAGAGTCAAGAGTCTTAAAGGGCAGTTATGAAGCAGCTCAAAAGGAGAGCACATTAAATAGGTAAGAACAAGATTCAAGTCCCACTGAGGCATAACGAAGGGGATTGGAGGAAAAAGATGCGTTAAGCCTTTTAAGAAACGGTTAACTACCGGGGACTTGAGAAGAGAAGGTTGATCTGGCAGCCGAAGGAAGGCAGAGATGGCTGAAAGATAGCCCTTGATAGTGCCCAGAGTAGAACCCTGCTGGGCTAAAGAAAGAAGGAACAAGAGATCTGCAGAAAGAGGGGCAGAAAGGGGATCCACAGCCTTTGCTGTGCACCATGCCACAAACTTGTTCCACCGGCAGGCATATACCGTCTTAGTGGAGGGACGCCTGGCTGCCAAGATTACGTCACATACTTCGGGAGGCAGGTCGAAAGACGTCAACTGCCGCCGCTCAATCTCTACGCAAGGAGGTGGAGACTGGACAGGTTCGGTTGGAGGACCGTCCCCTGCTGCTGTGACAGGAGATCCTCCCGAAGAGGCAGTCTGATCGGAGGATCGATGGCCATGTTGAGCAGCTCGGGATACCAGACTTTTCGTGCCCAATCCGGAGCCACAAGAATGACTTGGGCCCGGTCGCGCCTGATCTTCTTCAGCACTCTGGGCAGAAGTGGTATAGGCGGAAAGGCGTACAACAGACCGCAACTCCACTCGTGACGAAAAGCGCCGCCGAGGGAGCGCCGCCTTGGAAATTCCAATGCGCAAAATTGCTGACATTGCGCGTTCTCATCGGTGGTGAATAGATCTAACCAAGACTCTCTCCACTGCCGAAAGAGACCTTGCACCACCTCCGAGTGAAGACGCCATTCGTGATCCATCATGCACCTGCGGCTGAGTTCGTTCGCCCTGGCGTTCAGAGAACCTGCCAGGTGTTGAACCACCAGGGATATGCCCTGATGTTCCAGCCATGTCCAGAGGCGCAGAGCCTCCTGACAAAGGGTCCACGACCCCACCCCGCCTTGTTTGTTGCAGTACCACATGGCGGTGGTGTTGTCCGTGAACACCTGCACTACTCTTTCCCGGACAGAGGGAAGGAATGCTTTCAGTGCAAGACTAATCGCCCGGAGCTCCAGAAGGTTGATGTGAAGCCCGGACTCCACCGGAGACCAGAGGCCTCTGTTTTCCGCCTCTCCCATGTGGCCGCCCCATCCCAGAAGGGAGGCGTCCGTCACCACAGTGTGGTCTGGTTGGGGAAGGGAGAGGGATCTGCCATTGACCCAATCCTGGTTCGTGAGCCACCACTGCAAGTAATGTGCAGTGCCCTCCGAGATCTGGACGCAATCTGACAGATTCCCCTGATGCTGCGCCCACTGGAACTTCAGGTCCCACTGCAGAGCCCGCATATGCCACCTGGCATGATCGACCAGCAGGATGCAGGAGGCCATGAGGCCCAGCAGCCTCAGAGTCATTCTGACCGAAACCCGGGTTAGAGGCTGAAAGATCGGAATCATAGCCTGAATATCCCGGACTCGCTGTTCGGGAGGATAGACCCAAAACCGCGTCGTGTCCAGAACCCGTCCGATGAAGAGGAGCTTCTGAGAGGGAATCAGGTGTGACTTCGGCACATTGTGAAAATAAGCGTCCTGCAAGTCCAACGCTACCATCCAGTCTTCCGGGTCGAGGGCAGACAAGACCTGAGCAAGTGTCAACATCTTGAACTTCTCCTTCCGGAGGAAGCGATTGACGTCCCTGAGGTCCAAGATAGGACGCAGGCCCTTGTCCTTCTTGGGGACCAGAAAGTAGTGGGAGTAACAACCACGACCTACTTCTGGGACAGGAACGCGCTCGATGTCTCCCTTGGCCAAGAGAGTCGTAACTTCCTGCTGGAGAAGGGCCAGATGATCCTCCAACATGCGGTGGTATCTCGGTGGCATGGCTGGAGGGGGAGTCTCGAAGGGGAGGGAGTAGCCCCTTCAGACTATTTGCAAAACCCACCTGTCCGACGTGATGGTGCGCCAGTGGGGAGGTGATGGCGAATCCTGCCGCCCACTGGCGTTTGATGGGCCTGAAAGGTCGGACTAGGAGGGTTTGGAGGCTGCTGCAGAGGGGGGGTTGGTGGACTGGCCCGCCTGCTGGCCCCCGGAACCACGACGGTTGTTCCCACGTCCCCGCAAAGGTTGGGTAACTTGCTGCGGCCTGTGGCTCTGGGCGGGACGTAGCGGGGCACCCCTTTCGTAGCCACGAAAGGGGCGAAAAGCAGACTGCGCAGGGCAGGTGGAGAGGCCCAAGGACTTGGCCGTAGCCCGGGAGTCCATGAAACGCTCAAGAGCGTTGTCTGCTTTGTCGCCAAAAAGGCGACGGCCAGCAAAGGGCATGTCCATCAAGGTGTTCTGGACATCCCCTGAAAAGACAGTGGACCTCATCCAGGCGTAGCGACGAAGCGCTACTGACGTGGAAATAGTTCTGCCCAGAGAGTCGGCGGTGTCCAGCCCACAACGTATTGTAAACTTCGCTGCATCCCTCCCGGCAGCAACAGCCTGGGAGAGCACTGCCCTGGCCTCCTCCGGACACGGAGGCAGCACATGCACCACCGTATCCCACACCGAGTGGGAATAACAGCCCAAGAGACATGCGGTGTTTACGGACCACAGTCCTAAGCTGGCGGAAGAGAACATTTTCTTACCAAGGTGGTCCAGCTTCTTGGATTCCCTTTCCGGTGGAGCGGTAGGGAAGGCGCTTTTGGAAGTGGAGGCTTGGACTACCAAACTCTCCGGGGTGGGGTGTTGGGACAAGAAAGTGGGGTCGCCCGGAGCCGGGCGGTGGCGTCGGGCAATCATCCTGTCCACGGGAGCCCCCGTGTTGGGCCTGGACCACGTGCCCAAAGGACGTCAGTGAGGGCCTCATTAAACGGCAGCAGGGGCTCCGAAGAGCTCGCAGTCGGTTGAAGCACCTCTGTCAGGAGGTTAGTCCTGACCGCCACAGTAGGAAGCTCAAGGTTAAGAGCCTCGGCCGCCCTACGCAACACCACTGCTTACGACGCTCCCTCCTCCGTAGCCACGGTAGGAGGAGACAACATACCAAGGTCAGGGGAAGTGTCGAGACCACTGGAATCCCCCAGTTCCTCTCTCCAGTCCTGGTCAGAACCTAGCTGACCCCTCCCAGTCATCCTCCTCATCATCTGGATGCCACTCAGGTTGAAAAGAGGGCCCAGGAGTGAACAGGGGCACAAAAGCCCTCCCAGCGCCGGATCTGGCGTCGGACAACGCCGGTCCGGCTCCGTGTCCACATCAAGATGGCGGCCGGGGAGGACGCCGGCCAGCGTCGAGCGCGGTAGTGGTGCAGTCGGAAGCGGCGCTGGTGGAGGCGTAACCAGGTCAACCGGCGCCGATCCGGATCCAGGCCTGGATCCAAGGGGGGCCTGCGGCGCCAGGGCCGGAGCCGCCGGCAGCGAAGACCTAGGCCCCCCAACCGAGTCCGCGGGGCCCGAAGGCGCGCCAGCGAAGTCGGTCCACCCAAAGATGGCATGCATCGCCTCGTAGAACGTACGAAGCTGGGCGGGAGTCGCTCCGGGTCCCGGAAAGGGAGGGAAACTCTGAGTCGACTCTGCGGGAGGGGCACCACTTGCGTGCCTCGTCGGATCGGCCGACCAACGAGGAGAAGTCGAAGAGCGACTATGCTTCTTCGACTTCTTATGCTTCGACTTACCCGACCCAGAGTGCGAAGACTCTGAAGATTTTGAACCGGAATGGTGGTGGCTCAGCGACCGGTCCCTCGACCTCCCTCTCGACCGGGACCTCGAACGGCGCGGAGCCTACTGCCGGTGCTCAAGCAGCTTTCGGGACCGCTCCCGCAAAGCCTTCTTCGCCATCGACCGGCAGTCGGAGGACGACTTGTGTCGCGCTCCAGGCAAAAAAGACACGCGGTGCGGATACGTCACCGACATCATGCGATGACAGGAACCGCAGGCCTTGAAACCGGGCATCTCTCATGCACCTTCGGAGTCGAAGACTCAAAAAAGAAGTCAACAAAAGTCGAGAAAAAAGTTAGTCAAAAAATGACTGAGGTACCGCTCTTCCCGGATCTGCGCTGGCTGGTGCGGAAAAAGAAAGAACTGACGTCAGCGCGCGAGGGCGGCATCTAAGCTGCCGTGACGTCATCCCGGCGACCACGACAACGGACGCGGAGCCGACCGACGCGACCTTCTGACGCGCAGAGGTACTGCTGACGAAAAAACTTTCCGGATCCAGTCTGACACCTGAGGGTAATTCTACGGTAAGGAATCTATAACCAACGTGTTTCTTTTAGCTGTAAGAGTTACTTACCTTCGGTAACGATGTATCTGGTAGAGACACAGTCTAGCCGCAGATTCCTTAACTTAGAATATCCCCAGGCGTCAGACTGGATCCGGAAAATTTTTGCAGCAGCAGCTCTGCGCACCGGGAGGCGGCGCCGCCTGGCTCCGCCCTGACGTTGTCCCCGGACATGGTGTCAGCGGAGCCATATAAGACCCTTTCGACGCGCTGACGTCAGTTTTCTTCGGAGAAACTTTTCCGCGCCACAACACGGAGCCACCACCAAAAACTGTGAGATTATGGGAACAGTGTGCGCAAAAATATGAAAATCAGTGAAACCAAAACAATAGAATGGTGAGAAAATACCACATCCAACAGTGACAAGCACTGTATATGGAAAACGACCATAAACTACAGTGATAAGCACTGTATAGTGAAAGCAAGTCAAGGGAAAGAGCAGCACTCTGAGAAGGATCCCTGCAAAGCGAAGACAACGCCCTCCCTGTAGGCAAAATGACATATGAAAGAATGCCAAGGTAGGCGATAGAATCCCCCACCAGAAGAATGGAAGGGAGAAAAGCAAAGCAGGACACTAAGAAGCAGTCCCGCAAGGCAAGACTATGCCCTCCCATGAGGCAAAATGACATATGAAAAGAACGTGAAGGCAGACGACAGAAAGCCTGCAACTACAAGATCGAACAGCGACAGGCAAGAAGCCTGGAACCACCGAATGAAAGACGAACTATTAAAGATCAGCAACACCTTCCCCTTTGAAGAGATCTAGTGGATTGAGGCACAGGCCAAGAGACCACAGGCCAAACGACCGTAGGAGAGTCAATGGAGCAGGTGGGAAAAGAACATCTGTAGGCCCTATACTGGGAGAACCACAGTGTAGGTATTGTTGAAGAAGACCTGAATCCACCTCCTAAACATGATATTGGGAGGAACAGAACAAGTAAACAAAAGGAATGAACCTACCGTGGAGGGAGGTTAAAGATGTCACCCAGCAGGACGACAACCCGCAGGAGGACAAAGCCACCAAGAGGGAGTCGAATGCATAAAACCCCACCCGAAAGGGTTCTCGCAGAACGGGGAGGATGGGCGGGCGTTAAGGAATCTGCGGCTAGACTGTGTCTCTACCAGATACATCGTTACCTAAGGTAAGTAACTCTTACATCTAACAGAGACATCTAGCCGCAGATTCCTTAACTTAGAATAGATACCAAAGCCATACCCCATAGGAGGCGGGTCTGCGAGCGAACCCCCCGTAGGGAGCGGGCAACAATGGGAGGCAAGGCATCACAAGCTGCCGAGGGGCGGCAGGAAAGCCCTTTAGTGTATACAGGGATGAAAGGGAGCACAGAACCAGGAGGTCAGTGCAGAATGCGACAGTCGAGCACTTCCGGAAAGGAAAACGAGCTGATCGCAGGAGCCGAGGGATCCGTAGGACCCGGACTGCAAGAGAGAAAGGACCTGCGAGGGGACAAAAAGGCACAATTGGCCCCGAGCAGGAAGGTCGAACATGCACAACAGTGGAGAAACACTGTGGAAGCGCACTAGCCAGGCACAGTGGACAGCAGCAGTAGGATGCTGACCATGCCCAGGAAGAGCCTGTGTACACGCGACATAAGACTTGCCATCGCCCAAGTGCCCTTACACAAAAACGTGGGAAAGGGCAGAGACCAAAGCAGAATGACAGAAGCATGCGAGAAAAAAGAGCCACGCATGCGGGGAACAGAAGTACACCGGAGGGACCGGGTGGAGCACTAGAACCACACCAAGCACAAGGGAGCGCCGCAAGCGATAGCCCAGATGCTAGAGATGTATCACTAGGTAGACAACCTGTGAAGGGGACCCGGCAACCGTACACACACAAAAGGCTGACTCCTACGGGGAAGCGGAGGCCAAGACCAGGGGCAGCGTAGCAAGTACCTAGCATGCGTGTCCCCTAGGTGTGTGTAGAACGCCAGAAGAAACAGCAAGAAAGGACGCAGCCGTGAATGATGGTTTGCTAAAGAAAGCAAGAGCCGCTATAGGCATCAACAGTGATGTTGTATCCCAACCGGACAAATCAATGTCCAGAACTATAAGCGACACCAGCTCTTTGCAAAGGGGAGCCATGGTCCCCCGCGAGACCGATTGAAATGCTGAGTAGGAGTCAGCACGAGCGTACATAGAGGAACAGGAGGTGTATGCAAAATAACACACAGGACAGAGAACGTCCTGAGGAGAACAGTGCCACAGAGAGCAGCAACAGCAGCCCGAAGTAGAAACATGACAAAGTCCTGCACGGAAGCAGCAGGGGAACAGGCCAAGCCAGGGAAGTGCCCATGAAGTAGGGCACAAGGCAATGTACAGCAATGTGGAATGCGGCCAAGACGCCACCATGTAAGAACGAAGCCCAGATGGGACTGAACTACAAGAAAGTACTACTCGCGCGGAGAGGAGAGTAGAACCAGGCAGCGCAGAAGCGGAAGAGAAGCGGAAGCCTTCCGCGACAGCGAATATACCAGGGGGCATCCACCAGCCGCCCAAAGGACACAGAAGAACCGTGCCAAGGAGCCCTGCGTGCCGAGGGGCAGCGACAGGGCTCCGCCCCGAGGCCGACCTTAGGTGGGGCGTCCGTTAACGGAAGACCCATGCACAAAAGGAACGGAACAAGGTGGTCCAAGGGACAGCGGCTGACGAGAAAGGCAGCCAGAAAAAACCAAGGAGGGCCAAGCTGAAAAGATCCTCTTGGAAGAGGCAAGCGAGGCAGAACCTTAAGAAAGGGAGCATCGGCAGAAGCAGGGGGTTGCCACAGACCATCTGCAGGCCCAATCAGAAAGGCCACAGAGCGATGCCAGCCTGTGGCCGGAACAAGGCAGAGAAAGGCCCACAACAGCGGAAAAAGACGACAGTCACATCCGCAGGACAATGCCTGGAAAAAGACTCCACAGAAGCCTACCAAGTCTGGAGGTAGCTATACAATAGCCAACGAACACCCCACATAGGGTAAGTCTCAACCCCAACTAGGGGCACCTCTTGAGCGTGAACGCATAAACCGAGGATCAATATAAGCAAAAGCAGCCGTCCAGCTGCAATAAAGCTAAGTAACCAATGTGAGAAACCTTCCAGGCCGTCTGGGTACCACATCAGGAACCCAGGGCCCATAGTAAACAAAGACAACACCGTATAGGGAATGGAAAAATCCGCAAACTGACTAGAACATAACAAAATCATGGGAGGTCAGACATGAGGCGGTCGACCGCTGAGTCCGCATGACTATCAAAAAGGGACACTCCATCAAATGGCAGATCCCGAAGACTTTCCCGAACATTCACCGGGGAAACCCCCCTCGCGCAGCCAGGCATGGCGACGCAGAGCAACTGACCTGGCCATTGCCCGACTCACCGAGTCCGTGGCGTCGATGGCCGACCGAACGGTAAATCGTGCCATTTCCTGGCCTAAATGAAGGAGACGGGCTAGGTCAGCACGAGGACTCTCGGGGAGGGTGGGAAGAAGACACTCGACGGAGTCCCAAAGGGCACAAGAAGCCCGTGCAAACACGCAAGCCGAGTTCAGAGCGCAGACGCCCGAACTAGTGGACGCAAATACATGGCGGCCACATGCCTCCAACCAACGAGACTCCCTAGTGGGAGGCAGCAATGGAAAAGGAGAGGAAGGCTGCGTGGCGAAGGCCACCTGGAGTACTCGACCCTGAGCCCCAGGATGAAGGGACAAACAGGCAGGATCCCCCGGAGCCGGACGGTGCCTATGAGCAACGGCCCGATCCACAGGGTCCCCTGAGGAGGGCCGTGCCCATGCGCCAAGAAGGGTGTCAAACAACAACCCGTCAAAAGGCAGCAAGGGCTCCATGTCCACCGCACCCTGGTGGAGGAGATCCAATAATGGATCAGGAGACAAGGAGACCGATGGGGGGTGCAAGTGTAAACTAGTTGCAGCCCTTCGAACAGCTTTTGAAAATGCTGCACCAGCTTCTGTAGGCACACTGGGTGGTGACAACAGGTCATCGATAGGAGACGGTTGCAGGCTAACTCGTCCCGCAGCTGTAGCAGCACAGGGCCACTGACCAAGGGCATTGGCCCCGGGTGCTCCGGGTCTGTATCCTCCTCAAACAGAGGAACAACGGGGGCCGGCACCGGCGTCGACCGACGCCGAAACAGCGTCGTAACGAGGTCGACTCCAACCAGAGGCGACCCGGCCGTGTCTGGGACCGGCGTCGACTCACCCTCCACCGAGAGCTGCGGCGAGGGAAGAGGCCGACCAGGAGTCGACTCTTGTGGTGCAGCCGCCTCCGACGTCGACGCAGGGAGCCGCAATGGGCTATGCGGAGACATGGCAGAAGGGCTCGACGTTTGACTGGGATGCCCCTCCGGGCTGTGTCCCGACGTCGCAGCGACTCCGGAACCGGAGTTGAGGCACTCGGCCGGCGCAGACCCGACCTGAATGCCTACCTCCTCTGTGGGACCCGAAGGCGCGCCAGGGAGAGGAGGTGACCCAAAGATAGAGTGCAGAGCCTTGAAGTAGGCTTCCATCTGGGTCCGAGTCGCCCCCGCAAAGGGTGGGTATACGGGGCTCGACTCCTGGGGGCCCGAGTCCGGAGTGGGACGGGAGCTATGGGCCCCGGCGTCACGTTTACGCGAGGTCGGCGGCCTCCGTGACTTGTGTTTACGCTTACCTGTGTCCGGCGAACGACGTCCGCGGGAGCGGACGCGAACAAAAGACCCGGGCCGAGAGGGCGATCGGCGCGGAGGCGTCGAGCGGGAGATCCGGGCGGCTAACAGCTTCATCCAGCGCTCCCGCAGGGACTTCGGACACATCTGCCGGCAGGCATCACACTCCTCGGAGTCGTGGTGTGCACCGAGACACCACATGCAAATCGTGTGCGGATCCGTGGCCGACATCACGCCTTAAAGCCTGAAGGCATCGCACACTGTTACCAGACACCACTGGCGTCGAAAAGGCCTGACAGAACAGGCCAGAGGAACTGCTTACTCCTGGATCCGCGTCGGGACGCGGTAAAGAAGGAAACTGACGTCAGCGCGCCGGGAGGGTCTTATATGGCTCCGCTGACGTCATGTCCGGGGACAACGTCAGAGCGGAGCCAGGCGGCGCCGCCTCCCGGCGCGCAGAGGTGCTGCTGCAAACATTTTCCGGATCCAGTCTGACGCCTGGGGATATTCTAAGTTAAGGAATCTGCGGCTAGATGTCTATCAGATAAGCATTTATTGTACACACTCAACAAGGCATGATTTCACACACTCAAAGACTGAACTCTGACCAATTTATTGTGTATATAAATATTTCATAGTTGTATTTTATTTTTAGAACCAAGCAGGATTTGGTTCTGGTAAGGATAATAGTACTTTTCAAGAAAAATACAGTTGACTTTGGTACAGGTAGGTCCAATGTTCAGAAACAGTTGAAATTGCTGTGCAGTTACTTTGTAATTACTTTATGATTACTTTTTAGATTACTTTTCTCTCTCAGTGTGGTATGCCTAGATACCACACTGGGACATTTCCAAGATAAAGGTAAGTAATTCAATTTGTCATCAAAATACTCGTTTGGATTTTCATACAATTTTAAACTCCACACAGAACCTTTTTACAGGAAAACAGTCAATGCAGTCCAATGGGAGAAAATGAGGTTATCGTTTTAAAGGCGAGTAATCGGTATTGGGAGTTGAGTTTCTGGGGATAGAACAAGGGTCCCCCAGGGTCAAGAATGCATTCAAAGAGCACCCTCAGCGGCACTAGGACGGCCGAGTGCTGAGGTACAATGTTATCCAATGGGGGATAGGGGGCCTCTAGTTGGTGGCTGCTCACGGGCACGCCACATTGGATGTGGGAGCAAAGCTCCTAGGGTTTAGCTCAGGGCAAAGGGAGATCCGAGTTAGCACACAAGGTGCACCCACAGCGGCACAGGGGCAGCCAGGTGCAGGGTCCTAGATTGGCATCGGGTGCCCTGCAGGTTTCATTGGGGATTCTCCGGTCACAACAAACACAGCAGGCTCGGGCACAATGACTTTCTGGAGGCGACCACTGGTTGGAGAGGGATGCCTGGACACCATCGGTTGGGCCACCCAAGGCTGTGGGGCATCGGGTGCAAGGGTGTCTTTAGGCATCGGATTTGCTTACCAGCTCTGGTCGTGGTCGGGGGGACCCTCCAGATAGAGGCTGCAGGCGTCGGTTGGAAGCTTGAGGTAGGTCGGGGATCACCGGATCCCAAGTCAGGATCGCTGGGGAGACCTCCTTGTGGTGTTGGGCCACTCTAACTTGGGTCGTGGGCGTCGGGTGCAGTGGTGCAGACTCGCGGATCCAGCTGTAAACAGTCTGTTGGTGAGCAAATCCGGTGCGCACAGGAGACAGATTCTTGGTAGGGAAGGCAGGGCAGGTCCTCCGGATTTTGGGGGAGAAGAGGGAGGGGGCTGCTGGACACGCCAGGGATTCGCTGGAGCAGGTCTATGTCAGGACAGGCCGGTAGGGCTGGGGCCAAGTCAGTTGGTGTCTTCCTCTTCTTTTTTCAGCATGGCACTTCAGTCCTTCTTCTCTTCTTCTTGCTTGTCTGATGAGGCAAGGTTTGGGGTTGCCTCTAAATAGTAAATTTAGGGGCGTTTCAGGTAGGTACAAATTGGGACCAATGGGTCCCTTCCTTGGGGTGGGTCACCCCCTATTATGCCACCCTCCAGTGGAAGGGGGGGGGCATAAGTCTCACTCGGGTTGGCTGGGTCACCCCATCTTTAAGATGGCGGGGACTGAGTTGTGCTTCGCCTCCCCCACATAAGGGGTGGGGTTGGCAAAGGTGGGCACACCTCTCCTATCTTGGTTTTCCCGCCGAATCTCCCGCCCAAAGTGGGGGTCAGAACCGGTGGGGGCCAGTAGCTGGGAGCAGCAAATGGCTGGGCCAGCTCACAAAGGCGGCAAGCCTTTGAAGTTTCCCCTTTGTGGACCCTGCCCATCCTGGGGGAGGAGGCTTGGCACCTCTGCCCAGGATGTGCTTTGTTTCAGGACCTCGAGAGCGGGAGGCTCTCGACCCAGGGGTCCAGAATCATGTCTAGGGGTGGCATCTGGCGAGCAGTCAGCCAGGACACTAGAGTTAGGTCATTTTTTAGGGGGCATCTCTAATATGCCCATCTGAGTGCATTTGGCATTAAATCCCACACTGGCATCAGTGTGGGTTTAATGTGCTGAGAAGTTTGATACCAAACTTCCCAGATTTTAGTAAAGCCATTATGGTGCTGTGGAGCTCGTAATGACAAACTCCCAGACCATATAATCTTTATGGTTTTACTGCACTTACAATGTCTAAGAATGGGCTTCGACACTGTAGGGGTACAGGGCTCATGCACCTGTACCCTCACCAGTGGTATAGTGCACCAAGCTAAAGGGTGGCTTACCTATGCCATAGGCAGTGGGTTGTAGGCATGGCACACAGGGGTGTGTGCCATGTGGACTCTTCATTTTGCTCACCACCAAAACATGCAGCCTGCAATGGCAGTGTGAGTGTGCTGAGGTACAGGGCCTCTAAGGGTGGCACAATATGTGCTGCAGTCCTAAGAGGCCTTCCCTTGTCACAGTGCCCTTGGTACCCATGGTACCTTTTACTAGGGACTTCCATGTGGCCAGAGAGTTGCCAATTGGGGTTGCCACAGTACAGTTTTAGAAAAAGAACATAGGGTCTGGGTACCTGGTTGGGAGGAACGCAGGGCACACTTGGTCAAAGAGCATCAACATCAGGCAAAAAGTGGAGGGCAACCATGCAAAAAGGGGCACTTTCCTACAACAGGTACTTCAACCTAATGGAAAGTGAGGTTCAAATGTGTAGACTAAGAAGGACTTTCAGATTGCTACAACATATCCTGTGGCTCAAGTAGAAACACTTATTGCTACCTTGCGACAGTCACTCAGAAGGCTTTGCAAGACAACCCCAATTTCTCCCAAAAGACTAAGCACTGAGAACCTTATATTCCACCTCTATTCACCTCCATTAGATCAAAGTAATGAACGGAAACAAAAAAAACAACAAAAAAACACACTTCTCATTTTTCTTCACATTTCTTAAAAACTGTGAATACTTAAAGTCTTTAAGAAAGGAATAATAATGAAGATTCAGTGATGGAAATGATTTGTTCAAGTCTGATTAAGGATTAAAGAATGTAATTTTTGTTGAAGTGTGAAATCAACCCTGGTTCGAGACATTTAAGGGATGTTTCCTCTCTAGGAATTTCAGGGCATGGTATCATACCAATAAGTAGCTAGTCTAGTAAGCCACACACTTGTCTGTAAACCTTGAATTGCCATTTATATATGGCTTCCTAATCCCAAAATCCATTCCTTCCAACACATTTCTAAAGAGGGTTGGGTCACATGCATCTGGTTGGAAGCTGTTCTCTATTGAGCATGTTTAGAGAAACTCTTAGTTTTTCACAAGTAACAGGAACAACTAGAGAGAATGTAAATTGGGAAGAACAGCTTAGAGTACTCGAAGATTAGTTAAGTAGCCTATTTCATAAGGCGGTGTAATGATGTATATGCATCACGAGACATATTAGAGATGTAACAAATTATGGCATGCCAAATATCATACCTTTGACCAATTCATTTATCAGAGTGCGTAAATAGTTGGTCTGCTTCTTCTTGCCCTCACAAACTTGAACCACATCAGCAAGATCTTGACGCACATCCTGAAGTAACTTTGCTCCCATCTTCACTTCTCTTTCAAAAAATCGGAACAGTGGGTCCTACAGTCCCAGGAAAAAAATTAAGAATTAGTTATGGTGTCTGAAACTAAAGGGACATAACAAGATTAGAACAATTATCGCACAAGTTACTAACTTGTGTAACGATATATCTGTAAGAGACAGTAGTTAGTGATAGATTCCTTACCTTAGAATATCCCCAGGCGTCAGGCTGGATCTGGAAAGTTTTTTGCGTAGCAGTACCCTTGCGCGTCGGTAGGCGGCGTCGTGCGGCTCCGCGTCCGTCGTCGGGGTCGCCGGGATGACGTTGCGGGCAGTACTTAGACGCCGCCCCTGCGCGCTGACGTCAGTTCTGTACACGACTTTCCGCGCCAGGAACGTAGAGCCATGCAAGAAGCTGACATAGGTGTCTGAAAAATACTAGGGCCCTGAAAGGGATGGCCTTAACCCTAGAAATCAGTTCGCAGAACAGGGAGGATGGGTGGGGTGGTAAGGAATCTGTCACTAACTACTGTCTCTTACAGATGCACAAGTTACTAACTTGTGTAACGATATATCTGTAAGAGACAGTAGTTAGTGACAGATTCCTTACCTTAGAATATCCCCAGGCGTCAGGCTGGATCCGGAAAGTTTTTTGCGTAGCAGTACCCTTGCGCGTCGGTAGGCGGCGTCGTGCGGCTCCGCGTCCGTCGTCGGCGTCGTGATCGCCGGGATGACGTCGCGGGCAGTACTTAGGCGCCGCCCTGCGCGCTGACGTCAGTTCTGTACACGACTTTCCGCGCCAGGAACGCAGAGCCATGCAAGAAGCTGACATAGGTGTCTGAAAAATACTAGGGCCCTGAAAGGGATGTCCTTAACCCTAGAAATCAGTTCGCAGAACGGGGAGGATGGGTGGGCGGTAGGAATCTGTCACTAACTACTGTCTCTTACAGATATATCGTTACACAAGTTAGTAACTTGTGCATCTGAAAGAGACACGTTAGTGACAGATTCCTTACCTTAGAATAGATACCCCAGCAATACCAACCCCGGTGGTGGGTCTGCGAACAAAGATCAGACAAGGAAGTCCTGGAGGACAGAACGGCCAAAGAAGCCGTCCCTCCGGACCTGACTGTCAAGGCAGTAATGCTTTGTAAACGTGTGCAGCGAGGCCCACGTAGCTGCCTGACAGATAACCGGCAGCGGAACACCGCGGCCCAAGGCCGTGGTAGCAGCCGTTGCCCTGGTGGAATGGGCACGCAGCCCAACAGGAGGCTCCTTTTTAGCCAAAGAATAGCAGGTCTTGATGCACAAGGTAACCCAGCGGGAGATGGTCCTCTTGTGCACCGCCCGACCTTTTTGGCGCCCACGTAGCCAATAAAGAGCTGGTCATCCACCCGGAAGTGTTTTGTGCGGTCAATATAGAAGGAGAGCGCACGTTTTGGGTCCAGACGGTGGAGCCTCTCTTCCTCTCTGGAAGGATGCGGAGGCGGAAAGAAGGTGGGCAAAGTGATGGTCTGCCCAATGTGGAAAGCAGTAACCACCTTTGGCAAGAAGGACGGACGCGTCCGAAGAACAACCTTGTCTGGATGAACAGACAGAAAGGGAGGTTTGCAAGATAGAGCCTGGAGCTCACTCACCCGCCGAGCGGAGGTGATGGCCACCAGAAAGGCTGTCTTCAGAGTCAGAAGACGAAGAGGACAGTTATGTAGAGGCTCAAAGGGAGCGCACATTAAAAAGGTAAGAACCAAGTTTAAGTCCCACTGAGGCATCACAAACGGAACAGGAGGGAAGAGGTGAGTAATGCCTCTTAAGAACCTGTTAACAACAGGGGACTTGAAAAGGGAGGGCTGATCAGGGAGCCTGAGGAAGGCCGAGATAGCACAAAGATAACCCTTGATGGTACCCAGGGCAGAACCCTGTTGGGCCAGAGAGAGAAGGAACAGAAGGACCTCAGAAAGAGGGGCAGAAAGGGGATCCACAGCCTTTGCTGTGCACCATGCCACAAATTTGTTCCACCTGCAGGCGTATACCACCTTAGTGGAGGGACGCCTGGCTGCCAGAATCACATCACAAACTTCGGGAGGCAAGTCGAAAGGAATCAACTGCCGCCGCTCAATCTCCACGCAAGCAGGTGTAGACTGGACAGGTTCGGGTGGAGGACCGTCCCCTGCTGCTGCGACAGAAGATCCTCCCGAAGAGGCAGACGGATCGGGGGATCTACGCTCATATTGAGTAGCTCGGGATACCAAACTCTTCGAGCCCAGTCCGGAGCCACAAGAATGACTTGGGCCCGGTCGTGCCGAATCTTCTTCAACACTCTGGGTAGAAGTGGTATAGGCGGAAAGGCGTACAATAGACCGCAACTCCACTCGTGACGAAAGCGTCGCCGAGCGAGTGCCGCCTTGGAAATTCCAACGCGCAGAACTGATGACATTGCGCGTTCTCTTCGGTGGCGAATAGATCTAACCAAGGCTCTCCCCACTGTAGAAAGAGTCCTTGCGCCACTTCCGAGTGAAGACGCCATTCGTGATCCATCATGCACCTGCGGCTGAGTTCGTCCGCCCTGGCGTTCAGGGAACCTGCCAGGTGTTGAACCACCAGGAACATGCCCTGGTGTTCCAGCCATGTCCAGAGGCGCAGAGCCTCCTGACAAAGGGTCCACGACCCCACCCCGCCTTGTTTGTTGCAGTACCACATGGCAGTGGTGTTGTCTGTGAACACCTGCACTACCTTCCCTTTGACAGAGGGAAGGAATGCCTTGAGTGCAAGTCGGATCGCCCGGAGCTCCAGAAGGTTGATATGGAGCCGGGACTCCGCCGGAGACCAGAGGCCTCTGATCTCCGCCTCTCCCATGTGACCGCCCCATCCCAGAAGGGACGCGTCCGTCACAACTGTGTGCTCTGGCTGGGGAAGGGAGAGGGATCTGCCCATGACCCATTGCCGGTTCGAGAGCCACCACTGCAACTGTTTTGCAGTCCCCTCCGAGATCTGGACGTGATCGGACAGGTCGCCCTGGTGCTGCGCCCACTGGAACTTCAGGTCCCACTGCAGAGCCCGCATATGCCATCTGGCATGAGTGACCAGCAGGATGCAGGAGGCCATGAGGCCCAGCAGCCTCAGGGTCATCCGTACCGAAACCCAGGATAAGGGCTGAAAGATCGGAATCATAGCCTGAATATCCCGGACTCGCCGTTCGGGAGGATAGGCCCGAAACTGCGTCGTGTCCAGAACTGCTCCGATGAAAAGGAGCTGTGGAGAAGGAATCAGATGCGACTTTGGCACATTGATGGAGAACCCCAGCGAGTGCAGGAGTTCGGCCGTAGTCTGGAGGTGGGAGACAACTGCCTGGGACGAGCCCGCCTTCAGCAGCCAGTCGTCGAGGTAGGGGAAGACTGAAACCCCTGCCCGGCGCAGATGAGCTGCGACCACCGCCATCACTTTCGTGAACACCCGAGGGGCACTGGTAAGGCCAAAGGGGAGCACGGTGAACTGAAAATGCTCGAGGCCTACCGTGAACCGAAGGTAACGCCGGTGGGCCGGCAGGACGGGGATGTGGAAATAGGCGTCCTGCAAGTCCAACGCTACCAACCAGTCTCCGGGGTCGAGGGCAGTCAAGACCTGAGCTAGGGTGAGCATCTTGAACTTCTCCTTCCGGAGGAAGCGATTGACGTTCCGGAGGTCCAAGATAGGACGCATGTCCTCCTTGTCCTTTTTGGGCACCAGAAAGTAGTGGGAGTAGCAACCACGCCCTACTTCTGGGGTCGGAACATGCTCGATGGCCCTCTTGGCCAAGAGGGCCGTGACTTCCTTCTGTAGAAGCACCAAGTGATCCCCTGACATGCGGTGGAATTGAGGTGGCATGGCTGGGGGGTGGTCTCGAAGGGGAGGGAGTAGCCCCTTCGGACAATGTCCAAGACCCACTTGTCCGAGGTGATGGGACGCCAGTGGTGAAGGTGATGGCGGACCCTGCCCCCGACTGGCGTGCTGTGCACCTGAAAGGAGGGACTAGGAGGGCTTGGAGGCCGCGGACGGGTTGGAGGTGGTGGCCTGACCCGCACGCTGGTTGCCCGAACCGCCACGGCGGTATCCACGTCCTCGGCCACGCGAAGGCGCTTGCTGCGCGGGCCGTTGGCCGGGCTGTGGACGTGACTGGGCGCCCCTTCCGTGGCCACGAAAGGGGCGAAAAGCAGACGTTTGCGGAGGGCGCACAACAGCAAGGCCCAGGGACTTAGCAGTAGCCCGTGAATCCTTGAAACGCTCCAGCGCATGGTCCGCCTTTGAACCAAAGAGACCGACTCCATCAAAGGGCATGTCCATGAGAGTATTCTGGACATCCCCTGAAAAACCAGTGGTTCTCAGCCAGGCGTGGCGACGCAGCGCCACCGTCGTTGCAAGCGATCTGCCCAGCGAGTCGGCGGTATCAAGGCCACAGCGGATGGTATACTTAGCCGCATCACGCCCTTCCGCAATAGCGCGGGTAAGCAGTGCCTGGACCTCCTCAGAACACTGCGGCAAAACATCAGCCACCGAATCCCACAGGGAGTGGGTGTATCGGCCCAAGAGGCAAGCGGTATTAACAGACCGCAAGCCAGCACTGGAGGAAGAGAAAGCCTTCTTCCCAAAGTGATCCAGGCGCTTGGATTCCCTATCCGGAGGGGCGGTAGGGAAGGCTGTTTGGGAGGCAGAGGCTTGGACAACCAAGCTCTCAGGGGTGGGGTGTTGGGAGAGAAACAGGGGTCGCCCGGAGCCGGGCGATGGCGTCGGGCCACGTTCCTATCCACAGGAGCCCCTGTGGTGGGTTTGGACCAGGCACCCAAAAGAACGTCAGTGAGTGCATCGTTGAACGGCAGCACAGGCTCCGAAGAGGAGGCCGCCGGCTGAAGCACTTCAGTCAGGAGGTTAGTCCTGACGGCCACTGTAGGCAACTGGAGATTTAAGGCTCCAGCAGCTCTACGCAACACCGTTGCAAAATTAGCCCCCTCCTCCGTTGCCACGGGAGGAGACAGCATGCCAGAGTCGGGGAGGTATCCAGCCCACTGGCATCCCCAAGTTCCTCAACCCAGTCCGGGTCAAACTCGCACTGTTGTGTGAGAGGGTCGTCAGACCCCTCCCAGCTCTCCTGGTCCTCCTCAGGTTGAAAAGATGGAGGAGGAGGGACATAAGGGACCCAAGGCCTCATCGGCGCCGGAACCGGCGTCGGGCGACGCCGGTCCGGCTCCATGTCCGGACCCGGGGAGAACCGGGGAACGACGCCGCCCGGAGCCCCGGACGGCGTCGGAAACGGCACCGGGGACATCGGCGTCGGCGGAGGCGTGGTTAGGTCAACCGGCGTCGATGGAGGTTGCGGCACCACCGGAACCGGGGTCGAGGCCGGGGCCGGAGCCGAGGCCGGGACGAAGGCTGGTGGGACAGGCGACGCCGGGACCGGAGTCGACGGCGACGCCGGAGCAACCCCATCTGGGCCCGCGGGGCCCGAAGGCGCACCGGAGGGACCTTGAGGCCCGAAGAGGCGGGCCATGGCCGACAGGAATTTCTGTACTTCGGCCGGAGTCGCCCCCGAACCCGGGAAGGACGGGTAATGCGGGGGCAACTCGACAGGCACGTCCGGGGCCGCGGGGGCGGGGACGGTGCCGACAGGGACCTCAGCCGAGTCGCGCGACCGGCGAGGCGAAGTCTTAGAGCGATGACGCCGCTTAGACTTCTTGTGCTTCGACTTACCGGAGGAGCGCGAAGACTTGGATTCCGACGAACGGCGGGGACTCCGCGTCCGGCCCCTCGACCTCTCCCGGGACCGGGGCTTGCTGCGGCGCGGAGCCGACTGCCGGACTTCAAGGAGCTTTCGAGACCGCTCTCGCAAAGCCTTCGGATGAAGTTTCCGGCAGTCAGGGCACGACTTCGTGTCGTGGCCTCGGCCGAGGCAGAAGAGACACTCGAGGTGGGGGTCCGTGATGGACATCATACGACCACATACCTCGCAGGGCTTAAAGCCGGGCATCCCTACGACACCTTAGGAGTCGTGAAGACTCGTTGAAGAGAACAGTGAAAAATTTCACAAAAAGATAGTCAAAAAGTGACTAGGGCACTGCTCTTCCCGGATCTGCGCTTACTGGCGCGGAAAAAGAAGAACTGACGTCAGCGCGCAGGGGCGGCGCCTAAGTACTGCCCGCGACGTCATCCCGGCGATCACGACGCCGACGACGGACGCGGAGCCGCACGACGCCGCCTACCGACGCGCAAGGGTACTGCTACGCAAAAACTTTCCGGATCCAGCCTGACGCCTGGGGATATTCTAAGGTAAGGAATCTGTCACTAACGTGTCTCTTTCAGATATATCGTTACACAAGTTAGTAACTTGTGCATCTGAAAGAGACACGTTAGTGACAGATTCCTTACCTTAGAATAGATACCCCAGCAATACCAACCCCGGTGGTGGGTCTGCGAACAAAGATCAGACAAGGAAGTCCTGGAGGACAGAACGGCCAAAGAAGCCGTCCCTCCGGACCTGACTGTCAAGGCAGTAATGCTTTGTAAACGTGTGCAGCGAGGCCCACGTAACTGCCTGACAGATATCCCGCAGCGGAACACCGCGGCCCAAAGCCGTGGTAGCAGCCGTTGCCCTGGTGGAATGGGCGCGCAGCCCAACAGGAGGCTCCTTCTTAGCCAAAGAATAGCAGGCTTTGATACACAAGGTTACCCAGCGGGAGATGGTTCTCTTGTGCACCGCCCGACCTTTTTTGGCACCCACGTAGCCAACAAAGAGCTGGTCATCCACCCGGAAATGGCGTGTGCGGTCAATGTAAAAGGAAAGCACACGTTTTGGGTCCAGACGGTGGAGCCTCTCTTCCTCTCTGGAAGGATGCGGAGGCGGAAAGAAGGTGGGCAAAGTGATGGTCTGCCCAATGTGGAAGGCAGTAACCACCTTTGGCAAGAAGGACGGACGCGTCCTAAGAACAACCTTGTCTGGATGGACAGACAGAAAGGGAGGTTTACATGATAGAGCCTGGAGCTCACTCACCCGCCGAGCGGAGGTGACGGCCACCAGAAAGGCAGTCTTCAGAGTCAGAAGACGAAGAGGACAGTTATGTAGAGGCTCAAAGGGAGCGCACATAAGAAAGGTAAGAACCAAGTTCAAGTCCCACAGAGGCATCACAAACGGAACAGGAGGGAAGAGGTGTGTAATGCCTTTTAGAAACCTGTTAACAGGGGACTTGAAAAGGGAGGGCTGATCAGGAAGCCTGAGGAAGGCCGAGATGGCACAAAGATAGCCCTTGATGGTACCCAGGGCAGAACCCTGTTGGGCCAGGGAAAGAAGGAACAGGAGAACCTCAGAGAGAGGGGCAGAAAGGGGATTCACAGCCTTTGCTGTGCACCATGCCACAAACTTGTTCCACCTGCAGGCGCATACCACCTTAGTGGAGGGACGCCTGGCTGCCAGAATCACATCACAAACTTCGGGAGGCAAGTCGAAAGGAATCAACTGCCGCCGCTCAATCTCCACGCAAGCAGGTGGAGGCTGGACAGGTTCGGGTGGAGGACCGTCCCCTGCTGCTGCGACAGAAGATCCTCCCGAAGAGGCAGACGGATCGGGGGATCTACGCTCATACTGAGTAGCTCGGGATACCAAACTCTTCGAGCCCAGTCCGGAGCCACAAGAATGACTTGGGCCCGGTCGTGCCGAATCTTCTTCAACACTCTGGGTAGAAGTGGTATAGGCGGAAAGGCGTACAATAGACCGCAACTCCACTCGTGACGAAAAGCGTCGCCGAGCGAGTGCCGCCTTGGAAATTCCAACTCGCAGAACTGATGACATTGCGCGTTCTCTTCGGTGCCGAATAGATCTAACCAAGGCTCTCCCCACTGTAGAAAGAGTCCTTGCGCCACTTCCGAGTGAAGACGCCATTCGTGATCCATCATGCACCTGCGGCTGAGTTCGTCCGCCCTGGCGTTCAGGGAACCTGCCAGGTGTTGAACCATCAGGAACATGCCCGGATGTTCCAGCCATAAGGGTCCACGACCCCACCCCGCCTTGTTTGTTGCAGTACCACATGGCGGTGGTGTTGTCTGTGAACACCTGCACTACCTTCCCTTTGACAGAGGGAAGGAATGCCTTGAGTGCAAGTCGGATCGCCCGGAGCTCCAGAAGGTTGATATGGAGCCGGGACTCCGCCGGAGATCAGAGGCCTCTGAACTCCGCCTCTCCCATGTGACCGCCCCATCCCAGAAGGGACGCGTCCGTCACAACTGTGTGCTCTGGCTGGGGAAGGGAGAGGGATCTGCCCATGACCCATTGCCGGTTCGAGAGCCACCACTGCAACTGTTTTGCAGTCCCCTCCGAGATCTGGACGTGATCGGACAGGTTGCCCTGGTGCTGCGCCCACTGGAACTTCAGGTCCCACTGCAGAGCCCGCATATGCCATCTGGCATGATTGACCAGCAGGATGCAGGAGGCCATGAGGCCCAGCAGCCTCAGGGTCATCCGTACCGAAACCCAGGATAAAGGCTGAAAGATCGGAATCATAGCCCGAATATCCCGGACTTGCCGTTCGGGAGGATAGGCCCGAAACTGCGTCGTGTCCAGAACTGCCCCGATGAAAAGGAGCTGTGGAGAAGGAATCAGATGCGACTTCGGCACATTGATGGAAAACCCCAGCGAGTGCAGGAGTTCGGCCGTAGTCTGGAGGTGGGAGACGACTGCCTGGGACGAGCCCGCCTTCAGCAACCAGTCGTCGAGGTAGGGGAAGACTGGAACCCCTGCCCGGCGCAGATGAGCTGCGACCACCGCCATCACTTTCGTGAACACCCGAGGGGCACTTGTAAGACCAAAGGGGAGCACGGTGAACTGAAAATGCTCGAGGCCTACCGTGAACCGCAGGTAACGCCGGTGGGCCGGCAGGACGGGGATGTGAAAATAAGCGTCCTGCAAGTCCAACGCTACCAACCAGTCTCCAGGGTCGAGGGCAGTCAAGACCTGAGCTAGGGTGAGCATCTTGAACTTCTCCTTCCGGAGGAAGCGATTGACGTTCCGGAGGTCCAAGATAGGACGCATGTCCTCCTTGTCCTTTTTGGGCACCAGGAAGTAGTGGGAGTAGCAACCACGACCTACTTCTGGGGTCGGAACATGCTCGATGGCCCTCTTGGCCAAGAGGGCCGTGACTTCCTTCTGTAGAAGTACCAAGTGATCCCCTGACATGCGGTGGAATTGAGGTGGCATGGCTGGGGGGTGGTCTCGAAGGGGAGGGAGTAGCCCCTTCGGACAATGTCCAAGACCCACCTGTCCGAGGTGATGGGACGCCAGTGGTGAAGGTGATGGCGGACCCTGCCCCTACTGGCGTGCCGTGCACCGGAAAGGAGGGACTAGGAGGGCTTGGAGGCCGCGGACGGGTTGGAGGTGGTGGCCTGACCCGCACGCTGGTTGCCCGAACCGCCACGGCGGTATCCACGTCCTCGGCCACGCGTAGACGCTTGCTGTGCGGGCCGGTGGCTGGGCATCTGACGTGACTGGGCGCCCCTTCCGTGGCCACGAAAGGGGCGAAAAGCAGAGCTGAGCGGAGGGCGTACAACAGAAAGGCCCAGGGACTTGGCCGTAGCCCGTGAGTCCTTAAACCGCTCCAGCGCATGGTCTGCCTTTGAACCAAAAAGACCGACTCCATCAAAGGGCTTGTCCATGAGTGTATTCTGGACATCACCCGAGAAACCAGTTGTCCTCAGCCAGGCGTGGCGACGTAGCGCCACCGTCTTAGCAAGCGATCTGCCCAGCGAGTCGGCGGTATCAAGGCCACAACGGATGGTGTATTTAGCCGCATCTCGCCCTTCCGCAATGGCGCGGGTAAGCAGTGTCTGGACCTCCTCAGAACACTGCGGCAAAACAGCCGCCACCGAATCCCACAGGGAGTGGGTATATCGTCCCAAAAGGCAAGCGGTGTTGACGGACCGCAAGCCAGCACTGGAGGAAGAAAAAGCCTTCTTCCCAAATTGGTCCAGGCGTTTGGATTCCCTATCCGGAGGGGCGGTAGGGAAGGCGGTTTGGGAGGCAGAGGCTTGGACAACCAAGCTCTCAGGGGTGGGATGTTGGGAGAGAAACAGGGGGTCGCCAGGAGCAGGGCGATGGCGTCGGGCCACGTTCCTATCCACAGGAGCCCCTGTGGTGGGTTTGGACCAGGTAACCAAAAGAACGTCAGTGAGTGCATCATTGAACGGCAGCACAGTCTCCGAAGAGGAAGCCGCCGGCTGAAGCACTTCTGTCAGGAGGTTAGTCCTGACGGCCACAGTAGGCAACTGGAGATGTAAGGCTCCAGCAGCTCTACGCAACACCGTTGCAAAATTAGCCCCCTCCTCCGTAGCCACGGGAGGCGACAGCATGCCAGTGTCAGGGGAGGTGTCTAGACCACTGGCATCCCCAAGTTCCTCAACCCAGTCCGGGTCAAACTCATACTGTTGCGTGAGAGGGTCCTCAGACCCCTCCCAGCTCTCCTGGTCCTCCTCTTGTTCAAAATATGGAGGAGGAGGGACATTTGGGACCCAAGGTCTCATCTGCGCCGGAACCGGCGTCGGTCCGGCTCCATGTCCAGAGCCGGAAAGAACCGGGGAACGACGACGTCCGGAGCCTCGGACGGCGTCAGGAACGGCACCGGGGACATCGGCGGAGGCGTGGTTAGGTCAACCGGCGCCGATGTGGGTTGCGGCACCACCGGAGCCGGGATCGAGGCCGGAGCCGAGGCCGGGATGAAGGCTGGTGGGACAGGCGGCGCCGGGACCGGAGTTGACGGCGGCGCCGGGGCAACCCCATCAGGGCCCGCGGGGCCCGAAGGCGCACCGGAGGGACCTGAAGGCCCGAAGAGGCGGGCCATGGCCGACAGGAATTCCTGTATTTCGGCCTGAGTCGCCCCCGACCCCGGAAAGAACGGGTAATTCGGGGGCGGCTCTACAGGCATGTCCGGGGCCGCGGGGGCGGTGCCGACTGGGGCCTCAGCCGAGTCGCGAGACCGGCGAGGCGAACTCTTAGAGCGATGACACCGCTTAGACTTCTTGTGCTTCGACTTACCGGAGGAGCGCGAAGACTTGGATTCCGACGAACGGTGGGGACTCCGCGACCGGCCCCTCGACCTCTCCCGGGACCGGGGCTTGGTGCGGAGCCGACTGCCGGACCTCGAGCAGCTTTCGAGACCGCTCTCGCAAAGCCTTCGGATGAAGTTTCCGGCAGTCAGGGCACGACTTCGTGTCGTGGTCTCGGCCGAGACAGAAGAGACACTCGAGAAGGGGGTCCGTGATCGACATCATGCGAGCACAGGCCTCGCAGGGCTTAAAGCCGGGCATCCCTACGACACCTTAGGAGTCGTGAAGACTCGTTTGGAGAAACAGTGAAAAAATTCACAAAAAGGATAGTCAAAAAGTGACTAGGGCACTGCTCTTCCCGGATCTGCGCTTACTGGCGCGGAAAAAGAAGAACTGACGTCAGCGCGCAGGGGCGGCGTCTAAGTACTGCCCGCGACGTCATCCCGGCGACCACGACGCATACGACGGACGCGGAGCCGCACGACGCCGCCTACCGACGCGCAAGGGTACTGCTACGCAAAAAACTTTCCGGATCCAGCCTGACGCCTGGGGATATTCTAAGGTAAGGAATCTGTCACTAACGTGTCTCTTTCAGATTTCATGTTCAGGCAGGGTAAGTCTTGCACCTTGTGGAGTACTCTCCTCTTGGCATGAACTAATCTGAAAGATTATCCACAAGGAACCAATACTTCATTCACACCACAATCCTTTCATGTAAACCCAGTCTACAAACTGCTTTTCTGCGGAAGGGCCAGTGGGTACAAATAGTGGTCTGCTAGACCAGACATCATTCACTTTCTCAAAAGAGTATCACAAAACACTCCTAGCAAAAACAAAATCTATTTTACAGGCCAAGTATGTCAGGAATGAAAAATAGCATGATGAAATGATAGTCTGAAACAGTGGGAACAAAATCTGAAAGCGTATGTGTTAGAAGGTGGTTCTGACGATCTGAGCCGCCGGATTGTTCGCTTTTTGAACACCTAATTGTTGAGCTTTTACTGTGGGAGAGCCTCATAAGTTGGGACTCACCCCCAGTGAACTCATGATGAAAGAAACTGCGTGTGGATTTTACTGGTGTCCCCCTGGCTTGACTAGGCCGCTGCAGCTGGAGTAAGGGGCACCTGGCTGGTTACATGCAGGCACATGTGTACATGCGTGTGCACACGTGTAGGGGCTGCGCAGGGGAGATTCCTGGCGTGCGCGGCCTAGGAGCAGGTACAGATGGAATGGTGTGGCAGGACTTATGCAGAGCTGGGTGGTGACATGGAATAGGCTTTATACAGTGGGAAGAAACATGCCAGGGAAAGTCAGTGTGTTTTACTGTTTTTCACTTCATTATTCTCCTATGGGGATGTGGAGCCCATTGGCTAGTTTCACTTTCCAAAGGCCTACAAATTCCAGACACGCACTAAAGTCCACTGTAACTTGCGTGAGAAGAAGTATTCTGCAGAGTCCAAAGTCATATTTGTACTGCTTTTGGGTGTAAGGAAGTGGGTTTCTGTTGCAGTAACCCCCCCACTTTTTGCCAGACCACTGATGCACTTTGACTTGATGTGCCCTGGGACCCTGCCAATCAGGTTCCCAGGGCCTGTGTTCTTTCCCCAAAACTAAACCCAATTGGCATCTCTGGCCACAGGTCAGCCCCTGGTAAATGGTACCATAGGTACCCAGGGCACTGTGACCAGAGAAGGCCTCTAAGGGCTGCAGCACTTATTGTGCCACCCTCAGAGGCCCTGTACCCTGACACACACACACTGCCTTTGCAGGCTGAGTGTCTTGGTGTAGAACAAAACAGAGTCTCGACATGGCACACATCCCTGTGTGCCATGCCCACAAACACACTGCCCTGGCATACCTCAGTCACCGCTCTAGCTGGGTGCACTATGCCAGTGGTGAGGGTACAGGTGCAGGAGCCCTGAACCCCTACAGTACCCAGGTCCATTCCTGGGCACTGTAAGTGCAGTGATGCCATTAAGAGTATATGGTGCTGGGAGGTCATCATCACGAACTCCACAGCACCATGATGGCTACACTGAAGACTGAGAAGTTTGGTATCAAACTTCTCAGCACATTAAACCCACACTGATGCTAGTGTGGGATTTAATGTCAGATGCACGACAGAGGGCAACTTAGAGTTGCCCCCTGAACCTAACCTACAATCCACGTCCTGCCTGAGAGGCTGCCTAGGCTGCCACCCAGCAGACATGTTGCTGGACCCCTGGGTAGAGAGCCATCCGCTCTCCCGGGCCTGCAACAATGCACGTCCTGGGCGAGGTGCTAGGTCTCCTCCCCCAGGATGGGCAGGGGAAGCTTCAAAGGCATGCCGCCTTGGTGAGCCTCCCCAGACCACTTGCTGTACTCAGCAACTGGTCCCCACCGGTTCTAGCCCCCACTCTGGCGGGAAATCACAAGTGAGGAAAGGGGGTGTGCCAGCCTCTGCCAACCCCACCCCTCAGGTGGGGGAGGCGAGGTGAAGCACATCTCCGGGCTCTCGCCATCTTGAAGATGGGGAGCCCTACCCAATCAGGACTAGGCTCCTGCCCCCCTCCCACTGGAGAGTGGCAGGATAGGGGGTGTACCCACCCCAGGGAAATGACCCATTGGTCCCTGCCCTTACCTACCTGTAACGCCCCTAAATGCACAAGTTACTAACTTGTGTAACGATATATCTGTAAGAGACAGTAGTTAGTGATAGATTCCTTACCTTAGAATATCCCCAGGCGTCAGGCTGGATCCGGAAAGTTTTGCGTAGCAGTACCCTTGCGCGTCGGTAGGCGGCGTCGTGCGGCTCCGCGTCCGTCGTCGGCGTCGTGATCGCCGGGATGACGTCGCGGGCAGTACTTAGGCGCCGCCCTGCGCGCTGACGTCAGTTCTGTACACGACTTTCCGCGCCAGGAACGCAGAGCCATGCAAGAAGCTGACACAGGTGTCTGAAAAATACTAGGGCCCTGAAAGGGATGTCCTTAACCCTAGAAATCAGTTCGCAGAACGGGGAGGATGGGTGGGGCGGTAAGGAATCTATCACTAACTACTGTCTCTTACAGATATATCGTTACACAAGTTAGTAACTTGTGCATCTGAAAGAGACACGTTAGTGATAGATTCCTTACCTTAGAATAGATACCCCAGCAATACCAACCCCGGTGGTGGGTCTGCGAACAAAGATCAGACAAGGAAGTCCTGGAGGACAGAACGGCCAAAGAAGCCGTCCCTCCGGACCTGACTGTCAAGGCAGTAATGCTTAGTAAACGTGTGCAGCGAGGCCCACGTAGCCGCCTGACAGATAACCGGCAGCGGAACACCGCGGCCCAAGGCCGTGGTAGCAGCCGTTGCCCTGGTGGAATGGGCACGCAGCCCAACAGGAGGTTCCTTTTTAGCCAAAGAATAGCAGGCCTTGATGCACAAGGTAACCCAGCGGGAGATGGTCCTCTTGTGCACCGCCCGACCTTTTTGGCGCCCACGTAGCCAACAAAGAGCTGGTCATCCACCCGGAAGTGTTTTGTGCGGTCAATATAAAAAGAGCGCACGTTTTGGGTCCAGACGGTGGAGCCTCTCTTCCTCTCTGGAAGGATGCGGAGGCGGAAAGAAGGTGGGCAAAGTGATGGTCTGCCCAATGTGGAAAGCAGTAACCACCTTTGGCAAGAAGGACGGACGCGTCCGAAGAACAACCTTGTCTGGATGAACAGACAGAAAGGGAGGTTTGCAAGATAGAGCCTGGAGCTCACTCACCCGCCGAGCGGAGGTGATGGCCACCAGAAAGGCTGTCTTCAGAGTCAGAAGACGAAGAGGACAGTTATGTAGAGGCTCAAAGGGAGCGCACATTAAAAGGTAAGAACCAAGTTCAAGTCCCACTGAGGCATCACAAACGGAACAGGAGGGAAGAGGTGAGTAATGCCTTTTAAGAACCTGTTAACAACAGGGGACTTGAAAAGGGAGGGCTGATCAGGGAGCCTGAGGAAGGCCGAGATAGCACAAAGATAACCCTTGATGGTACCCAGGGCAGAACCCTGTTGGGCCAAAGAGAGAAGGAACAGAAGGACCTCAGAAAGAGGGGCAGAAAGGGGATTCACAGCCTTTGCTGTGCACCATGCCACAAATTTGTTCCACCTGCAGGCGTATACCACCTTAGTGGAGGGACGCCTGGCTGCCAGAATCACATCACAAACTTCGGGAGGCAAGTCGAAAGGAATCAACTGCCGCCGCTCAATCTCCACGCAAGCAGGTGTAGACTGGACAGGTTCGGGTGGAGGACCGTCCCCTGCTGCTGCGACAGAAGATCCTCCCGAAGAGGCAGACGGATCGGGGGATCTATGCTCATATTGAGTAGCTCGGGATACCAAACTCTTCGCGCCCAGTCCGGAGCCACAAGAATGACTTGGGCCCGGTCGTGCGGAATCTTCTTCAACACTCTGGGTAGAAGTGGTATAGGCGGAAAGGCGTACAATAGACCGCAACTCCACTCGTGACGAAAAGCGTCGCCGAGCGAGTGCCGCCTTGGAAAGTCCAACGCGCAGAACTGATGACATTGCGCGTTCTCTTCGGTGGCGAATAGATCTAACCAAGGCTCTCCCCACTGTAGAAAGAGTCCTTGCGCCACTTCCGAGTGAAGACGCCATTCGTGATCCATCATGCACCTGCGGCTGAGTTCGTCCGCCCTGGCGTTCAGAGAACCTGCCAGGTGTTGAACCATCAGGAACATGCCCTGATGTTCCAGCCATGTCCAGAGGCGCAGAGCCTCCTGACAAAGGGTCCACGACCCCACCCCGCCTTGTTTGTTGCAGTACCACATGGCGGTGGTGTTGTCTGTGAACACCTGCACTACCTTCCCTTTGACAGAGGGAAGGAATGCCTTGAGTGCAAGTCGGATCGCCCGGAGCTCCAGAATGTTGATATGGAGCCGGGACTCCGCCGGAGACCAGAGGCCTCTGATCTCCGCCTCTCCCATGTGACCGCCCCATCCCAGAAGGGACGCGTCCGTCACAACTGTATGCTCTGGCTGGGGAAGGGAGAGGGATCTGCCCATGACCCATTGCCGGTTCGAGAGCCACCACTGCAACTGTTTTGCAGTCCCCTCCGAGATCTGGACGTGATCGGACAGGTTGCCCTGGTGCTGCGCCCACTGGAACTTCAGGTCCCACTGCAGAGCCCGCATATGCCATCTGGCATGATTGACCAGCAGGATGCAGGAGGCCATGAGGCCCAGCAGCCTCAGGGTCATCCATACCGAAACCCAGGATAAAGCCCGAAAGATCGGAATCATAGCCTGAATATCCCGGACTCGCCGTTCGGGAGGATAGGCCCGAAACTGCGTCGTGTCCAGAACTGCTCCGATGAAAAGGAGCTGTGGAGAAGGAATTAGATGCGACTTCGGCACATTGATGGAGAACCCCAGCGAGTGCAGGAGTTCGGCCGTAGTCTGGAGGTGGGAGACGACTGCCTGGGACGAGCCCGCCTTCAGCAGCCAGTCGTCGAGGTAGGGGAAGACTGAAACCCCTGCCCGGCGCAGATGAGCTGCGACCACCGCCATCACTTTCGTGAACACCCGAGGGGCACTTGTAAGGCCAAAGGGGAGCACGGTGAACTGAAAATGCTCGGGGCCTACCGTGAACCGAAGGTAACGCCGGTGGGCCGGCAGGACGGGGATGTGGAAATACGCGTCCTGCAAGTCCAACGCTACCAACCAGTCTCCAGGGTCGAGGGCAGTCAAGACCTGAGCTAGGGTGAGCATCTTGAACTTCTCCTTCCGGAGGAAGCGATTGACGTTCCGGAGGTCCAAGATAGGACGCATGTCCTCCTTGTCCTTTTTGGGCACCAGAAAGTAGTGGGAGTAGCAACCACGCCCTACTTCTGGGGTCGGAACATGCTCGATGGCCCTCTTGGTCAAGAGGGCCGTGACTTCCTTCCGTAGAAGCACCAAGTGATCCCCTGACATGCGGTGGAATTGAGGTGGCATGGCTGGGGGGGTGGTCTCGAAGGGGAGGGAGTAGCCCCTTCGGACAATGTCCAAGACCCACCTGTCCGAGGTGACGGTGCGCCAGTGGGGAAGGTGATGGCGGACCCTGCCCCCTACTGGCGTGCCGTGCACCTGAAAGGAGGGACTAGGAGGGCTTGGAGGCCGCGGACGGGTTGGAGGTGGTGGCCTGACCCGCACGCTGGTTGCCCGATCCGCCACGGCGGAATCCACGTCCTCGGCCACGCGAAGACGCCTGCTGCGCGGGCCGGTGGCTGGGCTGCTGACGTGAAGGGCGCCCCTACCGTGGCCACGATAGGGGCGAAAAGCAGAAGGTAGCGGAGGGCGTGTAGCAGAAAGGCCCAGGGACTTTGCAGTAGCCCGTGAGTCCTTAAAGCGCTCCAACGCATGGTCTGCTTTGGACCCAAAAAGACCGACTCCATCAAAGGGCATGTCCATGAGAGTATTCTGGACATCCCCTGAAAAACCAGTGGTTCTCAGCCAGGCGTGGCGCCGGAGCGCCACCGTCGTTGCAATCGACCTGCCCAGCGAGTCGGCGGTGTCAAGGCCACAACGGATAGTGTATTTGGCCGCATCCCTTCCTTCCGCAATGGCGCGGGAAAGCAGTGCCTGGACCTCCTCAGGGCACTGGGGCAAAACATCCGCCACCGAATCCCACAGGGAGTGGGTATATCGGCCCAAAAGACAAGCGGTGTTAACGGACCGCAAGCCAGCACTGGAGGAAGAAAAACCTTTCTTCCCAAACTGATCCAGGCGTTTGGATTCCCTATCCGGAGGAGCGGTAGGGAAGGCGGTTTGGGAAGCGGAGGCTTGGACAACCAAGCTCTCAGGAGTGGGGTGGACAGAAAGAAACAGGGGGTCGCCCGGAGCGGGGCGATGGCGTCGTGACACGTTCCGATCCACAGGAGCCCCTGTGTTGGGCTTGGACCAGGCGCCCAAAAGAACGTCAGTGAGGGCGTCGTCAAACGGCAGCACAGTCTCCGCAGAGGAGGCTGCCGGCTGAAGCACCTCTGTCAAGATGTTAGTCTTGACCGTCAAAGTAGGGAGCTGGAGACGTAAGGCCCCAGCAGCCCTACGCAACACCGTACCAAAATTGGCCCCCTCCTCCGTAGCCACGGGAGGAGACAGCATGCCAGTGTCAGGAGAAGTATCCAGACCACTGGCCTCCCCTAGACTCTCTGTCCAGTCCTCATCATACTGACAGTTGCGTGTCAGAGGGTCATCAGACCCCTCCCAGTCCTCCTGGTCCTCCTCTGGTTCAAAATAAGGAGGAGGAGGGACATTTGGGACCCAAGGTCCCATCGGCGCCGGAGCCGGCGTCGAGCGTCGTCGCTCCGGGTCCATGTCCGGAGCCGGAAGGAACTGGGGGACGACGCCGCCCGGAGCCCAGGGCGGCGTCGAGAACGGCACCGGAGACATCGGCGCCGGCGGAGGTGTCGTGAGGTCGACCGGCGTCGATGGGGGTTGTGGAGCCGGGATCGAGGCCGGGTCCGAAGCCGGAGCCGGATCGAGGCTGGAGGCTCGGGCGACGCCGGGGCCGGAGCCGCCGGCGACGCCGGAGCAACCCCATCAGGGCCCGCGGGGCCCGAAGGCGCACCGGAGGGGCCTGAAGGCCCGAAGAGGCGGGCCATGGCCGACAGGAACTCCTGTACCTTGGCCGGATCCGCCCCCGAACCCGGGAAGGGCGGGTATGACGGGGGCGACTCCACAGGCAAGTCCGGGGCCGCGGGGGCGGGGACGGTGCCGGGAGGGGCCTCAGCCGAGTCGCGAGACCGGCGAGGCGAAGTCCGAGAGCGACGATGCTTCTTGGACTTCTTGTGCTTAGACTTACCGGACGAAGAAGTCGACGACCGGTGTGCACTCCGCGAGCGACCCCTGGACCTCTCACGCGACCGGGGCTTCCGCGGAGCCGAATGCCGGGCCTCGAGGAGCTTTCGAGACCGCTCTCGCAAAGCTTTCGGGTTGAGGGCCTGGCATTCGGGACAAGACTCGGTGTCGTGGCCTCGGCCGAGGCAGAAGAGACACTCCCAATGCGGGTCGGTGACGGACATCATCCGCGCACAGGCGCCGCATCGCTTGAAGCCGGGCATCCCTACGACACCTTAAAGTTGGAAAAAACCAGTGAAAAAATGACCAAAAAGTATGGTCAAAAATTGACCAGGGCACTGCTCTTCCCGGATCTGCGCTCGCTGGCGCGGAAAAAGAAGAACTGACGTCAGCGCGCAGGGGCGGCGCCTAAGTACTGCCCGCGACGTCATCCCGGCGACCACGACGCATACGACGGACGCGGAGCCGCACGACGCCGCCTACCGACGCGCAAGGGTACTGCTACGCAAAACTTTCCGGATCCAGCCTGACGCCTGGGGATATTCTAAGGTAAGGAATCTATCACTAACGTGTCTCTTTCAGATCTAGTATTTAGGGGCACCCTGAACCTTCCTTCCTCAGATCCCGAACCCGAAACAAGAAAGAAGAACAAGAAGAAAGAAGACCTGCCGTGCAGCTGCTAAAAAGAGGAAGACACCAACTGACTTGGCCCCAGCCCTACAGGCCTGTCGACCCTCGAACCTGCTCCTGCTAAAACCCGGCGTCTCCAGTGGTCAGCAACCTCGAAAACCCCGGAGGACCTGACTGCCTTGTGACTCTAAAAGGACTGGGACTCCCACGAGCAGTGATTCTGCTCAAAGCAAGTAACAAACCCCTGGTGCCAGCCAGGAACCGCAACTCCTGCACACTCTGCACCCGCCGAGCCCGGCCTGTGTCTGAGTGGACAAAGACCACGAGGACGTCCCCCCGGCGACTGTGACCCAGAATCCAGCACCCAAGGACCCTCCTCGACGCTCCTGACGACGCCTGCAGCCTCAGAACCAAGGACCCCTCCAACCGCGACCAGCAGAGGGTAAGATTTCCGACGCCTAAAGACACCCCTGCACCCGGCGCCCCACGGCCTCCTGTGCCCAACTCCTGGGTGCCTACCCTTCCTACAGCTTCCCAACTTACCTCTCGAAGTGGTGGTCGCACCTGAAGAATCACCGTCCCCGAGCTTGCAGCCTTTGTTCGTCTCGCAGCTTTCCCATTGAAATCCATTGGGCGCCCGACGGCCCAAAAGCCCACTGCACCCGGCCGCCCCAGAGCCGCTGAGGGTGCACCAACTACCCTGTTCGACTTCTCCACTTGCCCTAAGTGACCAGGAGCTTTGCTCCCACAGCCGCGTGGCCTGCCTGCTAGCAGCCACCAACCAAGGGCCCCCTGCCCGCCATAGGCTAACATTGGGCCCAACTCACTCTGCACCCAGCCGCCCCTGTGCCGCTGAGGGTGTACCAACTGTACCTACCTGACCCTGGGAGACCCCCGAGTCTATGCCCAGAACCTTAACTCTGCCAGTCGAGTACTTACCTGAAAGCCGATAACCTACATTTTCTCCATAGGGTAACATTGACTGGTTTCACTTGGAAATTCTTCTAAGTGTCGAGTTTTGAAACTTACAAATATTCACTAAAAATCGCCCAATCAACAAAAACGAAATTACTCCCAGTGCTGGATCTTGGTGCCCAGCACTGACCCTGAAAAGTAACTACAACTGTACTTACCGATAACTTGATTTTCCTCCATAGGATAACATTGCCTGGTTTTTGCCAGAAATTCTTCTAAGTGTCGATTTTTGAAACAAAACAAATATTCCTTAAAAATCGCCTGTGTAACGAAAACGATTTCTTTCAACTGTTTACAGGAAATGCACCAGGGTTGAATCCAGGAGGGCTGAGATATGCCCCCCAGAAGGTAGGCGACCTTTGACCTCCAAGAAGACCGACGACGAAGCGCATGGGGCTCCGCAGCCGGTCTTGAATGTGCCCCCGGGGTGGGTCAGGTCCCGGGGGCTGCCCCCAACAGAAACTAAGACGGGGGAGCGCCGTCGCGCTCCCCGTGAAGATGGTGAAAAGGGGCCCGGGATCCCAACGCCGGGCCCCGCTGGAGGCGGGGGGTGCCGTCGCACCCCCGCGAAGACGAAAGCCGGGGAGCACCGCCGCGCTCCCCGTGAAGATGTCCCCCACGGGGTGCCAGGAGCCCACCCAGGCAACAACGGAGGGCCGGGGGCGCCGTCGCGCCCCCCGCGAAGAGGTCTCTGGGGGCCCTGGATCCCAACTCCGGGCCCCGAAGCGAAGCCGGGGAGAGCCGTCGCGCTCCCCGTGAACATGTCCCCACGGGGTGCCAGGAGCCCACCCTGGCCCCCGCCGAAGAAGCGCAAGTTGGGGAGCGCCGGCGCGCTCCCCGTGAAGGTGACATGGGGGGCCCGGGACCCCATCTCCGGGCCCCGAAGAAGAGGAAAGTCGGGGAGCGCCAGCGCGCTCCCCGTGAAGCTGGTGAGGGGGCCCGGGACCCCATCCCCGGGCCCCGAAGTGATGGAAGGCGGGGGGGGATGGGGGGTAGTGGCCGTCGCACTCCCCCGAGGTCCGGCGAGGCCGAGGAGGTCTTCGCATCTGCCCGCCAGAGCGGGCAGACCAGAAAAAGAGGTGCCGGCTCCCGCGGCAGCATGCGAGGGTGCTGGCCGGGCAGGGAGCCGGCGGGGGCAGCCGGGGGTGTGCTCCCCGGGCTGCCCTCCAACGCGGTGGTATTGCGGGAGGCCCGGGTGGGACCGGGCCTCCGTGAAGAGAGAAGCGGCTGGGGGTTGGCTCCCCGAGCCGAAAACACTTACCTGGGGGTCCGGGCCCCCCAACGGGCCTGGAGATGCGGGAGGGCCCGGGTGGGACCAGGCCCCCGCGAAGGAAAGCAGGTTGTGCGGCTCTCCCCGGCACAGCGGGAGAGCCGCTGTTCTAATATGCACGGGGCTGGAGGAAGCGCCCCATAATGCTTTGCAGGCCGGCCTGCAGGAAACTGCCTGCCTGTTTTTCTGCCTGGGGGTGGTGGCCCCAGGAGAACGGGGTCACCACCAAGTGAGTGCAACGGTGCAGGGGGAGCTGCAGGAGAAGCGCAGTCTCCCCCAGCACGAAGAGAACAAGTCCCGTCCCCCCCCCCCCCCCAAGTCTCTGGGGACTCTGAATAAATAACCCCTCAAGGGCTCAGCCAGCATTGAATCACCTCTTGGGCTGGAACTTTTGTTCTACAGCTGGGGGTGTATTGAGGAGTGCACCAAGGGATTGAAGGACTGAGTTGGGGATGTCTGGAGAAGGGCATTCCCTGGAGGCGAAGAGGTGCAATTGCACGAGAAGTGCATTACTAATGTAATTTCTATGAAGTGCAGTGACCAATGTTATTTCTATGGAGGGACTGAAAGCCACATGTGTAATGTGAAGTCATAAGCAATGAGGGGTTATGTTGCTGGACATTCCTGCTAGGGTGTCTGGCTGTATATGCTTAATCCTGTGATTTCATCTGTGATGCCTTTTAGAGGTTGTAATTGCAATGCATTATAAATGTTATCAAGTCTAAGAAGTACCTCATTTTAAAGGGATGCCTAAACATGTATTCTTGCTGCTGCGTTAGGTGAAGAAGAACCCAGACTGTTAGCCCCTAAGATGTAGAGGTATATACTTCATGGTCAGTAAGGGATGCTCAGTCAGGGTTATGTGTCACCAGGGCAGGTGTGCCTATTTTAAATGCTGGTTGAGATAATGGGGTGGGTCGCCACTGGGATGGTGCCAGTGCGCAGGGCCCTCGATCCAGGTTATGTTCAACTAACTGCATTGGGGGGCAAGATGCACAAGTTACTAACTTGTGTAACGATATATCTGTAAGAGACAGTAGTTAGTGATAGATTCCTTACCTTAGAATATCCCCAGGCGTCAGGCTGGATCCGGAAAGTTTTGCGTAGCAGTACCCTTGCGCGTCGGTAGGCGGCGTCGTGCGGCTCCGCGTCCGTCGTCGGCGTCGTGATCGCCGGGATGACGTCGCGGGCAGTGCTTAGGCGCCGCCCCTGCGCGCTGACGTCAGTTCTGTACACGACTTTCCGCGCCAGGAACGCAGAGCCATGCAAGAAGCTGACACAGGTGTCTGAAAAATACTAGGGCCCTGAAAGGGATGTCCTTAACCCTAGAAATTAGTTTGCAGAACGGGGAGGATGGGTGGGGCGGTAAGGAATCTATCACTAACTACTGTCTCTTACAGATATATCGTTACACAAGTTAGTAACTTGTGCATCTGAAAGAGACACGTTAGTGATAGATTCCTTACCTTAGAATAGATACCCCAGCAATACCAACCCCGGTGGTGGGTCTGCGAACAAAGATCAGACAAGGAAGTCCTGGAGGACAGAACGGCCAAAGAAGCCGTCCCTCCGGACCCGACTGTCAAGGCAGTAATGCTTAGTAAACGTGTGCAGCGAGGCCCACGTAGCTGCCTGACAGATAACCGGCAGCGGAACACCGCGGCCCAAGGCCGTGGTAGCAGCCGTTGCCCTGGTGGAATGGGCACGCAGCCCAACAGGAGGCTCCCTCTTAGCCAAAGAATAGCAGGTCTTGATGCACAAGGTAACCCAGCGGGAGATGGTCCTCTTGTGCACCGCCCGACCTTTTTGGCGCCCACGTAGCCAACAAAGAGCTGGTCATCCACCCGGAAGTGTTTTGTGCGGTCGATATAGAAGGAGAGCGCACGTTTTGGGTCCAGACGGTGGAGCCTCTCTTCCTCTCTGGAAGGATGCGGAGGCGGAAAGAAGGTGGGCAAAGTGATGGTCTGCCCAATGTGGAAAGCAGTAACCACCTTTGGCAAGAAGGACGGACGCGTCCGAAGAACAACCTTGTCTGGATGAACAGACAGAAAGGGCGGTTTGCAAGAAAGAGCCTGGAGCTCACTCACCCGCCGAGCGGAGGTGATGGCCACCAGAAAGGCTGCCTTTAGAGTCAGAAGACGAAGAGGACAGTTATGCAGAGGCTCAAAGGGAGCGCACATTAAAAGGTAAGAACCAAGTTCAAGTCCCACTGAGGCATTACAAACGGAACAGGAGGGAAGAGGTGAGTAATGCCTTTTAAGAACCTGTTAACAACAGGGGACTTGAAAAGGGAGGGCTGATCAGGGAGCCTGAGGAAGGCCGAGATAGCACAAAGATAACCCTTGATGGTACCCAGGGCAGAACCCTGTTGGGCCAGAGAGAGAAGGAACAGAAGGACCTCAGAAAGAGGGGCAGAAAGGGGATCCACAGCCTTTGCTGTGCACCATGCCACAAATTTGTTCCACCTGCAGGCGTATACCACCTTAGTGGAGGGACGCCTGGCTGCCAGAATCACATCACAAACTTCGGGAGGCAAGTCGAAAGGAATCAACTGCCGCCGCTCAATCTCCACGCAAGCAGGTGTAGACTGGACAGGTTCGGGTGGAGGACCGTTCCCTGCTGCTGCGACAGAAGATCCTCCCGAAGAGGCAGACGGATCGGGGGATCTATGCTCATATTGAGTAGCTCGGGATACCAAACTCTTCGAGCCCAGTCCGGAGCCACAAGAATGACTTGGGCCCGGTCGTGCCGAATCTTCTTCAACACTCTGGGTAGAAGTGGTATAGGCGGAAAGGCGTACAACAGACCGCAACTCCACTCGCGACGAAAAGCGTCGCCGAGCGAGTGCCGCCTTGGAAATTCCAACGCGCAGAACTGATGACATTGCGCGTTCTCTTCGGTGGCGAATAGATCTAACCAAGGCTCTCCCCACTGTAGAAAGAGTCCTTGCGCCACTTCCGAGTGAAGACGCCATTCGTGATCCATCATGCACCTGCGGCTGCAGGTTCGTCCGCCCTGGCGTTCAGAGAACCTGCCAGGTGTTGAACCATCAGGAACATGCCCTGATGTTCCAGCCATGTCCAGAGGCGCAGAGCCTCCTGACAAAGGGTCCAAGACCCCACCCCGCCCTGTTTGTTGCAGTACCACATGGCGGTGGTGTTGTCTGTGAACACCTGCACTACCTTCCCTTTGACAGAGGGAAGGAATGCCTTGAGTGCAAGCCGGATCGCCCGGAGCTCCAGAAGGTTGATATGGAGCCGGGACTCCGCCGGAGACCAGAGGCCTCTGATCTCCGCCTCTCCCATGTGACCGCCCCATCCCAGAAGGGACGCGTCCGTCACAACTGTATGCTCTGGCTGGGGAAGGGAGAGGGATCTGCCCATGACCCATTGCCGGTTCGAGAGCCACCACTGCAACTGTTTTGCAGTCCCCTCCGAGATCTGGACATGATCGGACAGGTTGCCCTGGTGCTGCGCCCACTGGAACTTCAGGTCCCACTGCAGAGCCCGCATATGCCATCTGGCATGATTGACCAGCAGGATGCAGGAGGCCATGAGGCCCAGCAGCCTCAGGGTCATCCTTACCGAAACCCAGGATAAAGGCCGAAAGATCGGAATCATAGCCTGAATATCCCGGACTCGCCGTTCGGGAGGATAGGCCCGAAACTGCGTCGTGTCCAGAACTGCTCCGATGAAAAGGAGCTGTGGAGAAGGAATCAGATGCGACTTCGGCACATTGATGGAGAACCCCAGCGAGTGCAGGAGTTCGGCCGTAGTCTGGAGGTGGGAGACGACTGCCTGGGACGAGCCCGCCTTCAGCAGCCAGTCGTCGAGGTAGGGGAAGACTGAAACCCCTGCCCGGCGCAGATGAGCTGCGACCACCGCCATCACTTTCGTGAACACCCGAGGGGCACTGGTAAGGCCAAAGGGAGCACGGTGAACTGAAAATGTTCGGGGCCTACCGTGAACCGAAGGTAACGCCGGTGGGCCGGCAGGACGGGGATGTGGAAATACGCGTCCTGCAAGTCCAACGCTACCAACCAGTCTCCAGGGTCGAGGGCAGTCAAGACCTGAGCTAGGGTGAGCATCTTGAACTTCTCCTTCCGGAGGAAGCGATTGACGTTCCGGAGGTCCAAGATAGGACGCATGTCCTCCTTGTCCCTTTTGGGCACCAGAAAGTAGTGGGAGTAGCAACCACGCCCTACTTCTGGGGTCGGAACATGCTCGATGGCCCTCTTGGTCAAGAGGGCCGTGACTTCCTTCTGTAGAAGCACCAAGTGATCCCCTGACATGCGGTGGAATTGAGGTGGCATGGCTGGGGGGTGGTCTTGAAGGGGAGGGAGTAGCCCCTTCGGACAATGTCCAAGACCCACCTGTCCGAGGTGATGGTGCGCCAGTGGGGAAGGTGATGGCGGACCCTGCCCCCTACTGGCGTGCCGTGCACCTGAAAGGAGGGACTAGGAGGGCTTGGAGGCCGCGGACGGGTTGGAGGTGGTGGCCTGACCCGCACGCTGGTTGCCCGATCCGCCACGGCGGAATCCACGTCCTCGGCCACGCGAAGACGCCTGCTGCGCGGGCCGGTGGCTGGGCTGCTGACGTGAAGGGCGCCCCTACCGTGGCCACGATAGGGGCGAAAAGCAGAAGGCAGCGGAGGGCGTGTAGCAGAAAGGCCCAGGGACTTGGCAGTAGCCCGTGAGTCCTTAAAGCGCTCCAACGCATGGTCTGCTTTGGACCCAAAGACCGACTCCATCAAAGGGCATGTCCATGAGAGTATTCTGGACATCCCCTGAAAAACCAGTGGTTCTCAGCCAGGCGTGGCGGCGGAGCGCCACCGTCGTTGCAATCGACCTGCCCAGCGAGTCGGCGGTGTCAAGGCCACAACGGATAGTGTGTTTGGCCGCATCCCTTCCTTCCGCAATGGCGCGGGAAAGCAGTGCCTGGACCTCCTCAGGGCACTGGGGCAAAACATCCGCCACCGAATCCCACAGAGAGTGGGTATATCGGCCCAAAAGACAAGCGGTGTTAACGGACCGCAAGCCAGCACTGGAGGAAGAAAAACCTTTCTTCCCAAACTGATCCAGGCGTTTGGATTCCCTATCCGGAGGAGAGCGGTAGGGAAGGCGGTTTGGGAAGCGGAGGCTTGGACAACCAAGCTCTCAGGAGTGGGGTGGACAGAAAGAAACAGGGGGTCGCCCGGAGCGGGGCGATGGCGTCGTGACACGTTCCGATCCACAGGAGCCCCTGTGTTGGGCTTGGACCAGGCGCCCAAAGAACGTCTGTGAGGGCGTCGTTAAACGGCAGCACAGTCTCCGCAGAGGAGGCTGCCGGCTGAAGCACCTCTGTCAAGATGTTAGGCTTGACCGTCAAAGTAGGGAGCTGGAGACGTAAGGCCCCAGCAGCCCTACGCAACACCGTACCAAAATTGGCCCCCTCCTCCGTAGCCACGGGAGGAGACAGCATGCCAGTGTCAGGAGAAGTATCCAGACCACTGGCCTCCCCTAGACTCTCTGTCCAGTCCTCATCATACTGACAGTTGCGTGTCAGAGGGTCATCAGACCCCTCCCAGTCCTCCTGGTCCTCCTCTGGTTCAAAATAAGGAGGAGGAGGGACATTTGGGACCCAAGGTCCCATCGGCGCCGGAGCCGGCGTCGAGCGACGTCGCTCCGGGTCCATGTCCGGAGCCGGAAGGAACTGGGGACGACGCCGCCCGGAGCCCAGGGCGGCGTCGAGAACGGCACCGGAGACATCGGCGCCGGCGGAGGTGTCGTGAGGTCGACCGGCGTCGATGGGGGTTGTGGAGCCGGGATCGAGGCCGGGGCCGAAGCCGGAGCCGGGATCGAGGCTGGAGGCCCGGGCGACGCCGGAGCCGCCGGCGACGCCGGAGCAACCCCATCAGGGCCCGCGGGGCCCGAAGGCGCACCGGAGGGGCCTGAAGGCCCGAAGAGGCGGGCCATGGCCGACAGGAACTCCTGTACCTTGGCCGGATCCGCCCCGAACCCGGGAAGGGCGGGTATGACGGGGCGACTCCACAGGCAAGTCCGGGGCCGCGGGGCGGGGACGGGAGGGGCCTCAGCCGAGTCGCGAGACCGGCGGGCGAAGTCCGAGAGCGACGATGCTTCTTGGACTTCTTGTGCTTAGACTTACCGGACGAAGAAGACTTCGACGCCGACGACCGGTGTGCACTCCGCGAGCGACCCCTGGACCTCTCACGCGACCGGGGCCTCCGTGGAGCCGAATGCCGGGCCTCGAGGAGCTTTCGAGACCGCTCTCGCAAAGCTTTCGGGTTGAGGGCCTGGCATTCGGGACAAGACTCGGTGTCGTGGCCTCGGCCGAGGCAGAAGAGACACTCCCAATGCGGGTCGGTGACGGACATCATCCGCGCACAGGCGCCGCATCGCTTGAAGCCGGGCATCCCTACGACACCTTAAAGATGGAAAAAACAGTGAAAAAATCACCAAAAATAATGGTCAAAAATTGACCAGGGCACTGCTCTTCCCGGATCTGCGCTTGCTGGCGCGGAAAAGAAGAACTGACGTCAGCGCGCAGGGGCGGCGCCTAAGTACTGCCCGCGACGTGATCCCGGCGATCACGACGCCGGCGACGGACGCGGAGCCGCACGACGCCGCCTACCGACGCGCAAGGGTACTGCTACGCAAAACTTTCCGGATCCAGCCTGACGCCTGGGGATATTCTAAGGTAAGGAATCTATCACTAACGTGTCTCTTTCAGATCATGTGAATACATGGGAGTGGTGGTACTAGACCCCACACCCCCTGTCGGAGGGGTGGAGATGTTATGCAATGTCACAAAGTAATTCCAACAGCTTATGTATATTTGTAAATTGGTGCATAGTATTGAGTAGTGTGTGTGTTTAATAAATGTACTCTTACTTTTATAAAGCAAAGTACAGACTGGACAATCAATTATTGAGTGTTATTTCTGCGTACCTGTAAATGGCGATTACTAGCCCACACCACCTCCCTTGAGTAAGCCTTAGACTGCTCTGCAACGCTACCCTCAGAGTCAGGCGCTACTCTAGGGTGTTTGGTTCCCAGTGTAGGACAAATGTGACATGTTATTTGTGCAGGCCTCACAGATACTGCCTCGTTTTCCAACAGTATGTTAAACAAAATTAGAACAAGGAAAAATTGTAAATTAACCCTCAACCAACAGTGGAAAAAAAAACTCATTAAAATGACTGTATGCCAGTTACAAAATGAGGCCTAATCAAAACTCTGTGAGCAAGTTTCCAAACGGAAAGAAATCTGAAAGAAAACATGGAACAAGTGCCATAGCACAAGTTACTTACCTTAGGTAAAATTAAATTCCGATATATTCAGAAGCTCTTGCAGATTGCTAAAATGAGCCTCTTTACCCAAGCGGCAGACTTTTTCAGCAGAATGAAAAATATGAGGAACCACAGGAGATGCTCTAATAAAGATGAGCGATTTATTCAAGTTCAAAGCTTGCAAGTTGAAAGTTAAAAGGTTGAGATGAAAAGTTGCCCTGTTGCTCTGTGTGAGATCTTTCAAAGAGAACGCATCCCAAGGTCTTACCAGACGGATATGAAGAAGATCAGGATACCAAAAAAGTCTGGCCCAATGAGTCCCTCTAAAGAACACTCTGGCCTTGGGCAGAACAATTTTCTGCGTTGCCCTCTGTAGGAAGCTGGCTCTGTATATACTATACCAAAGTGAGGTATAGTGTGCACAGAGTCCAGTGGATCCCCAAAGGTAGGCAGAGGTAAAGTTAGATAGCACCTCACTCTCTATTTGTGGTAGTGTGGTCGAGCAGTAAGGCAGTATCAGAGGACAGTGTTAAGCATTTGTTGTACACCCTCAATCAGCAAATGAATTCACACACTCAAAGACTGAACTTCAGACCAATTGTTTTTGTATAAAAATATTCTTTTAGTTATTTTATTTTCTAGAACCAAGCAAACCTGGCACAGGTAAGTGATAAGTACTTTGCAGTAAATATACAGTTGTAATACAATTTGGATTTGTGATAGTATATGCACTTTGTTTTGACTTACAGTATGGTTTTAGAGACATGCAATACTTTGTAAATACAGTACACAGACTTTAAGTACAAGTTACTTACCTTCGGTAACGATGTATCTGGTAGAGACGTTTCTAGCCGCAGATTCCTTAACGTAGAATTATCCCCAGGCGTGAGACTGCATCCGGAAAATTTTGCCACAGCATCCCTGCGCGCCGGGGGGGGGGCGGTGGCACCACACGACTCCGCCCTGACGCTGTCCGCGGACGTGATGTCAGCGAGGTCACATAAGTCACACCCCGGCGCGCTGACGTCAGTTTTCCTCGGAGAACTTTTCCGCGCCACAACTCGGAGCCATCACAAACAAAACTGGGAAAGCATGGGAACAGTGTGCGAAAAGCAGTGAAACAGAAAGGGAAGAAGCGAATGGTGAAGGACAGCACCATGAGGGACAGTGCCAGGCACTGTGTCACAAAGGCATGGAAGGGAAAGAACAGAGTACCGCCTCTGAGAAGCAACCCTGCAAAGCCAAAGCGATATCCACCCCAGAGATAGGAAAAAAACAGGTGAAAAATGCCATAACAGACGACAGAAAGTCTGCAACCACAAGCTATAACAGTGAAGGGCAACAAGCCGGAACAGAGGAGGAACGACAAATGACCCCAAGACAACACCACTAAGGAGTGTCACATCCCCTGCAAAGAGCCAAGGGCTGAGGCACAGCCTAGAGACCCTAACCCAGAGGACTGCAGAGGAGTCAGAAACCCCAAGCAAAGGAGAAAGGGAGAAGAGCATGAGTAGACCCCACACTGGAATAACCAGGGTGGAGGGACGCAGAAAGACATGTAAACCCACCGTCCAAGTACCAGAAGGGAAGGGGTGGAACAAGAAACAGAACGAAGCAGCCCGCCAGGGAGGAAGTGAAAGAGGAGACCCGTAGAAGACAAGCCACCCTGAGGGAGGCGATTGGAGAAGACCAAACTGAAGGTCCTCGCAGAACGGGGAGGAAGGGCGGTCCGTGAAGGAATCTGCGGCTAGAATCGTCTCTACCAGATACATCGTTACCGAAGGTAAGTAACTTGTACATCTGATAGAGACTACTAGCCGCAGATTCCTTAACGCAGAATAGATACCCTAGCCATACCCAGAGGGGAGGCGGGTCTGCGAGAGAATCTCACCAGCTTGGAAGAACACTGGACCCCAACAGGGGATGTGTCATGGGGACAGGAAGGACGGCCCAGCCCCCAACAAGCAGCGGAAGAACAAGGAGAAGGGAAGGCCAGGATAGCACAAGCCTACCCGAGGGGCCAAGAGTGTCCGCCAGAGAACCCGGAGGGATAGGCGGCACCAAGAGAGTATCAAAGTAGAAAAGAACCACCCGCGAATCCAAGGAAAAGAGGTGGAAACGGGGGCAGAGCCCGCTGCAGGAGCGGCCCCACAGCCGAGAAGCGCGGACGTGAGAAGGAAGACACAGGCACGCAAGCCCCAGGAGAGCGACGGACAGGAGCACACGGGTACACGCCAAGGCCCACAGGGGTGGACCATAACGTCCAGGCGTGCGCAGCTGGTACAGACCATGAAGAAGAGCTCAGAACAAGCGGAGCGCAAGACCAGGACCGAGGCAAGGGAGCCCCCCACACAAGCCCCAAAGAAGGACCGTCCCAGTGGCACAACCCGGCCCACGAATAGAAGTGGGAAACATGTAGCACAGACCTAAAGCCGTCAACCAGAACACAGGAGAACACCAGGAATATCCTGGCCCCCCTGGAACACAAGGTAGAGGACCAGGCCGAACGACGGATAACAAGGCGGAAACACCAAGACACAACGCCGTAGACGGCAGGACAAAAGTCGGTCTGGGGATCCAGAGGCTGAGGAGGGAAGGCAAAACGCACAGAGGCAGACATCCCGCGGGAACAAGGGCAAACGTACGCCAGACAAGCCCTGCAGAAGAAGGGTCGAAACCCAGCGGATACTGAGCAGGACGGAACCTGGAGCAGCGGAAGCCGCGCTAAGGCTGAGGAAAAAAGACTGCACCAAGCGGAATACAGTGACGCCAGGAAACACGAGGAATCCAAGAAGGGATCCACGCCCGCCCAGCTTAGGACAGGGCTATACAATAGCCAACAAGTACCCCACCTAGGGTATGACACAGCCAAAACAAAACAGGGGAACACCCGCAGCAGAGGTCAAGAACAGAAAGACCTGTGGGGTATCACCACAGACGGCTTACCAATCAGCCAAAAAAGGAACACAGATGGCCCAACCTGAGGACCCATACGGCTTCACTAACCGCCAAAAAACACACACCGCAAGCGAAAAGGCCGTACCCGTAGCCAAAAGGACAGAGGAGCCAACTGAAGGACCCGAAAGGCAGTCCCAGCCCCACACAGCACACAGAGGGGCCAACCTAAACACTAGGCCCAAGGAGAAAGGCGGGACAAACGCCTCCCAGAAGACACCTGAGGACCGACAACCCGAAGGTTACGGAGGGGGAGGAGGACGGAGCCCCGCAAGGAGTCGCTGAATAGCGGAGTCCGCGTGGGTGTTAAATAACAGAATCCCATCAAAGGGCAGGTCAACAAGACGCTCCCGAATATTCTCGGGAAAGACACTATCCCGCAACCAAGCATGGCGGGCGGAGGGCCACGGAACTCGCCATAGCGCAGGCGAGAGAATCAGAGACATCCAAGGCCGAACGGAGAAGAAAAGCAGCTAACTCCCGACCATCCAGCACATGGTGCCGCAGATCAGCACGGACACCTTCGCGGGAGGCGCGAGACAGGAGGGACTCCGCGGAATCCCATAGGTCAGAGGTAGCCCTGGCCAACACACAAAGGGTGTTGAGCGCGCGCAGAGAAGCACTAGTGGAAGCGAAAATGTTACGCCCCCAGGAGTCCAACCACCGGGCCTCCCGTGACGGAGGGAGCAACACTGAAGGCAAGGAAGGGAAAGCAGTCTGCAGGACAGGGCCCTGGGCAGATGGGTGGGAAAAAAGGCAGACTGGATTGTGCGGGGCAGGACGGTGGCGGTGGAGGAACGGCTGAGGCACCGGATCCCCCGTAGCAGGATGCCCCCAGGCCCCCAGAAGAGAGTTGTGGAGCGAAGCTTCAAACGGAAGAAGCGGATCCCCTCCACCAGAGCCCTGGTGGAGAACCTCCAACAAGTGATCAGTTGGGAGCGGAGCGACCGGATTGCCCATCTGCAAAATGCCAGTGGCCGTGGAGATGGCCAGGACAAAGGCTACACTCGCCTCCGTAGGGCGACGTGGGGGAGAGAGCAACTCTTCCGTGGGCGAAGGCTGCAGACTAAGCCGCCCATCCCCATGCCCTGCCGGAGGAAGAAACGGCCAGCCCCTGTAGGATGGAGGACCCACGGACGAGTGGGGAGCCTGAGGGGTGTCCGAAGAAGTCGGAGAAGCCTGCGGGGCCACCAACTGCAAGGTGCGGGAGAGCGGGTCCGGGGACTGTGGACGCGGAGACAGCAAAGAACCCGCCCCGGAAGCCGCCGGGGAAAAAGCAACGATGCGGCGTCCAGTCTCCGGTTAAGAGGAAACAAGGAGATGACAACCCTCCGGAGAGGAGGAGTCGACACTCCGACGCCGGGACGGCGCCGGAGAGCCCGCCATGGGCACCGGCGTGTACTCGCACGGCGCCTTAGTGTCCCCCAGGGGCGCCGAGTTGACCTCCACCACCACACGCAGTCTAGGAGAAAGGGGCGGGGTTGGAGCCGAAGCGGCCAATGAACGGCGCCGAAAAGGCGCCGGCTCGACCCCCGACGAGGCAGCCGCCTGTGCAGGGGTCCGAGAGGGACTAGGGGAGGCACCCCGGGTCCCGGCCTCCACCCGTGGCGCGCCGGCGTTGGAAAGGCGCTGGCTCGGCCTCCGGTAAGACAGCCGCCCTCCCAGAGGACCAAGGGGGACTCGGGGACGAGCCGTGAGTCCCGGCGACCACCTGCAACGCCACAGGGAACCCCGCGGGGTTTTGCGGCGAGGCAGGGACGCCGTGGGCCGAAGATGGAACCCCGGAGGGCCGCACCTCGACGACACCACACCTCCAAAACCTGAAGCCGAACACGTCGGCGCCGGGGACGAAGCCGGGGACGAAGCCGCCGGCGAGTCCGTGGAAGGCCCCGCGCATGGCGAGGGATCCGCAGACGTCGCAGGAAGAGGAGGGGGGCCCAAAGAGGCCCGCAGAGCCGAAGCGTAGGCCTTCATTTGGGCCCTTGTCGCCCCAACGCCAGGAAACGGCGGATAGGTTGGCGACGGGCGAGGGCGCACGTCCCGAGAGGAACCCGCGCCCTCATCAGAACGAGGACAGGGCCTCGGTGACAAACTGCAAGACTTACCGGCGGGCGAGCGACGCCCGTGTGGCCTCGGTGAAGGACGATGCGGCAACCGGAATCGGCGGCTCCTGGACCCTTCCGAGGCAGGGGACGGACGCGGGGACGAGACCGATCTGGACAAGCAGGCCGAAAGCAACTTCATCCGGCGCTCCCGCCGGGACTTCGGCTTGAGATGCTGACAGGCGTCGCAGTCCGTAGAGTCATGGTGCTCACCCAAACACCACATACAAATAGGGTGAGGGTCCATCGCCGACATCTGACGCGTACAAGAAGCACTCGTTTTGAAACCCGAAGGTATTGCACACTGTTCCCAACGCAAAGCGTTAAGAGGCATGAAAACAGGCCAAGGGAACTCACTCCGGATCCGCGTTGCACGCGGAAAAGAAGGAAACTGACGTCAGCGCGCCGGGGTGGGACTTATGTGACCTCGCTGACGTCACGTCCGCGGACAGCGTCAGGGCGGAGTCGTGTGGTGCCACGCCCCCCCCCCCGGCGCGCAGGGATGCTGTGGCAAAATTTTCCGGATCCAGTCTCATGCCTGGGGATAACTCTACGTTAAGGAATCTGCGGCTAGTAGTCTATCAGATTGGGCTTTTCAGTAAAATTACAGGTAAGTTACTTTCGAGATTACTTTTCTTACGCAGAGTAGTATACCTGGATACTACTCTGGGACATTTCCTGCAAACAGGTAAGTAAAATCGTTTTTGTTAGTTAGTGCAATTTTAAAGAATTTCTTTAGGTTTTCAAACTCCACACTTAGAAACTTTTCCAAGAAAAACAGTAAATGTTATCCTATGGAGGAAAATAGTGTTGTTACACCCTCAGCGGCACTAGGGCGGCCGGGTGCAGAGTGCTGAGGCCCAATGTTATCCAATGGGGGATAGGGGGCCTACGGTTGGTGGCTGCTGGCGAGCAGGCCACTTGGCTGTGGGAGCAAAGCTCCTGGACTTTAGCTCCGGGCAAATGGAGAAACAAAGTAGCACCAAAGGTGCACCCTCAGCGGCACTAGGGTGGCCGGGTGCAGGGTGCTGTTTCGAAGTCGGGCGCCCTGTTTTCATAGGGGAACCTCCGGTTTGCAAAGGCACTGCAGGCTTGGGGACAAAGGTCTTCTGGGTGCGACCACCACTTCGAGAGCTAAGTTGGGAAGTTAGGGGTTGGTTAGGCACCGTCTGTTTGGGCACACAAGGCCGTGGGGCGTCAGGTGCAGGGGTGCCTTTTGGGGTCGGATCTTCTTACCAGCTCCTGGTCGCGGTTGGGGGGACCTTCTGGATTTAGGCTGCAGGTGTCAGCTGGAGGCTTGAGGCAGGTCAGGTGTCGCCGGGTGACCTCGTGGTGGTTGCCCGCTCGGGCCGTGGACGGCGGGTGAAGAGTGGGGCGGATTCGCGGTGTCCGGCCGTAGCCAGAGGTTCCAGATGAACAAATCCGGTGTTCACGGGAGGCAAAGTCTTTGGGGCTGAAGGCAGGCAGGTCCTCCAGAGTTTTCGAGGTTGCTGGCTGCTGGACACACCGGGATTTCGCAGTAGCAGGTTTGAGGTGGAGACAGGCCGGCCTCATGTTAGCTGCTGCACGGTTGTTCGGTCCTTCTTCTTGTAGTTTCTTCTTGTCTGAGGAAGCAAGGTTCAGGGGTGCCCCCAAATACTAGATTCAGGGGCGTTACAGGTAGGTAAAAGGCAGTGACCAATGGGTCCCTTCCCTGGGGTGGGTACACCCCCTATTATGCCACCCTCCAGTGGGAGGGGGGCATGAGACTGTCCCTGGTTGGCTGAGTCCCCCCATCTGCAAGATGACGGGTACTGGGAGTTGTGCTTCACCTCGCCTCCCCCACTTGAGGGGTGGAGTTGGCAGAGGTGGGCACACCTCTCTTCCTTACTTGTTTTTCCCGCCGGTTCTCCCGCCCAAAGTGAGGGTCAGAACCAGTGGGGACCAGTTGCTGAAAGCAGCAAGTGGCCTGGGGAAGCTCACAAGGCGGCAAGCCTTTGAAGCTTCCCTTTCGTGAACCCTGCCCATCCTGGGGGAGGAGGCTTGGCACCTCGTCCCAGGATGTGCATTGTTTCAGGCCCCAGAGAGCAGCAGGCTCTCGACCCAGGGGTCCAGAAACATGTCTGGTGGTGGCAGCTGAAAGCAGCCACTCAGCCCGGACACTAGTGGTGGGTTAGTTTTCAGGGGGCATCTCTAAGATGCCCTCTGTGTGCATTTTTCATTAAATCCCACACACGTGTGGGTTTAATGTGCTGAGAAGTTTGATACCAAACTTCTCTGTTTTCAGTGTAGCCATTATGGTGCTGTGGAGTTCGTAATGACAAACTCCCAGTACCATATACTCTTAATGGCAGCACTGCACTTACAATGTCTAAGAATGGACTTAGACACTGTAGGGGTGCAGGGCTCATGCACCTGTACCCTCACCACTGGTATAGTGCACCCAGCCAGAGGGGTGACTTATCTATGCCAGGGCAGTGGGCTGTTGGCATGGCACACAGATGTGTGCCATGTCGACTCTTCACTTTGTTCTGCACCAAAACACACAGCCTGCAAAGGCAGTGTGTGTGTGTGTGTGTGTGTGTGTGTGTAAGGGTACAGTACTCTAAGGGTGGCACAATAAGTGCTGCAGCCCTTAGAGGCCTTCTCTGGTCACAGTGCCCTGGGTACCTGTGGTACCATTTACCAGGGGCTGACCTGTGGCCAGAGATGCCAATTGGGTTTAGGCTTCAATGCAGTTTTAGGGAAAAAACATAGGCCCTGGGTACCTGATTAGCAGGAGCCCAGGGCACACTCAGTCAAAGAACATCAGCAATTCAGCAAAAAGTGGGGGCAACCATGCAGAAAGAGGGCACTTTCTCACATCCTCTGATTTAAAGAGAACTGTGTGATGGGATAATGCAGACTGTATGTCATAGGAATGGTGAAGGAATCCTAAAAGAGTCCTACCAGAAGAGTTGCTGACAGACTAATTCCTATGTCTAAGGGACAATGCAGGACCCATTGCTATATGCCTGAGAATTGAGGCAGTAATGTTAAGTACATGGTATGTATTATATGGTGTGGTTGCTCCACTTGTAATAGAATTACTACCCCTTTTAGGACCGATTGGTTTAGTTTGTTTAACATTTAGGTCAACCCTGGGTAGCTGTGGCACTGAACAGTCAGGCTTACAGAAAGGAACAAATGTAAAGCATTTAAACAGCACCAAAACAATTAACGAAGAAATAAGGGAGACACCAAAGAAATCCAACACGGATTTATAAAAAAAGAGTGGATATTTATGTAATTTTTTACACCAAAACGAAAAAGATCCCCTGGAGGGTTCCGGAGCTACAGTCTACAAGGCATAGTAAATCAACACTTTTTACTTAACCGTGAAGGAGCACTGGCAAATTGAATGAATTTGAAACTTAAAAACGTATCCAAGAAAACTTTGGTCAAAGTGGAATGCGGTTACTCAGAGTTACCTTACTAACTCCGGCAGGGGGACTAGCAAGGTCCACAAAAACAGTTAATATGTCAAGAAAAGCTGTCTTCAGTTCAATTACAGTGTCATTGGCTCCTTACCATTGACTGCTATGGAGTGGTTCGGATGCAAGGGATATAAGATGCTAAAGATGCTCAAGGATGCCTAAGATGCTGTGGGGTCGACAGGGGTCTTCCTGGGGCTACTCTTCGGTCCATGGGCTTGATCAGGCGATCGTGACCACAGGGGTTGACAACCCTCAAAGATCTCTCGAGTTTGGCAGAAGTCCAGTGCCACTGGGCTACCAATCCCCCGGTACAGGGGTACCCTTCTTTTGCTGGCAGCTTGCATTCTGCGGACACCACTACCCCCCCCTCCTCCCCCAAACCCCACCCCCACCCCATGTCCAGCAGCAGACTCAGGAGCAACGTTTGAGTGCTGGGTCCTGGTCAATAGTGCTGCACTGTAGGAGGGAGCGGTGATCCGGTTATCTGGGCTACCAACTTGTCTCTTGCTTCGGCTGGGTTCATGAGTCGACTTCTCAACGAGGAGAACACAGCAGGCACAGTCCCTCCTCCTTTGTTCTCCTCTGTGTTCTGAAGCTCATACCCTACAAAGGCAGCTTCCCCTTTGAAGCCCACCTTTTGGCCCAACGCCCTGTGTGGCTTCCAGCCAGAAGGATGCACCACCTCCTCCAGTGGCATGACTCTATTGTTACCTTTCCTGAGAGTCGTTCACACGTCTCCCCAGTATAGCAGAAGGCTGTCTGGAAGGACAGTGTGTGCAATCCGAAACAGGCACTGAAACATGGGAAACCAAAGTGGCAACTACTAAAGTTGCTCTTTGCCCATCAATGAAATTAAATTTGATTTAACCATTAAATCAGATTTAATGCACTGAATCTTTGGATACTTTGAAGTACCCACCTCAGTAGTTCCAATCAGAATTTAACAAGGCTGAAGTGTCACTGTAACTCTGTACTGACCAATGGGGCTAGCAGCCTCTCTTACAGTAAAAACAACATTCCAAGTTTTAACTGGTAGAACATATAATACATATGTTCTTCTTTCTAATATACTGCCTTAGGACTCGATAGGCCTGGTGTTGAGGGTGACTTATACACATTAAAATGGGAGGTTTGGGCTTTGCCACTGCTTTCAATTGCAAAGTCAAGTTAGCAGTTTAAACTGCTCTACCCATCTTCAGTGGCAGTCTGGGAGACATGTTTTATTTTGTCATACTTGTGATGGCACACCTAGTGCTGCAGTCCACGAGTGACACTAACTTACAAGCCCCCAAGTACACCAGGTACAACTAAGATAAGCTATGCCACATGGCGAAACAACCATGTACCTTTCTAAGGGTCAGAGCACATGCACTGAGTCCTGATTAACTGGGCATTTCAGAGTCATTAAACCAGTGTCGAGTAGTCAAAATGTTGCCAAAAGTGGGGGGAAACCTGCAAAAGGATAATGTTACTTACCCAGTAAGCATCTGTTCTTGGCATGTAGAGCTGTAGATTCACATGCTTTGCATACTCCTGCCATCTAGTGTTGGGTCCGGATGCTTGCAAGTTGTTTTTCTTCGAAGAGGTCTTTCCAGTCACACGGTAGGTGACTCCTCCTTTCGGTGATAGTGCGCATGGGCATCAACTCCATTGTTAGATTGTTTTCCCGCAGAGGGCGAGAATGGAGTTAGTAAAGGTAGAATAGAGATGTCCATGCGTATGTATAGTAAGAAAACTGCAACAGGTATAGGTACCCGGGGAGGCGGGTGGGCACATGTGTATCTACAGCTCTACATGCCAAGAACAGATGCTTACTGGGTAAGTAACATTATCCGTTCGAGGCATGTGAGCTGTAGATCAAATGCTTTGCATAGACTATACAGCAGTAAACGCCCAAAGCGGTGGCTAACCTGTAGCTGTTGCAGTCGTTTGAAAAAGTGTTTTAAGTACTGCCTGGCCTACATTAGCTTGTTGCCTCGCTAACACATCTACACAATAGAGTTTGGTGAATGTGTGCGGTGTCGACCATGTTGCTGCCTTACAGATGTCAGCTAGGGGAATATTCCCTAAGAAGGCCATAGTAGCCCCTATTTTGTGGGTGGAATGCGCTCTAGGGGGTTTTGTCAAGGTTCTTTTCACTTTCACATAACAAGTTTGGATACATTTCACGATCCATCTTGCAATGCCTGATTTAGAAATGGGATTGCCTTTGTGTGGTGGTGAAAAAGCAACAAAGAGCTGTTTTGTCTTTCGAAAATCTTTTGTTCTTTCCACAGAATATAGTAGAGCTCTTCTAACATCTAGTGTGTGTAGAGCTCGTTCTGCTACAGAATCAGGTTGAGGAAATAACACGGGTAACTCAACTGATTGATTGATGTGAAAAGCAGAAACCACTTTAGGAAGAAATTTGGGATTGGTTCCAAGAACCACTTTGTCTTTGTGAAGTTGAAAGAAAGGCTCTTGAATAGTTAGTGCCTGGAGTTCACCAACTCTCCTTAAGGAAGTTATTGCAATAAGAAAAGCAACCTTCCATGAGAGAAATTGTAGTTGACACTTGTGCATTGGTTGAAAAGGTGGACCCATTAGCCTCGTAAGGACTATTTTCAAGTTCCATACTGGTGCAGGTGGAGCTCTTGGTGGTATTACTTTTTTTAGTCCTTCCATAAAGGCTTTAATCACTGGTACTCTGAAAAGAGCGAAGTGTTGTCTGTTTTGTAAGTATGCAGCTACTGCTGCAAAATGCAATCGAATGGATGTGTATGCTAATCCAGATTGCTGTAAGTGTAAGAGATAGCAGATGATGTTTTGCACTGAAGCATCAAGGGGATTGATATTGTTACAGTATATAATAAATCATTTCCACTTTGCTGCATAACATGCCCTAGTATTAGGTTTCCTAGCCTCCTTTAGGATATTCGTACAGTCTGGTGGTGATTGTAAATAACCAAACTTATTGACTTCAGGAGCCAAAACGCTAGGTTGAGTTCCTTGGGATTTGGATGCCTGATTCCTCCATGGCTCTGAGTGAGGAGACTGGAGTTGAGATGCAGCTTTTTGTGTGGAACTACTGAGAGCTCCAGCAGGGTGGTGAACCAAGGTTGACGTGTCCATGTGGGAGCTATGAGAATGAGTTTGAGGGATGATTGTCTGAGCTTCCGAACTACCAGCGGAATGAGTGGGAGAGGCAGAAAAGCGTAGGCAAATATCCCTGACCAGTTCATCCATAGGGCATTGCCTTTGGAGAGAGAGTGTGTCCCCCCCCCCCCCCCCTGTTTTTGTATATAGTACATAGCTGTCATGTGGTCTGTGCGGACTAGGACAGTTTTGCCTATTAGGTGAGTTTGAAAGGCTTTGAGCGCTAGAAACACTGCTAGTAGCTCTAGATGATTTATATGGAGGCTCTTGTACTTTAGACTCCATAATCCTTTGATTGTGTGACTTTGTAGGTGAGCGCCCCAACCAGTGAGCAATGCGTCTGCTGTTAGCACGGTCTGTGGAACAGGGTCGAGAAAGGGCCGCCCTTTAGATAAATTTTGTGGGTTCCACCACTGCAGAGAGCGATGGGTGCAGCCATCTACCAACACTAGATCGGTCAAGTGACCCTGCGACTGGTTCAACTGACTTGCTAAGCATTCTTGAAGGGGACGCATGTGAAGTCTTGCGCGGGGAACAATTATAATGTAAGACGCCATCATCCCTAGCAGTTGCATGAATACTTTTGCTGGTAACCATTGGTTGGGCTGAAACGGAGTGAGAAGGGACTGAATACTGTGGCTGTATTGGGAGAGGCTAGAGCTTTTTGAGCGTCTATCGTGGCTCCCAGATAAGTTTGTGCGTTGGAAGGCTGTAGATGAGACTTCAACGCATTTACTGTATACTCTAGTTGGTGAAGTAAGTGAATAGTGCTTTGAGTGTGTTGGAGACACATTTGGTAAGTGCGGCTTTGATGACCCAGTCGTCCAGGTATGGGAAGACATGGATGTGTTGTCTTCTCAGATGTGCTGCAACTACTGCCAGACATTTGGTAAATACCCTGGGAGCAGTGGTGACTCCAAACAGTAGTACTTTGAATTGGTAATGATGACCTGCTATCATGAATCTGAGGTATTTGCGATGAGCGGGATGAATTGGAATGTGGACATATGCGTCTTAAGTCTAGACCACACATAAAATCGCCCTGCTGTAGAAGTAGGAGCACTGGTTGAAGTGTCACCATGTAGAACTGCTCTGAAATTATGTAGAGGTTTAGTTCTCTGAGGTCTAGAATAGGTCTCAAGGAGCCGTCCTTTTTGGGGATGAGAAAGTACAGGGAGTATATGCCTGTCCCTTGATGTTGTAACGGCACAGGTGCTATGGCTCCTTTGGATAGGAGATATTGGACCTCTGAAGTAGATGTAAATGTTCTGGTGACATTTTGTGAAAAAGTGGTGGAATGTTTGGAGGATTGTTGGTAAGCTCCAGGCAATAACCATGTTGGATAATTTCTAACACCCATTTGTCTGTAGTGATAGATTGCCAAATGGGGAGGAATTGTAGAAGACGTCCCCCAACAGGTGTTAAATGATCGGGGGGAAGTGTAGGCAAGTCACTGCTTGTTGGGGGAGGGGGAATTACATGGCGTGGAACACCTGCCTCGACCTTTGTTATTGTTGCCTCTGTATCCTCCTCTAAAGAAGCCCCGTGTAGAGGAAGATTGATTGTTGCCTTTGTAGGAGGCGGCAGTATTGTCTGAGGACATGGTTTTCGACCCTCCACGGTAGAAGGAGCGACGAAAGGAGCCCCGATTAGAGGGAGACTGCAGAGCTCCCATAGACTTGGCTACTTCTGTGTCTTTTTTCATTTTTTCTAATGACTTATCTACTTCGGGCCCGAAGAGATTTTCCTTGTCAAAAGGAGTATTTCAAATAGACTGTTGTACTTCGGGTTTGAAACCAGAAATCCTCAATCATGCATGTCTCCTTAATAACACACTAGTGTTGATCTCTCTAGCTGCGGTGTCTGCATCATCTACAGTGGATCTAATTGAGCAATTGGATACGAGTTTCCCTTCCTGGACTAAATCCTGGGCTTTTGCCTTGTGCTCATCTAGGAGGTGTTGTAGCAATTGCTCCTTTTCATCCAAGTGTGCCCTATCATATCTGGCTAGCAGGGCCTGGGTGTTGGCAATCTGCCAATGATTTGCTGCTTGGGTGGCTACTCGTTTACCGGAGGCGTCTAATAGTTTTGACCCTTTGTCTGGAGGGGGAGCATCCCCTGTAGTCTGTGAATTTGCCAGTTTACGGGCATTAGAGGCCACCAAGGAGTCTAGTGGTAACTGTCCTTTAATAATGACTGGATCTGAGGGATCAGGCTAATATTTTTTTTTATCAATTCTGGGGGTGAGAATGCGCACACACACTGGATCTTAACAGATATCATCGGCATGTCTCATCATACCTTTAAGCATAGGTAGAGTGTGGCTAGCCCTTTGTGTGCTACTGAGCTTTTCAAATAGGAAATCTTCCTCTAGAGATTCCTTGTGTAACTGCACCCCATGATATTCTGCAGCTCTAGCAAGTAGTTCTAGATATACTACATTGTCGTCAGGAGGGAAGGCTTTGCAGGGTAAAGATCTGGGTCATTATCTGTAGGTGAATCTGTGTTATAATCCTTCCAGGGGTCTATTGGTAAGATATTGTCCCCCATCTCCATCATCATCATCATCATCATCAGGTGGTGGTGGTTAGTGTAATCAGTAAATGCTGCAAAGGTGGAGAATTTGGTGTAGGGAAAAGTGGTGGAGGAGGGGAGGGGTTAGTACCTACATTCTTCCTCTTCAAAGGAATATGGTAAAAGGTGTCCTCAGACTCAGGTTTGTGTTTCTGAGGTTGTTTAGTAAGAACACGTCCTGTATCTGGATTTATATAAAGCTCCTTTTATTTTGGGTGCGATTTGGGCGTTGGGGCATCGAAAATCGGATCCTGCAGCTTCGGAGTTACAGTTTTAGGTTTCGGCATTGAGGATTTCGGTGCCGGGGTAGAATGACTTTTCGGCGCGGAAGGTTTCGGTGCCGAATGAGGCTTCGTTTTTGGTGTCAATGATTTCAGCTCTGAACCGGTTTTTGGCTTCCAGTCTGGGGTGTCAAACAGCTTCTCGGTGCCGACCGTTGCCCGAAGGCGGGGGTGGGACCAAAGCCTTTTGTTTCGGCTGAGTTGGAGTTTGGGTCAAGGGGTGTTCGGTACTCACGGGACGTTGACCTTGTGGCAAGTCTTCTTCCATCTCGGAGTCCGATTCTGGAATGGAGGCAAGTTCTTCTTGTTCTTCCCCTGCCCCCTTGTGCATCGAATTCGTGCTTGGATCCTTCGCCGAAGATGTCCGGCGTGTGTTCGATGTTTTGACTCTGCATTTCGCGACGTCGAGCCCGACGATCACGGAGCATTTTCTTCGATCGGAAGGATCTGCATGCGTTGCGGTCCTGTTCGTTGTGCTCCGGAGACAAGCACAAGTTGCAGACTTCGTGCGAGTCAGTGCGCGGATACTTGGCGTGGCACCGAGGGCAGAATTTGAATGGAGTCCATTCCATCGACTGCGAAGTCGACAGACGCGGTTAGGCTGGACAGCCTTCCCGAAGATCTTCGATCGAAATAGAGGTTTTCCTCAACAGATATGATACGCGGAGAAGTGGGATACGCGTTTGAAACAATACCGACGCGGGTAGAGTGGATTGCGCACTGAGGGAAACCCGAAGAAACGGTTTCGAAGCGAAGAGCAGCAATACATGTCCGAACCTGATGCCGGAAAAAAATAATCTAACAATGGAGTCGATGCTCATGCGTACTATCACCGAAAGGAGGAGTCACCAAGGTATACCCACAGCGGCACTAGGGCGGCCGGGTGCAGGGTGCTGTTTTGGCGTCGGGTGCCCTGTTACTTTCAATGGGGATTCTCCGGTTTGGACAGACACTGCAGGCTCAGGCACGAAGATCTTCTGGAGGCGACCACCGGTTGGAGAGGTAAGTTGGGATGTCATGGGATGCCGGGACACCGTCGCTTGGGCCACCCAAGGCCGTGGGGCGTTGGGTGCAGGGGTGTCTTTTGGTGTTGGATTCTTCTTACCGGCTCTGGTCGCTGTCAGGGGGATCCTCCAAAAAGGGGCTGTTGGGAGTCTCGAGGCAGGTAAGGAATCACCAGATCCCAGGTCAGAATCGCTGGGGAGACCTCCTCGTGGTGTTGGGCCACTTGAACTTGGGCGTCTGGTGCAGAGTGGTGCAGACTCGCGGATTTGGCCGGAGCCAGAGTCTGTTGGTTAGCAAATCCGGGACTCACAGGAGACAAAGTCTGGTTGGGGAAGGCAGGGCAGGTCCTCCGGGTTCTGGGGGGCTGCTGGCTGCAGGAAACAATTGGGATTTTGCTGAAGCAGGTTGAGGTCGGGACAGGCCGGTAGGGCTGGGGCCGAGTCAATTGGTGTCCTCCGCTTCTTTCAGCACGGCTCTTCAGTCCTCCTTCTTGAACCTTCTTGTCTGAGGAGGCAAGGTTCAGGTTTTCCCCTAAATACTAAATTAAGGAGTGTTTCAGGTAGGTAAAGGTTGGGACCAATGGGTCCCTTCCTTGGGGTGCGTACACCCCCTATTATGCCACCCTCCAGTGGGAGGGGGGGGCATAAGCCTCACTCTGGTTGGCTGAGTTGCCCCATCTTCAAGAGGGCGGGGACTAAGAGTTGTGCTTCACCCCGCCTCCCCCACCTGAGGGGTGGAGTTGACAACGGTGGGCACACGTCTCCTCCTATCATAAAGATCACAAAACGGTTCACAAGTTCACGCTGAGCTTTTTTCATCCGCGTATAACAATGCTGGAACCTGGACTCCGGCAATTCTAGGGGTGTCAACAGAACTAGATGTCAAATGGGAACAAAGATTGTGTGTATGTATGTGTATATATATATATATATATATATATATATATATATATATATATATATATATATATATATACACACACACAATAAATAATAAAGGGGTGTTAGACATGGGATCTCTGGTTGGCTAAAGCTTGCACCAAAGCCAGGTAGAGACCACCACTCTAGTCAGGGCGAGGGAGTTACACGCCAAAGATAACCCCTGCTCACCCCCTTGGTAGCAGCACGAGCAGTCAGGCTTATCCCGGAGGCAATGTGTAAAGCGTTTGCGCACGCACACAGCAACAACATACCAGGCACACCACAAAAGGAACTCCACACAAGGTTATATTAAAAATAGTTTTTGTATTGTCGCACAAGTTACTAACTTGTGTAACGATATATCTGTAAGAGACAGTAGTTAGTGACAGATTCCTTACCTTAGAATATCCCCAGGCGTCAGGCTGGATCCGGAAAGTTTTTTGCGTAGCAGTACCCCTGCGCGTCGGTAGGCGGCGTCGTGCGGCTCCGCGTCCGTCGTCGGCGTCGTGATCGCCGGGATGACGTCGCGGGCAGTACCTAGGCGCCGCCCCTGCGCGCTGACGTCAGTTCTGTACACGACTTTCCGCGCCAGGAACGCAGAGCCATGCAAGAAGCTGACATAGGTGTCTGAAAAATACTAGGGCCCTGAAAGGGATGTCCTTAACCCTAGAAATCAGTTCGCAGAACGGGGAGGATGGGTGAGGCGGTAAGGAATCTGTCACTAACTACTGTCTCTTACAGATATATCGTTACACAAGTTAGTAACTTGTGCATCTGAAAGAGACACGTTAGTGACAGATTCCTTACCTTAGAATAGATACCCCAGCAATACCAACCCCGGTGGTGGGTCTGCGAACAAAGATCAGACAAGGAAGTCCTGGAGGACAGAACGGCCAAAGAAGCCGTCCCTCCGGACCCGACTGTCAAGGCAGTAATGCTTTGTAAACGTGTGCAGCGAGGCCCACGTAGCTGCCTGACAGATAACCGGCAGCGGAACACCGCGGCCCAAGGCCGTGGTAGCAGCCGTTGCCCTGGTGGAATGGGCACGCAGCCCAACAGGAGGCTCCTTTTTAGCCAAAGAATAGCAGGTCTTGATGCACAAGGTAACCCAGCGGGAGATGGTCCTCTTGTGCACCGCCCGACCTTTTTGGCGCCCACGTAGCCAACAAAGAGCTGGTCATCCACCCGGAAGTGTTTTGTGCGGTCAATATAGAAAGAGAGCGCACGTTTTGGGTCCAGACGGTGGAGCCTCTCTTCCTCTCTGGAAGGATGCGGAGGCGGAAAGAAGGTGGGCAAAGTGATGGTCTGCCCAATGTGGAAAGCAGTAACCACGTTTGGCAAGAAGGACGGACGCGTCCGAAGAACAACCTTGTCTGGATGAACAGACAGAAAGGGAGGTTTGCAAGACAGAGCCTGGAGCTCACTCACCCGCCGAGCGGAGGTGATGGCCACCAGAAAGGCTGTCTTCAGAGTCAGAAGACGAAGAGGACAGTTATGTAGAGGCTCAAAGGGAGCGCACATTAAAAAGGTAAGAACCAAGTTCAAGTCCCACTGAGGCATCACAAACGAAACAGGAGGAAAGAGGTGAGTAATGCCTTTTAAGAACCTGTTAACAACAGGGGACTTGAAAAGGGAGGGCTGATCAGGGAGCCTGAGGAAGGCCGAGATAGCACAAAGATAACCCTTGATGGTACCCAGGGCAGAACCCTGTTGGGCCAGAGAGAGAAGGAACAGAAGGACCTCAGAAAGAGGGGCAGAAAGGGGATTCACAGCCTTTGCTGTGCACCATGCTCACAAATTTGTTCCACCTGCAGGCGTATACCACTTTAGTGGAGGGACGCCTGGCTGCCAGAATCACATCACAAACTTCGGGAGGCAAGTCGAAAGGAATCAACTGCCGCCGCTCAATCTCCACGCAAGCAGGTGTAGACTGGACAGGTTCGGGTGGAGGACCGTCCCCTGCTGTTGCGACAGAAGAACCTCCCGAAGAGGCAGACGGATCGGGGGATCTACGCTCATATTGAGTAGCTCGGGATACCAAACTCTTGGAGCCCAGTCCGGAGCCACAAGAATGACTTGGGCCCGGTCGTGCCGAATCTTCTTCAACACTCTGGGTAGAAGTGGTATAGGCGGAAAGGCGTACAATAGACCGCAACTCCACTCGTGACGAAAAGCGTCGCCGAGCGAGTGCCGCCTTGGAAATTCCAACGCGCAGAACTGATGACATTGCGCGTTCTCTTCGGTGGCGAATAGATCTAACCAAGGCTCTCCCCATTGTAGAAAGAGACCTTGCGCCACTTCCGAGTGAAGACGCCATTCGTGATCCATCATGCACCTGCGGCTGGAGTTCGTCCGCCCTGGCGTTCAGGGAACCTGCCAGGTGTTGAACCACCAGGAACATGCCCTGGTGTTCCAGCCATGTCCAGAGGCGCAGAGCCTCCTGACAAAGGGTCCACGACCCCACCCCGCCTTGTTTGTTGCAGTACCACATGGCGGTGGTGTTGTCTGTGAACACCTGCACTACCTTCCCTTTGACAGAGGGAAGGAATGCCTTGAGTGCAAGTCGGATCGCCCGGAGCTCCAGAAGGTTGATATGGAGCCGGGACTCCGCCGGAGACCAGAGGCCTCTGATCTCCGCCTCTCCCATGTGACCGCCCCATCCCAGAAGGGACGCGTCCGTCACAACTGTGTGCTCTGGCTGGGGAAGGGAGAGGATCTGCCCATGACCCATTGCCGGTTCGAGAGCCACCACTGCAACTGTTTTGCAGTCCCCTCCGAGATCTGGACGTGATCGGACAGGTCGCCCTGGTGCTGCGCCCACTGGAACTTCAGGTCCCACTGCAGAGCCCGCATATGCCATCTGGCATGAGTGACCAGCAGGATGCAGGAGGCCATGAGGCCCAGCAGCCTCAGGGTCATCCGTGCCGAAACCCAGGATAAAGGCTGAAAGATCGGAATCATAGCCTGAATATCCCGGACTCGCCGTTCGGGAGGATAGGCCCGAAACTGCGTCGTGTCCAGAACTGCTCCGATGAAAAGGAGCTGTGGAGAAGGAATCAGATGCGACTTTGGCACATTGATGGAGAACCCCAGCGAGTGCAGGAGTTCGGCCGTAGTCTGGAGGTGGGAGACGACTGCCTGGGACGAGCCCGCCTTCAGCAGCCAGTCGTCGAGGTAGGGGAAGACTGAAACCCCTGCCCGGCGCAGATGAGCTGCGACCACCGCCATCACTTTCGTGAACACCCGAGGGGCACTGGTAAGGCCAAAGGGGAGCACGGTGAACTGAAAATGCTCGAGGCCTACCGTGAACCGAAGGTAACGCCGGTGGGCCGGCAGGACGAGGATGTGGAAATAGGCGTCCTGCAAGTCCAACGCTACCAACCAGTCTCCGGGGTCGAGGGCAGTCAAGACCTGAGCTAGGGTGAGCATCTTGAACTTCTCCTTCCGGAGGAAGCGATTGACGTTCCGGAGGTCCAAGATAGGACGCATGTCCTCCTTGTCCTTTTTGGGCACCAGAAAGTAGTGGGAGTAGCAACCACGCCCTACTTCTGGGGTCGGAACATGCTCGATGGCCCTCTTGGCCAAGAGGGCCGTGACTTCCTTCTGTAGAAGCACCAAGTGATCCCCTGACATGCGGTGGAATGGAGGTGGCATGGCTGGGGGTGGTCTCGAAGGGGAGGGAGTAGCCCCTTCGGACAATGTCCAAGACCCACTTGTCCGAGGTGATGGGACGCCAGTGGTGAAGGTGATGGCGGACCCTGCCCCCGACTGGCGTGCTGTGCACCTGAAAGGAGGGACTAGGAGGGCTTGGAGGCCGCGGACGGGTTGGAGGTGGTGGCCTGACCCCGCACGCTGGTTGCCCGAACCGCCACGGCGGTATCCACGTCCTCGGCCACGCGAAGGCGCTTGCTGCACGGGCCGTTGGCCGGCCTGTGGACGTGACTGGGCGCCCCTTCCGTGGCCACGAAAGGGGCGAAAAGCAGACGTTTGCGGAGGGCGCACAACAGCAAGGCCCAGGGACTTCGCAGTAGCCCGTGAGTCCTTGAAACGCTCCAGCGCATGGTCTGCCTTCGAACCAAAAAGACCGACTCCATCAAAGGGCATGTCCATGAGAGTATTCTGGACATCCCCTGAAAAACCAGTGGTTCTCAGCCAGGCGTGGCGGCGCAGCGCCACCGTCGTTGCAAGCGATCTGCCCAGCGAGTCGGCGGTATCAAGGCCACAGCGGATGGTATATTTAGCCGCATCACGCCCTTCCGCAATAGCGCGGGTAAGCAGTGTCTGGACCTCCTCAGAACACTGCGGCAAAACATCAGCTACCGAATCCCACAGGGAGTGGGTGTATCGGCCCAAGAGGCAAGCGGTATTAACAGACCGCAAGCCAGCACTGGAGGAAGAGAAAGCCTTCTTCCCAAAGTGATCCAGGCGCTTGGATTCCCTATCCGGAGGGCGGTAGGGAAGGCTGTTTGGGAGGCAGAGGCTTGGACAACCAAGCTCTCAGGGGTGGGGTGTTGGGAGAGAAACAGGGGGTCGCCCGGAGCCGGGCGATGGCGTCGGGCCACGTTCCTATCCACAGGAGCCCCTGTGGTGGGTTTGGACCAGGCACCCAAAAGAACGTCAGTGAGTGCATCGTTGAACGGCAGCACAGGCTCCGAAGAGGAGGCCGCCGGCTGAAGCACTTCAGTCAGGAGGTTAGTCCTGGCGGCCACTGTAGGCAACTGGAGATTTAAGGCTCCAGCAGCTCTACGCAACACCGTTGCAAAATTAGCCCCCTCCTCCGTTGCCACGGGAGGAGACAGCATGCCAGAGTCGGGGAGGTATCCAGCCCACTGGCATCCCCAAGTTCCTCAACCCAGTCCGGGTCAAACTCGCACTGTTGTGTGAGAGGGTCGTCAGACCCCTCCCAGCTCTCCTGGTCCTCCTCAGGTTGAAAAGATGGAGGAGGAGGGACATAAGGGACCCAAGGTCTCATCGGCGCCGGAACCGGCGCCGGAACCGGCGTCGGGCGACGCCGGTCCGGCTCCATGTCCGGACCCGGGGAGAACCGGGGAACGACGCCGCCCGGAGCCCCGGACGGCGTCGGAAACGGCACCGGGGACATCGGCGTCGGCGGAGGCGTGGTTAGGTCAACCGGCGTCGATGGGGGTTGCGGCACCACCGGAACCGGGGTCGAGGGCCGGAGCCGAGGCCGGGACGAAGGCTGGTGGGACAGGCGACGCCGGGACCGGAGTCGACGGCGACGCCGGAGCAACCCCATCAGGGCCCGCGGGGCCCGAAGGCGCACGGAGGGACCTTGAGGCCCGAAGAGGCGGGCCATGGCCGACAGGAATTTCTGTATTTCGGCCGGAGCCGCCCCGAACCCGGGAAGGACGGGTAATGCGGGGGCAACTCGACAGGCACGTCCGGGGCCGCGGGGACGGTGCCGACAGGGACCTCAGCCGAGTCGCGCGACCGGCGAGGCGAAGTCTTAGAGCGATGACGCCGCTTAGACTTCTTGTGCTTCGACTTACCGGAGGAGCGCGAAGACTTGGATTCCGACGAACGGCGGGGACTCCGCGTCCGGCCCCTCGACCTCTCCCGGGACCGGGGCTTGGTGCGGCGCGGAGCCGACTGCCGGACTTCAAGGAGCTTTCGAGACCGCTCTCGCAAAGCCTTCGGATGAAGTTTCCGGCAGTCAGGGCACGACTTCGTGTCGTGGTCTCGGCCGAGACAGAAGAGACACTCGAGGTGGGGGTCCGTGATGGACATCATACGACCACATTCCTCGCAGGGCTTAAAGCCGGGCATCCCTACGACACCTTAGGAGTCGGGAAGACTCGTTGAAGAAAACAGTGAAAAATTTCACAAAAAAGATAGTCAAAAAGTGACTAGGGCACTGCTCTTCCCGGATCTGCGCTTACTGGCGCGGAAAAAGAAGAACTGACGTCAGCGCGCAGGGCGGCGCCTAAGTACTGCCCGCGACGTCATCCCGGCGATCACGACGCCGACGACGGACGCGGAGCCGCACGACGCCGCCTACCGACGCGCAGGGGTACTGCTACGCAAAAAACTTTCCGGATCCAGCCTGACGCCTGGGGATATTCTAAGGTAAGGAATCTGTCACTAACGTGTCTCTTTCAGATATAACACATTAGAATAGTACTCACATAATATACATGGTGCCACCTGGCACTAGGTCATATCTACAAGGGATTATTTACACCTGACGCACAAGTTACTAACTTGTGTAACGATATATCTGTAAGAGACAGTAGTTAGTGATAGATTCCTTACCTTAGAATATCCCCAGGCGTCAGGCTGGATCCGGAAAGTTTTGCGTAGCAGTACCCTTGCGCGTCGGTAGGCGGCGTCGTGCGGCTCCGCGTCCGTCGTCGGCGTCGTGATCGCCGGGATGACGTCGCGGGCAGTGCTTAGGCGCCGCCCTGCGCGCTGACATCAGTTCTGTACACGACTTTCCGCGCCAGGAACGCAGAGCCATGCAAAAGCTGACACAGGTGTCTGAAAAATACTAGGGCCCTGAAAGGGATGTCCTTAACCCTAGAAATCAGTTCGCAGAACGGGGAGGATGGGTGGGGCGGTAAGGAATCTATCACTAACTACTGTCTCTTACAGATATATCGTTACACAAGTTAGTAACTTGTGCATCTGAAAGAGACACGTTAGTGATAGATTCCTTACCTTAGAATAGATACCCCAGCAATACCAACCCCGGTGGTGGGTCTGCGAACAAAGATCAGACAAGGAAGTCCTGGAGGACAGAACGGCCAAAGAAGCCGTCCCTCCGGACCTGACTGTCAAGGCAGTAATGCTTAGTAAACGTGTGCAGCGAGGCCCACGTAGCTGCCTGACAGATAACCGGCAGCGGAACACCGCGGCCCAAGGCCGTGGTAGCAGCCGTTGCCCTGGTGGAATGGGCACGCAGCCCAACAGGAGGCTCCTTCTTAGCCAAAGAATAGCAGGTCTTGATGCACAAGGTAACCCAGCGGGAGATGGTCCTCTTGTGCACCGCCCGACCTTTTTGGCGCCCACGTAGCCAACAAAGAGCTGGTCATCCACCCGGAAGTGTTTTGTGCGGTCGATATAGAAGGAGAGCGCACGTTTTGGGTCCAGACGGTGGAGCCTCTCTTCCTCTCTGGAAGGATGCGGAGGCGGAAAGAAGGTGGGCAAAGAGATGGTCTGCCCAATTTGGAAAGCAGTAACCACCTTTGGCAAGAAGGACGGACGCGTCCGAAGAACAACCTTGTCTGGATGAACAGACAGAAAGGGAGGTTTGCAAGAAAGAGCCTGGAGCTCACTCACCCGCCGAGCGGAGGTGATGGCCACCAGAAAGGCTGCCTTTAGAGTCAGAAGACGAAGAGGACAGTTATGCAGAGGCTCAAAGGGAGCGCACATTAAAAGGTAAGAACGAAGTTCAAGTCCCACTGAGGCATTACAAACGGAACAGGAGGGAAGAGGTGAGTAATGCCTTTTAAGAACCTGTTAACAACAGGGGACTTGAAAAGGGAGGGCTGATCAGGGAGCCTGAGGAAGGCCGAGATAGCACAAAGATAACCCTTGATGGTACCCAGGGCAGAACCCTGTTGGGCCAGAGAGAAGGAACAGAAGGACCTCAGAAAGAGGGGCAGAAAGGGGATCCACAGCCTTTGCTGTGCACCATGCCACAAATTTGTTCCACCTGCAGGCGTATACCACCTTAGTGGAGGGACGCCTGGCTGCCAGAATCACATCACAAACTTCGGGAGGCAAGTCGAAAGGAATCAACTGCCGCCGCTCAATCTCCACGCAAGCAGGTGTAGACTGGACAGGTTCGGGTGGAGGACCGTCCCCTGCTGCTGCGACAGAAGATCCTCCCGAAGAGGCAGACGGATCGGGGGATCTATGCTCATATTGAGTAGCTCGGGATACCAAACTCTTCGAGCCCAGTCCGGAGCCACAAGAATGACTTGGGCCCGGTCGTGCCGAATCTTCTTCAACACTCTGGGTAGAAGTGGTATAGGCGGAAAGGCGTACAACAGACCGCAACTCCACTCGCGACGAAAGCGTCGCCGAGCGAGTGCCGCCTTGGAAATTCCAACGCGCAGAACTGATGACATTGCGCGTTCTCTTCGGTGGCGAATAGATCTAACCAAGGCTCTCCCCACTGTAGAAAGAGTCCTTGCGCCACTTCCGAGTGAAGACGCCATTCGTGATCCATCATGCACCTGCGGCCAGGTTCGTCCGCCCTGGCGTTCAGAGAACCTGCCAGGTGTTGAACCATCAGGAACATGCCCTGATGTTCCAGCCATGTCCAGAGGCGCAGAGCCTCCTGACAAAGGGTCCAAGACCCCACCCCGCCCTGTTTGTTGCAGTACCACATGGCGGTGGTGTTGTCTGTGAACACCTGCACTACCTTCCCTTTGACAGAGGGAAGGAATGCCTTGAGTGCAAGCCGGATCGCCCGGAGCTCCAGAAGGTTGATATGGAGCCGGGACTCCGCCGGAGACCAGAGGCCTCTGATCTCCGCCTCTCCCATGTGACCGCCCCATCCCAGAAGGGACGCGTCCGTCACAACTGTATGCTCTGGCTGGGGAAGGGAGAGGGATCTGCCCATGACCCATTGCCGGTTCGAGAGCCACCACTGCAACTGTTTTGCAGTCCCCTCCGAGATCTGGACGTGATCGGACAGGTCGCCCTGGTGCTGCGCCCACTGGAACTTCAGGTCCCACTGCAGAGCCCGCATATGCCATCTGGCATGATTGACCAGCAGGATGCAGGAGGCCATGAGGCCCAGCAGCCTCAGGGTCATCCTTACCGAAACCCAGGATAAAGGCCGAAAGATCGGAATCATAGCCTGAATATCCCGGACTCGCCGTTCGGGAGGATAGGCCCGAAACTGCGTCGTGTCCAGAACTGCTCCGATGAAAAGGAGCTGTGGAGAAGGAATCAGATGCGACTTCGGCACATTGATGGAGAACCCCAGCGAGTGCAGGAGTTCGGCCGTAGTCTGGAGGTGGGAGACGACTGCCTGGGACGAGCCCGCCTTCAGCAGCCAGTCGGCGAGGTAGGGGAAGACTGAAACCCCTGCCCGGCGCAGATGAGCTGCGACCACCGCCATCACTTTCGTGAACACCCGAGGGGCACTGGTAAGGCCAAAGGGGAGCACGGTGAACTGAAAATGCTCGGGGCCTACCGTGAACCGAAGGTAACGCCGGTGGGCCGGCAGGACGAGGATGTGGAAATACGCGTCCTGCAAGTCCAACGCTACCAACCAGTCTCCTGGGTCGAGGGCAGCAAGACCTGAGCTAGGGTGAGCATCTTGAACTTCTCCTTCCGGAGGAAGCGATTGACGTTCCGGAGGTCCAAGATAGGACGCATGTCCTCCTTGTCCTTTTGGGCACCAGAAAGTAGTGGGAGTAGCAACCACGCCCTACTTCTGGGGTCGGAACATGCTCGATGGCCCTCTTGGTCAAGAGGGCCGTGACTTCCTTCTGTAGAAGCACCAAGTGATCCCCTGACATGCGGCGGAATTGAGGTGGCATGGCTGGGGGGTGGTCTCGAAGGGGAGGGAGTAGCCCCTTCGGACAATGTCCAAGACCCACCTGTCCGAGGTGATGGTGCGCCAGTGGGGAAGGTGATGGCGGACCCTGCCCCCTACTGGCGTGCCGTGCACCTGAAAGGAGGGACTAGGAGGGCTTGGAGGCCGCGGACGGGTTGGAGGTGGTGGCCTGACCCGCACGCTGGTTGCCCGATCCGCCACGGCGGAATCCACGTCCTCGGCCACGCGAAGACGCCTGCTGCGCGGGCCGGTGGCTGGGCTGCTGACGTGAAGGGCGCCCCTACCGTGGCCACGATAGGGGCGAAAAGCAGAAGGCAGCGGAGGGCGTGTAGCAGAAAGGCCCAGGGACTTGGCAGTAGCCCGTGAGTCCTTAAAGCGCTCCAACGCATGGTCTGCTTTGGACCCAAAAGACCGACTCCATCAAAGGGCATGTCCATGAGAGTATTCTGGACATCCCCTGAAAAACCAGTGGTTCTCAGCCAGGCGTGGCGGCGGAGCGCCACCGTCGTTGCAATCGACCTGCCCAGCGAGTCGGCGGTGTCAAGGCCACAACGGATAGTGTATTTGGCCGCATCCCTTCCTTCCGCAATGGCGCGGGAAAGCAGTGCCTGGACCTCCTCAGGGCACTGGGGCAAAACATCCGCCACCGAATCCCACAGAGAGTGGGTATATCGGCCCAAAAGACAAGCGGTGTTAACGGACCGCAAGCCAGCACTGGAGGAAGAAAAACCTTTCTTCCCAAACTGATCCAGGCGTTTGGATTCCCTATCCGGAGGAGCGGTAGGGAAGGCGGTTTGGGAAGCGGAGGCTTGGACAACCAAGCTCTCAGGAGTGGGGTGGACAGAAAGAAACAGGGGGTCGCCCGGAGCGGGGCGATGGCGTCGTGACACGTTCCGATCCACAGGAGCCCCTGTGTTGGGCTTGGACCAGGCGCCCAAAGAACGTCTGTGAGGGCGTCGTTAAACGGCAGCACAGTCTCCGCAGAGGAGGCTGCCGGCTGAAGCACCTCTGTCAAGATGTTAGGCTTGACCGTGAAAGTAGGGAGCTGGAGACGTAAGGCCCCAGCAGCCCTACGCAACACCGTACCAAAATTGGCCCCCTCCTCCGTAGCCACGGGAGGAGACAGCATGCCAGTGTCAGGAGAAGTATCCAGACCACTGGCCTCCCCTAGACTCTCTGTCCAGTCCTCATCATACTGACAGTTGCGAGTCAGAGGGTCATCAGACCCCTCCCAGTCCTCCTGGTCCTCCTCTGGTTCAAAATAAGGAGGAGGAGGGACATTTGGGACCCAAGGTCCCATCGGCGCCGGAGCCGGCGTCGAGCGACGTCGCTCCGGGTCCATGTCCGGAGCCGGAAGGAACTGGGGGACGACGCCGCCCGGAGCCCAGGGCGGCGCCGAGAACGGCACCGGAGACATCGGCGCCGGCGGAGGTGTCGTGAGGTCGACCGGCGTCGATGGGGGTTGTGGAGCCGGGATCAAGGCCGGGGCCGAAGCCGGAGCCGGGATCGAGGCTGGAGGCCCGGGCGTCGCCGGAGCCGCCGGCGACGCCGGAGCAACCCCATCAGGGCCCGCGGGGCCCGAAGGCGCACCGGAGGGGCCTGAAGGCCCGAAGAGGCGGGCCATGGCCGACAGGAACTCCTGTACCTTGGCCGGATCCGCCCCCGAACCCGGGAAGGGCGGGTATGACGGGGGCGACTCCACAGGCAAGTCCGGGGCCTCGGGGGCGGGGACGGTGCCGGGAGGGGCCTCAGCCGAGTCGCGAGACCGGCGGGCGAAGTCCGAGAGCGACGATGCTTCTTGGACTTCTTGTGCTTAGACTTACCGGACGAAGAAGACTTCGACGCCGACGACCGGTGTGCACTCCGCGAGCGACCCCTGGACCTCTCACGCGACCGGGGCCTCCGTGGAGCCGAATGCCGGGCCTCGAGGAGCTTTCGAGACCGCTCTCGCAAAGCCTTCGGGTTGAGGGCCTGGCATTCGGGACAAGACTCGGTGTCGTGGCCTCGGCCGAGGCAGAAGAGACACTCCCAATGCGGGTCGGTGACGGACATCATCCGCGCACAGGCGCCGCATCGCTTGAAGCCGGGCATCCCTACGACACCTTAAAGATGGAAAAAACAGTGAAAAAATCACCAAAAATAATGGTCAAAAATTGACCAGGGCACTGCTCTTCCCGGATCTGCGCTTGCTGGCGCGGAAAAAGAAGAACTGACGTCAGCGCGCAGGGGCGGCGCCTAAGTACTGCCCGCGACGTCATCCCGGCGATCACGACGCCGACGACGGACGCGGAGCCGCACGACGCCGCCTACCGACGCGCAAGGGTACTGCTACGCAAAACTTTCCGGATCCAGCCTGACGCCTGGGGATATTCTAAGGTAAGGAATCTATCACTAACGTGTCTCTTTCAGATAGGGCCCACTGGACCACTGTCAGAACCAGCACAAAGTGAACTTAGTAAAAGTAAGACATAAACGTACAACCAGTAATCACTGGTAACCCCTGTACTCTGCATCATCCTGTAACATAAACCACCTTATGCACAGTATCACATAGGCGCCAAATCCATTGTACGCCAACCTCATCAGTCTAACATATTAGACCCTAACCTCCTAAGTATCACTCACATTAGGGGCATAAATCACAGTGGAGGATAACCTCCCAAGCATAAACCATATTATGCAAATAACCTCATACATAAACCACAGTTAGAGGCATCAAACAGGGTGCGTAAATCATACTACATGAATCACATTTCCTAGCACCACATAAATCACATTTAGCACATAGTCTCCTAATAAAGACCATAGTAGAGGCATTAATCACATTAGGGCCTGGCGCCCTATTAACCTCATAGTCCCCCTGGCCAACTGGCCTTCTTGGAGGGCTCAAATGCCCTATGTCCACAATGTCAGGGCTGCTGCCTAGGCAGCGAAATCCACGGGCGCAACTGCGCAAACCTAAACGTAGCAGCTGCCCACTACTTGCTGGGCAGCTGGGAAACTCCCTGGCACCTCTGGTCCCACTCAGGGACATCTCACGCTCATGCCCCTCTCGTTGCAGCTGCCCGCGCTGGTGCGGCGCAGCTGTGGCACTTTGCATAAAGAGGGCCCGGCACCTCTGTGCCCTCTGGACCCCCACGTGGCATTAAACACCTGCCACCATCGTTGGGGGTGGCCCGCTCTCTGGCGGGACCGCCCGGGCGCTGACAATGGCCCTGAGGGGCTCTCTCATCCATAGCAAAAACTGCCCCCAAGCGTTGGAGCGGCCCGCTGCCAGACGGGGCCGCTCTGACTCTGTGCCTCGCATCGGCACTGACACCAAGAAACATCACGGAGCCCCACTCACCGGCTGCGGGCAGGACTCCTCCGGTCGTCGCTCTGGGTCTCCTCTCCTTGCAGGTGGGAGCAGCAGCACTTCTCTCGCGGCGCGGGGCTTCCCTTCGCTCCTGGGAGCCCCGCGCTGCCATCGGCGGCCTCTGCCGCCTTTTTCTCTTCATCCGGGCCCCCTCCTGGGACCCGGGACTCTTTAGCGGTGCCCTTGGAGGCGGGGTAGGCTCCCGTCCTCCTTTCTTCGCCGGGGCTCTCCTCTGCTTCACGGGAGCCCCGAGCAGCAGCCACACATCACTCGGCCGGCTCCTCTCACCGGCGGCGAGCGCGGGACTTCCCTCGAAAAACCGGAAGTCCCGTCCGCCACCATGTTGCCTGACTTCCTCCCGGCCGCGGCGGTGATCATTTTTCCGGCTCAGATGCGGGGTGGGCACCCGCAAATGCCGAAAGAGCGGGGTGGGCACCCGCAGTATCATTTTAAAAACAAAGCGGCCATGTGGGGTGGGCACCCACTACTTAAATAAAATAATAAGCGGGGTGGGCACCCGTAATTACGAATCACGGGGGAATCCCTACGCTGGGGATTCCCTCTCTCTCCCTTCAGGCAGCACGGCGCTGCAAAGCCGGCTCGCTCCTCTTTTGGGCAAACTAAGAATCCAGCACAGCGCTCACGAGGCGCTTGGAAGCAGGCAAAGGTCCTGCAGGCAAAAGAATCAGTCCTTAGATGAAGGGGCAATGCAGGGCCCAGGGAGGCAAGCCCTCCTGGTAGCCTCCCCCTGGGCCCCAGCAGCAGCACGCCCCAGCAGGAACAGCACAAATACAGCACAACATCATGGGGTCACAGCCCCTATATTTATACTAGCATTCCCCTTTGTGTCACAGCACAGGGCCTGGGGATACCAGTCAGAACTGGTTTATGGGAGCTTTGGAGCACTTTGTATTCGAAGCTCCTCTTCCCCTTTGTCAGGTGGGGTCTCAGTGATCAGACACACCACAGGGGGCGGAGCCAGCATTGTACAGGGCAGGCACACTGCTATTCAGGGTCAGGGGATTACTCCTCCCAGTACCCTTAGCCCAGCGCTGACTCACCCTGCCCCTCCTGGAGCCCCACACACCTCCCAGCCCCTGTCACTCACAAAGCCAGACATGCAATTCACATCAGGCAGGCAGACACATAGCACACAGAAATGCCAACTTCTAAAAGTGGCATTTCTAAAATAACTCACAATAAATCTGCGCACACCATTGCGCAGCATTTATTCACACAATTTCATACATACCAGACTTGACCACACTGCTCCTCTCATCACAGGAATTACCACTGACACACACTGATCAGGGAATCCCCCATGCATTCCTATGGGAGGGCAGGCCAAGCTCACCAATGTAACAGAGAGCGCACGCACTTTCCACTGGACCACAGTGCGAAAGTGCCCAGAGGCCTAAAATCACCAACACCAGGTTACAGACAAGGCAAAAAGTTTAGGGGTGAACCTGCCAAAAAGGGCCAAGTCCAACAAGGGGCCAATGTGCACCCTTGGCGCACTCCACGCTTTAAGCCAAACTCAGGCGACAGGTCGCTGTTCAAGCTAACGCGCACCTTGGCTTTAAGATCGACATGTAGATAATAGAAGCAGTTGACCAAAAGGGCCTCAATCCCAAGTTCCAACAACATTAGCCACAGCTTTGATCTGTTCACTGAGTCGAATGCCGTGGACAGGTCCATAAACCCCAAAAAAGATACAGGGGGCAATGCTTAGCCGCAGTGTATTTATTATTAAACTCAAGTTCAAGCATTGCTTGATTGTACCTAGCCTTGGAGCTCACTCTTGTTATGTTATGTTATTTATAATAGCGCATGGCTGTCCCAGCAAAGGGACAGCCCAGCGCTAAAGAGCAGGGAAAGAGAAGAGCGAGATGATTAAGCTACTGAAATAGCCATGTCTTTACTACCTTTCTAAACACCAAGAGATTGGGAGTGTTCCTGATAGCGGGAGGCAGTGAGTTCCATAGAGTAGGAGCTAACACTTGGAAAGAGCGGCCTCCAGCTCTGGCTCTACGGAAGCGAGGCACCCGCATCAGATAAAGATCCGCAGAGCACGGGAGGGAACAGTGGCAATCCAGGTTTCTGAGGATCGCCGGGCCGGAGCCCGTCAAAACTTTATGGATGACACAAAGTGCTTTGAACCCGACTCTATGCTCCACGGGAAGCCAGTGGAGTCGGCGCAGCACCCCTGAGACCGAGCTGTACTTCGGCAATGCAAATAAAGTGCGAGCTGCCGCATTCATGGTATGTTGGAGCCTATTGATCACAGATTTATTAGCACCTAACAGGAGGCTGTTGTAATAATCCAGCCTAGCCAGGATCGTGGCTTGAACAACTAGCTGGCGCGTATGAGGGTCAAACAGACCCAAGATGGGTTTAAGTCCGCGCAGGATGCCAAAGCAGGTCCCTGCCACAGATTTAGCATGTTCCTCAAACGAGAGTGCAGTATCTATCCGTACGCCGAGATTTTTTACCACGGTTTTGGGCGTAGGGGGATTGCCCATCATTGGCGGCCACCAATTATTGCCCCACCGGTGTGAGTCTCTGCCAAGCAAGAGGAACTCAGTTTTGGATGAATTTGATTGGAGGCAGTTCGCCTCCATCCACCTGGCTATAGCTGCCAGGTCCTCCTGAAATTTAGTCATATCCTGACTGGAGTCTTTGGTGCAAGAAAAAATCAGTTGCGTATCGTCCGCATAGGATACCAACTGTATATTACGAGTGTTGGCCAACAAGGTCAGCGGACGAACATAAATATTAAATAAGGTCGGACTCCGTGCCGACCCCTGCGGGACTCCACAGCGCACAGAGTGCGTCAGAGAGTGGAATGGAGGAGCAATGACCAGAAAGGACCTGTCGCACAGAAAAGAGGAGAACCAATCAAGGGCGCTGCCTATGACACCGATCTCACGCAGCCGATGGATCAGAATGCTGTGTGAGACCGTATCAAAAGCCGCGCTAAGGTCAAGCAGGATGAGTGCAGTCAAGTTGCCCTCATCCATAGAGGCTCTTAGTTGTTCCGTTACTGCTAATAAAGCTGACTCCGTGCTATGTTTGGGGCGGAAGCCATTCTGGGATGGGTCTAGTATGGAATAGGATTCCAAATACTGCATCTGAATGCTATTCACATAAGATTCTGTAATTTTAGAAAAGAAAGGCAGGAGCGAGATCGGGCGATAGTTCTCTGGCCTAGAGGCATCAAGCGAGGGCTTCTTCAAAAGGGGGATAACTTTCGCATGCGTCCAGATTTTAGGAACCTTGGCATTGGACAGACAGAGATTAATAAGATCCAGGCCCTCAGGCTCTCCTGGTGTTTTACAACAAGATCAGGCTTAATGGGGTCGGCAGGGGACCCAGATTTAATCTTCGTAATCAGAGCCTTAAGATTGTCTAAAGTAATGGAGGGGAGGGTGGTCAAGGAGTTAACTCCAATTCCTGCAGGCTCTGCCCCCAATACCGCAGATGCTTCACAATTCCCATGGAAGCTATCATAGATGCCTGCTACTTTATTAATAAAGTAGGTAGCCAGCACCTCACACTGATCGTTCGAAGTGATGGAACTATCATTCGTCACAGGAGTTTTCACCATATCCTTTAGTAGGGAAAAGATAGTTTTCGAGGGATTATTGCTAGAATTGATCTCATCAGCAAAAAAAACTGTGCAGGTTTTCCGAATCAGCTTGTGGTAGGCTTTCCTAGTGGCTATGCATTCAGATTTGGCAATGGGGCAATAGGAGCGTCTCCAATGGCGTTCAAGCTTTTTGCAGTTTTTCCTGGCCTTAACAAGAGACTCATCAAACCACTCCTGGGAACGACCTTTCTTAGGGTGGGTCCATTTGGCTGGGATGCACCTATCTAGTGCCTGATTGATCCAGTTTTTAAAGTCAGCATAGGCCGTCTCAACGTCCGAGGAGCGAATAGGCTGGGACGTGACAAGCATTTTATGGAAAGAGGGGTGATCCAATTTCTGCCACGGACGTTTATATATGGCTTTAGGATGATTCTGGTTTTTGGAGCCGGTATGATGCAGTGAGAAACCTATTAGGTGGTGGTCAGTCCAGACCATCGGAGCCACTGTAGGGATCTCTGCAAGCTGAATGTTGGTAAGCACAGGGTCAAGCAAACGTCCGCCTTATGCGTAGGTCCGCAGACCAGTTGATTTAGTTGGCAGGCAGCCAGATCATTCAGGAAATTATGTATGTCAGGGTCCGTATCGGACTCCAGATGTAGATTGAGATCACCTACAATAGTAAAGTTGGCAGACTGTAATGCCAGGGTACTGACTGCGTTAATGAGCCCTTCTCTAAAATGTTTGGGGGGCCCTGGAGGGCGGTAGATCAGCAATCCAGAGAACGTAAAGTTACTCGAGAGAGCGATTTTAAAAACGGCACTGTCACAGTCCCGAATATGCGCAGGAATCAGAGTACAAGTATAGCAGTCTTTATAAATTACTGCAATACCCCCACCGCGACCCACCTCTCTGTTAACATTTTTCATAGCAAAGCCCGGGGGCAGGGCTAAGGCAGGGATGGCAACAGAGTCCTGGGAGAGCCATGTTTCTGTTAAAAACAGAATGTCCAGAGAGTTTTCAGATAATAAATCAAAAATTTCCGCGTGGTGTTTAACCAGCGACCAGCAGTTAATACTGCCGACGTTGGCTTTAGTGGGAGACGTGTCTGACTGGGAGTTAATCCTACGCCGGGGCTGGAAGTTGCACAGGCAGCCCTGCCAAGAACCCTGAAAAGGCGACCAACAATGGGGTTCACACATGGGTACGTGCACCACCAAATTAGGGTGTAGGATGATGCGTAAAAAAAGAAAAAAAAAAAGAAAAAAAAAAAAAAAGAAATCAGGGTTACCTGGTGCTAGTCTGTGGCATCTGGTAACCTGCCTGTTTACAACACAGCAGGAACAGGGCTTAGGCCAGGTGCCCGTAAGGGTGAGTCAGGGCCTCCTTAAATGTGCCCAAAGGCTCTGATCATGTTTGTCGAGATTGTAGAACCACTTTGAGAACACTGATTTTGACTTTCATAAGGGGTCATTGTAGGTCCAAAATCTCCACTGCACGTCTCATCACCATAGAGAAGGAGGCACTCTTCTGTTGGAGGTCAAAGGGGAAAACACAACCCATTGTAAGGGGAAGTGTTAAACTCACTGGCATCTTGTAAATCTAGGTGTAAAACGTCATTCTAATGTCGGGGAAAATTGCCAGAGCGCAGAGATGGATGCAGCTTCGAGATAGATGCATATTTCTGTCTGGATTGGAATGACTTTGGGCTGGGTGTGTTGGTATGGTGTTGAGATGTGAACTCGTGGAAGGCAGTGATGGATTTGTATTCATGGCCGAGAGGACGATAGGGATGGATTCACATTATCACCGGTGTTGATGTCACATGCACCGGTGTAGATTTTGATGCCAGACTGGAAGCCAGCTCTGGCATCGGAGCATAACCAGAGGTGGATTCGGGAAGCACAGATGAAACAGGAGGTGGACCCACCAGCAGTCACCCAACTGGAGAGCTCGGAGGACACTTAGGGCTCAAAGGCGCGCCAAAGGGAGCCAGAACGGTGCTGAAAATTCACAACATGGCCTCTCTGAAGGTTTCAATCATTTGCAACATCGACGACAGACGAGGAAACTTGAGTGCATCGGAATCATTTGCGGAATCTGCTCTTAGGCAGGGGACCAAGAGTGGGACAGTGAGGCACACTGATTTCCTTGCGACTTCTCAGGTTCAGAGGGGTGGACCAGGGCCGAATCCAGCTTTGACATTTCGTGCTTTCACTTTGACTTGCCAGAAGACTTGGTCCTTAATGATGACCTTTGACAGGGAACGGGTTCATGCTCTGGACTTCGATTGGGAGCATGACTTCTGAGACTTCATTTGGTTTTTAACGACATACAGCTTTACTTTATGGTCCCTGGTCGTCTTTGGGTTAACAAGGGCGCACTCCTCACTGAACTTGAAGATGTGTGCTCAACACAAACACAAGAGGCAGACCTAGTGCGGATGTCAAACATCAGTTTGTGATAGTCCCTACAAGGATTAAAACCCTTTAGTTTTAGGAGGGGACATAGCCCTGGCACAATGGACAAAGAATCTGGGGTGGAATTAAGTTGGCATGGAGACACACAATGCCACCTACCGGCACGCAGGAGCAATGCTATTAATATCTTCCTCACCCATTCGGATGCCTGAGGGACTCTGCCGTAAAAAGATTCCATCAGAAATTTCTGTCAGTGACTCACTAGGGAGGCTGGACACAGTGAATGTGCCACTTGTAGGAATCTGGGTTTCTGTTGCAGTAACTCCCCCACTTTTTGCCAGATTTCTGATGCACTTTGACTAGATGTGCCCTGGGTCCCTGCCAATCAGGTTCCCAAGGCCGGTGTTCTTTCCCAAAACTGTACCTTTGTACCCCCAATTGGCACCTCTCTGGCCACATGTAAGTCCCTTGTAAAAGGTACCATGAGTACCAAGGGCACTGTGGCCAGGGAAGGCCTTTAAGGGCTGCAGCCCATATTGTGCCACCCTTAGTGGTCCTGTACCTTAACATGCACACACACTGCTGTTGCAGGCTGCGTGTTTTGGTGCAGAGAAAAGTGAAGAGTCAACATGGCACACATACCTGTGTGCCATCCCTGCAACCCACTGCCTGTGGGTCTGAGAGTTTGTCATTACGAACTCCACAGCACCATAATGGCTTTACTGAATTCTGGGAAGTTTGGTGTCAAACTTCTCAGCATAATAAACCCACACTGATGCCAGTGTGGGATTTATTATACCATGCACATGTATCTTAGAGATGCCCCCTGAAAAACGACCAGCCTCTGGTGGGTTCCCTGACTGGTAAACACCAGCCTGCCACCACGAGACATGTTTCTGGACCCCTGGGGTGGGAGCCTTCGATCCCTGAGCCCAGAAACAAAGCCTTTCCTGGGTGGAGGTGGTCACACCTCCCCCAGGCCAGGAAGAGCCATCTGTGGCAGGGGAGCTTCAAAGGTCTTGCTGCCTTTATAATGTCACCCCAGCCTCTCCTGCTATGAGGAGCAGGCCCCCCTTTTCGTCAGGAAGACAGGTGGGAAAATTTAGAACAGCCCAGAAGGTGTGCCCACCTCTGCCAACCCAACCCCTCGGGTGGGGGAGGCGAGGTGAAGCCAACTCTTCAGTCAGCGGGGGTGAGGACACCCCACCTGGCTACTGACCTGGAGACCTCTAAAACGACCACTAAAACGCCCCCTAAATACAGTATTTAGGGGGCAGCCCTGAACCAAGAAGGCAGATTCCCGCAACCTACGAAGAAGGACGAAAGCAGACGCCCAGCAGAGTAGACTGCAGCGAGAACTGACTTGGCCCCAGCCCCACCGGCCCATATAAAGTTTCCAGAGATCTTGCGCCAAAAGGCACCTTATCCTGCAGCCAGCAGTCTCCAGAACCCCTGGGAGGACTGACTGACCTCAACAAAGACCGGATCGCCTGTGAACAGAAGCTCTGTTCAAAAGACTCACCAAAGAAAGACTCAGAGCCTGCTGAGGACAAAGAAACCCGACGCCTGGAACCAACACTGCCCCGACGCCTACGGTCCGAGTGGCCCAGCGTTCCTAGCGAGGTCCCCCAGCGCTCCAGAGTCCACCGTGGGTTGACCCCTCCAGGACACCCAGTCGCCTGCAGCCTCTGCACGGAGCCCCCCCCGCAATCGCGAGTGGCCCAGTAAGGTGAAATCCTACCTCAAAAGGCCCCCTTGCATCCGGCTGCCTGCACCCTGGAGAAGAGGACCTGAGGTGCATCTATGTCCCCGAGCCCTCCAACTTACCTGCCCAGCTGTTTGTTCCTCTCGGAAGACTTCCTGGACCTTGAGCCAAAACCGGCAACTCCCATTGAAAACAACAGGTCACCCGATGCCCCATACCAAAACAGCACCCAGTACCCGGCCGCCCCTGTGCCGCTGTTGGTGCACTTTGTCTGCTAACTTGAATCCCCCTTTGCCCTCAGCTAAAGTCCAGGAGCTTTCCTCCCTCAACCTTGTGGCCTGCTCCTAAGCAGCCACCAACCGGAAGCCACCTATCCCCTATTGGATAACATTGGACCTCAGCACTCTGCACCCGGCCGCCCTAGTGCCGCTGAGGGTGCTTTGAGAGTGCATTCTTGACCCTGGGGGAACCCTTGTTCTAACCCCAGAAACTCACTCCTCAAGACCATTAACTTATCTGCAAAACGATAACCCTATTTTCCTCCATAGGATTGCACTGTCTGTTTTCCTCTGAAAAACGTCTAAGTGTGGAGGGTGTTTTGTATGGGAACCTAAGAAACTGTGTTTTGAGAAAACTGTTTTACTTACCTTTTATCTAGGAAATGTCCCAGTGTGATATCTAGGCATATCACACGGAGTAAGAAAAGTAATCTAAAAGCACAAGTTACTAACTTGTGTAACGATATATCTGTAAGAGACAGTAGTTAGTGACAGATTCCTTACCTTAGAATATCCCCAGGCGTCAGGCTGGATCCGGAAAGTTTTTTGCGTAGCAGTACCCTTGCGCGTCGGTAGGCGGCGTCGTGCGGCTCCGCGTCCGTCGTCGTGATCGCCGGGATGACGTCGCGGGCAGTACTTAGGCGCCGCCCCTGCGCGCTGACGTCAGTTCTGTACACGACTTTCCGCGCCAGGAACGCAGAGCCATGCAAGAAGCTGACATAGGTGTCTGAAAAATACTAGGGCCCTGAAAGGGATGTCCTTAACCCTAGAAATCAGTTCGCAGAACGGGGAGGATGGGTGGGGCGGTAAGGAATCTGTCACTAACTACTGTCTCTTACAGATATATCGTTACACAAGTTAGTAACTTGTGCATCTGAAAGAGACACGTTAGTGACAGATTCCTTACCTTAGAATAGATACCCCAGCAATACCAACCCCGGTGGTGGGTCTGCGAACAAAGATCAGACAAGGAAGTCCTGGAGGACAGAACGGCCAAAGAAGCCGTCCCTCCGGACCTGACTGTCAAGGCAGTAATGCTTTGTAAACGTGTGCAGCGAGGCCCATGTAGCTGCCTGACAAATAACCGGCAGCGAAACACCGCGGCCCAAGGCCGTGGTAGCAGCCGTTGCCCTTGTGGAATGGGCACGCAGCCCAACAGGAGGCTCCTTCTTCGCCAAAGAATAGCAGGTCTTGATGCACAAGGTAACCCAGCGGGAGATGGTCCTCTTGTGCACCGCCCGACCTTTTTGGCGCCCACGTAGCCAACAAAGAGCTGGTCATCCACCCGGAAGTGTTTTGTGCGGTCAATATAGAAGGAGAGCGCACGTTTTGGGTCCAGACGGTGGAGCCTCTCTTCCTCTCTGGAAGGATGCGGAGGCGGAAAAAAGGTGGGCAAAGTGATGGTCTGCCCAATATGGAAAGCAGTAACCACCTTTGGCAAGAAGGACGGACGAGTCCGAAGAACAACCTTGTCTGGATGAACAGACAGAAAGGGAGGTTTGCAAGATAGAGCCTGGAGCTCACTCACCCGCCGAGCGGAGGTGATGGCCACCAGAAAGGCTGTCTTCAGAGTCAGAAGACGAAGAGGACAGTTATGTAGAGGCTCAAAGGGAGCGCACATTAAAAGGTAAGAACCAAGTTCAAGTCCCACTGAGGCATCACAAACGGAACAGGAGGGAAGAGGTGAGTAATGCCTTTTAAGAACCTGTTAACAACAGGGGACTTGAAAAGGGAGGGCTGATCAGGGAGCCTGAGGAAGGCCGAGATAGCACAAAGATAACCCTTGATGGTACCCAGGGCAGAACCCTGTTGGGCCAGAGAGAGAAGGAACAGAAGGACCTCAGAAAGAGGGGCAGAAAGGGGATTCACAGCCTTTGCTGTGCACCATGCCACAAATTTGTTCCACCTGCAGGCGTATACCACCTTAGTGGAGGGACGCCTGGCTGCCAGAAATCACATCACAAACTTCGGGAGGCAAGTCGAAAGGAATCAACTGCCGCCGCTCAATCTCCACGCAAGCAGGTGTAGACTGGACAGGTTCGGGTGGAGGACCGTCCCCTGCTGCTGCGACAGAAGATCCTCCCGAAGAGGCAGACGGATCGGGGGATCTACGCTCATATTGAGTAGCTCGGGATACCAAACTCTTCGAGCCCAGTCCGGAGCCACAAGAATGACTTGGGCCCGGTCGTGCCGAATCTTCTTCAACACTCTGGGTAGAAGTGGTATAGGCGGAAAGGCGTACAACAGACCGCAACTCCACTCGTGACGAAAAGCGTCGCCGAGCGAGTGCCGCCTTGGAAATTCCAACGCGCAGAACTGATGACATTGCGCGTTCTCTTCGGTGGCGAATAGATCTAACCAAGGCTCTCCCCACTGTAGAAAGAGTCCTTGCGCCACTTCCGAGTGAAGACGCCATTCGTGATCCATCATGCACCTGCGGCTGAGTTCGTCCACCCTGGCGTTCAGGGAACCTGCCAGGTGTTGAACCATCAGGAACATGCCCTGATGTTCCAGCCATGTCCAGAGGCGCAGATCCTCCTGACAAAGGGTCCACGACCCCACCCCGCCTTGTTTGTTGCAGTACCACATGGCGGTGGTGTTGTCTGTGAACACCTGCACTACCTTCCCTTTGACAGAGGGAAGGAATGCCTTGAGTGCAAGTCGGATCGCCCGGAGCTCCAGAATGTTGATATGGAGCCGGGACTCCGCCGGAGACCAGAGGCCTCTGATCTCCGCCTCTCCCATGTGACCGCCCCATCCCAGAAGGGACGCGTCCGTCACAACTGTGTGCTCTGGCTGGGGAAGGGAGAGGGATCTGCCCATGACCCATTGCCGGTTCGAGAGCCACCACTGCAACTGTCTTGCAGTCCCCTCCGAGATCTGGACGTGATCGGACAGGTTGCCCTGGTGCTGCGCCCACTGGAACTTCAGGTCCCACTGCAGAGCCCGCATATGCCATCTGGCATGATTGACCAGCAGGATGCAGGAGGCCATGAGGCCCAGCAGCCTCAGGGTCATCCGTACCGAAACCCAGGATAAAGGCTGAAAGATCGGAATCATAGCCTGAATATCCCGGACTCGCCGTTCGGGAGGATAGGCCCGAAACTGCGTCGTGTCCAGAACCGCTCCAATGAAAAGGAGCTGTGGAGAAGGAATCAGATGCGACTTCGGCACATTGATGGAGAACCCCAGCGAGTGCAGGAGTTCGGCCGTAGTCTGGAGGTGGGAGACGACTGCCTGGGACGAGCCCGCCTTCAGCAGCCAGTCGTCGAGGTAGGGGAAGACTGAAACCCCTGCCCGGCGCAGATGAGCTGCGACCACCGCCAACACTTTTGTGAACACCCGAGGGGCACTGGTAAGGCCAAAGGGGAGCACGGTGAACTGAAAATGCTCGGGGCCTACCGTGAACCTAAGGTAACGCCGGTGGGCCGGCAGGACGGGAATGTGGAAATATGCGTCCTGCAAGTCCAACGCTACCAACCAGTCTCCAGGGTCGAGGGCAGTCAAGACCTGAGCTAGGGTGAGCATCTTGAACTTCTCCTTCCGGAGGAAGCGATTGACGTTCCGGAGGTCCAAGATAGGACGCATGTCCTCCTTGTCCTTTTTGGGCACCAGAAAGTAGTGGGAGTAGCAACCACGCCCTACTTCTGGGGTCGGAACACGCTCGATGGCCCTCTTGGTCAAGAGGGCCGCGACTTCCTTCTGTAGAAGCACCAAGTGATCCCCTGACATGCGGTGGAATTGAGGTGGCATGGCTGGGGGGTGGTCTCGAAGGGGAGGGAGTAGCCCCTTCGGACAATGTCCAAGACCCACCTGTCCGAGGTGATGGTACGCCAGTGGGGAAGGTGATGGCGGACCCTGCCCCCTACTGGCGTGCTGTGCACCTGAAAGGAGGGACTAGGAGGGCTTGGAGGCCGCGGACGGGTTGGAGGTGGTGGCCTGACCCGCACGCTGGTTGCCCGATCCGCCACGGCGGAATCCACGTCCTCGGCCACGCGAAGACGCCTGCTGCGCGGGCCGGTGGCTGGGCTGCTGACGTGAAGGGGCGCCCCTACCGTGGCCACGATAGGGGCGAAAAGCAGAAGTCAGCGGAGGGCGTGTAGCAGAAAGGCCCAGGGACTTGGCAGTAGCCCGTGAGTCCTTAAAGCGCTCCAACGCATGGTCTGCTTTGGACCCAAAAGACCGACTCCATCAAAGGGCATGTCCATGAGAGTATTCTGGACATCCCCTGAAAAACCAGTGGTTCTCAGCCAGGCGTGGCGTCGCAGCGCCACCGTCGTTGCAATAGACCTGCCCAGCGAGTCGGCGGTGTCAAGGCCACAACGTATGGTGTATTTAGCCGCATCCCTTCCTTCCGCAATGGCGCGGGAAAGCAGTGTCTGGACCTCCTCAGGACACTGGGGCAAAACATCCGCCACCGAATCCCACAGGGAGTGGGTATATCGGCCCAAAAGACATGCGGTGTTAACGGACCGCAAGCCAGCACTGGAGGAAGAAAAACCCTTCTTCCCAAACTGATCCAGGCGTTTGGATTCCCTATCCGGAGGAGCGGTAGGGAAGGCGGTTTGGGAAGCGGAGGCTTGGACAACCAAGCTCTCAGGAGTGGGGTGGACAGAGAGAAACAGGGGGTCGCCCGGAGCTGGGCGATGGCGTCGTGACACGTTCCGATCCACAGGAGCCCCTGTGTTGGGCTTGGACCAGGCGCCCAAAGAACGTCAGTGAGGGCGTCGTTAAACGGCAGCACAGTCTCCGCAGAGGAGGCTGCCGGCTGAAGCACCTCTGTCAAGATGTTAGGCTTGACCGTCAAAGTAGGAAGTTGGAGACGTAAGGCCCCAGCTGCCCTACGCAACACCGTACCAAAATTGGCTCCCTCCTCCGTAGCCACGGGAGGAGACAGCATGCCAGTGTCAGGGGAAGTATCCAGACCACTGGCCTCCCCTAGACTCTCTGTCCAGTCCTGATCGTACTGACAGTGTCGTGTCAGAGGGTCATCAGACCCCTCCCAGTCCAACTGGTCCTCCTCTGGTTCAAAATAAGGAGGAGGAGGGACAGTTGGGACCCAAGGTCCCATCGGCGCCGGAGCCGGCGTCGAGCGACGTCGGTCCGGATCCATGTCCGGAGCCGGAAGGAACAGGGGGACGACGCCGCCCGGAGCCCAGGGCGGCGCCGAGAACGGCACCGGAGACATCGGCGCCGGCGGAGGTGTCGTTAGGTCGACCGGCGTCGATGGGGGTTGTGGAGCCGGGATCGAGGCCGGGGCCGAAGCCGGAATCGAGGCTGGAGGCACGGGCGACGCCGGGGCCGAAGCCGTCGGCGACGCCGGAGCAACCCCATCAGGGCCCGCGGGGCCCGAAGGCGCACCGGAGGGGCCTGAAGGCCCGAAGAGGCGGGCCATGGCCGACAGGAATTCCTGTACTTTGGCCGGATCCGCCCCCGAACCCGGGAAGGCATGTCCGGGGCCGCGGGGACGGTGCCGGGAAGGGCCTCAGCCGAGTCGCGAGACCGGCGAGGCGAAGTCCTAGAGCGATGATGCTTTTTGGACTTTTTGTGCTTCGACTTACCGGACGAAGAAGACTTCGACGCCGACGACCGGTGTGGACTCCGCGATCGACCCCTGGACCTCTCACGCGACCGGGGCTTCCGCGGAGCCGAATGCCGGGCCTCGAGAAGCTTTCGAGACCGCTCTCGCAAAGCTTTCGGGTGGAGGGCCTGGCAGTCGGTACAAGACTCCGTGTCGTGGCCTCGGCCGAGGCAGAAGAGACACTCCCAATGCGGGTCGGTGACGGACATCATCCGTGCACAGGCGCCGCATCGCTTGAAGCCGGGCATCCCTACGACACCTTGAAAGATGGAAAAACAGTGAAAAAATTCACCAAAAAGTATGGTCAAAAAATGACCAGGGCACTGCTCTTCCCGGATCTGCGCTTGCTGGCGCGGAAAAAGAAGAACTGACGTCAGCGCGCAGGGGCGGCGTCCAAGTACTGCCCGCGACGTCATCCCGGCGATCACGACGCCGACGACGGACGCGGAGCCGCACGACGCCGCCTACCGACGCGCAAGGGTACTGCTTCGCAAAAACTTTCCGGATCCAGCCTGACGCCTGGGGATATTCTAAGGTAAGGAATCTGTCACTAACGTGTCTCTTTCAGATATAAAACACAACTAAATAATATTTGTATACAAACAAATTGGACTGAGTTCAGTCTTTGAGTGTGACACATCATTTCTTGCCTGAGTGTGTACAATAAATGCTTAACACTACCCTCTGATAAAGCCTTACTGCTCGCCCACACTACCACAAATAGAGAGGAAGGTATTATCTATTTTAGCCTTTGACTATCTTTGGGGATCCACTGGACTCTGTGCACACTAAACCTTACTTTGGAATAGTATGTACAGAGCCAGCTTCCTACACCACTGCACAGCTATTCTTAAATTTCTCCAGGGCAGCATCAGTTTTCTCACCAAGCAGCCAGTCTCCATCAAAGGGCATTTCTATTAAGGAAACTTCGACATCTCTGAAAATCCCATAGAGCGTTTCCAGGCATGTCTGAATACAGGTTTCCACTGTACAGTCAACTGACTCTGCAATCCAGACCAGAATGCAAGTTTTGATTGACCGCTTACTGAACACCCTGAACTATTTATGCAAATTACACTCAAAGACCTTTCATTAATGCACGTAGAACTTATTCACCCATCACCTAAAGGGTGTGGCAATAGCAGGCCAGAGGACAGGAATCATTCAAGGAATATAGTGCCAGGCAGCCACAATAAAAGACTGTCTTGCCCAATGTATTGATCTGCTTCGACTGCGTGTCTGCATAAGCAGAAGCGAAGGAATTTGAACTAAGATGTAGAGTTGTGCACCATTAGTTTCTCAGTTGTGGGATGCGGAGTCAGAAGGTTTGGGTGCCTTGGTGCTAGTATGTGGCATCTGGTAATGGGGTGATCATCTTCCTGGCCTGAAAAAGTATTAAACCAAGCTGCCTGGCTGAGATCCAATACTGCCTAACCGAAGAGTAAAAGGGGCTCAGAAATAAACGGCCCAGGTTTGTGGATTTCCATTAGCAAATTGTTTTTTGAGTCATAGGAAGAAAGGTGAGATCCAACACGTCTGCAGCTCTCCGAAAAACTACTGCAAAGGATACACTCTGCTCAGCTGGACCGTATAGGAACTCAATTGCTGATGCTATTGATGCAAAGTTGCAGGAAACCACCCACATCAGTATAAAGTGGATGAAGTATGTTGTCTGCTTCTTCCTCAACATCCTCTTTATTTGGAAATATGTGGGACAGGTGAAGAGCAATAGAATCTGAGCCAAGAAGGGCTTCCACTCTTGCAAAACCTGGTGTTGAGCAAGCTGAGCCGCCAGTGATTCAGTTTCAACATACTGCTGTGCTTTAGTAATGGTAAAGTACAATATAGGGTGCTACCAAAGGATCCGAAGCCAGTGCCAAAGGATTTAGTAGCAACGTCGCTTGAGCCTCAGGTGGTGCCACTGAAACCACAACTGGCGAGGCCTTTTGCATGGACCAGCACTGACTGCATGGACAAGCACTGAGGGCAAACGGAGTCAGTCTGCACCGTGGGAGAGCCCACTGACAGAAGTGTGACTGGATGGCTTAGTGGATCCGGAAGGTGTGCTACAGTGAGTTAGAGCCATGTTAAATATTTGCAACATGGCCTCTTTGAAGGCTGCTACCTGCTGCGGATTCAAAGAGGGCCTAGGGAACTCTGAGTGCACCAGTTCAAGAGTCTGAAGAAGCACTGAGAAAGACAAAGCCCTCATTTGGAAGGCGAGGAATCCCATTTATGCTTCTTATACTTCGTCTTGGGAGCCTTAACTTATGAGAGTGAGAAGGAGTGGGATGGGTCACATTTCCTTCATTCAACTATGTAAAGTTTGGCTCCTCACTCCCTGATCGCATTCGGGTACCATGGGGAGCATTAGTCACAGTACTTGGAACCATGTTTGGACTCCATACATCAAAGTCGGACCTCAAGTGGGTCTGTGAGTGACATCTGCTTCTGACACACAAACATGGTTTGAAGCATGCTGTCTTTAGTGACAAAATCTGTGATACACTGCCACATTCATTCTCAATCTGGAAGAAAAGAAGTTCAGTAAGCAACAGAAATCAGAGAAAATCAGTAAGCGCCAAGGGCTGGATCCATGCCGGATGTGCAGAAAAAAAGAAACTTAGGTCAGTGCATCCAGGGGAGGTAGGAAATGATTAGGGGGGTCGCGGGGCACTAATATGCAGTTCTGTATAATCAGGTCTGGGCAGGGTCACGATGACGACCAATGGCACTATCTACGGGTGCATAGGAGTTATCGAAAGTCTTTCAAACAGTTTGGCACTGGGGAAGATTCAAAATGTGAGGAACGTGTCGGTAAAAATATCCATAAAAAAATGAAGTATATGTTGGGCATCCTGAAGCCCAGGAACAAACATTACCTTAATATAGGTGATAATGTGGGTTTCATACTCACAGAGGAATACCGTAATCAGTGAAACGGAGTGCTACTATTCTGTCCTGTGAAGTGGCATGCCAGACCCTGAGGCAGAGAAGCCTAAAATGGTCTATCAAAAGACCATAAAGAGGGAGCACCCTCAGAAGCCATACTATTCTTAACTCGTCATGTTCACCATTCTCCCTGAACCCCTATTGCCCTTTAATGAAGCACTGACTAATGTCCTTCTAGGAACTTGGTCCAAACCTAACACAGGGGCTCCTGTGAACAGGACAATTGCCAGCTGCCATCGCCCGGCCCCGGGTGACCACCATTCTCCCCACTACTGCTAATTTGCAGCAAAAGCTATGAAAGTAAAAATCTCTGCCAATTATCTATTATATTTTGATGCAGTTACTTATTCAACAGCTGTAAATGCCATGTGTCAGTCCTTAGAGTAGGAAATCTGCAGATCATTCTCCAAAGGAAAACATTTGTAGATACATCGCAAGCTTCAAAAAATGTATTGCAATAATTGTTGTTTGGGCATTTTTGTAAAACAGTTTACCTTAATGTTGTCCACTGTTCGTTTAAGATGGTTCAGTGCCTGTGGGATAACTTGGAGCCAGTTGCAGGCAGTAGTGTGTAGAGTTCTCATCCAAACAGGACGACCGTCTGAGGTGGAATCTGTCCTTTGCTTCTTCTCCGTTTCTGCATAGGCCAAGTCGTCTTCATCCTCGAGCATCTGCATTTTCAGCATTTTACTAATCATGTCAACTCCTGCACAACAAAATAAAAAAACATGATGAAACAAAGCATTATGGTTGTGTAGGAAGAATTTTGTTTTATGTTTCTACCATTATTTTCAGGCTTCAAATCTCTTGGGCTCCGGGTTGTGGAAACTATTATACAACTAAGGAGCCAAAAAAAAAAAAGAATAAGTTAACTTACCCACAGTAAAACTCTCTGTTGGATACTCTAGCGAAGCATACATTCCTTACCTTGTGAATCTCCCCATGTGCCAGACTGGATCTGGAAATGCTTTGCCATAGCTCCAGTGCACCAGCATGTTGTGCCATCATCTATCCACTGCAATTTGAAACCGCCTCTAGACTGGACAACAAGGAGCCACATATAAGCACCACCCCAGCCCGGCAACGCCAGTTTATATACCATATCCTTCTGTGCTGTCGGATGCAGAGCGAGATTCAAAAATTAAAATGAACTGGCGGTGTATGAATCCCTTATTAATTCTCAAAAGTGCACTCCACAGAGGGGGAGGAGGGCAGCCAGTGAGTAATCTGTGGTTAGATATGTATCCATTAGAAAGTCTGTTTCCCAATGTAAGCAACCTGCTATTGTGATGGATGCTTCCAAGTGCAGATTTCTCACCTTGAGAATGGCTACTGAAGCAATGCCCTTTCAGAAAAGTGCATTTATGCTAGGACTGAGCAGACAAAATGTCCATCATTGCAGAGTTGGGATTCAATGCAGTAGTGTCTGGTGAAAGTATGGACGATAGCTGTCAAAAACCGCAACACCACTAACCAAAGCCGAAGTAGCAGCCGTTGCTTTCGTGAAATGAGACCCAAGGCCCCGACAAGGATACTTTTTGGCCAAGGCCTAGCACAGGTTGGTGGAGAGGACAATCCATCGGGTAAAGGTTTGCTTCTGGACTGCCTTCTCCCTTTTTTGCACCCGGGATCCCAACAAACCATTGATCTTCAGCGATGGATCTCTTTGTTCTATAGAAATTAAGAGCACGCAGTTGGTTGGACCATTGCACCCTTTCCTCCTCTTTGGATGGGTGTGATGGAGAAAAGAATGCTGAGAAAGTGAGGACAGAGAAAGGAAACACCACTTTTGGGTGAAATGATGCATGGGTCCTAAGCACCAGCTTGTCAGGAAAAAAGGTAATACACGGAGGCTGAACTGACAAGGTCTCACAAGTGACAAGTATTTGCAATGAGATACACAGTTTTCAGGGTCAAAAGAGTACAGCTGTCCAGAGCTACGAAGTTACCACACTTTAAGAAGGCCAAGATTAAATTAAGGTCCTAGTGTGGCATAATAAGTGACTGAGAGAAGCCTGGGCAAATGCACCACAACTGGTGACTTCAAAGAAGAGGGCTAATTAGGCAAATAAAGGAAGACCAAAACGGCCAACAAACAACGTTCAATTGTTCCCGTACCAAAGGCTTGGTGGCCAAAAGACAATACAAACAAACATAAGTCAGTTTTGTCTGAAGCGTGTCACAATGCTTCTCTTCACACCAGGCAACACATTTAGGCCACTGACCTGAAAATACAAACCTGGTGAAGGGGGGCAAGCAGCCAGAATGACATCACCCAATTCAGATAAGATCAAAACCTCTTCTTGATTCTGCTCAAATCTCCATGCATGGAAGTGTAGATTGTAAAGGGTCGGGTGAAATACCCTGCCTTGCTACTGGGACACTGGATCCTATCAAAGAGGTAGTCTAATTGGAGGACATATGCTCAGGATTACAGAATACCAAATCCTCTGACCCTTGACCAGTGCTAGAAGAATGAGCAATACTTTGTTATGCATGACCTCTTTTTGCACTTGCTGGATAAACAGAGGTGGGAATCTCCACAGAGGAACACAGTCCCATCAAACGAGGAAAGCGTCTCTTAGAAACCCTTATTGAATAAACCTTAGAGCGCAAGAGGCCAGGACAAAACATTTTAAGAGGTAGCAGCAATGTTTTCCGAGAGAATGCCCCACTGGACTAAAATATACTGAGTCATCTCCGAACGGCAGATGCCACTCGTGGTCACCAAGATGACACATGCTGGCCTGATGCTGAAGAATTCAACCAGGTGGTAAACCATCTGGTAAATCCTGCGCAACCCAGCCATCACCGAAGTCTCGGAGCCTAGACCCAAGAGATCCCAACCATGCAGTGCTTCTTTCAGTATCACATGGACGCAGTCAGTCATATTGTTCGGCTTCACTGGGAAGGTCTTGGATTTGATGGCTGGTAACCAGGTGACACTCAGCTCCTGAAGGTTTGTATGACATTGGTGCTCTGTTTGAGGCAAAAGTTCTCAGATCTCTACTCGTCCCAAGTGAGCACCGAGCCCAGAGATGACACATTAGTGACTAATGTGAGATCTGGATGTGGCCTGGTGCCTGTTAGGTTGGAATTCGCCATCCAGCTCTGAAGGTACCAGGTTGCCTTGTCTAATAGGCGGATGATGTCCACAAGGCATACCCAGTGTTTAGCCTACTGAAGACAAAGGTTCCAATGCAGGGTCAGAAATCTCAGCGGGCATGAGGCACATGTATAATGCACAAGGCTAAGAGACCAGGAAGCTTCAGAACAATCATTTCTGGGACAAGGGGTGTGGCCAAAATATCTGATTTGAAGCCTGAATGTCAAGTTAGTCATTGTGAGGGAAGAAATGTCTTTAAAGCCACCATGTTCAGGAAAGGAATCCTCTGCCTGAACCAAAGATGGGCTTTCAGTGTGTTGATCGAGAACCCCAGAGTTTACACCAACAAAACTGTTGCCTGCAAGGGGTCAAAGACTAGCTGAGGCGAACCAACTTTCAGCAGCCTGTCATCAGCCTATTCCTGACCTGAGAAGATAAGTAGTTACCGCCTAAATTACTTTCTCGAACACCAAAGGAGCAGTGGTAAGGCTAAAGGCCAGGATGGTTAGTTGGAAATGCTGCAAACTCACCACAAACCAAAGTAAGAAAGTGTGGAACTGCAGGACCAGGACATAAAAGTGTATGTCCTGCAAGTCCAAGGACATCATTCAGTTTTTCGAGATCCAAGGATAGCAGGACCTGGTCAAGTTTCAACATTATGAACTTGCCATTCCTGAGGAAGGTGTTCAGGAGCCCGAGATTTAGTATTTGTCTCAGCCCTGGCTCTTCTTGTTAACCAGAGAGTATCTATATTGGCACCCAGTGCTCCTCATGTCCTTCACAAGCAGTGTTTGAACTTTTCTGAGGAGAATATCCGTAAGCTATGCTAAAGTCTGACCAAAAATTGAAGAAAAGTGAGCAAGGGAAGACAAAAAAGGGATGACGTAACCAAATAGAACTGGATGGACCCACTGGTCCAAAGTAATTGTAAGTAAGTCTTGTAAGCAAAGTTGAACTGTGACCCCCATCAACCCAGATGATTGCTAGAGGAGACACAAAAGCGGCTTGGTGGCATCAGATTAGGAGAAAGAAAAGCACTGCAGGGGACACACTGTAGGAAGCTGGCTCTGTATATACTATACCAAAGTGAAGTATAGTGTGCACAGAGTCCAGTGGATCCCCAAAGGTAGGCAGAGGTAAAGTTAGATAGCACCTCACTCTCCATTTGTGGTAGTGTGGTCGAGCAGTAAGGCAGTATCAGAGGACAGTGTTAAGCATTTGTTGTACACACTCAGTCAGCAAATGAATTCACACACTCAAAAACTGAACTTCAGAACAATTGTTTTTGTATAAAAATATTCTTTTAGTTATTTTAATTTTCTAGAACCAACCAAGCAAGCCTGGCACAGGTAAGCAATAAATACTTTACAGTAGTAATGCAATTGAAATACAGTTTGAATGATAATTGTATATGCACTTTGGTTTGATATATAGTATGGATGCAGAGAAATGCAATACTTAGTAAATGCAGTACATAGACTTGAATAGGCTTTTTAGTAAAACAGCAGGTAAGTAACTCTTGAGATTACTAGACTTACACAGAGTAGTATACCGAGATACTACTCTGGGACATTTCCTGAAAACAGGTAAGTAAAATCGTTTTTGTTAGATTATGCAATTTTAAAGAATTTCTTTAGTTTCTCAAACTCAACACTTAGAAACTTTTCACAGAAAAACAGTCAATGTTATCCTATAGAGGAAAATAGTGTTATCGGTTTTGAGGTAAGTATTTGGTAGTGGGAGTTGAGGTTCTGGGGGTAGACTCAGGGGTCCCCCAGGGACAAGGATGCACTCTAGTTACACCCTCAGTGGCACTAGGGCGGCCGGGTGCTGAGGCCCAATGTTATCCAATGAAGGATAGGGGGCTGCTGGCAAGCAAACCACTTGGTTGTGGGAGCAAAGCTCCTGGACTTTAGCTCAGGGCAAATGGGGGAACAAAGTAGCAGCAAAGGTGCACCCTCAGCGGCACTAGGGCGGCCGGGTGCTGTTACGATGCCGGGCGCCCTGTTTTCAATGAGAAACCTCCGGTTTGCAAAGGCACTGCAGGCTTGGGGACGAAGGTCTTCTGGGTGCGACCACCACTTCGAGAGGTAAGTTGAGAAGTTAGGGGTTGGTTAGGCACCATCGGTTTGGGCACACAAGGCCGTGGGGCGTCGGGTGCAGGGGTGCCTTTTGGGGTCGGATCTTCTTACCAGCTCCTGGTCGCGGTTGGGGGGACCTTCTGGATTTAGGCTGCAGGCGTCGGCTGGAGGCTTGAGGCAGGTCAGGGGTCGCCGGATCTCGGGTCCGGATCGCCGGGGCGACCTCCTCGTGGTGTTTGCCCACTCGAGCTCAGCCGTGGACGGCGGGTGCAGAGTGTGGCGAATTTGTGGTGTCCGGCCAGAGCCAGAGGTTGCAGATGAACAAATCCGGTGTTCACGGGAGAAAGTCTTTGTGCTTGAAGGCAGGCAGGTCCTCTGGGGTATTCGAGGTTGCTGGCTGCAGGACACACCGGGGTTTCGCAGGAGCAGGTTCGAGGGGGAGGCAGGCCGGTAGGGCTGGGGCCAAGTCAGTGGGCGTCTTCCTCTTGTTAGCTGCTGCACGGCTGTTCAGTCCTTCTTCTTCTTCTTGTAGTTTCTTCTTGTCTGAGGAAGCAAGGTTCAGGGGTGCCCCTAAATACTAGATTTAGGGGCGTTACAGGTAAGTAAAAGGCAGGGAAAATGGGTCCCTTCCCTGGGGTGGGTACACCCCCTATTATGCCACCCTCCAGTGGGAGGGGGGCATGAGCCGGTCCCTGGTTGGCTGAGTCCCCCCATCTTCAAGATGGCATGGACTGAGAGTTGTGCTTCACCTCGCCTCCCCCACCTGAGGGGTGGAGTTGGCAGAGGTGGGCACACCTCTCTTCCTCACTTGTTTTTCCCGCCGGTTCTCCCGCCCAAAGTGGGGGTCAGAACCAGTGGGGACCAGTTGCTGAGTGCAGAAAGTGGCCTGGGGAAGCTCACAAAGGTGGCAAGCCTTTGAAGCTTCCCCTTCGTGAACCCTGCCCATCCTGGGGGAGGAGGCTTGGCACCTCGTCCCAGGATGTGCACTGTTTCAGGCCCCAGAGAGCAGCAGGCTCTCAAACCAGGGGTCCAGAAACATGTCTGGTGGTGGCAGCTGAAAGCAGCCACTCAGCCTGGACACTAGTGGTGGGTTAGTTTTCAGGGGGCATCTCTAAGATGCCCTCTGTGTGCATTTTTCATTGAAATCCCACACTGGCATCAGTGTGGGTTTAATGTGCTGAGAAGTTTGATACCAAACTTCTCAGTTTTCAGTGTAGCCATTATGGTGCTGTGGAGTTCGTAATGACAAACTCCCAGCACCATATACTCTTAATGGCAGCACTGCACTTACAATGTCTAAGAATGGACTTAGACGCTGTAGGGGTACAGGGCTCATGCACCTGTAGCCTCACCACTGGTATAGTGCACCCAGCTAGAAGGGTGACTGATCTATGCCAGGGTAGTGGGTTGTAGGCATGGCACACAGATGTGTGCCATGTCGAGACTTCACCTTGTTCTGCACCAAAACACGCAGCCTGCAAAGGCAGTGTGTGTGTGAGTGTAACGGTACAGGACCTCTAAGGGTGGCATAATAAGTGCTGCAGCCCTTAGAGGCCTTCTCTGGTCACAGTGCCCTGGGTACCTGTGGTACCATTTACCAGGGGCTGACCTGTGGCCAGAGATGCCAATTGGGTTTAGGCTTCAATGCAGTTTTAGGGAAAGAACATAGGCCCTGGGTACCTGATTAGCAGGAGCCCAGGGCACACTCAGTCAAAGCACATCAGCAATTCAGCAAAAAGTGGGGGCAACAATGCAGAAAGAGGGCACTTTCTCACACACACTCCCTGCCTTTTCCTCTAGAGCCACAAAAGGACTGGACTGGTTGTGAACAGGTTGCAAGTACTGCCTCTACCCGCATACAGGGCCTCATGTTGCAGCATGGCCTTCTTGAAGGACTCAATCTGCTGCTAAGACGACAACAGCTCTGACAACTTGGAGTGCATTGGCACCAGACCTGAAATTTACTCTGAATTGGACGCTGAAGCTGTAGTCGTACCCTTTGATTGCGGACTACGTAACTCCTTAGGTTTGCATTTGAACTCATCTTTCAACTTCGTCCTACACTTATCTCGCAACTTGGAATGGGACAGATCCCTGTATGTTTGGCAACATGCCTAGCTTCCCGTTCCTTGATGGCCTTGGAGAGCATCAGGAAGCATCTGTCGCAGGACATGGAGTTTTGCTTGTTTCGAGGCACCACTGGTAGGCATTGTGTGAGTCGGTTACTGACAAACGAACAAGTTACATACCTTCGGAAATGCATTATCTGGTAGGGAAAATATCTAGCTGCAGATTCCTTTCCTTTGAATTTCCCAGGTGTCAGACTGGATCTGGAAACCTTTGCATGAGCAGTACCCCTGCGTGCCTCCGGGTGGCTTCGTTCGGTTCCGTGCGGCGCCAGAAGGGTCGTCGCGGTCACCTATATAGCAGCCATCCAGGCGCACGGACACAAATTATTTTCCATGACTTTCCACACCAGGAGCGCAGACCCATGAAGTAAACTGACTAGTGTATGTCCAAACTAGGGCCCTGAAAGGGGAAAGACCCTAGCCCTAGAAATTTGTTCCCAGAGCAGGGAGGTATGGGTGGGACTGTAAGGAATCTGCAGCTGGATATTGCCTCTACCAGATAATGCGTTACCGAAGGGAAGTAACTTGTTCATCTGATAGACTTCTGTAGGAAGCTGGCTCTGTATATACTATACCAAAGTGAGGTATAGTGTGCACAGAGTCCAATGGAACCCCAAAGGTAGGCAGAGCTAAAAGTAGATAGCACCTTGCTCTCTATTTGTGGTAGTGTGGGCGAGCAGTAAGGCTTTATCAGAGGGTAGTGTTAAGCATTTGTTGTACACACTCAAAGACTGAACTCAGACCAATTTTGATTGTCTAAAAATATTAAGTTATTTTATTTCTAGAACCAAGCCAAGCCTGGCACAGGTAAGTGAAATAAATGCTTTGCAAAATCTTATGCAATGTTTTACAATTGAATGCAGGTTCAAATGCAAATCATGGAAATACAGGTAAGTCAAGATGTCGAAATTACTTTTTAGATTACTTATCTGTTACTTTTCAGATTACTTTTTAAGCAACTTTTTCTACTCGGTGTGATATGCCCGGATATCACACTGGGACATTCCGTAGAGAAAAGGTAAGTAAAATTAATTTTGTACAGTTGTAGTTTTTCAGGTTTTCATACAAAACAACTCCACACTTAGAACATTTTTCAAGGGAAAACAGTCAACGTATTCTTATGAAGAGAAATTAAGTTATAGGTTAACAGGGAAGTACTCGGTCTTTGGGGTTGAGTTTCTGTGGTTAGAACAAGAGTTACCCCAGGGTCAAGGATGCACTCTGAAAGTACCCTCAGAGGCACTATGGCGGCCAGGTGCAGAGTTCTGAGGCCCAATGTTATCCAATGGGGGATAGAGGCCTCCGGTTGGGGGCTGCTCACGAGCAGGCCACAGGGTTGTGGGAGCAAAGCTCCAGATGTTAGACTCAGGGCTAAGGGGGATCCGAGTTAGCACCCAAAGTACACCCGCAGCGGCACAGGGGTGGCTGGGTGCAAGGTGCTGTTTTGGCATCGGGTGCCCTGTTGATTTCAATGGGGATTCTCGTTTCAACATAGACTGCAGGCTCGGGGACTAAGATCTTCTGGAGCGGACCACCGGATGGAGAGGTAAATTGGGATGCCTGGGGATGCTGGGACACCGTCGGTTGGGCCACCCAAGGCCGTGGGATTTCAGGTGCAGGGGTGTCTTTACGAGTCCGGGTTTTCTTACCAGCTCCGGTCGGGGGATCCTCCAGGAAGAGACTGCAGGTGCCGTGGAGAGGGTCAAGGCAGGTCAGAGATGACCAGATCTCGGGTCAGGATCGCCGGGGAGACCTCCTCTTGGTGTTGGGCCACTAACTCGAACCGTGGGCGTCGGGTGCAGACTCGCGGATTTGGCCGGAGCCAGAGTATGTGGGTAAACAAATTTGGTGTTCACTGGAGACAAAGTCTTTGGGGTAGAAGGCAGGGCAGGTCCTTCGAGTTCTTGAGGCTGCTGGCTGCAGGACCCGCTGGGATTTCGCTTCTGCAGGTTCGAGGTGGGGACAGGCCGGTAAGGGCAGGGGCTAAGTTAGTGGGCGTCCTCCTCTTCTGAGCTTTCGCACGGCTTCTTTGGTCCTTCTTTTCTTCTTAGTCGGTTCTTGTCTGAGGAGGCAAGGTTCAGGGTTGCCCTTAAATACTAGATTTAGGGGCGTTACAGGTAGATAAAGGTTGGGACCATATGGGACCCTTCCTTGGGGTGGGTACACCCCCTATTATGCCACCCTCCAGTGGGAGGGGGGCATATGCCTCACTCTGGTTGGCTGGGCCCCCCCCATCTGCAAGATGGCGGGGACTGAGAGTTGTGCTTTGTGAGAAAGTGCCCTCTTTCTGCATGGTTGCCCCCACTTTTTGCTGTATTGCTGATGTGCTTTGACTGAGTGTGCCCTGGGCTCCTGCTAATCAAGTACCCAGGGCCTATGTTCTTTCCATAAAACTGCATTGAAGCCTAAACCCAATTGGCATCTCTGGCCACAGGTCAGCCCCTGGTAAATGCTACCACGGGTACCCAGGGCACTGTGACCAGAGAAGGCATCTAAGGGCTGCAGCACTTATTGTGCCACCCTTAGAGGTCCTGTACCCTTACATTCACACACTGCCTTTGCAGCCTGCGTGTTTAGGTGCAGAACAAAGTGAAGAGTCGACATGGCACATCTCTGTGTGCCATGCCAACAGCCCTGGCATAGGTCAGTCACCCCTCTAGCTGGGTGCACTATACCAGTGGTGAGGGTACAGGTGCATGACCCCTGTACCCCTACAGTGTCTAAGTCCATTCTTAGACATTGTAAGTGCAGTGCTGCCATTAAGAGTGACTTTAAGCTGCAGATTCCTTTCCTCGGAGTAGATACCCAAGCCATACCATCCTGGCAGTGGGCTGCATACAAATTGACCATACTAGGAAGATCTGCAGGACCAAATGGGTGAAATGCTTGTCCCTGCGGACCTGACAGTCCAGGAAGAAGTGTTTGGCAAACGTGTGCAGGGACACCCATGTTACTGCCTGGCAGATGTCCAGGACTAGAACTTTATGAGCTAACGCCATGGTCACAGTTTTTCCTCTGGTGGAATGGGCCTGTAAGCAAGCCCACAGGTGGCTGTTTTTTAGCCAGGGCGTAGCAGACCTTGACACACAGAACAATCCGGCGCAAAATTGTCTGTTTCTGAACTGATTGACATTTTTTAGCTCCTACATAGCCCACGAAGAGTTGGTCGACCACCTGGAATTTTTTTGTGCGGTCAAGGTATAACCACAACGCTCATCTTGGGTCCGGTTGGTTGAGTCGCTCCTCCTTTTTAGAGGGATGTGGAGGAGCATAAAAGGCGGGCAGGATGACAGATTGTCCCAAACAGAATGGGGTCACCACCTTAGGTAGGAAAGATGCCCGGGTGCGAAGCAACACCTTGTCCAGGAATAACATAAGGTAGGGAGGCTTGGATGGTAAAGCCTGGAGCTCACTCACCCTCCGGGCAGATGTTATTGCCACTAGAAAAGCTGTCTTGACGGTAAGCAGACGGAGGGGACAATTGTGTAGCGGCTCAAAAGGAGCACATATGAGGTAAGTGAGAACCAGGTTCTGATCCCACTGAGGCATGATGAGGGTAAAGGGGGAAACATATGTACAAGCCCTTTCAGAAACCTATGTACAATAGGGACTTAAATAAAGAGGGTTGGTCAGACAGCCGAAGGAAAGCCGACCTAGTAGAGAGGGATTCCTCGAGAGTGCCCAGAGTAGAGCCCTGCTGGGCAAGGTTAAGAATGAAGAGAAGAATATCAGAAAGAGGGTCAATAGACTTCTCTGTACAATATTTTACACATTTTTGCCAACCGCAGGCCTTTACTGTTTTGGCGGAAAGATGCCTGGCCGCCAAGATCACTTTACATACTTCGGGAGGAAGGTCAAAAGCTATCAACTGTCACCGCTCAATATCCACGCAAGGAGGCAAAGAGTTGACAGGTTTGGGTGGAGGACCCTCCCCTGCTGCTGTATCCTACCGAAGGGCAGCCTGATCGGAGGATCGATGCTCATTTGAAAAAGCTCAGGATACCAAACTCTCTGTGACCAGTCCGGAGCCACAAGAATGACTTGGGCCTGGCCGTTCTTGATCTTCTTGAGAACTCTGGGCAGAAGCAGTATGGGTGAAAAAGCGTACAAGAGGCCTGAGCTCCACTCAACGAAAATCGTTTCCGAGTGATAGCCACCATGGAAACTCCAACACACAATACTGCTGACATTGCGCATTCTCTTCGGAGGCAAACAGATCTAACCGAGACTACTCACTGCTGAAAGAGACCTTGCGCTACCTCTGAGTGGAGATGCCATTCGTGATCCACTGGGCATCAACGGCTGAGAACGTCCACCCTGGCATTCAGAGAACCTGCCCGATGTTGAACCATCAGGGTTATGCCCTGCATTTCCAGCCATGTCCAGAGACAAAGGGGTCTACGACCCCACCTCGCCCAGCTTGTTGCAGTACCACGTGGCAGTGGTGTTGTCCGTGAACACTTGAACTAATTTCCCCTTGATAGAGGGAAGAAATGCTTTCAATGCTAGTCTAATCGCCCGGAGCTCCAGCAGGTTGATTTTGAAGTCCAGATTCTGCCAGAGACCAGAGTCCTCTGATCTCCACCTCTCCCAGATGGCCGTCCTATCCCAGTAGTGATGCAACTGTCGGTACCGTCCGGTCTGTTTGGTGAAGGGAGAAGAGACTGCTTTTGACCCAATCGCGGTTCGTAAGCCACCACTGTAGGTCTTGTAGCTCCCTCCGACATCTGGACCATGTCGGAGAGATTCTCGTGATGCTGCACCCACTGGAACTTCAGGTCCCACTGCAGAGCTGATATATGCCATCAGACATGATTTACCAACAGGATGCAGGAGGCCATGAGGACCAGCAGCTTGAGAGTCATTCTCATCGAAATCCAGGCTAGAGGCTGAAACATCGGCATCATAACCTGAATATCCTGGACTTGCTGCTCGGGAGGATAAGCCTGAAACTGCACTGTGTCCAGAACAACCTGATGAAAGAGAGCATCTCAGAAGAAATCAGGTGTGACTTCTGCACATTTATAGTGAACCCCAGAGAAAGCAGAAGTTATACCGTAGTCTGGAGTGCGAGACAGCCAGTCGTTGAGGTAGAGGAAGACTGAAACCCCTAACCTGCGCAGATGAGCCGCGACCATTGCCATCACCTTCATGAACACCAGAGGGGCACTGGTAAATCCAAAGAGAAGCACGATGAAATGAAAATGCTCGTGGCCTACCTTGAACAGCAGGTAACGCCTATGAGCAGCCAGTCTTTCCCTACGTCAATGACTGGTTGTTGAAGGCAGCCTCGCCCAGTTGTCTCCCATCTCCAGACTACGGCGAACCTCCTGCACTCGCTGGGTTCACTATCAACGTGCTGAAGTGACACCCGACTTCCTCTCAGAGCTCCCCTTCATCGGAGCCATTCTGGACACAGTGCAGTTTCGGGCCTTTCCTCCCGAGCGGCGAGTACAGGATATTCAGGCAATGATACCGATGTTTCAGCCTCTATCCTGGATCTTGGTGAGAACAGACTGAGGCTGCTTGGCCTCCTGCTGGTGGATCATGCTAGATGGCACATAGGGCTCTGCAGTGGGACCTGAAGTTCCAATGGGCGCAGCATCAGGGAAATCTAGCAGACCTAGTCCAGATCTCCGAGTCCAGATCTCGGAGGGCACTGTCAAAGATCGGCAGTGATGGCTGACAAACCGCAATTGGGTCAGAGGCAGACCCCTTTCCGCTCCCCACCCAGATATTACATTGGTGACAGATGAGTCACTTCTGGGATGGGGCGGCCACCTGGGTGAGGTGGAGATCAGAGGCCGTGCTCTACATCAACTTGCTGGAGCTTTGAGCGATTCGTTTGGCACGGAAAGCCTTCTTACCATCTCTTAAGGGAAGGCTAGTTCAGGTGTTCACGGAAAACACCACCGCCAGGTGGTACTGCAACCATCGAGGTAGGGTGGGGTCGTGGACCTTTTCTCAGGAGGCCCTGCGCCTCTGGACTTGGCTGGAACAGCAGGGAATATCCCTGGTGGTTCAACACCTGGTCGTTTCCCTAAACGTCAAGGCAGACAAACTCAGCCGTCTGTGCCTTGCGGATCACGAATGGCGTCTCCATCTGGAGGTGGTGTAAGGTCTCTTTCAGCAGTGGAGAGAGCCTTGGTTAGAACTGTTCGCACGTGAAGAGAATGAGAAATGTCAGCAGTTCTGTGCGCTGGAGTTTCCAAGACGGTGCTCGCTCGGGGACGCTTTTCGTCTTAAGTGGAGCACAGGCCTCCTGTACGCCTTTCTGCCAATACCACTCCTGTCCAGAGTGCTTAAGAAGATCAGGAGCGACTGAGCCCAAGTCATCCTTGTGGCTACGGACTGGGCATGGAGAGTTTGGTATCCAGATCTTCTGCTGAGCACTGATCCTCCGATAAGGCTGCCCCTTAGGGATCATCTGACGCAGAAGTAGGGTAGGGTCCTCCATCCAAACCTGTCCACCTTCCGCCTCCTTGCATGGATATGGAGCGGCGACAGTTGACAGCTTCCGATCTTCCTCCTGAAGTCTGCAAAGTTATTCTGGCAACCAGGTGTCCCTCCACTAAGTTGGTATATGCCTGCCAAAGGAAAACATTTTGTAAATAGCATACAGAACGGTCTGTTGACCCCTTGTCTGCCTCCCTCTCTGACTTAATTCGGCCAACCAGGGTCCTGCTCTGGGCACTCTGAGGGTTACCTTTTGGCCCTTTCTGCTTTTCTGCAGTTGCCAGATCAAACGTCACTTTTTAAATCTCCTATTGTACAAAGATTCTTAAAGGGGCTCACACATATGTTCCCCCTTCACCATTTATCATGCCCCAGTGCGACCTTAAGTTGGTTCTCACCTATTTGAAGTGTGCATGTTTAAGAGCCACTGCACAATTGTCCCCTCCGACTGCTTACTACCAAAACAGCCTTCTTAGTGGCAATAACTTCTGGCAGGAGGGTGAGCGAATTGAAGGCTCTATCCTCTCAGCCTCCTTACCCGAGTGTTTTCCCACATCCAGGCATCTAGGGCAATCAGTCACCTTGCCCACCTTCTATGCTCCTCTGCATCCTTCTAAGGAAGAAGAGCGTCTCCATCGTCTGGACCCAAAGCACAAGTTACTAACTTGTGTAACGATATATCTGTAAGAGACAGTAGTTAGTGACAGATTCCTTACCTTAGAATATCCCCAGGCGTCAGGCTGGATCCGGAAAGTTTTTTGCGTAGCAGTACCCTTGCGCGTCGGTAGGCGGCGTCGTGCGGCTCCGCGTCAGTCGTCGGCGTCGTGGTCGCCGGGATGACGTCGCGGGCAGTACTTAGACGCCGCCCCTGCGCGCTGACGTCAGTTCTGTACACGACTTTCCGCGCCAGGAACGCAGAGCCATGCAAGAAGCTGACATAGGTGTCTGAAAAATACTAGGGCCCTGAAAGGGATGTCCTTAACCCTAGAAATCAGTTCGCAGAACGGGGAGGATGGGTGGGCGGTAGGAATCTGTCACTAACTACTGTCTCTTACAGATATATCGTTACACAAGTTAGTAACTTGTGCATCTGAAAGAGACACGTTAGTGACAGATTCCTTACCGTAGAATAGATACCCCAGCAATACCAACCCCGGTGGTGGGTCTGCGAACAAAGATCAGACAAGGAAGTCCCGGAGGACAGAACGGCCAAAGAAGCCGTCCCTCCGGACCTGGCTGTCAAGGCAGTAATGCTTGGTAAACGGGTGCAGCGAGGCCCACGTAGCTGCCTGACAGATATCCTGCAGCGGAACACCGCGGCCCAAAGCCGTGGTAGCAGCCGTTGCCCTGGTGGAATGGGCACACAGCCCAACAGGAGGCTCCTTCTTAGCCAAAGAATAGCAGGCTTTGATACACAAGGTTACTCAGCGGGAGATGGTTCTCTTGTGCACCGCCCGACCTTTTTTGGCGCCCACGTAGCCAACAAAGAGCTGGTCATCCACCCGGAAATGGCGTGTGCGGCCGATGTAAAAGGAAAGCGCACGTTTTGGGTCCAGACGGTGGAGCCTCTCTTCCTCTCTGGAAGGATGCGGAGGCGGAAAGAAGGTGGGCAAATTGATGGTCTGCCCAATGTGGAAGGCAGTAACCACCTTTGGCAAGAACAACCTTGTCTGGATGGACAGACAGAAAGGGAGATTTGCATGATAGAGCCTGGAGCTCACTCACCCGCCGAGCGGAGGTGATGGCCACCAGAAAGGCAGTCTTCAGAGTCAGAAGACGAAGAGGACAGTTATGTAGAGGCTCAAAGGGAGCGCACATAAGAAAGGTAAGAACCGAGTTCAAGTCCCACTGAGGCATCACAAACGGAACAGGAGGGAAGAGGTGTGTAATGCCTTTTAGAAACCTGTTAACAACAGGGGACTTGAAAAGGGAGGGCTGATCAGAAAGCCTGAGGAAGGCCGAGATGGCACAAAGATAGCCCTTGATGGTACCCAGGGCAGAACCCTGTTGGGCCAGGGAAAGAAGGAACAGGAGAACCTGAGAGAGAGGGGCAGAAAGGGGATTCACAGCCTTTGCTGTGCACCATGCCACAAACTTGTTCCACCTGCAGGCGTATACCACCTTAGTGGAGGGACGCCTGGCTGCCAGAATCACATCACAAACTTCGGGAGGCAAGTCGAAAGGAATCAACTGCCGCCGCTCAATCTCCACGCAAGCAGGTGGAGGCTGGACAGGTTCGGGTGGAGGACGGTCCCCTGCTGCTGCGACAGAAGATCCTCCCGAAGAGGCAGACGGATCGGGGGATCTACGCTCATACTGAGTAGCTCGGGATACCAAACTCTTCGAGCCCAGTCCGGAGCCACAAGAATGACTTGGGCCCGGTCGTGCCGAATCTTCTTCAACACTCTGGGTAGAAGTGGTATAGGCGGAAAGGCGTACAACAGACCGCAACTCCACTCGCGACGAAAAGCGTCGCCGAGCGAGTGCCGCCTTGGAAATTCCAACGCGCAGAACTGATGACATTGCGCGTTCTGTTCGGTGGCGAATAGATCTAACCAAGGCTCTCCCCACTGTAGAAAGAGTCCTTGCGCCACTTCCGAGTGAAGACGCCATTCGTGATCCATCATGCACCTGCGGCTGAGTTCGTCCGCCCTGGCGTTCAGGGAACCTGCCAGGTGTTGAACCATCAGGAACATGCCCTGATGTTCCAGCCATGTCCAGAGGCGCAGAGCCTCCTGACAAAGGGTCCAAGACCCCACCCCGCCCTGTTTGTTGCAGGACCACATGGCGGTGGTGTTGTCTGTGAACACCTGCACTACCTTCCCTTTGACAGAGGGAAGGAATGCCTTGAGTGCAAGTCGGATCGCCCGGAGCTCCAGAATGTTGATATGGAGCCGGGACTCCGCCGGAGACCAGAGGCCTCTGATCTCCGCCTCTCCCATGTGACCGTCCCATCCCAGAAGGGACGCGTCCGTCACAACTGTGTGCTCTAGCTGGGGAAGGGAGAGGGATCTGCCCATGACCCATTGCCGGTTCGAGAGCCACCACTGCAACTGTAGTGCAGTCCTCTCCGAGATCTGGACGTGATCGGACAGGTTGCCCTGGTGCTGCGCCCACTGGAACTTCAGGTCCCACTGCAGAGCCCGCATATGCCATCTGGCATGATTGACCAGCAGGATGCAGGAGGCCATGAGGCCCAGCAGCCTCAGGGTCATCCGTACCGAAACCCAGGATAAAGGCTGAAAGATCGGAATCATAGCCCGAATATCCCGGACTCGCCGTTCGGGAGGATAGGCCCGAAACTGCGTCGTGTCCAGAACTGCTCCGATGAAAAGGAGCTGTGGAGAAGGAATCAGATGCGACTTCGGCACATTGATGGAGAACCACAGCGAGTGCAGGAGTTCGGCCGTAGTCTGGAGGTGGGAGACGACTGCCTGGGACGAGCCCGCCTTCAGCAACCAGTCGTCGAGGTAGGGGAAGACTGGAACCCCTGCCCGGCGCAGATGAGCTGCGACCACCGCCATCACTTTCGTGAACACCCGAGGGGCACTTGTAAGGCCAAAGGGGAGCACGGTGAACTGAAAATGCTCGAGGCCTACCGTGAACCGCAGGTAACGCCGGTGGGCCGGCAGGACGGGGATGTAAAAATAAGCGTCCTGCAAGTCCAACGCTACCAACCAGTCTCCAGGGTCGAGGGCAGTCAAGACCTGAGCTAGGGTGAGCATCTTGAACTTCTCCTTTCGGAGGAAGCGATTGACGTTCCGGAGGTCCAAGATAGGACGCATGTCCTCCTTGTCCTTTTTGGGCACCAGGAAGTAGTGGGAGTAGCAACCACGCCCTACTTCTGGGGTCGGAACATGCTCGATGGCCCTCTTGGCCAAGAAGGCCGTGACTTCCTTCTGCAGAAGTACCAAGTGATCCCCTGACATGCGGTGGAATTGAGGTGGCATGGCTGGGGGGGTGGTCTCGAAGGGGAGGGAGTAGCCCCTCCGGACAATGTCCAAGACCCACCTGTCCGTGGTGATGGGACGCCAGTGGTGAAAGTGATGGCGGACCCTGCCCCCTACTGGCGTGCTGTGCACCGGAAAGGAGGGACTAGGAGGGCTTGGAGGCCGCGGACGGGTTGGAGGTGGTGGCCTGACCCGCACGCTGGTTGCCCGAACCGCCACGGCGGTATCCACGTCCTCGGCCACGCGTAGACGCTTGCTGCGCGGGCCGGTGGCTGGGCAGCTGACGTGACTGGGCGCCCCTTCCGTGGCCACGAAAGGGGCGAAAAGCAGAGGTGCGCGGAGGGCGTACAACAGAAAGGCCCAGGGACTTGGCCGTAGCCCGTGAGTCCTTAAACCGCTCCAGCGCATGGTCTGCCTTTGAACCAAAAGACCGACTCCATCAAAGGGCATGTCCAGGAGTGTATTCTGGACATCACCCGAGAAACCAGTTGTTCTCAGCCAGGCGTGGCGACGTAGCGCCACCGTCGTCGCAAGCGATCTGCCCAGCAAGTCGGCGGTATCAAGGCCACAACGGATGGTGTATTTAGCCGCATCTCGCCCTTCCGCAATGGCGCGGGTAAGCAGTGTCTGGACCTCCTCAGAACACTGCGGCAAAACAGCCGCCACCGAATCCCACAGGGAGTGGGTATATCGGCCCAAAAGGCAAGCGGTGTTGACGGACCGCAAGCCAGCACTGGAGGAAGAAAAAGCCTTCTTCCCAAATTGGTCCAGGCGTTTGGATTCCCTATCCGGAGGGGCGGTAGGGAAGGCGGTTTGGGAGGCAGAGGCTTGGACAACCAAGCTCTCAGGGGTGGGGTGTTGGGAGAGAAACAAGGGGTCGCCCGGAGCAGGGCGATGGCGTCGGGCCACGTTCCTATCCACAGGAGCCCCTGTGGTGGGTTTGGACCAGGCACCCAAAGAACGTCAGTGAGTGCATCATTAAACGGCAGCACAGTCTCCGAAGAGGAAGCCGCCGGCTGAAGCACTTCTGTCAGGAGGTTAGTCCTGACGGCCACAGTAGGCAACTGGAGATGTAAGGCTCCAGCTGCTCTACGCAACACCGTTGCAAAATTAGCTCCCTCCTCCGTAGCCACGGGAGGAGACAGCATGCCAGTGTCAGGGAGGTGTCTAGACCACTGGCATCCCCAAGTTCCTCAGCCCAGTCCGGATCAAACTCACACTGTTGTGTGAGAGGGTCCTCAGACCCCTCCCAGCTCTCCTGGTCCTCCTCTTGTTCAAAATATGGAGGAGTAGGGACATTTGGGACCCAAGGTCTCATCGGCGCCGGAGCCGGCGTCGAGCGACGTCGGTCCGGCTCCATGTCCGGAGCCGGAGAGAGCCGGGGACCGACGCCGTCCCGAGCCCCGGACGGCACCGGGGACATCGGCGTCGGCGGAGGCGTGGTTAGGTCAACCGGCGTAGATGGGGTTGCGGTACCACCGGAGCCGGGATCGGGGCCGGAGCCGAGGCCGGGATGAAGGCTGGTGGGACAGGCGGCGCCGGGACCGGAGTCGACGGCGGCGCCGGGGCAACCCCATCAGGGCCCGGGTGCCCGAAGGCGCACCGGAGGGACCTGAAGGCCCGAAGAGGCGGGCCATGGCCGACAGGAATTCCTGTATTTCGGCCGGAGTCGCCCCCGAACCCGGAAAGAACGGGTAATTCGGGGGCGGCTCTACAGGCATGTCCGGGGCCGCGGGGACGGTGCCGACTGGGGCCTCAGCCGAGTCGCGAGACCGGCGAGGCGTAGTCTTAGAGCGATGACGCCGCTTAGACTTCTTGTGCTTCGACTTACCGGAGGAGCGCGAAGACTTGGATTCCGACGAACGGCGGGGACTCCGCGACCGGCCCCTCGACCTCTCCCGGGACCGGGGCTTGGTGCGGCGCGGAGCAGACTGCCGGACCTCGAGTAGCTTTCGAGACCGCTCTCGCAAAGCCTTCGGATGAAGTTTCCGGCAGTCAGGGCACGACTTCGTGTCGTGGTCTCGGCCGAGACAGAAGAGACACTCGAGATGCGGGTCCGTGATCGACATCATGCGACCACAGGCCTCGCATGGCTTAAAGCCGGGCATCCCTACGACACCTTAGGAGTCGTGAAGACTCGACGAAGAAACAGTGAAAAAATTCACAAAAAAAGGATAGTCAAAAAGTGACTAGGGCACTGCTCTTCCCGGATCTGCGCTTACTGGCGCGGAAAAAGAAGAACTGACGTCAGCGCGCAGGGGCGGCGTCTAAGTACTGCCCGCGACTTCATCCCGGCGACCACGACGCCGACGACGGACGCGGAGCCGCACGACGCCGCCTACCGACGCGCAAGGGTACTGCTACGCAAAAAACTTTCCGGATCCAGCCTGACGCCTGGGGATATTCTAAGGTAAGGAATCTGTCACTAACTACTGTCTCTTACAGATAAGAGCATTATCGTTCTACCTTGATCGCACTAAAGATTTCCGGGTGAATGACCAACTCTTTTTAGGGTACATTGGAGCTAAGAAGGGTCGTGCTGTGCAGAAGAGGACCATCTCTTGTTGGATTATCCTATGCATAAAAATCTGTTCTGCTTTGACAAAGAAACAGCCTCTTGAAGGTCTTCGAGCTCGGGGTCTAGGGCAATCTGTCACCTTGCCCACCTTCTATGCTCCTCCGCATCCTTCTAAGGAAGAAGAGCGTCTCCACCGTGTGGACCCAAAAAGAGTGTTATCGTTCTACCTTGATCGTACTAAAGAGTTATGGGTGGATGACCAAGTCTTTTTAGGGTACACTGGAGCAAAGAAGGGTCGTGCTGTGCAGAAGAGGCCCATCTCTCGGATTATCCTATGCATAAAAATCTGTTATGCTTTGACAAAGCAGCAGCCTCCTGAAGGTCTTAGAGCTCATTCGACCAGAGCGAAGGCAGCCACCACAGCTCTTCAGCATGGTGTTCCAGTCCTCGACATCTGCCAGGCGGCTACGTAGGCCTCTCTGCACAAGTTTGCCAAACATTATTGCCTGGATAATCAGGTCCATAGGAAAGGCCTCTTCTGCCGTTCAGTCCTACAGGACTTTCTGGTCTAATACATTTCCACAGTCCCTCCTCCGGGGATGGTATCGCTTGGCTATCTGTTCGAAGGTAAGGAATCTCTGGCTAGATGTCTATCAGATGGACAAGTTACTTACCTTCGGTAGTGTCTTATCTGGTAGAGACATGATCTAGCTGCAGATTCCTTACCGACCCACTCATCCTCCCGGCACTGCGGATTAGTTGTTAGTGTCAGGGCTATTCCCCATCAGGGCCCTAGTTGTTTTTTTAACAAACCATGGTCAGTCACTTCATGGCTCCGAGCTTCTGGCGTGAAAAGTACTGACGTCAGCACGTCAAGGTGGCACCTATACAGACGACGAACCAGACGCCTACGACATCACACAGAGTCCGCCAATGCCACTTATCGACGTACAGGGGTACTGCTATCAAAATCTTCCTAATTGAGCCTGACACCTGGAAGTTCAAAGGCAAGGAATCGGCGACTAGATAAGGCGCTACCGAAGATAAGTAACTTGTCCTTATTTCAACTACAGATGCTAGGTTCATAGGTTATTAGACACAAACAGGGGAGAGAGAGAGTGCTTTAAAATGTTTCAGCCTAAATAAATGAGCGCTATTACTGAACCCTTGCTTCAAGATAGGCTCACTTGAAACACATGTTTATGTGCTGTAAACTGGATGCAAGTAACCAACTAACATCTTGATAAGGTGTACATCAAAGAGTTTTGGATACCAGTACGTAAGTATTATCAACCATAATCACAACATTCATAAAGGATTTTTGTATACGTTTTTTTTTCTTCTTTTTTTTAAACAGTACATACTTCACTTTTATGGGTGCTTTGCTTGCGGGGAAAAAAGAGAAAACTAAACACTTACCTTGTGTAGTCAGGAGAACTTTCTCTGCATTGTTGGGTAACCCGAGCCAGGAAGGAGTCTGCGTATCCGGAAGCAACTCAACCCACTGCACAAATTCATCACGTCTATGAATCAAAAAAGCTACATCTCAGAAGATATTTGCAACTTTCAAGAAGCAACACTGAAAAGAATAGATTTCAAATGAAATACAATGACAGCCATCTGTCAATTCTGCAGTGATGTAGGATCAAGGTACACTGGGTATCTACAGTGTACAAGTGAATAAGCGGCAGGCACTAATTTATTAATTTAGTCATTGTTTCGTTGTATCTTACAGTATGAAACTACATGCCTTTTAGCAATATTCATTTAGTGAATCAAATCTATTTAAGTACACAGAACAGACAAAAATCAAAATACCTGATACCATCTGGCATCTGTATATCTTTGTGACCATCAACTTTGCAGGCCAGTTTGAATTCACTATCAAAGCTAGCAGTGGTAAATAATCGCTCTAAGAAAGTGTTCAACAAACGCTGATCAAATTCATTGTCAACTCGACCACCATATATTGACTGTGCCATCAATGTCTTCAGTGCAGACCATGGAATCTTGTCTGGCGAAATGTTCTGACGGCCCTAAAAAACAACGCACATTAATAAACACATGATCACATTTAAGATATAATTTCAGTTTCTGTTTTCTAAACAGTAAAATGTATCACTAAATGTAATTCAAAAGTAATGAACAAGTTACTTACCTTCGGTAACGATATATCTGTAAGAAACATAGGTTAGTTATAGATTCCTTACCTTAGAATTACCCCCAGGCATCAGACTGGATCCGGAAAGTTTTTTGTCAGCAGTACCCCTGCGCGTCGGTCGACTCGCGCCCGTCGTCTGCGTCGCCGGGATGACGTCGCGGTAGCTACATAGACGCCGCCCTCGCACGCCGTCAGTTCTGTACACGTCTTTTCACGCCAGAAGCGCAGAGCCCTGCAAGACACTGACCACTGGTGCACAAAACTAGGGCCCTGAAAGGATGTCCTTAACCCTAGAAGTCAGTTCGCAGAACGAGGAGGATGGGTTGGGCGGTAAGGAATCTATAACTAACCTATGTTTCTTACAGATATATTGTTACCGAAGGTAAGTAACTTGTTCATCTGAAAGAAAGTTAGTTATAGATTTCTTACCTTAAAATAGATACCCCAGCAATACCAACCCCGGAGGTGGATCTGCCAACCAAGTTCACACCAGAAAGTCCTGGAGAACAGAACGGCCAAAGAAGCAGTCTCTCCGGACTTGGTTGTCCAGGCAGTAGTGTTTCGTAAACGTGTGCAGCGATGCCCACGTAGCTGCCTGACAGATGTCATTTAGGGGGACTCCTCGTCCCAAAGCAGTAGTAGCTGCCGTCGCCCTGGTGGAATGGGCGCGCAGCCCCACTCGAGGCTCCTTCTTAACCCAAGAATAGCAGGCTGTGATGCACAGAACGACCCACCTGGAGATGGTCCGTTTGTGCACGGCCCGACCTTTCTTAGCGCCCACGTAACCAACAAAGAGCTGGTCGTCCACCCGGAATTGATTGGTGCGATCAAAGTAGAAAGAAAGCACATGTTTTGGATCCAGACGGTGGAGCCTCTCTTCCTCTTTCGAAGGATGCGGAGGCGGAAAGAAGGTGAGCAAAGTGATGATTTGGCCAATGTGGAAAGAAGTAACTACCTTGGGAAGAAAGAAAAGTCTAGTTCTAAGGACGACCTTGTCCGGATGGACAGCCAGAAAGGGAGGCTTGGAAGACAGAGCTTGCAGCTCACTCACCCTGCGTGCAGTGGCGATGGCCACCAGAAAAGCAGTTTTCAAAGTGAGAAGTCTGAGAGGACAGTTATGCAGTGGCTCAAAGGGAGCGCACATAAGATGTCAGAACTATGATCAAATCCCACTGGGGCATTACGAAGGGAACAGGAGGAAAAAGATGAGTAATGCTCTTAAGAAATCTATTTACAACAGGGGACTTGAAAAGAGAAGGCTGATCAGGGAGCCTGAGGAAGGCTGAAATAGCAGATAGGTAGCCCTTAAGAGTGCCCAAAGAAAGGAGGAATAAGAGAACCTCAGAAAGAGTGGCAGAAAGGGGATCCACAGCCTTTGCTGTGCACCATGCCACAAATTTCTTCCATCTGCAGGCGTATACGGTCTTAGTGGAGGGACGCCTGGCTGCCAAGATTACATCACAGACTTTGGGAGGCAGGTCAAACGACGCCAACTGCCGCCGCTCAATCTCCACGCAAGGAGGTGGAGACTGGACAGGTTCGGGTGGAGGACCGTCCCCTGCTGCTGCGACAGAAGATCCTCCCGAAGAGGCAGTCGGATCGGAGGATCGATGGCCATGTTGAGCAGCTCAGGATACCAGACTCTTCGTGCCCAATCCGGAGCCACAAGAATGACTTGGGCCCGGTCGCGCTTGATCTTCTTCAGCGCTCTGGGCAGAAGTGGTATAGGCGGAAAGGCGTATAGAAGCCCGCAACGAAAAGCGTCGCCTAGCGAGTGCCGCCTTGGAAATTCCAACGCGCAGAATTGCTGACATTGCGCGTTCTCTTCGGTGGCGAATAGATCTAGCCAAGGCTCTCCCCACTACTGAAAGAGACCTTGCACCACCTCCGTGTGAAGACGCCATTCGTGATCCATCATGCACCTGCGGCTTAGTTCGTCCGCCCTGGCGTTCAGTGAACCTGTCAGGTGTTGAACCACCAGGGATATGCCCTGATGTTCCAGCCATGTCCAGAGACGCAGAGCCTCCTGACAAAGGGTCCACAACCCCACCCCGCCTTGTTTGTTGCAATACCACATGGCGGTGGTGTCTGTGAACACCTGCACTACTCTACCCTTGACAGAGGGAAGGAATGCCTTTAGTGCAAGCCTGATCGCCCGCAGCTCCAAAAGGTTGATATGGAGCTGGGACTCCGCCGGAGACCAGAGGCCTCTGATCTCCGCCTCTCCCATGTGGCCGTCCCATCCCAGGAGGGACGCATTCGTCACCACTGTGAACTCTGGTTGGGGAAGGGAAAGGGATCTGCCGTCGACCCAATGCCGGTTCGTGAGCCACCACTGCAATTGTCGTGCAGTGCCCTCCAAGATCTGGACGTGATCGGACAGGTTTCCCTGATGCTGCGCTCACTGGAACTTCAGGTCCCACTGCAGAGCCCGCATATGCCACCTGGCATGATTGACCAGCAGGATGCAGGAGGCCATGAGGCCCAGCAGCCTCAGAGTCACTCTGACCGAAACCCGGGACAAGGGCTGAAAGATGGGAATCAGAGCCCGAATATCCCGGACTCGCTGTTCGGGAGGATAGACCCGAAACTGCGCCGTGTCCAGAACCGCTCCTATAAAGAGGAGCTTCTGGGAGGGAATCAGGTGCGACTTCGGCACATTGATGGAGAGCCCCAGCAAGTGCAGGAGGTCGGCCGTAATCTGGAGGTGGGAGACGACTGCCTGGGGCGAGCCCGCCTTCAACAACCAGTAGTCGAGATAGGGAAAGACTGAGACCCCTGATCTGCGCAGATGAGCTGCGACCACCGCCATCACTTTGGTGAACACCCGAGGGGCACTGGTAAGGTCAATGGGGAGCACGGTAAACTGAAAGTGCTCGTGGCCTACCGTGAACCGTAGGTAACGCCTGTGGGCTGGCAGGACGGGGATGTGGAAATAGGCGTCCTGCAAGTCCAGCGCCACCATCCAGTCTTGTGGGTCGAGAGCAGACAAGACCTGAGCTAGAGTGAGCATCTTGAACTGCTCTTTGCGGAGGAAGCGATTGACGTTCCGGAGGTCTAAGATAGGATGCATGCCTTTGTCCTTCTTGGGCACCACAAAGTAGTGGGAATAACAACCACGACCTACTTTGTGCGTCGGAATGCGCTCGATGGCCCCCTTGGCCAAGAGGGCCGCAACTTCCTGCTGAAGAAGCACCAAGTGATCCCCCGACATGCGGTGGTATTGAGGTGGCATGGCTGGGGGGGTAGTCTCGAAGGGGAGGGAGTAGCCCCTCCGGACTATCTCTAAAACCCACCTGTCCGAAGTGATGGTGCGCCAGTGGGGAGGTAATGGCGGAGCCTGCCACCCACTGGCGTTTGATGGGCCTTAAAGTTCGGACTAGGAAGGTTTGGAGGCAGTGGTGGCCGGGGTGGTGGTGGACTGACCCGCCCGCTATCCCCTTTGTCCGCCACGGCGGAACCCGCGGCCGCGCTGGGATGACTGCTGCAACGGCCTGTGGCTCTGTTGCGAACGCTGCGGGGCGCCCCTTCCTGTGCCACGAAAGGAGCAAAAAGTGGAAGGAGGGCGGACTGCCGAGAGTCCCAAGGACTTGGCCGTAGCCCGTGAGTCCTTAAACCTCTCCAACGCGCTGTCCGCTTTGTCGCCGAAGAGGTGACGGCCATCAAAGGGCATGTCCATAAGGGTGTTTTGGACATCCCCCGAAAATCCAGTGGTTCTCAACCAGGCGTGACGGCGAACCGCCACCGTCGTTGCAATAGATCTGCCCAGTGAGTCGGCGGTGTCTAGACCACAACGGATCATGAACTTTGCTGCGTCTCTCCCCTCTGCAACAGCCTGGGCGAGAGCAGGCCGGGCCTCCTCCGGACACTGGGGCAGCACGTTCGCCACCGTATCCCACAGAGAGTGGGAATAACAGCCCAAGAGGCAAGCGGTGTTCACGCAGCGCAGAGCTGGTGGAAGAGAAAATCTTCTTCCCAAACTGATCCAGCTTCTTGGATTCCCTATCCGGTGGTGCGGAAGGGAAGGCGGTTGGGGAAGCAGAGGCTTGGACAACCAAGCTCTGGGGAGTGGGGTGTTGGGAGAGGAAAATGGGGTCACCCGGAGCCGGGCGATGGCGTCGGGCCACGTTCCTATCCACAGGAGCCCCTGTGGTGGGCTTGGACCAAGTGCTCAAAAGAACGTCAGAGAGGGCTTCATTGAAAGGAAGCAGCGGCTCCGCAGAAGTAGCTGCTGGCTGAAGCACCTCTGTCAGGAGGTTAGTCCTGACGGCCACAGTAGGGAGCTCGAGGTGTAGGGCCTCGGCAGCCCTACGCAACACCACTGCATAACTGGCTCCCTCCTCCGTAGCCACGGTAGGAGGAGACAGCATGCCAAGGTCTGGTGAGGTATCCAGACCACTGGCGTCTCCCAATTCCTCAGCCCAGTCCGTTCAGACTCGCAGGCTGCAGCGAGAGGGTCCTCAGACCCCTCCCAGTCCTCCCCTGGCTCCTTAGGCTGTTCAACAGGCCGAAAATAAGGAGCAGGGACATGGGGATAGAAATACCCAATCAGGGTCGAGAACGGCATCGATCGACGCCGGCTCGGCGCCGTGTCCACCTCGGGGCTGAAACTGAGGCCGACGTCATCCCGAGGAGCGGGCGGTGTCAGGATCGGTGCCGGTGGGGTCGAAGTCGGTGGAGGCGTAACGAGGTCAACCAGCGTCGACCGGGATCCAGGCCTGGATCCAAGGGTGTCCTGCGGCGCCGTGGCCGGAGCCGACAGCGACGCCGGAGCCGCCGGCGAGGAAACGCGAGGACACCCATGCGGGACCACGGGGCCCGAAGGCGCACCGGCGGGACCCGACGGCCCAAAGAGGCGAGCCATGGCCGACAGGAACACCTGTATCTGGGCCGGAGATGACGCAACCCCGGGAAGGGCGGGTAGTCGGGCGGCGACTCCATGGACTGCGCCGGAGCCGCGGGGGTGGCACCACCCATACCCTCAGCCGCGTCGCGCGACCGGCGAGGGGAAGTCGGAGAACGATGGCGTTTCTTCGACTTCGCCTTACCTGACCCTGAGTGCGAAGACTTGGATCCCGACGAATGGTGATGACTCCGCGCACGGTCCCTCGACCTCCCTCTGGACCTGGACCTGGAACGGCGCGGAGCCGACTGCAGGGCTTCCAGCAACTTTCGGGACCACTCCCGCAAAGTCTTCGGCGCCATGGCCCGCCAGTCGGAGCACGACTTGGGGTCGTGGTCGCGCCCCAGGCAGAAAAGACACACACGGTGCGGGTCCGTCACCGACATCATGCGGTGACAATCCCCGCAGGACTTGAAACCGGGCATCCTAACTGCACCTTAGGGAGTCGAAGACTCGATGAAAAAATGGAGACAAAAGTTTCAAAAAGTCAGTCAAAAATTGACTGGGGGTTCCTGCTCTTCCCGGATCTGCGCTTGCTGGCGCGGAAAAATAAAGAACTGACGTCAGCGCGCGTGGGCGGCGTCTAAGTAGCGCCCGCGACATCATATCGGCGACCACGACGCCAACGACGGACGCGGAGCCGCACGACGCCACCTACCGACGCGCAGGGGTACTGCTGACGGAAACTTTCCGGATCCAGTCTGACGCCTGGGGATATTCTAAGGTAAGGAATCTATCACTATGTGTTTCTTTCAGATGTTCCCTTTACTTCTTCATCTTAAGTGTCTTCACAGCCATTGCCGTCTCGGCCATTTTGTGTCTGTACACCAATAGGGTCCAGAGCATCTGGGTGCTCCAGCAGATACACAGCAATTGGTTTCCAAAAGTCTTTAGGCCGTGACATTTTAGGCAATTCCTCTTCATATGTTTTAGTGTGTCCCTGCAGTATATCATGTCCCTTATCCATTTCTGGCAGGTGGGGCTTACTTTGCTGTCCCAGTGTATTGACACCCTCCTTTTTGCTAGCAGCAATGGTATCGCAAAAAAATTTCCGTTTCTCCTGTGGTATCAGATTTAATAGGCCTAGGAAACATTCATACTGAGCATTCCATATCACAGTCTGCATTACAGCATAACATCTTCATGACTTGTTCCCAGTATGCCCCAACTCTCTTACAGTTCCATGCCAAGTGCATAAAGTCGGCATCTGGTGCCCCACATCTGCGACAATTTGCCTCTGCCCGCAACCCATATCTGTATAGCCTTACAGGTGTGTGATATATCTGATGCAAGTATTTATAGTCTATGATGCGCAGGTTTCCATTCAGGGTCAACATTCCCGTTAACTTGCAGCAGAATTGCCATTCGTCTGTGTTCAGGGGTGTATCTAGTGTACGGTTCCATCGTTCTTGTACTTTGTTGGTATCTTGCGCTATTTCTTCCTGCATTGTTTTATACGGTTTTGTGACCATATGCGGATTTGTGGTGTCACTTATTATCATTTGTAGCGGTGTCAGTATGGGCGGTTCATTTGGAAAAGTTGGATATAGCACTTTAATTGCCGCCCAAAGCCTGTGGTATGTGAATTGGAATAATAGTGTTTGATTATTTACATAGTTCAGCTCGGCAGTTTCTAGAAATGCACTGTCTTTATATAAATCTCCCATGTTTTTCAACCCCACTTGGTGCAGCATTTCCATACTTCCTCTGTCTTGTGTCACTGAAAGGGATGGGTGTTTCGCTAATGGTAATGCTGGTGCGTATAATGGCAGCTTATTCGTCCTAGCCCCCATTCCGTGTCATGCTTTGGCTGTTTGTATCATGTTTATTTCTTTTCGGGTTACTTCTGGACGGTGGTGTCTCATTATGCTGCTAAGCGGGGTGGGATGGGCTTCCCCTGCCTCCACCGCCAACTGCGGCATATAACGTACTGGGTGGTACCAATAATGTGCGTATTGCACCTGTGCGCATAAATAATAAAGCAACAGATCCAGCGCTGCAAAACCCCCTTGATCGTATGGCAATGTTAATGTTTTCCAATCTATTCTCGGTTGCTTTCCAGCCCAGACCAGTTTGACCATGCATGCTTTTAACATATTAAAGACTTGATTTGGTAGAATTATTGGAATATTATTAAATAAATATAAAAATTTGGCAGCACAACCATTTTCCTGATGGATATTCTGTCTGCCAGGGATAGTGGCATTTGAATCCATCTGCTGACTTGCGTTTCCAGCTGTTCTATCGCTACATAATTTGCTCTGATCACTTCCGCTGGATCCCTATGGATCCATATGCCCAGATATTTAATTGGGCCATTCTGCCACATTAGGGGGAATTCCAGCGGGTATGGGTCCGTGATCTCCATTAAGGGATCACAGTGGACTTGCTCCAGTTTATGTTAAGTTCAGAGTGTCTCCCGAATTTAATATATTCCCTTAGTAGGGGCGACAGATTGTTTTTAGGGTCTCGAACATAGAGCACCATGTTGTCTGCGTATAGGGATATTCCTATTGGGCATAAGTGAAATCTTAGTGCCGTATCTGCATATTGCTGTCTCACTTTGCATGCAAGGGGTTCGAGTGCAATGGTAAACAATAGGGGGGAAAGCGAGCATCCTTGCCTTGTTCCACGCTGTATTTGTACTCGTTCCTATACCTGCCTATTTACCCAAATACGCGCTGTTGGTTCGGTGTATAGGAGAATTATCCATTGTATTAGCATTTCTGGCATGCCCATTCGCTGTAGAATTGCGAATAAATAGGTCCTCTCTACTGAGTCGAAGGCTTTGGCTGCATCAAGCCACACAGCCGCCGCCTCCAGTTCCGGGTTAGGCTGGTGCTGAAGCGCAAATATAGTGCGTATGTTATGTGATGTAGACCGCGTTGGTATGAACCCAGATTGATCTGGTAATATAAGATTTTGCATTAACGGATGCAGTCTCGTAGCTATGATTTTAGCTAGTATCTTGGCGTCAGTATTAATAAGTAACAGTGGGCGATACGAGTCACGTCTGTCTGGTGCTTTGTCAGGTTTTAGTAGCGCTACTATCATGGCTTCACGTAAGGTGGGTGGCAAAATCTTTTTATTGTATGCATCCTCATACATATTCACTAAATACAGGCTTAGCAAGTCCGCATATTCTTTGCAGAATTCACACATGAACCCGTCTGGTCCTGGTGCTTTGCGATTTGGCAGTGCCTTAATGGCCTCCCTTACTTCTTGTACCATAATTGGTTGTGCTAGATATTATCTTTGGCCATCTGATAGCCATGCTATTGCAATGTCCTCTAGATACTCTGCAATTTCCGTCGGTCCTGCCGTCTCGCAGGATGCATATAGATTACCATACGTCTTTGCAAATACACTCAGTATTCCTTTAGTGTCGTAATGTGCTACATCATTGTTGTCTGTTATTTTTATGATTGTCTGTGTCAAGTTTTCGGTCCGTATTTTTTGCGCCAGTGTGCGACCAGGCCTTCCTCCCTCACCATAGGCACTCGCTGTCTGGCGTTTCGCCATGTATTTGATTTCGTTGTCTGCAAACTCATTGTAAAGTGTTAACTGCTCCCTCATAGCTCCCAGTATATCTGCACGAATGGGTGCGATCATAATCTCCCTCTAACTTCTTGAGTGTCTTTTCCAAATTCTGCAGTTGTGTACGTATGTCCTTCAGTATTCCTGCACTTGTACTGATGCAGACCCCCCGAATGGTTCCCTTAAAGGCCTCCCATAACGTACTCGCATCTGTCACTGAGCCTACATTTAACTGTAAGTATTCTTCCACTGCGTCCATTATAGCTTTATTGTATATTGGGTCTAAGAGAGATGTTGCATTGAATCTCCATATGTACTGTGGAGGTGTGTATGTTGGCGCATCTAAGGACAGTAGCACCGGTTTGTGATCTGAGAGTCTCTTAGGTAGATGTTGAATGTCAGTTACCCAGTTACTGCCCCCCCCATGCTTACCAGTAATCAATCATGGTCCAACTCGCGTGTACTGTTGAGGTATATGTGCCTTCCTGCTTCCGTGGGTTTCGCAGCCGCCATATGTCTATGTTAAATTCTTCCATACCATTAACTATCACCGTAGCTGCTTGTTTGTGATGTTCTATTGCGGTTGTCGATCTGTCATTGGTAGTATCCAATGCTACATTTAAGTCTCCCCCCCCATATTATCTCCATCTGCGGTATCTCTCCGTTTGTTCCATATATTCATGTAAAACCCTGTATCGTCTGTATTAGGCCCATATGCGTTCATCATCCCCACTCTGGTGCCACGCAGTATTCCAGTAATAATTATGTACCTGCCTTGATCATCCGTAATGACGCGTTCTACTCTGAAATGCACTCCCTTTTTAATCAGGATCATGACACCCCTAGAGTAAGAGGAGTAGGAAGAGGCTATTGTTACTTCACCAACCGTTTCCCTACTCCGTTTTCAGTATGGTTAGTTAAATGGGTTTCCTGCAGCATAGTTCTCTCTACCTGGTGTCTATCCAGGTATGCCTACACCTGTCTAATTTTTCTTGGCTCATTCAGGCCGCTCACGTTCCAGGTAATCAATTTCAGCAGTGCAATTCGACCAGGACTATGCATTTGTGTATTTAGGGTACATATTTATGTGTGTGTTCAGCGCAATCTTTGTGTGTGCCTTTCTGCTGTGTAATTTAGAAATGTAGATATAGGTTTCTAACAGAATAAACAATCCCCCCCCACCCACTCCCGCATCCCAATCATGCTGGCGAAGTCCCCATAGAACAAAACAACACTTATCCATATATCAAATAGTACTGCAACATTAAGATTCCGTATCATCTGGTAGTCAACAGTTCGGGGCTTACCCACTGTGGGGGCACGCCAGAGTCCCATCTCACGCCCCCGCTTGGTAAGGGGCGGGCTGTGAGCGTGTGTTTCGTTTGATCAGCCATCTTGTTTTCATTGAACTTGTGTCTAGCCCAGTTATTTAGCATCCATTTCACTTCTCCATTTTGTCATCCGTCACCTTGTTGTCGTCCTTTCTAATGTAGTACTTCCAGTTCCTTGAGGGCTAACAACTCCAAGCAATCCCTTCAGTCATCTTCTGTATGTTGTCGTTTTTGCTAGTTTCCAGCTATTAGCGTATCTGTGTAGTCCATAGCTGCTTTTGGTGTTTGAAAAACCTTTTCTTTGCCCTTATGAATTTTTTTTAATTGAGCATGGTAGAGCATAGCGTAGGATATTTCTGCTTTTTGCAGACGCTTTTTGACTTGCAGATACTCTTTCCTAGCTGCCTGTACAGCCATTATAAAATCTGGAAAGAAGAGCATCGTGTTTCCCTGATGATTTAGATCTCTTTTTTCTCTGGCCAGCCGTAATATTGCGCCTCTGTTGGTATAGTTTAACAGTCTTGCAACAATATTGCGCGGTGGTGCCCCAGGTGGTGGTCTGGGTGCCAGGGAGCGGTGTGCCCTCTCCACTATTAACATGGGTGATAGTGCTTCTGTTCCAAAAATGTCTTTCAACAAGTGTTCAACATAAGTCTTCATCTGTCCAGTGTTGGTCGATTCTGGTATGTCTACTATGCGTATATTATTTCGTCTAGATCGCGCCTCTAGCTCCTCATTTTTAGCCTGAATTACCGCCATCATTTTTCCATGTTCAGGCTTTTGTTACTTAGTTCTTGTGTAGTATCTTCAAAAGCTGATATTCTATGCTCCATTTCGTTCATTCTGTTCGTTTGTTGTTCCATTTTGGTAGTTAAATGATCTATTCTTAGGTTCAAATGTTCAATTTTACCATCAATTGATTGCAGATTTTGTTGCATAGCTGCCAGCGTGGCTGCGAGAGCGTCTGACGAGTGGCCTTGCTCTTCCATGTCTGTAACTGTTACCCCGGTTGCTCTTGTGACCTTTCACGGTTCAAACGTTAGCCTGGGCTGGGCTTTATCTGCTTTCCCCATTTGAGTTGTAAGGGTGGTAGTAGGGCCCTTCCCCACTGAGTGCCCAATATTTATTTCGCACCTATTTCGTCGTGCGTTTGCCTTTATTGTCCTGGGTTTGTGCGGTAATGATCTCCTCTGCCTGTCAGCAGCGTTTTAAGTCCTTTGTGTTCCAGGGTGGAGAGTTTCCGGGAGCTCCGTATCTTCTCTGCTACTTGTTTCCGCGCAGTTTCCTCAGCTTTTTTATGCACGCTGTTGCTTTACACTGTTGCCCAGCTATATCTCTTTAGTCGCTCTTGCGTATACAGAGTGGTCTAATTCGCTATTTTTCTATACTTGCTGTTCAGCCTTGTGTCCCCCGCCTCTCCCAGTTACTCAGATGTGTCAGCACGGGTAGTACTCGCCCGTGCTTCTCGGGACCTCCGCTCCATCCCAGCCATCCAATGATTTAGTGGGGAAGTCACTGGATCCCCCATCCCACACACACCTTCAGTTCTGGAGTATTTGTTTCCCTGGGGGCGCGGCAGACCGGTCCACTTTCACCGTGTTTCTCGTGTCATATCTACCAGCGCGTTTCACTGTTATTGCGCGCGGGCTAGCCTGCAGCCGTGCCCCGCATGACCAGCGCTGCCTTCGCTAGAAGCAGGAGCTGGCGGCCCAAGGCTCCCGCCCGGGTAGTTTCAGCTCTTTCGTCCGCCCGTATCCCCAGCACCAGGGTCTGTTGATGTTTCAGCAGGCGCCTCCTTAATTGCTGTCTGTTATGTTCCCGGCCTTTACACGGGCAGTGCCGCCATTTTGCCTGGCCTCGCCTGGCGCGATCTCCGATTTCCTGCGTCCTTGGCGATTTTCAGATATATCGAGCCCTCTCTTGTTCCGCCATCGCCCAGCATTTTTTCTCGTTTGCGTTGGCTGATTTCAGGATTGTGATGGATTGCAGGCTCACAGCTGGCTGAGCTGCAATAGGGTGCGGCCATCTTGCCGTGGGCTCTCTACCGTCCCCCCCAACCTTACTCTCTATTTGTGGTAGTGTCGGGGAGCAGTAAAGCTTTCTCAGAGGGTAGTGTTAAGCATTTGTTGAACACACTCAGGCAGCAAATGATGTCACCCACTCAAAGACTGAACTCAGACCAATTTGTTTGTATCAAAAATATTATTCAGTTATTTTATTTCTTAGAACCAAGCCAAGCCTGGTGCAGGCAAGTGAAATAAATGCTTTGCAAAATCTTATGCAATGTTTTACAATTGAAAACTGGTTCAAATGCAGTTAATTGAATTACAGGTAAGTCAAGGTTTCGAAATTACTTTTCAGATTACTGTGAGTAAATGCCCTCTTTCTGCATGGTTGCCCTCACTTTTTGCTGAATTGCTGATGTGCTTTGACTGAGTGTGCCCTGGGCTCCTGCTATCCAGGTACCCAGGGCCTATGTTTTTTCCCTGAAACTGCATTGAAGCCTAAACCCAATTGGCATCTCTGGCCACAGGTCAGCCCCTGGTAAATGGTACCCCAGGTACCCAGGGCACTGTGACCAGAGAAGGCCTCTAAGGGCTGCAGCACTTATTATGCCACCCTTAGAGGTCTTGTACCTTCACACTCTGCCTTTGCAGGCTGCGTGTTTTGGTGCAGAACAAAGTATAGAGTCGACATGGCACACATCTGTGTGCCATGCCTACAACCCACTGCCCTGGCATAGGTCAGTCACCCATCTAGCTGGGTGCACTATACCAGTGGTGAGGGTACAGGTGCATGAGCCCTGTACCCCTACAGTGTCCAAGTCCATTCTTAGACATTGTAAGTGCAGTGCTGCCATTAAGAGTATATGGTGCTGTGAGTGTCATTACGAACTCCACAGCACCATAATGGCTACACTGAAAACTGAGAAGTTTGGTATCAAACTTCTCAGCACATTAAACCCACACTGATGCCAGTGTGGGATTTAATAAAAAAATGCACACAGAGGGCATCTTAGAGATGCTCCCCGAAAACGAACCTACTAGTGTCCAGGATGAGTGGCTGCTTTCAGCTGCCACCACCAGACATGTTTCTGGACCCCTGGTTGGAGAGCCTGCTGCTCTCTGGGGCCTGAAACAGTGCACATCCTGGGACGAGGTGCCAAGCCTCCTCTCCCAGGATGGGCAGGGTTCACGTTGGGGAAGCTTCAAAGGCTTGCCGCCTTTGTGAGCTTCCGCAGGCCACTTGCTGCTTTCAGCAACTGGTCCCCACTGGTTCGGACCCCCACTTTGGGCGGGAGAAAAGGCGGGAAAAACAAGTGAGGAAGAGAGGTGTGCCCACCTCTGCCAACTCCACCCCTCAGGTGGGGGAGGCGAGGTGAAGCACAACCCCCAGTCCCTGCCATCTTGCAGATGGGGGGGGGACTCAGCCAACCAGGGAAAGGCTTATGCCCCCCTCCCACTGGAGGAAGACATAATAGGGGGTGTACCCACCCCAGGGAAGGGACCCATTGGTCCCAACCTTTTTACCTACCTGTAACGCCCCTAAATCTAGTATTTAGGGGCACCCCTGAACCTTGCTTTCTCAAACCAGAAGAAACTACAAGAAGAAGAAGGACCGAACAGAAGCCAACAAGAGGAAGACGCCCACTGACTTGGCCCCAGCCCTACCGGCCTGTCTCGAACTCGAACCTACTCCTGCGAAATCCCGGTGTGTCCTGCAGCCAGCAACCTCGAAAACCCCAGATGACCTGCCTACCTTCAACCACAAAGACTGTGTCTCCCGTGAACACCGGATTTGTTCATTTCCAACCTCTGGCCGGACACCACAAATCCGCCACACACTGCATCCGCCGTCCACTGCCCGAGCGGGTAAACACCACGGGGAGGTCTCCCCGGCGATCCTAACCCGAGATCTGGTGACCCTTAACCTGCCTCAAACCTCCAGCCGACGCCTTCAGCCTAATCCGGAAGGTCCCCCAACCGCGACCAGGAGCTAGTAAGAAGATGCGACCCTAAAAGGCACCCCTGCACCCGACGCCCCACGGCCTTGGGTGGCCAAACCAACAGTGCCTACCCAACCCCCAACTTGCCTCTCAAAGTGGTGGTCGCACCCAGAAGATGTTCGTCCCCAAGCCTGCAGTGCCTTTGCAAACTGGAGGTTCCCCTTTGCAAACAACAGGGCGCCAGACGTGGAAACAGCACCCTGCACCCGGCCACCCTAGTGCCGCTGAGGGTGCACCTTTGGTGCTACTTTGTTTCCCCATTTGCCCTGAGCTACACTCCAGGAGCTTTGCTCCCACAACCAAGTGGCCTGCTCGTCAGCAGCCACCAACCGGCGGCCCCCTATCCCCCATTGGATAACATTGGGCCTCAGCACTCTGCACCCGGCCGCCCTAGTGCCGCTGAGGGTGTAACTAGAGTGCATCCTTGACCCTGGGGGACCCCTGATTCTAACCCCAGAACCTCAACTCCCACTACCAAATACTTAACTCAAAACCGATAACACTATTTTCCTCCATAGGATAACATTGACTGTTTTTCTTGGAAACGTTTGAGTGTGGAGTTTGAAAACTTAAAGAAATTCTTTAAAATTGTACTATTTAACCAAAACGATTTTACTTACCGGTTTACAGGAAATGTCCCAGAGTAGTATCCAGGTATACTACTTTGTGTAAGAAAAGTAATCTCAAAAGTAACTTACCTGTAATCTTACTGAAAATCCTATACAAAGTATATGTACTGTGTTTACAAAGCATTGCATTTCTCAGAAACAATACTGTAAGTCAAAACAAAGTGCATATACCATTACAATCCATACTGTATTTCAACTGTATATTTACTGCAAAGTACTTATCACTTACCTGTGCCAGGCTTGCTTGGTTCTAGGATTAAAAGAACTAAAAGAATATTTTTATACAAAAACAATTGGTCTGAAGTTCAGTCTGAGTGTGTGAATTCATTTACTATGATGAACATGAACTTGTAAAGTACAAAATCCTATTAGCCGATTATATAAAACTGATCCTGTCAGAAAAGGGAGCAAATTAAAGAGGCAGAAAACTCCTACAAAGAGCTCTTTCGGGTGGTAGCTAAATTGTCTACACCCCCCGTAATAAAGGGGAATGAACATTCGCAGGAATTCTGTAACTCACTTGCACAGCACTTTCAAAACAAAGTGGAGCAAATCTTTTCCACCTTGGATAATGGGGTTAATTCGGCTACTCACAATACCATAAGTTCACAATACCCGAGTGCCCCCATCTTCGCAGAATTCAGAGCAGTAACCGTGGAGGAGATAATTACTCACATTCTAAAAATAAAATCGGGCTCTCCCCATGATCCTCTTCCTCCTATGATTTTTAAACAAGCCCCTGAGATCCTTGGACCAAGTTTAACCTCCATTTTTAATTCAATGTTTACAGAAGGTGTTTTTCCCTCTATTTGGAAGAGGGCCTCGATTTTGCCCCTTCTGAAAAAATCCAACCTTGATGCACTGGACCCAGGCAACAATAGGCCTATTTCGCGTCTTCCACTTCCAACTAAGTTGGTAGAAAAAGTGATGAATAACCAGCTCACATCATTTATATGAGCATAACTTGCTGGATGAGTCCCAATTTGGATTCAGGGCAGAACATAGCACCGAAACAGCCCTAATAAAGGCCACCGATGAAATAAGAGCAGTACTGGACGCAGGGGGCGCTGCGGCTCTTGTCCTGCTCGACTTATCGGCGGCCTTCGACACGGTAGACCATAAGACGCTGCTTAACCATTTAAACTCTCGTGGCATATCAGGAAAGGCTCTGGCATTGGTCTCCTCTTTTCTAGCCAATAGGATACAATCTGTTGCCCTGGGCAATTACACTTCCCCGTCCTTCACGCTCCCATATGGAGTTCCACAGGGCTCCTCCTCGAGTCCTACGCTCTTTAATATATACGTATCCGAACTGGCAATTTTAATAAGATCTTTTGGGATGGCACTAACATCCTACGCGGATGACACCCAAATCGTCGTATCCATCTGTAAAAATACCCAACCGCCAGTAAAAAGATTTAGGGACTGCATGACAGCAGTCAGCTCATGGATGAGATCGCACTGCCTTAAGCTGAATTCAGGGAAGACCGAGGTAATATTGTTTGGTAATTATTCCCCCTCCTGGTCTCAGATCTGGTGGCTGGATGACTTGTGAACGGCACCGATCCCAGTCCCTAAAGCCACAAATATAGGTGTAGTGATAGAGGAGACTGGACTTTGACGCTCAAGTCAAGGCAGTTTCATCATCCAGTTTTTCTTACTTAAAGCGATTAAGAAAATCCTACCCCCGATTCCAACAGAAAGCAGGAAATCGTTAATCACATCCTTAGCCCTTTCCAAACTGGATTATTGCAACGGGCTATATCTTGGTATACCCATGAAGCAACTATGCAGACTTCAGATGATCCAAAATGCAGCTGCTAGGCTCCTCTTAGGGATTCCCAAATTTCAGCCAGTGAGAAAGTACCTTCAGAGTCTGCATTGGCTACCGATCAAAAGTTGTATCAAGTTTAAAACCTGTGTATCACATATAAGGCACTACACGGTACCGGTCCCCAGTTCTTGAAGCGGTCACTGTATTGGTACTCTCCAAACAGATGCCTTCGATCACAAGGGGCAAAATTGATACTTTCTCAGAGATATGTTAAATCAAACTGGGGCGGCAGAAGCTTTGTGGTGGGAGCTACAAAGCTCTGGAACACCCTCCCTCCTGCCGTCAGAAATCTTCCCTCCTTGACATTGTTCAGGAAAGCCATCAAGACCTGGTGGTTCGTTGAATAGTGCTCCAGCTCGCTTCTAGACTGCTAGCGCCAAGACACCGTTTGGTATTCGTACGCTGTATAAATTTATAACATAACATTTGCTGACTGAGTGTGTACAACAAATGCTTAACACTGTCCTCTGATAAAGCCTTACTGCTCGACCACACTACCACAAATAGAGCGTAAGGTGCTATCCAACTTTACCTCTGCCTACCTTTGGGGTTCCACTGAACTCTGTGCACACTATGCCTCACTTTGGTATAGTATATACAGAGCCAGCTTCCTACAATTATTATGTACGTTACGTTTTAGATTACTTTCTAGATTACTTTTGGTAATTAGTGTGATATGCCTAGATATCACACCGATACATTTCCTAGACAAAAGGTAAGTAATACACTTTAAGTACATAGGCAGTTTTTCAATGTTCCATACAAACCAACTCCAAACTTAAAACAATTTTCAAGGAAAAACAGTCAAAGTATTCCTATGGAGAAATTGAAGTTAATGGTTTGCAGGTAAGTACTGTTAGGGAGTTGGTATTCTGGGGTAAGAACCAGGGTTCCCCCAGGGTCAAGGATGCACCCTTGAAACACCCTCAGAGGCACTAGGGCGGCCAGGTGCAGAGTGCTGAGGCCCAGTGTTTTCTAATGGGGGATAGGGGGCCTCCAGTTGGTGGCTGCTCACGAGAAGGCCACAAGGTAGTGGGAGCAAAGCTCCTGGCGTTAGGCTCAGGGCAAAGGGGGAACCGAGGTAGCAACCAAAGTACACCTGCAGCGGCACAGGGGCAGCTGGGTGCAGGGTTCTGTTTTGCCGTCGGGTGCCCTGTTTTCAATGGGGTTTGCCGGTTTTGTTTTTTAGCTGCAGGCTCGGTCCAGGAAGACATCCGGGAGGAACCAACAGTTGGGCAGGTAAGTTGGAGGGGCTTGGGGACGTAGGTACACCACGGGTTGTTTTCTCCAGGGCGCAGGGCAGCTGGATGCAGGGGTGTCTTTTGACGTCAGATTTCACCTTACCGGGCCACTCGCGGTTGGGTGGGGTCTCCGTGCAGAGACTGCAGGCAGAAGTTCTGGAGGGGTCAACCCACGGTGGACTCGGACTCTAGAGCGCTGGGGGACCTCGCTGGGACCGGTGGGCCACTCGAACTCGGGCCGTAGGCGACGGGTGCAGTGGTGGTTCCAGGCATCGGGGTTCTTTGTCCTCAGCAGGCTCCGAGTCTTGCTTTGAAGATTCTTTTGAACAGAGCTGCTGTTCACAGGCGATCCGGTCTTTGTTGAAGGCAGTCAGTCCTCCCAGGGGTTCTGGAGGTCGCTGGCTGCAGGACAAGGCGAATTTTGACGCAGAATCTCTGGAAACTGCAGACAGGCCTGTAGGGCTGGGGCCAAGTCAGTTCTTCTCTGCAGTCTCCTCTGCTGGGCGTCTTCTTTTGTCCTACATCGTAGGTTGTGGGAATCGCTCTTCTTGGTTCAGGGCTGCCCCCTAAATACTGTATTTAGGGGGCGATTTAGGGTTCTCGAGGTCAGTAGCCAATGGGCTACTGACCCTAGGGTGACTACACCCTTGGTGTGCTCACCCCACGTGGGGGGGGGTGAACACAATCCCGAACCCTGATTGGAGAGTGCCAGCCATCTGCAAGATGGGCACTGAAGAGTGGGCTTCACCTCGCCTCCCCCACCTGAGGGGTGGGGTTGGCAGAGGTGGGCACACCTTCTGGGCTGTGCAAATTTTTCCCACCTGTCTTACCGCCGAAAAGGAGGAGAGACAGGAAGGGGGCATGCTCCTGATAGCAGGAGAGGCTGGCGGTCGCATTACAAAGGCGGCAAGGCCTTTGAAGCTCCCCTGCCACAGATGGCTCTTCCTGGCCTGGGGGATACGTGACCACCTCCGCCCAGGAAGGCTTTGTTTCTGGGCTCAGGGAGTGAAGGTTCCCACCCCAGGGGTCCAGAAACATGTCTTGTGGTGGCAGTCTGGTGTGTACCAGTCAGGGGACCCACCAGAGGCTGGTCGTTTTCCAGGGTGCATCTCTAAGATGCCCTCTGAGTGCATTTTTCATTAAATCCCACACTGGCATCAGTGTGGGTTTAATGTGCTGAGAAGTTTGACACAAAACTTCCCAGTTTTCAGTAAAGCCATTATGGTGCTGTGGAGTTCGTTATGACAAACTGCCAGCACCATATACTCTTAACGGCATTACTGCACTTACAATGTCTAAGAATTGGTCTCGACACTGTAGGGGTACAGGGCTCATGCACCTGTACCCTCACCACTGGTATAGTGCACCCAGCTAGAGCTATGGCTGACCTATGCCAGGGCAGTGGTTATAGGCATGGCAAACAGGGATGTGTGCCATGTCGACTCTGCACCAAAACACGCAGCCTGTAATGGTAGTGTGGGGGTGTTAAGGTACAGGACCTCTAAGGGTGGCACAATAAGTGCTGCAGCCCTTAGAGGCTTTCCCTGGCCACAGTGCCCTTGGTACCCATGGTACCTTTTACAAGGGACTGAGATGTGGCCAGAGATGAGCCAATTGGGGGTACAAGGTACAGTTTTGGGAAAGAACACAGGCCCTGGAACCGGATAGGCAGGGACCCAGGGCACATCAAGTCAAAGTGCATCAGTAGTCTGGCAAAAAGTGGGGGGTGTAGGAAGTTGGCTCTGTATATACTATTCCAAAGTGAGGTATAGTGTGCACAGAGTCCAGTGGATCCCCAAAGGTAGGCAGAGGTAAAGTTAGATAGCACCTCACTCTCTATTTGTGGTAGTGTGGTCGAGCAGTAAGGCAGTATCAGAGGACAGTGTTAAGCATTTGTTGTACACCCTCAATCAGCAAATGAATTCACACTCAAAGACTGAACGTCAGACCAATTGTTTTTGTATAAAAATATTCTTTTAGTTATTTTATTTTCTAGAACCAAGCAAGCCTGGCACAGGTAAGCAATACATACTTTACAGTAGTAATGCAATTGAAACAGTTTGGATGATAATTGTATATGCACTTTGGTTTGATTTACAGTATGGATGCAGAGAAATGCAATACTTTGTAAATGCAGTACATAGACTTGAATAGGCTTTTTAGTAAAATAGCAGGTAAGTAACTTTTGAGATTACTAGGCTTACACAGAGTAGTATACCTAGATTCTACTCTGGGACATTTCCTGAAAACAGGTAAGTAAAATCGTTTTTGTTAGATTATGCAATTTTAAAGAATTTCTTTAGTTTCTCAAACTCCACACTTCGAAACTTTTCACAGAAAAACAGTCAATGTTATCCTATGGAGGAAAATAGTGTTATCGGTTTTGAGGTAAGTATTTGGTAGTGGGAGTTGAGGTTCTGGGGGTAGACTCAGGGGTCCCCCAGGGTCAAGGATGCACTCTAGTTACACCCTCAGCGGCACTAGGGCGGCTGGGTGCAGAGTGCTGAGGCCCAATGTTATCCAATGGGGGACAGGGGGCCTCCGGTTGGTGGCTGCTGGCAAGCAGGCCACTTGGTTGTGGGAGCAAAGCTCCTGGACTTTAGCTCAGGGCAAATGGGGAAACAAAGTAGCACCAAAAGGTGCACCCTCAGCGGCACTAGGGCGGCCGGGTGCAGGGTCCTGTTTCGACGTCAGGCGCCCTGTTTTCAATGAGGAACCTTCGGTTTGCAACGGCACTGCAGGCTTGGGGACGAAGGTCTCCTGGGTGCGACCACCACTTCGAGAGGTAAGTTGGGAAGTTAGGGGTTGGCTAGGCACCGGTTTGGGCACACAAGGCCGTGGGGCGCCGGGTGCAGGGGTGCCTGTTGGGGTCAGATCTTCTTACCAGCTCCTGGTCGCGGGACCTTCTGGATTTAGGCTGCAGGTGTCGGCTGGAGGCTTGAGGCAGGTCAGGGGTCGCCTGATCTCGGGTCAGGATCGCCGGGCTGACCTCCTCGTGGTGTTTGCCCACTCGAGCTCGGGCCGTGGACGGCGGGTGCAGAGTGGGGCGGATTCGCGGTGTCCGGCCGGAGCCAGAGGTTGCAGATGAACAAATCCGGTGTTCACGGGAGAAGCAGGCTTGGAAGTGAAGGCAGGTCCTCCGGGGTTTTCGAGGTTGCTGGCTGCAGGACACACCGGGATTTCGCAGGAGCAGGTTCGAGGGGGAGACAGGCCGGTAGGGCTGGGGCCAAGTCAGTGGGCATCTTCCTCTTGTTAGCTGCTGCACGGCTGTTCGGTCCTTCTTCTTGTAGTTTCTTCTTGTCTGAGGAAGCAAGGTTTAGTATTTAGGGGCGTTACAGGTAGGTAAAAGGCAGGGACCAATGGGTCCCTTCCCTGGGGTGGGTATACCCCCTATTAAGCCACCCTCCAGTGGGAGTGGGGCATGAGCCTGTCCCTGGTTGGCTGAGTCCCCCCATCTGCAAGATGGCGGAGACTGGGAGTTGTGCTTCACCTCGCCTCCCCCACCTGAGGGGTGGAGTTGGCAGAGGTGGGCACACCTCTCTTCCTCACTTGTTTTTCCCGCCGGTTCTCCCGCCCAAAGTGGGGGTCAGAACCAGTGGGGACCAGTTGCTGAAAGCAGCAAGTGGCCTGGGGAAGCTCACAAAGGCGGCAAGCCTTTGAAGATTCCCCTTCGTGAACCCTGCCCATCCTGGGGGAGGAGGCATGGCACCTCGTCCCAGGATGTGCATTGTTTCAGGCCCCAGAGAGCAGCAGGCTCTCGACCCAGGGGTCCAGAAACATGTCTGGTGGTGGCAGCTGAAAGCAGCCACTCAGCCTGGACACTAGTGGTGAGTTAGTTTTCAGGGGGAATCTCCAAGATGCCCTCTATGTGCATTTTTCATTAAATTCCACACTGGCATCAGTGTGGGTTTAATGTGCTGAGAAGTTTGATACCAAACTTCTCAGTTTTCAGTGTAGCCATTATGATACTGTTGAGTTCGTAATGACAAACTCCCAGCACCATATACTCTTAATGGCAGCACTGCACTTACAATGTCTAAGAATGGACTTGGACACTGTAGGGGTACAGGGCTCATGCACCTGTACCCTCACCACTGGTATAGTGCCCCCAGCTAGAGGGGTGACTGATCTATGCCAGGGCAGTGGGTTGTAGGCATGGCACACAGAGATGTGTGCCATGTCGACTCTTCACTTTGTTCTGCACCAAAACACGCAGCCTGCAAAGGCAGTGTGTGTGTGTAAGGGTACAGGACCTCTAAGGGTGGCACAATAAGTGCAGCAGCCCTTAGAGGCCTTCTCTAGTCACAGTGCCCTGGGTACCTGTGGTACCATTTACCATGGGCTGACCTGTGGCCAGAGATGCCAATTGGGTTTAGGCTTCAATGCAGTTTTAGGGAAAGAACATAGGCCCTGGGTACCTGATTAGCAGGAGCCCAGGGCACACTCAGGCAAAGCACATCAGCAATTTAGCAAAAAGTGGGGGCAACCATGCAGAAAGAGGGCACTTTCTCACAGGGGGGTTACTGCAACAGAAACCCAGCTTCCTACACCTCTGATAAGCCTAACTGCTCGCACAGAATAGCACAAAAGAGCATTAGTATTATCTACCTCTAGCCTCTGGGGATCAATTGGACTCTGTGCACACTATACTTTACTTTGGTATAGTACATACAGAGCCAGCTTCCTACAATGACCATGCAGGATGAAGGGCAAATTAAAGAGGCCTCGACTGTGCAGCTGCCAGGCGGGGGAGCGTATTGGGCAGACCCCTAGTTTTGGATCTCATAAAATGACTGAGCCTGCTGCCCGTGGTGGCTAGGGGAAATGGACGCAGCTGATAGCCCCCAATCGTAGCCACGGAAGGGGTGAAAGGGAATGCGACTGTCGGGTGACCACTGAGAGCCCCAGTGAACTAGCAGTGGCTCTACTGTCCTTGAATCTCTTTCGTCACCAAAGAGGTGAGGTTCATTGAAGGGCATTTCCATAAGGGATGCCTGGACATCTCCCGAAAAGCCAATTCCTCAACCAGGTGTGACGGAGCACCAGCGAAGATTAATAGTTCTGCCCAGTGAGTCAGTCGTATCCAACCAGCATCCAATCTTGAACTTCGCTACATCTCGCCCATCAACAATAGTTTTTTTTTTTTTGGGGGAGTATGGTCCGGGCCTCATCCGCAACCATAGTCAGCACTTAAGCAACCGTATCCCACACAGTATGGGAATAACAGCTCAATAAGCACGCAGGGTTCATGGAGTGCAATGCCAGGCTGGCGAAAGAGAAAATACTCTTAACAAAGGTGTTCAGTCTCTTGGATTTACTAGGATACCTGGTGTGGTAGGGAACAAGCTGGGATTGATCCGGGAAGTCGAGACCTGTACCACCAGGCTCTCGGGGGTAGGTTGCTGGTAGAGGAAGGCTGGGTCCCTGAGAGCGGGGCAATGGTGGCGAACAATGGTCCTGTGCACTAGAGTGCCAGTGTAGGGCTTGGCCCAGGGCAGGACATCAGTTTATAGCTTTGTTAAAGGGTAATAAGGGTTCTGAAGGAGATACACTGGGCTGTAGCACCTCTGTGAAGACACTGGTCTTGACCTCAACCGTAGGCAGCATTAGGTGCAAGACCTCAACCGCCCTGCGGACCACCATCATGAAAGAAACCCCTTGATCCATAGCCACTGTGGGAGGAGAGGGGAGTCCAGCGTCTGATGAGGTATCCAGACCACTGGCATCAGTCAGGTCCTCGTACCAGTTGTCATCAGCCATAAACTCTGCTAGGGAGTCAGTGTAGTTTTAGGGATCAGATCCCCTCCATTCGTGGTCCTCAGCAGGCCCTTCAGGGAAATAGGGCACCACCTCCAATCCAGGCTGTGTTGGCCTAACTGGCGCTGGAACCAACACCGTGCAACGCTGGTTCAGCAGCGTATTTAAGTTGGGAATCACGATGGGTTTGGTGCCGCGAACGGCGCCACTAAAACGGTCCACAAAGGAGGTCGCGAAGCTGCGGCTGGAGACAACCTAGATCCACCAATAGATCCTGAGGGGTCGACAGGTGCTGAGGGCAGACTCCCCAGCGGAGGTTCAGTCAAAGACCCTCCAAAACCCATGAGGCCTGAGGGCGCTCCAGAGGGGTTCGGACACCCAAAGATGAGCCTCATGGCCTCATAAATCTCTCGGAGTTGCGCAAGGGTCACTCTAGCTCCAGGAACCTCGGGGAAGCTCAGAGTGAACCCAGTTTCCGATGCCAGCTGCACAGAAACAATCTGAGAGCGGAGCCTGGATTTGTGGCATCGTTTTCTTGTGTCATCCAAAGAATGGGAGAAATACGGAGAAGTCAAAAAGCACTTCGACTTTTTGGATGTCGACTTCTTGGACGACTTCTTATGGGACTTACCTAAAGAAATCTGGCAGTGTGATGACGACAAACACAAGTGACTCCAGGAGCAGTCCCGAGACCTCGCACGCAAAAAGGACCTAGAGCAGGGGCCAGGAGTCGCATGGCGAGCGGCCAAGAGCTTCAAGGCCTGCTCGTGGATGGCCCTGGGGTTCATAGTCCTGCACTCCACACATGACCCTGAGTTGTCGTACTCTGCAGCCACCACAGATACACAAGTGGGGGTCTGTCACCGACATCTGTCGATGACAGGCTCCACAAGGCTTAAACCCAGTGGATTTCTTCACGTACATCCTCGAAAAAAATGGGGAAAAAAATACTAGTCAACAAAAAGTTAAAAGAATCCAGTCAAAAAGTGAGGGAGAGGAGCTCGCCCAGATCCGTGCTGATGGCAAGGAAAAGAAGGAACTAAGATCAGTGCGCTGGGTGGAGCCTATACAGGCATTGCACACAGCACTTCCGGTGCGGAGAACGCCAAACAGTGCTGACCGATGTCACCTGTCTGCATGCAAGGGGATTGCAAAAAATTTAACATATCCACTCTGATGCCTGAGGTAAGGAATCTGCGGCTAGTAATCTCAATCAGACGGCCCTTTTTAAGGGAATTCTCTGTGCAGGTGGAAGGGGAGATTTCGGTTCGCTGGTGGAAAACCCCAGGGAAGACTAAGTTGACAATGACCTGCAGGTGGTCCACAATCGACTGCAGTGTGTCCACCTTTGGGAGCCATCAGGAGCTAGTAATCAAGGTAAGGAAATACATGCATCCCTGACCTGCAAAGATGGTCTGCAACCACTGTCATCACCTTCGTAAGCACCCACGGGGCTGACATGAGCCTAAAGAGCAGAACGCTAACTGGAAATGTTCTGATCCCACCACGAACGAAAAGAAGCATGCCTAGGCTGCAGAATGGGCACATGAAAGCATGTAAAGGGGAGGATGGACCCATGGTAAACAACCTGCAGTACCCAATGACATTTTTTAACTGCATTCCAGATAGACCGGAATAAACTAATACTGCCCCCTATTCTCCTCCGGCATTTGAGAAGACACTTGACTTTGTCTTCAATTTACAGGAGGACGATGACTTGGAGTGGGACTGAAATATGGAGTGGGAGCAGACCAGCACCTTTGAATGAGTCTGCTGCTTGGAGGATGACGCACACAGTTTGTGTTCAGCGACGTACAGCTTAGCCTCTCACTCTGATGGACCTTTACATACAACAAGGCGCCTCTGTTTCAGGACCTCAAGGTGTGCCAAGACTCTAGATAATACAGGCAGAATTTGTGTGAATCTGGTAAATTACATCTGCTGTCTGTTGGCGTAGCAAGGTTTAAAGCCTGTTGTTTTCCGAGGGTTGGGGGGCGGGGGGGAGGGGGGAACGTTTCCCTTTAGCACACAGTCTGCTGAAAAAAATGATTTTGGGATTAGTGAAACACTGAAAAAAGTTGGTAACTGGGATCTGGATCCAAACGAAAGGAAATTACATCTACGTGGAGGGGCGACACCTATATATAAGAATTTGTGTCATCACTTCTAAAGGCAGTTTAAGGCCACTGCTGGGTCCAATGGCACCACCTATCAGCACAAAGGAGCATTTGGTAGAAAAAGTTCCATATCCAGTCTGGCACCTGGGGTAATTCAAAAATCAAATTTGGATGAATCTGCAGTTACTTACAAGTACCCTTCAGACAGTGTATACATATGTGCTATTGCGGTCTTTTGACTGCAGTACTGCAACTTCTTTCTTGCCAATATGACTCTAAAAAGCTCTCTGAAACGAAGTATCAAACATAATGCACCATGCATTTTGAGTAAAGGACAAATCACTCATTAGTTAACTGATAAACCCGCTTCCTTGACAATACCTTTAAAGGACTCTCATTAATTGAGGACACATCCAACATCCAAAAAATTGTAACCAATCAAAACTGTCTAACAAATCTTTTAAGTCCTTTCATCATACTCCTTTCAAAACTTTAAGAACTCACCAAATTGCCAGTTAAGAAATCTTGTAGTCTGGCTTCATTTTACGGAGTGATTAACAAGAGAATAGCTGAAAACTGGGAATGGCATAAGACATGTCATGGTTCTTTCACATAATCGCTAACATCTATATCACTGACCCGTAGGTAAGAGCCCCATTTTTACTATGAAATTTTGGAGCTGTTTAAAGAAACTTTTTAAAATATAGGTATCCAGGTCTAGGGCTTTCTTGTAAAATAGTTTAACTGTTTTAATCAATTGTGTGCACTCTAAAGCACTGAAAATTTGTTAAGGGTTAAAACATCTAGTTAAAGTACACAAGTAATTAATAAATTTACTTCTACACTGAACTGGGCCTCATAAGTGTAAAGTTAAAGCTACAAACCTTTGCTGAATCATCCAACCAGGTGTCCACAGTGTCGCAGGCAGATCTCAGATCAGATTCACCAAACTCATATTTTTTAGACCAACCAAGAGGTGCATACCGTAGACGTTCCTGAATTACAGCATGAAACCAGGCAAGAAGGAAGTATAACCTTGCTCGTTCATTTGGAGACTGAAACAAAATTTGAACACTATGGTTAAAAATCCAACAAGGAAGCGGCTTTCTTGAAATTGCTTCAGTGCAGTTTACGCCAGAAGAAATTACTCACTTGTCTGTAACTTCAGATATCCAGAGTTGGAATCTTTCAAAGAGCCATATGCATGAATCGTTCCTAGTTGTCAGTGATTCCCAACCTGGGCTGGAATGATTCAGGCATGTGAATCTATGGAAGATCCAATGTTGAATTACATGAATTATCAACAAATAGCTATACAAGAATACTATATCACTGCTAGTGCACACTATCTTGAATTACCTATTCCTCTCCCTGGGACAGTGGATCCAAAATATGTAAATAAAAACAGAGGTACCAATGCGATATACAAGATCCTACCTATACCATCTAAACTTCCAAAGACTTAAGTAGTCCTCTGTTCCTTTTTAGAAAGTATCTGAAAACCCACCTATTTAACCAATAATACATAACTAAAGAAGTTACTTACCTTCTGTAATGCCTTATCTGGTAGAGACAGGATCTAGCCGCAGATTACTTACCTCGGAATTCTCCCCAGGCGCCTGACGTTTTCCACAGCAGTACCTATGCGCGTCGGTAGAGGGCATCAAGCAACTTCGTAGCGACGTTTACCACCAGAAGTGACGTGGACGGAGTCCACATAAGCCCTCCCCTGACGTCAGTTTCTTCTGTGACTACCTTCCACGCCAAAACGCGGAGCCATGCATAGAATCTGTCTACATAAACTGTGTGCCAGAAAGAGACATCTTTGTGTCAAACAAATACGAAGTCCTAAAGAAAGGCATCAGAATGTCAAAAAAGAGATCATGTATGTAACGGGACCAGCAGGTCACAGAGAGGGGAGGATGTGTGGGTCGGTAAGGAATTTGCTGCTAGATCCTGTTTCTACCAGATAAGGCATTACCGAAGGTAAGTAACGTGTTCATCTTATAGAGACATCTAACTGCAGATTCCTTACCTTAGAATAGATACCCAAGCAATATCGTCCCCGAAGGGGGGTCTGCGAACTGAACCCACGAAGATCCCCAAATAGGAGAATCTGGTCCGAAAAAGGGAGAGAGGGACCAGGCTGTTGTGGGTATATGGAAAGTAAAGCACAAGTTACTAACTTGTGTAACGATATATCTGTAAGAGACAGTAGTTAGTGATAGATTCCTTACCTTAGAATATCCCCAGGCGTCAGGCTGGATCCGGAAAGTTTTGCGTAGCAGTACCCTTGCGCGTCGGTAGGCGGCGTCGTGCGGCTCCGCGTCCGTCGTCGGCGTCGTGATCGCCGGGATGACGTCGCGGGCAGTACTTAGGCGCCGCCCCTGCGCGCTGACGTCAGTTCTGTACACGACTTTCCGCGCCAGGAACGCAGAGCCATGCAAGAAGCTGACACAGGTGTCTGAAAAATACTAGGGCCCTGAAAGGGATGTCCTTAACCCTAGAAATCAGTTCGCAGAACGGGGAGGATGGTGGGCGGTAGGAATCTATCACTAACTACTGTCTCTTACAGATATATCGTTACACAAGTTAGTAACTTGTGCATCTGAAAGAGACACGTTAGTGATAGATTCCTTACCTTAGAATAGATACCCCAGCAATACCAACCCCGGTGGTGGGTCTGCGAACAAAGATCAGACAAGGAAGTCCTGGAGGACAGAACGGCCAAAGAAGCCGTCCCTCCGGACCTGACTGTCAAGGCAGTAATGCTTAGTAAACGTGTGCAGCGAGGCCCACGTAGCCGCCTGACAGATAATCGGCAGCGGAACACCGCGGCCCAAGGCCGTGGTAGCAGCCGTTGCCCTGGTGGAATGGGCACGCAGCCCAACAGGAGGTTCCTTTTAGCCAAAGAATAGCAGGTCTTGATGCACAAGGTAACCCAGCGGGAGATGGTCCTCTTGTGCACCGCCCGACCTTTTTGGCGCCCACGTAGCCAACAAAGAGCTGGTCATCCACCCGGAAGTGTTTTGTGCGGTCAATATAGAAAGAGAGCGCACGTTTTGGGTCCAGACGGTGGAGCCTCTCTTCCTCTCTGGAAGGATGCGGAGGCGGAAAGAAGGTGGGCAAAGTGATGGTCTGCCCAATGTGGAAAGCAGTAACCACCTTTGGCAAGAAGGACGGACGCGTCCGAAGAACAACCTTGTCTGGATGAACAGACAGAAAGGGAGGTTTGCAAGATAGAGCCTGGAGCTCACTCACCCGCCGAGCGGAGGTGATGGCCACCAGAAAGGCTGTCTTCAGAGTCAGAAGACGAAGAGGACAGTTATGTAGAGGCTCAAAGGGAGCGCACATTAAAAGGTAAGAACCAAGTTCAAGTCCCACTGAGGCATCACAAACGGAACAGGAGGGAAGAGGTGAGTAATGCCTTTTAAGAACCTGTTAACAACAGGGGACTTGAAAAGGGAGGGCTGATCAGGGAGCCTGAGGAAGGCCGAGATAGCACAAAGATAACCCTTGATGGTACCCAGGGCAGAACCCTGTTGGGCCAAAGAGAGAAGGAACAGAAGGACCTCAGAAAGAGGGGCAGAAAGGGGATTCACAGCCTTTGCTGTGCACCATGCCACAAATTTGTTCCACCTGCAGGCGTATACCACCTTAGTGGAGGGACGCCTGGCTGCCAGAATCACATCACAAACTTCGGGAGGCAAGTCGAAAGGAATCAACTGCCGCCGCTCAATCTCCACGCAAGCAGGTGTAGACTGGACAGGTTCGGGGAGGACCGTTCCCTGCTGCTGCGACAGAAGATCCTCCCGAAGAGGCAGACGGATCGGGGGATCTATGCTCATATTGAGTAGCTCGGGATACCAAACTCTTCGAGCCCAGTCCGGAGCCACAAGAATGACTTGGGCCCGGTCGTGCCGAATCTTCTTCAACACTCTGGGTAGAAGTGGTATAGGCGGAAAGGCGTACAATAGACCGCAACTCCACTCGTGACGAAAAGCGTCGCCGAGCGAGTGCCGCCTTGGAAATTCCAACGCGCAGAACTGATGACATTGCGCGTTCTCTTCGGTGGCGAATAGATCTAACCAAGGCTCTCCCCACTGTAGAAAGAGTCCTTGCGCCACTTCCGAGTGAAGACGCCATTCGTGATCCATCATGCACCTGCGGCTGAGTTCGTCCGCCCTGGCGTTCAGGGAACCTGCCAGGTGTTGAACCACCAGGAACATGCCCTGATGTTCCAGCCATGTCCAGAGGCGCAGAGCCTCCTGACAAAGGTCCACGACCCCACCCCGCCTTGTTTGTTGCAGTACCACATGGCGGTGGTGTTGTCTGTGAACACCTGCACTACCTTCCCTTTGACAGAGGGAAGGAATGCCTTGAGTGCAAGTCGGATCGCCCGGAGCTCCAGAATGTTGATATGGAGCCGGGACTCCGCCGGAGACCAGAGGCCTCTGATCTCCGCCTCTCCCATGTGACCGCCCCATCCCAGAAGGGACGCGTCCGTCACAACTGTATGCTCTGGCTGGGGAAGGGAGAGGGATCTGCCCATGACCCATTGCCGGTTCGAGAGCCACCACTGCAACTGTTTTGCAGTCCCCTCCGAGATCTGGACGTGATCGGACAGGTTGCCCTGGTGCTGCGCCCACTGGAACTTCAGGTCCCACTGCAGAGCCCGCATATGCCATCTGGCATGATTGACCAGCAGGATGCAGGAGGCCATGAGGCCCAGCAGCCTCAGGGTCATCCGTACCGAAACCCAGGATAAAGGCCGAAAGATCGGAATCATAGCCTGAATATCCCGGACTCGCCGTTCGGGAGGATAGGCCCGAAACTGCGTCGTGTCCAGAACTGCTCCGATGAAAAGGAGCTGTGGAGAAGGAATTAGATGCGACTTCGGCACATTGATGGAGAACCCCAGCGAGTGCAGGAGTTCGGCCGTAGTCTGGAGGTGGGAGACGACTGCCTGGGACGAGCCCGCCTTCAGCAGCCAGTCGTCGAGGTAGGGGAAGACTGAAACCCCTGCCCGGCGCAGATGAGCTGCGACCACCGCCATCACTTTCGTGAACACCCGAGGGGCACTGGTAAGGCCAAAGGGGAGCACGGTGAACTGAAAATGCTCGGGGCCTACCGTGAACCGAAGGTAACGCCGGTGGGCCGGCAGGACGGGGATGTGGAAATACGCGTCCTGCAAGCCCAACGCTACCAACCAGTCTCCAGGGTCGAGGGCAGTCAAGACCTGAGCTAGGGTGAGCATCTTGAACTTCTCCTTCCGGAGGAAGCGATTGACGTTCCGGAGGTCCAAGATAGGACGCATGTCCTCCTTGTCCCTTTTGGGCACCAGAAAGTAGTGGGAGTAGCAACCACGCCCTACTTCTGGGGTCGGAACATGCTCGATGGCCCTCTTGGTCAAGAGGGCCGTGACTTCCGTCCGTAGAAGCACCAAGTGATCCCCTGACATGCGGTGGAATTGAGGTGGCATTGCTGGGGGGGTGGTCTCGAAGGGGAGGGAGTAGCCCCTTCGGACAATGTCCAAGACCCACCTGTCCGAGGTGATGGTGCGCCAGTGGGGAAGGTGATGGCGGACCCTGCCCCCTACTGGCGTGCCGTGCACCTGAAAGGAGGGACTAGGAGGGCTTGGAGGCCGCGGACGGGTTGGAGGTGGTGGCCT